>CM069857.1:29177109-31577109 GCA_036172795.1 Pelodytes ibericus | reverse complement strand
TATGTAAGTCATGTGATTGTGCACACAGATTAAATGCTGTATTTCATGAAAATGTCATCATTGGCATCTATTTTCTAAAAGTCAAGAATAGTGCAAAGTCGTCAACTTGAAATGTCGACTTTAACTTTAAAAGCCTTCCTCCCAGACTGCCCGCCTCAATCTATTGAGTAAAACAAATTTGACCACCCTCTCCACCACTACAGTCACAGTAGTACAGTCACTACTAAGTAAAATATCAGAGGTTGGCTTTGACTTATTCTCGTCCTTCTCAGCACACCCCATGTCACCTCATCTCGACTAATCTTGACTGTGCAAAAATTGTTAGTAATTACTATTTCATAAGGTTTAGCATCCAATGGGGGGTGATGAGTATGTTCAAAGCTGGAGGTCAAAATTACTGCTAATCTCAACCTCCAATCTCAAATTTTAGCAAATATACCCCATTGTATAAAGAAAGACTTTGTCCTGTGCTACTATAAAAGTTTGGAGACTTACACCAATCTGTATGTTTTATATGTTGTACAAAGTGACCTTTTGTAAAGTGTCTTAATATTTCTCTGCTTTGCTTGTCCTGGTATTCAGAGCAGCTAGCTCCTTTTTTCTAAAGAAAGACATATAATATCACACAGCAAGACTTCCTAAAAAAATAATCCTCTTTTGATAGATCCTGGATAGAAACCCTGAGAAATCAATCATTTATTTCACAGATATGTTAAAGTCAGCAAATAGAGTTGGTCATTTATGTAAAAATATGTTGTATTAACTGGCACACACTTGATATATACTGAATACAAAAATTATATTAGTCTATCATCAAGGAAGCATAATATTAATGAATTATATTAATATCCATAAATACTATGTTTTTCCTTCCAGTAGCTGTTTCATTTATGTTAGAATAAGAAACTCTCTTAGGTAGTGACACTATGAAGAGCATTCATGAGGTCAGGTACTGAAAATGGATGAGAAGGCCTGGCTTGCAATCTCCATTGCAGTTCATCCCAAAGGTGTTCCATGGGTTTAATGTCAGGGCTCTGTGGGGCGAAGTCAAGTCAATCCCCACCAAACTCATCCAACCATGTCTTTATGGACCTTACTGTGTTCACTGGTGCACAGTCATGTTGGAATAGAAAAGAACTTTCGTAAAACAGTTCCCACAAAGTTGGAAGCATAGCATTGTCCACAATGACTTGCTGTGCTGAAGCATTAAGACTTCCCTTCACTTGAAGGGGCCTAGTCCAAACCATGAAATACACTAATTTCAGAAATCTGTTGATGTATTGAAACTGTTATATTTAGTTTTTATTAAAGATTTTACATTTTTTTTTAATAGGTTTGTTATGAGCTGTTACACTTAAACAAGCTTTGTACTTTTCCAGAGAAATGGTTTAATTCCTGTTAGTTGTAGAATAACACAGTTGGGATACATGCTATTTTCCCATCTTTCATGGACATTTCTTTGAGACAGTCCTTATTCTGTTTTAATCTTTATTTATTTGCATCTTTCTTAAGGGTCGACATAATAAAGAGAGAATTGTAGAGTGTGGCAGGGAATTGCAATGGGAAAGTCAAATGCAAGGCAAGAGTAGATGAGTTGGAAACATTCTCCCATTCAACTGCATTGGAGAATTTTTCCAACTTAGCTACATTGGCCGAAAGTTTGAAAATCCCATCTCAATTACTTCCATTCCCTGCAATTCTCTCTTTTTTGATGAACCCTTTATAGTCATCGGTCAAGATGTAGTCTACTGCCATTTGATTACTCATTACATGGATGATTTCCTTTTGTAGGTTCTGCCAAAAAGACAAAACTCTAATGCCAACTCTTACCATCTGTTTTAATGGGATCAGAACATGTTTTTAATGGAATTTTGGAATGTATGAGATGTTTTATTTGAAGAACATGACGGGGGGTTTAGTACAAATGCTACAGTTAAATATCTGTTTCTTAACATTCTTGCTTATGTGACTTTAACTTTTCTAAGAAAATTGTAAAACAATAAAGCATAAAGTCAAATATTTACAGGAAGACAATAACCAGGTCAATGCAGAAGCAAGGAAGAATGGGGGAATTTTGGAAACCAAAGAGCAAAATGAAAAGACAAAGTTTAAGAACAGATACCAAAAAAAGAATGCCACTGATGCATGTATATGGAGCTTAATGTTTTGCCAAAGTTCAATGTAAATATGCATTGAACATACACAAAAAAATAAATGTAACATTGATAGTAAGAGGTGTGGTCAATGCTCCTGTACAACATTTGTCTTTTAATATGTTAATGAGGGCACACCTCCAATGACCTCACAAGCCATTCAATATACCTGTTGAATGAACAATCTTATTTCAGTCTCTTCCTAGCTTGCCTGCCTCCTGCAGGCATGGGGCAATCTGTGATGGGTTATAATGGATCTTATGGGTGAAAACTATGATTAAGGTTAGTCTTGGGAGAATGTGGTATTGTGTGTTGGACTGTCACTAATTATTGTATGTTACTGTGTTTTTGCCTCTTATTAAATATCTGTTAAAGTAGACGGACTCATTTATATATTTTATATTAATCTGGTGTTACACCACAAGAGGTAGAGGTTAAAACAACTCATTATTAACTCTATGTATAGTTTAGAGGGCTCTTTGTGCCTATACAAGAGGAAGAATTGTGCTGGCACTCCAGTTCATGAAGTAAATGTCAAAGTTTAATGGTGAGCAGCAGTGCAACAGATAAAAGGACAGAAACACTTGATGGGTTTCGAGCCTACGGACTCCTATGCATAGTCCGGACCAAATGGGGTGACATAGCACTTGTTAAAACAAACAACACAAATAAAAAAAAACATATTCACCAATGAAGGAAGATGAAGGAAGGTTTAACCCAAGATTCTCAACAAGATGTCAGCCATTGGACAAGGTATATGGATCAAAGTGGGTTCAATTAGGTACATAAAAAGTAAGTACAATTTTTGCCTCTGTTTATCCTTTGATTACTTAGTTACTTTTCTAGTTTGCCTCTCTTTCCAACCATCTATGTTGGTCACCACAGGTCATCATTTAGCGAACACATCCCATTGTGTTAATTTTAGGCCAAAGCAATTTGCATAATATTAATTTCATCCCGAAATGGATTCGGATAGGACATAATAGCCAAATTTCGCAAATAGCCCAAATCTGGCTTCTTGATATTCTTCAATTTGGGTACGAATCAGCAGTTCAGGAACAAAAGCAACAGACTCCTTTTGATCTGGTGATTTTCAACATGAAAATCATAGATTTTCAGCTACTCAGAATCCGATGCCAGATTTCACCAATTTCAATTCTCCTTTTTTGAGAAGGTGAATTGAAATGAATAGAAGTGCCTGGGCTAGTAGATTTCCAAATAGCACCTAGACCCTATGGAATACATCTGGGACCTGAGCTAGTCGCACTGGCCCCCCTTAACCATATCCAGAGCTGGGAGCCAGCCAAATAGCTCCCAACCCCCATATCATATACATTTGGGACCATGGCAACTTGCCCTGGAACCCTTTATGATAAAATACATCCCCCAGGAGTTTGAATGCTGGCCCAGATTAACTCATTAAAATAATTTAATCCCCCCAGGTCTGGTGGCTGTCCAAAAGTTAGTAAAGCTGGGTTTTGAAGACTTCTGATTGGCTGACAAAGTTTTTACTTAAAATGAATTACCTGCTCTATGAGCAGGAATTCAATTCTGCACCTTGAGATGCACATCGTCTGCTCAAGGTATCGTGTGTTTTACTTTGGAGCTATTTCTTCTGGAGTATTTGAAAGAAAATGTACCATAAATCATTATTACATTGACACAATCAACGTAAACTGGTACCATTGGAAATGTGTGAATGGACCAGCTTCAGATATCATATAGAACACTTCAACAAATTTAGAGGTCACATCTGTGGTCATAAAACTATGTGACATCCACTGTATTATGCAAAGGGATGTATTAATCAACTTTAGATGTCTCATAACTTTATTCCTGGTAACCTTTATATAGTCTTATAGTTATATTTCACATCTATAGTGAGCAATCCTCGGGGGTGACCTAAAAACTGTACACAATGGACGTTGAGTCTATATACTTTGAAACACTCTGCAAATATTTCAAAGATGCTAAAACTGTGTAATATTCAAAATATTTTGGTAATATTTTAATTTTGATTTAACCACTTATATAGTTATATGATGGTCCTGGCAAGTCATGAGTGTAAACAAAGGGTGTGGTCAATTGAAAACAAATTCATATTAAATTCTGATTTATACAGATAAATATACCTTAAAAAACAATATATAAATTGCATAAGTCAATTTAATGAAAATTATAGAAATTGCAGTTAATCCACCTTATCTTTTTTCAGTACAGTCCCTGTTTTGTTGCTTACATTAAATATTTTATTCACCTAACGAACCGGAGTGCCAGTGTAATAATTTCCTTTAGAATGATTTTATTCATTATTACTGACAAGTGGCTGTTCCCTGAAGCACCGGATGATAACACTCCCCAGTTAATTGACCTGACCTTAGGAGCCTGGGTTTGTTCTTCCCTTTTTTTGGGGTAGCTCTTCTATGCTTTTAATTATTGTCATACTAAATGCCATTCTTTTCTCCTGTTTTTTCTCTGTACATGTTGAGTTACTATCTTGGAGTCTTCCAGAATAGGGAACAATCCTTTTTTTTTTTTATAGTTCTTATACTGATTTTGTTTGTATGTATACTATTTCACTTACCAATTAAATTGTTCTAAAACTTGAAAGATATATTTCAAAACATAAATACAGAAAACAATTTACAACATCATACACTACATCACATAAAGGCCCTATACATGATATTTAATATACATGATATTAAACTATATAATAAATAATATAATATACATAGTGGGTTATTTATAAAAGGTCAGTTTTAGAAATGGATTAGGCAGTATGAGCATTCCATTGGTTTCCATGGTGATGACCACTTTTCCTTAGATGACTCTTATATATAGCTACTAGAATTAGTTGTATATTTGCCTAAAATAATGGAACTCATGTTTTTTTTCACTGTTAATCAATGTATTTTTTCATTAATATGATATTTACTTATACCCAAGTAATATACAAGACAAATTGTTAAATGACTAAATTGAATTTCCTAGATTTAGTCTGTATATTGTTGATATACGATAAATTGTTACAATAGGAACATAAAGTCACTCATTGTGGGAACGACAGTCATTTTATAGTCCCACAAGAAGTTGTTAAACAAATGCGTATTGAAAATAATATCTCAAAACACATTTATTTTATAGGTATTTTAATTGCAAGTATTTGCATTATGGGGTTTTAGTTAGGAAAAAAAATACCAAAGCACAATGAAAAAAGTAATAAAACCAAGTTAAGCATGAGGTTAAGTATTGCTGTAATAAAGGGAAATTGTCTTTTGTAGACAATGTTTATAAAAAAAAAAATCTACTTTGTAATTTATTGTTTTACAAATTCCAGATAAAGATTCCAGATGCATACAATGTGGCATTCCTTGTTTTTACTGAGGGAAGAGGTCGATCTGATACCCCCTGTTTATACTTAAGGGATGTGATTAGACATTCCACCTCCAGGGTTATATAGCACAAAGCTGTTTGGAGTCTTATTAGCACTGCTTAGTTTATATTCAATCATGTATTGCTTAGTAAACTACTGTTACAGTGGTCATTTTAAAAAAAATTAAAACCTCAACCCCCATGGAAAGTTACAGTGAAGAAGAGAATATCCGAAGATTGGGGGAGTTTCAGAGCCCAAATTATACTTTTTTGTAAAATTCTCTTTCCAAGAACTATCTTCATTTGGTTTTTAAGCCTACTGAATATTTACATTCACATTAGTTCACTTTTCTTGCCTCCATACAATGATGATTTTAAGATTTCTCATACCGTATTTGCTCGATTATAAGACAAGGTTTTTTTCAGAATTTATTTTCTGAAAATTCCCCCTCGTCTTATAATCGAGGTCGTCTTATAATCTGACCTCAAATCAGAGCAACAAGGGGAGGGGGGGACCAGAGCAACAAGAGGAGGGATGGAGGGGGGACCAGAGCAACAAGGGGAGGGAGGGAGGGGGGGACCAGAGCAACAAGGGGAGGGAGGGAGGGAGGGAGGGAGGGGGGAACCAGAGCAACAAGGGGAGGGAGGGGGAACAGAGACAAGGGGAGGGATGGGGGGGAAGAGACAAGGGGAGGGATGGGGGGAAGAGACAGAGACAAGGGGATGGAGGGTGGGGAAGATAGAAACAAGGGGGGGAAGGGGAGCAAGGGGGGAGACAAAGGGAGGGGGAGAGAGAGAAAGCTGGTGGCAAGGGAAAGAGGGAGGCAGCATTGGAACATAAAAGGTAATAAAAACAAGAAATTGATTTTTTTGATATCATAATTTTTATAAAAAAAAGCAATTTACATGTGAATATATACAAGTTGAACTTTTTTCCTATAGGTCAGTCTTATATTCAGACTTTTAGTTTTTTTTCCTAATGGAATATCCAAAGTTTGGGGGGTCGTCTTATAATCAGGGTCGTCTTATAAGACGGTATTATGAATTTGTGCACTGGAACACACCAAACAGAGCCTAATGCCCACAAACAGAGCCTAATGCCCACAAACAGAGCCTGATGCCCACAAACAGAGATTAATGCAGGTTGAACAACCACAGCGATCTGCTTCACCAAGGAGTCAAGTAATTCTGCAGTTGCGAACAGTTACTTTTCTTGAACTTATGTAATAAGGGACATTGTCCAAATGTAGTTGAACTGTTTCCTTCCATTAAAGTAAAATCATAGGCATATATTCTTTGACGTAGAGTCAGGCCCTAAGAAATCTCCTAGATTTTCCAACTTAGCTATTACAATGCAGCTTATTTTCTGTATGCTGGATGTTATAAATGCATTTGTTTTTAATTTAAAAATATTTACAGTTTTCCTGTAGTTGTACATTGAAAATTATTTCGCTGTGGCCTCTAAATTCCATTGCATCCAATAAAGAGGCCTTGGAGAGATAGGCAGGACTGTTGCTATAGTAACAGCAATAACTGATGAGACAGATATGTTATTTTTTCTTTATTTTATATAATTAGTGTTGAGCGAACCCAGACCGCACTGTCCGGGTTCATACCGAACATTACGGTGTTCGGACCCCGAACCCGAACACTCCACTGTATGTTCGTGTTGGAGTTCGGGGTTCGGCTATAAACCGAAAGTCTATAAACCGAAAGACATTCGGTTTATAGACTTTCGGTTTATAGAAAAGCAATAGAAATTCTTCTGAATGGGGACTCTATTTCGGTTTATAGAAAGCCAATAGCATTACATGTATTCCATAAACCAAAAAGTCTATAAACCAAAAGACATTCGGTTTATAGACTTTAGGTTTATATAATACATGTAATGCTATTGCTATTCTATAAACCGAAATAGAGTCCCCATTCATACAAATAGGTCAATTGACCTATTCGTATGAATGGGGACTCTATTTCGGTTTATAGAATAGCAATAGCATTACATGTATTACATCTGAGAGTCAAATAGAACCGTCAAATACTGTGCTTACAACGCACTTTGAAAAATTCTAATAGTTTTGGGTGGTAAATAGTACATTTGCGTCTTGCGGTGCACTTCATATCTGAGAGTCAAATAGAACCATCAAAAACTGTGCTTACAGCGCACTTTGAAAAATTCTAATAGTTTTGGGTGGTAAATAGTACATTTGCGTCTTGCGGTGCACTTCATATCTGAGAGTCAAATAGAACCGTCAAATACTGTGCTTACAGTGAAAAATTCTGGCTACCTTCTCCTCCTCCAGCGCCGCTTCCACCTACACCGCCACGGTCACCGCCTCCTCAACCTATGGGTCACTTAGTATAAACTGAAAGAGAATACCCTGCACTCCAACCCTCTCTCAAATGGATAATTCTGTTGATCCTCCTGGCAGCCATGCTTTAGATTTATGTTCTTCCAAAGCTAGTGTTATTTTATGGCTCAGCTGTATTTTTAATTTGTATGTATTTTATGTTATTTTAAGTTATTTCCCTATCCATATTTGTTTGCAGGGCACTTGTCCTATTCTTACCCACATTTTACTTCATTTTGCAGCCCTCTAGCCCTTTCCAGGACTTTTTTAGAGGCATTTTAGTGCCCAAAAGTTCGTGTCCCCATTGACTTCAAAGGGGTTTCGGGGTCAAGTTCGGGGTCAAGTTCGAGCGCGAATCCGGACTTTTTTCCGAAGTTCGGCCGAACCCGCTGAACACGAACATCCAAGTGTCCGCTCAACTCTATATATGATTCCATTCTTTTCTAAAAAATATTTTTTGGTCACTGCCTCATTTTTGCAACAGATCCCTGTGTAATAAATAAACCCCAGCATGTAGAGACTACTGGGTTGGCATCTAACAACCCGTAAGAAAGAAAGGTAATTTAAAGTTGTATTTTACAATGCTTAGAGCATCAAACTGAACTTGACAATTACTTTTAACTATCCAAACAGACCTTATATTAGATTTGGGCGTTCATTTTTGGAAAACTTTATTTTTGTCCGTATTCCAAAGGCCAAGCTGAATGAACAAATGCACAATCAATGAAAATGTAATTCGTTCATTCGTCCAGTCAAATGGATTTGCATAGCACTCACTAATACATGCTCACACTAATACACACAAACACATTCTCACACATAACACACACTAATACACACAAACAGACTCTCATACAAACACACTCACTAATACACACAAACACAATCTCACATAAACACACTCACTAATACACACTCACACTAATACTCCCAAACACTCACTAATAAACCTAACCCCAAACAAGATTTGGGCATTCGTCTTCGGACTAATTCCTTTTCAGAAGAAACTCAGCACTTTCGTCCCTAACCTTGTTTGACTTATTCTAAAATGAACGTTGGCGCAGTTCCATTCTTCCTAATGGAATACCCGAAACGCAAATAATGGATGAATTGTGTCCAAAAACATATAAGTCAATGGATGAAATTTGGTTTGGACGAAAAAAAATTGTTGACCCCCAAATCTACATTATAAAACAAGCGAGGTTAACTGCTGCCATTACAATTAGAGATACACAAGTAGAGCTCAATAGTGAAGGGCAGTAGCTGTTAAATACAAAGAAATATTGATTTTTTTTTTTAGAATGACGTTGTGCCACTACATGTTCAAGCATAATCTGCCTAATCCAGAGTGGGTTTTGCTTTAAGAAGATTATTTTCACGATGCTTCTGCCAATTTTTTCCCCCCTAAATACACGATTTTATTCTTTTCTTCAATCTGCATTGAACAGGTGTTTTAAATACCTTGCTGCAAGCTTTTATTCAGATGAACTAGCTAAGCTTCTGGAACACTGTGAACTTTTAAAGTGTGATTTCGTTTAATGAGGTAGAGATTCTGTATATTTCGGTGAGGGCACATTCTTGGATTTATATATTCAGAAACAAGAGTTTCTGGTTTTTGGTTTTATAGTCTATTTCTGGACAACAGTATTTTACAGGATGAAACTAACATTTTTTTTGTTATTGGCACTCATTCAATGATTAGTTGAAAGCACCAGAAAAGTGATCTTTCATAAAACACACTGCGGACAGCTTTGGGTGAAAGGGTGCAGAGGATTGCCATCAGCAAGGGATGCCCCTCACTGACAGCACAATGCCAGAAATAAAAATATAAGGAAATACTTTGTCATATGCCTTTTTATTAAATGAATCCCCTCTCCACAAGAAGAGATTTAATTCTGCATTCATCCTCCACTGAGAAATGATCAAAGTTATTTTTGAGTGTAAGTTAAATTTGGCACCCGAGTTTGACTTTGTCTCAAAAATAGCTGTCATCATTTTGCCTCCCATTACTTTCAATAGGGAAAATTCTAACCGGGTTTTTTCCCCCCCCTGTATATAAAATTTGATTTAGTCTAAAAATGAAAGTAACATTTTTGTGACTAGACCCAATTGTGCAAGTACAAACCTGGCAGGCTTCCCCTACTTCGCAAACTCTCTAAGTTTGCCCTTGCACACTGTATAGCTAAATTGTTTATCTCACCTGATGATGCACTCTTAACTAGTGTTGAGCGAACCCGAACCGCACTGTTCGGGTTCATACCGAACTTTATGGTCTTGGGACCCCGAACACGGACATTTCACTGTATGTCCGTGTTGGAGTTCGGGGTTCGGCCATTACATTGTATGTAATGCTGTTGGTTTTCTATAAACCAAAATAGAGTCCCCATTCATAAGAATTTCTTATGAATGGGGACTCTATTTCGGTTTATAGAAAGCCAATAGCATTACATGTATTCCATAAGCCGAAAGTCTATAAACCGAACGACATTCGGTTTATAGACTTTCGGTTTATAGAATACATGTAATGCTATTGCTATTCTATAAACCGAAAGTCTATAAACCGAATATCTTTCGGTTTATAGACTTTCGGTTTATAGAATAGCAATAGCATTACATGTATTCCATAAACCGAAATTCTATAAACCGAATGTCTTTCGGTTTATAGACTTTCGGTTTATGGAATACATGTAATGCTATTGGCTTTCTATAAACCGAAATCGAGTCCCCATTCCTACAAATAGGTTAATTGACCTATTCGTATGAATGGGGACTCTATTTCGGTTTATAGAATAGCAATAGCATTACATGTATTACATCTGAGAGTCAAATAGAACCGTCAAATACTGTGCTTACAGCGCACTTTGAAAAATTCTAATAGTTTTGGGTGGTAAATAGTACATTTACGTCTTGCGGTGATCTTCATATCTGAGAGTCAAATAGAACCGTCAAATACTGTGCTTACAGCGCACTTTGAAAAATTCTAATAGTTTTGGGTGGTAAATAGTACATTTGCGTCTTGTGGTGCACTTTATATCTGAGAGTCAAATAGAACCGTCAAATACTGTGCTTACAGCGCACTTTGAAAAATTCTGGCTACCTCCTCCTCCTCCTCCAGCGCCGCTTCCACCTACACCGCCATGGTCACCACCTCCTCAACCTATGGGTCACTTAGTATAAACTGAAAGAGAATACCCTGCACTCCAACCCTCTCTCAAATGGATAATCCTGTTGATCCTCCTGGCAGCCATGCTTTAGATTTAGATTTATGTTCTTCCAAAGCTAAAATCAAAGATTCCATCTAGTGCTATTTTATGGCTCAGCTGTATTTTTAATGTGTATGTATTTTATGTTATTTGAAGTTATTTCCCTATCCATATTTGTTTGCAGGGCACTTGCCCTACTCTTACCCACATTTTACTTCCTTTTGCAGCCCTCTAGCCCTTTCCAGGACTTTTTTAGAGGCATTTTAGTGGCCAAAGGTTTGTGTCCCCATTGACTTCAATGGGGTTCATGTTCGGGGTCAAGTTCGAGCCCGAACCCGGACTTTTTTCCTAAGTTCGGCCGAACCCGCCGAACCCGAACATCCAGGTGTCCACTCAACTCTACTCTTAACTCACTTTTTATTGAATACCTAAAGGTGTAAAGCTATCTTCACAGCTTTTGTTCTCTTTGTGTTAGTGTATGATAGTCGTATCTCTTTTTAGTATAAGAGTTCATCAAAACTACTTGTTTTTGTTGTTGATATTCGTTGTGTTTTGTCTGTCGTTACAAAATCATTAAATTCATTGTATGTTTCTAAAGTTTAGCTCTGCAAAATATATTGTTCTTTTTTTTTCATTTAGAGCAGAGCTGTTTATATAAAGTGGAAAGTTTGAGAAAGTAATATAGCACTCTGCTTATTATTTATTGATCCAAAGCTACAATGCTAAACTATTTTGGTATTATAAAGGCTGCGCCTACATCCTTAGAATATATTGATTTTAGCACTTCACCATGCTTTCATATATTTTTTCACATGTAATAAAGGAGTGTTATTTACTTTAGATTCCTAAGAGTGCCAAATTGACAAGGTTATATTGTATGTTATATCAAGCATATTGGGCAAACTCAAATGCCTTCAACTCAACTTGAGGCACTACTATTGCATGACATTATGATGTCTATTCACAATGCAAGTTGGCCTCTCTTTAGTGAACTGGGCTCTCTCATGAGATACATTGGGCTCTAATCACCAGAAGATGATTTGAGATGTGATGAACATTTCTTCTCAATAACTTGAAGGGACACACCCACTTACATAAGATGTAACTAGATTACTTGTACATTTAAAACAAACATATACATAAGACATAATGCACTGTTTTTTTTAATTAACTGCACATAAAAGTAAAAATAAAATTAGGTGTCTGTCTCCAGCATACATTTTGCGTTTTTTACCATGCAACATTCTCGAGAAGTTTCCAGCAAGTCTCACTTTACAACTGTGGTCAAAGGCTGCATGATGATGTCATAAGATACACCCTTGCTCTCTTACTGGCTCTGTGTATCTGGCACTGTGTATCATTAGTGGACAGGACTAGGTGGCTGTGTACAACATTTTTACCTGCCTTCCAACACAAAGAGAGAAGATTGACCTAATCAAACGTAATCAGAACCCCGCCCCCTTATGATGTAATAGTTACATTACCCTCCCATTCAATGCAAGTTTATGATCAAAATTCTGACTTACAGACTGCCTTCTGTGTCCCCAGCCCCAAAGTGAGATACTATAACTGTAAAGTCACTGGGGGTGGCTCACAAAAACACTATATTTTACAGAATGGCGGCGCCCAGTCACACTTGTTTAGTAAAATATTTGATAAAATATACGCACATAACAAAAACAAAAGAGATCTGAAATCAACAATGCAAAATAAAAAAATAAACTCTTTTCATTTTTTTGTGCAGGACCTGGCAAGTTCCTCTTACTAGAAAAGTCGGCCTTGTATCAGGGGCGGATCCAGAGTCTGATCTCTGGAGGGGCACATGTCTGTCTGTCTTTTCCTCTCTCACATGTCCGTCTGTCTTTTCCTCTCTCTCATGTCCTTCTGTCACACTCCTCTCCCTTCCCATGTCTGTCGCAGTCCCGTGTCCCTCTGTCTCTCTTCCTTCCATGTCCGTTTCTCTCCTCTCTTCCCCGTGTTCTCTCCTTTCTCTCCCCCCAGTGGTTTATCTTGGTTTTGTGCTGCCCTAGGCAGACAAAATTTATGCACCCCCCCACCCACGATATGACCCATAACCCACGTTGCACACCAAGGACATGCCACATCACCCCATTTACATGCCTCCATCACCCCATTACATACACATTACCAATATTATTTGCCATTAATATTACCCAGCAAATTTGCCCAATTATATGCCAGTATTATTTGCCATTAATATGCCCCTGCCAATTTGCCCAATAATATGCCAGTATTATTTGCCATTAATATGCCCCTGCCAATTTGCCCAATCAATCAGGTAGTCAGACAAGTCAGGAAACAACACAGGACAGGTAATCAGATGATCCAGATTCATAACAGGAAAATAAGAGTAAATGGCATAAACACAGTTTACATGAGAACCACAACCAGGTGTATAACATAAGAGACGCTTGGAGCCAAGTGTGCTCTACCCTGCCACCGAATGTCATGGACATGCCTCCATTCAGGCTGAGCATAGAGAAGATACCTCACTCTGGCTAGCTCTGCGCTGGCTGTCGCAAGCTTCTTTCCTGTATATGACAACATCCCTTTGCTTACTGTTCGGTGCAGTGACTCCAGGAGTTTCAAGGAGAAGGATCCGCTCAACACCTCCTCATTCCAGGAAGTGAATGGATCCTCCTCCACTTCTCAGAGTGTGCTCTAGCAAGGTGGATTGTGTGGGGTCATGTGACCTGGTCCCTGTAGTCAATGTCCTCCTCCACTAGCAGTCGAAGGATGATTATAATTATTAAAAGAGTGAGTGTCAGGTTGGTAAAAAGTGACACCCAGGCAGCCTGAGCATGGTGCACCCAGTGCACATGCCTCGATGCAGCTCTGATGGAGGTCGGTTACAATTTTGCCTAAAACAGCATATCATTGTTTTTTTGTGCCTTGTTCAACTGAGCTAAGAGCCCAGACAACATTAATGCTTAAGTTAATGTTTTGTAATATGTTTTATTCAGAAGTAATTTTGTTTATAACAGAAAGTGCTATTGCATGTTCTCACAGAAACCACTGCTTTGCTTTTAGTAACCTCTAAGTTCAAATTGCATTATATTAATGTTCATACATTCAACCAAGAGGTGAAGTTGCTAAAACCTTAAGATTTACATTTGGAATAGTGTGCTCTCTGATGTAAAATAAAAGTCAGATGAGCTTACACATTTATAACCCCAGGAGTGAGATAGCAGCTTAAATATATTTAATGGCAGACAACTTATGTGTTCTTTTGCATACAAATTGTCAGCATTTTGAAAAGTTGAACCATGGCAGTCATGTACGACATAAGTTATTGTCTCCTTTTTTCCCAATAACTTTAAAGCAGTCAAAGATATAGAGAGCAAATTATATAGGTGCAGCTCCAAATAAAGGAATATTCCCAAATATCTGAAACAAAGTTCAGCTTTTTAGCTATTTAACTATGTTGCTTGATGGTATTTTTATGGACGGTGTATATTTGCAATTCAGATGTGCTATTTGTCGTTATGTGTATGGGAATGAAGATAGATACCTTTTATATGAAATGAAGTAAAAAAAAAAGAAAAAAATAGAATATGAAAACAATAATACAAAATGCAGTTTATTTACTATACAGTGAATTGTGGTAAATTGACAGCACAGTTGCAAAAATCAGGCCAAAACAGTCAAGATGGTGAATTCCTTCAAGCTGGGGAATTTTGTCAACTCAGCTATTTTGGCCTGATTTATATAACGTAGTTTAATGAATAGATCTCATTTATGTAGTGATTAGTGTTGAGCGAACCTGAACCGCACTGTTCGGGTTCGTACCGAACATTACGGTGTACGGACCCCGGACCCGAACACGGACATTTCACTGTATGTCCGTGTTGGAGTTCGGGGTTCTGCTTTAAACCGAAAGTTTTAAAACCGAAAGACATTCGGTTTATAGACTTTCGGTTTATAGAATAGCAATAGCATTACATGTATTCTATAAACCGAAAGTCTATAAACCGAAAGACATTCGGTTTATAGACTTTCGTTTTATAGAATACATGTAATGCTATTGTTATTCTATAAAAAGAAAGTAAACAAAAATAGAGTACACTGCACCTTTAACTGTGAAGGGCGTAGCAGCACAAAAAGACAACCAGTGCTTTACTCCTGGTACATAAAATACACACAAAACAAATAAGTGAAATCGTGCGCTTCTAGAAGCGCACAATTTCACTTATTTGTTTTGTCTTTAAAAGAAAGTCTATAAACAGAATGTCTTTCGGTTTATAGACTTTCGGCTTATGGAATACATATAATGCTATTGGCTTTCTATAAACCGAAATAGAGTCCCCATTCATAAGAATTTCTTATGAATGGGGACTCTATTTCGGTTTATAGAAAGCCAATAGCATTACATGTATTCCATAAGCCGAAAGTCTATAAACCGAACAACGTTCGGTTTATAGACTTTCGGTTTATAGAATACATGTAATGCTATTGCTATTCTATAAACCGAAAGTCTATAAACTGAACGTCGTTCGGTTTATAGACTTTCGGTTTATAGAAAGCCAATAGCATTACATGTATTCCAGAAACCGAAAGTCTATAAACCGAAAGTTCGGTTTATAGACTTTCGTCATTTGCAAAGCATGTAATAGTACTATTGGCTTTCTCTACACAGAGACAGAGTCTCCATTCATAAATTTTATGAATGGAGACTCTGTCTCTGTGTAGAGAAAGCCAATAGTACTATTACATGCATTGCAAATGACGAAAGTCTATAAACCGAACGTTCGGTTTATAAGCTTTCGGTTTATGGAATACATGTAATGCTATTGCTATTCTATAAACCGAAAGTCTATAAACCGAACGACGTTCGGTGTATAGACTTTCGGTTTATAGAATAGCAATAGCATTACATGTATTCTATAAACCGAATGTCTATAAACCGAACGTTGTTCGGTTTATAGACTTTCGGCTTATGGAATACATGTAATGCTATTGGCTTTCTATAAACCGAAATAGAGTCCCCATTCATAAGAAATTCTTATGAATGGGGACTCTATTTCGGTTTATAGAAAGCCAATAGCATTACATAGTAACATAGTAACATTGTAATTTAGGTTGAAAAAAGACACAAGTCCATCAAGTTCAACCCTTCTACCTATCATTTCAGCGTTTTGATCCAAAAGAAGGCAAAAAAACCCCTAAGGAAGCTTTTTCGAATGTTGCCTCCTAGGGGGAAAAAAATTCCTTCTTGACTCCAAAAGGGCAATCAGATTTCTCCTTGGATCAAAAAGCTCTATTATTAATGCTCATTCTATTATTAATACCCCTGTATGTTCTGCTTTTCTAAAAAAAAAACATCCAGACCATTTTTAAATGCATCTATTGTGGTTGATAGCACTACTTCTCTTGGCAGTGAGTTCCATTATTTTATTGTCCTTACCGTAAAGAATCCCTTCCTTTGCTGCCTATGAAATCTTTGCTCTTCCAGTCTCAGGGGGTGACCTCTTGTTCTTTGTACATTTCTATTAATGAACAGGTCCCTGGAGAGCATGTATTCCATAAGCCGAAAGTCTATAAACCGAAAGAAATTCTTATGAATGGGGACTCTAGTTTGAATTATAGAAAGCCAATAGTATTACATGTATTCCATAAGCCGAAAGTCGGGTCCCCATTGACTTCAATGGGGTTCGGGTTCGGGGTCAAGTTCGACCCCGAACCTGGACTTTTTTTTCGAAGTTTGGCCGAACCCACCGAACCCGAACATCCAGGTGTTCGCTCCACACTAGTAGTGATCACACAGTTTGTGTCTAACAACCTTAGAAAAACAAACCAAATTTGTATTTTGCAAGACATTAAGGATCCATCTGAACTTGACAATTCCAAGAATAATCTGTCAAACCTAGAAAAGATCTGGTCCTTAACAAACCTCATTTCTTGGTTTATTCAGTAGCTCTGATAATCAGAGCCAGTGTTAGGCTGTGTTTGGAGCATGTAGGTAATACGAATGGTGCTGAAAATTGGCCATTCAGGTATCACAGTAATATCTAGACATGTGCATTCGCCTTCGGACGAATGCATTTTCGGACGAAAATAGCATTTTTGGACCAAAATAGCTTTTTCGTCCATTCGTCCGAAAAACTAATAACGAAAATTTGAACTAACAAAATCCGAATGAACGAATGGTTAATAAACGAAAATCATTCGTTCATTCGTCCATTCGTCCATTCGTGTTATTGGCATTCTAAACCGAAATAGAGTTGGTTTATACAATACCAATAGCATTGTACTACATTCCATAAACCGACATGAATGACTTTCGGTTTATGGAATGCATGTAATGCTATTGGCTTCCTATAAACCGAAATTGAGTTCCCATTCATACGAATAGGTCAATTGACCTATTCGTATGAATGGGGACTCTTTCGGTTTATAGAAAGCCAATAGCATTGCATGTATTCTATAAGCCGAAAGTCTTTAAAACACACGACGTTCGGTTTATAGAATACATGTAATGTTATGCTATTGCTGTTCTATAAGCCGAAAGACTTTCGGCTTATAGAACAGCAATAGCATTACATGTATTCTATAAACCGAACGTTGTTCGTTTTAAAGACTTTCGGCTTATAGAATACTATTGGCATTCTATAAACCTAACTAGAGTCCCTCCTCATTCATAAGAATTTCTTATGAATGGGGACTCGACTCTAGTTCGGTTTATAGAAAGCCAATAGTATTCTATAAGCCAAAAAGTCTTTAAAACGAACGACGTTCGGTTTATAGAATACATGTAATACTATTGCTATTCTATAAACCGAACGACTTTCGGTTTATAGAATAGCCATAGGATTACATGTATTCCATAAGCCGAAAGTCGTTCGGTTTATAGGCTGTCGGCTTTTAACTATACGGAGACAAAGTCTCCATTCATAATTTTATGAATGGAGACTCTGTCTCCGTATAGTTAAATGCCCACAGCCTATAAACCGAATGTTCGGTTTATAGGCTGTCGGCTTTTAACTATACGTTTGTCTCCATTCATAATTTTATGAATGGAGACTCTGTCTCTGTATATTTAAATGCGATTGTATTCTATAAACCGACTCTATTTCGGCTTATAGAATGCAATAGTACTACGAATGGACGAATGAATGAATGATTTTCGTTTATTAACCATTCGTTCATTCGGCTTTCGTTAGCTTAGCATTTTCGTTCTTCGTTTTTAGGGCGAATGGACGAAAATGCTATTTTCGGACGAAAATGCATTCGTCCGAAAACGAATGCACATGTCTAGTATATATTCACATGTAAATAGCTTTTTTAATAAAAAATTATGATATTAAAAAAAATCTTGTTTTTATTTCCTTTTATGTGACAATGCTGCCTCTCTCTTTCCCTTGCCCCCAGATTTGTCGCTCTCCCCCCTTAGTGTTGTCTCTCTCATACCCTCCCTTTGGCCCCCCTCTCGCTCCCCTTGTGTCTGTCTCTTCCCCCCTTCCCTCCCCTTGTTTCTCTCTGCCCCCCCCCCCTTGTTATTCTGTCCCCCCCTCACCTGTTTCTTGCTCCCTGGTGGCTAGTGGGGGCAGCCGGGGGATGTATGCACTATACATAATAGACGGAAGTGTCGGGCAGCATGGAGGTTGTCTGCACGATTCGTGCAGACATCCCCCAGCTGCCCGATTCTCCCTGGTGGCTAGCGAGGCATTTTGTAATGGCTATTTTGCTATTGGTATTCCATAAACCGACTCTATTTCGGTTTATAGAATTGCCAATAGCATGAAATGATTTGAATTTAGTATTAAAAAATAAATTGAAAAGAGTGGAGAGTTTTAACCCCTTTGTGACGCATGGTGCTTGCGTCCCAAATGACGTAAGCACCAAAACGTCACGATTTGTTCCTGGCCACTGATCACAAGGTGATCGTTAGCCAGGAACACTATGGCAGAGACCCAATCAGGGTCTTAATAGACCCTGTGGGTCCCTGCCCAAAAATTGCAAGCCCTTCGGACGTCACGCACGATTTAGAGAAATGTAGCTGGTGCTCGTTTTGAGCACCAGCTAAATTTCCCCTGTCAGACTGAGGCCATTTAAAATGGCCTCATCTGACAGGTGGGATCCCGCTGCAAGTGCCTGCAGCATGATCCGAGCCGCGATATGAGCTGTTTAACACAGGACGTACTATGCCGTCCTAACGACTTTAAGGGACTTAAAATCAGGACGGCATAGAACGTCCCAACGTCACGAATGGGTTAACGTTTGCTCTGGTCATAATCACAGAACATGCTTGTAGGAGTTAACTGTAATTACATTAATACATGAAAAGAATATAAGTAATATAGTAAAAATTTACAAAATAAAATTTATTTTGAAAAAACTAAATGAGGTTCATAAACTTGGAAGGAAACGGATCACAGTAAAAAGAAACTGGGATCAGCAAGGGAAGTGTTAATACCCCTTTTATAATCGAGGTCGTCTTATAATCTGACCTCAAATTGAGGTCAGACTATAAGACTGGGATCCAGGTCCCCAGCAGAGCTGCAGGGGACCTGGATCCCCCTCTCTAACAGCAGGGGATGTCTGCGCGATGAGCGCAGATCTCCCCTGCTGCGGCCCGGCATGACCGCCGGGACTTCTTTGATGAAGCTGGGTACTTCCGGCTTCCTCATAAAAGTCCTGGCAGTCGTTCCGGGCGGCAGCAGGGGAGGTCTCGCTCATCGCGCAGACATCCTCCGCTGCCTCGCTAGCCACCAGGGAGAATCGGGCAGCTGGGGGATGTCTGCACGAATCGTGCAGACAACCTCCATGCTGCCCGACACTTCCATCTATTATGTATAGTGCATACATCCCCCGGCTGCCCCCACTAGCCACCAGGGAGCAAGAAACAGGTGAGGGGGGGACAGAATAACAAGGGGGGGGTCAGAGAGAAACAAGGGGAGGGAAGGGGGGAAGAGACAGAAACAAGGGGAGGGGGGCAGAGAGAAAAAGGGGGAGGGAAGGGGGGAAGAGACAGACACAAGGGGAGCGAGGGGGGAGCCAAAGGGAGGGTGAGAGAGAGACAACACTAAGGGGGGGAGAGCGACAAATCTGGGGGCAAGGGAAAGAGAGAGCATTGTCACATAAAAGAAAATAAAAATAAGATTTTTTTTATATCATAATTTTTTATTAAAAAAGCAATTTACATGTGAATATATACTAGACATGTGCATTCGTTTTCGTCCGAATGCATTTTCGTCCGAAAATAGCATTTTCGTCCATTCGCCCGAAAAACGAAGAACGAAAATGCTAAGCTAACGAAAGCCGAATGAACGAATGGTTAATAAACAAAAATCATTCGTTCATTCGTCCATTCGTAATACTATTGCATTCTATAAGCCGAAATAGAGTCGGTTTATAGAATACAATAGCATTTAACTATACGGAGACAGAGTCTCCATTCATAAAATTATGAATGGAGACAAACGTATAGTTAAAAGCCGACAGCCTATAAACCGAACATTCGGTTTATAGGCTGTGGGCATTTAACTATACGGAGACAGAGTCTCCATTCATAAAATTATAAATGGAGACTTTGTCTCCGTATAGTTAAAAGCCGGCATTTAACTATACGGAGACAGAGTCTCCTTTCATAAAATTATGAATGGAGACTTTGTCTCCGTGTAGTTAAATGCCCACAGCCTATAAACCGAACGTTCGGTTTATAGGCTGTCGGCATTATACTACACGGAGACAAAGTCTCCATTCATAATTTTATGAATGGAGACTCTGTCTCTTATTAGTTAAATGCCGACAGCCTATAAACCGAACGACTTACGGTTTATAGACTTTCGGCTCATGTAATACATGTAAACCTTTGGCTATTCTATAAACCGAAAGTCGTTCGGTTTATAGAATAGCAATAGGATTACATGTATTCCATAAGCCGAAAGTCTATAAACCGAAAGTCGTTCGGTTTATAGACTTTCGGCTTATAGAATACAAGTAATACTATTGCCTTTCTATGAACCGAACGAGAGCCCCATTCATAAGAATTTCTTATGAATGGGGCTCTCGTTCGGTTTATAGAAAGCCAATAGTATTACATTGTATTCTATAAAACGAACGAATAAAACAAAATGAAACGAAAATAATGAACGAATTTCGTCTGAAACGAATGAACTAATCAACTAAATTCGTTTTAGACGAAATAAATAACATTTTCGTCCGAATGGACGAAAACGAAACGAAAATTTTAGTTTTGCACATGTCTAGTAATATCTCTGAATATGGCTGAAATACAGACACAATAGCCAAACCGAGACTGATGTGATCACTTCTCAAAAGCTGCCAATATCTATCTGATAAGGCCAAATTTAAAGGGGTACCATCAAATACCTGATTATATCATATTGGGGGTTGGGAGATTGAAAAAAAATGTTGCAATCTTCTAAAATTCATCTGAAATTCATCCAAAATATGCTAAACGAACCATGTGAAAAAATGGACCAGGTTCAACAAATTGATGCAAAATTGTGTGGATTGTTTGGAATATATGTGTGAAAAGTGCAAGGCATTCTAAAAACGGTATGTTTTTGTTACTTGTATATAATAATAATAAAAAAAACAGTTAAGCTACACAGGGAAAGGTTCATATAGATTGATTCATATTTATGTTTACAATAATGAGATAACATGTAAAGCTACTGCATGATGATACACATAACTTATTCATGTGTTGCTGTTATATTTCAGGTACTCAGATATGAAGAGACAGGTGAAGAGGAAGCTGCCCAAGACTGCTACCTGGTGCACAGGTGGTGCACTGCAATAGCTGGCCATATAAAATGACTATGAGGAGGAGCTCATTCAGGTCATGGGGACCGGAACTATCCTTGGGGTTGAAGGGTCATTTAATTCTAATGCGCCACCAAGTACATTTTAACCCCTTAGTGACCGAGTGCTATGTTGCCTTTGATGTGCCTTGAAGACCAGAATTCCATTATTTTTGTCATATGTTTACTGAACTGTGAATTTCTTTCTTTGTGTTCAGTCCACCCACACAAATTATATATCATTTTTTAAAGGACAGATAGGGCTTTCATTTGATACTATTATTTTCATCATATGATATCATTTATTATTAAAATAAATATAAAATATGATGAAAATATGACATAAAAAACACTTCTTCTAACTTTGACCAATTTTTTTTTTACACAATTACAAATGGTAAAAAAAGACCCCGTCTATATATTTCTAATATTTGTCCTGAGTTTATTAATACCAATGTTTCCTTGTTTATCTGTTTTATTTCAAGTAATAGGGCAATAAACAATATTTGTGTTTTTTTTTGTTTTCTAACCATTTTCTTCTACAGTGACTTTTTTACCCCAACCCTAAATTTACCCCCACCCCTTAATCTAACCCTTGTAATCATCCGAACCCCCCTGTAACCTTAATTATGACCCTATCCCTAGATCTAGGTTTAGTAGATCTAGGGTTAGCTTTTTCCATTTATTTATTTATTTTATTTATTTATTTAATTCATTTTTTCTTACAGACTGTAATATACTTAACTGCCTCTAGGGGCAGTCAAGTAGCGGTTTCAGAGTGACGGAATAATTTTTTTTTCTCTCTTCCGTCGCTCTCCTCTGGGCACGCTGTATTGGAGGAGCATGCTCCTCCGATACAGCACACACCAGCGATCACCGAGTGATCGCGGTGCACCAGGGGGGCTCAGAAGGTGTTGCATCATTGCAACACTTTAACACACATAGGCAGTGATCAGCTTTCTCTGCCTGTGTGTGTAACGCGCATACGATCACATTCGCGGTGATCGTAAGCGCAGGGAGGGGGGGGGGCTGAAAGCCCTCTCTTCGGATCTGAAGCAGCCTCTGAGAGTAGCTGCAGGCATGTAGTGTTGCGCTAAGGAGCACAACACTACATGTAAACGGAGGACGTATATATACGTCCTCATGGTCCTCAAGGACCATGCTTTTCAGGACGTATATATGCGTCCAAATGCGTTAAGGGGTTAAACATCCAAAGATACATTATCTAATTCAATTGCCATATATTGAGTAGATTTTCTAGAATGAAAGCAAAGTAAACTTTTGAATTTAAAATTTGCGTGATAAATTACAATATTCATAAGTTTGGTTGTATGCAAATGCTACATGTTAACATAAACCGATTGTATCAACATCAATTAATCTTGCAATGTTGTAAATATCTCCCACACTGCAGATAAATCCCAGGATAAAGTGAAAAGGATCCTCATGAGGGTGGTGGATTCCAGCTGTGAAGATCCGACCAGCACACCAGGAGCTCCTCTTCCATCCACAGGTAATTGTCCCCTTTCATATGCACAATGTCGAATGTTGCATTGCTTAGCAATGTTGGCAGAAATGCAATGGTTTACTAATACTTATTACATGATGTGGGGGAGTACAACTATCCAAACAGCTATAGATGATGACAAATATCCTGTGATGTAATGCCAACATAGAGTTAATATGACATCACTGGTATTGTTTATCACCAAGCTGTTATGTCAGTGCAGTAATGTACATTCATGTGTATACATTCACCTGTGACCATAGGTGTGCAGGGCTCCATGAATGTAGGGAATAATGGCTATATCCAATATAACATCTGAGGGAGAAATGGAAAGGGAAATGGGTCAGTTTATTTATCCATAAGTGGGAAAAAGTATGTATGAGCACATCATTTGACAGACAGCCACCCTGCTATAGTCATCAGTATAATGTATAATGTAAAATGTATTATAATCCTTTTAATGTGGTCCTTTTATGTAACGTTTGCCATTTTCTTAAATCAGAACATACAGATTATGTGTGTGAATGACCCCCTGTCCCTGGTATTGCACTTTTCACAATTAGCATTGCTATTGAGTGTGCTAAGATAACATGCACATCGCTCACACTGCTCTCATGTAATAAGCGGTCATGTAATAGGTGCATACTCCCAGCTGCCCCATTAATATATCTGCAATGCAATAAAAGCTGCAGATATTGGAGGTTCTCAAGGGAAGAGGAAATATATCAACAAGTGAGAAACACATACCTATCAGTCAGGTATGTAGTGAATACAGATTGACCTACCTCACGCCCAGAAGGAACACCAGAGGCAGACATTATCTTCACAATGCATTCTGTGGATGACTGGTAAATTGTGAATATTGAATATGTGTATGCACCATGTTAGATATGGGTTGTCAACTTACAGTGCATGGCTATCATTTCTTGACATCTTGATCCCTCTGATCATCATCCACAACCCCATCAGAAACATTGCCTTTTCCGCAGCCATATTATCACCCTCTATTGCAGGTGCATGATGGTTTACAGAATCCTTTTATATTTATGGTATGAGATAGGATAGTATAAGATAATAATTTAGTACTATTACCAACAATGAAGTATAGTGTGAGGACATCTTTGAGTTATATTAAGGTCCTCTCTGTTGCATTTTTTTTTTTGTCAGTAGCATTTTTTTTCAACACTAAGTTCCAAAGCAAGCAAACAAAATGATGAGGGGCCAAAAACACATGTTTCTTTTATAAGGAAAAATGTCTATAAATGTTGAACAAAAATAGCTCTAAAAATAAACAACAAGGCTGTAGAGAACACATAAGGTGATTCTCCAGCAGTTTCCAACAAACAGCAATCAAGGTATGAAGTGTACTACCTGTGGAAGTCATTGGCAGATATAATGCAATGCAGGACATTTTAGTAGAGCCCGATTGGTAATAGAGGTTTCAATAAGTTATTTTACACACAGGCACATTCATTTTTAATTTAAGAAATCTGATTAGAAGCCAAGAAAGACTTTCCTGACTTCCTTTAAATTATAACTGGAGGAGTCTTTAATTGCACCTTTCCATTTGGAAAGTATATTTCCGAAAAAGTTGATGGATCTGTGTTTTATAGATCTCAATAACAATTCTTGTTACAATATCGAAAATTGTGTCTTCCATAATGTAGGCCAAAATAGTCATCCTCTTATTTATTGGATAATAACAGTATTTATTTTTTATTTTATGTTTATTTTTCTTATAACCCTTAATAATAATGAAACTACCTTTACACACACACACACACACATATATATATATATTCCATTGTTCATGGCAAGAAGAAGCCTCCTGCATCAGCAAAGACCACCATCAGTGTTTCATGCAGGCTTGCATATCCTAGTAAGGTGAATAAATGCATCACTTCATGTGTTCAAATGCACTGACCATATAAGAATTGTCTGTGCTATCCTGCCTGCTCATTGCTCGACAAACATGGATAATTTGGTCATCACTTGGCCAAGATTTCACATCTGTTCTGTAGTAAACACACAAAATGATTGCAATTCTGGTTGCGTTATAACATTTCAGTCTGATGATACTAGCAGACATTGCATACTAGGTTAGGGTCTTTTTTTTTTTTTTTTACTTCACTTAATCCTCTCCATTCATACGTCATTTGTATCAATCAATTAGGCTACTTTAATAGGGCGGGGGGGGATCCCGGTATTCTTAGTTATGTCGCATGATCCAACGCGCGTGTTAGTTATCTGGGGATGGATTTCTCTTAGACATTTTATGATTCCCTAATTCTTTATTCTACTTTTCTTATTTTTCCGATCCCTCTATCTCATCCCATTTTGCCCAGGTTTTTTCGTATTTTTCTCCTCCTTCTTTCTGTGTGTCATAAAAGTGTTTTTCTGCTATTGACTGAAAATTTATTTGGGCTTTGACTTCTTCCCATCCTGGGGTGTCTACTTTTTTCAATTTTCTAGCTATAGATATCTTACATGCAATTATAATATTGATATATAAAGTTTTTTCCTTTTTATTCCAGTTTGGAAGCTCTATGTGGAATAGGAAATTCTGTGGCGTTAATGGACCTTCAAAGTTGAATAACATTTTTAATATTTCTGTTATCTTTGTTTTAAGCTCCTCCAGTGCTTCGCATTCCCACCATATGTGAATCTGTGTGCCCCTCTGTTTCTTACATCTCCAGCATGTCTCATCCGAGTCTATCGATAATTTTGCATGTTGTTCCGGTACCATGTACCATCTATGCATCAGTTTAAAGAAATGTTCCTGGCTATTTATACAGTGTACGGCTTTCCTCACATCCCTCCAAACTCTAAACCAGCATTGTGCCGAAAAACTTACTTTCATGTCGAATTCCCATTGTAAGATGGCTCTGTGTTTTTCCATGTTGCTCCCTCCAGTAAGAAATTTGTGTACTCTAGATATCGAGCACTTTGATGCGCTTGCTATGAGGAGTTTGTCCCTGTCTGAAACTTCTGCGGTGGTTCTACCCGTCATAAAAGATTCTATCCTCAGGTATCTGTATATTTCTCCTTGTGCTAGCCCAAATTTGTGACTCAGATCCGGAAAGGGCATTACCTTACCATGATGCATTACATCACCTACTTTCTCAATCCCTGCGTTCTTCCAATTGGTCAGGTCCATGTCTATTATACAAGATGTAAAAATCTGTATTGGTGCTCCCAAGGAAATCATATTGCTAATATTTTGGCTTCTTTTAATCTTCTGTATATTGTGTGTAATTTCTCTTATTAATTTAGGTTTTTCAGAACTTCCTCTCCATAACTCATCCGGTAACCACATCAGTGTTGTTAGGTCTATGTTTTTGTAATAGTTTTTTTCTATTTCTTTCCAGCTCTTGGATTTATTCTGCGGTTTATTCCATGTCAATCCATATGTTAACAAACACGCTTCTGCAATTCTTCGGAGGTCTGGATAACCCAATTCAGCCTCATTTAGATTCCGTTTAAGGGTACTACTAGGTATTCTTGGTTTCCTGGTCGCCCAGATGAATTTTGTAAAAATTAAATCGAACTCTCTCAGTGTGTGGTTTGGTACTCTATAGGGGATCACTCTTAATTTGTATGTCAGTTTAGGGAGAATGTATGATTTAAGTACGTTCACTCGTCCCATCCATGAGATTTCAATCTTAGCCCAGCGAGATGTCAAGGCCTGAAGCTCTTGTGCTGTCTTAGCGTAGTTTATTCTTACTTTATTTTCCAAACGGGGTGTAAGTTTTATCCCTAGATAATCTATTACTTCTTGATTTTTCCTTTTTTCCGTCCCAAATTTCTTTGTCCACTCTTTTTGTCCCTCTGTTAAATATTGGTGAATTATTTGTGTTTTCTCCAAGTTCAAACTATAGTTCGATAAGTAGCCAAATAGATCAATAGCGTCCATTAGTGCAGGGATAGATGTTTGTGGTTCCGATAGTGTCAGTAAGACATCATCAGCATATAATGTTATGATGTGTTTCCTTTGACCAATTATTATTCCTTGTATTTTTTGTGATTTCCGTAGGTATTCCGCGAAGGGTTCCATGACTAAAGCGTAAAGCAGCGGAGATAAGGGGCACCCCTGCCTCGTCCCATTCCTAATATCGAAAGGTTCAGATATCATCGAGGGGCCCTTTATTCTGGCACTGGGACATGTATAAAGTGTTGTAACGGATCGCCTGGCACCCCGACTGGGTACCTCCGTTGAAGGATGCTCCTAGCGCTTCCTGAGGACTCCAAGCACTCTGGCAGACACCACAATCACTGAACCGGAGAAACAAATAAATTCTCCCAAGCATATGAATGCTGTAGACAGTTGAATAGGAACCATACGAATAGGTTTACTCTCCAAGCAGTCAAACTGGAACAGCATACAATAAATCCTTCCCCCAATAATGAGACGACACTTCACTTTGAGGGTTAAAACAGGAACTCTCTGTACTGTCACATACAGTCTCTTTTATTCCCAATCCACAAACATAGTACAGCCCACAGGGCATTACAAAACAACCAATCAATCCATACAATACACACAGACACTCCCACACAGAATCCTCCTCTCTGCATGTGATATGATTACTGAACACAATGGGTAATCTCATTATCACCGGCAGAGGAATACAGTTTTTACACAATATTTATAACTTCTAAAATATACATGTCACAAACATAAAGCATACATTTTCATAATCAATCCATTCAGGGCAACAACATATTAAAAAATGGCACGAATCAGACCAGGGGTTCAAAAGTTAAGGGAAAGTCCTTTGTGACTAAATGAAGCATGGCTTTCTGGCCCAAACCAGTTTCAGAGTCTTCTATCCTGGAGAATAATTCAATTATCTCCCAGGACAGACCCAAGACTCCATTAAGCACATGGTTGCAAAAAGACACAAAACACTTTAAAATACATAAAGTAACCTTTTCACATAACACACAGACATTTCACATATCCCCAGATAGCTGGGATCTGAGCGCACAAAACTACTGAAGAGCGCTCAGATCCTATTCACACAGTTCAATTGCTGTGGAGCCGAAGTCTTTAACTACACAAATGGGCTCCATGGCATAGCTATCTGGGTTAACACATTCTCATAAAGTCTGGTCCATAGTCCAAAGGCAAGAGGCGGGCAAGCAGCCCCCTCCAAGGACACGTGGGGAGGCCGGTTTCGCCACAAGTGTCATTACCGCGTCATATATCAGCCCTGTTAGTCCGTATGCTTGTAGAGTTTCAGCCAAAAAGTGCCAATTTACTCTATCAAATGCTTTTTCGGCGTCTAACGCCATTATGATAGAGGTTTTTTTTGACTGTTGAATGTTATACATGATATCCAGGACTCTGCGTATATTATCTGATCCTGCTCTTCCAGGCCCAAAACCTGTCTGGTCTGGGTGGACCAGATCTGAAATGATGTTGTTGAGCCTGCCAGCAATGATATTTGAATATATTTTCACGTCTAGATTAATAAGGGAAATTGGTCTGTAATTACTGACAATGGTCGGATCCTTTTCAGGTTTTGGGATTGGTGAGATAGTTGCTTCAAGCATCTCTCTCAAAAATCCCCCTTCCTCAGTGGCCTCATCAAATACTCTTTTTAAAAGCGGGGCTATTATGGGGTTCAATAATTGGTAGAAACTTGTGGTGAAACCATATGGGCCCGCGGCTTTCCCTTTTTTTAACTCCTTGATTGTTTTTGAAACCTCTTTCAGGGAAAATGGTTGGTTTAGTTTTGCCAGTTCTTCATTTGAAATTTTGGGGAGGTGGAGTTCCTCCAGGAATTTAGAAATTTCTGGGGCTGTTACCTTTGTTTGTGGTAGATTATACAGCTTTGAGCTTTTTTGTTAATTCCTTCTCTACCTTGTTATTGGAGTAGTACCAGTTGCTTTTTAGTCTGGTGAGGGCTTGATCTGCATTCCATCTAAGCCTGTTCTTTATCTGTTCCTGGATCTTCTGTATTGCCTCACTCCCTTCTTTTGTTGGATTTCTTTTGTTTTTTGATTCTAATTAGGCCAGTGTTGCGTATAGCTCTGCTAAATTTCTACCTCTAATTTTTTTTAATCCATGCTCCCTTCTTTATAATTTTAATGTGCACCAGAGCGTCTGATCCGTGACTTCTTCATTATCATTTACCTCTAGGAAGGTTTCAACTTGTTTCATTACTTCTTGTCTATTCTCTTTTGTGCTCAGAGTGTTTTCATCTAATCTCCACAAACTTCTAACTTTATATTGGGAACTAGTCTCTATTTCAATAAACACCGGGGCATGATCTGACCAGTCTATAGGTCCTAGTCTGGAGTTGCCACATTTCTCCAGGGTAGGGCCCATCATCAAGAAATAGTCTATCCTGGAATATGACTGGTGTGCTCCCGAGAAAAATGTGAAATCCCTTTCTGTGGGATGCTGTACTCTCCACACATCGTATAGATTATGATGATACAGACATGCTGAGAATGTTTCCGCCTTCCCCTTAGCTCTTATGTCCCAGTTACTTAATCTCTGCGCTTTCCTGTCAAGCTCCCAGTTTGCTATGGCATTTAAGTCTCCTCCGATGATCATTAAGCCTCTCGAGATTTTCTCTATTATAGGCAGTGAAGTATTAATAAAATTGGTAACTTTGTCTGAAGGTGCATATAGACTTATCAGTGTGTATAACTCGTCATTCAATCGGCATACTAATATTATCCTCCTTCCTTCTTGATCTGGTTCATGGGGAAGATATTATATATTTGATCCTATTAGAAACAATAATAGCCACTCCTCGTTTTTTTTTCCCTTGAAGGGATGATATATATATATGGGTATTTACCGCACCTCCATTGGGTTTTTTGATCTCTTATCCAGTGTGTCTCCTGTATAAATGCTACATCGATTCTTTCTTTCCCTAGTAAGTCATATAGGAAGGAGCGCTTATGGGGTGAATTGAGACCCTGCGCGTTGATTGTGACCATTTTAAGGGTCATCTTATCTGCCCGCTTATCTTCCCCCCGTCCACTTCTCCGAGTGCCCTATACCAACATTCATTCAATCTCGACCACACGCGTACGCACAACCACAGCAACCACACACAAAAAAACAATTCATTGTCCACCCAACGCGGGGATAATTTCCCCGTCTTGAGTAGGGTCTTACTTCCCCGTATCATCAGGGATAGGGGTCGTCGTGTCCCAATCGGATAGAGCGGTGTATCTATTGATCTTGACCAAGGTGGATGCATATCAAGCGGGAAATATTAATACTGGGATGTGAGGTGAGAGGGGCCGGCTAAAAAAAAAAAAAGAAAACCCAAGGCTGATTTTAATTATTTGCCTTCTCCTACATTTTCTATGTTCTCTCTACTCCCTATTATATACTTTTTATCTAGATTCTGTCAGTCTTTATGTAAACTTACTAATGCCTTTATTTATTTTAGGATACACTCCTCCAGTATATTATATTTTCTCTCCCTCTCCCCCTCCCCCCCCCTCCCCCGCCCCCAGAGTACAGTCTCTCCTCCCTTCCCCCCCCCTCAATGACCTCCTGAGAACTACCAATTCTATATCCCTTCCCTCCTCTCCCTCTTACCCCCTGATCCATATAGGTCGATCTTACTTATATTATATATTTCAATATTTATATTCTATATTCCCCTTCCGTTCTCCTTACCTATATGTGTGTAGTTTCTGTATGGGTACTCTCTCTATTCTGGACTCCTTATCCTTCCCTTACCTCACTCATGCTATTTGTTATATGCTTCTGATATTTTGTTGATCCATGGGTGGGGGGGCTTCAATCCTCAGAGATTATACTTTAGTCCCTTAACATCTTCCATCCCCTACTGATAGGTCCCACCCCCTGTACTGCCCTTTGCCCTTCACGTTATCCTCTATCTTCCTTTATTCAGGTTCCCTTATACCTTCCTACCTACCTATCCTTTTATTTGTGTGGGCATCACAATTATTTGCAAAAAAAAAAAAAAAAATTCTTTCTACATTGCTGTCTAAGTGTCCTCCCGTGTGTATTTACTACCTCTGCTACTTAAACTTCTCTTGTCTCTGTGTAATCCCTGTGTTTTGTGTGCTAATTTCCTATCTTGTGCGAATTTGTTACCCCCTCTAACGGAGTTCTCCTTACTCCTCCCCTTCTCTCTTGTGTTCCTAAATATGTCTGTAATCGATTAAACTAAATCTTTGTGGCATATTCTTCTTCTTAAATAGTGTTTCCCTTACTCTTATTCCTCTCTACCCTTCCTTCCCTCTGTTCCGATTTGTATGCACTTTTTTCTTTTTTTTTCCTTTTTCCTTCCTTTATATTTAAGCCCTCAACCATACTATCCCATTATTATGTGTGCCATATATATAGTGTGTGTGCTTCCTTGCTATACCACCTTATCTAAGTGTTAATACGCCCTTTAAATCTCTAATATATCTACATCATTAATTCTCTGTATATGATCTCTCCAGCAGTTGTTTCCTATTTCGACCCTTCCCCTTACCTTGAGACTACAAACTTCCAATACTTCTTCAAATTCTGTAATGGAAAGGAGAGAGAGTAGGAGAGGGGGGAGAAAGGGAGACAAAAGAGGCAGAGAGGGGGAGAAAAAAAAAACACACCAGACCCCTGTCCTTCCCTATGTAAATCTACTACACTCACTCTATCCCTTCAAGATTTCTCTTTTCTTTCCATTTTCCTTCTCTTCGGAATTCAGTTTCTGCTTAGCTCAATTTTACTCCTTCATCAGGCCCCACATGATCAGCTTCTCTTTTGTTTTTTGCGGGTCTAGGCACACATATGTTTTCCTTTGTATATTATACAGAGTTTTGTTTGAGTATATTATTCCATTTTCCCGGAGGCATGCTGTTAAGTTAACTCTGTGTATTTTTTTCTAGCCATTCTAGTTGGCTGGGCAAGAAAGTGGCAAATGAGGTTCAATATAGACAAATGTAAAGTTATGCATTATGGGAAAAATAATAACAAAGCAACATATACGTTAAATGGTATTTCCCTGGAAAAAACTACTAACGAAAAGGATTTAGGAATCATTGTAGATAACAAACTTGGCAACAGTGCCCAATGCCAGTCAGCAGCTGCAAGGGCCAATAAGATATTGGCATGTATAAAACGAGGTATAGATTCACGGGAGGAGGACATCATCTTGCCTCTTTACAAATCAATGGTAAGACCTCACCTTGAATATGCAGTACAATTCTGGGCACCAGTCCTTAAAAAGGATATTAAGGAACTAGAAAAAGTGCAAAGGAGAGCTACAAAATTAATAAGGGGATTGGAGGATCTTAGTTATGAAGAGAGACTTAAAAAATTGCATTTATTTACTTTAGAAAAAAGGCGTCTTAGAGGGGATATGATAACATTATATAAATATGTGCAGGGCCAATATAAGGAGCTCTCCAGGGACCTGTTCATTAATAGAAATGTACAAAGAACAAGAGGTCACCCCCTGAGACTGGAAGAGCAAAGATTTCATAGGCAGCAAAGGAAGGGATTCTTTACGGTAAGGACAATAAAATTATGGAACTCACTGCCAAGAGAGGTAGTGCTATCAACCACAATAGATGCATTTAAAAATGGTCTGGATGATTTTTTAGAAAAGCAGAACATACAGGGGTATTAATAATAGAATGAGCATTAATAATAGAGCTTTTTGATCCAAGGAGAAATCTGATTGCCCTTTTGGAGTCAAGAAGGAATTTTTTTCCCCCTAGGAGACAACATTTGAAAAAGCTTCCTTAGGGTTTTTTTTGCCTTCTTTTGGATCAAAACGCAGAAATGATAGGTAGAAGGGTTGAACTTGATGGACTTGTGTCTTTTTTCAACCTAAATTACTATGTTACTATGTTACTATGTTACTAGTTGAGATTGAAAGATCTGGAAATACTGTTAACGATGCAAATTTTTTATCCTTAGTGGGATTTTTCCTCATCTCTTTAACCAAGTTATCTTTTATTCTGGAGTTGTTAAAACAGATGATTACGTCTCTAGGACTGTTTGTGTATTCAAGGTTTGTTGGTTTAGGGAGCCTGTGTGCTCTTTCAATTGGAATTGGACCCAGGGTGTTCACATCTATATAGGCTTCCAATAACTCTTGAGCATAATTCTCCAGATCCGTAAACTCCTCTGGGATTCCTCTTATTTTTAAATTTTGGCGTCTAGATCTATCCTCTATGTCTGTGAATTTGGTTTCCAGTTTAGTTAATGCCATCTGTGCACCTTCGTTTTGTATTTTTAACTCATTAATTTTATGATTGAGCGAGCTTATTTCATTTGCTTGCGTCATCTGAGTAGCTCTTATTTGGGCGATTTCTTCCTTATATTCATTAAGGTTTTTATCCAAATCTGCCTTGATTTTACTGTATAGTTGGTCTAGTGCTGTAACCAAATTTTCTTGTGTTATATAGCCAATGGATTCTGTTGAGCTTGTTTCCAATGAGATATCTGGGGATTGACTCTCCCCCTGTCTCCCTGACTGGTTCGTTAACTCAGAATGGCTTTTTGGGGAGTAAAAGGCATTGATTGGGGTGGTTTTACTTCTGGAGCTTTTTGGTTTGTCTCCTTTTTCAGTTTTATCTTGTTTATCCCCCATAGGCGCCATATCTGTTGTGCCTTGTACCCTGGATTCTCTACTCCCCTTTATTTTCTTTTTTTTTTCCTTTATACCTTCTAGATATGACAATTTGCTGCAGTGTCTAACCCTGTTTATATTTCTGGGACCGGCACTGCTGCTTTAAACTATGTTCTACATATAGTCTGGCCTCCCCTCAGTAGTTAATTAACCAGCCCCTGTGTCTCCCCTTTCTTCCCTCCCCGTTCCAAACTAAACAGTTACAAAGTAGCCGAGGGTACTTTTCGGTTACTGCATCTCTCCACGCCCTCGGATGAGTTTCCGTCTATTAACTGCGGATGGTGCTTCCGTGCCGCTGGATCATGGATCCTTTCAGGGTGCTTGGGCTCTGCGTTTGCAGTATCGTGGGGGCCGCTGTAGTGTTCTCCGTTAGAGTTTTCCCGCCGCGGGTATCCTCTCTCTGCTCTGGCTCACATCGCTCGCCGCCTGGAACACGACACGCCCCTCAGTCGTTACGTGGTGCGTATCACGTCATCAACCTCCAAATTAACCTAGGTTAGGGTCTTTATGCTTTATGCTTCTTTAGACTTCTATGCTGCTTTTGGTGTGCCTTGAAGAACAGAATTACTTTATTTTTGTCATAGGTTTGTTTAATAATGAGTTTCTTTCTTCATGCTCAGGGCACCCACAAAAATTATATATATATTTTTTAAAGGACAGATGGGGCTTTTTTAATGCCATTAGTTTCATCGTATGATATCATTTAGGGTAAAAAAAAAATCCTAAAATGTGATGAAAAAAAAATAAAAAAACAACACTTTTTTCAAACTTTGACCTGAAAATCTTCTATACAAATACATACCGTAAAAAATACCCAATTTATTTCGTTTATAATATTTGTCCTGAGTTTAAAAATGCCAATATTTCTGTGTTTTTCTGTTGTTTTTTGCAAGTCATAGGACAATAACCAATTGTGGTATTTTGTTCTTTTCTAACCATTTTCTCCTACAGTGACTTTTTTACCTCAACCCAAACCATTAATTTAACCCTAAATCTACCCCTAACCCTAAATTTAACACTTGCACTAACTATTTCTAATCTTAACTTAACTGTAACTCTTACTGTAACCCTAATTTTAACCTTTACCTTAGATCTAGGGTTAGCTTTTGCTTTAAAAAAAAAAATATATAATATTGCTGACTGCCCCTAGGGGAGTCAAACAACAGTATTTAATATTTTTATTAGCGATATTGCAGAAGGTCTTGTTGGCAAAGTATGTCTTTTTGCTGATGATACAAAGATTTGCAGCAGGGTTGATATTCATGGAGGGATAAGCCAAATGGCAAATGATTTAGCTAAACTAGAAAAATGGTCAGAGCAGTGGCAACTGACATTTAATGTGGACAAGTGCAAGATTATGCACCTTGGGCGTAAAAACCCAAAAGCAGAATATAGACTATTAGGTACAGTCCTAACCTCAACATCTGAGGAAAGGGATTTAGGAGTAATAATTTCAGAGGACTTGAAGGTAGGTAGGCAATGCAATAGAGCAGCATGAAATGCTAGCAGAATGCTTGGTTGCATGGGGAGAGGTATTAGCAGTAGGAAGAGGGAAGTGCTCATGCCATTGTACAGAGCACTGGTGAGACCTCACTTGGAGTATTGTACGCAGTACTGGAGACCGTATCTCCAGAAGGATATTGATACTTTGGAGAGAGTTCAGAGAAGGGCCACTAAACTGGTTCATGGGTTGAAGGATAAAACTTACCAGGAAAGGTTAAAGCATCTTAACATGTATAGCTTGGAGGAAAGACGTAACAGGGGGGATATGATAGAAACATTTAAATACATAAAGGGAATCAACACAGTAAAGGAAGAGAGTATATTTAAAAGAAGAAAAACTACCACAACTAGAGGACATAGTCTTAAATTAGAGGGGCAACGATTTAAAAGTAATATCATGAAGCATTACTTTACTGAGAGGGTAGTGGATGTATGGAATAGCCTGCCAGCAGAAGTGGTAGAGGTAAACACAGTCAAGGATTTTAAGCATGCGTGGGATAGACACAAGGCTATCCTAGCTATAAGACCGGGAACGGGGGACTAATAAAAGTAATCAAAAAAAAAAAAATTGGGCAGACTAGATGGACCAAATGGTTCTTATCTGCCGACACATTCTATGTTTCTATGAGTGACAGAAGTGTCCTTGAATGGACACTTTGTCTTTTTTTCTGAGATGGTGCCATGTTAGTTTTTAACCCCTTAGTGACAAGACATTTTCACCTTGACTTTGCCTTGGTGACAATGGCTGTTTTGACATTTCTAGGGTGTTTGTGTTTAGCTGTAATTTTTTTCTTTCTCACATACAGTACCCACACAAATTATATGTTGTTTTTATCGTCATAAGAAGGACTTTCATTAGATACCATTATGTTCATCATATCTTATAATTTACTACAAAAAAAATCATAAAATATGATGAAAATTTTTAAAAAAAACACTTTTTCTAACTTTGACCTAAAATATAATTTACACAAATAAAATCATTAAAAAAGACCCCTTCTAAATAGTTTCTAAATGTTGTCCCGAGTTCAAAAATATGCATGTTTCCATATTTTTCGGTATTTTTTTGCGAGTTATGGGGCAAAAACCAAAAATATATTGATCTTTTGACCCCAACCCGAACCCAAAATTTAACACTAACACTAAATTTAACCCCAACTCTAATCCTTATTATATCCCTTAATATTTTTTAACTTTAATTTAATTTTAACCCTATCCCTTATGCTAAAAAATATTTAATTTTAACCCTATAGGCTAATATAGCTAAATAACCTGTTTTTATTTAATTAAATATGTATTTTAATTATTTTCCATTGCAATGCTACTAAACTACCACTAGGGGTAGTCAAGTAGCATATTCAGAGCGACGGAAGTGAAGTTACTTTCACTTCCGAAGCTCAGACCGGCAGAGGACTTAGCCATATTGACGGAGCAGCATGCTCCGTCAATATGGCTCCCCACGATCGCTCCGTGGGGCGATCGTGGGGGTCCCAAAATAGAAATATCGGTGCTGGCTATTGCCTCGATGTCGAGGCAATAGACCAGCACTGTTAAAGCGGTTTTCGCGATCGTTGATCGCGAAAACCACTTCATTCACTGCAGGACGTGCCAGGCACGTCCTTTGTCATTAAGGGAGATTCTCCCAGGACGTGCCTGGCATGTCCTTTGTCGGCAAGGGGTTAAATAGGGAGTAAATCCCCCCAAAATGTTTTGTATGAAAGGCAATGTCTCCCTATTTTATATTATGTTTGAATGATATTTCCCAAAAAAGACTTAAGGGAAATCATTGGTGATCTGGTCCAAAAAGCGTTAGTTTCTCTTAGTAGTGTGTGTGTGTATTTGTGAACAGCAATTAAAATGTTAATGCTATTGTTTACAGTTAGAAAGCATGAACAGTGGAACTGGGGTATTCGCCATTTCTCATGGTAAACATTTACTGGGTCTCTGATGGATAATGTAATAATGTTCTATGGGTAATAACAGAACATCCTACTAAACAGTGAGCAGGACTGAATATGAATGTGCATGCAAATGTGCATATGAACAATGAGAAAATATGTCACTGTAGTAGAAGCGACAGACAGTGAGTCAGACACCAGGTGTCAGTACTATAGTATAAGAGGGAGCACAGAACATGCTGAAGATTTAAGTTGTTTGTTCCAGCATATTGGAACAGGATAAACAGTACGTATTACGAGAACCCAGTAATATAGTAAATGTTTATTTTTAGAGCTTAAGTCCTCTTTTAGTTGTTTATGGTTCTGTATCACCTAAATAGTGTTTCCACCCTACTTTACAGTATATTCACTAAACAATGAACTGGTAAATAAAAAGGATTTCAAAACTCAAGTAACAGCTGAGTTGGAGGCAACAAATTCATACCTAAAATCCAAAAATAGTCTCTGTATCTTCCTAACACTCAACTAACATAATATATAGATCATTTTTTTCGAAGTGTACAACTCAAAAAACGTTTAAATGACAGAGTACCTTATAATGTAGTTTCAATTTGATTAAACCTACTATTAAAGAATTATACTCTCCCTGAACAGTTTACAGTGAAATCATGGGGAAACTGGCAAGTAGAAAGATGGCAGCAATTTTCATTTAACACTTGAAAGTTCCAAAGGAAAAAAAATCTGCAAGAATATGTCTAAACATATCCTAGTTTCACATTATGACTTTGATGAATGCACCCTTTAATCTTTTAAGAAGGATTGAAGTGTGATAATCTGTGAGAACGGATCTCACTGAGGGTTAACAAGTAAATTCTCACAGACACAGGAACAAAACAACTCAATAGCTGGATTTATGTTTAAATATATTGACAAGTAATTGTGACAAAAAATGTCTATTGCTTGCATTAGAATTAATTAATTATGCGATAATATAATAATTAAAGATCTTTAAAAAAAATATGAGAATGATAAATTTCTAAAGCCCACATTCTCCATCATAAATAATGTCAAATTTCATTTAACTCAAACAAACAGGCAATAGTTCCACTTAACGCAAAAGAAAATACAGTCAGAAGCACAAACTACAGTACATTGTAGGTATAAGACACAAACAGCGTTATGTAGTAAATATGACTGACATGCCTTGTATTATATAGCTGTCCCATAACTCATTTCTGGAACAAGTGTTTTGTACCTTTGTCACAGTTTATCTTGAGTGACAGGAAAAGTTTCCTTGTTTTTTTCATTGATCCTTTGATTCAGCCAATATATCACTAGCTCTAGCTAGAATAATAAAACAGGTGACATAAATTAAACATTCTAATACCGTATTTGCTCGAATATAAAACGACCATGATTATAAGACGATCCCCCAAACTTTTCTTCCCCCCCCCAAACTTTTCTTTCTCTCTCCCCTAAATAGTATTACACATATTTTTAGTATCTGAAATGTGCCGTCATGTTTCAGATAGAGATGTAGCGCTTCTTTACCGTAGACTTTCCGACCCAAGTCATTTTGGTCTGATAAGTGATCCATTTATTAGAATGTGCATCTTTGTATTCTTGGCACCAGGATTCAGTGATGGAAATTTTGAACATTGAGTGTGGCTACATCTGCAGCTGTTCTATATACCAGTTTTTGAGACCATAATTTAGGTCATTGGCAAAAACCTTTACAATAAGAAATGTTTCTTGTTATGTCTGCAGTATAAATATTTTTAGGTTTCTTATGAAAAGCTTAATTAAGCACTGATATGTTTTACTTAAGAAAGCTCTGAAGTTTCCCTTAGTTTTAGTGCAACTGACTACCTGAAATATATAGAGTGCTTCCAAAATCTAGTGAGCTGTCACCCAATTGCCGCTCGGTAAGGGACGTGGTGGGATACTGAAGGCGGAAATAATTCAGTCAATGTGGTCATTAGTGGTATATTCAATCCGCTAGAACCAGGTAAGTCTGTATTTATCGTGGGTGTCTGATACTTTGGCCAGTAGTTCTTCCATCACCAAAATTTCCTACACTCTCGTTGCCCATTTTCTGACAGTAGGCTCAATTTCCGCCTTCCAACGGAGCGGGATTAAAATCTTGGCGGCTACTAGATGATGTTTGGTGAGAGATTTTTTAAACTTGGGGACTACAATGCCTTCCATATAATGTACCATAGCACTAAAAGTTAAGGGGTAGGTGTCACAGCCTTGTTTAAGAACAAGTCATGTATCATACCCTAATATTTTTGAATAATTGTGGAGTCCCAACAAATGTGTAGGTCGGTTCCAAGAATAGTGTGGCATCTACAACATAGTGGGTCACATTCCGGGATCATTCAATGTAATCTCTGGGATGAGGATGAGTAATATGTAATTAATCTCTTTATATTTAGTTGCAATGGTACTTTTATTGGTGAGCAATAGAATCCTATCCCATTGTCCTGGGGAGGGCCGTATGTTCATGGTGTCCTCCCACTTCCCCATGAACTTCAGAGGAGAGTCATGTTCAGGCGAAATCAGATTAATTTATACCCTAGATACCCCATGTATCAGTGGGTTAGATAATGTGCTAAGGGTTTCCAACCATATACTATCATGTCTTAAATTATATTGCTGTGGTAGGTCTTTGACATATTGTTTGATTTGCGAGAAATTAAAAGTGTTGAGTATGGTCAGTGGTGAGTTTAAAATCATATTGAGAGACAAGAAGTCAGTCAAGGTAAGTATGTCTTTCAGGTATAGTATGGTCTGAGGGTGCAGCGCTCTCAGAGCTCTCGAGTGGGTTCCCAGAGTGAAGTCTGGGTTTCCTCAGAGGGGTGTTAGAGGTGAGGGGTATGTAGTTACTCCCGATATTTTTGTGGAGAGTGGAGAATGTGCAGAGTAAGACCCACCATCGGGTGTGATTTAACCAGGGAGTGAGTTTTGCGAGGGTCACACCAGGGGAAGATCCTCCAGGCAGATTCATTTTTTATGGGTGCGTGCCTGTATCCAGTCAAGAAGACTCACCAGTTGTGCAGCTTGATAATATTGTTTGAAGTTAGGTAGGGCTAGACCCCCTTTGTGTTTGTGTTGTGTGAGTAAGGCATATTTAAGTCTGGGGTGTTTATTGCCCCAAATCTATTTTGCAATTAAAGATTTTAGGGTCTAGAAAAAGGTTAGGGGGACATCTATTTGGAGTGTCTGGAAGAGGTACAAAACCCTGGGAAAGGATATATTTATTTTTGTGCAAATCGTCACATATTGTAGTCAATAATGGGGAGAAATTCAGGGAGAATAATTTAGTTAGGTCCGGGGTCAAACAAACACTAAGGTATAAAGGTTTATTCAGGCATATCCAAAAGGGATAAGGGTCTATATCTTTGGCAGAGCTCCACATCCTTGCCTGGTTTTAGAATGATATGTATGTGTGCCATGGTGGTCTGAGCATGGAATTGGATACTGTCAGTTATGGAATTAAGTACTTAAGTGACTAGAGGGGAAAGGACATCAGTAAAGTTTTTGTAGTATCTAAGTGATAGGCCGTCAGGGCCTGGGCTCTTTCCAGGTTTCCAAGCTTTCATAGCCACTCTCAATTCTCCGAGGGTGATGGGCTGTTCTAAAGAGTCTAATCTATCTTTAGGGAGATCTGTCTTAGCATATTTACAAAGGTTAGTTTCCATGTCTTTAATGTTATGTTCCCTAGTGAACTGGTCAACGTCAGGGTGCAGGTTATATAATTCAGTGTAATGTCCTGTGAAGGTATACAGGTTATCCTTATGTAAGTATTGGTGTGAGTTCCCTGGGTTGGATTTAATCCAGTGAATATAAGTGGATTGTTGTTTAATATTATTGATATAATTTCCCACATTTGTTCCCATGTTCATAGAATAGCGCCTTGCATTTTACGGCTTGTCTCTGGAGGCCTGCATTATTGAAAGAGGATAATTTATGTCTCTGAAGCAGCAAATCTTGATATGTATCTGTTGCCAAGTTATTTTTGTGTGATTGCTCTAGGACTGAAATTCCCACTAGTATCTTGGTAAACATTCTTTTTTGTGTGCTGCAGCTACAGAGATGAAATATCCCCTGATTACACTCTTGTGGGCTTCCCATAATGTGGGGGGAGAAACATCTCCTATCTTTCCGCAAAGTATAGCCGGAGGTGCCATGTGGCCTCTCGAGTAACTGTAGAGTCTGAGAGGAGGGAGTCATTCAACCTCCAGGAGTTTTGGGTCATTTTGTAAAGAGGGGAAAGCATGGTCAGACCATGTGGATATGCCTATGCCAGCATGTATGATAAGATCCAGTGTGTGATGTTGAAGGAAAAAATAGTCCAACCTTGCATACGTGTCATGCGGGTGTGAATAAAACTTGAAGTCTTTGCAGTCTGGGTTAATTGCCCTCCAGTAGTCCACTAGCCTGTGTGCGTTAAGCGTCTGGTTCATCTGGTGAATGATGTGGGTGGACTAGGCTGGGTTCCAAGGGGAGGTGGAAATCCCCACCCAAGATCAGAATTCCTTTTTGGAACTTGTGGAGTGCTTTCAAAATGTGTGACAGAGTGTTATGTTGTCATGTATTAGAAATGTAGATGTTTGCGAACGGGTAGCTAGTCCCAGCAATAGTAGTCCCAACAAATACCTACCGTTTCTGTCATGTATTGCTGTCGTGTCAGTGATTGTGTTTTTCACAAATAGGACCTTTTGTTTTAGAGTGAGGGGTGTTTTCACAAAAGCTTTGCGCATAGTAGTGGTTTACTATAAGGTAAGGAGGTGGGTGATTTAATTTAAAGTGAGTCTCTTGCACAAAGACAATAGATTCTTTAAGTGCCCTCCATTCCCAAAGGGCTCTTGACCTTTTCTCAGGTTTGTTCAGTCCTTGGGATTTAATGGATAATATTTTCAAATGGGCTGGGGGCACTGTTTGTGTTGTCATATATAGGGGTGGTTTCCGTGTGTGTCAGGAGGAAGGAGTGGGAGAAAAGAGGGGGGTGGAGAGATAAAGGAGAAGGAGGACAGAATGGTAAGAGTGGGTAGTAGATGGGACAATAATAGGGCACAAAGTGGGAAAACAAAAAGGGGGGGTCCGGCCGAGCTGGGTCAACAAAAAACAATTAAACAAAAACTTAGTCACAAGCACTACCGGGAGGGTTGGAAAATAGAGGAAGACCCCTGGTATAAACATATAAACACACATGGGGTCAAACATATAGTGTGTGCTAGATGTTGCTTAATACCACTCAGCCGAATTGAGACCGGCTGCACTATTGTAGAACACCTATCAGTTGGGGGAACCAGATAAACAGTTCTAACCTGACAATATAAGAGATATCAAAGCAATAAACACTATTACAGAAACAACAAACAATTGCAAGAGTCATCACTTTCAAGAGAGACAGTAACCATAATACCTGGCCCCTATATTCAAAAAGTAGTGAAAAGGGGTATGGGAACCGTGTACAGTCTCAGCATGGGGAGTAATTTGTTGAACGGAACAGGAAGGATCACTATAAGGAAGGTACCACTGGCTGCCAAAAACTAGTTCATTATTAATCAGAGACTGTACAACACTAGAATATGGGCACTCTTCGTAAGTTACAAAATATTTACAGTGAGGTGCATAATTATTGTGCATAAAGACCACATGCTGTATAGAGGTAGGGTTGGTAGGCTGCAGCCAGTTCCACATCTCCAAATGTAGTATGTGGGGGGAAGTTTGGCATGACACTGTACAGAGATCCTCCGTACTATATAAGTGTGGCAATTCTGATTTTGGTACGTGGGAGGGTAAAACTACGGGGTGGCTAGGGCAGTTAGCTGGTGTGTTGTAGGTGCAGACTGGGGGTATAAGTCGGGGTATACATGGGAAGTTATCTAGTAGGCGTCATTGAGCACCTAATACCAAAGAACATCAAAGGTCCCCTGCGGTGTGTACATTAAAAAAAAATCATACCTTAAGTTTGCAGACATATTATATGAGGGGACACAAACAATAAACCTTCAAGCAGGGTTGCATAGGAGGCATCTTGGTGGATCAGCCAGGGTAACTAAAAATGTATTCCAGGAATCCTATTAACAAAATATACAGCGCACAGTAAATGCGAGTGGAATTCCAACCCAATGTCCCCTATGAAGATTGTAGAGTATGAAATACTAACGTAAGTAAAATCCACTTGATGGGGCGAAGGTGGCCTCTGGGGGTGAAGGGTGAAATCCGTCCATCCCATCCGAGTAGGCTCATATAGTGAGATCCATAAGTCAGATTTATATAAAAAGGGGGGAAATAAAAACATTGTGGCAACAAAAGATCCAAGTAGATGAAGAGACTCACTCCTCCGGGTCGGTGATATAACGTGAAGGTGGCCTCAATCGTATCGGTGAACGGCGTTGAAAAGGCCTGCATTGACATTGCAGTTGAGGTCTAAGAGGATTATTTAGTGCTGAGAGAAATTCCAGCGAGTTCCAAATCAGGGAGGTCGACATGTGGAAGAGCTAGAGCAGGAAGCATGGGAGGAATATCTTGTAGGATTCTGCTTAGCAAAGTGTCCAGATCCGTTCTCACCATCAGAGTAAATGGGAAGTTCCACTGGCAGCGATATTGGTGCTCCTGTAGGATCACCGTTAATGGCCTTAGAGCTTTGCACGTACCCAGGGTTTGACCCTCAACTTCCCACACCCTGGCATTTCTGGCCTTGAGCATGAACTCCTCTTTCAGCACCATTTCAGATAACAAGGACCCAACAATATCAGCCTTCAATTTTTTGCCGTTTATATATTTAAATTATGTTTTGGGATTTCTCTTGCTCTCCTTAGCAATTTTTTCTCTCATTCTGTAATTTAGCAAATTTAATAGCAGTTTTACAGTCTTTTTTGGCTTCTTTATATTTTGCAAATGCCTCTGCTGATCACTCAGCTTTATAATGTTTAAATGCTACTTTCCTTTTATTTATTTCCTGATTTAACTTACTGGCTAACCACATTGGTTTTATTTTGCTTCTTTTATATTTGTTTCCAAATGGTATAAATGTAGATATTTTTGTAGTGTTAGTTTGAAGGTATTCCACTTGCCTTCTAATCTCCTCCATGTTAGGTATTAAAATCTCCTCCCACAATGATTCCACGTGTCCAGTACTGTCATTATATATATCTTCCCTCAAATGAGGCACTAATGCTGGTCTGATTTACAAACAGACCCCTCCGCCTTTTCTGTTTGACCTATCTTTTCTAAACAAGATGTAGCCCTCCAAATTGATTGCCCAATCATGTGTGTCATCCCACCATGTTTCTGTTATACCAATTAAGTCATAATTGTCAATTCCTGCTACCAACTCTAATTCCCCCATTTTACCAGTTAAACTTCTGTCATTTGCAAGCATACACTTAATGCCACTGGCATAATCCATTTTTGATTTAATTTTAAAGTTGTTTATAGGTTGCTCCCTACAATCCATTCTAACCATGCCCCCAGATCCACCCACCCGGGTACTAACTAAGTCGCCTTCCCTATGCTGTCTAGCCCACAGTTTATTGGTTTATTTAGTGCCACGAGGAATTCCAGCGAGTTCCAATCAGGGAGGTTGACATGTGGGAGAGCCAGGGCAGTGAGCATGTGAGGAACATCTTGAAGGCTTCTGCTTAGGAATGTGTCCAGATCAGTCACCGTCAGAGCAAACGGGATGTTCCACTGGTAGCGATACTTGTGCTCCTGTAGGATCACTGTTAATGGCCATAGTGCTTTGCGCATACTCAGGATTTGACCCTCAAAGTTCCCACACCCTGGTATTTCTGGCCTTGTGCATGAGCTCCTCTTTCAGCACATAGTCATGGATTAACATTTTTAACTTATTACAATTATTGTTCTAATAACTTATGGGTAAATACTAGGGCTATTTTGACATTTGAAATGTGTTTATTCTTTGAGTTTAGAGTAGTTATTAACATCGGTAGTTTTTATTTGTGTTTGCTATTTTAGCAGAGTTGTATCTGTAGTGTTAGGAGTCTCTCCAAGCAAACCATTATTTATGTCTTCTGACCTAAGGAGCCATCTATCTCAACCACACAGTCTGAATTGTTACCATTTTCTTGCATTTAACCCAAATATACCTTACCTTAAAGCCACCAACTGTATGCAAGGAGCTCTATGATTGGCCACATATACTTTGATAGTGACACATATACTTTTTTACATGCTACTCTGTAATGTATAAATGTATAAATTGTATTTGTTCAAAGGAAAGTTAATTTGGTTGGCTGGAAACACATTTTGCAGGGGAGCATTTAAAGGTTATATCTGTCCAACAAAAAAATGGCTAACTATACTCCTTGTGGAAAATACTTTGTACAGGCTCTTCTTCGATAAATGCATACACACATTGCAAGTATAATCATCGTTTGGAATACTTTAATAATTGGATTTTGGAAAAACTTTGTATGTTGGCTTTTATTTTATCTCTAGCCTTATATTTGTGAGCAAATAAAACATTGTTACAATAAAAATATTCAAATTGTAATAAATTCATCCTTTTTGATACTTCTTTAACTTGGATAAGCATTAAAAAAGGTTTGGTGCTTTAAGAAAAATAAATTCCTGGTTTGATGCCATTCATTAATGTATCAGATTTAATGTGGTTTTATTTGAACATTTCTTAAATTGAGACTGCATTAACACAATGGCTAATGAATATGCCTCAAATATAAATCCGACCTCCTCAGAATAGGGATTACGTGCATAAATATACTTAGTGTATCTGCCATAATTGTCTACAGCAATGCAATGTTTAGTGCGTATTGACTGTAATTGGTTGTAGCATGGAAAAGAATAACAAAGTTGCATTGTGGTATTTTTGTGCAAGAGGGAAATGGTTGAATTTGAAGACCAGCTGTTAGCGCATTAAACCATGAATCATCTTGTAAGATTGCTGTAAAATGTTTGACAGATAAGCTTGTAGAATTTGAATGTCAATTACACAAACAAACAGAGCAAAATAAATAGTTACTATAGCAGATGTTATAGGTTAAAAAATGTAACAAATTCAATTATTCAGCAAGTTGGAGTAAAGCATACTGAACCTCTGTTGCATTTCATTTATGAATTTAAGATACTAAAACATAATTTAGTTCAGGTTTAATGTCTCTTTAGTAGTAAGGTATGAAATGCAAGCCTTGCTGCCCCAAAAAGAAAATGACCAGATGCATAGTAGACTATATACATGATTTGTATCTACAAGGTGAGCACTATCTATGAGTACGATTATAAACTATAAAAAACGGTTTCAATCAGGCAGAAGACTACTTATTAAGTGTGCCTTTTGAACAGTGTGTCAGCTCAAAATATATTTGTGCTTAGCTCTAACCAGCTCTGTGTCATAATTATGTTCTTCCATTTATCTGTTTGTCTATTTTTATTCTTATTGCTGCCACTAGGGGTCTCTGGTCTGACATTCCTGCTGCAGATTCTCAGACTTGCACCTAATTGTGTATGCACCCAATTATTTGCAGATTTGCCTTTAAATACCTATTTCCTGTCCTACTTTGGAGGCCTTTGCATTTGCACTGTTTGTTTGTGTTTGTGCCTACTAGGTTTACTGTGCAGATATTTGCTATTTTGGTTTTGCCATCCTATTCTGTACCTGTGTTCCCTTGGATTTTTTGTAGTACCTGGAACTCCTAACCTGGGGACTCAAAGGGTTCCATCATACCTTCTGCCATTCAACCCAGTCCTGTCTGAGTGTTCCCATCCACTCAAGCCTCAGCATATCTACTAGACATGTGCATTCGTTTTCGGACGAATGCATTTTCGGACGAAAATAGCATTTTCGGACGAAAATAGCATTTTCGGACGAAAATAGCATTTTCGTCCATTCGTCCGAAAAACGAATAACGAAAATTTTAACTAACAAAATCCGAATGAACGAATGGTTAATAAACGAAAATCATTCGTTCATTCGTCCATTTGTCCATTCGTGCTATTGGCATTCTAAACCGAAATAGAGTCGGTTTATACAATACCAATAGCATTGTACTACATTCCATAAACCGACATGAATGACTTTCGGTTTATGGAATGCATGTAATGCTATTGGCTTCCAATAAACCGAAATTGAGTTCCCATTCATACGAATAGGTCAATTGACCTATTCGTATGAATGGGGACTCTTTCGGTTTATAGAAACCCAATAGCATTGCATGTATTCTATAAGCCGAAAGTCTAGTTCGGTTTATAGAAAGCCAATAGTATTCTATAAGCCGAAAGTCTTTAAAACGAACGACGTTCGGTTTATAGAATACATGTAATGCTATTGCTATTCTATAAACCGAATGACTTTCGGTTTATAGAATAGCCATAGGAATACATGTATTACATAAGCCGAAAGTCTATAAACCGAAATGTTCGGTTTATAGGCTGTGGGCATTTAACTATACGGAGACAAAGTCTCCATTCATAATTTTATGAATGGAGACCCTGTCTCCGTATAGTTAAATGCCGGCTTTTAACTATACGGAGACAAAGTCTCCATTTACAATTTTATGAATGGAGATTCTGTCTCCGTATAGTTAAATGCCCACAGCCTATAAACCGAATGTTCGGTTTATAGGCTGTCGGCTTTTAACTATACGGAGACAAAGTCTCCATTCATATGAATGGAGACTCTGTCTCCGTATAGTTAAATGCCCACAGCCTATAAACCGAACGTTCGGTTTATAGGCTGTCGGCTTTTAACTATACGTTTGTCTCCATTCATAATTTTATGAATGGAGACTCTGTCTCGTATAGTTAAATGCTATTGTATTCTATAAACCGACTCTATTTCGGCTTATAGAATGCAATAGTACTACGAATGGACGAATGAAGGGGAGCGAGGGAGGAGCCAAAGGGAGGGTGAGAGAGAGACAACACTAAGGGGGGGAGAGCGACAAATCTGGGGGCAAATGAAAAGAGAGAGGCAGCATTGTCACATAAAAGGAAATAAAAACAAGATTTTTTTTTATATCATAATTTTTTATTAAAAAAGCAATTTACATGTGAATATATACTAGACATGTGCATTCGTTTTCGGACGAATGCATTTTTGTCCGAAAATTGCATTTTCGTCCATTCGCCCGAAAAACGAAGAACGAAAATGCTAAGCTAACTAAAGCCGAATGAACGAATGGTTAATAAACGAAAATCATTCGTTCATTCGTCCATTCGTAGTACTATTGCATTCTATAAGCCGAAATAGACTCGGTTTATAGAATACAATAGCATTTAACTATACGGAGACAGAGTCTCCATTCATAAAATTATGAATGGAGACAATCGTATAGTTAAAAGCCGACAGCCTATAAACTGAACGTTCGGTTTATATGCTGTGGGCATTTAACTATGCGGAGACAGAGTCTCCATTCATAAAATTATGAATGGAGACTTTGTCTCCGTATAGTTAAAAGCCGGCATTTAACTATACGGAGACAGAGTCTCCATTCATAAAATTATAAATGGAGACTTTGTCTCCGTATAGCTAAAAGCCGGTGTTCTGACAAATTTCTGGAGCAAATTCTCCTGCTCAATCGCAGGAGAATTTGCTCACTGCGCATGCGCATAAAGTTACAGCTGATAACTCAGCTGTAACTTTGTGACCACCGCGCATGCACCAGCTGCGCAATCCACCTCCCGCCCCCCTCACACCCCCCGCACACCCCTTCTTACCAGATCATATCATCGACCACAGAGATACACAGCGCATGCGCACGCCTATCCAGCCGTTTGGGAATGCGCGCGTCCGTTGTTGTGTTCTTAAGGTGGTAAGTAACAAAGGGCGTCGGGACATAAGGGGGCAAGCATCCTGGTGAGGGTAACCTCATCTTGATGGGATCTGTGATCCTCCTGCTGCATCAATAATACAGCAGGAGGATCACAAATCCCATCAAGATGAGGCAGCCCTCACCAGGATGCTTGCCCCCTTATGTCCCGACGCCCCGTGTTACCTACCACCTTAAGAACACAACAACGGACGCGCGCATTCCCAAACGGCTGGATAGGCGTGCGCATGCGCTGTGTATCGCTGTGGTCGATGATCTGGTAAGAAGGGGTGTGCGGGGGGTGTGAGGGGGGCGGGAGGTAGGTTGCGCAGCTGGCGCATGCGCGGTGATCACAAAGTTACAGCTGAGTTATCAGCTGTAACTTTATGCGCATGCGCAGTGAGCAAATTCTCCTGCGATTGCGCAGGAGAATTTGCTCCAGAAATTTGTCAGAACACCGGCATTTAACTATACGGAGACTTTGTCTCCGTGTAGTAAAATGCCCACAGCCTATAAACCGAACGTTCGGTTTATAGGCTGTCGGCTTATGGAATACATGTATTCCTATTGCTATTCTATAAACCGAACGTTCGGTTTATAGAATAGCCATAGGATTACATGTATTACATAAGCCGAAAGTCTATAAACCGATCGTTCGGTTTATAGGCTTTCGGCATTTTACTACACGGAGACAAAGTCTCCATTTATAATTTTATGAATGGAGACTCTGTCTCTGTATAGTTAAATGCCGACAGCCTATAAACCGAACGACTTTCGGTTTATAGACTTTCGGCTTATGAAATACATGTAATCCTATGGCTATTCTATAAACCGAACGTTCGGTTTATAGAATATCAATAGGAATACATGTATTCCATAAGCCGACAGCCTATAAACCGAACGTTCGGTTTATAGGCTGTCGGCATTTTACTACACGGAGACAGAGTCTCCATTCATAAAATTATGAATGGAGACTTTGTCTCCGTGTAGTAAAATGCCCACAGCCTATAAACCAAACGTTCGGTTTATAGGCTGTCAGCATTTTACTACACGGAGACAAAGTCTCCATTCATAATTTTATGAATGGAGACTCTGTCTCTTATTAGTTAAATGCCGACAGCCTATAAACCGAACGACTTTGGTTTATAGACTTTCGGCTTATGTAATACATGTAAACCTATGGCTATTCTATAAACCGAAAGTCGTTCGGTTTATAGAATAGCAATAGGATTACATGTATTCCATAAGCCGAAAGTCTATAAACCGAAAGTCATTCGGTTTATAGACTTTTGGCTTATAGAATACAAGTAATACTATTGCCTTTCTATGAACCGAATGAGAGCCCCATTCATAAGAATTTCTTATGAATGGGGCTCTCGTTCGGTTTATAGAAAGCCAATAGTATTACATTGTATTCTATAAAACGAACGAATAAAACGAAATGAAACGAAAATAATGAACGAATTTCGTCTGAAACGAATGCACTAATGAACGAAATTCGTTTTAGACTAAATAAATAACATTTTCGAAAAACGAAAACGAAACGAAAATTTTAGTTTTGCACATGTCTAATATCTACCAGCCATCAATATGTGTCATTGGATGCAGACTAATCTGCACATCAATCACACCACACAAAACCTGCAGAACTGCAGAAAAGATTATCTAGAGCTATGTTCTGTGTTTCATTCACTAACACACCACTAGCTGTGGCTCCATGGTGGCATGAAAGTCTAAGTTAGACTTAAAAAGAAAGGGAAACATAAAGAGACATAAGGGTCAACCCAGGTAGCTCTAATAGTTGAAGCCAAAACTGGACTCTGGAATGTTGGTCATATTCAAAGCATTTCAATGGTAAGAGAATATCTGAAAATCAGGTTACATAAATATACTAAATTGTTTTTTCTAAAACAAACACAGGTGCCAAATGTGACTTTGTTTCAAAATGAAAGTCCAATTTTAATGAATAGACCAATAGTCTTAAATTAGAAGTTCAAAGGTTTAAAAGTTATATACGGAAGTATTATTTTACTGAGAGGGTAGTGAATGCATGGAATAGCCTTCCAGTGTAGTTGGTAGACATGTTTAAGCATGCATGTGTAAGCATACATCCTAGCTATAAGCTAGGGCCAGGGACCAAAGTATTCAGAAAATTGGACAGCCTAGATGGGCCGACTGGTTCTTATCTGCCATTCTATGTTTCTATGTGCCTGTGTTGTTCTGTTTCTTGCTGTTGCCTGTTCATATAAGTACAGTTCAATGGGGGTTTTTTTTTCAGTTTGCATACAGTCTGTTCTTTTCAGTAAAATAATCAGCAATCCTAAATGTTGAATTAGCCATGGGAAAGCTAATACAGTGACATTACTTTCTACCTGTGCCTTACCCTTGGTGAAATGGGCTGTTTTAAAAGGACTCCATCACCAAACACAACAGATACAGGCAATAAAGAAAATACTAAATTGAAGGTATCTGTCCTTTTAACACAGACACAATTACTGTAAGTAAACACTTTTCAGGCAAACAAATGAATGAGATGATGTCATAAATTTGCATAATTGTGGCCACCAACAGGAAAGTGTGACATTATATGCAAATGTCGTGTACAACCTCTCCAACAGGGAAAGTGATGTCATTTACATACATTATGAAAGAAATCATTACAAATTGGTGAAATGGCTTCAAGCACTTCTTCCCAGCAGGGAAGTGATGTCACTTTGTCTCCTGGCAACCAGACAAACAGCTCAGTGCTTGTATGAGAAATCAGGACACAGATTTCAAATCTGTTTTTTTGACATGCTGAAGATATTGAAGGTTATCTACTGATTAATCTACTGAAGCTTTTCCTTCACTTTTTATTTGGCAGTGAGTGGGCTGTGTTTCTCTGTGTTTTATGAGATGCCCATTGTGCATTGTCTGCTTTGTCAGTTATATTGTTCTGGGGCTGTGTCATGTGGACTAAGCACAGTTTTGTTTAATGGGGAACCCCAGCTCAAAGTGTCATGAACTGGAACAGACACACCCACAACTGTACATTACCACATTATTATTATTATTATTTGTACTTATCATTTTTAATGGGAAGCTGAATGTGCTTGTGGTGTGCAAAGTGGCATTTGTACCTTCTGCTGCCACATTGGAGAATAGAACATGTTTGACAAGCTGTTAATTTACTGCCCAGACCTACACATATAGTAAATTTCATGGGCTCTACTGTATAGCCTCCATTAGCCACCCCCAAACAAAACAAACGTTGCTTGAAGCACAGTGAGGTCATTGTAGGGTAAATCATTGTTCCTCAACCTGGTAGCATTTAAAATTTCTGCAGTGTTTCTCTTTAGCTGTCATTTTCTTCTTTCTCATTTACTGTACCCACACAAATTATATATTGTTTGTATTGGAAGAGCTTTCTAAAGATACCAGTATCTTTATCATATCATAAAATGTAATAAAATAAATCATAAAAAACACCATTCTAACTTTGATCAGAAAAATATTTTCATAATTTTGTCCTGAGATTCAAAATATGTAATGTTTACATGTTTTTCTGTTGTTTTTTGCAAGTTATAGGGCAATAACATAAAGTAACACTTTTTTTGTTTTCTAACAATCTTCTCCTACATTGGTCTTTTGACATCCAATTCTAACTCTAAATCTAACCTTAACCCTAGAAGCAGTCCTAATTTAAAGCTAATCCTAGCCCTTATGCTAACCCAAACCCTAATGTGAACACTAACCCTAACCTGTATGCTAAACCTAACTCTAGATCTACGGCTAATTTAGCCTTTTTTCAGGGGTAATCTAGCAACAGCGACAGAATGACAGATGTGATAACTCTTCACTTCCTAAACTCTTGCCCACAAGAGGGAAGAACCATATTGGTCAGTGTAGCAATTGTGGGTGTCTTCTGCAGGGCATATTTTGGTGTTGCTTAATGCCTTGATATTGAGGCATTATAACAACACTGCCTAAGAGGTGTTAATGCTAACTTCAGGACGTGCCAGGCATTTCCTATATCAGCAATAGAGTTTCTGCCTGGATGTGCTTGGCATGTCTCAAAGGGATTAAATAAAATGTTAAATATATATATCCGATAGTATTTGCTTTGGTATTTGATAATGTTTCAGTTATTTAAGATATATTTAGAATCAGTACCATTATAATTTGAAACCTGGTGCTAAATTCAGTTCTGGACAACACTGGATAAAAAACTGATCTTGACAGTAATTATAGTAGTTATCCACATGTAAACCATCATTTTCTCAGAAAAATCATGCTTAAAGAGGTGTGGCTTTCTAAAACTGGAATTGTCTAAGGGAAAAATATTGTAGGGAATGTACTTTAATGTGATTATTGTACTTTCAAGAAGTTCCAATGAGAATTTTATGTATTCTACCCCAGTGATAATGTAATTTGTACATCTATGTGAAGGCACCAAGAGATGTATTTATACTGAAGCTCGAAGTTTGTTTATTTCATCTTAATGTATATTTCTGTAGCTGTTTCTATCTGTTCAATATGTTCAGTTGCACAACCCTTGTGATTTTACATATTAATCAATTAGACATTATCTAACCTAATATAATGCAAAGATTATTTTTATAACATTAAAAAGGCAGAGAAACAAAAAAAAAACATTGCTGTCACTTGTAGGTCCATGTACTTGTTGATGTATATAGTGTAAATATTAAATATGACCAAAACAGTTAGAAGTTATAATTTGGGGATTTAATTAAAAAAAAAATACTAAAAGTAAAGCTGGGTATTCTCATTCATTATTTTGGAGTTTTAAAGTTCATTGGGGTTCATGAAACCACCCCAATATATTGTAAGCTCTCAGGAGTAACCCGTATTTATCAGTAATTACTTATTTGTATGTTTTTTATAACAAAAGTTTCAACAGTCTCTGAAATGGCTTAGTTTACATAAAAACGTCCATCAACCCCTTTTTTTATGATGTTTTGACACCAATAGGCCGTGGAGCATCACCTCTGGTTGGAAAATAATACAAGCTATCATATAAATTCACGCACACTCAAATTACATGCAGCGACCTTATTCCCAGGTTTTATGTACTCAACATCAGTTTTTAAAACATTATATTTAGGGAAATATTCCATTTCTATGCAGCCAATATTCAATGTCAAAATATAACGTAGAATTTAACTGGTTCATGGGTTGAAGGATAAAACTTACCAAGAAAGGTTAAAGCATCTTAACATGTATAGTTTGGAGGAAAGACGTAACAGGGGGGATATGATAGAAACATTTAAATACATAAAGGGAATCAACACAGTAAAGGAAGAGAGTATATTTAAAAGAAGAAAAACTACCACTACTAGAGGACATAGTCTTAAATTAGAGGGGCAACGATTTAAAAGTAATATCAGGAAGTATTACTTTACTGAGATGGTAGTGGATGTATGGAATAGCTTTCCAGCAGAAGTGGTAGAGGTAAACACAGTCAAGGATTTTAAGCATGCGTGGGATAGACACAAGGCTATCCTAGCTATAAGACCGGGAACGGGGGACTAATAAAAGTACTCAAAAAAAATAAAATTGGGCAGACTAGATGGACCGAATGGTTCTCATCTGCCGACACATTCTATGTTTCTATGTTTCTATGTAATTTGGCACATGTCCCAACAGGAAGAAGTTACAAATAGCCCAGAATTATTTTAGTAGTATTTCTTTAGATCTACTAAATCAGAACTTAATATTCTGGGTAGACATGGAATAAACCTAAAGGTAAAGAAATAGATTTTGTTTGCACTCTGTATAGTAACAGCAGACATAAAATAAAACAACAGAGCCTTATACCTGGAGCCTTTTTCAACACAATTGTTATTGCATTTCTTAAAAATAATAAAAAGACCACATACATGCTAATAAAAAAAACAAACATAAATTGTTTTTTATTTCATAATAATGTTGTCTATGTTCTTTTTCCCCTTGTAAGACTTCTTTATTAAAAGCTTAGCTTATAAATATTCTTGTAATCTCCCAAATAAATTTCATGCTAAATTATTTTATTAATAATGTTAATTTTTACTGGTTATTTAAGGAAAATGTAAGCCAGTAAAAAAATGTTTTTTCAAATGCAAAAAATAACTATTTTCAACCACATTTGTTTTTTAATATTGGGGAGAGAATATAGATATATATTGAAAATATTTTTTACTGGAGAATATATTAATAGATTGTCATTTCGGATGACTATGCTATCTACACAGACACCTGCTTAAAAGTGGAGGAGCTCATTAATTGTCCCACTAATGCTTTCATTTCTAGCAAGACACTGTTTCTAGTCTATTAACCTCTGGATTGCTCCAAAGATGAGTCAAAGCCTCATTTCCCTTCTGCATTGCTAGATTTACTGTGTCAGCAAAATTAATTCTATATTTGTTATTATTTGGTCAATAACCCTCTTTTTTGCAGTCAAAAACATATAGTCATGAAACAGGAAAAATAGTAAAAAAAGAAATAAAAAAAAAGAAGTAAAAGTATTACAGATCGTGTGTGAGAGCTTCATAAGAACTACTTTCATTTATTAAAACATACAGGAGAATTAAAGAAATCCAACTTCCAGGAATCATTAAGTGATAATGGACTTAATGAGCTTCCTGTAAATATACACTTTGGCAACTTGACTACAGATGTATACATTCAGCAACACTTTACTGTGATTACAGGGTGGCCACAGAACAGATTTATGATACTACAGGAAAGGAATGTTTGAGCAGTGCATTCTATTCTACATTTATCGTATTGGTAAAATTGATATGCCTTGCAAATGTGTACTTTACACAATATATTTTACACATTTAACATCATTTTAGTTCATAGAAACTTTCTAGAATTAATAAAAAACAAGAACATTTACTGTAAGAGAAACCATCACTTAAACATTATTTACTGGATGAATGTAGAAAATAAAAATGATGAAACATAATCAACACATTGTGTTAGCAGAAATATTTACCTAAATTACATATTACGGAAGGATTGTAAGCACTTTCATTAACAAACAAGTATAGAAATCACATTTAATGCACTAATGTATACATTAACTGCTATTATACCATAAATCCACTAAGAAATATACATGGAATCCCCCCAAAAAAAGAAACCAATGAATGTGTGATGTTTAACCCCTTCGTGACGCATGGTGCTTGCGTCCCAAACGACGCAAGCACCAAAACATCACGATTTGTTCCTGGCCACCGATCGGTAGCCAGGAACACTCTGGCAGAGACCCGATCAGGGTTCTTAATAGACCATGTGGGTCCCTGCCAAAAAATCACGAGACCTCTGGACGTCACATGTGACGTCACCGTGGCGTGCACGAACACGGAAGTTCGGGCACAGCGAGATTTAGAGAAATGTAGCCGCTGCTCGCTTTGAGCACTGGCTACATTTTCCCTGTCAGACTGAGGCCACTCAAAGTGGCCTCAGATGACAGGTGGGATCCCGCTGTAAGTGCCTGCAGCGGGATCCAAAAACAGCGGGGATCCTCGAGGAGCTGTTTAGTACAGGACGTACTATGCCGTCCTAACGACTTTATGGCACTTAAAGTCAGGACGGCATAGTAGGTCCTAACGTCGGGAAGGGGTTAAAAAATATCCCTGCCCCAAAATGGGCTATAAAGGGAGGAATCATCAGTTTAGAGACATTTTTAATATTCTAGTCACTATCCTCCCAGTGTCCCTCTTACCACCATCCCCAATATCCTCCCAGTGTCCCTCTCACCACCATCCCCACTATACTGCCAGTGTCCCCCTATCCACCATGCCCACTATCTCCAAGTATCCGTCTCACCCCCAACCCCACCACCCCTCCAGTGTCCCTTTCACCACCATCCCCACTATCCCTCATTGTCCCTCTCACCATGATTACACTGCATTACATTTATTTATATAGCCCCAACAACTTACGTAGCAAAATGTACAGAGCATGGAAGGGAAATACATACTAAGTAAGACAGAACTAGAAAAGACTGGTACATGAGATAGAGAGCCCAGCTCACAAGTTTATAATCTACAGGGAATGGGGTACATGAAACACAAAACGGAGTGCAGAGGTCAAAGGGAAGGTAGCTGTAGTAACAGTAATGTGGATGGTTGATGCTAGGTGGGTTTGAGCAGGGCCGGCCTTAAGTGTTCCGGCGCCCTGTGCGGGATTTCCCTGTGGCGCCCCCCCATGTATGTATATCTCTCCCTTCCCATGTTTGTCCCTTTCCTCTTCATTGCCCTGTCTGTCTCTCTCTAACTCCCCCATACCTGTTCTCTCTCTCCCTCTGTTCTGTCTCTCTCCTCCCCTTCCTCTGTTCTGTCTCTCTCTCTCTCCCCCCGTTCTGTCTCCCCCCGTTCTGTCTCTCTCCCCCCTGTTCTGTCTCTCTCTCCCCCCTGTTCTGTCTCTCCCCCGTTATGTCTCTCTCTCCCCCCCGTTCTGTCTCTCTCTCTCATTCCCCCTGTTGTCTTTCTCTCCCTCCCACCCCCTGTATGTCTCTCTCTCCCCCTTCCCCCTGTTCTGTCTCTCTCTCCCCCCCTGTTCTGTCTCTCTCTCCCTCCCTCTGTTCTTTCTCTCCCCCCCCTGTTCTGTATCTCTCTCTCCCCCTCCCCCTGTTCTGTCTCTCCCCCTGCCCCTGTTCTGTCTCTCCCCCTCCCCTTGTTCTGTCTCTCCCCCCTGCCCCTGTCTCTCTCTCACCCCCCCTCCCCTCCCTCTACACACTTTCTCATGCTGCCAGTGGCTCCCCGTGAAGCAGACGCTGCTCTGCTTCACAGGGTGGGGACGGAGCTAAAACGCTGAGCCGATTAGCTCCGCCCCCTCCCCATATCTAGCAGAGCATGCCGAGCAGAGGGCTGGTGAGGGGGGATCTTTTGATCTCCCCCAGCCAGTGCCTTTACCGGCTTTTTTTTTTAAACTTTTTTTTTCTTTGGGCGGGAGGGCGCTCGCACAGGACGCACACCCCTAAGGCCGGCCCTGGGTTTGAGAGAGAGCTGGATGCTCTGTGGAAGGGAGTTCCAGAGAGAGGGGGCAGCTCGGGCAAAATCTTGGAGGCGCGAGTGGGAAAAGGTGATGAAGATGGAAGAGAGCTGTTCTCCCATTGAGGAGCACAGAGGTCATGCAGGGAAGTATCGGTTAATGAGGCATACAATTAACGGAGGGGCCAAGGGAGGGCTTTGTAAGTTAAAGACAGAATTTTAAATGTTATCCTAAGCATACAGAGAGCCCGTGGATGGCATTGCAGAGAGGAACCGCAGAATCGGATCAACGAGCAAGAAAGATGAGTCTGGCAGCTGTGTATTGAATAGATTGCCCTGTGTATGTCCCCCACTAACATACTAGAATTATATTAGCATTATAGCATTATATTAGCATTATATTGTTTCCATCAGTCACAAATGAAAAAAGTAATCTTGCTACTAAGAGCACTTTGCAAGACACCTTTACATTATAACAAGATGTTCAGCATGACTTTACAAACAAGGGCATATTATTTCAAATAATGTAGGAAAGAGCCTTGTGTATCCAGTACCCATTAACTCTACAGGGTAGTATTTCATGCACATAACACATACAGAAAATGACATCACAAAAAAAGATACAAAATCAGAGATTATTTTCAAGTAACTTTCCTGTACCTCTCAGGTTTTGTGCATGTTCCTTTTTTTTAAACTATTTTGGGCCTAGTAAATAGCACGCGCTTGATTAAATACACACACTGACAGTCATGTCACCTTTAGCTTTAGGCCAAAATAACATCTACAGGCCAAAGTTGTTCAGTTCTATATTCCTTATTTATATTGTGTTCTTCTTTTAATGTCACTACAGATATTATACATATAAACACAAATGCCTCATTCTATCTAAAAAGTGGACGTAACCCGTGATCACAAGAGTACACATGAAACCATTATGTAATTTGTATATACCTTAACATTTATTGCTTCGGGGAAAAGATATGAAAAAAAAAATGAAAAATAATGAATATAAGAGAAAATGTATGCTTTTTCATTTTCTATCTACTGTTTAAAGATGAAAAGAGCAGTGATATGGGTTATGGTTTTTATATTTTTCATTTTTATGGGATTAATAAAATGGATGATGGTAAAACTCCATCATAGTTTATTTCTTTGAACTACACAATTTCAATAAAAACTGCCTAAAATGTCAAACTATTTTCAATAAGTCTGAATGCAGCTTGATTCAATAAAGAAAACGACATCAGCGTGTGATATATTCCAGATATATCTATTTCTTTCAAAGTTCAGATTATTACTTTTCATAGAAACAGATTTACATGTATTCACATTCCTGAGTCACTTCATTCATTTGCACACAAATTATGAAATTAAAGCAGCTTACCCTTAATAGAAAAAAAAAATGAAGGATCAAGTGAAATCTTGTTGGCATTTATAATGCTTATTTTTAGACATCTTTAATGGGGCAGCTCCCCCTAGTTTATTTTTTGTATGTTATACATGTTTCTAATATATGTGACATGCACTTGCTTTTCCTTTAAAACAATTTACAATTCTCCTGTTGTTCAACAGTGAAAATAATTTAACCGGGACTTCTAAACTAAGTAACATCCAATAAGGAGGGCTTGGAGAAATAGTTAACAATAATACATCAGTTCCACTTTATTTGCAAGAAGAGTTTTTAGAAGATAGGAAAAGTAGAGAAAAAACGAACTAGTTAGCTTTGTTTCTTATAGTTTACTTTTCATGATGCAGCACTTATCTAAAAATATATTTTCAGACATTGAAGGTGGAAATGGCCCTTTAAATGGATAGAAACCCAGTCTATACAGTGTTGTAACAGGTAAGTATCACATTTTGGAGTGTTAGGAATTACTAATATTAGTTTATTTATGAATTTATTCTATGCTTCTACTTGCTGTACACTAAATGTACTATACGGTATAATTGTTAACCATGGCATTATAGAAGTATGGGAAAAAGACTTTTGATTGCAGACATTTGCAATGGATAATCAGCCACCTAGGCCCTAGCTTATGTTGGAGTGTGAGTGCAGTGTGTGTCTGATTCTAACTTGTGTTGGAGTGTGAGTGCGGTGTATGTCTGATACAAACTTGTGTTGGAGTGTGAGTGCATGTTGTCTGACCCTAGCTTGTGTTGGAGTGTGAATGGACTGTGAGTCTAATCCCAGGTTGTGTTGGAGTTAAAGAGCATTGTGTCTGATACCAGCTTTTGTTGTGCTGTGAGTGCAGTGAGTGCTGCTGTGTGTAGCTTACCTAATCAGGTAACATGCAACTAACTTATTAGTTAGTTAGTCTTGTACACAGTGGGATTCCTAACACAGCAGGGAAACAGGAAATCCAATTAAATTGAATTGAATGATTTTTATTGGTTCCTGCTTCTTGAAAGAAAAAAATATATTTTATACAGAACTTTGTTCAGATTTAAACAGTGGATATTTTTGTATGACGTTTTTAAGGGCTGAGCACCATTTGTCTCTATCAATTTTAATTTTTAATTCATCTTGCCATTTTTTTAATGCAGGAATATTTGGGTATGTTTTAATTAAGTTTATAAGGAGGAAGGAGTTAGCTACTCATTTTGTATAGTCTTCCTGTGTTAACAGTTTGCTAAGTAGGGTATATTGTTCTGATGTATTATCTTTTAGCACAAATTTGATCAAGAAGTGTTTGATGCGAAGGTTTTTAAATGTGTAATGGGCAGATATTTTATAGCTTTCTTTAATATTCTCAAACTTCAAAAATGTCAGTACCATTAATCAGATCTTCTAGATGGGATATTCCCAATTTATTCCATGGTTCTAGATTAGTGTTTTCCATAGGTGTGTTCAATATCATAACAGTAAGCGCTGGTATTAGTCCTGTTTTAATCTTAATTTTATTAAAAAAATTAATGATATTTAATAAATGGATATTATCCCTCTGAGCATCGTTCCGAGATGGTCCTTTGTTCAACTGCCAGAATCTGGCCATGTGAGCATATTTTTTTCCCTTTATTTTCCAATTCATACCAACTATCTTGGAAAGATTTATTGTTTTGAGTGGTAAATGCTTGGGCAAATAGTCTGGCGTCTGCATAATCTTGGATGATTGGGAACCATAGCCCTCCTTTATTTGCTTTTGGAGCCAGAAGTTGCATATTCATCCTAGGTTTTTTACTTAACCATATAGAATTAGTAAAGGCTGATTAAATCATCTGTAACCATGGCGGGGTTACATTAACTGGGAGCATTAGAAAAGGACAAGTGAATCTAGGAAGTTTGTATGCTCTAATCACATTTATTCTTCCCCACCATGATACAAATGAAGTTCTCCAGCCCCTAAGTCTGGCATTCATAGATCTTATCTTTGGTAAAATATTAATTTGTATCCATTCTTGTATGTTGGCAGATATGTTCATATATACTTTTTTATTTATACCTTTCTTTTAATAGGGTAATCTGTGAATGTTTTAACCTAATTGATGTCACCCTTGATTTATTACAGTTGAGTTTATAATCTGATAATTTACTACATACCTTGATAAGTCTCATTACTTCTTCAATAGAGGTGACAGGGTCTTCGGTAGTTATTAGTATGTCATCAGAAAACATTTTGATCTTTTGTGTTTCCAACCCTGCCAATCCTCTAATTCTTTGTGAATCTCTTATGTCTTGGGCCAAAGGTTCCAGTGTTATTATTAATCAGGACAGCGGGAATCCCTGGCAGGTCCCATTAGGCAGAGAGAACCAAGGTGATCTTCTCCCTGATCCCACTGCTCTGCCCACTGGAGCTGAGTAGAATGCCATAACAGCCTCCAGTATTCTACCATTACATCCAAAAGCTTCCATAGAGTTCCTCGTGAATCCCTAGCTGACCCTGTCAAATGCCTTTTCAGTGTCTAATGACAGGGCCAGCTTGGGACTACCACGGATCCCCTGGAATATGTTCATAAGGCACCGGATATGTACTTCCCTGTACAAAGCCTGCCTGATTGTGGTGAATCAAATCTGGAAGAATAATGCTGATTCTATCTGCAAGGATGGTGGCATATAATTTTGCATCTAGGTTCAACAGAGAGATAGGTCTATAACTAGTAACTTCATCTTCCTTCTTATCAGGCTTTAAGATATTTCCCTGCAGAGACTCTTCTGGGAATCTCCCAGCGGCAGCTGCTGTAAGAGGAGAAGTTATTTTGTCTACACGTAATTTATAGAAGTATGCATCATACCCATCAGGGCCGGGAGCCTTATTGGATTTTAGCTTCTGGATTACCTTTATCATTTCTTCTACTGAAAAGTATTTATTTTTAGCTGCTCTTTAGTTATTTGCGACATTTTTTTATTTTTGAAATATAATTCAATGTCCTCCTTCACATTAGATTAGGGATGTTATATAGTTCTTGATAATATTTCCCAAAAGCCTGTCCAATTTTATGCGGGGCAAGATATGTTTCTCCATCGGATATACAGGTGATACTCGAAAATTAGAATATTGTGCAAAAGTTCATTTGTTTCAGTAATGCAACGTAAAAGGGGAAACTAATATATGAGATAGACGCATTACATGCAAAGCAAGATAGTTCAAGCCGTGATTTGTCATAAGTGCCATGATTATGGCACTCTATAAACCGAAAATTCGGTTTATAGAATAGCAATAGGAATACATGTATTACATAAGCCGACAGCCTATAAACCGAACGTTCGGTTTATAGGCTGTCGGCATTTAACTATACGGAGACAAAGTCTCCATTCATAATGAATGAAGACTCTGTCTCCCTATAGTTAAATGCCCACAGCCTATAAACCGAACGTTCGGTTTACAGGCTGTCGGCATTTTACTACACGGAGACAAAGTCTCCATTCATAATTTTATAGGCTGTCGGCTTATGTAATACATGTAATCCTATGGCTATTCTATAAACCGAACGTTCGGTTTATAGAATAGCAATAGGATTACATGTATTCCATAAGCCGAAAGTCTATAAACCGAACGTTCGGTTTATAGACTTTCGGCTTATAGAAAACATGTAGTACTATTGCCTTTCTATGAACCGAACGAGAGCCCCATTCATAAGAATTTCTTATGAATGGGGCTCTCGTTCGGTTTATAGAAAGCCAATAGTATTACATGTATTCTATAAAACAAACGAATAAAAATTAACGAAACGAAAATAATGAACGAATTTCGTCTGAAACGAATGCAGTAATGAACGAAATTCGTTTTAGACAAAATAAATAACATTTTCGTCCGAATGGACGAAAACGAAAAGAAAATTTTAGTTTTGCACATGTCTACTCTATACACTGTTAGCAAGACATTTTCCATGACAGGTGCACTTTAAAGGCAAACGACTAGGTAAATAATGATTATCTCTATCTGTATCACTAATCGAACCGAAAATAGATTTGTTTTACATTTTTACTGCCTCTTTAAGCATATTTCTCATTATCACTTAATGAAAAATATAAACGCTCACTGTGCGGCTTATGTAATGAAATGACGAGGTGGCAAAAACAGTAAGGAATATCCAGGTGGAAAATTAAAATGATAAGATGTGTGAATGCAATTTTACAGCAATAAAGCCAAGCTGGTAAATATTGCCTGGTTTTGTTGATATGTGATGATTGTGGATGTTGAATTCAGGATAACGATGTTGCTATTTTTAAAGCTTTTTATATCTGTATTTTTACTCATTTAATGGATCTGAACACATGAATGCTTTCAAAGTAAAATGATAAGTTAAATGTTAATTGCAGTTTCTTAATAGTATGATTGTTGATACACAAACGCTTAAAATGGCTCATTCAACCAGGTCGGGTTTAACAAGCTGCTCTTCAAAGTCCCACAATATCAGTTGTATATGATTTTTATGAAAACTACAGTGGTCCTGTTATTTCTGACACTTTATTCCCCTTCCATTACTTGGTCCACATTAGAACCAGAGATATCATATGTTTAAAAAGTCCTAAGCAATATATAAAAGTAGCAAAGATATTTCAACAAATACACATTTAAAAGGTTTTGAATAAACCACCCCTTACTACCAAGAGTACGCACACATCATGTTTGAATGTTGGATATTTACTAGACTTCGTAATGGATACTTTAATGATGTTCTACGGAGCTTCATAGGCCTTGCCACAGACACTGGTGTTAAATAGTTGCCAACATCGGCCATGTTTCCAGGACACATATTTGTTCCACATGCTGCAGAAAAGAGCATGCAAAGTGCAGCCCGACAGTATGTAGGGTGGATATACACACAGACACAATTCAATTAATTAATCAGGGTGGAGATCTCATAGGAACTACCATGATTAATTAATTGGATTGTGTCTGTGTCTATCTCTCCTGCATTCTGCCGGGCTGCACTTTGCATGCTCTGTCTGCAGCATGTGGAACATGGCTGATGTTGGCAACTGTGTTGTTGTACAGACCTTTTACATATCCCTGCTTAGAACCATCCCATATATTTTCTGTTTTTTTACAAACCGGCACTTTAAGTGACAAAATGCCATGCAAGCTACATATACAGCAATAGAAAAGCCTCAATCATTCCTGTAAACACTCCAGAAACATTTGGCAAAGTCTAAGTAAACATAGAAACATAGAATGTGTTGGCAGATAAGAACCAGTTGTCCCATGTAGTCTGCCCAATTTTCTAAATACTTGTATTAGTCACCGGCCCTATATTATATCTAGGATAGTCTTGTGCCTATCCCACGCATGGTTAAACTCCTTCACTGTGTTAACCTGGCTATTCCTATTTATCCACCACCCCCTCAGTAAAGTAATACTTTCTGATCTTACATTTAAATATTTGCCCCTCTAATTGAATAATTTGTCTTCTTGTTGTGGTAGTTTTTCTTCTTTTATATATACTCTCCTACTTTACAGTAAATCCCTACAAGATAGAGCCAGATCACTACTAGTAGTGATTAGAGTAGCAGCCAATCCACACAGAGATATAGGTAGGATCCCCTCAGAGTTAGATAATTGGATATATTCACTAAAATGTGGATAACTGACAAGTAAACTGTAAAATTCAGGACTTAATAGCTGAGTTATAAAAATCTCCAACTTGCCTATCTTTCTAATTCAACTAGTAGGTGTCTGATTTTTGAAATTCTTTACAGTTCACCTTTCAGTGAATACACACTGATATAGCAAATTAGATTTCAGGTCCTTTTTGGATCAGGGGTGATAGAGATCAGGGCCGAGTAGAGAGAGACAAGGAAGGTAGAGGAAATAGACAGACATGGGAAGAGAGAGGAAAGAGACAGACATGAGGGTAGCGGGGGGCGCCACAGGGGTGACCCGCACAGGGCGCCTAAAAACTTAAGGCCAACCCTGATAAAGATGATGATCAGTAGGTGGATGTAGTGCAATTGCAAGGGTGAGCCGACTGGGAACTGGGAGCACAGTGATGATAGCATGCAATCCTAACCTATATAATCTGATGAGCTTCAAGGAAAGTAATAGTCATGCTGCAATATGTTGGCTGTGAACATCAGGTCACACATTGTCCAGCAAGTCAAAATGACTTGAATAATATGAATAATATGTTTTAATTTGTGAATGAATACAAGCTTCCCTCTCAGTTGCATACCTTTGTTGAGTTACTCAGTTGGTTTTGGGCTCATTTAGTGCTGCACAGCTGTAATATCTAGCTAACTATATACTGGTGGGAGGTATTCTGCACAACTATTAATATCCGGTTAACTACATACTGAGGAAAGTTTCACAATGCCACCATCTGTGTTCCATATGCTAATGGGAGCTATACTAAACCACCCTGGTTAACCATAAGATTTTACAGTATCAAGCTTATTGTATGTCCTACTTTTTGCTAGAAGGAACTATTAATTTATTCATACATGTCCGTGTTATTTATGGGCCTTCTTTCATTTTATACAAAATAACAGCTATGAAATGATATTGAGGGGCACAATTTTTTATTCTTGCCTCAGGCGAAGACCTAGTTATGGCTCTGGATGGATGGCTTTGAAGCTAGAATAAATCATGATGAGACTATTGAAATGTCATGATCACGTGCAAATCTGGTAACAGAAAACCTGTATGAAGGCCTCTCCTACTTTTACACTTCCTGATCTAAGCGTCTTGAGTCTTGTCTACACACAGACATTGACATAAATACCAGTGTTTGGCGATCTGGCAGGATAGGGCAGCTCGAGGTTACACATTAAAACTGTGTTATTGAACAAATATAGAAATAATGAGCTCATTACATATTCATAGCTACAATATGTTAAATGTGTGGAAATAACAGGAAGTGTATTCTAACAATGGTACGCTTTAAGGTGCCAGAGCAGCGATGTTTGGATTATTAACTAATTAAGTCATGGATTGATTCATTTTCTTAAACTAGTCCAAGTATGAAACCCATGGCCATCAAGACATGCCCACATCCATTACGTTATATCATGATAAATAAAAATAAAATTAAACGTATCAGAAACAGAATCTCATGCAAAATTAAAGTAAATACCATTAATATGTCAATGACCACTAAATGCATTACTGTTGCATATCATACCAAAGAGATGCTATACAAAGTGTATGCATTTACTGCCCATTCACCTGATATACAATAGTATTTGCATGTCAATGAGCAGTAAATGCATACACTTTGTATAGCATGTCAATGAGCAGTAAATGCATACACTTTGTATACACAGTCACATACTCACAACACACATAATCACAGGCAGACAACAGACACAATGTCACATACACACAACACACACACATACAATCACATACACACAGTGTTACATTACGATTTTAGAATCGAGTTAAATTAAGTAACAATAAATACCAAGAGCTATCATGGTATTTTATGATATGCTTACCTCTGGTAGTAAAAGCAATATATTTCAAAAAGGATATCATGACAAAGTTACAGACAGACAATGGCTTTATTCTATATAATATTGCATTAATTAGATAACATGTGTATTTAGCTTCAAAGAGAATCAGCATGCCCTTTAATGTCCTGTTTCCAAGAATTGTCCCTTGATTCTAGGTTTATAAGAAAGAACTGAAAAGAGTTCAGCAGTAGTTAGAGTTAGAGTTCAGCATGTAGTTAGAGTTAGAGTTCAGCATGTAGTTAGAGTTAGAGTTCAGCATGTAGCCCCCATGGTATTTTCAGAAGGCAAAACAAAAGATGTACTCATCTTCACTCACTCTCTAGTGCTACCTGAAACTATGCTACATAGAAATTACAGGTATCAATTACAGATGTCACAGTTAAGGGAGAAGTATATCCAAAAGAAGATAATTCACATCATTATGAAATTACATCTGTGACATGAATCACTAAACTCTATGTACCCAATCATTAAAATAACTTCACCCTCACAGGGCCAGCACTGTCTATCACCAGCAAATCTGACCCTTTGGGGGGCACTGATAGCTCACGGTTGGCAGGCCAGCTGTTGTAGTGTGTTTGGGAGCACACATACCTGATAAGTCATTAGTTCTGTTAAGTTGTCTCATTTTTAAATGATCATGCGCAACTGACTGTTCTAGTGCTGAAAGGGTTAAAGGAGATCTACAGGTTATTTCTGGTTATTCTACTGTTTGCGGAGGAAATTATTAAATTGACCTGCGTGTCTAGTATTTCTACAAATCTCCATGCTGCACCCATTTGAGTAATACCTTTATTCTTCTCCAAAGATTGCAAGCTCTGCTGGTAAGGCAATCAGTAATTTCATAGTGTAACTGAGGATTTACCTTGGTGTGACAACGGAGATGTCTCTCTGCACCTGCAAGAGACAATCTACCCCTGCACGCACTGCGAGCTGTAAACAGGATGGAAATAGGAGCCCGATATGACTTTCTGTCATATCTAGTGGAAAGGCGCACTGTATTGGCTTTGAGAGTGCAGAGGGGAGCAAATTTGTGCTGATGGGGGGCACAGATTTCTGTTCTCTCGCAGCCATATGCCCCGCCACACACACACGTGCCAATGTCTGCTTGCATGCTTACTAGAATCAAACCACACAATTATGAATTAATGTAAAGAATTTGAAATAAACTGCAAGTTTTACTGTGTGTGTTGAAAATCTTCAAAAACAATTTATTTTATTGTATTTTGTATATACATCAAGAAAAGAGAGATTTTTTTACATATTTAATTCTGTACTTTATTAATAGAATTTCATTTAGTACCTTGTTTGGAATATGGTTTCCTAATATGTGTAAGGTAAGTTTATGCTTATCTTACATCACAAAATATTATACAAAGATACTATGTGCTCTTGCTTCACTTAGTTGCCTCTTAGCACTTAATTCCCTATGGAGCTCTCGTTTTTTTAATACACTTCTCACTCTTCTGTCCAGAAAACATATTCTCTTGCCCCCACCCTACCTTACACTTATTTCTATCACTGCACAGTGAATCCATATCTTCTCCCAGCATTCTGTTCTGACTTAGTGCTACAAATTCCTCTCCTTGCATTTACTACACCTATTGTACTCACTGCCTACACATTCCCACTTGACCTTACATACTATTCTCAATTTGACTTCCCACGCTTCTCGTTAATAGAGCAGATCTGCCATTTGGATCCCCCTTTCAGATCTGTGAATACACTTCTATCAGTGATACAGCAAATGATCCACTCATTTATATCCTATTATTTGAGTTATTTTTCTCCATCTCCTCTGTTAAACATGCAGCAGATATATGCCAAATTACAGTTATGCATGAGAGGATGATAATGTGTCCTTTTTAAACTGTGACTATTTATTCTTAATATGCAATGTTTTATTCTCACTTTGTGATTCTTTTCTGCAGTTCTGATAATGCCAGATTAGGACTGGAGTCCCCAAAAATATATACAATATTTGCAATTTTTCAACTTTATTTATACATAGCAAACATCAAAATGCTTAAATAATAAATAGATTACTTTTTTATTTTAGCACAACTAGTGCACTATAGCTTTTTCTGGCAGAGTTCATTTTATACAAAAGGGTTGACAATAATTATGGTGCAAATGCGTTACATTTTTTGACTGAAACAGCTTTAAACATTAACATTTTTTTTTTCCATTGTACATTTATCTACAAAGAAACCCTATTGGTTATTAATGTATTAATATCCTGGAATGAAGCATGTACATTCAGTTCAGTAAATGGTGACACACACAGATTTTGCATTCATTTATAAACTATAGCTTGTAAACTTCTACACTATTACTTGCGGGCCACTGAATAAACTTGGAAAAATAAATATTATGGTACTTAATAAGGAAGATATGTTGACTTTGGAAATATTCTAGTGCAGAGGGGATGCATAGCAGCATTAGAATTTCTATGATTTAATTCTTTTTTTTAATTACATTTGGAAGCAAAGTTTATCAACATTCTTTTAAAGGTGACTACTGACTGTATCTTGAGGAAAATGAGAAGAATTTGATTCCTTCCAGCATTCCTAAAAGATAATTCTGGGCATGTTTCTAGCATGCCATATATGCTTGCCTCCCAAATCTCCTGCCTTATCAGGGGCAGTACTGAATTTGAGGCTGTGTCCTTCTGTCTAACCGAGCTGTACCTCTGTCCCACTTTTCAGGACCGAGGGAGAGTTTGACAGGACAGTGGGTTTCGAGACTGCAGGATCTTGTTCTTCCTGGCATGCCTTATATGCCTGCCTCCCAACGATCCTGTTTTATATGGGACAGACCCAGATTTGAGGCTGTGTCCTGCTGCCCAATGTGCTCTTTCTCTTTCCCACTTTTCAGGACCGAGGGAGAATTTGGCTGGACAGCGGGTTTCGGGACTGCAATCCTGCAGTCTCAATCTTATTCTCCGGTGTTTGAGACACTGAGTACTGTGAATGTGTGGCATTGTGTGCATGTGCAGAAGCGCTGTCAGCTTGAGTGACAGCAGTACTGTGCATGAGCAGAAGAGCTGACACTTACCCTGACAAGCTCTACTCCAGTTCAATGGGGCGGAAGTTGGGCGGTATGTATATGACATGTCCACTCTTTATAAAGTTGCATTTGTGATGTGTACAGACATAAATAGATGGGGTACATGCATGGTGACCAACTGCAGGAGTAGCTTCGAGCTGTCAGTGTGCCACCCACAGCCAATCAGGAATAAGTGTTATTTTTTTTTTTAGATCAGAATTGAAGAAGGGGAGTTAGTCAGCATCTTATTTATCGACGGAGCCTGGAACTGAATGTCAGTCACTGGTAAAGTAATTTTTTTTAAGTTTATAAGCACTTTTATCATACAAAATCACAGCAAAATCCATCTTCAGACATATTAATGCATGTATTCAATCAGGTTTAGAAAATACTGTAACAATTAATTGTAGTTATACAGGTGAAACAGGTGAATCATTATTATGGATTGGATCATCACTTGAGTCAACCATAGCCTTTCGACATCTGTGTTGCAAGTCTTCACCTTTCTATGGAATTAGTGTCTTTTTACCCCTTTCTTGCTGCACCAATATCAATATTTGCATATGCTTACATCAAGTGTGCCTTTATTGACATGATGCTATGCATGCTGGGAGATCAACTGCATGTATTATTTGTTGCCATTTCCTGTTTGTTTCCGATTATAAATAAAACATAAGAAGCTTAATAAACGTTCTTGTTTTACCACTACTATTTGTAAAGCCTTTGGGAATATTTTCCTAAAAATAATTATTTGTTATTATAAAAGAAAACTCAGAAGCAAATACGTTAAATCTATTAAATTGGGAGAGGTTATTCCATAAATGTTCAATTCATGTTAAATGTTTTCATTTTATTTTTCTCAACCTATTAATTTGTTTGACCGTACTAAACCCGTCCATAAAATAACCCATTTTCAAAGCTGTACAACTGCTTTTAAGATAATAAATGAAATAACATAGCACATCCTATTCTAATGTTAGCCTGTACTAATAATTCTAAATCCTAGTATTTAAGTTACTTTAAAAGTATCATTTTATGTTTATTAGCATTTCAATATGTTTTATTTTTTTAATTTAATGCTTTACACATTTAAATGCCCAGGCATTTAAACAGTTTAAAAAGGTTTAAATTCAAGCATTACAAATAAATGATTTTATATATCATAATGAAAATACATTCAAGTTAATGCCTACTGAACCTGTGCTAGAAAAATAATCAGAGTTTGTGTGGAATTTAATTTAGAAAAAAGCTATGTTAACAAGTCCCCAGAATAGCATAACAAAATACATTTCAAGTTCTGCTTTTTTTTTTAGCACATTAGATTTTAAAGGACAACTGTCAGCCAAAAAAAGATTTGTTTACTTTGAAGATTGCATCATGTGTAGGAATTATAAATAGAAGTGCTTTAAAGCAAGAATGCAACTAAAGTACCTTATTGATCCCTCTTTTCACCATATAGCACTTTCAGGGGATGGCAGTGGGGACTATTCACAAAAATCAGAGATTGGAGGTCAAGATTAGCACTAATCTTGAACTCCAGCCTAAGACAGACTCAACCATCCCTCTGATGCCACATCTTGACCTTGCATAGGATAAACCTGTTTTCAGCTCCAATTGTTGAGCCCCCTATAATAAAAATAGTGCATGATCTGGTCCTTGTGCTTATAATGCATATGGGGGATGGGGTGCAAGGCTAATGGCCCTGCCCCCACCTACTATTAACAGAACTAGGAGCCTGCCAAATAGTTCCTAGCCCTCCCAAAAAGAAATGGGCCAGGGACTTACCCAGGGTCCCCATCCCCCCATCCATTGTTAAGTAACATTCCAGGCCATTGTCCAAGGCCCCCTGGAACAGCAGTGCAAATCGTTGTGGTCTGTGCCATGGACAGCAGGAGCTCCCTGCAATGAAAGATAAAACAGCAGGGATTAGGGCAGATGTGTGAGATTCTATCCTGTCCTTACAAGGATGAGGACCTCAGCCATGATTTGGTTTCTTGTTACGATAGCAGTACAACTTTAGCTATAAAGATAACAGCAAGGTAAGCAGTGGTAGTCAAAACGTGGGTGTATGTGACTGTGTATGTATCTGTGAGGCAGTGTATGTAACTATCTGTAATATGATTGTGTGTGTGACTGTGTATGAGACGGTGTGTAAGTGCATGCATGACTGTGTGTGCATTTGGCTGTCTATATGTGGGTGTGACTGTGTATGTGTATGTGAGTGTGACTGTGTGTATGTGTGACCTTGTTTGGATGTGTGTGGGGGGAGCAGCAGTATCAAACATGAACCAGGCAGCCCAATGTCTTGGGCCAACCCTCCTGCTGATAGAGCTATAGGGAGTCAAGTATGTTTTATTTAAATGCCTGCACTTGATGCAATCTTTCAATTAAACATAACTTCGTTTTCTGCTGACAGTCTTCTTCTAAATAGCATCACATCTGTTTCCTTCCAAACCCTCTGCCTTCCTATCTTGTATCGTTCGCAAACATAAATTGTATATGATCCTCATTTGTCAGCTAGTCTTCATGTCACAAAAATATTAAGCATCATGACCTATAAGCTTCAAATCAGTTGAAGATACTGAGAGAAAATGTCATGATTTATTTCTCTCTTCATATCGAGCTCTGGCCTCAATATTCAAGTGAAATTGAAGAAAGCTTTTAAGATAAACTACATTTTAAAAAGTGTCTCCATGAAAATAACCACTTACATCTGGTTTTAGTTTTGCTGTAGAAGAGATACTGAAAAAAAAGTGGGATATATATTTTGGTGGGAAACAAATAAGAAGCGTTGCAATTTTTTTTTTTTTTTTGCATTGGGTGAATGGAAAAGTACAGAAGAACTCAACATTGATAGGAGCAATTTGTCAGATGCAGTAGGGTGCTCAGGTATCCGTGTATCTAACTTGCTTGTAGGCATGTTGACTGCAAAGCACATAAACTGTATACTAAATAATGTTATGAATTATTAATGACAGGCTTCTGATAAGGATATTCATTTGAGGGTATTATGCTGACATGTATACTTAAATGATTAGGTACAGAATAAAATTGTTCCTTTGAAGGATAAGTGTAGCAAAAAATTAAAAAAGTATGTTTAATTGAAAAATATAAAGAAATTATTTAACGAAAGAATACAAATTAAATGTCTTATTGAGCCTTATTAAAAAGCTCATTAAAACAATTAATAATAATGTAAAAACAATATTAATGATGGATATATATAATAGTAATACACATGTATAATATAGTATGATAAAAAAAAAATTACATTTCAATTGTATATTGGCATGTTTATTAATTTTATTAATAAAAAATGACTGATTATAATGTATTATTAAAATATGTTATTACGGCATAAATAGTTCAATTACCACATTAATGAACACATCTTATAATATAAAAAACACATATCCCATACCGCATTTAACCCCAATAAAACTCAGGGAGTGGCCACATATACATATATTGATACATTGGCATATATCATTGTATCCATCACCATAACATCTCTTGTGGTATAACACTGCTGGTAATGTCATGCCAGCAATATGTTTACATCATATCACCATTTAATCATTGGTAATCAATACATTTTTACAACATACTTTTCCTTACCCCCCTCATTGCCTTTCTTATTCTTTAGTGGGGCTCATAGTCTCCCTTTGCTCTCACTATCATAGTATGATGCCGATAATAACCTGAGTTAACCTGCTCCCACGATGATAGTCCTTTCTCTCGCTACCCCTGTACAGAATAAACCTGGCCTATTTACTCTGTTGAAACAGCCAACAACAGGTATTCAACACTCACTCTAACTTTGGTATTAAAGCCACAGTCTCTGCTGCAATCATCTGGTTCACTTCTGTCACTATCTGTTATGCACCCTGGGGACTTAAGAATTGAACGTATTGGCCAGATACACTTTTTCCAACATATGAGATCACCTCATTTGGTAATTTCTGTTCCATTATAACATCGCCTCAATGTACATTACAGAAACTTAATTCTTCCCACGAACCAGCGTTCTAATTCTTTGAAACTGAACCTGTCATTTCAAACAACTGTTGTGACAGCCAACAGTAAGCACGTTATCAATCATCAAACAATTCATCATTTAATGCATTAATTAAACTTTACTAATTAAGAATCTATCTCACACTTTCAGCTAACTTACCTGTCTTTTTCAAAACATCCAAATGTAAACACCTGGTAGAGTAAGCATCACTTTCGCACCATTCCAGAATTTCGCACCATTCCAGAATTACAGATCTACATTGTACCTGGAGCAGCCTTTTATCCACATATTGGTCAGTATATATAGCTTATTTCCTATTATACTGCCTCCTTTCTTCTCCACATGACTGGAAAGAGAGTACATTTTGATTTGGTTTTGCTAGACAACCACACTGCCTATTTGAACATTTAAGAATCTGCACATCCATGTAGGTTTCTACAAATGTATGTGCACAGTATTATCTATATGTTACAAAGTCCGTTGCTTTCTCCATAACAACTGTTAAGCACTATGAAAACCCGTTATGCAATACTTAAACTGTAATAGATGGTGCATGTCAATTAGGACAATCAGTCTGTATACCTATGTTAATTCTTTATTTTAAGTTTAAAATATGTTGACTGGTATACATGTCGATGTCACATACATGTGAATGAACATTTCTGTAGAGTTATGAATTTAAATTACCATCAAGTCTGATCTGACCTTTTTTTTCTGCCTCTTTTCTGTTTACAAACTGGCGGAGGCAGTGTGATGCTTTGGTCAATGTTCTACTGGGAAACCTTGGGTGCTGCCGTTCTTGTGGATGTTACTTTGACACGTATCACCTACCTAAGCATTGTTGCAGAGCATGTAAACCCTTTCATGGAAACGGTATTCCCTGATGGCATTAGCATCTTTAAGCAGAATGAAGCGCCCAGTCACAAAGCAAAAATGGTTCAGGAACGGTTTGTGGAAGTGTGCTGTTACACAGTTAATATTCTCATTATTGTAGATGCAATTTACATAGCATATTCTGTGATGTATTTACTTGTATTTTTCTATAGGTAGGTATTTGCTGCCTCCTCCTTCTGGCCCTTTTTGGTAATGCCCTTGTTCCTCCTGTGAGCATGATACATCATTTCCTTGTATGTAAAACTCCACCCCCTGTTCCTGCTGTACTTCCTGTGTCATGGCTGCTTACATTTGCCTCATGTAACTGGGACTCTTGTATCCCACATACTAAGCTAAGGAAAGCATCATCTTTTGACCGCATAATACTGAAATCCATTCATTTGCTGTATTCCTGTTGTGTGATGTTCAGAATAAACCAGCTTTTGAATGAAACCAGTATTGGTGAGTTCAGCTATCTGAGGAGGATTGTCCACAGTGACCGTACCTGCTTATACAGGCCAGGCACAGAGGTCCCACAAGGGTTAGATCACTATCACAGCAATCCGAGTCAGAATAGGAAGACAACAGTGAGTTCATGGTGTTGGATTTGCCTTAAAATTCCCCAGATCTCAATCCAATTGCGCATCTGTGGGGTGTGCTGGACAAACAAGTCCGATCCATGAAGGCCCCACCTTGCAACTTACAACACTTAAAGTATCGGCTGCTAATGTCTTGGTGCCAGATACCACAGCACTCTTTCAGAGATCTAGTGGGGTCCATGCCTTGATGGTTCAGTACTGTTTTGATGGCACATTATTAGGCCGGTTGTCATAATATTATGGCTGATATAATGTATATACTTAGATATTATATCTATTTTATATAGTCATATACTGTAAATACATTTTAAAACCATGTGCAATTAACAACACTAGACATATTAACCTAACTCCTAGTTAATATGTTTTGTGATCTCCCTTGAATTCTAACATTTAGAGTGAATAGTATTTCATACTGTTTTTCTTGGCAAAAATACGCAGTGGTCTTCTGAGGCCCTTCTGTCCCTTCATTTAAGTTCTTCTCAACCAAATCCTTGAATAAAAAGGATCTCCAAATGTACAGCCTCAAAGTGTAGAGATTCAAATGAGGAGAGCTTGAAATTCATAGAAATACTAATGGCTTTTTTCATTGGTTCCTTTTCTATACTATATCTTTCAGAACACTTGGTTTCCTTGGAAATCATTTAGTTTTTTACCTAGTTATAATTCATGTTGTCCAAGTTAGCTATTTCTTGAATTTATCTAAAACATAAAATTATGTTGTTTTTTTTCCCATGTTTCTTATTATTTTTTTTATTTATAAATCTTTTTTTATTATAAAAAACATTTACATCAAACACACAAGGACAGAAATATTAGGTATTAATCAAGTGAAAATCTCGTGCACATTGATCATACTGCAAAAAAGGAGAGAAAAAAAGTCATATATGTGCAGTAGGTGGTCTGTAGGAGAATAGATTAAGGGGTGATAAACATAATTACAAATATACAAAATAGACAAAAAAGAAAAAAAAAAAGAAACAAGAACATGTTCAAATGGGGCGGTCATCTCTCGGATGAGTCCGGAAGGTAAGGATTAGCAGGTCTGCGTAGATATTCAGTGTGCAGAATTGATTTATCTGTGTAAGAGGTGGAAAGTAAAGGGTCTATATCTCAGAGGCCTCTGTTTGATACTTATCCCAAGGAGACCATATCTTCGTAAATTTAGGAGATGGTTTACCTGTTTCATAAATCAAACTTTCTGCGTCCATTTGGAAATTAATCTGGGCTTTTATTCCGTCCCATGTTTGGATTTCCTTACTTCTCCATTGCTATGCCATTAGTAGCTTACAGGCCAATAGAATGTGGTTGGCAAGAGATGGATTAGCTGTCTTGGGGAGTTTTAAATCCACGTGAAGAATGAAAGCCTGCGGGGTTAAAAGGTCATCGCTATAAAAAATAACTCCAAAAATGTGGGAGATCTTGTCTTTGAGTGGTTTAAGTGAATTGCACCCCCACCAAATGTGGGCCTGGTCCCCTTCCGTCTGTTCACAGAGCCAACAAAGATTGGAGTTGTTCGGATAGATTCTATATATTCTTCTGGGGAACCAAATACCACCGAAAGGCAATTTTAAAAAACAATTCTACCAGATTAATCCAGATCCAAACAATTCTACCAGATTTCCTAGTGCGGGAGACTGCTTCGAACTCTTGTTTGTTAGAGAGTGTTATATTGAGGTCTGTTTCCCATATATAAAGTGCATTACATCTGAAGGAGTCAGGGTGAGCATCTAGTAAAGTATGTAGTCTTGTGATATTCTTATATTTATTCACTGATTCTACGAAAGCATCCAATTCAGTCTGATCTGCTATGTGGTTAGCAACTATATAGCTCTTAATCCTGTGATAAGTGAACAACTCATGAGTTGGTAGGTCGTATTTTAACTGTAGATCATCAAAGTGGAGTATCTGAGCCCCCCTGAAAAATGTCTCCCACCTTAAGGATGCCATTACGGGACCATTCACCCAAATTAAGATCATATATTTAAGTTCTTCTCAACCAAATCCTTGAATAAAAAGGATCTCCAAATGTACAGCCTCAAAGTGTAGAGATTCAAATGAGGAGAGCTTGCAATTCATAGAGATACTAATGGATTTTATAATTTGCTCCTTTTTTATACTATATATTTCAGAACACTTGGTTTCCTTGGAAATCATTTATTTTTTTACCTAGTTATAATTCATGTTGTCCGAGTTAGCTATTTCTTGAATTTAACTAAAACATAAAATTATGTTTTTTTTTTTCATGTTTCTTATTATTAAAGAACTACAATTATACATTGTGAATTTCAGAACTAATTATGTGTTTTAAAGGTTTGTTTTAAGCTGGAATGTTATTCACTAGAACCATTCATTAAGGTATTCCTTATAACTGTTAATTACTGAATTATATATGCAATCTTCACAGCATGTGTATGCAGTTGCATTAATTAAAGTCATCTTGCAAATCCTGTTGTGAAGGTGGGCTAGATTTTTGGAGATTCAGGGCTTTTGTTGATTTGTTTTGTTTTTTTGTGTTAGTAGTAGAATGTTTTATACTGAGCATTCCATTATTAATGAAGAAAGATTAGGTGGACTATAAACTGATCATTGTTGTTTCCATAATTATTTTATGGTATTTTGGAGTCATTCTTAAAGGAGATCATGACAGAGAAAGACAAATATTCAGAATTCTCTACCTATAAGCTAAATTTAAATAAATCCCAAGCTATAAGGGTAGGGCTGACAGACATGATGAAGCAAGAACTAAGCAGAGAATTCAATTATCAATGGACGTTTAGCCATATCCAGTACTTAGGAATAAATATATCTTCAAAAATAGAACATATTATAAATATTAATGACCAACCTTTGTTAAAATTAATTAATAATAAATTGGGGGAATGGAAAGGTCTAAGAATCTCCTGGTTTGGGAAGATTAATTTAATAAAATCCTATATTCTTCCTAAAATGTAAAAGTTTAGAATGATTAAAAAAAAAAAAAAAAACTATATTGTTAATGTGCTCCAAATGTGTATGGAGAGGTTTATATGGTCTGGTAAGAAACCTGGGAAAGGAGGAGTAGGCCTCTCTTATATTGCCGTTTTTTTAACAGGACAGTCAGTTAACCCATGCGCATCAAATCCAAATATATAACTCAATGAATGAATACTGGTATATAGCAGAAGCTGCAGCTCTGGGGATTGATAATTTAGAATGCATACTATGTATGGAACAGCATACAACTCAAAAGAAGGTGAACAAATCTCATTCAGACATCTGAGAATTAAGAGAATTATTTCCACCTGGTTAAGATTTTAAAAGCATAACCAGCTTAAAGATAACATTTTACCCTCTACCTTGTTATGGGCTATAGAATATAACATGAACAACATTAATCTGAGAGAATGGGGGAACAGGGACCTGTTTAGAGTGACTGATATAATGATATAATGAATAGTAGTTTGGCCTCACCCCTGAAGACATCCTCTCGATACACAGTTAGGACCTATGTTAGATCTCATATGAGCAGTAATGCAAAATTAGGTGGTATTATAAAACTGTTTGATAATAGTCCCAGGAGTGGGGTTATTGGTAAATTTAGATCATGGACCTACTGAGATATTCTGCACCAGCCTTGAGCAGCTTTGTCAGAGAACTGAACATTAATGAGGATATATGTAATAGTAATTGGGTTCTGACTGGCAGAATAATGCACTTGTAAATCAACAAGAGCTCTTTTATAAGTTGCCGTATAGAGGGTTTATAGTGCCATATAAACTCCATAAATTTAATCATAGTATCTCAGATGTCTGTTGGAGATGTAATGAAGCAGTGGGCTCCTTCCAACATATATGGTGGTTATGCGAGAAGGTTAGAGATACATGGGTAGAAACATTTCGAAATATCTCAGCAATCTTAAAAATCATAATAGTCCCTTCTCCCGAAAGGGCCTTATTAGAGTTGGGACTTGAGTATTTGTCTTTTTTCAGTGTGTCTTTTGTTACTCATGCCCAAATGGCAATGAAAGTTATAATTGCTAGGAAATGGAGGAGCGATGAATCTGTCGAATGGCCTCAAATACGCAAACAAATACAATATTCAAACTTAATGGAGAGGGGCTAAGCTTACGCCTATCATAAAGTGTATATATAAGGTTTGGAATGTGTGGCAAAATTTCCCTCATGGGACCATTAAAGATGATTAGTATTAGTTTAGTTTTTCTCTAGGGCGTAATATGTTACACTGATTATATTTGTGCCTATGAAAATAAATAAATAAATCACCAGGTGTCGCTTTGGGTGTTTGTCTTGTCTTGGTTGGGTAATGTCTTATTTGCTTTTATTCTGATTGTAATAAGCATATGATATGGCTGATTTTAAGGCTATGCTTTGTATTTTTACTCGATAATTGTATGCATTGTAAATTATAAGTGAAAATAAAGTGAAAAAGAAACAAAACAGGACAATTATTTCCCCTGTTTTTGATAACAACTAATATGCCACTTCTCCTTTCTGTAATGTTTTTTTTGCAAATAAGTTTTGGCAATTTTAAAAAAAAAAAAGATTATTTAACCCCTTAAGGACAGAGCCTTTGAAACATTTTTGTCCTTTCTGGACAATGGCTATTTTAACATTTCTGTGCTGTTTGTGTTTAGCAGTAATTTTCTTCTTCGTCATTTGCTGTACCCACACATATTATATATTGTTTTTATCGGGACAAAAAGGGCTTTCTATGGATGCCATATTTTTGATCATATCTTATCATATTATTAAAAAAAAATAATAAAATATGGTAAAAAAAAAAAAAATACACAAATTTCTTTGTTTTTATTTGAAACAACTTCTCCTCATCGACAATAGCGAACGAAAAAACATGCTAAATAGATTCTACTATTTCTCCTGAGTACAGGGATACCACCCATGCATAGGTTTGTTGGGTTGTTTGGGGGCTAAAATGCCAAATTTGTGAGGTGCAGTTTTTTGTTTTCCAACTTGAAATTTTTACATGCAGACAGCCTGCACCCATGTCCCATTTGGGACATATTTGAAACCAGCCAGTGTATTTTACCCCATCAACCCATATATTTTTTAAAAGTAGACACCCTAGGCTATCTCAAATGGTGGTATTTTAACACTTTCCATGCACTATTTCTACCACCAGCCTTTGTCAAAGTTTGTGGTAGTAATTTTTTTGTGTTTTTTTTTCACAAACCTTGTACTTCAGACATAAATTTACAGATTTTGGTATGTGTCACTGCCAAATAACACCCCAATAAGTGTTCAGAAACATCTCTTGAGTACAGGGATACCCCCCATGCATAGGTTTGTTGGATTGTTTGGGGGGTAAAAGGCCAAATTTGGGAGGTGAAGTTTTTGGTTTTCCAATTTGAAATTTTGACATGCAGACAGCCTGCACCCATGTCCCATTTGGGACATATTTGAAACCAGCCAGTGTATTTTACCACATCAACCCATATATTTTTTTAAAGTAGACACCCTAGGCTATCTCAAATGGTGGTATTTTTACACTTTCCATGCACTAATTCTACCACCAGCCTTTGTCAAAGTTTGTGGTAGTCATTTTTTTGTGTTTTTTTTTCACAAACCTTGTACTTCAGACATGAATTTACAGATTTTGGTATGTGTCACTGCCAAATAACACCCCAATAAGTGTTCAGCAACATCTCTTGAGTACAGGGATACCACCCATGCATAGGTTTGTTGGGTTGTTTGGGGGCTAAAAGGGCCACATTGTGAAGGTGCGCATTTTCAACTTGGAATATTGACGTGTAGCCAGCCTGAGCCCATCTTTCATTTGGGACTTTTTTTTAAAGTAGGACAGTGTATTTTACCCCAAAAAGTATATATTTTGTAAAAGTAGACACCCTAGGCTATTTTAAATGGTGTTATTTTAACACTTTCCATGCACCAATTCTACCACCAGCCTTTGTCAAAGTTTGTGGTAGTCATTTTATTGTGTATTTTTTCCCACATACATTGTACTTTAGACACAAATTCACATATTTCGGTATGTGTCACTGACAAACAATACCACAATATATGTTCAGCAACATCTCCCGAGCACAGGGATACCACCCATGCATAGCTTTGTCAGCTTTGTTGGGTGTTGAAAGGCTACATTTGAGAGGTGCGCTTTTTGATTTTCAAACTTGGAATTTGAACATGTAGAGCAAGGAAGGGGTTAATAGCTCTTATAAGAGCCTTTGTAGTACTGTACAAAAAAATTAACCCCTAAAAATGCACAGACAAGAAAAAAATTTCTGCTGTGCAGTGATCAGTGGCAGGGAAGGGGTTAATACACTACACTATACAAAGGGTATGGCTTTTATAAAAGCCCTTGGGACTCACAATTTTTTTAACATTTTATTTAATTTATTACAATTAAAAAATTATGTTATACAGATCTGTCTCTTTCCCTCACTAAAACTCAAGTGAGGAGAGGGAGGCAGATCCATATGGGTCAGAACAATATTTACCAATATTGATCGAACCAGACGAATGGTGATGCTCATCTGAGAAATCACCAAACCACCTTTGCCACTGATCGGCTGTTACTGATCGCTATACACGTGTTCAGACAGCTTCAAAAGGAATACACGTAATCCCCTAGTGGGTATAATTAACCCCTAGCGAGTCTGACAAAAAAAATGCTGATAGCAAAAAAAAAATCCTTCTGCGACTAGATTGCTCCATATGCGCTGCTTAGGCAGTGACCATATGCACTGCTTAGGCAGTGACCATATGTGCTGCTTAGGAAGTGATATACGGCAAGGAAGGGGTTAATAGCTCTTATTTAAAAAAAAAATTACGTTAAACGTAGTCCCCTAGCGGGTATAATTAACACGTGACGGGTGTAATAAAAAAGTTTTAAAAAAATTAAAAATGCTTCTGCAGCAAGATTGCTGCATTTGCGTCAGATCTCTGCTTAGGCAGTGATCTACAGCAAGAAAGGGGTTAATCTCTCTTAAAAGAGCTTTTTTTTATACTGTAATGAATTACAGTAAAAAAAATTAACCCCTAAAAAATGCACAGACAGCAAAAAATGTGCTGCTGTGTATGATCACTGCGTACACAGCGATCAATGGCAGGGAAGGGGTTAAATGGCTTTTATAAAAGCCCTTGGTGTTTAAAATTTTATTAAATATTTGTTTTATTATTTTATTTTTTTACTTTATCTGATCTGTCTCTCTCCCTTACTATAACTAGTAAGGTGAGGGAGGCAGATCAATACTTGTCAAAGGCAATATTTGCTAATATTGCCTTTGACAGTATGATAAGTGCTCATCAGAGCACTTATCATACATGCCTGCACACAGATCACATAGATCTGTTGTGCCGGCATCGATTGGCTCCCCCTAGAGCATCGGAAGTGAAATACTTTCACTTCCGATGCTCTTGCCATTAGAAGGGAAGCGCTGCCTGTATAGGCAGCGTTCCCTTCTACTGAGCCGATGGGGTCGCTCAGGAGAGCGACCACCATCGGCTCTGGGGAGCATCAAGGTGTTACTAAGTGCCTCGCTAGCGAGGCACTTTAGAAACACCGCAGATGCTTAGAAAGCGAACGATCGTTCGCTTTCTAAGCACATGTGTGCAGCGGGCGCAGCCATTTTTAAATGGCTGCTACGATCACTCCGTGGAGTGATCGTAGCGCGCCCCTGCACATTTGGGGGGTGTTGCACAATGCCTCTACCTAGAGGCATTGTAGCAACACCGTTAGAGTAAAGAAAGCGACCGCTGGTCGCTTTCTTTACTCAGTTTAGTGCATGACGTGCCAGGCACGTCAGCTGTCGGCAAGTCCTCGATTTGCCGTGACGTGCCTGGCACGTCATCTGTCGTTAAGGGGTTAAACATGTTGACATTTTCATTGAAATAAAAAATGTCTAACACAACATCTATCAAGGAAAAAACTATTATTATTATTCATAATAATAATATTGTTTAGTCAGGAAGGGTATGAGATTATGTTCAAGTACATCCTGGGGATATTACTTTTACCCAACATTCAGATTGTAAGGAAGCAACTTATCTGCTGCCACCATGTGGTCCACACTCCCGCCGCTTCAGCTTCTGCCAGGCGGGAGACGGAGGACTTGATCGGCGTCTCAGCCTACTGAGGTCACAGATCCGCTTCCAGTGTCCTCCCCAGTCTGCCAACGAATGTGCGTCAACCAGAGACTGTGCGCAGTAACCCTACACACAAAAAAGTAGTGTAGCCTTAAAGGGGTATACTTGTTAATTTTGGTTAGTTACTTAGGGACGGGTTTGAATGCCTGAACGGGATTTAAACTGTCAGTTTCTACTCCTCAGACCTAGCCTGAGATAGTTCTCTGTACCTTGATCTAGCATTTGATTCATGTATGACTGATTTTCCAGTTTGTTGGCTCCTGCTTGCCTATTTGACTCCTCTGTTTCGCTGCCTGCCTCGACCCTTTTGCCTGCATAGTGACTTTGCCTTCTGGTTTCTCTGCGTTGTACCTTGTTCCCGATTTGTGTATGACCCGACTAATCTCCTCGATCAGTATACCCTGCATATCTCTGCTTCAGAGTGCAGTTTCAGTCAGTGTATCAAGTCTAAGGTGGTCATTTACCTGAGGCTCAATCATAGGATATAATACCGTTCAGGTGAATAGACACTGTTCTGTTTACTGTTGCGGTAGCTACCAGGTCATCGCATTGCGGTTTCCTCATATGTACTCATTCCGTGACACAGATGGTCCTCATTTTATCTACTGTTACCATTCACCCATGCACAGGCTCGTCCAAGCTGTATTCTGTTTTTTCTGAATTACTTATATTTTATTAACATATTTTTCCCCATAAAAATTTAAATAAAAGACAAAATGACAATACCATTTTAGCCAATATCTGATCAAGAGCTTATAACATAGGCATTTAGATCAGGAACACTGTGCATAAACAATACAATATTGTTAGACATTTGTGAACGAGGCAGTGCCCATCGGGACCTATGTCAGATGGAAGTCTCCAATTCAAGTGCCTAAGCAGGCTGTGAGTCAGCTCCATAGCAGCCTTTTCTTTTTTTTTTTCTTTATTATATTTTATAAGTATAAATACATATACAAGACAATACACATAAACAGTACATTTGAACATACATATAAAGAGACACAGACCATATTTCCAGCCAGTGTACCATACATAATTAAAAACCCAACAATACGTAGACTCCAGATGTGTGGAACTGATTAGGGAATTGGAGGGGGAAAGTATAAACACGGCGATTTTTAAATGGTGTAACGCCTTAGATATAAACATAAACTCAATAGAATGGGGAAATTCATTTGCACATGTATATAAACGGATCAGATGTTTGAATCTGGTAGAACTACAATTTAAACTGTGCAATTGGTGGTACTTAGTCCCGGAACAACTGAATAGAATGTACCCGGACCACTCCAAGCAATGCTGGAGATGTAATGCCCCAGTAGGAGACATGGCACATATATGGTGGGCGTGTGGACCGGTGGGGAGGCTGTGGAGATCAGTAGCCACCTTGATTAGTGAGTTCACCGGGGTTAAATTAGACCTACTTCCAGAGGTCTTCTTACTGCACCTTAGATTCCCCAAAATGGACAAGGACAAACAAGCCTTCATAATTCATTTGATAATGGCGGTTAAGATCTCAATTACCAGGAGATGGAAGTCCACATTGTTGCCAGGATGGCCGGAAATCAGAACCCAATTAATATACCAATTGAAGTTGGAGAGGGGCATTACTGCCCAACAGCCTATATGCCTAATGGAACAGGTCAGGTGGGATAATTGGATCAGGGTTATCGCAGAGGATACCCAGATCGCTTAAAGGAAAAGGGGATTGGAGTAACTCAGTAAAGGGGCTGTTGCTTCTCCCCGGGTATTGATGGATGGAGAGGACATGGTGTTGCGGAATACCACCCCACTCCCTGCTGGGCTGCTACACCATAGCAGCCTTTTCAATATACCAAGTATATTTTTTCCGTGGAGCTTGGTGTATTTGTTTTTGTTGTTGCTTTACATTCAATAAGCCCCAGGTGTACACACAGTATAAATATGTTATCTATTCTTGAATACACTATATTTGGTATACAATGAAAAGTGTAATCTTTCTCATTGTTGTGTTGTATCCTCCAGGGATCCATCAATTGTTTGTCTTGTAAGTGCTTTCTTACTCATCCTACTATATGTATTGGAATATTTGAATGGCTTCTATATGTATCAAATTTAGGTTCTAAAGGAAGATTCAGGTCTCCTTCCATTATCAACATGACTGATTCAAATGCATCTGGTCTGCAGAGGGTCCTTATCCTGTCCCCTGTTTGGGGCATAAATATCAGCAGGTTTAACTTGATTATTTGCTATATGATCCATTAAAAAGATAAGTCTACCTTGAGCATCCTATACACACTCAGTAATTTGTATTGCAAATGAAGACACAGTATCGCCACTCACTTAGTCTTTGATTTTGTGTTGTTGGAAAATTAGTACACCATTTATCTTGGACTGCAGGTGCTGCTTAAAATATGTCTCCTGTATGAAGACCAATTCCGCTTCCCCTGCATCTCTTAGCAGTCTGAAACTCTTTTCGGGTTTATTTAATCCCTTGGAATTGCAAGATTATATTTTAAAAAAAATTTCCATTGTTTTAAGTTAGTGTACAGGGCCCCAAGGGGAGCAAGAGATTTAAAAAAAAAAGCTCCTACCGTCTAAAAAAAAAAAAGACTGTAACTATTCAGAATGGTACAAAGTTACTAGGGTGCAGGGTCCAAAGCCTTTAAGTGTCCACACAAGAAAAAACAGCGTTCTTCTTAAGCCTCTGTGCCCTGGCCATCACCTTCATTGCTCCATTAGTATTTACTGTGAGCTCTCTGACTCGTGCGCATGTTAAACTCCTTGGTCCGTGTTACAAGGCTGGTCAGATGGGTCACCAAAATAGCTGTGGACCCCTGGAGCAGTGGTTCATGTACCTTCCCATCTCAGCGGTGCAGGCATGGCTGGCTGGGGCATACTGAGAGTAGTCTGCCCCCGTTCACAGCCTTGTTATTTCAGGGCATTACTATGACAGAGCATGCCATTAAATGGACTCAATGATAGTGACTCCAATCACCCCTTTTATAGGGCTCAGGGTATCCCCATTACAGGGACTCAGACAAAACTAGGAAGTGCCACCAAGTGGCTGAACTAGGAAAGTGCCACCATGTGGCCAAACTAGGAATTTTGAAACACACAAGGCTGTAAAGATACAAAGAACAGACAGGAACCAACAAAGATCATAACCAAAAGGATACAGAAATGCCTGTATACAAACTGGATGAGCCTGCATGCGGGTTGGCTTGTGACATGATCTGAGCACAGAGTGTCATGTGATATCCCAGCCCTCAGTAAGCACAAGGAGGCGACAGGGTGAGGAGCTCTCCCAGTACCAGGTAACCACCATGCATTTTACAGCTCATTGACATGATATACAAAATGTGATGGTATGAGCCAGGTCTGCTATGAAAGATATAGCTCTTCAGGACGCTATCGTTTGTCGGTTTCTTTTGCTAACCTGCACATCTAACCCCTATACTAAGTACGAAGACCTAGTACTTTGAGAATTACATCCACCGGCAATGCAGGTTATACTGCACGGATAGCTGCGGTTCATTAAGAATGTTCTATCCATCTATCTATCTGTCTATCTATCTGTCTACCTATCTTGTCTACCTAAAATTTTCTATGAGTAACTACGCTATAGTTGACAACAACCAGCAATATCCCCTTATGTTTCAAGGAACAGACAAAACACGCAAACAGAACTTTATTGTACAAACAGCAATATAAATAGAGAGTATATATATATATATATATATATATATATATATATATATATATATATATATATATATATGTATATATTTATTTATTTATTTATTTATATTTATAAACATCTGTAAAACAAGGACTCAACTATGATGCTTCCCTGTTTGTTCAGTTGGCTCCCCAGGCCACACATTATGTTTACACAACTCAGTTAGCACAGGATGTTAGAATGGTCATTGATATTTAATTAATTCTTCTTCCAGGAAAATAGGAAGTTACCTGGCGAGTATTAATTAACATCAATGACCAGAAGACTCAGGTCTTGTTAAAACCTATGATTTGAACAAAAGATGAGGAACACTTCCAAAGGATTAGTAAAGCTAGGTGGTAGAGCTAGGTTGTACCTTTAGTCTAGTGTGGAGAAACTCCAGATAACAGAGGAGAAGGGCATTGTGTAGGGCTGGAGGGAAGGGAACCGAAAAAAACCACAGGTTTTTTTGTATCTCTAAAAGTAGAAAAATCTCTCTGGCAGGACTAAGTACTTATTTAATCTCTGTTGCTGTAGCCTGGGTATCAATACACATGTAAAGGGCCTTTATCTGGACAAGGTGACCAAAAGGTGATTCAAGTAATTGCTTGTAAAAGTGGGCAGAGCAGCTGAACATTTCTAACACAACGCAGAGTGCTGAAGCTGATATACATGGATTAAAATATATTTTAGGGGTCAAACAAAGCAGACTAGTATATGGAATGGAAAGTTTCAAGGAGAGAATATATGGTTTCAGCTGCTATTTCCAGCAAGACCCCCTACGCATTTTCTTTAAACTATACATCTCTGGGCCATCCTTAGCCCCACCTGGTGAGTTGATGGACATATTTCCACGTGTTGTTTTAACTAAAATAGAAGATTAGTTCTTGCTTGATGGATTCTTTGACTTCATGAATATTTAAAAGGGAATTGTTCAGTCTCCGTGGATTATAGTAGTTATTCTGAAGTGATAGGCTTTCTAATTTAAGTTCTATTTTTACATGATACAACCAATTTATATTGATATTTTAGTAGCAGAACATGAATACATTATGTTAACCTCTGAAATAGTAGTCAAGAGAGAGACAGAGTGATTGGTAGAAAAGAGAAAATAATTTAAAAAGAGTTTCAAAAGGGCAAAAAGTATTGTTCAATTATCAGCTATACTATCTCCTTCAGATTTGTACAGATTGTTTCTTTGATTTGCATAAATTTGATTTTAAAGGTCTTGCAATTTTATTCTATGTTTTATAGTTTTCTACACATTTGTTAAATGATGGCATCAATTTAGTATAATTTTTCTGATTACATTATATTTAATCAAATGAAATAAACGACATAAAATATGTAGCAAATTCAATTAGCAACAGTGAAGAACGTAGGCATTACACCAGCAATGTACCTTGACCCATATACAATACAGAGGGACTATATTTTGGTGACCAAATGACTAGTGGTGACAGGGATCTAGGGACCTAGAACAGAGTTTGTGGCCATGTTACTACGGTAACCACTATGGTACCCCTATGTTTTCTATTGCTTGATTTGAATGTTGAAGTATCTTAGCCACAATGTCATATAGATGGACAGGTTTCTCTATCTATATTTTATAACTAATTGAGAATACATAAAAATAATAGGCATTTGGAAGCTTTTGTTTTTAAAATATATATGAACATAGACAATATATAAGAACTTAGTAATGCATCGTAATAAAAGCAGAGTAAATCAAGTTAAAAGTACATACTTGCAATAAAAAGTAAAATAAAATAACATACCTCCCTATCCTGATGGTTAACAGGTTAACTCTTAATCTGCAATAATGCAGCCACAACAATATCCTCAGTTCTCTGTCTAATATACTAAAGAACGATGCTTATATAATCTCTAGACCATAATGCTTCCAGTTAATTTTGGATATAAAAAAAACCTAAAAAAACACAATACATTAAAATGGGTAACTGCGGGTTACACTTAGGGGCAAAATCCGGTCATTGTACAAAATATATTTTTTTATGTTCTGACAAAAAGGGGAAACCTGTAATTTCAGCATAGTACCCATAACACCCACGCATTTAACTGTGGAAGTCTTTTTCTCAATTAAAACTAATCCTTTTTATTTTTTTAGAAGAAACAGCATTTGTAAGTGAACGTGAATTTTAATAGCATTTACCAAGGGAACATGAGTAGGTTGTAGTAAATGTTATGGTGATGCAGTGAGTGAAGTGGAATCTTGGAAACGCCTCTTCTCGCTGGTGTCAGAATCTTGGGAACACCTCTACGTCTCGCTGGCAGACATTCTTAGAACGACATCTGCTATTATTGTGCTAGAGGTGTTAACAGGGAAATTCTGCAGAAAAGCTTTATATGTGTTACATTGTTTGTTTTTGTATGATAATTATAGATGGAACATGGATAATCATTCTGGTGTTTTATTAGAAATCTCTGTATATGATTTAAATACATAAGGATTATTGCACTCAGCAAAGTAGTTACTGCATTTTTTTCCATATTGATATGTACAGTTACATTCTATTGGTAAAATGTATTTATAGCGTAGATATTATTTTTTGTTGCATTTAAGAAAACTGGTTGTGAAGTCAGTTTTACAAAAGGAAAGAACAAAGTAACAAAAAAAAATCTGTTCTCACAACGGGGGAATCTGTCATTCTGTAAAGTGCCCAACAAAACAGACCTGTCATGCTCAAAACTGTGTGAGTCATGGCTCCTAAGATCCTAACATTTATGATTGGGTCATCTAGAACTTTATGTTGGCTATTCGCTAAATTCTTAAATCGGAGGCCAACATTAGCGCTAATCTCTAACTCTAAGCTCAGACAGATTCTCTCCCCTTTGTATACAGCCATTTCAATCTTGCAAAATGGTAATCACTAAACATTTTTGTGAGTTTGAGATGTGGTGAGGACATTTGAGACTGCTGCCGAGCAAGGTATGCTGAGGAGGTCAAGTTTGGAATTTGAATTTGGAGGTCAAAATAAACTTCTCCAAACTGACAATGTTCAACTTACCTCCTCAAATGTGACCTCAGGGTGGTTTTAATGGGGCATGATACAAACGTGATTTGGGTTTTTTTTTACATCGACCTCCACAGGTCAAATTTGACTTTGCCATTTTTTTCACATATGTCAGGCCAAGTCTGGGTTCACCCATGATGAGCAGGAGGAGGAGTCTTGTCTACTGCAGAGTAAGTCAGCAGCACCTCATGGCCAGTATGACCTTCTTCTGGGATGTCCAAGCCCCCTCCCTGTATTGCAGGAAAATGTTTTTTAGTTTACCGTAGTAGCTCTTCATAAGCAGACGTAATATTATCAGAAATAGACACACGTGGACATGCAAGACAGATAAAATACAGAGATTTATAGGCAGAGAAGACAATTGGATAAACAAGATTGAAAGTGTTATCATCTGGGGCATTTAAAAGTGAAAAGTGGTATAGTCCCTGCCCATTGAGAGATATTAGAGAGTAGCCTGGGGTCCTACTGCCCTCTTGCCAGTCGATCTTGTTTGAGAAGTACACAGCAACTGTTTCAGGTCTGTAACAACCTTTTAACTCAAATCATTGATGCCAGGTAAGCTAATGAAATGTTAATTTAGTGTGTAACTTAATTCGCATACATATATTATTTAGTAATAGTAATGGCAAATAGGCTATTAATGTTTGTTAAGAATGTTTATTATGTTTGCATGAATGTATGTTTCAAGACTATTTATTGTGCCCTTCGTATATACATTTCACATTGCATTACATTGCATCAACATTGCATCAACATTTCTACTGACGGTGCGATCCATCATAGACAACCACATTAACCCCTTCGGAGCTCCTGCAATATGTCTGAGCCCTCTTGTGGTTAAAGCTTTGGAAGTGAAAAAAATGAACTTCCGATGATCTGAATCTGTTGCTTGATTGCCCCTCGAGGCAGTCAGCAACATTGCAATGAAAAAAAAAAGACTTAATTAGCTTAAATCTAGGGTTAGGGTTAGAAAAGCTGTTAGGGTTATAAATAAATTAGGGTTGGCATAAGTGATAGGGTTAAAATTAAATTAAAGGGTATTAAGGGTTAGGATAAGGGTTAGAGTTGGGGTTAAATTTAGGGTTAGGGTAAAATTTAGGGTTCGGTTTGGGGTCAAAAGGTCAATATAGGAAAAACCAAAAAACATTATTTTTTGTTTTTGCCCCATAACTCGCAAAAAAATGCAGAAAAACATGCAAACAAGTATATTTCTGAACTCAGGACAACATTTAGAAATTATTTAGACAGGGTCTTTTTTAATGATTGTATTTGTGTAAATTATTTTTTAGGTCAAAATTAGACAAAGTAGTTTTTTTTTATTTTTTCATCATATTTGATGAAAAATTATAGCAGTACATTTTTTTTTGTAGTAAATTATAAGATATGATGAACATACTGTATCTAATGAAAGCCCTTCTTATGAAGATAAAAACAACACATAATTTGTGTGGGTACAGTATGTGAGAAAGAAGAAAATTACAGCTCAACACAAACAACCCAGAAATGTAAAAAACAGCTCTTGTCACCAAAGGAAAGTCAAGGTCAAAATGTCTTGTCACTAAGGGGTTAAATCAGACCAAAGCCCATGTCTGTCTAATTTAAAAGGCTTCCAAATGATGATCTTAGCAATATTTAGACTTCTAATCTGCCATCTCGGGCATTGAAATGAAATATGCATGCTTTAACATCAAGTTACAGTTAGGAGGTATTACTAATATAGGATTTAGATTACTGTAGTTGAATTTTCTTGTAGCAGAAATCATACATTAGTTTGATACAACCATATCATTTTTGTTTGCTTTCAGTTTCTGCATCAAAGGAAGATCTGGATCCAGTAGCCATTCATGCGGCCTCTATGGACTCCCACAGCCACCGCTTATAGACCATCGGTTTCTTTGTATGTCTTGGAAGCTTTTTTTGTTTGGTTGGCTGAACTAATTTCAACCCAAGGACAAGAAGAGGCAGATTTCTGTTCCTGCAGATTGTGGATGATGTAGAAGTACAAGAATTAGCTGACCACTGGAATTGAAGTCCTAAGACATATATGATTATTTAATGAGGAACGGAGCAACTGCGATTTCTTTTGGAACAATGAAGGCTTTGGTTGCAGTTGCAAGCTGTTCCTCCAGCACCTCCTCAGCATCCTCCTTCTCCATTGCCCAACTCCAAAAAAATATTAATCTAGCTCCTAATGAAAATGGTTGCCTAGCCTTAAGTTGGATTGGAGCTGTCATCAAGGTCCAGGTGGAGCCGAAACATTGATGTCTCTTATCAGAATTGAATAATACAGATTTTTCTATTTTTGCAAATCCCATGAGTGTGTGCATTACATTTCTTTGGATGTCTATGATAAACAAACACCACTGCACCCGGGTATATATGTATATTATTGATTTGCAGTGCGTAGTGCAGGACAGTTTTCATATATATATATATAATATATCTTTTCACTTCACTTGTAAATTCTTAATATATCAATGAGACAAAAAATATTTTAACAAAGCTTGCAAAGCAATGTTGGTGAATTTCTATATTCCCTTCTCAAAAGCTCAATTTAGGCAAATTAAACTGTGTGTGGATTTTTGATTGGCGTTGTATGCACAGCCTGTCAAACACTGTAAAAATGAGACATTTTACAAACTTAGCACATTTGTTGTAGTGAGGATATTTATTCTAATTTAAAATGTCTTGCTTTAAAATGACTGCAATAATACATTTATTTAGCTCAAATGAGTTTCTTGACAAGAAGAACATGCAAATAATTTGTCTTTTGAAAATATCTTCGCTCATAAAAAATATTTTAAGTGTTTATAGCAAAGCAAGCTGCATTTATAAAAATAACTATATCACTCCAAAATGATATGTTTTGCTGTGTTACATCTATTGTATGCACCACTTTAATAAAAAAAAAACTTAGCTCACTTCATCCCTGTATACCATTAAGTTCTTTCCATGAAGCCCATATTCTTCTTCTTACCATATTTAACCCCAATGGAAAACCATAAATGAAACACAAATTTATCCCACCAGAATTGTCCAAGAGATAGAACTCCTGATCATTTCTTTGTGCTGTCCAACATAGATACTTGAAATACAGAGAGCTCTGTCATTGTTGTGTGTTTTTGTGTATACACTCCCCTCCCAACGTTAAAATAAAATTAGTTTAAATTTTAGCTTTAAAAATAAAAATGAATGGGAATGACTTGTCCAATCACGCTTTCCCAAATTATAATTTAGAGGTTAGATTGTTAGTCCTATCTCTCACTAAGTTTAAAAAAAACATACTCAGTGTAAGGGATTCCAAAGGGTCTTTGTCCCTACTCAACCAGACTCAAGCCACTGTCTTCTTGAGTGGCTTCAATGCGTGTGCACTCATAGAAGGAAGACTGGATCTTTGATAGGGATGTTTCACTAAGGTGACAGATGATGCGGTTGATATGCTGGAGGGGCAATCTAATGCCCTAAACAGCCTCCAAGTAAACTTTGGCCAGTACTCCGACCCGTGGCTTGGATTATTTCTGCTGCTCTCTGGTTCCTGATCAAACACTTGGTTGGTCCAACATATTCCTGAGAAGTAACAAGAATAACTTGACCCACCTCATGTGTAGAGTATGTCGGAATCCTTCGCACCTTTTTGACCCAAGTCAAGTGAAGTGCTGACATTCTTCCCCAAAGTCAGGCTCCCTTCTTCCTCAAAACTTTTCGAAACATTGAAAAAGCTTGGCAAACAATAAATATGTTAACTTGTCTTTATATCAAACACTGCTTTGGGGTATATTTTTGTACAGTCAATAAGAGAAAAGGAGCAATAGAGGTGCAGAACATAGTTTAATAAAGAAAAAATGGCACCAGAATTGCAATATTTCTCAACTGCAAAGTTACAAGGCTGGGATTATTTTGAATGCTGTTGAAATTCCAAATCATTTTATATTATCAAATATTCCTATCTTTCTCCTACCTTCTTGGTATCAGCAGGAACCAAAATTGTATTTAGTTTCTGTTGCTTCCTGCAAGGCTTGCTATATTAAATCACCAAATATGTCCTTGTTACTTTTGTATTTTTATTTTAGTAACTGTAAAAAAAAAATGAAAAAAAAAAGTAGAAAATTAAACATTCTTTCATAAATAAAGCTGACAAAGCTAGCCTCCTCGTCTTCAGTTACTGTTTGACTCAAATAGTTTCAGTCAAAAGTACGCTGCATAGAATTACCGTATGCCTCTCCTGCCCTTCATCTAAAACCTCTGTAGCAAGTAAAAATTAAAGATAAAATAAAACATACCTACTGAAAAAATAAAGCTGACAGGGCTGGTCTTTTTCTTTTCCTTTCTTTTTTTTGTTAAATGAAGCAGTAATAGGTAATCTCAACAAGATATAATTATTCATTATGTGTGAACTATTTAGATATGGGAAGCACTGCTGGAGGAAATTCCATTTTTTTATACTTGCATTATGTTGCTTATACTGCAATAATACTAGCACACTGGTTAACCATGACAGTATGTTTAGATATTCTCTGGTTTTCAAGAGCTTTTGCCCACCTTGCGTTGGTTGAAAGGCTGCATACATGGGAGATAGGGAGAGAGGCCTTCCCCCATGCAGAAGGTACATGTCTCTAATCTGATACCTACATACTTCAACTGAAAGCTAAATAGACTGTAACCATAACGATTCATTGCACACCTCTCCTTTATAGTTGATTCCCTTTAACTACATAAAAGTGAAGGAGGAGAGTATATTTAAAAGAGGAAAAACTACTCAACAACAAGAAGAGGACATTGTCTTAAATTAGAGAGGAAAAGATATCACAAAGTTTTGCTTTACTTAGAGGGTAGCGGATACATTGAATAGTCCAGCAGCAGAAGTGGTAGAGGTTAACACAGTAAATGAGTTTAGGCAAGCGTGAGACAGGTGTAAGGCTATTCTAGATATAACCACGAAAAGTATACAAAGCAGATATATATATATATATATATTTTCCTAGGGACACTCTCTAGGGCTGCCTTTAGCCCTTTCAAACAAGAGTAGAACGACTGGTGACTTCCAAAAGACTCCAAAAACAAATATCAATGGTCCACCACCATAGTATCTAGTATCAGTCTCATAAGAGATAGTAGAAATTTAGGTGAGAGCATGTAGGAAAAAAATAGCATAAAACTGTGCAGATGGTGTCCAAAAATGAGTAAATATTAAAATGACTCTCACAAATAAAATGTGCAAAAGGAGACTGGTTCAGTTTGTGAAATTATCAGTACGAACAATGGTGTTTACACAGGACACATTTCTATAACATGTCTATTTAGATCTTTTATAGACTTCCTTGTGGTTTTATATAGTGCAGAAGTTTCCTTTTATCTTTACCCCAACATAATTGATGTATATACTCAAGGTAATAATTAAATTTGAACAAGGCAATTATATTTATGTACACTGTGAGATACATCTTACACATATTGTATACCTTTTTTTTCATTTAGGATTAGATACATAATCAGTAGTATACATTAGATCCATTGTGACTACAACATACTAAAATAATCCAAAAATCTCAGAGACATTGCAGAGCCACAAACATCAGTTATAAAGCCATAGATAATACATACTTCATGATCTTTTACATAGAGATATACACTGATTTTCCATGTCATTATGACCACTGACAGGTGGCTAACCGTGAGAGGCAGTGTAATGCTTTGGGCAATGTTCAGCTGAGAAACCTTGGGTCCTGCCATTTATGTGGATGTTATGATATGTACCACCTACCTAAACATTGCGGAAGGCCAAGTACACCATTTTATTGAAAGGTACTGCCCAATGGGGTTGGCCTCTTTCAGCTGGATAATGCACCAGCCAAAGAGCAAAAATGGTTCAGGAATGGTTTGAGGAACACAACAAAGTTTAAGGTGTTGACTTGACCTCCAAATTACCCAGATCTTAATCTAATTGAGCATCTGTTGGATGTGCTGGGCAAACAAGTCTGATCCATGGAGACCCCACCTCGCAACTTGCAGTACTTAAAGGATCTGCTACTAACATCCTGGTGCCACAGCACGCTTTCAGAGGTCTACTGGAGTCCATGCCTCAACAGGTCAGGGCTGTTTTGGTGGCAAATGGGGACCTACACAATTTTAGGCAAGTGGCCATAATGTTATGGATGATCAGTGTATTTATCGTGTGTAAACAAATTGTAGCAATCCTAGGTCAGCACTCCGGCCAGGGTCTAGTATACAAATGGTACTTTATTAGAAAGACCTCTTAGTTATTCACTCTGTTTATTGATCTTCAGAGTAACTCTTAGCAATATAATTAATTTGTAAATCTTTTATTTCTTATGGTTTGGGTAAGAAGTAAGGAGCCGAGAGACTGAGAGCTCTCTCTATGCAATACCTTATAGTTAAATGTTGTATAAGGTCTGAAAAAAACATACTGCTAAACAATGCATGTTTTCATATGTACATTACAGACACTGTTACATGCTGAGCCAGCTTTCTACCAATAAAATCCAATCAGCCGCTTCAGCTCTTGTGTTGGTTTTTAATCAGATATGAAAATTGATCAGTGTGTTCCAAATTCCCACTCTTTAGCCTTATTGAACATCCTAATTGATCTATGTTTTAGTGCAAAAGATGACAGCCAGGCAGAGATGTATGGCAGATACACTAACATACCTATATTTGGCTGGTCATTTCTTATCCACAAGGACGATTGCAAATTATCATAGGAGTCTATAATTTGAGGCAAAGTCTGAGCAGTGCACAAATTGTGTTCCGAAGTAGAATAAATCATATGTTTCAGTAATGAGAAGCAATGGTCGTGCCCTGTATCAATATCCACCCTGAACTTATTTATTATTTAACCAGTTCCTGCAGATGAATGTCCATTGCTATCCTCAACGACAGTATAGCATGTCATGTGAACAGCAACACATCAATGCCTTCCATGGTTCCCTGAACTGGGGTCTCATCTTTCAGTGTTCTCAACTTGACAAGCAAAGTGAGTGCCAACAGGGCCGGTACAAGACTTTTTTGCCACCTTAGGCAAACATGTAATTTGCTGCCACTTTTGATCCCGCTCTCAGCACTGAACACACACAGTCAAAAATACAGAGGCAAATGTACACACACACATTCACACATGCAGCTGCAGCCACATATATACAGTGCCTCACATGAACAATAACACCTTTACAAACGCCGACACATATTTGCACATACACAGTTGTAGTAACAGGTGAACAATATCAATAGCACATTGTGATACTTTATTACACTCTGACACACAAACACATACACACTTACACTCTTCCACTTACGCACACACACTTACACTCTGACATTTACAAACACACAACCCAGAGTCGGCACCCTAGGCGAACACCTAGTTTGCCTAATGGTATCATCGGCTCTGAGTGCCTGTAACAGTTAGCAAAACTGATTCTTGCTCTAACTTCCAGGTTCCAATGACATTTCCTGACATTGTCATTTTCCCAGATGGTGTAAAATGAGTTATTGAGGGGTTGAGTAAAGATGATAGCTGCTTTGTTTTCTTTCTTGCTCATCCTTTTGTCATATATGTCTAGCACCTTGCTGTTTGTATGTTTTTCCATTAGTATTTTACTTACTGGTTATTTTATACAAAAAGGCAGCACACCAGGTATAACAAACATAAAAAATAACCTTTAATATAATCATTAAAATATCAAGACAATATAAAAATACAAATACACAATAGAATAATACCAGTCAAATATAAACCAAATCCAGGCTGATAATTATAAGTATTTAGCACAAATGAAAAAGTAAATACATACAGTACCAAATAGGGGAGAGCAAACAAAAGGAAAAATAAGCAGGTAAAAAACACCCAAAAAGTACCAGCCCCCCCCATCGTTTCGGCTGAATGCCTTTTACAGGAGGAGCTAGCTCCTCCTGTAGAAGGTATTCAGCCGAAACGTTGGGGGGCTGGTTCTTTTGGGGTATTTTCGACCTGGTCTCTGCATCCTTGTAAGTTTATTTAGGTATTGCTTATTTTTCCTTTTGCTTTGATTTATAGAATAGACAATAGTATTACATGTATTCCATAAGCCGAAAGTCTATAAACCGAACGACGTACGGTTTATAGACTTTCGGTTTATGGAATACATGTAAATCTATTGGCTTTCTATAAACCGAATTAGAGTCCCTGTTCATAAGAAATTCTTATGAATGGGGACTCTATTTCGGTTTATAGAAAGCCAATAGTATTACATGTATTCCATAAGCCGAACGTCGGGTCCCCATTGACTTCAATGGGGCTCGGGGTCAAGTTCGGGGTCAAGTTTGACACTGAACCAGGACTTTTTTCCGAAGTTCGGCCGAACGCGCCGAACCCGAACATCCAGGTGTCTGCTCCACACTACTAATCACACACTGCAGCACATTTTGCGCTAGTGCTAATCACACACTGCAGCACAGAGCACAATAGTGCTAATCACACACTACCAACACTCCATTTTGTATTTGTTTTTAATAGCAGCATATAACCCTTTGACTGCCATAAGGGTGGCACTAAAATGGTTAAAAAATAAAGATATTCTTATCAGTTATCATATCCTGCACAGGCAGAGAAAACATGAATTAAGAGGAGGGAGTAAACAGAAACCAGCCAATCCAAGGTAAAGGTAAAGGTAAAGGAACTCAGAATAGGGTGAAAGCTAGATAATTAGTGGCCAATGGGGTGAATGAAATCAGTAGTAGTAGAAAGAAGCTAAGGGGACTTGGGCATTACCATAATGAAAGGGCTTTAGTGTTGAGTGAGGGAAATAATAAAATAAATAATAATGTAAAACTGGTCTAATATCATCCACCCTGGTAAATGAGAATATGAAGACAATGATTCAGAAACTACAGGGCTGAAGTAGCAGAATAATTGGACCCTGCAGTATGCCTGAACTCAGGGCAGTTTCCCCCTTTGCTTAGTGGTAAAATCAGCCCTGAGAGAGCAGACCAAACCACTCTGACGGGGGCAGGGGGTAATGGCGGGATTGTATAGAATTAAATAAAAGCTTGTTTTGCTGCAATTCCTTGTCTGGCAGGTGTTTTTTTTTACTACCTCCATGTCTAGTTAACCTAACCCAACATTTAATCTCACCATTTTAACTATACATTGTGCAGGTAAACATCTGGTGAGTTCCCCCACTAAGCATCTCACCAGGATTGTCCCTGCACAATGCATAGTTAATTTGGTGATATTAAATTAAAATCTCACTTTTACTCACCTGCATTTCACCTGCAACTATTTTTTTGTGTGTAAAGAAAATGTAAAGATGTGTATGAAAGAGTAGTAACAAATGTGTGTCTGTCTGTGTGTGTGTGTGTGTGTGTGTGTGTGTGTGTGTGTGTGTGTGTGTGTGTGTGCACTGCGTCACTAAAAGAGACACAGAGCAAAGTGTTCGGAACTGAAAAAAAACAAATGAGTGAATTACTGAGATCAAATTTATGAAAGCAATTCCACCATTTTTTATAAATCACAATAGTTGTGGGGAGTTATACACTGGCATACATGGTGATAGTGCAACTTTTAAATGTATGCCCCCATGTTATTAGCAGCACATGCTGTAATTAATGATTAAGAGAAAAATGCAGTTTAAGTGTGTCTCTCATATGACACCACCTTCTGGCTTGATATGCAAATTAGATATTTCATTTGCCATAAATGCACACAGTGATGTCATAAAGTGGGGAATTGTTAATAATATTTTCTCTTAACCTATGTAGTGTTTTCATTTCTTATAAAAGAAATTATAATATATACAAAATTATTATTATTATAGTATATAATATACTTTATCTTTAAAGTTGCTTTTAGAACATACTTTATCATTCTTGTGGCTAGGGGAAATCTTCATTTAATGTGTTCATTTAGCATAATTTACTTTGTCATTTGTATTATCCTGATTACACATCACTCTTAAGGATAAATCAAAGTATAATTAGTTACTATTGCTTTTAGTAAGTTTAGGTTTTTTTTTTTTTTTTTTACAACTCCCCAGATAAAATTATAGTCTTTGCATTTGGATTGTATTTACACAACCATAGATTATTTGATTTTGGGTTGTGTGTTAACATTTTTGATTAATGCAAATCCATTTTGTAGTATGAAAAAATCCCAGCCATATTTAAAATGATAAAAATGAATTAACCTGTGTAATTGTAAGCCATAATGATATTTGATATAATTGGCAGAAAAACTAATGTAGAAGTTTTGCAGTGTGTTGAATTTGTTTGCTTTTTGTGTTTAACTACTTCATACATATAGATCAACCAACCTTGTATTTTAACAGGTCCTTGTTGTATACATTTTGAGGGTAATATTTGCTAAAACATTGCCCTATTTTATGCATCAAGATAATTAATTTGTAAATTACTAATGAAACAAACAAGTAAGCAAAAAAAATGTAAAATGTGGTCCCAAAATGGTTGCCATTTGCGTAAAGTTCAGTACACTGTGCAATAGTGGCTTTATTAAAAAACAAGCTTCAGCTATTTATGTGTTTTATAACATAAGTAATTGAAGTGTGCATTTAAAAAACCTCCGACATGTTTCACGCTCTTGCCTGACACATACTAGTTTCTTCTGGTATTAGCAGTAGAAAGAGGGAAGCGCCCATGCCATTGTACTGGTGAGAACTCACTTGGAGTATTGTACGCAGTACTGGAGACCGTATCCCCAGAAGGATATTGGAACAAACCCTAATTGGCCTGGGGAATCAGCAATTTCATTCTGTCGCCCAAAATGGAAGCAAATATTTTTAAATCAACGTTCATCAAGGAAATAGGTCTATAGACAGTTCCTTCGGATCTTTTTCTGGTTTTAGTATTGGTATTGCATTTGCATTCAACATCTCTGCCAGAAAAGAGCCATTCTGAACAGTGGCATTGTACACATCTAAAATATATTCTATAATATTACTTGCATAGATCTTAAAAAAAAAGGTTGGTAAATCCATCTGGACCAGGAGTTTTCTTTTTTTCCATTTTATTTATTGCTTTCATGATTTCCTCTTTATATATTGGGTGGTTTATATGCTCCAATTAACTTTTTGACATTTTAGGGATTTCTGTATTATCTAACTAATCTTTAATTTCAGTTTCTGAGGCAGTTGATGTTATATTATACAGTTTGGTGTAAAACTCCACAAATGCTTCCCCTATTGTGGAGACTTGCATATTATCCCTCTCCTTCTAATCACTGATATTTTTTCTTTCATTCTTTTATTCTTAAGTTTATTTGACAACATTGTATCAGTTCTATTTGATTTGGGAAAATATCTTATTTTAGGTTTCATCAGATTCCTATCTATCCTTTCTTGTTGTAATTTAATGATTTGTTTCTTCACCTTTTCAAGTTTGTTTCTATTTTCTGTATTTATATTTATTTTTAGTTCCAACGTTAGTTTATAGAAGGATATTTGCAGGTCCACAAGTGAGGCAACGCGCAATCTTATCTTTTCAGTTTTCATCTTAATCAAACATCCTCTCAGAACTGATTTGAATGCACACCATAATATTGGGGGGGAAATATCTTTGGTGTTATTTTCAGCAAAATATAAATCAATTTGTTTAGCTATACATTCTTTGTCTGTAGCTTACCTTAAGATGAAATCATCCAATTTCCATGTAACTCGTTGTCCACTTTTTATATTGTTGATATCAAATAAAAGCACGCTGTGGTCCGACCAAACATGGTCCTGTATTTGTATATCACCAATACTTTGAAGCCAGCCCCTTTGCTTCTCAGTGCAGCTCGTCTCTGTGCTTTTGCATTGTTTCCACCTTCCAAGTGCATTGCCTGTGGTTTTTGTGTTTGACCTGGCTTGTGGTGAATTGTCAAGTGTACTACAACATAAAAGAATGCATGGCTAAGCTGAAAAAAATCGACAACATGCCTATCTTTCCAATTCAACTATTATTATTTTTAATGAATTGTTCCTACTGATTCTTCTCACTTGCTATACCAATAATCTTAGGTTTTTTTAGTTGTGTTATTAGAAACATTTTATTTAAATTCTTTATAAAAATTATTTTCATCAAGTTAACTAATTATTAAATTAATAATTTTATTATTATAAAAACGAATTAGTAAATTATTTGATGCTGTGAAAACCGAAATAGAATGGAATAAAAAAAATATATATCTTGTGTGAATGAATACTGCCAAATTACTACTCCTGAAATGACACTTGTTGTTTTATCTACAGTGCACATTTTGTTTTTTTATTTTAGCTTGCTACATTAGTTGTAGAATGCAAATAGAAGCTGATAATATGGAAGGAGAGGAAACTTGAGGTTTGAATTATTAATGAAATAACAAAATAATACTGTGGAATTTGATATTTACACCTTATGCCAGTGATTGTCATCAGCATCACTGCAAACAGAATTAAAATTATTCCATAAATATAAAATTAGAAAGTGAAAAATGTTTGTTTTTTTTTGTTTTTTTTTACAATGGTAGTATGCAAGACATATGCTTCAGCTAGTTTACGCATTTATGCAGGTTTATGCATTATTTGCCTAGACAAACATATTAATAATAGATATGTGTAGCCAGATACAGCTATTTTTATAAAATCACAATAACATGCATTAAAACATAACCGTTCGCTCACAACGGTTACCAATATAGAAGTTAAAATCAATATAATATATTTATTTTTCTTCAGTTTAATTGCCATTTATATCACGAATTTCCACCGATATTGTCATAATTCACAGGTATTTAATATTGTATTTTGGCTTGAGAAATTCCATTTTTTTTTTTGTTATGTAACAATCCTTTACATAAAATAGCACACTGAAAGATGATTCTGATATAAATGTAGAAGTTATTGGACTTTTTGCCTGTTACTTCTGCAAGAAGACCTGCAATATATAGAAACCAGGTCATGAGAGCTGCACATGATAGACAAGGGAAGTAATGTGACACACTAGGAATCAAAACTGCATTCTTAATGTTCAGAGCCAATCAGAATACAGATAAAATCCAAAACATGGTGACCAATTAAAATGTATGACAATATAATGGTATCCCCTGTTTATTACAAAATGATGAGTTTGTGAAGCAAAAATATAGCAATGAGACAAGTTATATAACTTTAAAGGATAGAACTGAATTTCTGTACAGTTGCTCGCTAATGAAAAACATAACTTAAACTGAAGTATTTATTTTTCTTTATAACTGAACTACCCTGACTTCAAGCATAAACTCTCACATGTAGAAATACCTGTGCATGGTGCTGATAATAATATGATTGCATGTAATGTAATAAATACACAATATTTAGATATACAGATGTAGATATAGCTATAATAACAAATAGACTTTAATGGCCTGAGAAATGTATAAATGTTCATTAACACCATAGTCTTCAATAGCATCATTTGAATTAAAAAGCATTGATAAAATATACCATCGGCCATTAGATATAGCACCATATGTATATATCAGTACATTTACACTAGGTCTGTTAATTATTAGCCACAAGCAAGCAAGTCCATGTGATGATGTCTTTGTGTCTGATCAGTGCTTGTGCACAGTTGCAGTAGCAAGCCAAGGGTTTTATTTCTAAAGGTCCATTTTCAGGCAAAGTTGTAAAAGTGGAGAGATTAGCTGGAACACGCCACTAGTTCCCATGGTAATCTCTCCACTTTTCAAACTTTATCCCAAATCAGTATCTGAAACAAATCACCACAGGATCATGAAATAGCCTGCCGGCATAGTCCCTGAAAAACAGTCAATGGTGAGAATCATTTTGATTTTTCATTAATTTAGTTAAGTGGCCTGGAAATATGAAACATGAAGACGCGTCAACAGAAACTCATACAGCATCAGATATTCTCATATTACACTTATATGAAGAGTGAACAATGGACCTTAAGAATGGTCTCTTCTCGTAACCTTGTTTTTTTATAGAAACATACAATGTGTCGGCAGATAAGAACCATTCGGTCCATCTAGTCTGCCCAGTTTTCTAAATACTTTCATTAGTCCCCCGTTCCCTATCTTATATCTAGGATAGCCTTGTGTCTATCCCACGCATGCTTAAAATCCTTCACTGTGTTTACCTCTACCACTTCTGCTGGAAGGCTATTCCATACATCCACTACCCTCTCAGTAAAATAACACTTCCTGATATTACTTTTAAATCATTACCCCTCCAATTTAAGACTATGCCCTCTGGTTGTGGTAGTTTTTCTTCTTTTAAATATACTCTCTAACTATTATTAGCTTTTTTGAATATTCATTTAGGTATTATCCTGTCATTAGTGATCAGTACTAAAATAATAAGATGATGTGATGAGGATCTGTACCTTGGATTGGCAAAGGCTAATATGCCCACTGTATGAACAACATGGTTCAAGGTTTCCAGGAAGACCTTCCAATTTGGAATCTAAGTCTCTCTTATCTAAGTCACCTTATCTAAGAGCCCGTAACAGAGTGTACCCACACCTCTACATGTGTGCTCACAATTGGTGAATATTGTTGGCAATCACTTTTTAATAATGTCTATACCTGTACACTTGTTTCTGAAACAAACAAACACATCTTTTTATTCCAGTGATAATCTGACTGCACAGATAGAAATGCCTTTTATTTCCCATGGATGTTTTCTGTGGAATCGCAGAAAAGTGTTATTGTGCCTGAATGCAATGGGGCATAAAGGATGAGAGTCTTCAACATGAGAAGTGCAAGTTATATGCTTCCATAAGCCACTAGAGGTCAGCTGGTCAATGACGCATTTATCTCAAGGTCACACGGTCAATTACGCATGTAGAGGAAAAGGGGAGTTATAGGGTTGATAATAATACTTCTTTCTTAGAAAAAAATACAAAAAAAAAAACCTGTGCTTTTTCATCTTATAGAAATATAGGATATTTTAATTTGCATTCCAGTAGCAAAATGGTGCAGAATGTATATAATAAATCAAACACGGCAAAAATAAAAACAAAACCTTTAAAATCCTTGCTTCAAAAATATGTGTTATGCCTCAACAATTTGTAATAAGCTATTAAATTTAAAAGCTGGCTCCTACCACCAAGGTTTCTTCATGCTAGTTGTTTGCATTTTGGAGAATATTACAACAGACCTATCTGTATTATTGAATAGCTATTATCAGCAATCAGGCATAATAGAAAAGGAGAAAAATCTATTCACTGTACATTATTTGCAAATGATACAATCAAATAGCACATTTTTCAAATCAATCTCGGGATGAAAGAGAGGGTATTCAGCATTAGTGGCAATGGTTAGAATCACCACAACAGAGAGAGAACACTATGATTAAATGGATCTATATGATGGTCATCAAAGCTATTGGGTTGACAAATGGTTAATTTTTCAAATGAAAATAAATGACTCACTGTAAGGATAAGTTACCCAATTAATCCATCAGCTAAGTACTGGAAATGGAGAAAGGGCATCATTACTTATAGCTGGTACTTCTCTTATGTTCCATCACATCATACATGAAAAGGATGGCAATTCTCAAGTGTTAATAAATTGTTGTGGGTTGGAGCTTCTAATCTGTCCTACAGTGTGTAATGATGCAAAGTCCAATGCCACGCATTATTACTGCATCCTGTTAATAATAATGTTGACTCCAGGGTTTGCCGACAGATACAGAATATAAAAGCTGAAAATTCACTGATTAATGTAAAAGAGGAAACCCGTTTTATCAGCTGAAAGACATTCATCTCCAGTGGTTAATTGACAGGTGAGGTAATTTCCTGTGTTGTGTTATTTGGCCAAATTTGATATCTATCTTATTTTTGAATATCATCAAACTCTTCCTATTTCCCACTTTCAAACGCCTCCATCACATAGCTTAATTATCGTGTACACACAGTGTAATTATACATCGATAAAATGCTTACCAACCCATCTACAAATAACAGTTACAAATTGTATTTTAATGAGGGTGTCCTGCCTTACTTATTGTTGTTTTCACTTTACAAATGATACTCAGTTGCATTGCATTTTGTTTCAGTTTATGGACAGTATTTCATGAAATATTTTGGGAGAGTTGTACATTTTATCTTCTCTTTCCTTTTATTAAAAACACTATATTTATACAGTGTGATTGCAAAATCGTCTACTTGGGACATATTTAATAAAGCTTTTACAAACAGCTTTAGAGGGTCCCTGTTCTGTAGACATACAATAATGTCATTTTGTAGAACTACAAAAAAAGAACACATCAACTTTCACCCGGGAAGTACAAAGATCAATGTCAACCTACAACTCAACATAGAGTTGTCTTAAGAATTTTGAAAGGCTATAACTATTTACATTGTAGAGAAAGTGTTTTAAGATATACTTGATTCTTTTAAAATGTATAATTAACAATGTTACATACTACCTGGGTAGCTTGAAATTTGGGTGCAATCGAAATTCCCTCAAATGCGTGACCCAATTCGGGAGGCATCAATTTAGGGCCGGTTATTGGCACATATTGGGAGCATATTGCATCATATCACAGTATAATGTTGAAAGCAATCAGCTCAGCGAAAGAAGTACAAACTTCTGATTGGGTGTTAGTAGTAGATTGTGCTTTATAAAACAATAATGATGTCCAGAGGAAGATTTAAGTATCTACTCAATAAAGACAGAATTGCAGGGAACTGAGAAAGGAATTTCAAACTGTAGACCTAGGTAACCAAGTTGGAAAAATTCCCCTAATACTTTGGACTTAAGTTTGAAATTCCAGTATCAATTCCCTGTGATTATCTCTTTATTATACGATTGAATATAGGCAACAACAACAAAAACAGTTTCCCACAATTGTGTTACTTGTGTTCTAAGGAGCCATCTCTGTCAACCTAATTATTAACTGCTACAGTTAACCTAAATAGATCCCCTATTTTGGACCTGAGTATAGTTTTATTTCTGGTGGACTAACCTGCAGGCGAGCACTCATTATCTTGCACACATTACAAGTACAGTTATCATTTGAGGGCATTTGATGTTGCTGTTCCCTCTCAGTAAAGCCCACAGTGTTCCTTATTTCACTAGAGTCCGGAGTGATAGGAATAGTACAATCTGGAAACCTATGAGTAAATATAAATTGTGATAAAAATAAAAATTGCAGTTTAAGAGGCTTCTCCTCATGTTTACCTTTTAACCTGATCCAATGTTCTAGAATAAATAGCTTACTTACTCAAGAGTGCTATCTTTTTCATTAATCCCACAGTGGGGCATCTCTGATACAGTTTATATCACAGCATTTAAACCTTCACCTTGTCTGACTTGTAGAGGAGCAAACTATGTTCAGTGCCACTTCAGCTGAAATTATAACATCAGAAATGATATTCCAGTCACTGATTTTATGAAAAAATAACAAATAACACACTTTATTTCACTTGCATCAGCATTTAATTAAGTATACTGTATCTTCTCACTAGCTATGTAAGTGCATTGATAATATTGGATGGAACCTGTATTGAAGAATTGTGTGGATAAATCTGTGATTTGGAATAAACAACTAACCTATACATCTTCAGCATGGTCTGATCTACTTCCTGTACTATAGTGCTGACATCTTGTGTCTGTCTTACTGTCTGCCTGCTCCCTTTTACTACAGTGTTACCACATTTGCATTCTCATTCACAAATACTTCCAGTCACATCTAGTGGTGGGTCTGTGGGCATGTAATGTAAGCTGGGAGGGAGTCCCAGCATACATCATTTACACATAGAAACACCACTAGATGTGAACATTGGGTGCAGAACCATTTCAGTGAATCAGCAGCTTCATTAAATGTTTTCTCCCAAGTCTTAGTTTTTTTACTATGTTTTTTTGACTACCGTATTTTCCGGCGTATAAGACGACTGGGCGTATAAGACGACCCCCCAACTAAGTCATCTTATAAGCCGGAAAAATCGCATCTATATTTTAACCTTTTAGGTTAAAATATAGAGTTTTCCACCCTCCTCCCCCTTTTCTCCAATCCCCAATCCCCAGTACTTACCTATTTTCTGCTCTGTCTCCTGCTGTTAAGCCGGTCTGTGGCTGTGAGGGAAGCGTTGTGAGCTCCCCTCCAGCCGTGCAGTCAATAAAGTTTTGTTTAAAAAAAAAGTTTAAACAGACTTTATTGAAGCCGCGCGGCCTGAGGGGAGCTCACAACGCTTCCCTCACAGCCACAGACCGGCTTAACAGCGCGAGCGGAGACAGAGCAGAAAATAGGTGAGTAAATCCCAGTACCCGGCGTATAAGACGACCCCCCAACTTTTGAGAAGATTTTCAGGGGTTAAAACATCGTCTTATACGCCGGAAAATACGGTACTTCATCTCTGCACTGTTATTGCAAGCTCGACTACTTGGGATTTCTCCGAAATCTATGGGGTTTTGTTTGACTATTTTGTTTATACATTGTTATTGCAAACTTGTCTATTTGGGATTTTTCCCAAATCTTTGTTTGTTTTTTTACTTTGTTTTTTTGACTACTTTGTTTATACTTTGTTTATAAACTGTTATTGCAAGCCTCATCTACTTGGGATTTTCTATCAAGCCTTTGTTTTTCTAAATTGAAATTATTTTTGACTATGTTGTGCATACACTGTTATTTCAAGCGTGTCTACCTGGGGCATATTTAATAAAGTTTTTACAAACAGCTTTGGAAGAGTCCTGTTCTGTAGACAGACATAGATGACAATTGTAGAGCTCCACAAAAGGAACACGATTACATAACTACCATTCAAAAATTAAATAAAACAGGAAGAAAATATATTAATTAATTAAGTGCACAGATTTTTATAATTAAGTCAGTCATCTTATAAGCATTAATATGCAGTTCCAAGGTGATCTCATCCTGTCTGAGAGCAGTCCTGCCCTTACTCAAAATGGTAACAATAGTTGCATGTAATAATTTAGTTAAATAATGACACTACTTATTTATTAGCAAATTAATTTCAAACTAATTTAAATAAATCATGTTTACTTGCCAAAGCTGTTTACGCCAACAATGAGCAAATTACAAAAGAAAAAGAAAATGCCAATGTTCAGATTCTTGATAATTTTTTTACTGTTTTTAACTTTACTATCATTCACCTATCACAGTTCAAATATTTTCCCACTGTCACATATCATTTAATTTATGGAATAATTTTTATGTACGCAGTACATCAGAAGACTGCAAAATCTATATAAATCTGCTGTGTTTTATTGGTTTTTCGGTTAGAAAGCAAGTAGGTTAGCTTGACATGACCTGTCTATTACCGAGCCATGCTGACTTCCAATAATAATCTTCTTGTCAAAAAATATATTCATGAGTTCTGTCTTCTACTAACTTACAATAGCAAGAAATATAACTAAAGAAATGTTCAGAATATAACTGCAGAAGCACAAAAAAAAACAAAAAACAATAATAATTTATTTAATTTATTAAATTAAAATTGGAATTATGTAATTGGATCTTGGTAAAATAGGATTTTGTGTCTCAGAATATAGCAAATATGTTTAAATGTATATTTGCATATACTGTACTTGACTTTTGTAGTTATGCAGGCTTATTGTATAGAGGACAAAAGTACATTATTATCGGCAACAGTTTTATAGGTTTCCAGTTAGATCGAGCGTTTTACGGTCATTAGAACTGGTTGTTGAATGAATACAGAATGGTACAAGAGAGCAAAATGATGGGTTCAATGATACATTGATGAGATTATTATGAAATGCAATTTGTATGTCAGTATCAAAAATGAAATGCATAATTATGCTAGAAAATCCTAAACATACTAAACAATGGTTTAACAACCATTTAAAAATGTCGTCATTAACAAATAGAATATTTTGCTTAAGGAGCATATGCATCAAGCACATTAATTACTTAACAGCATATGTTTATTATGATTTTTTTTTTTTTACATTTCTGACTAAGTTGCAATCCCCACTGTTAACAATGACTATGCATATTACAGGGATTTCTGAGGAAGAGGTATGATCCTTTTCCTAGCTGTCATCAGATATTTTTGTAATACTCTCCTATGCATTTCCTTTTGTCTTAAGACTGTGGGTCTAATGCTTTTTTAGATATGATTCGTCTCAGTGATATTGAACTTAAACTAACACTATGTTAGTGAACATTTGGATAATTAGAAAAGGAGGACTGCCTGACTCTTTCACTCAGTGTACCATCAAATAGATCTTAGTGATAAGACCATTGTTTACTACAAGCAACTAAAAAAAAATTTCAATGACTTTTGTTCATAAGGTGCAATAATTAAATACAAAAAAAAAAAAGAGAACAAAATAATGGAAAGAACAATTACAAAGGGACTGTTACTTAGAAGCAAATAAATGATTAATGGAAACACAATTACAAAAGAGAGTGATGTTATTTTGATTGCCAAAGAACAGTATATGTATGACAGATATTGGAACATAAACATCTGAGTAACATAAGGCAACACAACAAATATCTTTGGGAAAAAAATAATGTGATGGACCTTGATTAGTGTTTCAGCCAAACTAACTATGCAGCAGTTTCCTATATTCTTATTGGCTTTATTCTAAGAGCTAAAGCACTATTTCTGCCTTTTTATGTGTGTGTGTGTGTGTGTGTGTGTGCAAAAATATTTTTTGCTTTTGGGCATATTGTACAGTACTGCACTATTATGACATTTTTTCTTTTTTTTTTTTACATAAATGTCTTCTCTTCATGTCAAAATTGCACAGTCCCCTTTCATCTTCATGGATGACCCATGAATGCCAAGAACAAGATACTGACGAGACTCACACAGTGAGAAACTGATGACTCGGCTTCAGTCTTACAAAATAAAAAACTGCAGAAACTATACATAAACAGGTATAGCTTAAACAAAGTTGCTTCTAAATCGAATGTTTAATATTACTATTAAAGGACAACTGTAGCAAAAAATTATGTTGTGCTTAATTAACGGACTGTATCAATGTGTAGGAATTTTATATAGAAATGCCTTAAGAAAATAATACAATGTACAATCTTTATACCATATAGCTCCACCAGGCAGACATTATGTTTAGAATGGGTCAGATGGGTCAGATTTTTCTTCATCTGAATTAAGGTGAGTGAAGATCTGACCCAAGATTCTAAACAGAATGTCTGGCCCCCGAGAGAACTATATTGAGTAAAGAAGGCTCAATAAGGAACTTTATTTGTATTCTTTCATTAAAGGTTTTCTTTATAAATCATTTATACTTTACATCTTTCAGTTAAACAAAAAGTTCCTTTTAAAGTCAAATAAAATACATATATGGTAAAGTCACCTTAATATAGAAATATTGTTGGAAGATAACATATTTTTGCAGCACCTAGTAGGGCTATACCTGTACTGAGATTTAGCACACTCCTTGCATTAGGCAAGGCTCAGTGTTTCCTAAGAGATGCCAATTCTTTCATACGCACAATTATTAAACTGAGCATTTACACTGCTGATATTTCTATAAAACCCATTCAGTCTGTGTATTTTCTCTTGTCTTCCAGACACGTCCTTCTCAATTCACCTCCTTCTCTTTTTCTCCCAGCTGACATGTACTTTGTTACAATGTATTATCCTTTTCTTTTAAAGCCTCTTGCAAAACTGTCAACTTCTGTTTCAAGTAACTCGCATCCATCAAACAGTGCTCTTTATTCTGTAACCTTAATTGTGCTTCCTTTACACACACTATTTCTTCATGCTGTATTGCTTCCATACCTTGACAATTGGCATGTGAAGGTGGCAATCTATGACTTTTACCTTGTACCTCATTACATATCATAGGAGTTACCTGTTTGTTCTATTGCATTCAAGACAATTCAGCTTTTTTTTTTTTTTGTTTCTTCCATTAAAGTTTTATAATGTGCCCTCTTTCTTGAATCAATTCAAATATCTTGCTGTGAAATGTAATCATAACATTATTCATTGGTTTTTCTGGGATATAACATTACCCTTTAATCCCATGAATGCATCTGTAGGAAACCAAAGTACATTTATTGATGTACAGCCTAGACTCCTCTTAGGCAGACATTCTCTAGGAGACTGAAGATCCATGCATTCTATATTCTAGGGTAGGATAGGTTAGACATGGAACCAATGAGACACCATCCAGAAGTTATATTGCTTAGCCCTGAAAAAAAAAAAACAATATTCCTGACTGTTATACCTGGCATCAGTGGCGTAGCGTGGGTTGTCAGCACCCGGGGCAAGGCAAGTAATTTGCGCCCCCTAACCCGTGGATTTTAGCACTCGAGTCTCTTCTACTAGATTAGTTAAAGAAACCCTTACCCCCCAAGCACATGTATTGTTTGTTATGAAAATACTTATGTAATTAAAGTAAAATGCATCTAAATACAAGTTTATTTTCCAACACTTTATTGAGTGCGAACATGCATTACACACATTCTCCACATTTTCAGCAGGTCTATGAATACAAATATACACATGTAGTAACCTAGCATGGGCCATGCTATTATATGTCGTCTCACAACCATCGTAAACGACAAACAATATCAAGAACAAAAACTAAACATCAAAATGGAACCATACCCTGGAGATGATCCAAGACTGGGCTAGATGGAGCCAACTTCCTCAATCCTGTACCTCTAATGTTACCCCCCCCCCCCCCCCACACACACACACACATATGCCATAATTGTTGTGCCATTCAGATGCCAGTAATATTGTAACTTTCGGATGCCAGTAATATTGTGCCAGTCAGAGCCCAGTAATATTGTGCCAGTCAGAGCCTAGTAATATTGTGCCAGTCAGATGCCTGCAATATTGTGCCAGTCAGATGCCTGCAATATTGTGTCAGTCAGAGCCCAGTAATAATGTGCCAGTCAGATACCAGTAATATTGTGCCAGTCAGATACCAATAATATTGTGCCAGTCAGATACCAGGAATATTGTGCCTGTCAGAGCCCAGGAATATTGTGCCTGTCAGAGCCCAGGAATATGGTGCCTGTCAGATGCCTGTAATATTATGCCAGTCAGATGCCTGTAATAGTGTGCAGTCAGAGGCCAGGAATATTGTGCCAGTCAGATGCCTGTAATATTGTGCCAGTCAGATGCCTGTAATATTATGCCAGTCAGATGCTTGTAATAGTGTGCCAGTCAGAGGCCAGGAATATTGTGCCAGTCAGAGGCCTGTAATATTGTGCCAGTCAGATGCCTGTAATATTATGCCAGTCAGATGCCTGTAATATTGTGCCAGTCAGAGCCCAGTAATATAGTGCCAGCCAGATGCCTGTAATATTATGCCAGCCAGATGCCCAGTATTATTGTGCCAGCCAGATGCCCAGTAATATAGTGCCAGTCAGATGCCCAGTATTATTGTGCCAGTCAGATGCCCAGTATTATTGTGCCAGCCAGATGCCCAGTAATATAGTGCCAGTCAGATGCCCAGTATTATTGTGCCAGTCAGATGCCCATTATTATTGTGCCAGCCAGATGCCCAGTAATATAGTGCCAGTCAGATGCCCAGTAATATAGTGCCAATCAGATGCCAAGTAATATAGTGCCTATCAGATACCCAGTAATATAGTGCCAATCAGATGCCCAGTAATATAGTACCAATCAGATGCCAAGTAATATAGTGCCAATCAGATGCCCAGTAATATAGTGCCAATCAGATGCCCAGTAATATAGTGCCAATCAGATGCCAAGTAATATAGTGCCAATCAGATGCCCAGTAATATAGTGCCAGTCAGATGCCCAGTAATATTGTGCCATTCAGATACCCAGTAATATAGTGCCAATCAGATGCCAAGTAATATAGTGCCAATCAGATGCCCAGTAATATTGTGCCAATCAGATACCCAGTAATATAGTGCCAATCAGATGCCCAGTAATATAGTGCCAATCAGATACCCAGTAATATAGTGCCAATCAGATGCCAAGTAATATAGTGCCAATCAGATGCCCAATAATATAGTGCCATTCAGATACCCAGTAATATAGTGCCAATCAGATACCCAGTAATATTGTGCCAATCAGATACCCAGTAATATAGTGCCAATCAGATGCCCAGTAATATAGTGCCAATCAGATGCCCAGTAATATAGTGCCAATCAGATACCAAGTAATATAGTGCCAATCAGATGCCCAGTAATATAGTGCCAATCAGATACCCAGTAATATAGTGCCAACCAGATGCCCAGTAATATAGTGCCAATCAGATACCAAGTAATATAGTGCCAATCAGATGCCCAGTAATATAGTGCCAGTCAGATACCAGGAATATTGTGCCAGCCAGCCCCCCCCCCCGTACTTACATGGAGCGGCTCCGTGTCCCCCGCCGGATGTCTCCTCCGTGCAGTCTTCCCTCTTGCACGGAGGAGGGAAACAGACACCGGATGTGACGCGACGTCACATCCGGCGTCAGTTTTTTTTTTTTCGGCCGTCGCATCCATCGGATGCGGCTTGCCGGAAAAAAGCGTTCACAAGCGCAATGCGCTGTGAACGCGGCAGCAGGGGCTGGGGGCCCACGGGACAGCTGCCTTGGGGCCCCCCAGGAGTAAATGGGCCCAGGGCAGCTGCCCCGTTTGCCCCGCGTTAAAGACGGCCCTGGCGGCCACGCGGCCGCATAGGGCTAGTGCGCCCCCCCAGATATTGCGCCCGGTGCGGCCGGCCCCCCCTGCACCCCCCACGCTACGCCACTGCCTGGCATACCTGGGAAATTGTCAGATTCAAAACATAGACTCTAGGTCAGTTCATTGCCAGGCCCACTGGTTGGACTGCTGTTTTCTGGAGTGAGTGGCTGTCAACACCAACCAACTATCTAGCCTTGCCCACTCTCGGGTTGTGCTGGCAAGTTAAACTTGAATAAGTGCAGCCATTTTGGAGCTATCCAAAACCCGCAAGAGGCACAGGAATGGGAGCTTGTCATTCCAACAAACAATCAATATTCCTTTGAAAACAAAAAGTGCATAATGATATGCTTATGAAAAAAACCCAATATATATATATATATCAACCTATGACTGCAGATGGTGTTTGGTGTAAATTCATTAAATTCAATAAGTATGTTTCACCTTCCTGTGCTCCTTCCATTGATTTTCATTAGAGATCCTTTTAAATGATACTTGTGGTGTATTGAGCTAGTCATTCTATAATGGCCGTGATATTGACTAATAGATGGAGTATTAAATGAATTGGTCAGGCATGGACCAAGTTTGTGGCAGACATTTTCAAAAGTACATATCTTAGTGAAGGACACCAAGGTCCATTTCAAATAAAAACATTAAAAAAACACTCCCTTTATTTAAAAAAGCTACTTTAATCAGCTATTGATAATATATCCTTTGATGATTGTTTCCTTTCTCTGCCCCTTCACTCCTTTCACTCCTTTTATTCTGACTTACTTTCATTATTGCCCCCACATCCTTTACCACTGCACCCACGTCACTTGATTAAACCCAGATGTCTGTAATTGCCAGGCTGGATTTTTTATCTCTTTTTAAATATGGGCACCACATCAACTTTACGCCAATCTGTGGGCACCATGCCTGAAATAAAAGAATCCATGAAAATCAAAAATAACGGTCTGGCCAGGACCTGGCTTAGCTCTTTAAGCACCCGTGGGTATATAGCATCCGGCCCGAACGCTTTGTCTAGTTTAACACCATTTAATTGTTTTAACACTTTTTCTTGTGTCAACCAATCACATGCTTGCAGTGACATTGTATGCACAGGAGTTGTACAGCATCCATATTGCATACACAGGAATTGACCCAGCACTCAGGTTGCATCCTCTGGACTTACCCAGCACCCAGATTTCATCCACAGTACTTGCTCTAGCTCCCATATTGCATTCATGGGATTTGCCCAGCACCCAGATTACATCCAGTGGAGTTGTACAGCATCCATATTGCATTCACATGACTTTCAAAGTACTCAGACTGCACACATAAGACTTGACATAGCACCCAGATTATATCCACTGTACCTTCCCTAGCCCCCAATTGCATTCACGGGATTGGCCCAGCACCCAGATTGCATTCACAGGACTTGCAAAGTACACAGATTGAACACATAAGACTTGACCCAGCACCCAGATTGCATCATCTGGACCTACCCAGCAACCAGATTGCATCAACAGGACATGCCCTTCCACCCAGATTGCATCTGCAGTATTGCCCCAGCACATAGATTGCATCCACAGAGCTTGCCCCAGCACCCAGATTCCATTCACAGGACTTGCCCAGCATCCAGGATTTGAAAAATAACTCATATTGCATTCACATGACTTACCAAGCACCCAAATTGCATCCACACTATGTTTTTGCAAATGTTTGCCCATTAATCCAGTAGAGCATTTGTGAGATCAGGTACTGATTTTGGACAAGAAAGTGAAGTTCACACCAAGCACATCCCACAATGTCTTTATGGACCTTGCTTTGTGCTCAGGTATATAGTTATTCTGGAATAGAAAAGATCCTTCCCCAAACTGTTCCCACAAATTTGGAAGCATAACATAGTTCAACATTTCTTGGTTTTCTGAAGTATTAAGATTTCCCTTCACTGGAACTAAGGGCTTAGCCCAATCCCGAAAAAGTAGTCCAAAACCATTATCCCTCTTCCACCAAACTTTAAAGTTGGCCCAAAACAGTGAGGCAGGTAATGTTCTCCTGGGATCTGCCAAACACAGACTCACCCATGAGACTGTCAAACAGTGAAGCATGATTAGTCACTCCACAGACCTCGTTTTCATTGTTCTAGAGTCCAATGATGGCATGCTTTATCACCTTCACGACAAAGGACGTGCCAGGCACGTCCTGGGAGAAACTCCCTTAATGACAAAGGACGTGCCTGGCACGTCCTGCGGTGAATCAAGCGGTTTACGCGATCAGCGATCGCGAAAACCACTTTAACGGTGCTGGTCTATTGCCTCGATGTCGAGGCAATAGCCAGCACCGAAATTTCTATTTTGGGGCACCCACGATCGCCCCACGGAGCGATCTTGGGGAGCCATATAGACGGAGCATGCTGCTCCGTCAATATGGCTAAGCCCTCTGCCGGTCTGAGCTTCGGAAGTGAAAGTAACTTCACTTCCGTCGCTCTGAATATGCTACTTGACTGCCCCTAGTGGTAGTTAAGTTGCATTGCAATGGAAAATATTTAAAATACATATTTAATTAATTAAAAACAGGTTATATAGGTAGATTAGCCTATAGGGTTAAAATTAAATAATTTTTAGCATAAGGGATAGGGTTAAAATTAAATTAAAATTAAAAAATATTAACGGATATAATAAGGATTAGAGTTGGGGTTAAATTTAGTGTTAGGGTTAAATTTTGGGTTCGGGTTGGGGTCAAAAGGTCACTATAGGAAAAAAACAAAAAACACTATTCGCAAAAAAATACCAAAAAATATGGAAACATGCATATTTTTGAACTCAGGACAACATTTAGAAACTATTTAGATGGGGTCTTTTTTAATGATTTTATTTGTGTAAATTATATTTTAGGTCAAAGTTAGAAAAAGTGGTTTTTTTAAAATTTTTCATCATATTTTATGATTTTTTTTGTAGTAAATCATAAGATATGATGAACATAATGGTATCTAATGAAAGCCCTTCTTATGACGATAAAAACAACATATAATTTGTGTGTGTACTGTATGTGAAAAAGAAAAAAATTACAGCTAAACACAAACACCCTAGAAATGTCAAAACAGCCATTGTCACCAAGGGAAAGTCAAGGTGAAAATGTCTTGTCACTAAGGGGTTAAACCACTGGAGCCGACAGATGGCATTACACTTGGTGATTTGACGATTGCAGCTGCTCGGCGATTGACACTCATTCCATGAAGCTCCTACCACAAAGTTTTTGTGCAGATATTAAAGCTAGCGGAAGTTTGGAACTCTTCAGCTATGGAAAAAGCAGTGCATTGGTGACTTTTAAGAACTATGTGCCTCAGCACTCAACCGTGGCTGAGTTGCTGCTGTTCCTAAATGCCTCCACTTTCCAATAATACCACTTACAGTTGTCTGTGGAATATCTAGCAGGATGAAACCTCAGGAACTGTCTTATTGCAAAGGTGGCATCCTATCACGGTGTCACAGTTGAATTCACTGACATCTTCAGAACGACCCATTTTTTCCCCACAAATGTTTTTAAATGCAGATTGCATGGCTAGGTGCTGTCCCAATATTTTTTATTATATTGTGTATCATTAACCTCAATTGAATTTCAGTTACTTAAAAATCTGGATGTCATAATCAAAATGTACCACACAATAAGTATAAAAATAAATGTTTCAAATTGAAAGCTATATAATGCTGATGAAGACTAACAATATTAAGGGATTCTTAACTGACAGGGATATTAAGCCACAATAGAGCATTGTAGACATTCTGCTGATAGATTTGAGGTGCATGTTAATGGAGTACAATGAAGATAGATAGCTCTATTCTGTTAACATTGAGAAGACAGCTGCCTTTTGCAATGTTCGCCTGCCAAAGCATATCAATCTTGCCATGATAGCTGCTTAGATCAAAGAGAGCCAGAGTACCCTTGTGAATCCTTAAAAAGCTATTTCTGCTTTTTGTAAAGTTGTTTAACTTTGTTTTGATTTTATGGGTATTGGCTTAGTTTTAAAACACATAATCACTTGCAGACACGAAGTTCTAAATCCTTGGACACAGATCAATATTTAAACCATAAATTATAGACTAAGCTAGTGCAATAATCCTGTTCTTAATCTACGGCTGTTTTATACATTTTGATAAGATATATGAAGGTACAGATTGGTAGTGATTAATTAGGGGGTTTAAAATAGTCTGGGCTCTCTAAATAATAATAAATTAAAAATAATTAATGATATAATTACAGTTAGTATTTCTACTGTTTATATAGCTCAGTCGGGAAGTTCCGTCATGCTGAATTTTAGTAAAATGTAGGCAGCACTCACTTTGGTTACATTTTCTCAGTCAGATGAGGCCACCTGACAGGTAGGATCCCGCTGTAGGCCCCGAAGCACAGCTCATGGCAGGGGCCTTTGAGGAGCTATTAAACTATGGACGTTCTATTCTGTCCTACTGGCGATTAATTTAGTATGACATACAAGTTCTACCATCATAAAGGTAATATATTGATTGTGCCATCATTTGGTGAAAATACATTCTAAGGATAATACATGCTATGGATAATATTTTTTTCTGCTGTGTTTCCTTAATATTAGCTTATTCTGAGTAACTGATATTGAGAAGTGTTCATGAAACTTTCAAGAACAGGGTTGATGGTAGTATAGGTAGGGGAGAGAGAAGATAGATGTTCACTCCATTAGCAAACACTGCAGATGGATGATTGATGGAATTACATTTACCAATAAAAAAAAAGTTAAAAAAGGAAGCCTTGGTGTGTTCTCTAATGTGTTCCTTCAGGATTACTGAGTGACTGCCTTCAGGATTACTGAGCGATTGCTTTCATGCTGTGGACATCTGCCCTTGCAGAGAGTGTAGGATCACTGCACAAGTTCTGACACGTCAACAAGGTATGCGAAACATGAGGATTTATAAGAACAAGTCTGATATTTAAAGTAACTTCTGAGGGTGCACAGAAGGAGTATAGGGAATGGAACTTGCTTGAGTGGAGGAGAACAGGCAGAGACAACCAGCTAACTGTCGTCTCTTATTCTGGAATGCTCGGGTCACTAGATAAGTTTCTGCGGCAATAGGGTGAGCTAGTAATAGGGTACCATGGGAGGTATCTGTAGAGGGGTATTGTCAGCTCACGGTAGGTCCAAGGTTTGTAGTAAATACACAGCTTCTGTAGCATTGTGAGATTAAATTCATCTTTGAGTACTCTGATAGAAATAATTTGATAACCCATCCAAATATTACTATGTGGCAAAAAGAAGTGTTGTTGACTCCGAGTAGGGAATTTCCCCACCGCAGAATAGTAAAAATGATGGGTCATAAAATAGAAGAGTTCTGAAACTCTAGTGACTCGAAAGCCACATGAGATAGCTCTTACTGCCTTGCATACAAAGTGGACCCCGACATACAAAGAAGCAGTAGAGGATGATTAGGGAACCATGAAGAAATGTAATTAAGCCTATTTGCTGTTGCCACTGGAATGGCAAAATGTGAGTGAATAGACTGGATAGAAAGTCAAATATCTTTCATAAAGTATTGTCTTGACAATTACAAGTTTCTGGTGCATTCATCCTGCAAAAAAATACAGACTGTAATGTCTGCTTTAAATGTGGAGATTTTTGTAGCAAAAAAAATATCAGTAGGAGGGACTTTATATCTCTCTTAGTTGCAGTGGAGCCATCTTTGTCCAGTGCAGAGGGACAATGGAGACTACAGTGTTAACTCATGGTTATTAATCTCCTGATGAAGACTCCACCGACAATCCTGTTGGCTGGAATAAAGAGACACCATTTTTTGGCGGGACTTTTGGAACTCGACCTAACCTGATCTTTAGATTTGTAAGTTATAATTCAACTTTCTTCAACAACATATGGAAGGGGAGAACAAATGGCTGACCATCATAAAATGCAATTGGGAGGGGTATGTATAAAAAGTGTCACAGAGTTTAAGTAAAGATTTGTGTTCGAATCATAATTATATGTATAAAAGTTGTTTAAATACTCACAAAATGATAGAAAATTCAGATGAAAATGAAAGCTGTCAAAATGATTATGGTCTGTTATGATTTTTGCAATTTTAAAAAAATATGGCATAGTAGTGCTTCATTTTTTATACATGGTTTTCAACACTATATCAGTTTATTTTTTGGGACAAATATTAAAATAGACAAAACTGTTTTTTTTTGTTTTTTTTGAATGCAAAATATTGTATGCATAGTTTTTCGACACATATATGATAGAAAAATGGTATTTTACTCTGTGCCACTTTTATAAATAACCCGTAATGTTTTAAAACTTGCAAAAGAAGCTCAGTGAAGGCCCTTTCCCCTTTTCGTAGCTGCTGGCTCTGCACCTTAGGAATAGTTTTTTTCTAATGCACAAACAGTTCTTTAATATTATTATAAACTGTATTATTGTAGTAGATAATATTGCATCAAATTTTGAATCGTGTAGTGTCTATTACATAAACTCCATCAAGATTCTTTTAGTACTTCAACCAGTGATTTGCAGAGATTTTAATCAGTAAGGATTTATCTCAATAAATGTCTAAAATTCAATGTAATCGTTGTTGAGTCATATTCTGTTTTCAATAGGACTTAAGTATTCAGTTAAAGAGAATGAAAAAAAAAAAAAAAAGAAATGTCAAGGTAATAGCAAATGTTCTTTAAAAAAAAAAAAAAGTAGCAGAAAGGTGCTCACTACACAACGAAAATAAGTAGATGTAATGTTTGGCCAGAGAATTGTATGCAAACTTCTTATCCCCCAAGGTTGAGCACAACAAAGCAGCAAGGATCCAGGTGAGGTACAGAATCGGCAGGCAAAGATAATACCCAGATAACAGTTCAGAGGTCAAGGAAGGCTGCGATGTGAGGTCAGACAAGATGTCAAAAGGTCATAACCAGGAAAAATAAACAGTAGATGAATGGAAGGCCGAAATACAATTGGACCATAGTAGAAACCAACAGAGCTGCTTATATAGCCAGGGTTTAAAAAAAATACGTCTCAAGATGTCATGCAGGGCCGTCTTTAACGCGGGGCAAACGGGGCATTTACTCCTGGGGGGCCCCAAGGCAGCTGTCCCGTGGGCCCCCAGCCCCTGCTTGCCGCGTTCACAGCGCATTGCGCTTGTGAACGTTTTTTTCCGGCAAGCCGCAGAAAGCGGCGGAAAAAAAAAAAAAAACTGACGCTGGATGTGACGTTGCGTCACATCCGGTGACTGTTTCCCTCCTCCGTGCAAGAGAGAAGACTGCACAGAGGAGACATCCGGCGGGGGACACGGAGCAGGGTTATGTAAGTACACGGGGGGGGGGGTATTAACTGGCACTATATTACTGGGCATCTGGCTGGCACTATATTACTGGGCTCTGACTGGCACAATAATACTGGGCATCTGAATGGCAGAATATTACTGGGCTCTGGCTGGCACAATATTCCTGGGCATCTGGCTGGCACAATATTACTGGGCATCTGGCTGGCACTATATTACTGGGCTCTGACTGGCACAATAATATTGGGCATCTGAATGGCAGAATATTACTGGGCTCTGGCTGGCACAATATTCCTGGGCATCTGGCTGGCACAATATTACTGGGCTCTGACTGGCACTATATTACTGGGCTCTGACTGGCACTATATTACTGGGCATCTGAATGGCAGAATATTACTGGGCTCTGGCTGGCACAATATTACTGGGCTCTGACTGGCACAATATTACTATGCTCTGACTGGCACAATAATACTGGGCATCTGAATGGTAGAATATTACTGGGCTCTGACTGGCACAATAATACTGGGCATCTGAATGGCAGAATATTACTGGGCTCTGGCTGGCACAATATTCCTGGGCATCTGGCTGGCACAATATTACTGGGCATCTGGCTGGCACTATATTACTGGGCTCTGACTGGCACTATATTACTGGGCTCTGACTGGCACTATATTACTGGGCATCTGAATGGCAGAATATTACTGGGCTCTGGCTGGCACAATATTACTGGGCATCTGGCTGGCAGAATAATACTGGGCTCTTGCTGGTACAATATTACTGGGCATCTGGCTGGCACAATATTACTGGGCTCTGGCTGGCACAATAATACTGGGCATCTGACTGGCACAATATTACTGGGCATCTGGCTGGCACAATATTACTGGGCATCTGGCTGGCACAATATTACTGGGCATCTGGCTGGCACAATATTACTGGGCTCTGACTGGCACAATATTGCAGGCATCTGACTGGCACAATATTCCTGGCCTCTGACTGGCACACTATTACAGGCATCTGACTGGCATAATATTACAGGCATCTGACTGGCACAATATTACAGGCATCTGACTGGCACAATATTCCTGGCCTCTGACTGGCACACTATTACAGGCATCTGACTGGCATAATATTACAGGCATCTGACTGGCATAATATTACAGGCATCTGACTGGCACAATATTCCTGGCATCTGACTGGCATAATATTACAGGCATCTGACTGGCATAATATTACAGGCATCTGACTGGCATAATATTACATGCATCTGACTGGCACAATATTCCTGGCCTCTGACTGGCACACTATTACAGGCATCTGACTGGCACACTATTACAGGCATCTGACTGGCATAATATTACAGGCATCTGACTGGCACAATATTACAGGCATCTGACTGGCACAATATTCCTGGCCTCTAAATGGCACACTATTACAGGCATCTGACTGGCACACTATTACAGGCATCTGACTGGCATAATATTACAGGCATCTGACTGGCATAATATTACAGGCATCTGACTGGCACAATATTACAGGCATCTGACTGGCATAATATTACAGGCATCTGACTGGCATAATATTACAGGCATCTGACAGGCACAATATTCCTGGCATCTGACAGGCACAAATATTCCTGGTATCTGACAGGCACAATATTCCTGGTATCTGACAAGCACAATATTCCTGGTATCTGACTGGCACAATATTACAGGTATCTGACTGGCACAATATTACAGGTATCTGAATGGCACAATATTCCTGGGCTCTGACTTACACAATATTCCTGGTATCTGACTGGCACAATATTCCTGGTATCTGACTGGCACAATATTACAGGCATCTGACTGGCACAATATTACAGGCATCTGACTGGCACAATATTACTGGGGTCTGAATTTCAAAATATTCCTGGTATCTGACTGGCACAATATTCCTGGGCTCTGACTGACACAATATTCCTGGGCTCTGACTGGCACAATATTCCTGGGCTCTGACTGGCACAATATTACTGGGCTCTGAATGGCACAATATTACTGGGCTCTGACTGGCACAATATTACTAGGCTCTGACTGGCACAATATACTGCGCTCTGAATGGCACAATAATACTGCGCTCTGAATGGCACAATATTACTGGCATCTGGCTGGCACAATATTACTGGGCTCTGGCTGGCACAATAATACTGGGCATCTGACTGGCACAATATTGCAGGCATCTGACTGGCACAATATTCCTGGCCTCTGACTGGCACACTATTACAGGCATCTGACTGGCATAATATTACAGGCATCTGACTGGCACAATATTACAGGCATCTGACTGGCACAATATTACAGGCATCTGACTGGCACAATATTCCTGGCCTCTGACTGGCACACTATTACAGGCATCTGACTGGCATAATATTACAGGCATCTGACTGGCATAATATTACAGGCATCTGACTGGCACAATATTCCTGGCCTCTGACTGGCACACTATTACAGGCATCTGACTGGCATAATATTACAGGAATCTGACTGGCATAATATTACAGGCATCTGACTGGCATAATATTACATGCATCTGACTGGCACAATATTCCTGGCCTCTGACTGGCACACTATTACAGGCATCTGACTGGCACACTATTACAGGCATCTGACTGGCATAATATTACAGGCATCTGACTGGCACAATATTACAGGCATCTGACTGGCACAATATTCCTGGCCTCTAAATGGCACACTATTACAGGCATCTGACTGGCACACTATTACAGGCATCTGACTGGCATAATATTACAGGCATCTGACTGGCATAATATTACAGGCATCTGACTGGCACAATATTACAGGCATCTGACTGGCATAATATTACAGGCATCTGACTGGCATAATATTACAGGCATCTGACAGGCACAATATTCCTGGCATCTGACAGGCACAAATATTCCTGGTATCTGACAGGCACAATATTCCTGGTATCTGACAAGCACAATATTCCTGGTATCTGACTGGCACAATATTACAGGTATCTGACTGGCACAATATTACAGGTATCTGAATGGCACAATATTCCTGGGCTCTGACTTACACAATATTCCTGGTATCTGACTGGCACAATATTCCTGGTATCTGACTGGCACAATATTACAGGCATCTGACTGGCACAATATTACAGGCATCTGACTGGCACAATATTACTGGGGTCTGAATTTCAAAATATTCCTGGTATCTGACTGGCACAATATTCCTGGGCTCTGACTGACACAATATTCCTGGGCTCTGACTGGCACAATATTCCTGGGCTCTGACTGGCACAATATTCCTGGGCTCTGACTGGCACAATATTACTGGGCTCTGAATGGCACAATATTACTGGGCTCTGACTGGCACAATATTCCTGGCCTCTAAATGGCACACTATTACAGGCATCTGACTGGCACAATATTACAGGCATCTGACTGGCACAATATTACTGGGGTCTGAATTTCAAAATATTCCTGGTATCTGACTGGCACAATATTCCTGGGCTCTGACTGACACAATATTCCTGGGCTCTGACTGGCACAATATTCCTGGGCTCTGACTGGCACAATATTACTGGGCTCTGAATGGCACAATATTACTGGGCTCTGACTGGCACAATATTACTAGGCTCTGACTGGCACAATATACTGCGCTCTGAATGGCACAATAATACTGCGCTCTGAATGGCACAATATTACTGGCATCTGGCTGGCACAATATTACTGGGCTCTGGCTGGCACAATAATACTGGGCATCTGACTGGCACAATATTGCAGGCATCTGACTGGCACAATATTCCTGGCCTCTGACTGGCACACTATTACAGGCATCTGACTGGCATAATATTACAGGCATCTGACTGGCACAATATTACAGGCATCTGACTGGCACAATATTACAGGCATCTGACTGGCACAATATTCCTGGCCTCTGACTGGCACACTATTACAGGCATCTGACTGGCATAATATTACAGGCATCTGACTGGCATAATATTACAGGCATCTGACTGGCACAATATTCCTGGCCTCTGACTGGCACACTATTACAGGCATCTGACTGGCATAATATTACAGGAATCTGACTGGCATAATATTACAGGCATCTGACTGGCATAATATTACATGCATCTGACTGGCACAATATTCCTGGCCTCTGACTGGCACACTATTACAGGCATCTGACTGGCACACTATTACAGGCATCTGACTGGCATAATATTACAGGCATCTGACTGGCACAATATTACAGGCATCTGACTGGCACAATATTCCTGGCCTCTAAATGGCACACTATTACAGGCATCTGACTGGCACACTATTACAGGCATCTGACTGGCATAATATTACAGGCATCTGACTGGCATAATATTACAGGCATCTGACTGGCACAATATTACAGGCATCTGACTGGCATAATATTACAGGCATCTGACTGGCATAATATTACAGGCATCTGACAGGCACAATATTCCTGGCATCTGACAGGCACAAATATTCCTGGTATCTGACAGGCACAATATTCCTGGTATCTGACAAGCACAATATTCCTGGTATCTGACTGGCACAATATTACAGGTATCTGACTGGCACAATATTACAGGTATCTGAATGGCACAATATTCCTGGGCTCTGACTTACACAATATTCCTGGTATCTGACTGGCACAATATTCCTGGTATCTGACTGGCACAATATTACAGGCATCTGACTGGCACAATATTACAGGCATCTGACTGGCACAATATTACTGGGGTCTGAATTTCAAAATATTCCTGGTATCTGACTGGCACAATATTCCTGGGCTCTGACTGACACAATATTCCTGGGCTCTGACTGGCACAATATTCCTGGGCTCTGACTGGCACAATATTACTGGGCTCTGAATGGCACAATATTACTGGGCTCTGACTGGCACAATATTACTAGGCTCTGACTGGCACAATATACTGCGCTCTGAATGGCACAATAATACTGCGCTCTGAATGGCACAATATTACTGGCATCTGGCTGGCACAATATTACTGGGCTCTGGCTGGCACAATAATACTGGGCATCTGACTGGCACAATATTACTGGGCATCTGGCTGGCACAATATTACTGGGCATCTGGCTGGCACAATATTACTGGGCATCTGGCTGGCACAATATTACTGGGCTCTGACTGGCACAATATTGCAGGCATCTGACTGGCACAATATTCCTGGCCTCTGACTGGCACACTATTACAGGCATCTGACTGGCATAATATTACAGGCATCTGACTGGCACAATATTACAGGCATCTGACTGGCACAATATTACAGGCATCTGACTGGCACAATATTCCTGGCCTCTGACTGGCACACTATTACAGGCATCTGACTGGCATAATATTACAGGCATCTGACTGGCATAATATTACAGGCATCTGACTGGCACAATATTCCTGGCCTCTGACTGGCACACTATTACAGGCATCTGACTGGCATAATATTACAGGCATCTGACTGGCATAATATTACAGGCATCTGACTGGCATAATATTACATGCATCTGACTGGCACAATATTCCTGGCCTCTGACTGGCACACTATTACAGGCATCTGACTGGCACACTATTACAGGCATCTGACTGGCATAATATTACAGGCATCTGACTGGCACAATATTACAGGCATCTGACTGGCACAATATTCCTGGCCTCTAAATGGCACACTATTACAGGCATCTGACTGGCACACTATTACAGGCATCTGACTGGCATAATATTACAGGCATCTGACTGGCATAATATTACAGGCATCTGACTGGCACAATATTACAGGCATCTGACTGGCATAATATTACAGGCATCTGACTGGCATAATATTACAGGCATCTGACAGGCACAATATTCCTGGCATCTGACAGGCACAAATATTCCTGGTATCTGACAGGCACAATATTCCTGGTATCTGACAAGCACAATATTCCTGGTATCTGACTGGCACAATATTACAGGTATCTGACTGGCACAATATTACAGGTATCTGAATGGCACAATATTCCTGGGCTCTGACTTACACAATATTCCTGGTATCTGACTGGCACAATATTCCTGGTATCTGACTGGCACAATATTACAGGCATCTGACTGGCACAATATTACAGGCATCTGACTGGCACAATATTACTGGGGTCTGAATTTCAAAATATTCCTGGTATCTGACTGGCACAATATTCCTGGGCTCTGACTGACACAATATTCCTGGGCTCTGACTGGCACAATATTCCTGGGCTCTGACTGGCACAATATTACTGGGCTCTGAATGGCACAATATTACTGGGCTCTGACTGGCACAATATTACTAGGCTCTGACTGGCACAATATACTGCGCTCTGAATTGCACAATAATACTGCGCTCTGAATGGCACAATATTACTGGCATCTGAATGGCACAGCAATTATGGAATATGTGTGTGTGTGTGTGGGGGGGGGGGTAACATTGCGATGGATGGAGGGATTGCATGCAGGGGAGGGGGCAGGGTCCAGGGGGCCCAAGCAAATGCTTGCCCAGGGTCCAATCACTATTAAAGACGGCCCTGATGTCAAGGGACATGGCCGCAAGAAAAAATGTTGGTATGTAACGTGTGCATGTAGTGCCAACCATGAAATATCCATCAGCCAAAAAGAGGCAGGGTACGGTGGGTAATGCACAAGCTGACCCCAACGGTAGCGTGAGAGCAAGGGAGCAGGCCCAAGAAGATCCAACATTAAAATTAACTGCAGCAACAATAGGATGAAGACATTTAGCTCGATGTTCTACTGATGGAGTTAGGTCTTCCATATGCAACAGAAGTATTGCTCTGCTCAGATCTTTTTAAAGAAACTCTGTCACCAAATCAAATGTACAGTGTGAATGTAGAGCCCCCCAAAAAATCCTTATTCATTGCTCTGTTTTATTATGCATCATGTCTGCTCTGTTTTATTTCATGCATTCAGCTGTGCGGTGAGTACAGAAACAAGAAAAACATTTTGGGAGCACAGAGGTTTTGTTTTTATACTCACTCCACAGCTGAATAAGTGAACACTTCACACGTTACTGAAGAGGTTGAGACTGTTTTTACAAGATGATATAATCTGTCTACAGTTACATCTGTAGTGATGTGAATACTATTAAAGGTACTATATCACCTAAACGTCGTGTTGACTGTGATTGTAAAGAATAACAAATGATTGAAAATGATCTACAGGGAGTGCAGAATTATTAGGCAAATGAGTATTTTGACCACATCATCCTCTTTATGCATGTTGTCTTACTCCAAGCTGTATAGGCTCGAAAGCCTACTACCAATTAAGCATATTAGGTGATGTGCATCTCTGTAATGAGAAGGGGTGTGGTCTAATGACATCAACACCCTATATCAGGTGTGCATAATTATTAGGCAACTTCCTTTCCTTTGGCAAAATGGGTCAAAAGAAGGACTTGACAGGCTCAGAAAAGTCAAAAATTGTGAGCTATCTTGCAGAGGGATGCAGCACTCTTAAAATTGCAAAGCTTCTGAAGCGTGATCATCGAACAATCAAGCGTTTCATTCAAAATAGTCAACAGGGTCGCAAAAAGCGTGTGGAAAAACCAAGGCGCAAAATAACTGCCCATGAACTGAGAAAAGTCAAGCGTGCAGCTGCCACGATGCCACTTGCCACCAGTTTGGCCATATTTCAGAGCTGCAACATCACTGGAGTGCCCAAAAGCACAAGGTGTGCAATACTCAGAGACATGGCCAAGGTAAGAAAGGCTGAAAGACGACCACCACTGAACAAGACACACAAGCTTAAACGTCAAGACTGGGCCAAGAAATATCTCAAGACTGATTTTTCTAAGGTTTTATGGACTGATGAAATGAGAGTGAGTCTTGATGGGCCAGATGGATGGGCCCGTGGCTGGATTGGTAAAGGGCAGAGAGCTCCAGTCCGACTCAGACACCAGCAAGGTGGAGGTGGAGTACTGGTTTGGGCTGGTATCATCAAAGATGAGCTTGTGGGGCCTTTCGGGTTGAGGATGGAGTCAAGCTCAACTCCCAGTCCTACTGCCAGTTCCTGGAAGACACCTTCTTCAAGCAGTGGTACAGGAAGAAGTCTGCATCCTTCAAGAAAAACATGATTGAAAATCATGCAGGACAATGCTCCATCACACGCGTCCAAGTACTCTACAGCGTGGCTGGCAAGAAAGGGTATAAAAGAAGAAAATCTAATGACATGGCCTCCTTGTTCACCTGATCTGAACCCCATTGAGAACCTGTGGTCCATCATCAAATGTGAGATTTACAAGGAGGGAAAACAGTACACCTCTCTGAACAATGTCTGGGAGGCTGTGGTTGCTGCTGCACGCAATGTTGATGGTGAACAGATCAAAACACTGACAGAATCCATGGATGGCAGGCTTTTGAGTGTCCTTGCAAAGAAAGGTGGCTATATTGGTCACTGATAGGTTTTTGTTTTGTTTTTGAATGTCAGAAATGTATATTTGTGAATGTTGAGATGTTATATTGGTTTCACTGGTAAAAATAAATAATTGAAATGGGTATATATTTGTTTTTTGTTAAGTTGCCTAATAATTATGCACAGTAATAGTCACCTGCATACACAGATATCCCCCTAAAATAGCTAAAACTAAAAACAAACTAAAAACTACTTCCAAAAATATTCAGCTTTGATATTAATGAGTTTTTTGGGTTCATTGAGAACATGGTTGTTGTTCAATAATAAAATTAATCCTCAAAAATACAACTTGCCTTATAATTCTGCACTCCCTGTATACATTGTGTTCGCAAAATTTCAAACAAATATAACATTTTGGAGAAAAATGTGGTTTAAATGTATCAGTGGAGTCTATTGTTTATGACATCACCCGTGGCACTGTATGCAAATTACACAATTTCCATTGAAAACCAGTTCATTTGCATGTCAAGTCACAGGTGATGTCATAAACAGGAGACTCCAGAGACACATTCAAAGCACATTTGTCTCCTCATTTTGACATTTGCTAACACAATGTATAGATCATTTTCAATCATTTTTTTATTCTCCACATTCACAGTAAAAAAAAAAACTTTTAGTTGATACAGTGTGTGTACTGCTATGTACTAGCAGGCTTATTATGGCAAATTGCAGGATGTGGTTCCCTGTAAAGTGAATTAACAATTTACTTTTAGATTAACAACACTTGTTTGGAAGGTGTGTACATTTACACAATAATTAAGAGACAGAACAGACACATTCTTTAGATGTATGCATTTGCTTGCACTTCTGCTAACGCAATGGGGTAGATTCACCAGTCCCCAGGTGTTCTCCGCCCCACCCAAAAAAATGAATTCCCCACTAGGGTCAGTGGTCTCCCGATGGCCCCATAAAAAGTTTGAAAAAAGTGACTGTGGACTGCAGGGCCAGCCTTAGGGGTGTGCGACCTGTGCGAGCGCACAGGGCGCAACACCCCAGGGGGCGCCCCCCCCCCCGCCCGCTGAAAAAAAAAAAGCCAGTTCACTTTCTCTTGCTGCCCGTGGCTCCCCGTGAAGCAGACTCTGCTCTGCTTCACATGGTGGGAGCGGAGCTACACATCTCAGCCAGTTAGCTCCACCCCCTCCCTGGATCCACTTTTACAAGTGGATGCAGAACAGGGGGAGTGGGAGAGACAGAACAGCAGGAGGGTGGAGAGAGAGAGAGACAGAACAGGGGGAGGGGGGAGAGAGAAACAGAACAGGGGGAGGGGGAGAGAGAGACAGAACAGGGGGAGGGGGTGAGAGAAACAGAAAAGGGGGAGGGGGAGAGAGAGAGAGAGACAGAACAGGGGGGGGGAGAGAGAGACAGAACAGGGGGAGATAGACAGAACAGGGGAGGAGGGGGAGAGAGACAGGGGAGGGGGAGAGACAGTACAGGGGAGGGGGGAGACAGTATGGGGGGAGAGACAGTACAGGGTGGGGAGAGACAGTACAGAGGAAGGGGAGGAGAGAGACAGAACAGAGGGAGAGAGAGAACAGGTATGGGGGAGTTAGAGAAAGACAGACATGGCAAGGAAGAGGAAAGGGACAAACATGGGAAGGGAAAGAGACACATATATAGGGGGTGAAAGAGATGGTGGGCGCCACGGGGGAAGCCCGCAGAGGGCGCCAGAACACTTAAGGCCGGCCCTGGTGGACGGCACAATGCCTTCAGTCACTTTAAAATATAATTATCGGCTTCCATGGGGGAGCCCCGTGCTGTGCGTGGTGTCCAAGGCCCCCCTTAAATAATAATATGCCCCCATGTGGGGCCCCAAACTGTTCAATGCTAGAGGCCCCCCTTTAAATTAATATGTGGCCCCATGGAAGACCCAGGACTGCCCGATACCCATGGCCACCCTTATATAATAATATGACCCCATGAGGGGCCATTAGCAGAGCAATGGCCATGGTCCCTATTAATAAAATAAAATCCTCCATGAGGCTTTGGGGGTGCAATGCCCCAAATCCCTTTTAAATAATTAAATAATAGCCACCCCATCCTAAATTAAGTAAATAAAATAAAATTGCTACCTACCCCCCCAGGAGGGGAAAATTTGCCCCAAACCTGTAAAAAAAAATACCCTTTGAGTACCCTGTAAAAATTGTGATTACCTGTAACCCGGTTCCAGCAGGGGTCATCAATACCATCGACCCTCACCTTCTGGCCCATGGAAAGAGGCTAACCAAAAATTTAAAAAAAATATTCTAATAGTAAAAGATAAAACCTGGCTCCAAAAAAAAGGAAAACAACACACCTACTTCTCACAGAGACAGGCTGGTATTTCTAAGGAGTCTAGGTGGCTTCTGATTGGCTGACTATGTGAAAGTGTTTAGAAACAGCAGCAACTCATCCATTAAGTGGAAGACCATGTAAAGTCACATAGTGGGGTAATCAAGCCTCTGCTGATTCAGCACAAAAACTGTGGCAGGAGCTTCATGGAATGGGTTCATGGACTGATGCTTGGAGACCATTAACTGCCTAACTGCATTGTGCTAACTGTAAGTTTGGTGGAGGAGGAATCATTTGTTCCCTCCTCTAAAGTTGTAGGAACGTTGTTGAAACAGTTTTCGGAAAGGCCCTTTTATATTCCTGCATGACTATGATCCTGTGCACCAAGCAAGGTCTATAAAGACATGGTTGGATGATTTTGGTATGGAATAACTTGACTGACCCACAGAGCTCTGACCTTAACCCCATAAAAGACTTCTGGGATGAACTGTAATGGAGATTACGAGCCCAGGCCTTCTCATCCAACATCCATACCTGACCTCACAAATGCTCTACTGGATGAATGACAAAAATTCCCAGAGAAACACTCCAAATCTTGTGGAAAGCCTTCCTAGAAGAGTAGAAGCTGTTCTAGCTGTAAAGAATTTAGAATGTCATAAAAGGCATCGTTGATGTAATTGTCAGGTGTCCCAACACTCTATTCTTATAATTATTTACAAAATAAGAGTATTGTTCTTATATTCAGAAACATGGTGGCTGGTTATTTTAAAAAGCATCTCTGGAAATGACATAATGAAAATTAAACATTTTGTTTTATTTTGCTTTCAAGCTTTACAAACCTTTAAATGGATATGGAACATCATTAACAATAGCATGCATTAATAGATAAATGTTTGCACTTAATGTTTGATTTAGAAATGGTTAAGTAAATTCTCTATGGTCATTTTATCAAACAGCAGTATTTCTGTTCATCTTTATAAAAGTGTATGTAAAAACACAGGGCTTTATACGTGAAAGAGAGAACTGCAAGGGTTTGCAGGGAATTGAGTTAGAAATGTCAAACTTAGGGTCAAACTAAATCAATGGGAGACTGGCCTTATGTTTGAAATTCAGCAGACAAAGAAAAAGTGAGTGATTTTTGAAGTGCACATCAGGATTGCATATACAATTCAATAATTCCTTGAGTCCATTTGGTAGTAGAAAAATTGCAGCATCTTTATCGTAATCACATAAAACCAGATCAGCATGAGGACACTAGTGTGATTAAGCCCTAGTGGTGAAATGCTTGAGAAGATGACTGCTGTGTCCCTGTACTGATCTGATTTTCTGTGATTACAATAAATATGCTGCTATTTTTCTACTACCAAACGGACCCAAGGAATTATTGAATGGTATATACAATCTTCTGACCTTGACTTTGTTACCTTCTCCTAACCTGAACCCAGGCTCGGATTAACATTCTGATCTATTTTGCTGCCTGCATTGACCTTGCTTGGTTTCAAGTTCTGACCCATTGCTGCTTGCATTGACCCCAACTTGGCTTCTCGTTCTGACACATTGCTTCCTGAACTGACCATGGCTTGTCTCTCTGACTATTCTATTGTCTGTCCTTTTGGACTTCTACCCTGTTATAGGCTTCCAACAAACTCCCTGACAAACATATTTTGTAACCTTAATAAGGGACAGGGTAATTTTTAAAAGTGTTATCTTTGTCTATGCACCACAATATTAAAAAATAAAAGTACATAAAATAGACATAAATATATAAAGCATCATAATTCCAGGCCAGAACTTTTTCCAAGGGTAGGCATTTTATATATGTGCTTTTATTATATATTTTATATTGGTATTTTGCGTGTAATATATTATATTTATATTATAATATGTCTGTATTATATTGTTTGCAGTTTCTGTATATTTGTGCATTAGTATATTTTATGTCTTTATGCACTTTTATTTTTAATATGTTGGTGGGACTTCTATAATTAAATTTGAATTTTTACCAATACTTTGTATCAGTAGCCCTGTCTCTTTTCTATTTGATGTGTTTTCTTGTTCGTGCACTGGAATTGCATTCCCTACCTTGGGCAGCTGCACAGAATCGAATAACTATTGCCCCTAGTTAGGGAGATGGGACGGTTCATCGAGTTTGCTTTAATGCACCCACTTCACCGTGACCTCTCTCACGATGGTCAGTTCATTGAGCGAGCAGTCTTCCCCGGACCTTTCTTCGTGGGACAGTAAATTGTGGGATCGCACAAGGTGAGTATTATTAGGAGATAGTTATTAGTATTAGGGTTCAGGGGGTTGTGTTAGTTTTAGAATTTCGGGGGTTAGTATTGGGGTTTGGGGGGACATTTTATGGGGGGTGTCATTTATTAGGGGGGTGTATGTTTGTAAGCGATGACAGTTCAGCAATTAACTGTCAGCACTAACATTGCCGTGATAAAGTGGCCGGACTGACTTTCACCTCTTTCACTGCCGTGCTGAACTGTCAGCGGTAAATTGTATGGTTTTTATAGTTTTTTTTATTTATTTAAGGTGGTGGTTTATTAGATGTATAACGCTGTGTCTTTTCTTTTTTATTATGAATACATCACAACTATTTTTCTCAAAATGATATCGGACTTGTGAAAATAGTAAAGGTTCTTAGTATGGAGTAAAATAACATCTGGGGTAGAAGATGAGAAAGTCTTGTTTTGATAAACTTCATGAAGGACTTTCATGGCTACCTGTGGAAACATTATTGCTAGAGCTGAATTGTGGGAGTAACCTAGGTTGTTACACAGTGATAATAACTCTTTTTCATTTATAGCCAGGTTGTTACTCAGAGACTATAATACTTTTTCACTAAGGAACTATCTTTTTACCAAAAGCTTTTTGGTATTTCTTCATGTAGAGCACCATTTCCTTATCAGTAGCGAAGATCTGCCCAGCTGGAGAACACTCCCTGTCCTAAATAAGCAGAAAAAAGCAGAACATAGTTTTGTAACCGTTTCTAAGAAACTAAAAAAAGTACAATGTTCATTATAAGTTCCCAAGTACATTCAGACCTTACATAAAATGTAATTGGAAAGCTACTTTACTGAAGGAGTCATTTTATCTCAGGTCATTAAATACCTTAGACTGAAACAGAAAATGTTAATGTAAAAAAAACAATGATAAGCGATAACTCACGTCACTGAATCCAAATATTGAGTCCACTATGTTTATGTTGATGCTTAACCCTTTAAGGACCAGGGATTTTCCTGGGCCAAGGACCAGAGCATTTTTCAATTTTTAATATGCGTTTTTTGAAACATAATTTTCCTCTCTCTCATTTAACGTACACATACAAGTTATATGTTGTTTTTTAAAGGACAGTTAGAGCTTTCTTTTGATACCCTATACATAAAAATGATTTACATTTTAGTATTAAAAAATAAATATAAAAGAGGAAATATTTTAAGAAAAAAAAGTTTTTCCCCATTATTTTCCCAGTAATAACCTACATAACTAGTGCAACACTAACCCACTTATCCCCCCTAATTAACTAACTAATAAAAAAGAAAAACATTGGTTCCCAAACCCCCCATAACAAAAAAGACAGAAAAAAACTATGAAGAGTGCGATGTCAGATCAGTAAAAATCATGCAACAGGCATGCAGGGGTTACATTTTATTAAATACATATATAAAAATGACCTTCATTTATTAAAAAAAACTTTATAAATTGTAAAAATAAAAAAAATCTGTTAAAAAAAAACTAAATGAGGGCCATAAAGTGGAAGGAAACTGATCACAGTTAAAAACTGTGATCAGCAATGAAAGGGTTACTTTTTTTTTTTTTTTTTTTTTTAACCTCTGTATTTAATTAATTTATTTTTACTTACAGGTCACTCTCTGTGCTTCACTATAAGAACGTGAAGCACAGAGAGTGAATTAGAGGCAAAGTCAGTGTGTGAACACACTGACTTTGCCATCTAATTTGCATGTTATCGCGGTGATGACTCAATCACGGAAAATGCCCGGAAATGCACCGATCGGGTCCAGGAGCTTTGCCTCGGGTGCGAGGCTTAGTCCTGGACCCGTTTCAGACTAGCTGGCGGTGCCCACGGAGCGCACCGCCGGCTAGACTGCATGACGAGTTAACTCGTCATAAGGTCGCTAATGAGGCGGCTCTTATAACGAGTTAACTCGTCATAAGGATGGGAAGGGGTTAAGAAAAGCATGCAAATCATCAATTGTTGCTCCCAAATCCCAGTGATACATTTGACTGTCAAACCTGTTCTATGTTATATTGATGTTGACCTTCAGTGCTCATATTTTTAGTTTTTAGAGCAGACCAGTTCATATGATTTTCAAGACTTTCTCTATTGATTGATTCTGTCCAGTGTTCTTTTCAATGGTCGGTTGCTAGAGCAATGTCTAGTGGCTTTTTTTATCATTATCATTTTATCACTTTATAAGGAAAAGCAGAAGGAACATGTTGAATTTAAACATATGTTACAAAATGGACACAGAAGCATTGATTTAAGTTCATAATGTAGATCATTGCCGTTCAACTGGTTTGCAGACCCGCTGTGGTCCTCAAGGGTTTTTGTTCTGTCCCTACCTTGGCTGAAACATCTACAAGTTTCATTGTGTTACCCTAATAATGTTGGCACCCAGCTTAAGCTGGAGAAGCTTAATAATAATGGTATGTGGCCTTCAACATTTGATTAAAAAGTTGAAAAAGCCAGGATTAAATAAGAGACATTGTTTAAACTATGCATCTCCTCGTTCTGTTTTTTCTTTTTCTTTTTTTTTTTCAATAAATATGTAGCATGCCAGAGTGCTGAATGATGTTATGTATTTGCAGTTTAAACAAATGTCACCTCTCTCGCATTCTTATTGCTAGATTATATGTGTCTTCTGACATAGCTGGCACACTCACTGTTTTGTTAGAGCAGCAAATAACATTCTCAATTTCAATATATTTTACCATGCTTCAGACAATGTTATGCATGCATGACACTGGCAAAATTTAATTCTTTTTTTCAATCTTTTAAACAAACAAAAATTCACGAAATGTTCATGGTCTGTGGGAAAAGACAAAGGACTTCCGGAAGATAGCATTGCGGTAGGCACTGAGCTCTCTAATTACGTGCAATGCTAGGAGCGGCCTTTTTGGCCTGATTTACATTATTTAATTCATCTATTTCCCCCTTATTCCCATAAATCATCATATAATAATAGTATAGAGGTAGGTGAATTTAGCACTATTCTTCTTCTGCTGTTCAGGAGAAACAATAACAGGGTTAATTACTCATTCATGTTTCACCCCTCCTCCTCTTATCAGGAAGGGCTTTGCAAGTTTCATGTTCTCTCCGCCTTTTTGGGGAAAGAATCCCGAGCCTGGAGAGGATAATAGTTACCCTTGGGACAGTATCAGACAACGTATATTCAGTGGGCCTCAAGCATCAGTTTCTGCAATGTACCACAGGCAGGCCCACACATTTTCCCTACCATTTTAATATTGAGAAGTACATCTCTGTTACTTCTCGTTACAAGTAAACTATGCCATCTGCCATCTGCCAATACAGCATCTTTGAGCATCTTCTGCACAAAAAGACAGCATTTTGAGCACAATCAATAAGTACCCTCAATAATATCAACTCTAACGCCTGTCCTTACTTAGATCTGATTGAGTGTCCTCAGAAAATGTCTGATCCCACAGCTTATCACTGTGGACTTTCAACAAACACATACATAACTTAATTGTATCTGATCACTTCAAAGAAAAGGCTCCAGAATACTTGTTGATATATGTGCTTTAAAAAATGCAAATGTATACAACTGCTATACACTTGTCCTTTAATTCTGAATAAAGAGACAAATGGAGGATCCCAAAGATACTAATTTAGACATGATGCATCTGTTTTCTTTTAGCAATACTAATTTATACTGGCATTATTATTTTTTTACACAGTGAGTGATATACTCTTGTAGAATTTATATTACCTGGGTGAGATAAAAAAAAAATGGTATAGGTTGCGGATATCAAGATTCTTACAACACTTATCTGGCCCAATTCCTTAGCAATTATATCTGTCTTGGTATTTAAATTGCTGTCTATAACTTACTTAACGCATGGTCTAATTTAGGTTCAGTAGTTTTGCTTTTGCTTTTTTAGCACACAGGAAATATGAAGTATCATTTAATATATGTTTATTGTGGAATAAGGTCTATCTGGTATTGTGGTTAATTAAGCATCTCCCTTAAGATGCATTAGATCTCAGCTGAACAGCTGTGGTTCAATTTGGGGGAATAAATTAATTTTATGATCATTCAGTTCACATACAATGCAGTTTTAAATACTCATCACAATAATTATATTGTGTGACTGCCAAAACATTACTTTTGTCTATTTTTAAATGAGCCTTTACAATAACAATACAATTTAAATATAACAACTGCAGACTAGACATTCAATACCATAATGCTTTTGATATGTGATATATATGATATGTATGTATGGATATATGTAATTGTGTAATTCAACTGTACTCAATCGAGAGCAACATCGTCAATACTTTCAAAGGCACTGGACTAAAGTGCTAGCAGCAGACGAGTTTATTATATCATAGGTACTACGCATCTTTACAATATTCCACATTCTCTCCAGTGTGTCAAAATGTATGCTTTATAATGATGGCTCAAAACAAAGATGAGGTGTTGTTTAATGTTGGTCAAGAAACATAATAATGATCACCAACTGGTTTCTGTGTTCAAGCTCCATTATCAAGGTGGAAATTAACTTCATCTTCATTTTGATCCATCGTTATAAGGTATACATTTTTGACACACTGGAGAGAATACCTTGCCACATGGAAAATTGCAAAGATGTTTAGTATCTATGATGCTATGACATACTCATTGAGTTATGTGCCTTTGTATTTCTTCAGAAGAAGTAACCAAAAACAACAATTTTAATACAAAACCCAGACCCACAGACTAGTTGCTAGTAGCCTATTGATCTTCTGGCGAAGCTGGGACTACAAAACAATTAAAACAATATCTTTTTCTGCAACTCAATTGAAGATTAATCTGTATCATTGGCATATTGAGGTACCGATTCGACTTTTATTTTACGCAATATTCCAGTGTCTAAACATACTACACTATTGTATATTTCTGTATTTTTCTCCACATAACATCCTGTCTCTCTCTGACCTCTACATATCCAACTGTTTTAAGCACACTGAGAAGTGTTAAAGGAAGGCAGGGCTTGTTTGTGTGGGTATTCCTTCATTTTGTGTTTCAATTTGAGTGACACACATTTGTTTGTACACATTTTTTACTCATGTGTAGAAAGTTTAAGCTACACTGTGACTGGTTTACAAGTGATTTATATGTGAGCTTTATATATATTCCTCACTAGTATAAACCATAATTATATTTGATTATAACATTATTCAGCAAGGCCAGATAGGAAGAAAGAACATTATGTGTCCCACTTTAAGAACTATTATTCTCAAGTCCTATTTTACATGCATCGTAATCAACAGAATTTATTTTAATGTCATATAAGCTGCAGTCTAGATCTGTGGATAATGTTTGCAGTACATTTTATCTCAGTTTACTAACAGTACAGTCGACATTTTCACTGCTCTTTCAGCAAATAACTCCCTGTTCCTGCTGGTGAACACTTCTGTTCTCTAATTGCTAACTCTGACCCTGCTACATTTTCCCTGTGTGGTTATATAGAGCTTCTCAAAAAGAGGTTATTATTTACTTTGGGCATTTCAAGAAATAGTAATATTTTTTTCAGGGTTAGGCAACTATTTTATTATTCAAACACACACTAGCAAATTTTTACTGTTAGGTATTCTATTAATTTATTTAAATGTGTTACAATGCTCTATAAGCATATTTTCTGGGAGTTTTTCCATGCATGTATGGCATGACATATAATAAGACAGTGAATACTATTTATGATTAGGAAATTTTAATTCATTTTTTTTTTTCTAATAACATTATTCATTTTAATTTTCTGAAAAATAAATAAATTCAGAAACGATGCTCATTGTCTTGATAGCATATAGCGATTTGCTCATTAACCTTAAATAACAGTTGTAGCAAACAAACTAGCTTGTAGTAAATTGAAAAAAATGCATTAAATAGTTTATATCGAAATCTGTTAATAAAAGAAAACAAAAGGAGTACCTTATTGAGGTCTCTTTGCTCCAAATAGTTAGGGGATTAGAATGCTGGGTCAGATGACTTAGATCTTCCTTCGTCTTACACAAGGTGAATGAATTTCTGACCAAAGATTCTAAACATCATACCTGCTTCCTGTTTGAGTTGTTTGGAGCAAACAAGGCATAATAAGGTAATTTTAATTGTACTTTTTTTGCAGAAGTACAAAAAAAGCAGGGTGGTAAGACAATATCATCAAGTGGTCTCAAGCAAACAACCCACCATGATACAAAAAACATTATTAAATGAGTTGTAGATCTAGTTACTCTTTAAGGAAGCTTACAAGTCATTCCCATAGAACATCTATTAATTAACCTCTGGCCAAAACCATCTTGTTCCCTCTGTACACAAATACTATTATGACCACCACCTTCCCCTTTGACAATTTCCTTCAATTTATGTGTCTCCTGTCCCCCACTCTCTCTGGATCATATCACGTGTGAGCAGGGTTCTTTACCTTATATCTAAGATCTTTCTCTGTTTGTATAATGTAGTTTGTAGTTCCCATCTTTCCTGCATAGCAAGAGTTACATAAATTGTTGGCTCCATATGAATCTATGTTCATGTAATGTCATATAAAAGCAGTCCAAAGCCAACTTTAATTAACTTTTTGCAAAGAAATGTACATATGTATAGGGCTAATGAGTACATGGCACCTTGATAACAGATGGGATGTCCCAAGTGCAGAATATGACCCATGGGCCACACATTGGACATCTTTGTTCTTATGTCTCACTAATGTCCAAGAGATTGCAGTCCAGGCTGAGTATCCCTAATGCGAAGATCAACTATCCAAAATGACCCAAAATCCTCCACCCAAAAAAATGTGGTTTGAGAAAGGAGATACTCATTTTCCTGGAGCTCCATTGATATGCTCATTTGTTCATTCATCCTGAACACGTAATCATACTGTGGAAGCGAGCACTCATGGAAAATGTAGTTCCCGAAGGTTTGCAAGGGGAGGGAGTGACTACCACACTACTATGAGTGGATCATTTCAGTAGCGCTATGGAGCAGGTTAATTCAGCAGCTGTACTCCTACAAATGTTCTACATTACCATTATCCAATGTATGCGCACAATGGATTTAGGTAACGTAGAACATTTATCGGGCTGCCAACATGCTCCATTATCCGAAATTCTGCCGTTCCCAAGCATTTCAGATAAGGGATTCTCAACCTATATTTGCAATAATCCTTTATACTATCCCTGTTTGCTTGAATTTCACCACACTGCTATCTAAAATGTTAGCATTCCTGACTTTCTTTCATACGTTTATTAATTTATGTTATACCCAGCATTCAACAATTTAAAATACAATAAAGTCAAGTCAGTTGAATAATGCAAATAACGTGTAATCAGCATAAAAAAAACCTATGAATTTAAGCTCAGAATTGATTTGTGTAAGTGGATGTAAGTCAAAGTGCCGGCATCACTCTGGACAGCAGTAAAATTAAATGCAATATCATGCGCACATTATGTAAATATATCAACTCATCATTTTCACATCATCTGCGTTGAATTAGAATGATCTAAACTTCTGAGTACATCAAAGTGTTCAATAGAAAACAATGAAGAAAAAATATAGCCGATTAGAGTCAAAGTAGTTTGGATAAGCATTTAAAATCATGAAAAATATATATGTAAACCATCTAATATAAACACTGATCCAATGGAACCATCTGCTCACCAGATCTGCCTTCTACTTCCACTTTAAGGCAGAATGCTTGATATACAGATAATCACATTGTGATCCTGATTATCGTGGAATGTGGTTCTCTTGACCCTAAGGACCACTGTATAGGTTTTAGGTGTATTTGGTAAATGTAAATGTTGATGCCCTCCTAGCATAGTGGCTTCTTTTGTGTGGAGGTAACTTGGCCTCTAAGGAGCTTTGCATTTGACTACGAAACCAATCATTATCAAACTGTGTGTTCATTACTTTATTGTTGTAACTTGTTACCCTAGAATATTTTTTCTCTTTTTCAGATATACGGGTGCTTTGTGGAACTGGAGTGTTTTTCATTTTGACACTTTACTTTTATATTGTATATATTCATCTGTTTTTTATGGGGGGGAAGCATACCATTCAGTATGCGATCTCTTATTTGATGGAGATGGACTAAATAAAGAAATTCCGTTTGTTTATTTCTTCCATATATTATATTATGTCAGAGTTCTATTTGTTTAAGTTATAAAATGTGATATAATGTTATACATAGGGGTCTATTCAGGAAGCTCTGAGTTGTCTGAAATTGGGCCAGATTAGAGCAAATAGCCAAACTTTGGCAATATCCGTATTTCTGCTATTCAATATGGCAATGCAATTGGCGATTTTTAGTCGATCTTGGGTCAACAAACTGGCCACATATATTTTAAGAAGAGGATTCCCCTTATTCTTAAAATGATCATTCAATCTGAAGTAGGTCCGAATTCATAAATAATATCCAATTTACAAGCATTTCAGTTTTCCAAATATTATGTGGCAAACTGAGCATTGAAGGGCTTAAAAGTACAGTAAAAATATTTGAAAGTGGTTATTTGATATGGAAATTGCTACATGTATGATGTAATAGCATATTTCATAAACAAACTCATGATTTGAATATTATTTTTAAAAAATGCTATTTTGGCATAAATGGTGCAGTTACCATGTCAATGTCAAAGTGTCAATTTTCTAATGTCATGTATCAAAACACAGGTGTTTTACATATGCCAATTAGTAGTTCCATTGAAAGTTAAGGAATACCCACGTATAAATATGTGTAACATTTATTTCATACACAACAACATAGCATCTCCTGTGGAAGAAAAATACCAAAACATACTATTTTCAATTGGTTAATTGTCATGCAACATAAATGCTGTAATAGCATATATTTCTTGACTATCAATGAATTGTGTGTCATACCCCAACATGATCCCCAGAATCCAATTAGAAACATCTTTTTAAAAAAGGGTAAATCTCAGCCACACTAATTGATCAGTCAGTTTATTACCCAGTCATGTAGGCCCTCGGTTTGATATTAATAGTCAGGTTGACGGAGGGCCAGATAGAGGACAACCAGAGTGTATAATTGGCTTTTCATGTAAGTGTCAGGATTCCCAGAATCATTATACCCAAAATAATCCTAGAAAAGCTCTCTGACCAAATCTGGCCAGATTCTCAGAAGGTTCAGGAAACCCTGGTTTCCATCCTGGATTTATACCAGCACATAAAATTGGATCTGAAGCCTCTTACTGAAATGAGCTCTTCTATACCTGGGCCGAAGAGATTGTTATCATTGCTGCATTATTTTGGCAAGTATTCCTTTCAGACTTAATTTGGAAATGTGGTAAGGATTAGTCAGCTGTTCTTTTGACAGAGTCTTAATCTAATGCTAGAGGACCTGGTCAGCAGTGTTCAGAAGTGCATCCACTACCCCAATGAGACAATAGAACACATATCCTACAGCTACCTATTGAAAATTTACATGTACCTATAATTCACAGAATGTACTGTGAACAGTAATATTGAGATTGGTAGATATGAATGAAGCAGAAGCCAATGATAACAAGTTGGATGCCAGCAGCCTCCATTTTGTGTCAGTTTTTTGGCATCCTTCTGTCTGTTCAAATCTTATTCTGTGTCTCTGAGGACAAAAGAAAATCTTCCACATTCCTAACTGTTATCAGAAATCAAATCTGCTACTGATAACAGTGGTAGAGATGTTCAGAGTATAGACGGGAACTGATAAGGGGGTCATTGTTAGTGGAAGGTTTATGACTCTAGCCACATTTAATTGTACCATTTGGGTCCATGCATACAAGAGGAGAAGGGCTGGCTGGCTGGCCCACCCAAACTGATAGACTCAGACACAGACTGTGAGACTAATTGGATCTTAGATTTGAAGTATATAATAAGGGTTATTATAAACACACCTAGTTAGTTCAAATCACTCATTAAAATATATAATTATAAATCACACCTTCACTCATAAATATGTAAAGTATAATGAATCCTACATATTAGAATATTGTTTTTATTGTTTTATTAGTGTGATACATTTTATTATGAGTTAATCTAATATTAATAAAAATATTTAGTCTAATTTGAAATTGTATTAACACTACTATACATTTCAGTGTATATATTTTCTTACATTATACTAACAATCCAGGTATAGCTATAAATCATGACATCATCTCATTTAAATTAAACATGCCCCTCACTTTTAACTGGCTAAAAGTTACAGAGAGCAGGGTGTGACTCTGGGAAAAGGTTTGGTTGATAACTTGAGACTTGAGATGTAAAGAGAAAGAGCAGAAGATAAACAATTTTTGGGAAGAGGGAGTAGAGCTGCTACACACTAGTGGTTATGAGATGGGAATGTTTTAGAAAAGGGCTGAGTCTCTCTCCTTCTGGGGCAAACTCAGGAATATGAGGCTATTAAGCACATGTTCACTATCACAATAGACATCTCCATACACATAGTATTGAGCTAAGTCCCAGGAGTAACTCCCATCACACCATTCTTCAATGGAAGGAGTCTCAACTGCAAATCAACCTCTGCCAGTAATGTATAAATGTGGTACTTTGTTTGTGGCATAATCTAAATTTTTATGGATGTAATTAGCATATATATATATATATATATATATATATATATATATATATATATATATTTGGGTAAATGAAACTTAATTCCCAAAATGTATGGGCTCTATATGTTTTAGCCTGGTGTTTATCTGTCATCCTTTCTGCAGAAGGAAGCCAGAGGAATATCCTATAGATATTATCAAGAATCATCCTTCTTCTTCTAGTCTAGTTATTAACCCAAATATGTAATATCTAATCTCCAGAAATAATCTAAGATTCTTATTCTTAAAGTCTAATCTAGAAAACATACATTGTTATTTACCGGGCAGATTAAGAAATAGCCGTAGCTGTTCACATGCATCTATGGACTCCTGTGCTCAGGGCACCCTTCACCTGTACAGTTATAAGTATGTATAAGGTATATAGGTATATATATATATATATATATATATAATTTTTCCCCCCTGAAAATTAAAAATATGTTTTGTGGGTGTTTATTTTATTTTTTCTCTAAATACAATACATGGTCAATCTTGATGGTAGCATGTGTGTGAATTATGTGTTTAGTGCAAACATGAGGCCTATAGTATAAAAGTTTTATATATATTTTAAATGCACTTACCTTTTATTTACCACCTGTTCAGTCGGATTGTTTCCACCAGCCTCATCCATAAAAGTGCCTTGCAATAATACATTTTACACACTCATTTCACACCACCACTGACTGTAAAGTCAGCACAGATAACAATAATTTTTACACTAATATGTGTGAACACAAAAAATGTATAGTATACATCTAGCTTATCAACACTCATTCATATGCAAATATATACTAAAATCACACATAGATACATAGGCAAATGCTCACACATATTCACAAAAATATTCCACTCCCATACACTTCGATAGGGTTCCCACCCAACCAGTATATTACAACCTTCCGGTAAAAGCTTGGCTTGAGAGCAACGTTAAGACTATGGAGGCAATAGCAAAGCCAGTATTTTATTGAAGCAAAGGTGGCAATCCTATACTTAGATAAATACTGTCAATATTTGTCAAACAAAATTAGCATTTCATTTAATTCCCTTTTTTTATCCCAACAACAGTGGAACTACAAAATGATAATCATTATTATAGTAACCATAACCAGGCTGAATTTAAGAATATGCTGTAATATCATATACAGCTAGCGACAAAAATACATGTAGTCATTTATCAAATGAATCATAATTGTATTTTTAACTGTTATATTAAATTCTATATAAAAAGCAATATTTTATTAATTTGTAAATGCACAAATCTGCTTAATCAAGATAGCTGTGTATTGCAAATGTCCTTTGATTGCTAATTTAATTAAGCGTTTTGTTATAATGACAGTAATTATTAAGTTGGATTACATTTGTATCAATATATAAGACAACATTTCCAAGATACTCTCCATGAAATCCTAATGTTTAATGTACCATGAACAGTACTGCTCAATTTCAATTTGTACATAATAATTTGCAATTTTTACATATATATTGTTGTTAATCTTCCTGGTCAATTTGAATGGTGATCACAAGAGTGTACTTTGCAAATACATAACTTAGTATATTAAAATGGAATGCAAAATTCAGGCATTCATAGCTGAATGCAAATATCTTACAGTCTCCGTTAATGTTTCTTTGTTTTAAGTTGTAACAGGACTATGTCCTAATTGGCATAAACATATTTTTATAAACCATATCTTAATTAACATAATATTATTAAAGAGATAAATCTCAAGGTATCCTTCCCGGTAAAATGCTTTATGAATGAATAATGTTTTGAGGAGTTTAAGTCTAGTCAGGGATAGGCAAAATGTCCATGCAAGGACCTCATTTTCCGTGGTAGGATCTGTGAAGGTCTATAGAAGTTGTCCGTCAAAGTGTAGTAAATGTCCAACATGAGCAATGCAGTGGCTTACCCTTGGGCCTAGTGGAGCAATAACAGCAATAGTGCCAAGCCTACCACAGGCAAAAGCAGTGTTTAAAGATGCTGTTAATTCCATTCATTTCAAATCAAATGCTGTTAGTGCCAAACAAATACCTCCCAAACAGCAAACAGCAAACCAGTGCCGGCAAGCCTGGGCTGGGAAGGGACATGTCTGCTCTATAGCATATTTTAACACAGCAGAATGAAATTGGTGCTGTGTTACAGCTTTACCAAATCAGGACTCTTGAGCTAAAATCTTAAAGCGGGACAGTTGGGGGCTATATACAAATACCTACTGTATTCGTTAATAAATCAGAAAGATCTAGCATTAGTTTAATACACATGTTTAAATATGTTAAAAGTGTATTTTTTTTTTCAGGAGATTTAGTGACACTCTATGTCATATCATGCTTACCCCACCTCCACGTCAAAGTACTCCAATATAGTGGGTCTGAACTGTCCCACGTCAAAGTACACCAATATGGTTGGACTGAATGGTCCAGTGTCAAAATACTCCAATATGGTGGGTCCGAACTGTCACCATGTCAAAGTACTCTAATATGGTGGGTCTGAACTGTCACCACGTCAATGTACTACAATATGGTGGGTCCGAACTGTCAACACGTCAAAGTACTCCAATATGGTGGGTCCGAACTGTCACCATGTCAAAGTACTCCAATATGGTGGGTCCGAACTGTCACCACGTCAAAGTACTCCAATATGGTGGGTCCGAACTGTCACCATGTCAAAGTACTCCAATATGGTGGGTCCGAACTGTCACCACATCAAAGTACTCCAATATGGTGGGTCCGAACTGTCCTACATCAAAGTACTCCAATATGGTGGGTCCGAACTCTCCTACGTCAAAGTACTCCAATATGGTGGGTCCGAACTGTCACCACGTCAAAGTACTCCAATATGGTGGGTCCGAACTGTCACCACGTCAAAGTACTCCAATAGGGTGGGTCCAAACTGTCCTATGTCAAATGCTCCAACATGGTGGGACTGAACGGTCCATTGTCAAAGTACTCCAATATAGTGGATCAGTCCAGTTTTCATTCTATCTTGTTCCGGTTGCTTGGAGATTTAATACTGTGCATGTGCACAGATTTACACATTTTGAATGACATCGCTACAATACAGGTGCTGAGACTCTCCATCCCAAATCACACCCCACAGTGGCAAGCATTGTGGGTGAGGAGTATTGGGTGGTATTATGAAACACATTAAATATGAAGGTGTAGGGTAGTTCTTCTTATTCCCTGGTGTGTACCAACAGCCTAATGTACATTAAGAGTGGGTTTCTATAATCCTTACAGATTTACAAAGCTCAAAAAAGGTAAAGTCATTTATAAGTGAAATCAAACTTCAAAATATACTACAATACATTTAATTAAAATGTCTTTAAAGATGCAGTCTTAAATTACTTCTTATATAAAAAGTGACATTATAAGTTTTAAATCCAGACTGCCTGAAGCACAAATCTGGCTACCTCATTATTATCACAAAGGCTGTACTTGTTTAATCAAACATTATTGCAGTCTAATCTTTCCCAGAATGTGTCAAAGGTGCCTATGTATCATAGAGTAGTTAGCTCTGGCACAATTACATTGTTTTGCATGAATCTTTTTCTTTTAGAATGTGGGTAGACATTTTTTTTTCTGGTTCCAAATATATATTTGATGTGCTTGAGTTGATATTAACTATATGTTCTACCTTTTCTTTAGTTTGAAGACACAACTGTGCTGAAATACAAAGTTGATTTGATAGACTGTACACACCAATGTTGAGAATTCCAACCCAAGCTACATCTAGGAGCCTATTCAATAAAAGTTAATTAACAATAAAAGAAACTGGAAGCATTTAATAAATACATTATTTTCTTAATACATAACTTATGAGGTTATACAAATATATAAATAACCAAGATTATGGGTTATTGATAAAATAGTTAGTATTCTTAAGAAGAGACGGAATAACACATTCAGACATATACAGTTTCTAAATGAACCACATAATTTTGTTCTGTTTTCCTAGATTTGCTGTTGTTATCTGGGTGGAATATCTAAATATCCAATGTTTTTGTATGTTCAATAAACCCAAGATGTTTTGTGCTCCACAACTACACAAAGAATATGTATCAAAGTCTGTGGGATAGAACAAATAAGTTGTTCCAGCCTGTTCCAATTTGGGGAAGATTAAGGGGTCTATTCACAAAACATTGCATTTTTCTTTTTAATAAAAATGGGTGTGCTCCTATAACTTTAAAGAGTGACTCAACAGGCCTAGCCAACTTTTAATCAAGAAGCCACTTTTAGTCAAAGGCCATTTGTGGCTATTGAACAATGCAGTTATAGAGGACGTCCTGCAGCTCCACAACAAGACAAGACTGATTGCAGCTCAGCATTGCCATGAAAAACTAACCTCCTGCTGGGAGGAGATACTTATCTGTGTGGTGCAAATGAAGTGACCATCTCTTCTGCTGCTACTGAGCACTGCACTGTCAATTGGCAGCTTCATAGTCATTGCTTTCACAAAGATGAAAGGGAGTAGAACTTTTGAATGGCGGTAGTAGCCCTCTCTCTAGTTTTAGGATTCAATTCCTGTTTAACACATAAAGATTGCGATGTTGAACACTTTTCTATAGTAAGTCAGATGAAGTAAAACAGTGACCTTCTGTCCTAGTTTTATGCATCAGCATAGAGATAGCGGCATCAAGGACTTGCTGGTTTGAATATATGTGTTATGATCTTCTTATCCAAGACAGCACTGTGGTTCAATTTTACTGCTTAGTTTAAAAAAAAACAAAAAAAAACTCAGTTTTTAAATTGAAGAAGACAAGTTTAAGACTTCAAAAGCTCTGCATTTCATTAAGAACAATAAAAAAAAAAAAGCAGATCATATTCATTAACTTCTTTATGAACATTTGAATTCTAGTTCAAAACATGACTTGCATCTGCTATGGTTCCTTTCTCCATATATGCAAAGCCTATTGTAATGTGAGGCCCAAAGGACATTTGTTGCTTAATTACTTTTGTTGTGTATAAATGGGCTCCACACATTGTAACTCTAAGGGTTGCTGAGATAATTAAATTACATAACTGCATGGGTCTATCTATATTCCTACCTTGTTTACCAAGAAAGAGATTTGTTTATTCTGGGCCTAGTACAGGTCCAGAGCTATATTCCTGATAAAACATAGAAACATAGAATGTGTCGGCAGATAAGAACCATTCGGTCCATCTAGTCTGCCCAATTTTCTAAATACTTTTATAAGTCCCCAGTTCCCTATCTTATATCTAGGATAGCCTTGTGCCTATCCCACGCATGCTTAAAATCATTGACTGTGTTTCCCTCTACCACTTCTGCTGGAAGGCTATTCCATACATCCACTAGCCTCTCAGTAAAGTAATACATCCTGATATTACTTTTAAAATAATCCCAAAAAATTACCCCAGTCCAAAACTCACCTCTGTAAAAATGTAATTTCTTAAATGATACCTGTTATGTGGTATTGACATGAAATCACCTTATCTCTAAACATAGAAACACAAACATCACTGCCAAAATTGACTCAATTTTTTTTTACATCTTTTATTATTACAAAATATAAAAAAACATATAAATGTATTTAAATATTTCCATCTAGGTCGTAACTATAAATACACTTAATCATAGAGCAATATGGAAGTAGATAGAAGTTTCTCATCATCAAAGTTATAAATAAGCAACATACAACATCGCCATCACTAACAGAAAATGTTTAGGGAAGAGATCATCTATCCCCATAATCTTCATATAATCTACACTCATCCATACAGTCTTCATCATTTTAATTGTTGTCTACGTAGGAGTTCCCATGGACATTAATTGATAGTTATTCAGTAATCTTTGTAGCTCTAATTAGGGCTTTCAATTGAACATGCATAATTTAGCCATGGGGTCCAAATGTCTCCAAATACCATGGACTGGTCTCTAATTCTATAGTAACCTTCTTCCATCTTTCCCTGTAAACTAATCTGTGAATGAATGTCTTCCCAGTGGATCTTCCCTACTCTTTTCTAGTTTCTAGCCAAAATTAGAAATAGACTCACTTTCATCCACGTTCCTTGAGTGGGCTTCCTACAAAAAAATTGATAGGACACATTGTGGATATCTGGATAATGGTATGTATCTTTTGTGGATAGCAAGTTCACCTTATACCTTATTTTACTTTTAAATAATATTTTAGTTCTATAAAGGAATTGCATATGTTAAATTCCAGATACATTACACTAATTTACTGCATAATTAATATCATATACTTTAAAAAATCTAAAAATGACATGCTTAACGCTTTACTCCTCAAACAAACAATGCTGCTTGGATTTCTGGCAGGGTTCACACAACCTTAGCCTCTTCTGTGGTTGATAAAAAGAGTATTGTTAAGTCCGGTAACACTGATATTCTAAGAAAAGGGAAAATACGTCTGTGTATAATTCTGGTAAAATGATTCTTATTATTAAATCATATATTAAATCATTTATCTTATTTAAAAAAAAAATGAAGGTAGTAAAATCACCAGTCCTATAGGGTAATTCTCAGTGGCTCTGAACTATATTGGCTGGGCTACAGCCCAGCTGATATCGTTCAAAGGAACTGAGAATTACCCTATAGGATTGGTGATTTTACTACCTTCATTTTTTTTTTAAAATAAGCCTTTGATTTTGGGGAGCTGAGTAAAGTTAAAAAATGATACTGCACTATATAGATACCTCTCTCTGCTCATACCTGTTTGTATAATTCATGAGACTGAAGTAGAAGAGCTATAATACATGATTCTGGACCTGTTCTGAGAGTGGGTGATGGGGATTTGAGTCCCACCACATGCTGATATCTACAGCTGGTTAGAGGCTCTAGAACATGTGCTTTTGATTCCATTGGAGGATATATCATACATTATTACTTTCTTTACAATGTTACACATTATCTGTGTCTCTTTTTTGTCTATTCTTTATGTACACCTGGATCTTTTGTTACCAAGTATTCCTGAAAAGTATTTTCTACTCATGTTTTTTTTCCCAGTGATTATCACTTCATTTGGTTTATGGATCAATTGCTGGCAATCCCTCTCTTTCCCTATGTCTCTCCCCTCTCCCCATCTGGCACTTGTACTTCTCTAGATCCCACTCCTTGTCAGAGAATTGGCATAGGTCATCTTTCTGCTCTTGGATAATAATGCACCTTAGAATTTCTTCTCCGGTGTTCCAGATCTCCCAAATCAAATTTCATCTTTGAGTCCAAAGTTCTCTTTCATTGAGTCCAAAGCACAGTGCATTCCACAACAACCCTGGGCCATGTAACCATAGTCTACAGGGGGTAGCAGTGGGATATAAACCCATACTACTATTGATCTGATTTCAGACGAAGGGCTGTGTACTGGTCCTTGATACTGATCTCCTCCCTGATATAGAAATCTGGAGGATGGTTTCCCTGGACTGGCAATGGCATGACCCATAGATCTTCCTCCTGTTTTTAGTTGGGCACATACTGGCTCAGTGGTTTTCATCATATGGCACACCCTTCCATATCAGCTGCTGTCCCTGGTGGTGGTTTGGACACTCTATATGGAGAAAGACAATCCCACCTCTGCTACCAGTGTAATGGAAACAAGGCTACCAAACTGATACCTGGACGTCGTCCCAGGCTTCCCTTTACTCATAAATGGCATTACACTAATTTGGAATGAAACATCCCTTATATACACCTTAAGGGAATAATTAAATTAAAAGACACAAACATTCAATCAAACAAGTATTTGATAAAGACCAGACAGGTCAAGACTACAGATTTTACTGAATTCAATTAAGGGGACCCTATTGTCTTGACTGTCTGCTGTCTGCTATCTGTTAATTAAGCACCTAATCACAAAAGCTAACTTAATTATAAGTACAAACCAGAATTCCAACACAGTATAACATACTGAACATAAATGTGTCAAACATTATCAAGGCCGCTTGTCATATGTTGTACCGTTTATTAGCACGGATCACATAATTGAATCACGGTTTTGTTAACCGTTTTGTTAATTGTGGTGTCCATGTGTTTTCACAATGATTTTGTATCTGTAGCATTTCATAACCTTAAAACGAGCTCTGAAGTCTCAACTCATTTTAATTGGCATATTAACAATCTGGGCTTCCTGTTTGATAAAAGTAGATTATCAGAGTTATTTTCTGAAAAGGAAAAAATTAATCTCCTGATATTCTTTTTCCTCCCCTTTTTCATTTTATCTTTAATTTCAAATATTTATATATATATATATATATATATATATATATATATATATATAATCTTAATTGTATCTGTGAAGTCAATGCAGAGTTTGATTTTTTTTCATATGCAAATATTACGCTAAGCTATTAAAATATGTAAACTTTGATGTAGCGAAAAAATGAATATCAGAGCTGTATAGTAAAATGTGTATAAGTGAATAAGTATGGGTTTTAATTTTAATATTTTATGAAAATATATTCACCACGTGACATTTTTATACAGCTTATATGATCAATAAACTTTGAAGAGACAAAACAATCTAAATCAGTAATAAAATAAAACAACTATACTTTATAGTGTTGATAATAGGTTTCATAAATAATATAGAGTGCATAGTTTCATTATAAATCCACTGTGTCTTTATTGATAGAGAAATCATTTCTTTGTTTTAGAACTATAGAAGTCAAGCAAAATGAATTTAACAATTTGATGAACATATTGCACTTTAAATTTGGGTTGCCTTTGGAACATGTGTATTAAGTGGTGTATATTGGTTTTGTGCTGCCCGAGACAGATAAGATTAAGGCATCCCCCCACCCACATTACAATCAAAGGACATGCCCCATCACCCACATTGCACACCCAGGCTATGCCCCAAGCCCCCATTACATGCCCCATCACCCACCTTGCACACACTTTCAATGCCCCAACACCCCAATACATGCCCCATCACCCACATCGCACACACATTACATCACCCCATCAGCACAATTACATGTTCCCATCACCTCATTACATGACCCCATTACATGGTCCTCCATTGCATTTCCCATGACCTTCATCACATGCCCCCATCACCCCTATTATATGCCACCATCACCCCCATCACATTACCCCATCACTTGACCCCATCACCCTATTACATGACCCATTACATGCCTCCATTAGCCCATTACATGCCCCATCACCGCCCCCCAGGCAGACAAGGTAAGTGCCGCCCTAGGCACTTGCCTTGTTGGCCTTGCTCTACATACAGCACTGTGTGTATTGCAAGGAATTATTATAAACACTGCTTCCCTGCCGAAGACATCTATTATAAGCTTTCCTAATTAAAGAGCCTATGGTTTAATCTGAGATTAATGTATGATAAAGGCCACTTTGGGTAAGCTAACTAGTTATGTACAGAAAGCACAAATTTGTGTATAGATGTTATTTAATATTGTAGTATTTTAGTTATGTTACAGTATTTAAATATTGCTTGAGTTGTGGTATGACTGCCAAACAAAGGTTGCCAGGCACACCTTCTTGACCAAGACCAAGACCAACCTTCACAGACAATAAATCATACCAACAGAATATTTAAAATGTTTATTACTTAAATTAAACAAAAATGTAAACCTCATGACTTCTTCTGTGGGGTAGAGTACAGCACAATATAACCATCAACCTTGCCATATACGTAAAACATCACAGACATCACAAACATCATAAAACCACCATTAAACAAACGCCATGCCTGCAATGTGTTAACATGAACATGTTTCCATGCTTGGCAGCAGTCTAGCCAGTGTGCATATGTATCTTCGGCTGTTAACCATACCTCCTGCAGTGACAGTAAAACATACACTGTACTATTGAGCTACATCCCGAATCATGCAACAAGAAACAACATAAACTGTTCCACAGCGAACAGTGATTAAATAGGGCAGGAAGGGAAGGTATCCTTTCCCAACCACATTCTGGTCTGAGCTGCAAACTGTTAGTGGAACACTTAGGGGGCTAATCACTAAGTGCAGTTGCAGGTGAGTTGAGGTGAGATAAACATTTAATCTCACCTGTTTATCTATACATTGTATACTGGTGAGTTTGCTTAGCAGGGGAAACTCACCAGATTTGTACAGTGAATAGCTAAATTGGTGATATTAAATGTACATCTCACCTTAACTCACCAACATCTCACCTTTTAGTGAATGACCCCCTTAGTTCACTCCCAAGCCCTGGCAGTCATGTAGCCCCTCCTAAGCTCTCGTTGTAACTTATATATCCTTCTTTTTTCAATGTCCTTTCATAAGTCAGCAGTATTGTTAAGTAAATGTCTGTGACATGCTAAACTTAAGGGATACTTCTCATTTACAAAGGCATGAGGTATTGAAAGAGCAAGCTAAGCACATGTTGATATATTTACACCATGCAAGAAAGCAATTCCAATAAACACAGAAAACACACATTATGATAATACACAGCAAACAAAAACATCTCTTGTTTATCAAACAGCAAGGTGATGTCAAAAACAGGAGACACATGGAACAGCACTTTTCAGAATACTAGAAGTGCTGTCCATGGGGTCAATTTACAAGAACTATTTTACAAGACACTCTATTGATGGCATCTTGTCCCACCCGGATTGCTAAATTCTCTCCTGATGACTCAAATCTGTGCTGGAGGTGTGGCGGAGAGGAGGGCTCCCAACTCCATATCTGGTGGGCCTGTGGACAGCTGGCACCGATTAGGGATAAGGTTGCCAAATTAATAAATCTTATCCAACAAAGAGACATCCAGCTATCCCCCCAAACGTTTCTTTTCCATTTCAGTCTGGGTAAGAGTAAATCTCCAAAACAAATCCTGTCTATTATAATAATGATGGTGTTTAAACTCCTGCTGGCACGCCGGTGGAAGAAACAAGAAATACCAACTTGGCCGGAGGTTGAGAACCAAATCGAGTTTCACCTTCAGGCCGAAGGGGCATTTTACACACTAGAAGACTCAAGAATTAAGTATGGACAGATGTGGGAGATGTGGGCGAGAGCGAAGGGTCTAGTTGGGAGTTGACACAATCAAGTGGGGGTATCCAACGATAGGGATGGGGAAGAAGTCGATCTGCGCAGACGGAATTCATTTTTTTTTCTCTTCCTTTCTCTCTTACCTTTCAGTTCTTCTTCCTTTCTTCCCCTCCTCCTGGGTGGTGCACTGCACACATATGAATGGACTGCATGTAGCGTGCACCGCCCCCCTTATGTCTTCGTGATTCTCAAAATGTTTGCATTAACGGGGCGTTAAACCCCCCAACAACACACAATGTTTATATGTTTTTTGTATATATATATGTGTAATGATAAATGGAAAACGTAATAAAGATTATAAAAAAAAACAAAAACAGGAGACACCACAGATATACCACATTACCCCCTCAATGTATCCATTTCCTGGCAGTACTGCTAATCCAATATAAATAATATAATAAACATAGATTATTTCTCATAATGTATTATACTCTAATTTGGTACTAAAAACATTTTCCTGTAATAAAATCAGAAAATATATTAAAAAAAAATTCTAACATGTGTTCTTTATTAAATCTTCAACCTTAGGACAGTCAACAACAAACTGCAGAAAAAGATCAGCCCAGGTAAGGTTTTACATGTGCAGACGACAGGGAAGGACAGGGCAGACAGGGAAGGATAAAGCATGTTAAAAATAAATGGATGAGTTTGTCTTCAGACTCCCATTCTTTAGGCCACAGGAGAAGCAGTGTCTTTACCATGGTAGTCACATTTGACATATAGGAGCAATCAGTCTCTTCCACATATAGATTGGCCTGTCATTTTTATTTTTTGCTGAAGCTAACGTAGCATGTTTCTTAGAACTCATAGCTTTTCCTGTAAGCCTTGCAGTGATAATTGTATCCCACACTATTATTTATGATTAACACTTGTATTTCTTTACCAGTATATGTTGCATCCAGGAGATTGGCTGCTAAAACCACAATGGATGCTGTTTGGAGGATTTGCTGTTGATTTTTTAAGATAAAGTATATTATCTATAATCTATTCTCCATTTGTTGTTGAGCGTGGATGTGACATTGTAAGATGTAAGAACATGTAATATATAAGGAAACAATCAGAGTTGTTTATCAAGGTGAAATCTTGGAAAATCTTCTAAAAGTGGAGCAATCAGTAGGAAGATTCCATTGGCTTTCATGGTGACTGTTCCATTGTGCATTATGTGCCTTGCAGAGGAGAGTAATTCAACAATATTCTGACAAATAAAAGAGTAGTATATTATTGGACAACTGTCTGCAAAAAAACAAAGTTATGTTTAATCGAGAGATTGTATCACGTAGAATTTGTTAAATAGAAATGAATAACTATAAATAAACCTTATTTGAGACTTTGTATACATTATATATATTCTTTAATTTAAACATACATTTGATGCAAATTTATACTGAAACACAGCTGAAACATAGCTTAGTTTGCTTGCTGACTGTTGAAGGCAAAGTCTGTGCTTTAATTATCTACTTCATCAATGCATTGCTTCAGGAGAGAGTAAAGGCCAACTGACTTTTTCTTAAATGAAAAGTCACTTTATGATGAGTAGAATTTTCTTTCTATGGCAATTTATTAAACTTTTGCTGCAGAAACTGCTGAAGGGTAGCTCCAATTTTTGGAGCTAAAATCGTGCCATTGAGTGTCTGGTTCAGTGGATGTCAGTGGTACAAAACTCCTGAAAACCAGTCAATTCAAGTAGCACCAATAATCCTCTGAATACGGGTGAAAAATCAGACATGACAGAGACTGATATGATCGCTAAAAATGCTGGATGAAAGTAGCCTCAAATCACCCACTAGGCAACATTATTATTATGTGTTACTTCTTAAAGAAAGAGGAAGAGGATGGAATACTCAGCGGTTATATAGTGGACAGTGGGTGGTGATTGGTTGGACTAAGTTCTATATCATATTAAGTTTGTGTTGATCTGTTAATATTCTTGAAAAACATCCTGGCTTTTCTACACTTCGTTATGAAAAATCTCTGAATTTTACTAATCACACAAAAAAATGTTTTCTGTGATTAAATGTACTCTAATTCACATAATCCTTCCCATGTATGTCATTATTTAATAACATAATGCCCTGTGTGGAATGGTGTTCTTTCCCCCAGGACTTTTGCACTCTGTCAATACAGGGATACCGAAGCATAACCAAACCAACAGAAAACAGGACCGGAGGTGAAGGATCAAGGCGAAGGTACCAAGGGATCAGGCAGGAGAATCGTCAAACAGGCAAGGATTGAAGCTGGCAGCAAACAGACGTGGTCAGAACTTAGCAGGATTCAGCAACAAAATATCAACAAAAGAACTCAGGAACACAAGCAAAAGGCACAAGGCACTAGCACAGGCTGCAACCAAAGCAATGCAAAGGCACTGATTGCCAGAAGCTGCAGCTTTAAATAGGGAAGGGCTGAATATAACGAGGCAGCTGACAACAGGAGGAGAATGGGCACACTAGAGTAGCGGCCACTAGAGGCTGAAGAGGAAACAGACACAAACCCAGAATAACTGTGACAGTAGCTAGATGATGTTTTTATCTAGAACCAAAAGATTTAAACATATAGAATTGGATCCACTTAAACATACAATTACAATTAGACCGAGAGAACCATCAGAGTGATCCAAGAGAGAGGAGACCCTGATATCCCATACAAAAACTCAAACACTGTTCTACCCATTCATTTTAAACATCCATAGGACTGCCTGTAGCAAATAAGCAGTCTAGCCATAATTGGTACTGACTATATTTTTTTCCGGACATATCAAAATTCCAACTCAGGCCGCGCTCTATTGTTAACTGGAAACTTAATTTGTTAAAGAAATGGACATATTGAAATGGTAGGCTAGATTTCCAATTTCTAACAATTAGAAATTAAGCCACCATTAAACCATGGATCGCAAATATTATTGTTTCTTTCTCCAATTTCATTAGTCCCAAATGTACTAATGCCATTCTACCCCCCAGTTGGATATCAGCAATATATTTATGCACATACATTAATACATTGTTACCACTTGGATGCAGGGATCTTTGGGTGCAGGGCTCATTGGGTTTATCCAATACAACAGAAACACATATAAGATAGTATTATTAATGATGCAAGACAGCTTGTGCTCTTTTCCCTCCAACACAGCAAAAAAATTAAAAATGTATCCTCCAGTAGTTGTTTTTTTTTCTTTGAGACATATGTATGAAAATGAAATAGAAAACAAAACAGCAAAATGCGTGACTCTGTAAACAAGTTTCTTAATAGGGTATTTCCTCTATAAAGGCACAAACTCACAGGTTCTGGTTTGAACAGCATGTGTGATATGGTGCCGTTCCACCTCCATATGCCAAACACCTCTTCTTTACGTAAGGGCAATGATTTCCAGCTAGTGGGAGAACATGGAAGATAAAGCCAAAGATATTTATTATGGCTCCCAAAAGAAAAGACAGCCTCTTACTTAAAATCAAATTGAAAAGTGCACTGAGACAATAATATGGCCGGATTTGAAAATGAACTCCATCCAGGAGTTCTGATTTTCCACTGCAGGACTTCCTGACACCTTATCAGCTGGAGATATATTAGAATCTATAGTGGACATGGGTATTTATGGTCTTATTCATTAGATAGGTACTTAAGACAGATTAGCATGCAGAGTTCCATTTTATGATATACCACTAGGGGAGTAATGAGCACCTTTTGGAGATTTCCTTTTTACCCTGGCGAACTGATCAATGGAATGACCTGACATGAGTGTAATCAATGTATTATTATTTAGTGCTTTGATTAAAGTAAAAGCATTTTTTTGGGGGGATAATAACCCTTGGGTGGGACAAGATCATGTTTAATTTCTTCTATAATGGTAATGTTTAATGGCATTTTGGTATTATTGCAGTTTTTTATTTCCAGTCTATGTTAGTCTTGTTTCTGGCGTAACCTGTTATTGTAATACAATTGCTGCTGTACTTTAACATTGTTAGTTAAAGTAAATGTTGTGCCATCTTTGTTTTTTCCTGAATAACTTTGGGAGCCAACCTGTAAAGTGTTAACAAATACCAATTGATACCATATTTGGTATTAATTTGGATATTTGTGAATTTAGTGATCTCCGGATTATTGCATTAATTATTACATGTAATAATAATAATAATACACACATTCCCTGTTATTTTTTAAGTTAGCATCTATGGACAACTGCATTTTTTCATAACTCGTTTTGGGCTAGTCACTAAAAGGTGAGTTGAGGTGAGACTCCACAGACACATTTAAAACACATGTTTCTCCAAATTTAGACATGGCATGCAATTTTCCTAACACAATCTATAGGTTATTTTCAACCATTTGTTATTCTCTACATTTACAGTAAAAGCAATGTTTAGGTGATACAGTCCCTTTAAGTTCAGAACTATTTATTCACAGCCTTCTAAATAAGTGCTTCTCAAACCTGTCCTGAGGACCCCCCAACGGTCCAGGATTTAGGGATTACCCAGTTGTATTTAATTAAGAATATGTGCACCTGGTGTGGTTCCCTACCCATTAAGCAACCATACCAGGTGTTCTACATATTCTTATTTAAGTAGAACTGGGTAATCCCTAAATCCTGGACCGTTGGGGGTGTCCAGTGGACAGGTTTGAGAAACACTGCTCTAAAGGGAGTAGGAATGATCAGGTGTTTAATATGTTGTATGGTCTAATTACACATTTTATTTATTATCTTGATAGGGAACAGAGGAGGCCCTATGGATTGACATCAGCATGCTCAAGAGAGATGTTCCCCCTCACATGAGCAATGACATAACAGATGTTAAATATTGCAAATGGAAGGTAACTGGAGATAAGGGGAAGAATATAACTGTATAGCTCGATATCCTGTTAATTTGGCTGTGAGCCAATATATGAAAATTTCTGAGAGTTCTGGGTTTTGATAAATCTGATTAAATTGATTTGGAGGTACAGATGTAGCCATACTTTGTGTTTCAGGGTGTTGGCTAATTCAGGTCAATAGCATTTGCTTATAAGAGATTCATTTAATTCCCTTTCCCTAAGATTTTGAACAGATTTCTCAATAGAGTGATAATACACAATATATTAATACCAACCATTATATTTGTACCTAGCACTACTCTTGTGCCTGCACCTGAGACATTGATTTCCTGCACACATTTCCCTGTACATTGAATTTAATTTGTTTCATGTTGAGCTTACGTTTTTGAACAGGATCCTCAAAATTAGTTGTATTGTTTTCAGCTCCATAATGGTAACATTTGCAATGCACATTACTTACTGTAATACACTACTAGCATGAAATGACCAATAAAATTAATAATTATACCACATAGAAAAGATGTGAAATGGAATATAGATCGATCAGGAGGAGAAGCTAGAAGCAGTCATCCAAGTTCTGCTTTTTTGTTTCCTCCAATGAGATTTTGTCTTTTTCTAGTCCTTTTCATTCAAATGTGCAATGAATCCCGAAGCACATCTCCTGATTCATGAAAGCAATTTTGGAACTGACAAAACAGTGAAATTTGTACAAATGTAAAACTTTGTGAGTCGGCTTGCTTGTGTCTCATCATCTGTAGAGCAGATTTTTATCATTTAGGTGGCATTCAAGACAAAAGTAGAAATGATTACTATCAAATGTCTGACAGAGAAGGATGATGTTCAATGATTTATAAATAGGGAAACAATATGATCTATGATCTATGTAACACAATGGCAAAAAAGTAATTAATTGCATTTTGCCTATTAAAAAAATTATATTTGAAAAACATTTTAGTAAGGAGCAAAATATCAGCACAGGGGTTTTTCATTGGCACAGGGATTTGTAGAATTCTAACGATAGTTATCGACAGTTAGTAGCCTGCCCTATTGTACCAAACATAAATAAATAGAATCAGTGCAGATGAAGATGGATTAAGTCTGTTGGGTTAATGGCTCCTAAGGGGAAGCAACTAAGTGGTCACGGATCACATAAACCATGAAGGAGTGTATAAAATGCACTAAGCTAAATTACTGATTGTAGCAGAATTCTGGTGGAAAGCATGGAGCTCTGTTTCCTTTTTTATCTTAACATATTTTTTATTACAGTTGTTAAAGTTAAAATCATTAACATTGTCATTTGCTTAAACTGTGAACCCTTTACATATAAAACACCATATAATTATACTCAACAATATATATCTAGTCCTCCATTCCTTCCTTCTTGAAATCCACCTCATCTCTTTGTTTTTCCCCTTATAATAAGTGAATCTAGGCCAACTGTTCTAAGCTTGGAACAAAAAGAGGGCCCTCAAGATATTGTGCCCATTTGGACCATTTTATATCATCTGCTCCCCCTCTTTCTTCTACTAATTTAATTTGTCCCTCTATTTTCATAATCTGCTTGATTTCTGTCATCCGATCTTCGTATGTAGGTACCCTTTCCTGCACCCAATATCTCGGAATCAGTATCTTAGCCGCATTCAGAAAAATAGGGAGCAGGGATCTCTTATATTGGCCCACAGATTGCTTCGTATTATGAAGCAGTGCCATCATTGGATCTCTCGGGAAGTCCAGATCTAAAACAATATGTATTGTATCTATTACCATGTCCCAGAAATGTTTAATATAGGGACATTCCCACCAAATATGGAGACAATTTCCCACATGCTTGTGCGATCTCCAGCACCAATCGAGGGAATATTTCATGTAAGACAGTTGGTACTCTATACCATCTAGTCATTATTTTATAATTATTTTCTTGGACTACCACGGATAAAGAGCAATTATGCACCAATGTTGCTATTTTTTTCACACTGGTAAGATGATTTACCAATCCCTCTCCCACTCACATATGAAATAAGGTTTTGAGTCTTCCCGCATACCAGACACCATAGTATGTATATTAGAAATCAATCTGTTAGGGTCCTCAGAAACCACACACAGTGACTCCTATGGCGTAAAGGAGCTCCGGATATTGCCTCTGGTTTAGAAAAGATCAATTGCAAATAGCAATATCGCTGGTTCATAGAAGATGTTTAGGTCTGGTGAAATATCTATATCCTATCGTAGGTGGTTTATTGCCCTAGATAAAACCAACTATACATTTCTTAATACCTTTAAAGAAAGTTTTTGGTATGCATTCTGATCACTCCCACTTTCCCAAACCATGAGATTTTTTGTCGTGACCACCTATCCATATATTCCCTAACTCTAGTTAACAGGGGTACATAATTCAAGGAATAGACATTCTCCAACTTCCATGGGATATATATTCCTAAATATTTAATACACTTAGTAGCCCACTTTAATGGGAAGGGTCTTTTAAGGGTATGCTCTAATACCTCAGGCCACAAGACTTCTGATTTCCCTAGGTTTGCCTAATAATTAGATAGCCTGGAGTAGATATGAATTTCCTTCATAATATTTGGCAGTGAGATCTGAGGCTGACTGACTATCAATAAAAAGTCATCTGCAAACGCTGATATCTTGCATTCCTGTTGACCCACTTCCAATCCACCGATATCAGTGTTAAAACGCAATGCACATAAAAAATTATCCATCACCAAAATTAATAGGAGGGGCATTAAGGGGCACCCCAGCAAGTCAATCCAGATCCTCATGCGCTTTCTGTGCATCAATCAAGAAAAACAACATTGGGGTCATATATTCTTGAGTGTAGTGAATTAAATTAAGGATCTTAATGGTATTATCCCTGGCCTCATGACCAGGTACAAATCCTACCTAATCCCCCTGTATAGTCACAAGCAACATTTGTTTTAACGTTTTTGCCATAATCTTTGAAAACAACTTGATATCATTGTTTAATAAGAAGATCGGCATGTAACTTGAGCATAGCAATGGGTCCTTCTCTGGTTTTGGGATCGCTACATTGTGTGCCTCCTGTGATTGAGGTGGAAGTGTTCCCCCACTTGACAATGGATTGAATGCCTTCACAAATTGAGGAGACAAAATATCTGCGAATACTTTATAATAAATTGCAATGGTGCCATATGGGTCTGGAGTTTTACCTGAAGGTAGCTCTTTAATTGCTAAAGTAACTTCCTCCAGTCAATCTGTGGGTTCTATATTATTCACGCAGCTCTCTTTCAGAGAAAATGGAAAATATTTTTTTTAAGTATTCCTTTATCTCTTGTTTAATTCCAAGTATAGATGGAGCACCCCTCAAATTATCCAGGTTCTCCTAGTATCCACGAAATACTTCGGCAATTTTTTGTGAGCAATTCTGTATTTTACTACTTGATTCTTTGATCCTAGAGATAAAGTATGAAGACAACTTGGCCTTTAATGCCCTTGCCAAATATTTTCCTGGTTTGTTAATATACTGATGTATCTTTGTTTTTCGAATTAAAAAAGCATGCTAATTACCCAGATCACTTAAGTAGCCAATTGTGATCTCAATACTAAGAATCTCTTGTATGTCATCAGATCTAATGTCATTTTATGTTTAGACTCTATCTTCGGTATTTGTAACAAAATATCAGTAGTCATATTCCTACTCTGTTTTTTTCATATGCTGCAAGACTAATCATATGTCCCCTAATTACAGCCTTGTGGGTTTCCCAAATTAGAGGCTGTGGAATTTTAGCCAAGTCATTCTCTTCAAAGTAATATCTTAAAATGTCTGAAATTTTACTGACCTGCTGTGTTCTTCAGTAAATTTTAATTAATCCTCCAATTACACATACCACGTTTGTAACAAGTGATTTGAATTGACACGAATAAAGGGGCATGGTCACTCCATGTTATAGTACCAATATTAGTATTTTTTACCAAATTCAAATGTCTATGGGACATTAAAAAAATAATCAGTACGGGAATATCTCGCATGTTTGGGAGAATAAAAAGTATAATCTTTTTTTTGTTGTAAATCAGTGTTTTAATTGAAAGTTTTCAAAAATGGGAGATGGGGGAGTGGGTACAGAAATCAAGAAGGCGGGGGGGAAAGAAAAACAAGGGAATGCAAACATATTCCATATTACGATTGTAGCTGGTATAAAAGGTAATAGTAATACAATAACCAAAACAGCAATTATGAAATAATATCTCTTAAGTCAGTGGGTGTAGTGACCAGATGGTTTTTCAACATCAGGGTTGCATGTAGGAGGTCTGCGCCAAAAAACTATAATCTTTTTTATCTGGGTGAAAGACCCTCCATGTATCGACCAGTTGCGCCGAATGTAATTTACTTTTTACCGTTCCAATCTTTATATACTGTACAGATTATCTACCTGTAGATGAGTTTAATAATGGATCTAATGGCATATTACAGTCCCTCCCCAGTATTGATAACCATTCTGAGAATTTAGTTATCAGAGAGTTCAAGAATAAATGTTGATCTCTATTGGGGGCATAAATATTCCCTAAAGTAATCACTTCCTCTCCAAAACTGCCTTTCACAAATATTGCTCTCCCCTCTTTGTCTGACCATGTATCTTTGACCTTTAAGTGTATATTTATCGAGATTAGAATTGCTACTCCTTTTGATTTTCCCAATAGCGAATGTAAAAAAAAAAAAAAACTTTGTTCATATCTCTTATATCTCGGACTAGACCCCTTATCTTTTATAAAATGTGTCTCCTAAAGAAACACCACATCCGCTTTATAGGTATATACATCCCTGAATAAGTTGGATCTTTTAGCCGACACATTTAGGCCTTTCAAATTCAATGAAACTAGAGCAATGTCATGTCCTTTTCGTGTAATATCTGAATTTACTCCATCTATCTTAACCATTATCATAGTTGCTCGATTCATCCTTGGACCAGAATTTTCCTACTAGGGAGAACTTTTAGGAAATATATATTTTTTCAAGAAGGAAGGATACACAAATACTAACAAACCAACATAAAAACTTCTTAATTGCCTCCGCCCCTCCCACTAAGGAACCCTAGGGCCTTGAGGAGTTCCCGGGCTCCTCCACTATCTATACTGGCCCCTGGTTGCCTTTGGGCTAGCTGGAAGCGAACACCGCTATCCTGCATTGTTAAATATTTACATCTCTTTTCCCCCGAGTCCTCTTGTTTCCATTTCTTATCCTATTTAATATCTATCCACTCCTTATTTAAGTCCCCTAACCCTATCTCCACTTCCTCTTCCCTCTCCCTCCCCTCTGTTTTCCCCACAAAGCAAAACATTATAATAATAATAATTCATTTTTCTCTTTCCCCTTTTTTCTACTTTAATTCTAAACTGTAAGTATCTTTCTTTTCATTTACCCCATTTCTAAACTTGGATTGCTTATTTCCAGAAAAGAGAAGAAAAAAACCTTCATATTCCCCTGTTCCCCTCTCCTGCCAGTGTGTTTTTGACACTATGACTATATTTATTAATCCTTAGCCTACTACATCCTCCACCTTGTTTTAGCTTGCATGTATGTATTCCCAAATTCTATGGGCAAGGTGTTGAGTTACCAATATTCCCCGTAACTCCCTAAATATACAAAAATACATATTTATACATAAAACATAAGTAAAACCCTGTGTTTAAGTGACTCATATCTTTCTATTCACACCCATCTGTATTTGTATAAAATTCTTTTTTTCAAGATATATACATTATTACCCCTTATATAATCTCAGATCATTAAAGTCACCTATTCTTAATATATTTAATATTCCTTAGCTTACTGCATTATCCACCTTATTTAAACTCGCATTTACTTTACATTAGAATCTAACTATGAGCAGGGAGGAGAGGTACAAATGTTATCCATGACTACCTAATTGTACAAAAATACATAACCATATATAATACAAATATAAAACCCTGTGTTTAAGTGACATATCTTTCTACTCACCCCATCTGTGTTTATATCAAATTCTTTCATAAACTACATTCATTTATTCATTCATACCCCTTGTATCTACTAAAGGGAATCAACACAGTAAAGGAAGAGAGTATATTTAAAAGAAGAAAAACTACCACAACTAGAGGACATAGTCTTAAATTAGAGGGGCAACAATTTAAAAGTAATATCAGGTAGTATTACTTTACTGAGAGGGTAGTGGATGTATGGAATAGCTTGCCAGCAGAAGTGGTAGAGGTAAACACAGACAAAGATTTTAAGCATGCGTGGGATAGACACAAGGCTATCCTAGCTATAAGACCGGGAACAGGGGACTAATAAATGGTTCTTATCTGCCGACACATTCTATGTTTCTATGTTTCTATGTTGTATAATCTCAAACCCTTAAAAACACCTATTACAACTTTTTATTCAAGGAGATTTTAATGATATAATGGCACAAATGGCTCAAAGGCACAAGCATTCTTTACAGATTTGAGAAAACTAAAGGGCCTACTCATTAAAGAGAGAATTCTTATGGAAACTTCAAATGTTTGGCCAATATAGCCCAGTCGGAGGAATTCTCCAATGAAACTGTCATGGTACCTGTCACAAATTGAATCATGACAGCCTGCGTGACTGGGGTTCATGAAGGGTCCCTGTGGACTATGGACCATCATATGGTAAAGACTGGAGCCCCAAGAGCCTATCACTATGCAGGGCCTTTTCCCTGTACACACTTTGGTAGGCACCTGAGGCACCCATTCAGTGCAGCAAGGAATTCAACACAAGGTGCCCAGGCAAAGCTATTCCAAGTAATGTTTGCAATGTTATTATATGTTGTGTTGAAAGGTGTACTTTTAAAGTGTTTACTGTCCTGTGAGCCATCTATTGTCTCTTGTAGTCTGGATGTTTGTATGTCAAGGTGTCATGTTTAATTATGTTAACTTATAATATGTTTATTTACCTGCAGTAGATTAGGTTTTCTGTTGCTTGAGGCTTACCATATTATAATTAGTTACCTGTGCCTCCCCCTTAGTTGACATAACATTTGTATGTGTATATAAGTCTGTGCTATTTCACAAATAAAGGTTGTTCATTCTTGCTGTACCTCACTGCTAGTGGTCCCGTCTGCTATTTGGGTACAAAGAGCAAGGTCCCAGGGAAGACTTGCTGTGTGGATGCTGAGCTTGATTTGGGGGAAAAGGAGGTGATTTCCTACAACGGACAGAGGTGCTACCATGCCTGGGTAGCCGTTATATTACAGAAACTAAATGGGAGATTTTTTTTTCAACTCAGCTTCTTTGGCCCTGCAATTTTCGCTTTATTGAGTACACCCTTAAGATAATCCAAGAAAATTATAATTCATATATATGTTTGGTTTGCTTTTCATTTAATTTCTTTTTTTATACACACATATTGTGTTTCTAATATTTTGATGTTTACTGCAAGAATAATGTGCTTACTTTTTGTTTAGTGAAGAACATTTTAATGGACTGAATTTAATATGGTATGGTGTTATTTTAATACATAATTTTACTACATTCAAGGAATAAAGCTGTCTGTCTGCTTAAACAGAATTGCCATTCATTTCCAGTTTTATAGAAACTATAGCTATGCATCTGCAGGTTAAAGCTAAGAATCTAGAGTGCTAAAGACAGCATGAATAAGTGCATAGAGGTTATTTTAAATGGCAAGACTTCTATTCAGGGTGTATAATTTAAATGATATGGATCATCCAATTTCACTTTGCAATGTCTGTCATTTGGCAAATGTTGCTTTAATAAAGGAGTCATTTCTTGCTTAATGACTGCTTTCAAAACAGTTGGCTATCTTTCTAAGTGCTTGGCTTTATTCTACATTTTCATTATTTATCAAAGTTCACATCTGGAAAAGAGATGTTAAAATAATCAGAATTGAAAATGTAAACCTTTGTGATAACCACAAGTAATTTAATTATTGAACCGGAATGGCAAAACTTTCGAAATGTGTAGATTTAGACAACTTAATAGCCAGGCAAACGCAAAGTGTCCATACAAGAACACTAGTGTCTGTGGCAAGGTCTGTGAAAGTCCACAGACCATTATTAAATTGTCCGTCACAAAGTTCAATAGATGCCCACATCGAATGTGGTTGGAGTCTACTCTGTATGATAAATTATCCATGTTTTTCACTCATCATATTCTTCCATTCATGTTTTAATAATTTAAATCTATCACTGAGCTTCTGTATTAATCATTGCACCTTGTTTCTGATCTGTGCATCTTTATGGATTCAAAACAAACAAAGTAACCCCTGCGCAAAGATGAAAAGTCTCAATACTAGGGAGCTACCAATGGTGCTTTAATGAAATGCACTTACTGTAAAAAACTGTAGACTGATATAATCTGCAGTGTTGAAAAAAGTATTAGGCAGTACACTGTAAAATAAAAACAGAGAACATCTAATAGTGTAATATGTAGAATTAGAATACTATGCAAAGTCCGTTTTGATGTTGAATCAAAATATATTTTTTTGACAAAATATATTTTTATTTGGACTGTAACATCCTTTCAGACAAGGTAGGATAAAAAATAAATGTAGATAAAAGAAAAAAAGGGTAAGGCACAGCGCTAAAAGATAATATATGTATATAGTGACCTCCACTCCACCAACAAAGGAATAATAAATAACAGAACTAATACTGACCACTGGAGACAGGGAAGGTACACGATGGGGATGGAAAAGTCCCGGATAGTATATGGAGTAGCAAATGGCTTGATAACAAACAATGAAAAACAGGGAAGCAGCTAGTCTTATAACTGAATGCACTGGAAAAATCCACTGCAAAAAAGGAGAGATAATATAAGAGTGAGACAGCTCTAAATATGTATACCACAAAAGTAGTAGACTACAAAGACAGAAATGTTGTAGAAAAAATAGAGTTTATTACAAGGAAGTATAAATATACAAGTAAATGACCATATGTAATATACAGCAATATAATATAAAATCACAAGATGAGACTGACAATTATAAACAAAAATACAATGATCTACCAAATAAAGGGCCCCAAATGGGTGCAACAAAGAAATAAATTATTAAAAATACATAAAAAATATACATAAAAAATATAAATAGAGCCAAAAATCCCTTACCCACTGGGTCTGTTCGCCTGGCCAGGTCTATTGAACAGTTAGGATATTGCACTAAACAGAAACACAGCTACACCCCACAGGACGCGTTTCGAATTATCTTCATCAGCTGGTGGGCGGTAGTGCAATGACACCAGTGGGGAAGGGATCAGCTTATATAGTCACACATTTAGAAAAAACCCCAATGAATGATTATTCTCGTCAGCTGTACACAATTGGAAATAAGGAAGTGCTGACCATAGAGAATCGTTTCTCAGGGAAAGACATGACCGTTGACATAGATACGAAAATAACACAGGGGATTCTCTGGTTTCAATTCGCTATAGAAAACCATAGAGAAATGTTTTGAAGGAAGGAGCGTCGTCTCCATAGTAACACATCACGTAGCGACGTGTCTCCGCCCTGCATAGCCGGCATAGCAGGGGAGAGACAGCCGCAAGGGATGCACCCACGGAGAAGAGGCATAATTATAGGTTACTATACAGTAATATACGTCCAGTGACAATTAAAAAAATAGTCTGAACGTGAAATAACACAAATAACAAAGATGCACACATGTCTATAGTATGTAACAAGGAAACACGATCTGATGGCAATCTCTTAAGTATTCAGGTGCACGGATGTGTGCACTGGATGTTGAATATACAGTATATTGGAAGAAAAATATAATAATTGTGCACAAGTATACATATTAATCAACAGATCAAAGGTATACATTCTGTCAAAAAAAAAAAACACACAGAATGCAGACTAAACATAGAAATGTAATACAGATTAGACTTCACATGAATATATATAATACAGACATATATAGCTCATAGTGTATATTTGATAATAGAGAAAACTTTGGGGTGGAAGTGTTGACCAGCAGACATGTGTAGGGAGAGAGAGACAGATCATTGCAAAAATGGTATTAAATCAAATTTATCATTCAAACCCTTTGGAACCAAAGTATCCAATGTGAGTATCCAAAAAGTTTCTCTCTTCCTCAATGTCGACAGACGGTCTCCCTTCCTGGGTCCCATGTTGACCTGTTCTATAATCCAAGCTTTCAATAAAGTGTCATTCCTATTATGAGTCTCCTAGAAAATGTCTGGATACAGTATGTTTGAGATAACCTGTTTTGATATTATACCTGTGTTCATACAATCTCTTTTTTAAGTTTCTACTAGTTTGGCCCACATATTGGAGGCCGCATGGGCACTCCAACATGTAGATCACAAATTTTGACATACATGACACATATCTATGAATGTCATATTTTGAACCAGTGACAGAGCTAACAGAACTATCTTTCTTTTAGGACAAAAATTGTAATGCCCACAGCGACCACAACGGTACCACCCTTTATTGGTTCCCAGGAAGTTACCATTATTTGGATTTTGAGACATTTTAAATTTGTTTGTTAAGTCGGAAGGGGCCAATAATGTCTTTAGGTTTGCATTTTTTCTACAGACAACCATACTCTTTGGAGGAAGGATTTTATTTAGAATAGGATCTGTCTGGATGATATACCAATGTTTGTCCAGAATTCGTCTAATAGTATTAGTCTTGTCTGAAAAGGTAGTAATAAAGCTATTTTCAAACTTATTGTTGTTATTCGGTTCTTGATGATTCTCTATTTTAATATCATTCACTCTATCTATTATAAACTTTTTTATTTTCTGGGTTCTTAGTTCCTGTTTTTGAAGAAATGCCTCCCTGTCCATCATCATGTTTTATTTATTTCCACTATCTTCTTGTTATATCCCCTTTCCAGTAGTCTATTTTCAATGACTTGGGCTTGAACATCAAAAAGTTCTACATTTCAACAGTTTCTGCGCATACGCAGAAACTCTCCTCTCGGGATATTCTGTATCCATTTTTTATCATGATAGCTTTTTGCATTCAGATAGGTGTTTTTATCCACAGTTTTAAAATAAGTGTGTGTCTCAAAAATCTTTCTCTCACTGTTATTGATAACAGTAAGGTCCAGAAAATTGACAAGTCTCTGGTCGGCTTCAAATGTAAACACCAGACCCAATTGATTATTATTTAATTCCTCAAAAAAAATATTGAGAGTCTCCATGGATCCTCTCCATAGAATGAACAGGTCGTCTATATAGCGTCTATACAGCAGAAGTTCTGCACAGCGATGGGGTCCAAAAATTGTCTCGCTCTCCCAGCTCCCCAGAAAAAGGTTGGCGTAGCTGGGGGCGAAACGTGTCCCCATCGCTGTGCCACATATCTGTAGGTAGTAGTTTCCATTGAAAATAAAATAATTGGATTCAAGAATAAAACCAATACTCCTACACAAAAATTCTCTATGAGGGCCACTCAAATAGTCGTATTGATTTAACATATTTAATACCCCTTTAACTCCATCTGTGTGTCTAATTGATGTATATAGGGCTTGAATATCGGCAGTAACCAAGATGATATCCTCCTGCCAAGGAATAGTAGTTAGCAATTTAATTAGTGACTGACTGTCTTTAAGATATGAGGGCATTAAAGGGACAAGTACCTGTAAAAATAGATCCACATATAATGATAGATTTGAGCTTAAGGATCCGATGCCCGATATAATAGGTCTTCCTGGGGGATTATCTTTATTTTTATGAATTTTTGGCAAATAGTAGAAAAGTGCTATTCTGGGATTTCTTACAAAAAGGCAGTTATATTCCTCTTTCGAGATTATTTTCTTATTTTTCGCCTCTTCTAGTAATAAGCCCAGACTTTTAGAGTATTTTTCAGTAGGATCAGCTGATAGCCTCTTGTAGAAATTAACATCAGACAAGAGTCTATCAGCTTCTCTAAGATACACATCTGTATTTTGTATCACCACACCCCCTCCCTTATCTGCACCTCTAATGACAATCCCACCAGAGTCTTGTAGGTCTCTCAGGGCCTTGCATTCAAACCTGGTGAGATTGTCATAACTGCACTTCACATCTATCTCTCCCAGTTCCCTTTCCACAAGATTTTTAAAAACCTCCAAATATATACCTCTACTTGAGGTGGGGTTAAATTTAGATGGAGGTCTGAGGTTGGTGGTGACAAAAAGGTCATCTATATCGATGCCGTTTTCTACCAATAGATCATTTAGAACACACATTCCAGGTAAGTCACTAGCTGTCGGACCACTATTTATATCCCAGATTTTTTTAGGGGATGGTGTCTTGTTGGTGGGAGGTACTAAATTGTGTTTGGTTAGGAAAAACCTTTTCACTGCTATATTCAACATCCAGTGCACACATCCGTGCACCTGAATACTTAAGAGATCGCCATCAGATCGTGTTTCCTTGTTACATAGTATAGACATGTGTGCATCTTTGTTATTTGTGTTATTTCACGTTCAGACTATTTTTTTAATTGTCACAGGACGTATTACTGTATAGTAACCTATAATTATGCCTCTTCTCCGTGGGTGCGTCCCTTGCGGCTGTCTCTCCCCTGCTATGCCGTCTATGCAGGGCGGAGACACGTCGCTACGTGATGTGTTACTATGGAGACGACGCTCCTTCCTTCCAAACATTTCTCTATGGTTTTCTATAGCGAATTGAAACCAGAGAATCCCCTGTGTTATTTTCGTATCTATGTCAACGGTCATGTCTTTCCCTGAGAAACGATTCTCGATGGTCAGCACTTCCTTATTTCCAATTGTGTACAGCTGACGAGAATAATCATTCATTGGGGTTTTTTCTAAATGTGTGACTATATAAGCTGATCCCTTCCCCACTGGTGTCATTGCACTACCGCCCACCAGCTGATGAAGATAATTCGAAACGCGTCCTGTGGGGTGTAGCTGTGTTTCTGTTTAGTGCAATATGCTAACTGTTCAATAGACCTGGCCAGGCGAGCAGACCCAATGGGTAAGGGATTTTTGGCTCTATTTATATTTTTTATGTATATTTTTTATGTATTTTTTTTATAATTTATTTCTTTGTTGCACCCATTTGGGGCCCTTTATTTGGTATATCATTGTATTTTTGTTTATATATTGTCAGTCTCATCTTGTGATTTTATATTATATTGCTGTATATTACATATGGTCATTTACTTGTATATTTATACTTCCTTGTAATAAACTCTATTTTTTCTACAACATTTCTGTCTTTGTAGTCTACTACTTTCGTGGTATACATATTTAGCGCTGTCTCACTCTTATATTATCTTTGCTAGATAAAAGTCTACAAATTAAGCTGCAGAGTGGACCGGAATAACCACGTTTGTCTGTTGAAGCCTTTCGGCATTGTGTGACCGAGGGGGTAGTTTCACTTTTTGTTTTCGCATGGCTTTCAGCTCAAAGACTTCTACAGTGGCTGTAGAGGTAAAAAATACCAACCAACGCATTCCAACCTGTGTGTGGTTATTATTCATTCCGATCTTTTTGGATTGAAAGTTAATTAAATATTATCACCTCAACTGAAGAAAATAACAATTAGTGATGCACAGAAGTAATTTTTTTATAAAACACCACCACTTATGATTATAAACATAAATTACTTTTATATTGTATATATTGGTCCAGATGGGCCTAGTCAATTATTGCACATTAATAATTTGTGTGAATATTGCCACATGTTGCTATTTGTGTAATAGTGCTCCGCATTGCCCTCACTGGATATTTTACACAGGTGATTCTTTTCCAGATATCCTAATAATTCAAATATGCCAGGCACGGAAATCACTGTTTTGCTTCTATAAAATAAGTAATACCAGCTTACATATAAAACAAGGTGCTTCCAACACTAATACTTATGTACATAAGTTATGAATAACTGCGTACGTGGTAGACTTGGGCACCGTCATTTTTTTTCATTTCGTTTTTGTCCTTTCAGATGTAAGTCTAGGGGTGCATTTGCAAATAAAAGGAAATACAACTAAGTGATGCATTTTTTTTTTTCAATCCAGATTTACATGTGAATGAATGTAAATCGGGGGGGGGGGGGCATGTTGGTAAGTATGGGGGAATATTGGTCAGTTTGGGGAAGCATTGCCCAAGTCTGTGGATGCATTGGAATGTCTGGGGGTGGTGTGGCAAGTCTAGGGGTGCATTTGTAAATAAAAGTAAACACAACTAAGTGATGCATTTTATTTTTCAATCCTGATTTACATGTGAATGAATGTTTACATGTAAAACTGTTTTCCTATAGGATAGTCTTATATCCATTAGCTTTTTCTTTTTTTTTGCTTAATTAATATCCAAAGTTGGGGGGGGGGCATCTTATAATCAGGATCATTTATATTTAAGAAAATACATTATTTATATCTTGGTATCTAGCATCGGTATTAGAGTTCCATGTATTTAACACCTAGGATCTGGGTGTAGAGTAAACAATGCAGTTTAGTGTTTTTAAAATGTATAGATTGCATTAAGTGTCAATGTTTTGAATGTAAATGCCTTAATAAAAAATACTACAAATAATATATCTTATGCATGCCTCTTTGCTCCTTATAACTCTGACCCCAAGATAAAGGACCATGTCACCCAAGATTCTAAACAACATATCGGCCCCTTAACAGAACTATATATAGAAGAGAGAGATCAATACAGTAGTTTATTTGTATTCTTTCATTAAAGCATTTCTATTTAAAATGCATACACTTTTTCAGTTATACATAAGCTACTTGTTTGCCTGCAGTTGTCCTTTAAATTTATCAGATGCCTTTCTTCCCTCCTATAAATATAGGATAGAAAAGTATATTTATTACATTTGGTAAAATCATTGTTTATTTAATTTTTGATGTGTTATATATATGTTTCAACAAACTAATTAATTGTGCTAACTACTAAATATGAATACAGACACAACAAATTGTTATAGTCAAAGAACAATAGTCCATAAACTGTATTTTTACCTGGTAATTAATCTGCCTTTAAAGAGCCTAATACTAAATGCTAGATCATTTGTTTTGACTGTATCATTATGCTCTACCATAATTTGATTAGGATAAATGGTCTCATACTATGATCACTCTAGGATCAAGGTTCACACATGAGGTAATATCATGATTGAATATTAATTGAAAAGGTTATTGTTCAACATATTTATTCATAATTGCAACATAGTATTCTGATACAATTACACATGCCATTAGTTATTATTATCCTTGAGTTTGTTTGTAAATAGGACAGTCATACAGTAAATATACAACATTCTGTTTGCTTCAGTTGCAATTGTTTGGACCAATATCAGCTGTTAATTGATATATATTGCATATTACAGTATTTAACTGAAATTACCAACACAGTAAAATCCTTTGTGTGTTTTGTTTACCTTATAGTACATTTACATTACATATAGTACATAGAGACACCACATGCTCCATATGCGCCACACACCTGACACGGAGCACCCACGATGTGTGCTCTGAGCACAAACCCCAGAAATACATCTGAAAGACGACGCTGCGCTAAATTTGGCAACAGAGTCACTCACTCTGTTGCCAATTCAACAAGCATGAAAAGCATACGAAAATTCCAATTAGGAGAAGCCTATGAACTCTCAGCCAATCAGGAGGATTTTGAAGCCGTCTTGCTTGGCTGAGACCTGCTTCACTCAATGTTCTCATTCCGAGACTTTGCCTTGTTCCAGATTGAGGCTGCCCAGTATCCAGTACATAAATTCCCAATGTGGGACAGTCGTGGGCAATCTGGGACATGTGGTCACTAGTGTGGAGCGGACACCTGGATGTTCGGGTTCGGCGGGTTCGGCCGAACTTGGGAAAAAAGTCCGGGTTCGGGGTCGAACTGAAGTCAATGGGGACCCGACTTTTGGCTTATGGAATACATGTAATAGTATTGGCTTTCTATAAAACGAAATAGAAATTCTTATGAATGGGGACTCTAGTTCGGTTTATAGAAAGCCAATAGTATTACATGTATTCTATAAGCCGAAAGTCTATAAACCGAAAGACATTCTGTTTATAGACTTTCTTTTTATAGAATAGCAATAGCATTACATGTATTCTATAAAACGAAAGTCTATAAACCGAATGTCTTTCGGTTTATAGACTTTCGGTTTATAGAATGCATGTAATGCTATTGCTATTCTATAAGCCGAAAGTCTATAAACTGAATGTTTTTCGGTTTATAGACTTTCGGTTTATAGCCGAACCCCGAACTCCAACACGGACATACAGTGAAATGTCCGTGTTCAGGTCCGGGGTCCGAACACCGCAATGTTCGGTACGAACCCGAACAGTGCGGTTCAGGTTCGCTCAACACTACTGGTCACCCAAACTGTGCAGTGCTGTTGAATAATATTGTAAAATTAATAATAATAATAATAATAATGTAACCTCTCTGTAAATACAGAGTTTATAATACAGCCTTAATGCTTAAGGTTTTTTCCTCTCTTATTTGTTACCACAAGCCACTGTGTCTTAATATCTTTCTCTCTGTGTCTGCCTGTCTGTATATCATCCATCTATCTATTGTTATCTATTTGTTTGTCTGTCTTTATATCTTCCAAATAGCTATCCATCCATTGATCTGTCATGTCTCTGGTGTTTACTCCACATTTGCATTGTTGTCTAGAATTGGGTTGTTATATTCCTTTTTCTGTGGCTGTTTTAATATTTGTTTTGTATTTATTTATACATGGCTTTCTTTTGTCTCCGTCTTTTCCCTTTCGTTTGTGATTGCCTTCTGTATTCCATTCCATCATTACTGCTTTATGCTTGATGGAAATTAACCTTGGGTTGCAATGTTTGATGCTGTATGTTTCATGTTTCTTCATTACATTGTACCTAAGGGGGAACTTAATAAAGAGAGAATTCCAGGGATTTGCAGTGAATTGAGAGGCCTAAGTAGCCGCACTGAAAACATTCTCCCATTCAGCTGCATTGGAGAATTTTTCTCGCTCGGCTACTTTGACCTAAAGTTTGAAATTTCCATCTTAATTCCCTAGAATTCTCACTTAATTACATAGACCCTTTTGCCTCTCTTGTGCATTGACAAGGCTATTACATAGTGAAGGATATTGAACTTAAAAAAAATCAAATATTGAATTGGATAGATCTGCCCCCCAGACTTAATCAGTGCATCCCCCACACTTAGTCAATGCATCCACGCACACAGCCATATGCCCCCCAGACTTAGCCAATGCATTCCTCACACTTAGTTAATGCATCCCCTCACATAACCATCTGCCCCCTAGACTTAGCCAATTCATCCCCAACACTCTATCCCTCCCCCAGAAATAGCCAATGCATACCCAACACAGCCACCTGCCTCCCAGGCTTAGCCAATTCTGCTCCCCCAGACTATGCTCCCCCCCAGACTTTGCCCCTGCTGCTCTCCCCCCCAGACATTGCCCCTGCTGTCCCCCCCCCCCCCAGACTTTGCTCCTGCTGCTCTCCCCTTCCCAGACTTTGGTCATTCTGCTAACCACCGCCCCCCACCAGACTTTGCTCCTGCTGCTCTCCCCCCCCCCCCCCTGACTTAACCATGCGGCTCCGTCTCCCTGGTGTGCAGTGGGGGCAGCCGGAGGATGTCTGTGTGATGCGCACTGGTCTCCTCCGCTGCTACCAGGCACTTCCGCCAAGACTTCTATGACGGACGACGGGAAGGTCACGTGACCTCTCGACTTCCCTCATAGAAGTCCCGGTGGAAGTGCCGGGCAGCAGTGGAGGATGTCAGCGAGCATTGTGCAGACATCTACCGGCTGCCTGCAAGGGGGATCCTGGTCACCTGTACCTCTGTGGGGGGACCTGGATCCCAGTCTTATAGTCAGACCTCAATTTGAGGTCTGATTATAAGACAAACCTCGAATATAACCTCGAGCAAATGTGGTAATAACTGATTTTTGCAGTTTTTTGCAGTTCACATTTAGAAACTAGAAGCTCACTGATCATAGCACTAAACTCCCAATGATTATATGTATAATATCATTTACAACAACTTTCCCAAATCACACCTCCTTTAATAATTTCTTTGGATAATAGAAACCATGAATGGTATGTATATCAGCTACATAATCTTTGTACTAATGTCTTGGCAACACTGCAATAAATGACAAATTCTTTTGGCCCTGTCACCAGTGTCTTTTACATTCATTTCCAGTCACAAACCTTTCCAATTAGCAGCCTTAACTCTGCATGGGCCAACAAGCTCCTTAGACCTCACACACATGCACTGATCGCAGGACACAGTAGAAAGCATGCTTGGTGTTAGTTTAAAAAGGTAAAGAGGAAGTAAGCCCCAATATTTCTCTTTGTATATATGAAAGGCCATTTCTTCCAACTGTATACAAAGTACCCCAAAGTACCACTCAAAAAAACAAAGACTTTGTCAAAAAAATAAAAAATTGTGCTGTCTGGTTCCAAAGATTAAATATTGCCTCCCACCCCCACCAAAATTAATGTATAGCTCTCCCCAGTAAAAAGTTAGCCATCCAAATAGGGAGGTGGTACAGATTAGGTGCTTGGAACACATAGTCTGCCAGTCATAGATCGTGGTACAAAATAGTTACAATCAGCATATTGTATGCCATCCATATATGGTGGTACAGTATACATACTATCAACATATAGTCTGCCTGCCACAGACACTACAATGACTGAATAGTTATTATAAAACAATGGCATTACAATTACAGAAAAGTTACTAAGATAAAGAATTAACAGCATAACTACCATCAACAAACATACAGTGGGTGCTGCAATATAGTTATTACGCATCTACTGTCTAAGAGGTCTTAGAGAATACAGCACACTTACAATCAGCATACAGTATGCTAATCATAGACTGTTACTATCAGCATACAGTCTGCAAACAACAACAGTGAAGTGGAGTATAGTTATTATCACCATAGAGCCATATGGTTTAACAGAGACTGAAGGTGGTATAGTACAGTTATTATCAGCATAAATCTTGCTTGCCACATATGCCGAAGCATCAGAGCAGAAACAAGGTCAGATTAAGATTATCATCATACTCTGCCAGACAAAAGCCTCTCATGATGATGTTTGAACATCATGGGCTCACCAGATGATGACTGAGCATCATGGAATATGCAGTCCACAGAAGTTTAAATAAGATAAAATAAAAAAATACTTCCATTTTCATACTTTACAGGAAAGTAGTGGTGTTCTCTGTAGATGTTTTCCCACTTTAGACTGGTGCTCTGTGGCCACTGTAGCCTCTTTCCTATTCCCTTGTGGTCCATAGTTTACTGTGTAGATCTGTGCCTTTCCACCATAGCTGGAAGCTCTCACTCAATCTTCTCCACCACTAACTACTTACCCAAACCTCTACACTCTCAACCCCTTGCCTATCCTCCAAACTTTCACTCACACTCCTCTGCCCATTACCTGGCCTGACCCACAAGGTCTCATTGTAGGAATGGCCTTGCAGCTGATTCACTGGTATTGTCTGGCTATCCTCGGTTGCTCTTAGTAGTGTGTCTGAGTGTCAAACATGTAAGATGGATGAAAAAGCTAATATAAGCAACTACGAAGTATGACACTGTAGTAGCAGGAAGCAGGAAGACAGTGAGACATACACATGATGTCAGCACTGAATTATTGCTTAAGATTTATGGGTAAGTTGTTTGTTTCAGAACATTAAACCAGAATCAAAGGTAAGCACTAGGCAAACCATTTTAGATGGTACAATTTTATTGGAGTTTAATCCCTCTTTAACCACTGTACATAGCATAAGTGGTGCATGCCAATTTACTTGCACCTTAATGCCGGCTATCAACCATACCTTAGCATTATTAATATGCTGCTTTTGTTTTGTTTTTCTTACAAATAAATTGAGATTTCTAAAAATCCAATTCATTGTTTGTAAAGTTGGCTTCACCCAAAGCAGTTTGTGGCTAAAACCACAAGAGAACATGTGACTTGCTTATAATATCGCAAATGTAAGATCTCATCTCTGGAACTTTTTTTTTTTTATTTGAGAGGTAAGGGAATTCAATTTTATATATTTTTTACATGTTATATATTATTGCAGATAGGGTTGCAACCCAGCTGGTATTTTGCCAGTATGCCAGTAAAAAAAATAGGTTTGTGTAGCAAGTCTTTTGGCGCAATAGCATAGTTTTTTTGGGAGAAAATGTGGCAATCCCAGTTGAGGGTGGTATTCTATAATATTTGTTTGTTTTTTACTCTTTTAGTTCTATGGGAGTTTTTCGGTCTTTATCTATTTCTCGACATGGTAAGGGTTAATGTTGTTGCATTAGTGATGTAACTTCCTCTCATTCTGATTCCCTGACACAAATATACACAACATATACACATTAAAATAAAATGTATTCAAACCTGGAGGTGCAGTACATTATCTACAGACAAAACTGGGTTTTGCAGTTATAAAATACATATTTTAAAGGTTTTGTTATCAACTTTAGTATGCATTTATAAAAATAAAAAAAGATGTTAGCTTGGTGACAATACTGTCCCTTTAATAAACATTTATTATATTAGAAGGCATGCACATATATTCAGAACTACAGGATATGATGATACAGTATAAACAACATATACAAATAATGCACATACAGACTGGATGAGCAAAGATTTCATACACAGCAAAGGAAGGGATTCTTTACAGTAAGGACAATAAAGTTATGGAACTCACTGCCAAGAGAGGTGGTGCTATCAACTACAAAAGATGAATTTAAAAATGGTCTGTTGTTTTTTTTGTTTGTTTTTTGTATCATCGGCAAACACTGACACATGGCTCCCTATGCCCTCTGGGAGATAATTAATAAACAAATTAAAAAGAAGAGGACCCAGGACCGAACCTTGAGGTACTGCACTGATCACATCTGTCCAATTTGAGAACTTCCCATTTACCACAACCCTTTGCATTCTGTCATTCAACCAATTACAAATCCATAAACAAACCTTTGGCCCTAAGCCTATTTCAGTCAATTTGTACAGTAGCCTTTGTGTTTTTGTTTGTTTTTGTGGAACTGTATCAAATGCCTTAGCAAAGTCTAAATATATCACATCCACTGCAGCACCCATATGTATATCTATATGATGCACATGGTGGTGGTGTTACCCCCTGCAGAGCTTCTGGTCTAGTGTACCTGGATCTTTCAGCAATGCAGAATTGTGAAAGGGAGTTTGTGATCCATTTTTTGATTGCTGTGCAAATTTCAGTTTTGCTGCCCACAAGGGACTCAATTAAAAACCAGTTAGAACACCAGCTAAACATGGGAAGAGGGATAGAAATCTATCAAGCATCTAAACCAGGTAAAAGTATGGTGCCAATTAATCCATATTCCTAAAAGGAAATCAGTAGGTGAAGGAATGATAAGCTCAAACTATAAATAAGGTATTGCTGTGAATCTTTGGTGCTTAACCTCTAATGGCCAGTATCCCCTTAACTCATTTATGGCCAAAAGTGCATGTTTTGTATGTTTTGTTTTTATATATAGCCTGATTATATAATCAGACTAGTAATGTGTTGATTTTATAAGCTTTGAATATATTGTCTTACTATACTTGTTTTTATATTATAATATGAAAATAAAAGATATTTAAAAAATATCTGTTTTTTTTATATATATATATTTTAAACTCCATTAATCGCAAAAAATAAATAAAAACAACATCTTCTCTAATAAGTCATCTTGATTTAGTTTAAATATGATTTAATTTTTAACGCAGCCTTTAATTACAATTTCTAATCACTGTCCCTTTAACAAACTGTGTTCAATCAAAATGATGGCCTCTCAATATGATTTGACTAAATGCTATTTCATCTATGTGCCACTGAAGCGAGCATGTCTTTGTTCATATACATTAACAAATGCACCACTTGGATTGCCATACAGTTTAAAGATGGTTCTCCGCAGGTATTTCAATAAAACTTTCATCCGTTCTTTACACCAAGATAAATTAAATATTCCTTTAAAATAGCACAGTTGATGCTACACAATTTCACTAATGAAGATGACAGGCTATTTCCACTGCCATGGTAACTGAGGATTTAAAGATCAGAAGAAAAATACAGAGGTTAAAAATAAATTGTAAGTTATGTGCAACGCCAAAGACAAATACCATGAATGAAAGATGTCTTAGAATAAAATCATATAGTGCTTTATTGCTTGGTAAAGAAGTTATGCAGACATAGTCAATTAAGGCATTTGAATATGTAGTGGGATGTAAAGGGAGGTAGGAACTTGGCTTTTCTTAAAAGGGTTTACTTGTCAAGTACAGTAGAATACAGCACAAAAGTATGTAAATTAATGCAAGTCCTATAGGTCAATTATGACATACGAATGAATAACAGAAAAATGGAAACACATGCACTCCTTGTACAAGTAATCAGCAGCATATGTGGGGGGGGGAAGGAATCGCTTTACGCGTTTCGGGTGGAATCCCGCTTAATCATAGGCTGTGATTAAGCGTGATTCCAAGCGAAATCGCGTAAGGCAATTCCTTTTTTCTTTCCCACGTATGTTTTGCTGCTGATTCATTTATTTTTTTGTCGGATCCTTATTTAAAAAAAAACTTCACTTTTTTACTGGTACAAGGAGTGCATGCATTTCCGTTTCTCTGCTTTGAGGTTGCTGCCTCTACAGCTGAACGAAGCACCCTTAACCCAGTCCATCGTGATCATGAGGAGAAACCTTACTGCCATAGGTGGAGCCGGCTTATCCGTTTAGGGGACCTTTTTTTTTATACGAATGTATAAATATATACATATATTAGGGGACACAAGAACATTTAGTTATCTAGGGGAGTTTGAAAGACATTTATGGGCAATAAGAGTATGTAGCACCAGTATGATGTTATAGCCCACCCTGAGAGCGTGCACAGTCTTCAATATTGCATCAGCAGATTATCTATATATTTCACTTGAGTTTTGTAAAAAAAAAAAAGTTATATAAAATCATCCAATGCAAATCTATTATCACATTTGTCATATAAAATATCAATGTTTATTTTTATTTATTAAAAATACGGAAATGAATCAAGAGTTGGACAATGCGAAGTACAACAAATAGAAGCATTGTTGTTTGTCTGGATGTTGGTGAATCCACTAGCTGGAGAATAATGCCAACGGGAGAGATAAATATAAATATAAACATATATATCTTTAATGAACTTGTGTTATAGACGTTTCACAGTATAAAATAGGAACACAGATATATGTTCAGGATATCGGTGCCAAAGGAGAGAGAAAATTATTGTCTTTATTTATATGAAAAATAAAAAATATTTTTTATTTTTCATGTAAATAACGATAAAAAAAAATTCCTCTCTCTCCTTTGGCACCGATATCCTCAACGTAGCTATGTCCTAACTTAATTGGCCCTATCGGAAATGTTCATAACTGCATGATAATCTCATACATTAATGTGGGGCTCTGTAGGAGGAAAGCTTATTCAAGAGAAATAATAAGTATCTGAGAAGCAGAATCCCTGTCCTAACCAGCAAAACTATTTAACTTTTTCATTTCTCTCTACTTTTATTCTTTCTACTTTGTTCCACAAGTGCTTATTTTTTTCTTTAAAAAATTGAAATAATGTTCTTTTTCTCCATTTTTCCATTTTTTCCATTTTGTTTTTCATTTTCTATAATATTCTTCTTTTTTCAAGAATTCTATTTTTTGTTTAATTTTTTTCTTCCATTAATATGAGGCCCTTACTTTCCATAGTTACGGGAATTATTTTTCTTACTATCACAAGCAGAATCTTTCACTTCCCTTTTAATTTGCTGCTTAGGATATGGACATTTGTGATAGGAGTAGTAACATTATGACTTACTAGTGACATAGCTACGCAGAACGTCAACAGGTATATTTAAATGACAGACAAATAAGAAACGCCAGCTTCTTCATCCAGAGGAAAAAGGAACAACGATGGTCCAATCGTGATGTAAAAAAGTAGAAATATTTATTTTAATCCTTAGACCATAAAAACAACTAAATGAAGTATGCGATCGGGTTAAAGAAAAAAGCAAAACGCTTTTTTCACTCGATCTCATGCTTCATGTTGTTGCTTTGTTTGTTTGTCATATATGGTGAACCATGAGCCGGTTCTATATGCTTTAGTGTCTGGTGGAAGGATTACACACCTGGCTATATATTTTTGATGATGGGCTGGTGCCAACTACATTTTGTGCTCTGTACTTGAGCTATATTTAGATGCCTGTACTACCTTAATGTGATAGCTAAGTATCGCATGTCTTTGGATTCCATTCCCCTTATACTTCTGGTGAGACCATTCCATTTTTTTGTAAATGCTGTGCATATTTTGTTTTTTGATTGAGCCATCTCCAGGGGGATGGAATCTTCTTCAAGCATGAGTTTATTGTTTGAGCTCATAAGAGAACAGGAATTAATCAGATAAGAAAAGAATTGAGTGAGAACATAACGTATATTCCTTTCTATAAAGTGAGGAATAAAAAGGTTAAGGGAAAAGGTTAAATAAAAGAAAATGTTCCACATTTTGGGAGCTGAAAATTGTAGCAATAAGAGCGCTGCCAAAAAAGGCCCATCAAGCCCCATCAAGCCATCAAGCCCCATCAAGCCCCATCAAGCAACTGTGGTTGCTCTCTAAATTCTCCCCACGTATTGCTTATCTGAAGTGAGGGAAAATGTCCTAGGCGACGTACAATCCAGTGATAAAAACTCTCTTCAAAGATACGTGCCATCGTCGAAACTTTAAGCGCAAAAAAAAATAGAGACTGTGACAGTTTGTCAGGAAACAGTTAATGGCGCCAAGCCAATCCGGTGTAAATAAAACATATTTTCTAATGCTCTTAGTGATCTCCAGATGAATTACTTTAGCATATTTAGCTGATGTTCCTCTCTTTACAAGAATTTAAGTTCAGTTACCTTTTACTCAATTTTGTTTATGTTCACGATTTTCTTTCTGCTGAGAAAAGCAGTATTGGCTATGACTGAATACATTTTACCTTAGAGAATTGTATTAAAACTCATAATAGAGAATAATATCAGACACTCTTTCATGTCTCTTTTTCTTCCCTACATCTTCTTTATTTTCTCTTCAGACTTATATACCCCACTCAACATAGCACACTCCAGCTGGTCCACACAATCCAACATTATCCATTCATCCTACTCTTCAATTTCTTTCTCTTTTTTTTTTTTTTTAAATACTTTTATTTTTCATTTTTCATATAAATATAAAAACATGCAGACATTACACACATAAAGACATATCGCCCATCTGTCATTTATAGGTGTCAGGGTATTCCTTGTGCGTCTCAGAATGGGCAAAACATATGACACAACAGACTATAACATGTATAACATGATACATTGTGGAGATCAAGATCCAGAAGTCATAATGTAGTGCTATCTTAAGTCCTAGGAGGAGGAGGGAGAGAGGTGGGACCTGAGGGAATTTCTTAGTTGGAGAAATTATTCTTCTTATCATTTGTATTGTAAATTTCTTATATTAAGGGAGTGTAGGAGCTGTAGTGACATATAAATCATAGGTCAAAAAAAAGAAAAAAATTTATGTCATAGACTCCATTTACTCCAAATTCTGTTATATTTTTGTAAATCATCTCTACTTGTATGGTAACCCCTTTCCATCATCTGTTGGGTATTAATTTGATTCTTTACTTGTGCCCAACAGACCTTCCCCGCTTTATTCCATCTCCTCGCGATAACCAGCTTAGTAGCTAGGAAGATGTGTATAATCAAGGTTAGATCTGTTCTATCGATATTTTCCAGTCCTTGATGTAAGAGGGCTCGCAGGGGAGATTTAGGGAGGTTTTGACCACAGATGCTCGATGCAATCCTAAATGTCTCTTCCCAGCACTCTGTGACTCCTTCACATTCCCAAAAGATATGAAGAAGAGAGCCCCTGCTCTTTCTACACCTCCAGCATTGACTGTCTAACGTCTGATTTATCCTTCCTAATTTTGCTGGTGTCATGTACCATCTCTTGGTCACTTTAAGGAATACCTCTTGTAGGTTTAGGCAGTGCACAGCTTTCCTTAATTCATTCCAGCTATTATGCCAGTGTTCCATCGGTTCTAGAGCTGTCAAGTTGGAACTTACATTTAGTTCTCTTTCCCAGCTTATCCAAGCAATAGGTATGTAGTGTTGCCTAAACTGTTTTATGATATTTGAGCATATTTTCAGGATTTTTCCCTTTGGAACATTATTGAACAGATTAACAATCATATCGGTTTTCTCCATGTCATAGTTCGTATATGTGCTCTCTATTAGAAAGTGTTTTATTCTTAGAAACTTAAAAAGATCTCTCGAAGGTAGATTGAAGTCTTGTCTCAAGTCACTAAATCCTTTAATTCTATTTCCCGTGTACATATCCTCTATTCTGTCCATACCTGCTTGTTTCCAAGTTCTAATATTTATATCTGTCATATTGTAATCTATGACGTCCAAAGGTGCTGATCTTAAGATTTTTAGATCCAAGTTACTTTTTTTCTTGAAGCTATACCAGAAATCTACAAGCTCAGCTAGTGTAGTGCCATCAACTTTCTGTTGTATCTTTTTTTGGTTGACCCTGTTTAACCAGAGGATATTTTCCAGGTTATCCAAACCTGCGATGTTACTTTCTATCTTCCACCAGTCTAATTTTTTACTAGAGGTCCACTGAATTCTATTTAGATGTGTAAGCATACTGGCTTCCCATAGTTCCCTAATAACCGGGAATCCCAGGCCTCCCTTTGTTGTGTCAAGATATAGTGTCTTTTTATTTATCCTAGGTTTTTTATCTAGCCATACAAAACTCAGAAGTTTCTTCTGTATATTTTCCATTATTTCTGTTTTTATTTTCCCTGGTGCCATCCTAAACACATACATCCACCTTGGTATTACATAAGCCCTGATGGTATTAATCCTACCCATCCACGAGATAGTGGCTTGTCGCCATTTGTTAAGTTTGGTCTGTATCTCGTCTAGTATCTTATTACAGTTAAGTTCTGCCGTGGCTTTGCCACTGGATGGGATTGTAATACCCAGAAATTCAATCCCGGAGCTAACCCACTGGAAAGGATTGGCGTCTTTTAATTTTTTTTTGTAGTGCATCTGGTAGTGCTATACCAATTGCCTGAGTTTTCCCAATGTTTAATTTGTAATTTGATACCTCCCCATATTCATATATTGTCTTTAGTAGCTCCGGGGTTGAACTTTCCGGTACAGATATTGTCAGGAATATGTCGTCGGCATATGCTGAAATCTTGTATTCTGAACTCCCCATTCTTACTCCCTTAATGCAGCCATTTTGTCTAATCATATTTGTTAGTGGTTCTAATGTTATTATGTACAGTAAGGGAGCTAAAGGGCAGCCCTGTCTGGTTCCATTTTGGATCCTAAACCAGTCTGATTCTATATTTTGACCTATTACCTTTGCAGATGGATTCTCATATAGGGTCATAATGGCGTCCATCATTATCTGACCAAATCCCATAGCTTTCAATGATTCTTCTAGGAAGACCCTGCTGACCCTGTCGAACGCTTTTTCTGCGTCCAGTGACAGGGCCAGCATGGGTTCCCCCCGTCGATGAGCGACCTCAAAAATGTTGATTATCTTCCTTACATTATTTCCATAAACTCTTCCCTGCATGAAACCTACCTGATCCCTATGGATCAATAAGTCCATACTGCCCTTTAATCTGTTAGCCAAAATGGCAGCATACATTTTAGTGTCAGTATTTATTAGTGAAATTGGGCGGTAGTTTTTTATGTTTGTGGGGTCTTTCCCTGATTTTGGGATTGGCAGAATTGCTGCTTGCATCGATTCTGCGGGGAAGCGTTTGTTACTTATTACTTCATTAAAGAACTTTGTTAAGTGGAGCGTTAGTTTCGAGGCTAGTTTTTTAAAAAAGATACCTGCGTATCCATCTGGGCCCGGTGCTTTGTTGTTTTTTAGATGTTTTATTGCCCTTGTCACCTCGATCTCACTGATCTGCATGTCTAATTGTTTAATTTGATCTTCTGTCAATTTGTTTAAGTGAGATCTCTCAATATAATTTTTTACCTGTTCACGGGAGAATCCCTTATCAGGTAAATTATAGAGGGAGTGGTAAAATTTCTCAAATTCAGCACCTATATGTTTCGGTGATATTGCAGTTTTGTTGCCATTGATAATTTTGGCTATTCTAGCTTTGGCATTTCCTTTCTGTAGTTGTTTAGATAAGATTTTCTCTGGTTTATTACCTAAGTAGTAGTATTTCTGTTTTGCATGTAACAAAATTTTATTTGCTCTTATTATCAATTTTTAATTTATTTCTTTCTTAGTTTGTTGAATCACCACATCTTTATCTGCTTGAGGTGTCTGTTTATTACTTGGTGTAAGGTTTTCTAATTTTATGTATAGGTCTGAAAGTTTAGCTGTGCGTGATTTATTCAGATATATTTCTCTGCTGATAAGATTTCCTCTAATAACACACTTGTATGCATTCCATACATTGGACATTGAGGTCTCCTCCCCAAGGTTTTCCTTAAAATAAAGATCTGTCAGCTGTTTCAGTTCTTCTACATATTCCTTGTCATTCAAAAGGTATTCTTTTATTTTCCAGCTTGGTCTGAATTTTCCTTTGTTAAATCTAAATGTATTTATCAGGGCGCTATGATCTGACCATGCAACTTCCATTATATCACTTTTTCCACATTCCTCAATCAGATGTGCATGTACAAGGCACATATCTATTCTAGAGTATGATCTAAAACCTCTAGAATAGAATGTGTAATCCCGCAGGCCCGGATGGATAGTTCGCCATAGATCGTATAATTTGTATTTAGCCAGAAATTCACTACATGATTTTGCTAGCCCTAATAGGGATCTATCCATCTTAGCGCCGCTACATAATTTTTTATCCCATACCGGGTCCAGAATACAATTAAAATCGCCTGCCAGTATGAAGGATCCCTGAACGAGGTCATGTACCCTCTGCATGAGCCCGTTCAGGAAGCCCACCTGGCCTCTATTAGGTGCATATATGTTTAATAGTGAAAAAATTATATCATCCAGTTTACAGATAAGGAACACATACCATCCTTCAGGGTCTGTTATTTTATGTATTAGTTCATATTTGCATCTTGCCGCAATTAATATGGCAACCCCCCTTTTCTTTTGTGTCATCAGAGATGAGGACTTCATTTTCTTTCTCTTACACTACAACCACAGTTATATTTAACTACTACTGTTAATGTTATGTCTCATGCTATCTTTGGCTATTAATATTTCATAATTACTCTAAAGAGCTCATTAGATTCAACGTATTCACAATTAAATAGACACCAATTAAGTATTTGGAACATGGATTCATAAGCCTCAGGCAGACTGATTTAGGATATAGTTATTTGTAAGCAAATTTTAGAGAGTATTATTGTGTCCTACTATATTCTTACATATTTGCTATACTCTTGAAAAAAAATTCTGCAAATATGCTTATCCAAGCAATATTCCTAAGCATATTTTTACAACATTTTTTTCCTTTTACCTAATAATTTATGCCACTATTTTAAGGTTGCCAGACCTTTCTGTTAATGTAGTAGTGCACTGGTTATTAAATGGATCTGAATAATGACCTTGTGGCTGTAGGGAAGGTCACCTTATACTCTAATTGTAATCCATTTCTGTAAATGAGAAGCATAAGGATGGTGTCTGGCAACAGACACATTTAGAGGTGTCCTTTTTTCAGTGTAATTGCAATACAATTTATTTTTGATGAATACATCTTCACCTAGACAAGCATATATTCAAAATATCTGCGGCTGCCCATCATTGATGGCAGAACTAGGTAGTATAGAAGTATGAGTTTAATTAAGGATGGCGAAAGAATAAACTTCTGGGCAATTTACCAAAAACGTTTCACTGGTGATTACAAACAAACAGTGGTTACAAGCGAGCAAAGATCAAAATTGTTTTTAAGATATTAAAAAAAAAAAAAATGGATAATGCTTCAAAATGATTCTAAAGAACACCTGTTCAAGGATTTTCATAATAAGTAAGAGGGTGCTCTGGGTTATAAACAGCTGAAATAAAGAAAAAAGTAACTGCACTCGGTGAGGACAAGTTGGGAATATACAAAAATCCCTTTTTTGAATTAATTGATTTAATTAATTGATACTGCACACTGAGGATAATGTGTAGACCCCCCACCCCAAGCTATGAAATTAAAATAACTTAAACACACAAGAAAATAGCAGGAACAGTAATCAACATATATATATATATTTATATAATACTAAAAAAAAACTACTTGATAAGTAGTCTTGATAAAGGTCCGAGATTGACCACATGTCATTATGTATTTGAAATACTACCATTTGGTTATCGACTATAAAGACCACTATTTCCTCAATTGAAAAGACCCGTGAGTGCATGTATTTTTTCTGTTTTTTTGGACTGGTATATATATATATATATGCACGCCATACATGTATGATGCGAGTGTGGGGCAAGATACTATAAACAACATAACAAATTATTAGTAGGTAATTAAAAATAAGCAGCCGTTAGTAAGTTGCTCAGCTGTAGTAACCACAATATGGCGTAGAAGCCACAAAAAAATCATGCAGTAAAGTCAACGGCCAGGTCACTGTGGCTGATAAGAAGGCAGCACATATCTGTACACTTCATGTATCTTTACCAAAGAGAACAGTCAGATGGGATCCACATCTCCCTGTCGATGCTGATATCATCCAATTAAATCCAAAATAGGGCATATAGAGCCAGGTCCAAATATCTCTGTGTATGTAAATATGCTCCAGAGAAATTATCACATTCTCCTTTTGCACAGATAGTTTAAAAAATGGTGGGCATTGGTCTCGGGGTATGTATTCCCTAGTACACTTGTAGTCTGCAGGTTCCACTCCCCAAAATTAGACTGGGCGTCCGGCATAAGCAGATCGGCAAGTCTCAAATTTGAGACATTTAGTACATGCAAAAATGGTGGAATATCCAGCGGAGAAAAAATTTGTCCCACGGGCTAGTTAAACACCAAGTACTAATAAAGTTGATCAAATAAATTCTGCAGTCTGCAAACAATCCTCTCCATAATGTGCTGGCCAACTACCATATCACCATAACTGGTTTCATCTGGGCTCATAGCAGAGGTTTCCTTTTTTACATTTTAAATTTCAATAATATTAATTTTTGATGAATACATCTTCACAAAAATGTATTCTAAATATATGAAGCTGCCCATGGTTGATTTTTCAATTTGAGAAGAAGTATGATATTAATTAAGGACTCTGAATAAATTTAACAAAAAGTTAATATAAACAAACAGTGGTAACAAAACTGCTTTCATGATATACCCAGCTAAAGAATAAGGTTAAGTACTGATAGCGATTTTGTTCTTCACAGATTCCCTAAATTAAATGTGATGTAAAAACTCAAATACAAGTGTCAGAAACTGACCATGCCTGGACTTGAATTCTGACTTTCATGTTCCTAGCCCTCTTCTTTACCAGTTTGCCAGCCTGTATTTTACATTTTAGCCTATGTTCTAGTAATAATGAATATACAAAGTCTTGTTATTATCATCAACTCTCCTCACCTGTATCAAGTCATGTGCTCACTCTCAGCCTATAAAAGCCTCTTCCTGTGAATCTACCTTTGCCAGATTATTGTGGTTCCTGCCTGCAGTATACCAAGCTTTCTAGTGATCTTTACTTACCTGTTACAGATTTGGACTGTCTCACTACTCTGATTTCTCCTACCCCCTGACCTTGGCTTGCCTGACTACGCTTATACTCTTTGTTCCAGCCTCACAGCTCTGCTAAAAGACCAGATTGTCACTCAAAGATCAGGGGCTCAACCACCTGGGTAACGAGTGGCTACTTCTGGCAGAAGACCTTGCTGATCTGGCTGCTGGACTCCAAACCTGCTAACATCAGTATCATTACAACATGACTGTGTTTTCCTTTTTAACCCTATTCTGCACACATTTTTACACATGCTCAGTGTTAAATAATTTGAAGATATCAGTTTTGGCCTTAGTCATAGCGTACACAAGCATGGCATACAAAGCAGGAGTGTATCATGCCCCTGAGTGACAGGTGTGCTGCCAGTCTGGAGCACACCTGTCGCTCAGGGACACAATGTATCTCATGTATTTCCGAGGGGTGTTTGTGCTGCTGTGATGATATGGAACTGGATAGAGACCAATATGCAGGGCAACAATATATATACAGGTATAAACGTAATAAATAACTATACCACTCGTAATCCACAGTGGCAAGGTTGCCTGGAGGAAGATGCACACTTGTAATCCACACTGCAGGGGTGATTTTGAGAATAACGAGGATAGCGATGGTTAAAGGAAAACAGATAATCTTCAGCACGATAAACAGTCCGAGATCAGGGGCAATAGAGAGACAGCGTAACGATAAACAAGCCAGGGTCAGAACCAGAGAATGAGCAAAACGGTAGACAGTCCAGAATCAGGGGCACAGGCAGACAGAGAGTAGTCAGGAAAATCCAAGGGTCAGCAACGATAATCAGGAATAATAAACGCTAGGCTTCAGAAAACACGAGAATCACCAAGCACTGCTTGTCTGGTGATTCTGCCTTTTAAATCCTCCCGCGCCTCGCGGGTATGCGACGGGCGTGATGTCATCAGGCGCGCGCCTCTGTGTAGAAGGATAGACTAGCGGTGTGAACGCGCTAGCAAGCGCGTGAGATGGATCCTGGCTGCAATACAAGGGGGTGTACTCAGGAGAGTTGCTGCGGGGAAGATCCTGACAGTTCCCCCTCCCAAGGCGAGACCCCCGGGCTCGCCACCGGCCAGGGCGATCAGTATGACGGGCATGAAAAGCTTGAACCAATTCGTCGGCGTGAACTAAGTTGGCCGGTTCCCAAGATCTGTCGGCTGAGCCATAGCCTTTCCAATGGACGAGGTACTGAAGCCGGCCACGATAAAGACGAGAATCCAACACCTCCTCAACCTCGTATTCTTCGACCCCATCTACCAGAACAGGAGCAGGAGGGGACACCGTTCTTTCTGGGAAGGAATTGTCTACCCAAGGTTTGAGCAGAGATACGTGGAACACTGGATGCACCTTCATGGAGGGGGGTAAACAAAGCTTCATGGCCAAAGGAGAGATGATCTTAGTGATGGGGAATGGACCAATGAATCTGGGGCCCAATTTCTTCGTGGGACAAGAGAGTTTCAGGTGTTTAGTGGACAACCATACTTTGTCACCAGGTTTGTATAACGGAGCGTCGGATCGGTGACGGTCAGCAAAGTTCTTGTACCTTTGTTGAGATTGGAGAAGGGTATTACGTAGTAGAGAATACGTGCGGGTGATATTACGAACGTGTATGGAGACAGAGGGAACGGTGCTGGAGATGGGTGCTCCAGGAAGCATGGAGGGGTGAAAGCCATAGTTCACAAAGAACGGTGATCTCCTAGTAGAGCTGTGGATGTGGTTATTATAAGCAAACTCAGCCAGGGGTAAATAAGTACTCCAATCATCCTGGAGGTGTGTGGTGAAACACCTCAAGTATTGCTCTAGAGTCTGGTTGGTTCGTTCCGTCTGACCGTTACTTTGGGGGTGAAATGCTGTAGAGAGAGAACGGTGAATATGTAATTCGGCACAGAAGGCTTTCCAAAAATGAGATGTAAATTGGGTCCCTCGGTCGGAAACTATGTTCTCAGGTAGACCATGCAATTTAAAAACTTCACGTAAAAAGAGATCAGCGGTCTCTGTAGCCGAAGGTAGATGAGTGTAGGGTATAAAGTGTGCCATTTTGGTAAAACGGTCCACAACCACCATTAACGTGTTGTATTGTTGAGACAGGGGTAAATCCGTAATGAAATCCATGGACACTTCACTCCAAGGTCTTGTAGGTATGGACAAAGGTTGGAGAAGACCCGAAGGTTTGTGATGGCTTTCTTTAGCACGAGCGCAGGTGTCGCAACTTGAAACAAACCTTCTTACCTCGTCTCGTAGTGTAGGCCACCAAAATGTTCGTGAAATGAGATCTTTGGTTTGACGAATGCCACCGTGCCCTGCTGTTGGGGAGTCGTGGAAGAACTGCAAAATCTGTAGACGAGCTTCGGGAGGTACATACACTTTATCTTGATAAAAGAATAATCCTTGTTGGTGTGTCAATCGTTCAGGATTGGGTACATCGGGACTTGAAGAATGGGTACGAATGGTATCCCATATAGATTGTGTGGCATTTAAGAAATGTTCCGACTGGAGTATAGTACTTGATCTCTCTTCATGAATATCTTCGGAATTGGACATACGTGATAGAGCATCTGCCTTGAGATTGCGGGAACCTGGACGGTATGTGATATGTAGTTGGAAACGCGTGAAGAAGAGTGCCCATCTCGCCTGTCTCGGTTGTAATCTCTTAGCAGTACGCAAATATTCGAGATTTTTATGATCTGTAAAGACGGTTATCGGGAAAAGCGCACCCTCTAGCAAATGTCGCCACTCCTCCAACGCGAGTTTGATCGCTAGTAATTCTCTCTCACCAACATTGTAATTTCTCTCTGCAGGTGATAGTGTTCTGGAGAAAAAGGCGACGGGATGCAATTGTTCATCTTCTTTATGACGTTGGGAAAGAATTGCCCCCACTGCAGTATCAGAAGCGTCTACTTCCAGCGTGAAGGCTCTTGTCGGATCCGGGAGAATTAAAATTGGAGCTGTGGTAAATCGAACCTTCAAGGAATTGAAAGCCTCTTGTGCTGTATCATTCCAAAAGAATGATCTGTTTTTAGAAGTTAAGGCAGTAATGGGTTGTATGACCTTAGAAAAGTTCCTGATAAATTTCCTATAGAAATTTGCAAAGCCCACGAATCTCTGTACACTTTTCCTATTAGTGGGTGTGGGCCATTCTTGAATAGCATTGATCTTTTTTGGGTCCATCTGAATGTTGTTTGGTGATAAAATAAAACCCAAAAACTCAACTGATCTTGTCTCAAATTTGCATTTCTCCAATTTTGCATATAGTTGGTGTTGTCTCAGACGTGCAAGGACAGTGCGGACATGTTCTCTGTGTTTCTCCAGTGATGAGGAGTAAATGAGTATATCATCAAGGTAGATGACAACGAAACGGTCCAGGATGTCACGGAAAATATCATTAACGAAATGTTGGAAGGTGGCTGGTGCGTTACACAGTCCAAATGGCATTACCTTATATTCAAAGTGTCCATAACGTGATCGGAAGGCGGTTTTCCATTCGTCTCCCTCTCTAATTCGTACCAAGTTATATGCACCTCGAAGATCAATCTTTGTGAAGACTTGAGCTGAACGGAGGTGGTCCAAGAGTTCTGAAATAAGAGGTAGAGGATAACGATTTTTTGTGGTAATATTATTGAGTTCCCGGTAGTCAATACATGGTCGTAATCCACCGTCTTTTTTCTTGACGAAGAAAATGCCAGCCCCAGCAGGTGAAGTGGATGGTTGTATAAAACCCTTGGCTAGATTTTCTTCTATGTAGTCTTTTAATGAGGTGAGTTCAGGTTCGGCGAGGGGGTAAATTCTTCCAAAAGGAATGGGTGCTCCGGGAAGAAGATCGATGGGACAATCATAATCCCTGTGAGGAGGGAGTACATCTGCCTTTTTCTTCTCAAATACGTCGTGGTACTGTGTGTAAACTGAGGGTAACGTAGAGGAGGAATCTGGTTCTGCAATAAAACATAAAGTACCTTTGTCCAGACATGTGTCGGTACAGTGTTCAGAAGTAAACGCCAAGGTACCTGTTCCCCAATTTATAACGGGATTATGTAACCGGAGCCATGGAAGCCCTAGAATGAGGGAGAAGATAGGTGCTGGTACAATATCGAACTGGATGAGCTCTTGATGTCCTTCGCCGATAGTCATGACTAAGGGGATGGTTTCGTGAGTGACCGGACCTGTCTTCAACGGGCTACCGTCTACGAGCTGGATATGCATTGGCGACTTCTTACGATGGGTAGGAATTGCGATGGCTTTGGCGAGATCGGTGTCGATAAAACATCCACTGGCTCCGGAATCCACCATCGCCATCAGGGAAATAGGGCCTTTAGTCCACTGTAGGGAGAGAGGGATGGAAAGATGAGGAGTCTTATCGGGAGACGTTACTGTGTTTCTTGCAGTAGGAAAAGAGGTGATCTTACCATTAGTAGATCGTCTACGGGCACGGCATTCTTTGTACATATGACCTGATTTACCGCAGTACAGGCAGAGATTTTGACTCCTACGTCTGGCTTTTTCCTCGGCAGAGAGGGGACCTCGAACTAATCCGATCTGCATGGGTTCATCGGTGCCTTGGGGTGTAGGGGTTCTGGTCTCGTAATGGTAGGGACTGTAAGCAGCTCCTGTAGATGGAGTATTGTTAGTACGTTCCGCTTTTCGTTCCCGTAGTCTGCGGTCTATCTGAGTGACGATACGAGTAAGATCATCCAAGGAGGAGGGTATACCAACTCGTGCCAATTCGTCTTTAAGACCATCAGAAAGTCCTAAACGGAACTGATCCAGTAGTGCTGATTCATTCCAAGTCGTTTCCAAAGCGATCCTGCGGAATTCGGTAATATACTCCTCTACTGGTCTACGGCCTTGTCTAAGAGAGCGAATTGCGCTTGTGGCCGAGGTAACTCTAAAAGGATCCTCATATAAGGAGTCCAGAGCTTGTCGGAAGGACCCCCAGGTGTCGAGGACTGAACTATTGGTGTGAAGGAGGTGGTGAGCCCATAATTGGGGTTCCTCTGTGAGAAGAGAAATCACGGTATGTATCTTCACGTAGTCAGATGCGTAGGTTCGTGGACGGAGATTAAATAGAATTTGACACAAAGTGATGAAGGTACGGTACTTCTTTCTATCTCCAGTGAATTTCTCAGGTAATACCACTTGTGGTTCGAGAGCGGTAGCTCCTTCTAGTAATATGGGAGCCGGAGGAGGTGCATGAACCCCTACTGCAGGTTCGGGGGCATTACCTGGATGGGTCTGTAAATGTTGTACCTGTTGTTGCAGGTGGGCTTGGCCTGTTTGTAGGTCTTGCACTGACTGATTCAGTGTAACCAATTGCTGAGTGAGAGCAGCAATAGCCTCCGTAAGTCCTGCGGTCTCCATGAAGAAAGGCTTGGTGATTATGTGATGATATGGAACTTGATAGAGACCAATATGCAGGGCAACAATATATATACAGGTATAAACGTAATAAATAACTATACCACTCGTAATCCACAGTGGCAAGGTTGCCTGGAGGAAGATGCACACTTGTAATCCACACTGCAGGGGTGATTTTGAGAATAACGAGGATAGCGATGGTTAAAGGAAAACAGATAATCTTCAGCACGATAAACAGTCCGAGATCAGGGGCAATAGAGAGACAGCGTAACGATAAACAAGCCAGGGTCAGAACCAGAGAATGAGCAAAACGGTAGACAGTCCAGAATCAGGGGCACAGGCAGACAGAGAGTAGTCAGGAAAATCCAAGGGTCAGCAACGATAATCAGGAATAATAAACGCTAGGCTTCAGAAAACACGAGAATCACCAAGCACTGCTTGTCTGGTGATTCTGCCTTTTAAATCCTCCCGCGCCTCGCGGGTATGCGACGGGCGTGATGTCATCAGGCGCGCGCCTCTGTGTAGAAGGATAGACTAGCGGTGTGAACGCGCTAGCAAGCGCGTGAGATGGATCCTGGCTGCAATACAAGGGGGTGTACTCAGGAGAGTTGCTGCGGGGAAGATCCTGACAGCTGCGAACAGGCAGCACACAAACCCTCGGAAATACACGAGATACATCCGAGAGGCCGACGGCATCTACAAATTCGGAAAAAGAGTCTCTCACCCTGTTGCCAATTAGCAGCTGCCGTCTGTCTCCCAGATATATTTCTGGTGTTTGTGTGCTCTCTGTTCGGAGAACACAAACTCCATAAATAGACAGCGCGGCTCAATGCTAGGTGTGCAGCAGAGAAGAACGCACAGTATAACGTGAAACAGTAATTGTCCAAATAATAGGCTCAAGGTTCTCAATCAATGCACCAAGTTTGGCATTGATACCACCACTCCCTCTCTCTTTATTGACCTGAAGAATCCCCATGGTGGGTGTGGTGCATGTAATGTGATTTTGTTTTCTGTATTATAGGCATGTCCTCTCAGACTGTGGCTTATATTTGTAGTTTTCCCTGATAATTGCAATTCGCATTGACAAATGCAGATGATAAATATTTGTTTTCTCCTATTTATTTCAGTTTAGATTCCTGTAAAAAGTGTGCACTGGGATCTTGAATAATTTCTTTTTTACGCACAAAATAAGGGCAACATTTTTGCTCTGTCTGAATTGTTAGGGATTTTGTTTACCGATTAGATGTGGTGAACACTTTCTCATGTAAAGCACTACAATGCATTAGCATTTTTGTTTTGCATGTATCTGAAAAAGAGGAAGATCATTATCAGCACTTAATGTGCTCAGGTCAACGTGAGTTATCACTGTTTTTTAGCTAAAGATTTTCTATTGCAGTCCATGATATTCAACAGGAAAAAGAAAAACATTGGTCCGCTAAGCTTGTTGCAGACTCCAATAATATATGTGTAATGTGTATATAATGTGTAAAACAAAGCCTACCAAACAGGTGTGAGCTGCAATTACAGTGTAATTGTCTATACGGTGTATAGAAAAAAAACAAAGAATGTCAGTTGGCGACAATTATATCAGCATAATATAAATGAGAGTGTTTAGTTATTTGAATTGGTCAAGGAATAAATAAGCTCACCCACTATGGCAAGGCATGCTCTTAATAAGGTGAGAACCTAAACTCACCTACTATAGATTGAGCACCCACAGCAGCCTATACTGCAACCAAAACCTTATCAATGTGTTGGAAGAGGTGCAATTAAGCATACTCACAATTGACCCCTGGACAGCAAGCTGCAACCAGACAATGAGGAGCCAACAACCTCAATTGTGTGCAAGTAGGGAAAAGAAAAATGTCGGTGCGCTAAGCTAGTCACAGGCTCAAATAATATACATGTATCAAATGAAGCCTACCAAACAGATGTGAGCATGCTGCAAATACAATGTATACGAAAACAGTTTATTATTATTGCCCTCAATGAAATGAAATAAAGTATCATGTCATCGAATCGCGTTACAATCGTATGCTGACTATACTTAAAAAACAAATATTTGAAATACTTGATTGTAACCATTGTTTGATATCATTGGCATAAATCTTTGCTACATTTCGTAGCACTTTTTTATTTGCATTTATTGATTTGGAACAAAGATCGTAAACATGCTGGCATAGTTGTGCATGCCATTGCACTGACCTGCTAAATATAACGTAGCAAGAGCTGATTTCTCAAAGACTTGTGGCTCTTTAACCCTTCTTCTTGGCATTGTTTCTTTTATCTTATGAGTTGTAATATTGTTTTTTAAGGTTTCAGTTTTTCTTCTGGACTTAATAAAGAAACAAATCTATTAAAGAGACATTTCGGTTTACCGTCAGGAGGTTTGAAGTACACCTCTTTTATATTTGGAGCTCTGCTCCAATTTCAAAACTCATTGTGACACTATTTTGAAGATGTTCCATTTTATGGAAAGAAATCATGGATTTGACACTGTAGGGCGAGTAACATTGACACTGACATTTATAAGCTATGACATTGCCATTTCATATCACCGTCATGTACATTGACATTTGGGGAAGGCATCTTTACCTAAGGACCTTTCACTTTTCTTTCTCTGTCTTGGGACATCAGCATAGTTACGGTAATTGTTTTAGCTGTTCGTTCCATCCAAATGCAAAAATAAAATAACTCCTGCTTCCTTTTCCTGCACTGACAATGCTCCACTTTATGTGGAATCTTTTGCACTTTACACAGTAAGACCTTTAGAAGGTTCTTCTTCCATATTCAAAACAATCCTGATCCAGCTCCAACAAAGTAACCGTTCTTTCCTAGTAGCGCTAAGCAGCCTAATCACAAACTCCTAAACTTGAGATATCTCCAGATCCATGAGATGAGAACCTCTTGGCAAGTATCGTAAGAATCCATAGAGCTTACATATCTAGCTGCCCCAGTGCATCCATTGCATCTTCTGCCACCACCGTCTTTTCTATTTTGACGTTGTGCACATGGCTCTCCAATTTTTTTTAAATGTTTTTTTATTAGTCTTCCTGTATGTTTAATCAAGCTTCTAACTCTCCTTTCATTGTTGGTAGTAGATAAATACATTTTTATTGTAATGTAATCCATAAGCACCCTTGAGTTTGCAGAAGTTGTATTCCCATAGATTTCTATTAAGCACTCAACAATTATAGGTCAAGATAGTAAAATGTCTTTGTTTAACCTTGTGGAACCTACTAATTATTAGAATCGACACTAAAATGCATTTGTTTGATATTTGTAGGGTTTGATATTTGGTTAGTCAAACTGCCCTAAGTTATAGTCATTTGGGCAAACAGTTCGATAAAATGAATTAGTTCCTAGCAGACTTTTGAAATATCTGTTGATTTGTGTGTCTTCGCCACTTGTCAAAATAAATAGAATGTGGGGTACATAATATATTTCTTACACATATTATTGCCTGACATGTTTGCAAGCACAGAGGTCAGTAAAAAAGTTGTTGTTTTTATGTCAAAAACAAACAAACCATGTTGACTTAATTGGTTGCTGTCCATTCTATTTGATCTATTCACTAACATTTGAGAATAGCTGATAGTTTGTTTTTTTTAAAACCAGGTGCCAAATTTGACTTAGTCTCAAAAATAGCTTTCATCATTTCCCCTCCGATTACTTTCAGTGGGGAATATGTGTTTCTTTTTTTTTTTCTAAATCATATTCGGGTGCCTCAAAATCAACCTCCAGTCAAACTCCAAAGTTGACCTCCATCAGCTATTCTTTAGTGAATTGACCCATATATCTCACCTTAATTCATGTTATATTGGACAGTGACATGCCTGGTATTTTGTTTATAAAAATGTTGCTTTTATGTCAGTTTTGTATGCTTATTGTAGATAAGATAGAGAAATTATACAATATATTTTTAAACCTACCTTCTACTGAACCAAGCTAGACTTTAACAGCTAGGGAGTTTCTTGCCCTGCTGCCCACCAACTCAGGCATTTTGGAAAATAGGCCTCTATCACAAAAGTAAAGACTGATCTGAAACTATGGATATTTGCCAGATAAAACCCAGCTATAAATGGTGAACACATGGTGTGGATTTGACAAGATGCCTAAGTGCTTCACAGTTATTGAAGTGATGAATTGTCATTCTATTAAACTATTTACATACCTCCTTACAAACACTCTGGCAAAGTCAAAACCCCCAGCAGCTTGGCTTGGTAGGGGAGTAGCTGCTATCCTGTGCATACACAAACTATGCTACCAGAGAATGAAGGACAGGGCCACTTAACACAGAACCATTGGGGGGTAGATAAGAATTTACACTGTCATGTGAGGGATGTCACCAAAAAAAAGATGTATTTATGTCAAGGGCAACAGTTGCAAAAAAGAAAAGAAAATTAACAAAAAACATTATAGAGTATTAACTATTTCAATGCTAGTTAGAATTAAAAAAAATATTTAACTCTTTGGTTGTTTTTAGTTTTGGACAAGCGACTACGGAGGGGGTATTAACAACGCATTGAAATATTCATAGATCAACCCACTCAACTCTCTTGGAATCTTCTAGTCAGCAGAGCTATATGGTAACCGTAAGGTCTTTCTTTGACACTCAACAAAAGGACATTTCTGTCAGCAATGGAAATGTTTGCTTACTGTAAAGAAATCAAATGCATTGCCAAGAGAGGTCACATTGTCAGACACAATAAATAGCTTCAAAAAGTACATTTTTTTTTTTAACAAAGCATTCCACAGAGTTACCAAGATGAATTTAAACACAGATGGAGTGTTGATCGAAATCGAATGCCAATTGCTGTCTTGTCAGGAAAGATTTCTCCACACAGTGAAGCATACTGAAGCTTCTTTCAGATCAACAGCAACCGACAGATGATATGTGTATGGTAGATCTATATATGCATTTTTTTTTTATTATTATTATTTGTTAACTGTGTTAGTTAAAATTTGAAAATATATAAGTATGCCACCCTGAAAAAAATATAATACTTTGAATCAGTGTCGTTTAACTTTTTTTTTAATGTTGGGGGCAGCAATTAGGATATAAGAACCCATGGGCTTTTTAGCTGTGACCCCCCTGACTGCCTGTTGAATATCAATGTTTTAAAAGTACCTTTCTTCTACAGTGGATATAAAAAGTCTACACACCCCTGTTAAAATGTCAGGTTTCTGTGCTGTAAAAAAATGAGACAAAGATAAATCATTTCAGAACTTTTTCCACCTTTAATGTGACCTATAAACTGTACAACTCAATTGAAAAACAAACTGAAATCTTTTAGGTAGAGGGAACAAAAAATATAAAAATAAAATAATGTAGTTGCATAAGTGTGCACACCCTCTTATAACTGGGGATGTAGCTGTGTTCAGAATTAAGCAATCACATTCCAAATCATGTTAAATAGGAGTCAGCATACACCTGCCATCATTTAAAGTGCCTCTGATTAACCCCAAATAAAGTTCAGCTGCTCTAGTTGGTCTTTCGTGAAATTTTCTTAGTCGCATCCCACAGCAAAAGCCATGGTCCACAGAGAGCTTCCAAAGCATCAGAAGGATCTCATTTTTAAAAGGTATCAGTCAGGAGAAGGGTACAAAAGAATTTCCAAGGCATTAGATATACCATGGAACACAGTGAAGACAGTCACCATCAAGTGGAGAAAATATGGCACAACAGTGACATTACAAAGAACTGAAGCTCCCTCCAAAATTGATGAAAAGACGAGAAGAAAACTGGTCTGGGAGGCTACCAAGAGGCCTACAGCAACATTAAAGGAGCTGCAGGAATATCTGGCAAGTACTGGCTGTGTGGTACATGTGACAACAATCTCCCGTATTCTTCATATGTCTGGGCTATGGGGTAGAGTGGCAAGATGAAAGCCTTTTCTTACGAAGAAAAACATCAAAGCCAGGCTACATTTTGCAAAAACACATCTGAAGTCTCCCAAAAGCATGTGGGAAAAGGTGTTATGGTCTGATGAAACCAAGGTTGAACTTTTTGGCCATAATTCCAAAAACATCACTGCACATCACCAAAAGAACACCATACCCACAGTGAAGCATGGTGGTGGCAGCATCATGCTTTGCGGCTGTTTTTCTTCAGCTGGAACTGAGGCCTTAGTTAAGATAGAGGGAATTATGAACAGTTCGAGTCAATATTGGCACAAAACCTTCAGGCTTCTGCTAGAAAGCTGAACATGAAAAGGAACTTCATCTTTCAGCATGACAACGACCCAAAGCATACATCCAAATCAACATAGGAATGGCTTCACCAGAAGAAGATTAAAGTTTTGGAATGGCCCAGCCAGAGGCCAGACCTGAATCCGATTGAAAATCTGTTGGGTGATCTGAAGAGGGCTGTGCACAGGAGATGCCCTCACAATCTGACAGATTTGGAGTGTTTTTGCAAAGAAGAGTGGGCACATCTTGCCAAGTCAAAATGTGCCATGCTGATAGACTCATACCCAAAAAGACTGAGTGCTGTAATAAAATCAAAAGGTGCTTCAACAAAGTATTTATTTTTATATTTTTTCTTCTCTCTACCTAAAAGATTTCAGTTTGTTTTTCAATTGAGTTATACAGTTTATAGGTCACATTAAAGGTGGAAAAAGTTCTGAAATGATTTATCTTTGTCTCATTTTTTTACCGCACAGAAACCTGACATTTTAACAGGGGTGTGTAGACTTTTTATATCCACTGTACACGGAACACTCTTTTGGGGAATGATTCCAAGTGGACAAAGGAAGATTGAGGACAATGTGCAAAATACTACTTTTCAGAAAAAAAGTAGAAAGTAGTAAATGCAGTGTGTTTACTCAAATTTAAATAATAATTACCTATGAAAATACTGATCCATTAATTTTAGCAGGGTCATAGAAATTTTATCAGGGGCGCTGGGAGCAAAAAGGCAGGCTACCACCATTCCTGCTAATAATACTGGGGGTGGGATACCTGTCTATTGGCTCCCAGCTCCATTATTTAGAACAGTAGTGCTGGGAGATAAATATGCATTCTCCCAGACCCTTTAATATGTGTTAAGGATCCCAGGGGTCCATAACACCGCAGGCTTTCCTGTTGCATGTGGACTTGAAGCTCCCTAAAATAGCTAGTAAATCTCTAGCCAGTCATGTCTTGCTGGCTTGTAAGTTATTAATGGTAAGATTGTGGAGGAGAAAGGATATCCCATGTTGGGGCGAAATTAGAAAATAGATTAATTTCCAACTGGAGTCTGAAAGCCTCACTTACGATGCCGGTAAAAAGGCCCCAAGATTTAGAGATGTTTGGTCTCCTTTGTCCCTAAGATTCTAACCCCTTTGGAGATAACGTCGAGCCCGCATGCTATTGATAAGCTGAAGTCCATCTACCCTTCTATCCCTGTCCGAGAGTTTGCTGCCCCGTTTACTTTCTATGTTTGAAGCCTGGTTTTGATGTTTATTACAGATTACTCCCTCTTCAGGAGACTCGGCCCATTTTATGTGACCTGAGCCTCTTTCGGGCATGCTAATGTTTAAACATGTGGGATTTTGTAAAAATCTTATAAAATATATATTGTCATGTTTGTATGTTTAATATGGAAAATGTTTTATAACATAAATATAAATATTTTCTTTATAATTTAGAGATAATATAGAAGGATCCCAGGGGTCATTTGGGTAGCCCCCGGCACCTATTTTTGAATGGCAGGGTTATTTTTATTTATTTATTTTACTTTTTTATGCAACTTGCTTCCAATATAAATTCCCTTTGGAATTACCGAATAGCAATTTGTATTGCTTTTCACTGAAAAGAGTTTTAAATAGGAGAATGAGATGGACTTTGGTGAGATGCAAGGAGAAGAAGGTTGAGTTTCTTGTGAAAAGCAAGTGGAGGTCGACTTGCGAAGTCAACCTTTAAAGTGAAAGTCAACCTCCTAAGATGACCTCCTCGCACTATACTTGACCTTCAATGAATAGGTCCCACTGTATAGATAAAAAAAAAAATTCTACAGTCACAGTAAAAGCAATGTGCTGTGAGCTCGGTCATAATGTAGCCTCGGGACCTGCAAAGTTCTGTTTGCTCTCTTGGTTATGACCTTTTCCCCGATTTACTACAATCTTGTACTGCCTTCTCTATGACCCTGTGCTGTCTGACGTCACCTCTCTCAGCTCTGCACTACCGGAAAATATTCATCACATCCACATTATATCAATCTACTTTCTTCCGGTATCTTTTGCATTTTCATAGAATTATCCATATACTACAACCTGCAAAAGAAAACGTAAGCAGCTATTCTTTTCTCTTTTTTTTTTTTAAAGCACTTCATTAAGAGACAATAATAGATAGCAAAATAATTAAATCTAGTTCTTATCTAAAGTGCTGATTGGATTTTATATTAACAGTCACATTGATTAATCTTGATCATTATTTTAATTAAACATGCATCCAAAGTAATTGTACACTTGAATACTTCAAAACGATATATGACAAATGTAAAGTACTGGTGGGTGTTTTGGCAGTAATTACATCTATGAGCCATACGCGATAAAATGAGCCATTATTGGCCACCTATCAGAATGCTAATACATTTGATTTAAGACATGGCACTCATGCTGGACTTTTTACACGACTAACCTGTTTGTGATCTGTTGAACATCAGTGCATTATTTAATTAAAGCCATATTGTTTAATACAATTTTGCTAAAAGCTACTAGGAATGTAATGTTAGCCACTGCTATACAATTTAGGTACAGTGCTATAAATGTAAGTATAATGCTTTATTTTACATTTCCAGTGGATGATTGTTTTTTTTTTTTTTTTTCTATAATGCCCTGTTGTCAGGGCACCACTATGTGCTGGTAGGATAACCCTAAGTTATCTATGCTCTAAGTGCAGTACCTGTTAAATCCTCAGAGTGGTAGGTTTGAGTCATGGCAGGCTGAAGAGAGTCTATCACCTAAACGTTGTAATAATGTGAATGAAGAGGATCAAACATGTTCTATTCATTGTGTTAGCACAATTGCAGCCAAATGCCTCAATTAGTAGAAACATGTGTTTTAAATGTGTCTGTGGTGTCGCTTGCTGATGACATCACCTGTGGGTTAATATGCAAAGGACAAAATATATTCAGAAAGCAGACATGCCCACTGAAAATTTATATGCAAATAAATATATTTATTTTAAAATAGTATATCGTCAAACAATGGCTTTTGTGTTTTCTCTGCATTTTTTTTTTTTGTATTTCATGTGTTTTTCCCCTTTGTTTTTCATCTTTTGAATCTTTTACTTGTGCTACATTTTTTCTGCAGTTGTTACTTTTTCACTTTTATTTGTTGTTGACACTGACATTGTTCCCCTTTTTTTTCTGCTCACCCCCTTTTTTCGGTAAATCTATACATATTTTTTGTACTATCGCTGATTTTTCAGTAACAAACCCTCCTTTTATTTTGCTTCTCCTCTGTATTACTCTGCCATTTTTTGATGATATACGATTGTAAAATAAATATATATGCATATAAATTTTCACTGTGCATGTCTGCTTTCTGTATATATTTTGGATTTTCATTGATATGCCCCCCAGGAGAGAGCATATAAGCAGTACCTTGTTATGCACCTGGTACTACCTAAAAGATTCTCTCCTTACCAGTAACTCTCACCATTTGTTTTTAATATGCAAAGGAACTTGCTTTTCAATGGTAAATGTGTAATTTTCTTAACAATCTAATTTCTCCTCCACCCCACACAGTTTTATCACTTATGCCCTAAGCATCCATCTCTTTTAATCAAAAACTCGGAATTGCTATCTTTCCTTTCGATTAACCTGAAGAGATCTGAATGGAAGCAAGGGTTAAAAAAAAACATGTCCCAGACTTTGAAGTAAACCCAATGTGTATCTTAATGTCAGAAGAGGGGCTCGCCCCACTCCATCTTCCTAATGCAAGGGTCCTCGCTGCTAGCACAGAGAGAGACCCTAGTTACGGTCCCCCCTACTGATCCAATTTTAAAACGAGGGGCCAGTTGCCGACCAGACGGCTGCCTGCTTCCTATGGAAGCATGGCAGCAGTCGGTCAGAGGATAAACTGGTGTGTACTATCAAAATTACAAGCCAGTTTATCCTCGCCATAGGAACAAATAACTTTTCACTACTATATTAGAAGCACAAGTGAAATATAAAGTTTAGGGTTCCTTTAAGTTTGAAATTCCCATCTCAATTCCTTGCAACTCTCTTTTTCACTGCTGTGACACACTCTCCCACACTGAAAAGTATTGTGAGTTTTACTGTTCTGACACACTCACATATTGCACACTATTGTGAGTTTTACTGCTTTGACACTTTCTCACAAACAACACACTATTGTGAGTTTTACTGCTCTGACACATTCTCACACACTACACACTATTGTGAGTTTTACTGTTCTGACACACTATTGCACACTGCACACTATTGTGAGTTTTACTGTTCTGACACATTCTCACACACTGCACAGTATTGTGAGTTTTACTGTTCTGACACATTCTCACACACTGCACAGTATTGTGAGTTTTACTGTTCTGACACACTCACATATTGCACACTATTGTGAGTTTTACTGCTCTGACACATTCTCACAAACTACACACTATTGTGAGTTTTACTGCTCTGACACATTCTCACACACTGCACACTATTGTGAGTTTTACTGTTCTGACACACTGTCACATACTGCAAAACATTGTGAGTGTTATTACTGTCTAGCACCATTATACACTGCACAGCAACAGTTCCTATGAGGCTCAGCCAGACATAGTTTGCCCATGATCTTGGCTGAGCATTATGGAAAAATCAAGTTCACAGCAGATAAAGCTGTAGATGTTATCTGAATTACAGTTTCCATGATGGGACATCCAAACGCCCTCCCCATGATGCTGGCTGAGTACCATTGGAAGTGTGGTTCACAGCAGCAGATATTATAAACTACTTGATCTGAGTCTCTCACAGGAGCCTAGCTTGCTGGGGGCTCGTTTGGCCCCTGGTGATCAGTGGAGGGGTCCTCTACCCCGGAGTCCATGGTATGGAATGAACTTCTGGTCTCTGCAAGGCGTACGCGTATCCATAATAGTCTGACTGGACTGTGTCTCAGTATCCAGTTAGACATGAACACCATTATAATATCTGTACTGTCCCAGCTGAGAGGTGCAGTGACCGAAAGCCCACTCGTGGACATCTGTTTTGTCATGATGAGAGGTAAATTATTCATATTCTGTTAGTAAGGAAGTTATATATTTAAGTAATATTTTGGGAAGGTTTATAGCTAGAGAATTACCATGCAAAATAAATGTAAATGTATAAAATAAGATAATGACCACGGACAATGTGTGATATCTGTATGTATTAACTTTGCTCTGACAGTATTCGTAAACACGTTGAATAAAAAGTTTTTTCCTCGGCTACATTTCTTCATTTGACCTCAATCAATGTTAAAAAAAAGAAAACGTTGGCATAACTATATTAAATTAGGAAATTGTTTTATGTTATCTGTTCTTTAAAATGATTAATTTAGCCTGTATGTTATGAGTAATATTCTGTGAAAGCTATATCTTTAAGATCTTATCCTGGTTGTGCAATTATACAGTTCATATACCGAATGTAAGACAAAGGAGATTTTTTTAGAAATTATAGCATTTAATTTGCCGATGAATATATTTTATGCCCTGTCAAGATATATAACATTTTGTCTTTGGTAATATTAGAGATATACTGCCATAGTATAGCCTTTGATATCCCTAATTCACTATGCAATGGGTGACTTATTTCCACATTCGATTTACACTGTGCAGCAGGTACAATGTGGAAATTTCCTTTGCAAAACCTAATCAGAATTTCATACGTTAATAGGTTATAGCAAAAGGGGAAAGTAGTTATCAATTTTCTTAAAGGTTATCAATTTTCTTTTGCTATAAAATTATGTCTTGATCGTATATTCGTACCTACTCTATTTTGCTATTGCAATACATGTTTTAAGAATTTAGACATTTTTGTTTTTTTTATTTTCTCCGTTTTGCAAAAATAGCAAAACTAATGATATAAATTATAATTTACTATGGTGGATTGATGGTTTACTGTGTATTTTTCATCTTTTGTTATATCGTTGCGTTGTTTGCTCAGATTACAGGAAATAAAACATAGCATTACATGCAGATTTACAAAGGGTCAACAAAGTAATTGAAACCCCACAGGATAAAGGAGTGCTACTTTGAAAAATCACAATTATAATCATATTTAGTTGATAATGCATATGTGTCAGCTAGAAGAGGTCTAACCATAATGTGGTTTTTCTTAGCAACAAGATCAACTAACAGAGCTCCTTAGACACCAAATACAAGCATGCGTGGGATAGGCACAAGACTATCCTAGAAATAAGATAAGGCCACCGACTAATACAAGTATTTAGAAAATTGGGCAGACTAGATGGACCAAATGTTTTATTTCTGCCTACACTTTCAATGTTTCTATTTAGGTTGCCCGAATTGCAAGTACATATGATACCTAAAGGTGCAAAATATGTCAGTACATACACCGATCAGACATAACATTATGACCACCTGCCTAATATTGTGTAGTTTTTGATACAAAAACAGCCCCGACCCATCAAGGCATGTACGCTGCTTGACCCCTGAAGGTGTGCTGTAGTATCCGGCACCAAGATGTTAGCAGCAGATCCTTTAAGTCCTTGAACACTTTGTTGTGTTCCTCAAACCATTCCTGAACCATATTTGCTTTGTGACAGGGTGCATTATCCTGCTTAAAGAGGCCAATTCCATCTGGGAACACTATTTACATGAAAGGGTGTATATGGTCTGCAACAATGCTTAGGTAGGTGGTAGGTGCAGGGCCGGTGCAAGGATTTTCGTCTACACAGGCAAAGGTGCATAAAGGTGCTTAAATATTCAACTCGCATCTCGCTCTAAATGTGTCACACATTAAAACCCTTAAACACAAAGACACCCTTGCAGTCACACACAGAGATACAATTACCACTTACACACACACTTACACAGACACAGTGACACACTTACACACCCTTACAGAGACACAGTAACATACTTACACACACCCTTACATAGACACAGTGACACAATTACAAACTCCCTTACACAGACACAGTGACACACTTACACAAACACACATCCTTACACAGACACAGTGACACACTTACACACAAACCCTTACACAGAAAGTGACACACACCCTTACCACTTACACACACACACACACACACACACACACACACACACACACACACACAGTGACACCAATACACACATAACCTGAGACACACTATTTTGCTACTCAATATGCCAGTATTTTGCCCCTCAATATGCCATTTAATATGCCAGAATTTTGCCCCTCAATATGCCAGGATTTTGACCCTCAATATTCCAGGATTTTTCACCTCCAATATGCCATTTAATATGCCAGGATTTTGCCCCTCCAATATGCCCCTCAATTTGCCATTTAATATGCCAGGATTTTGCCCCTCCAATATGCCCCTCAATATTCCATTTAATATGCCAGAATTTTGCCCCTCAATATGCCATTTAATATGCCAGGATTTTGCCACTTATTATGCCAGGATGTTGCCCCTCAATATGCCATTTAATATCCTAGGATTTTGCCCCTCAATATTCCAGGATTTTGCCCCTCAATATACCAGGATTTTGCCCCTCCAATATACCCCTCAATATGCCATTTAATATGCCAGCATTTTGACCCCCCATATGCCATTTAATATGCCAGAATTTTGCCCCTTAATATGCCAGGATTTTGCCCCTCCAATATGCCATTTAATATGCCAGGATTTTGCCCCTCCAATATGCCCCTCAATATGCCATTTAATATGCCAGCATTTTGCCCCTCAATATGCCACTTAATATGCCAGGATGTTGCCCCTCAATATGCCATTTAATATCCCAGGATCTTGCACCCTCCAATATGCCATTTAATATCCCAGGATTTTGCCCCTTAATATGCCAGGATTTTGCCCCTCCAATATGCCTTTTAATATGCCCGATTTGCCTAAGGCAGCAGCCTGTGCTGCCTTACGGTAGCACCAGCCCTGGGTAGGTGTCAAAGTGACATCCACATGAATGGTAGGATGGTAGGCCATGGTTTCCCAGAAGAACATTGCCCAAAATGTCATACTTCCTCCATTGGCTTGCCACCTGTTAGTGGTCATTATATTATGGATGATCAGTGTGTGTCAACTGTTTTCCAAGCAACAAGAGGCATCAAATAAAACTCCAAAGATGATAATTAGTTGGTGAATGTGCATTGGACAGCGACAAAGTTATTTAATTTGTCAAGAGCACAGACTCAAAAATCATAGAAGATAACAAAAATACAACAGTGAAACTCAACAACAGGTAAATACATATACTCAACAGCATAGTTGCTATACCCAACAAAGATTTTCCATGACCTTCTTTACATGATATCTGCCTTAACCTTTTGTCAATTTATATGTTTTCAGAGCTATGTACCGGGGTATGCAAAGTGTCCTTAGTTGGACAACTGTCTCCATGCCAAGGTCTGTAAAGGTCCACATTATATTGTCTGTCACAGACTTCAGAAAATGTTGGTGCCTACTCCTACTATGTACCATTTTCAGACCTTGGACTACCTGCCATTGTGGAAATGAAGATGTGAAATTATAAATTATAAAGCACAAGCTGTAAACTTTGTTTTCTTGTCGAATATATTTGTATTTCAGCTGTTTTATAGACCTATTCTTCATTTTCTTCATTATATTTCTGGTATAATTCTATGTTTAGATCCAATTGTCTTGTCTGTCTATCTATCTTTGTACATGTTCAGTCAACGCATTTGTCTTGCAGGTCTAAGTCTGATGATAACGAGTTGACGGATGAAGTTTTACCCTGGGCCATTAAGTTGGTTTTCCCCCAGGCCATGTAACTAGACATGTCCATGTGAAAAAGCAGTTAAACATTTTTTTGTGTCCCTTAGAGGTCTTTAAATTTGAATTTGCCTCCTTAGAATAGGAGAACTGAAATGGACAAATTTTGCATTCAGAGGCAAATTCCTGTATTATGTGCAACTTTATTTGGAGGATTCATTAAATTGGGCTATTATGCCCGATCCTAATCCAATTCTGAACAAATCAGTCTATATTGTATAGGCCCTATGATGTTATCTTTTGGCTGTTAAACATGTAATTTTCATCTTAAACCATAATGTCATAAACTTAAACATAAACATTTAAAAATCACTTTCTCTTAATATGGGCAGATAGTTTTTAGTCTCTACATGTTGTAAATAACAATGACAGCGTTTGTTTAACGTTTCAGTGCAACTGCTTCACTTCACCTCATATTTTAATATTACTTGCAGGCAATGGGCAGATATATAATAGTTCATAAAAGTGCTGAAATTAAAAACGGTGTGTATGCTTTGTTTATACAGCTATAATGTCAGTCACAGTTAAACTTCTACACACATTGTTCCCAATAATAGCATTTAAAAGCTGCTGATTGAGCTCTGGAGAGTGCACAGTAGCTTTTAATACATAACATTCCATGCCATCACTGTGTCTTCAAGGTACAAAATGCCACAATGGTATGGAATATCATGCTATCCTAAAGTGGTTAATAGGGATTTAGATCTAACATTTCTCATCTCGTCATTTTAAATCCTTGAGATATAGCCATAAAATGTTATTAAACAGTACAAATGCCAGACTCCGAATGCCTTTTCTTTTTAATTTATTGTTTTCTGTGTCCCTGAATGTTTATTGTTCTGGAAAATGACACAACTGTTTTGGTCAAGTATTCTGTTAATTAAATGTATTATTTGTTTTCTATGTTGTGATACGTTGCATATCAGTAATTAATATCTGAAACACTGGAACAGCTGTTTGCACTTCGTGTCCATCTCATGTACTAAATAAAATTGTATCTATTGGCAAAAAACATTTTTTTTTGTATTGTTGTTTTTTAGTATAAATGTTGTTCCTCCTCTACCATTTGATTGGTGTGCAAATAATAAAGGCTTTATTTATGAAAGAGTGAACTGCAGAGAATTAAGAAGGGAATATGAAACTTACGTGCACAGCAGCTGAAGTGGAAACATTCTCCCATTCCACTGAATGGCCATTAAACCTAAGGCTACTTCGCTCTTAAGGTTGTAATTCCCTTTTAAATGATCTTTTTCATGAATCCAGTCCTATGTTTATCATGTTTAATGAAGAATAATGTGTATTTATTGTAGCGTAGATGTGACTATAAATTAAATTACATTTTCTTTTCACTCTTATTTATACTGTTGTCCACTTTTATGGGTTAAAAAAGTAGGGTTAAAATGATACCATGTATTGCTAACTGAGAGTTTGGTTACAAGCTTTCAAGACCAAGTTGTTAGGTCACTACCTCAGGCATCAATGAGGCTAAAACCAAATTCTTAGTTATAAAACATAGTTAACAGCTAAAAGGAAAGAAGAATATAGGGTATTGAAGAATGTTCTCAGCAGTAAACCAGTCAGTTCTACAGAGATCCAACAGATAAGGTCAGTTCAGTCGGAGCATCTCTGATCCCTCCACTCCCTGGTTGGGGGACATAAATCCATTAGACACAGGCCAGATCCATGAAGGTGTCTTTCACTGTATTCCTTAAAGCAGCATTATAGGGTTTGTAAAAATTATATTTATTAGTAAGGTTCACTTTTATAACTTTTTAAAGCTTGCTCTTGTGGATTTATTCGATTTGAAAGGAAATCAAGCAGTAATAGCAGAGTTGCAGAAATGATCTTATTCAGCCCAATGGCCATTCAACTTAAAGCTACTTTGGCCTTAGGTTTGAAATCCCCTTCTCAATTCTTTGAAATTCTCACTTTCACGAATAAAGCACTATAGGGGTTATGCATAAATACTCCACAATCGCCGTCTGTTATGTATAAGGATTGCGCCTTGTTATAACTCATGACACTTTGCAGTGTGGAAGAAGGACCTGTTTGGTGGACTTCCCCGACACAAATCCAGCACTTTTCAGCACTTGGTTTTTTTTATAGATAGAATGGGCCGGTACGAGACGCACCGGCCCAAGCAAAATAATATGCCGGAGGCAGCGCAGTCTCCTGAAATTTGTCGGAAGGCTCCTTTATTATTGGCGCACATGCCCATAGCGCCAGTATTTGTGACCATCAATATGTATCATTTTTAATGCCTTGATAAATCAAGTGTATTTATTGTAACATAGATGGGACTAGCAAAAGTAATTTAATTATTTTAATTTTTATGTGTATTGCTGTTCATGTTTGTAAGATTGTAAAGCCCTTAATTTTGTAGATATATTGGATTTAAAAGGTAGTCAGGTGGTATTATCTTAATTGGAAAAATTATCTATTTTAACATTGTCTTATTTTTCTTATTCCTTTGTTAGCTCTCCGTTTAGTGACTAGACCCAGCTTTTTAATCTTAATTACTTATGTATTTATGCTTTACAAAGAACCATTTAGGGATGAAACATTGCCAAGTACCTTGAATAAATTGCGGACACTTAAGGAATGTTATGTATTTCTAAACGTTTTTACCAGGAGGGATACATTGAGATTCATTTTTTTTTTCAAATATGTCATAACCCTCCTCATCTGATTATAATCAGACAGAAGTTTATCTTTTATGAGACTTCAAAGCTGCCATGTCACAGAGCTGCAGCTCTGACATTCCAAACACACCTCCTAGTTGGAAAGAAGGTGCTGATCTACACCCCTGCTATTGGCTGGAGAAGCACTATTGACGTGTGTAACCACCAGTGAGAGAGAGAGATGACTGCTTGACTTGCTCTGTCAGCTTCGACGGATTGCTACTCATCATAATAGACTAGTAAAAATACTATTTGGAAATATCTTTTGAATTGTGTACAATGTATCACCCTTCAAAAAACAGTTGCAACCAGATGTTAGTTCATGTCACATGCCATACAGAACAATATATATATATATATATATATATATATATATATATATATATATATATATATATCACTTTGATACATTCAAAAAAGCAGTACAGGAAACGTGAAGACTGAACTAATGCCAGATCTGTGATCATCGAGGCACAAGGATCCCTGTCAAAGACAGCAGTCCACTGATCAAATGTTGGTATCAAATGTTGGGGGATCTCAATTGGGGTTCAGCTATTGTGCTGTATGGTCTGTGGTATGATCTATACACTTTCACAAACTACCATTCTCACATTATTTTGTATTATTTATTCCTGCCTGCATCTACTATTTTGGTGGCTTTATGGTGATTTGGCCATCCTCACTTTGGATGGCCAAAATCATTTAACAAAATGCATGTATGTATATGAGTATCCATATAATGAAGTACTGAATGTTTAAAGCCACTTATATCTAACCCCATAGACCTCTATTTTAACATTTGCCTGGTACTATTGTTTACAAACTTTTGCTTCTTGAGTATTAAAATTCATCTGCACGGTCTTTCAGATATTTTGCATATATTAAATAATACAACAGTGTTCAGAGAGGAAATCTGAAATGGTGCTAGAATGAGAATGCTCTCTTCTGACACTTGACATTTTCAGTGGAAACAAGTACATATGTGACTTGACAAAATCAGAATAAATGAAGCAAATAGCTGTGATGGGATTCACTCAAGGTTTTTTGAAGAACTCAACGTTGAGATTACCAAGCTACGTTATGCATTTTTCTAACTTTGTTAACCAGGCATTCACAGCTTAGTAGGAAAGACATGGCAAGTTGGAGAAGTTTTCCAACTTAGCTGTTGCCTGATTTCAGTCTTTATCGTTCACCTGTGAAATTTATTTCTCATAAGTTCTGTAAATTTTTGGTTGAGCTGTCTTACCCGAGCACCATAGGGGCACTCCCCAAGAGCAAAGGGTGTCTCCAGAAGTGTATCTATTGCTAGAGAGATACAGCTAGACTCATGATAAGTATAAAGGCTGAAATGTGTATCTGTATATGCCTTAAAAATAACACTCTAATAGCAAAAAAGTGGGGAAGAGGGAAAAGCTACAATGGGAGAAAACTATTGGCTTGTACGTAAAAAACAATTGCTGCATATTTCCGTAACTCTTTTGAATTCACAAGAGCCCTTATTTTTTAGTAGTGGTTGAACTTATAAAACACTGTGCATTTTATAAAAAAAAAAAAAAAAAAAACTTTTATTTGAAAAATTTGATACTTGTACAATTGCAATTCATATCACCGGAGAATGACTTACTTTTATTTGAACCTTTCTTACAGTAATGCTCTCCCTATACATCTCGGACATTCCAAATAACTATCATTTATATTCAATGGTAAGTAATTGTTTTGCAAAGTATACATTTTAATATGATTGTTATTATTAGAGCTCATATAAAGTTACGGAATCACAATAACACTCTGACTACATTGATTCTCTTGAATGAAGCCTTCACTTACGCCAAACAATTTGACAATAATGTCAATGTTATATTTTTTTTTTTCTTGGTCCCAGTCTGAACACTGAGAAAGGTCATAAATAGCATCTTAAGTAATCTGGTCAATAGAGTGTTTTAGTACTATATAATCCAAAACCCATTATTGAAGGTTGCATAGTAAAATTAATGGAGAAAAGAATAGAGGCAAGTCAACTGAATCAAATAATTTTGAAAAGGCTAAGCTACTTCGGAACGAAACAATGATGCACAGTGGGGAATGCAATAAAGTGGGCATTATACATGCACCTGAGTGATAACATTCATTTTATTCATACTGTGGCAATTTCTGAATTTAGATATTTTGCATAATATAATTTAAAAAAATATTCATTTCTTTTCATTTAGCTTGTATATTGGCAAAATGGTCATGATTATGTCTTTTAGAAGAGTATCCTACACAAAAGTGCCTTATCGTTTTGTATTTTTTTTCTGTAGTTTTTAATATTATTTTTATTATTTACATTTGCTTTTTACTAAAACAGAGATGTATTCACTAAATAGGGATCAGATAAAATAGAGGCTAAACTAATAATACTTGTGTTTCATATGTTTAGTTATTTTTTTTAAAAAAGTGGTTCTGTAAAAAATGAGGAAACAATGTACCTTATTAGTTTAATTAGTAAAGTGATTTTTTTTTTTTTTTTTACATTTTTACAGTGTTTCCACAGTATACATTGTTACCTTTCATCACATGGTACCTAGTAGCTTTAACTTAAACATCACTTTATTAAAAAAAAAATGTTTTTAATGATTTAATTTAATGATTATGAGCATTATACATTGAATTTTCCTTCTAAATCATGAACATAATTATTTTTTGTTTTGTATGGTACTTTAGCATGATTTATCTACCCATCGACTACATACCTTTTGTTTGATAATACGTATTTTTATTTATATATAAGCTACCCAATCTCATATTTTAACAAGCCACCGCTATCACACTGGGATTAGCTCCTTTCCAAGATGGGAATTGAGAGACTAGAAAAAGAAAATAAATCAATCTATTGCTTTGAAGACAAAAGTGAATAATTTGAGGTTAAAAGGTACCAAATTCACCTCTCAAAACATATTGCTGTGATATATTTCATTGCACGTTTGCAGGTGTCTTTAAGGAAGATGCTGCAAGTTGATTAAATATCAATAAAAGGTATTGGACAGAGCTATTGTTAAATTATGGACAAAGGCTAATGAAAGTCGATGGTAGCTTAACAGCGGGAGCAGGCCAACGCGTATCACCAACCAGGGTAGATCTCCAGATGAGATTTCAAGAAGAAGCAAAACACAACGAACATTCAGCCTACTCGCCTTTATTTAAAGATGTTTGAAGCTAGCAGAATAATTAAGGGAGGATGGAGTGCACAGGTCAGCTATGGTTTGATGGATCTTCATCTAATGCATTTTATTCTGTGTCACAAATACAATGGTTACTCTGTATGTAGAAATCTGTTTGTCAGGTTTATATGTTATTTTAGCATTGCATTTCAGATGTTAACTGTTGATGAATGAATGGCAGTTTTAGAATTTGATCCTGCCCTGCAATCCAATCCATTTAGCTTCTCCCATCACAAGTCTTTACTAACTGTTGTAACAAATAGGTCTCTATGTTAGAATAAATGTTCCATGCTATTACCTGATACAATACACTTTTTATGTCTCTGTGTTTCGCTAACAAAGCAAGAGGTTTGCACGAAAATAAAAAAAAGGTTAAATATCACCACTTTATGCAAATATAGGGGAGCTTTAGCCAAACAAGTATTTATTTTAAAAAAATGTACCCATCAGGATCTCTAGCTACCTACAGTGGATATAAAAAGTCTACACACCCCTGTTAAAATGTCAGGTTTCTGTCCTGTAAAAAAATGAGACAAAGATAAATCATTTCAGAACTTTTTCCACCTTTAATGTGACCTATAAACTGTACAACTCAATTGAAAAACAGACTGAAATCTTTTAGATACAGGGAACAAAAAATATAAAAATAAAATAATGTGGTTGCATAAGTGTGCACACCCTCTTATAACTGGGGATGTAGCTGTGTTCAGAATTAAGCAATCACATTCCAAATCATGTTAAATAGGAGTCAGCATACACCTGCCATCATTTAAAGTGCCTCTGATTAACCCCAAATAAAGTTCAGCTGCTCTAGTTGGTCTTTCGTGAAATGTTCTTAGTCGCATCCCACAGCAAAAGCCATGGTCCACAGAGAGCTTCCAAAGCATCAGAAGGATCTCATTGTTAAAAGGTATCAGTCAGGAGAAGGGTACAAAAGAATTCCCAAGGCATTAGATATACCATGGAACACAGTGAAGACAGTCATCATCAAGTGGAGAAAATATGGCACAACAGTGACATTACAAAGAACTGGAGCTCCCTCCAAAATTAATGAAAAGGCGAGAAGAAAACTGGTCTGGGAGGCTACCAAGAGGCCTAAAGCAACATTAAAGGAGCTGCAGGAATATCTGGCAAGTACTGGCTGTGTGGTACATGTGACAACAATCTCCCGTATTCTTCATATGTCTGGGCTATGGGGTAGAGTGGCAAGACAAAAGCCTTTTCTTACGAAGAAAAACATCAAAGCCAGGCTACATTTTGCAAAAACACATCTGAAGTCTCCCAAAAGCATGTGGGAAAAGGTGTTATGGTCTGATGAAACCAAGGTTGAACGTTTTGGCCATAATTCCAAAAGTTATGTTTGGCGCAAAAACAACACTGCACATCATCAAAAGAACACCATACCCAGAGTGAAGCATGGTGGTGGCAGCATCATGCTTTGGGGCTATTTTTCTTCAGCTGGAACTTGGGCCTTAGTTAAGATAGAGGGAATTATGAACAGTTCCAAATACCAGTCAATATTGGCACAAAACCTTCAGGCTTCTGCTAGAAAGCTGAACATGAAAAGGAACTTCATCTTTCAGCATGACAATGACCCAAAGCAAACATCAAAATCAGCAAAGGAATGGCTTCACCAGAAGAAGATTAAAGTTTTGGAATGGCCCAGCCAGAGCCCAGACCTGAATCCGATTGAAAATCTGTTGGGTGATCTGAAGAGGGCTGTGCACAGGAGATGCCCTCGCAATCTGACAGATTTGGAGTGTTTTTGCAAAGAAGAGTGGGCAAATATTGGCAAGTCAAAATGTGCCATGCTGATAGACTCATACCCAAAAAGACTGAGTGCTGTAATAAAATCAAAAGGTGCTTCAACAAAGTATTAGTTAAAGGGTGTGCACACTTATGCAACCACATTATTTTATTTTTATATTTTTTCTTCCCTCTACCTAAAAGATTTCAGTTTGTTTTTTAATTGAGTTGTACAGTTTATAGGTCACAATAAAGGTGGAAAAAGTTCTGAAATGATTTATCTTTGTCTCATTTTTTTTACAGCACAGAAACCTGACATTTTAACAGGGGTGTGTAGACTTTTTATATCCACTGTATCTTTTAAATATAAATGAGAGAAAACCAGAGTCTCCATATTCATAGTTATTTCGTTACTCCAAACTAGGAAAGGTGAAATAAGCAAAACTTTCTTCCTACTTAAATCTAAATATCAGTCACCAAGATCTTGTAATAATTCAGAGCCAAGTAAAAGCTAATTTAACTCTGTTTTTTGTACCTTTATCCAGAGTTGACTAGAAAAAAAAAAAACTTCTCAATGAATCTTTAGTATTATATTAAGAGTTATAAAGAATCAATAGTCAATTGTAGAAAATAAATTAGACAGAACTCTTCTAATCTTAGGCAGGTTACATCTTACGCAGTACACTTCTGCATACCTATTTATGTTAATCACATGGTTTAAAAAAAATAGGCTTTTTTTATCAAGATTATAAAAGCTTAGTAAATGTTAGTAGATAAAGACAAGTCAGTCTGTAGGGAGAAAATCTCATCCAATTAAAAATTATCTGTATTCATGCCTGCAGTATATAGCAGACTGCAGCTAATCAGGACATCCGCCCTTAATCTTGGAGTAGACAGGACTATATGACTATATTCACTTCTTTGTTCACATACAACTTAAATGATCAGTGACTAATCCTTATAACCCTACCATGGTTCCAATGTAGATTCCACTTTTGCCAAAACACTACAATCACTGCTGGATCAGAACAGCAACGGGTCCCCATACATTAGCGACATGGGGGGGCAGATGGAACCATGGCTCCCATATATGATATGCGGCCCCCGCTTTTGCCTCCACAGGGAAGGGGAGAGGAGGATAGCCAGTCAATATCTGTGTGCTGCCCAGGTGCACAGACATCCTTCTGGGTGCTGGGGTAAATTCTGGGTGCAATCTAGGTTCTAGGATAAGTCCTGTGAGTGCAATCTGGGTGCTGGGGCAAATCATGTGTTTGCAATCTGGGTGCTGGGACAAGCCATGTGAGTGTAAACTGGGTGCTGATGTAAATCTTTGGTGCAATCTGTGTACATGAGTAAGTCCTGGGTGCATTGTGGGTGCAGAGTTAAATAAACAAGACATGCAATACATCATAGACAGATAATATTAACATAATTAATGTTAACAAATGTTAACATTATCATTTTATAATTACCCAACACATTTGTCCCTGTCTTCCCCAAAAATACTTTTTGCTGGAGACGCCACTGCCAGACATGTATTGTTGGCACAGATGTCTGCAGAAAGGGATGGTGGATTGTAGTGATGGAAGTAGTAAGGATACCTGGAAAAAAACTGTCAAGGACAATAAACACATCAGAGGAACAGCAATCAGGACATCAAAAAAGTAAACCAAGTCTGGGAAGCCAGAATGTAGAATAATACCATAATGAATCTGGGTCAGGGGGAGCCGGAGATCATGAATTCCAATAAGAAAAGCCATCTCAGAGGAGACAGAGAACTAGGTCAGGTTAGCAAGAGAACAGTATAATCCACAGTATAAAAGATAAAAGTAGTGTAAAAGAATACAAAGTGCAAAAATAGGTGCAAATGATACTTGCGGTACCACACTAAGCGCAGCCCTCTGAAGCACTCTCCAGAATGCTCATAAAGTATACAGGTAAAAAAAAAGTTTTTTACCTGTAATCCACAGTATAGTCTGGGCTGTTAAACCACTTAAGTGATGTGCAGGGGTAAGCTCCGCATCTTCCATCTCCATAGCGATACTGAGGACACTAGAGATAGAGCCGTTTGACATGCCTGACAAACAACGACTGCCATATGTGTACCCCATAGAGGGATGGCGTGCGAGCACAAGAGGTGTAAAGCACGTGGTGCGCAAGGGGGCTATATATATATATCTAATGCTCATTGCCGATTCCCGAGGACCCATATGGTGGTGGTTACTGGAGCACGCCATGGAAACAGGAAGCACAGCTCTGAAAGCATGTATAAAATATACATGTATAATGTTTTGCTCAATGACAGAGAATTACCATATTTTTAAGTAAAGTATATTTATTGTAAAGTGTATCTTTCTATGATTTTTTTTATTATACTTCTATTATTCCTAAGTACCTATTTACCTAACAATGCAATCCAAGTTTGTATCATCTCTCTACAAAACTACATATTGATCTTATTTTGACCTGTAGTTCAACATTCAATAGTGACAAATAGGATGTTCTTTGCAGTATAAAGAGCGAAAAGTAAGCAAGTAATCTATAAACAAAACAACACAGCCTGAACAATATGAAATTGCTACAAACTTTAAAATGCTTTCCTAGCAATTAAAAATATACTTCATATTAAATATGACAATAATAACACAGGTCAACAAAAAAAATATATATTTTTTTCTGGCCTGGACTTTTCCAGCTGTTTTAGACTACCGTATTTGCTCGAATATAAGACAAGGTTTTTTTTCTGAAAAATACCCCTCGTCTTATATTCGAGGTCGTCTTATATTCGAGGTCGTCTTATATTCTGACCTCAAAATTGAGGTCAGACTATAAGACATGGATCCAGGTCCCCCGCAGAGCTGCAGGAGACCTGGATCCCCCTCGCTAACAGCCAGGGGATGTCTGCGCTATGAGCGCAGACTTCCCCTGCTGCCGCCCGGCACGACCGCCAGGACTTCTATGATGAAGCCGGGTACTTCTCCTCCGCTGCCTCCAATAGGCACCAGGGAGAATAGGTGATCAGCAATGAAAGGGTTCTTTTTTTTTTTTTTTCAGGAAATGTTCTTTATTTTTTATTTTTTTTACTTGCAGGTCACTCTTTGTCTCGGGTGTGGGGCATTGTCCTGGACCCGTTTCAGACTGGCTGGTGGTGCGCACCGCCAGGCTAGACTGCATGACGAGTTAACTTTTCACAAGGTCACTAACGCTGCAGCTCTTATGACAAGTTAACTCGTCATAAGGTCGCGAAGGGGTTAAGAACTGTTATGGCAATATGAGACAAAATGGACACTTGCTTGTTTTAACAGTCCAAATGGTGCTTAGAAGATAGAGACATTTCCTTACAGAATACAACCCCCCTTCTTTCCCCCTGTTGCTTGTGCAGCTTTACTAAGATACGGGTATATTTGCATAAGCACGCCTATTGTTCTACATATAACCAATCAACTAGTGGTACAATAGACGCCCGCTTCCTATCTCCTAAAGTGTATATTAAGCTGTATCACACCCAATAAAGTAGACATTTGCTTTGACTCTACAGAGTGCGTCAGAGTCTTTTCTCTCAGTGCACGTATCATATCTAACTAATTTGGACCAACACATCAACATAACTGACCCTTGATCAGATCCAAAACAGAACACGCCCATTTTTCACAAATGTTTGTGAATGCAGACTGCATGGCTAGGTGCTTGATTGTATACACCTGTGGCAATGTGCCTGATTAAAACACCTGAATTCAATCTTTAAGTGGTGTGTCCCAATACTTTTGTCCACATATATATGTATGTATATATGATGAAAGACATGTTGAGAGAGAATATGAAGAGGTGTTTATCTTTTAGTACTAAATGAAAACTGTGAAATCACAAAGGGGACTCTGCATTTACAATACAACAGTAAAAGAATTCCCCATGGGAATAAAATATAATAAACCTCCTATTGTCAAAAAGATATAAGGATCATCTTTACTTGGCAGGAGTTGGTAAACTAGATACCAAGTGGATGAGTGCCAAGCTATGGAAAAAAAAGAACTTCTTACTTTAAAACGTGTTACCTGCTGTTTGCTAATATATATGCAAATAAATGATTGAGTACAGCTAAGATATGTCTCTTTATTTGAATCAGCATATACATTTAACTTTCTACTACATAAATGTACAGGATCTACCTACTGTAACTAAAATCTAAGTAAAAGCGCCAACACTGTAGTATAATCCACTGTTCCATTTTATAACACTTTATAACATTTTCTGGTGCACTGTTTCCACCACCTAATGTATTATATGGTGGGGCATTGTTTTCTTTTTCCAGTACTAAATTTGCTTGGATTTTATTTAGGTGGATTATGTGCATTTGTATGCAGTTTTTTGGGGTGGTTGTTATTTTTTTACAACATTTTTACAATTTAGTAAAGAAAAGTGAGTGTACTGCACCATTAAGTAAGTGCAAAGCAGCACCATATTTACTAGTGTCTCACTAACCAGAAAAAACAAACACCTGACGCATTTATCATTACACTCTATAATGAGGTACAATATGCCCATCATAAGAGATACATAAAAGGGAAACAAAACCAGGCAATAATGGTGCAGTGTGTCAAAACTACAGTTTTCTGAGCACTTCAGGTAATGATTTTACACTTCTTTCTTGAGCAGAGCCTGCTCAGTGTATCACGTTCAGTTGGAGACCCTCGGAGTATCTGTAATACACCAGCGATGTAGACTGGCAGGCATAAGGGGAAAACAGGTGGAAAGATTAGGGCTGTTCTATACTATTACAAAAAAAAAATCACATACAAATTCTTACATCTAAAAATGCAGCAATAAACCTCATCTAGCATCCACAGTCCAGTAAGCAGTCCTTGATACATGTAAGTGCATTCTCCTACTCCCCACAATGCATTTCACCTCATCCAGAGGCTATATCAAGTGTCAGTTTGCATTGTCTTGCTTTGTACTGTGGAGTAGGCTTGTGTACAGGTGCTATAGGTACAAGGTTCTCCATTTTTCCTATACTGCCTATGAATGTAGCTATACTTACTGGCTGTTAGTTCATGCATTCTCAAGTATATTTTCTAGAATGGCTACTATGTTTCATAAATATATGTGCTGGCGATTCCTTGAAGGACTTTTCCCTTTATTTTATTATACCTGTTAAAAACTATATTGGATTGTTTGCTCTAATTAGTTTAGTTTTCGATCAAAAAAAGCAAAATTATATAAGTCACTACAAAAACAACTATTCTCAAGTTCAGAGGAAAGCGGATTGTTTACCATAGTTCAGTGTTAAAGTAGTTTAATTACTCCAACTCAGAATACACTGGATCGGTTAAAATGGCATCCAAGCGAAACGTTCCATTAACGTATTTGTTGCACTTTTAACACAACAATCAAATGACATTTTCATGTTCATTGCACTTCTTTACACACTATGTATCATTACTAATTTCTACAGCAGTTCTTCTCAATAAAATTGAGTAGAATATTTTAAAAACTGTATATCTTGAATTCTGACAGGCACAGGGGCATGTTGCATCATTCCTCCTTGAGACATCATGCAATTTTAGATGCATTCCAGTCAGCAGAGGAAATACCAGATTCTCATTTTTTTAACCAGCAAATATCTCTGAAGAGGGTGTGATACAAAAACAATTGTGAAATTCACACACTAATTATAAGTGAATGTATATTATCGTGATTAAATGAAAATAATATATCTTTTTTTATTATATTGTTATTAAAACTGATTTAATGAAAGGGCATTTACAGATGCCATGTTAGTTTTAACAGCTTAAAATATCTCAACTCAAAAGGAAATGCCTGATCTCTTTCATGTAGCAAATAATAATCACAAAAATAGAAAACGGTAAAATAAATATATAAAAAAAAAAAAATGTAATTGGTATTCTTGTAATGTATCCAAGAGCAAGGTCCAATTCCAAAGCTTTCTTTGTGCTCTGCCATTTACTGGAAATTCTTTTGAATTTGTTATAGGGCTTATTTTATGTAATTATGTTATACAAAAGGTAGAAATTTGCAAATCGTTCAACATGCTTGTAAAAATGTATTTTGTGTTATGAGCAGCAATATGCATAAAATCATTAAGTAATTTGAAGGAAATTATTACGTGCTGAATGATAAAATAAGGGAGAACTTACATGGGGTGTTTATGTTTTTAGTATTGCACTGTGCAATCACAAGGGAGACTTTGTATTTGGAATACAACAGAGAAGATGCCCCCCATGGGAATAAACTGTACTAAACCACCTATTGTCAGAGGGGAGGGAATCAGGTTTACTTGGCAGGGATTGATAAACTAGATACCAAGTGGATGGTCTTGCCAAATTATAGTGTAATAACAAAGGAAAGTAACATCAAGCAAATAAACAACTCAGCCTATATTTACTACCGAGAGTTATCCCTTGTCACTGGTTTTGAGATCAACATTTTATATTGCAGAATATTACCTATTCTGTTCTGGAATTATAGATAACCACAATAAATAAATAAACATATACATTTTAAAAAATAATAAAAATAGGCATATGCCTGTTAAATATTTTATAATATAGCATCATATAAAATATACTATACATAATAAAATATGTTCAATAATATCATTAAAAAAAATACATACATATTTTAATATATGTATATAAATATATAAAGTGTTTATGCCATATAAATACAACAATATAAAATAATACATAAATACACATACTTATATCACATATAAACGTAATATAAGTATGTATTGCATATAATAAAGATAGTATATGAAAAAACAACACATGTATCCCATACACCAGTTAGTAACCTCAACATAATTTAGGGAATTGACATGTATAAACATGTATACGGATTGTATTGTTTTATACAATGCCCTAACAGATGTTCTGGGAAAACAATGCTGGTGATGTCATGCAAGCTGTAGGTTGACATCACATCATAGGTTATTGTTCATCTTCCGTGGCTACTAGGTTGTATGTACCCTCCCACTATCATGTCACATATTATCACAGTACCATTTCATGTCCACAGCGTGGATAGCAGCATTACTTGGCACTGCACCATTCTCCACCCTGGCTATGAAAGTGTACCTATACATATGTGAATGTGTTAGGCAGGGACCTATCACTATGATACTTTGATAAAATTGACACTTCAGGTCAGAGTGGTTGCCAGTAAAAGTGGACCAGTCATCCTAGGCGACCTGGCCGACCCTTGTGACCATTGCACTGATAAGCACGTAAAATAGTACCAATTCATTGCCAGACCAAGTCCCCCTGAACCGTATTGGCCAAATTATTGGTCAGAAGTCTGCGAAATTCTTCCTGAATTCAGCCATACTGTATAGCCAAATTGCAACTGTTTAGATCTCTCAGATCGGGCCAGAAAGAAAAAACCTGTTAGTGTCTGGATAAAAGAAAAAACGTGATCACAATGAATAAAAAAAAAGGAATCTTCATTTATTTATTTTAAAATTGTACCATTTGCTGCATACAACATTTTAAGAAACAACATCCAAAAATAAAAATAATCCTCCTAAACAAAAAAGCCTCGATGGCTCTACAACACAGCCGCCCACCACATTTATGACTGATATCACATTTCTTGTGGCCTGCTTATTTGTCGTAGTAGAAATAATAACCTTTCGAATGTACCCAGACCAACATTACCCTCTATGAATAAACCCACTTGCTGCCATTAAAAAAGAATTACCAACACATTAAAAGCAGGACACGTCCTAAGAAATAGAAAACAATGACATTTTTTGTTTTGTGAAAGAAAACTGTATTGGATTAATTCAAACAGGAGAGCATAATAATGGTCTAATGACCAATGATCACCTCTGATTACATTGTACAGGTTGTGTGAATTGTATTGAACACAATAATTCTATAAGAAAGTTCCTTTATTAACAAGTGTACCTTAACTTACCTCAGATTCTTCACCGATCAGTAAATTACATATACTGTATGTCCATCTTCTTTATCTCAAAAGTACCGTTTCAAATTCAACACTACTGCACTCTGGTAGGTGCAGGGAGATGGACATTTCATCACACAAATTTCGCCATACAGTGCGCACTGACAAACCGGGCCCATTATTTATTAGTTGGCCATTTTGCCACCCCCAGTCTTGGTTATGAAAAGGGAAGCACAATGACCTGTGGGGCAATTACCAAACAGTAAAATAAATGTAACAGTAATTATTTTATCGCACCCACATTCATTTCAGTACAACATGAAAGACCAATTTGTTTCTCAACTCTGAAAACCTTTATTTTTCAGTGAATAGCAAATTTTATTGCATTGGGGCCCATTAGTTATTAGCTGGCAATTTTGCAACCCTCAGCCTCAGGGAAGCACAATGTCCATCTTTCTTATCATAAACGTAGGTTTTAAAATTCAACATCCCTGCTTACTATTATACATTAAATATTAACAGTAGACAGAAACATGTTTGTCTTTGATCCAAATACTTTATTTTGTGCATTAACTTTATATCACGTTTCATTTTGTGCAATACATCAACTTCTGTGACTCATTTAAGAATGGAAAGAATATGTGAATAACGTATTTGCTCGATTATAAGACGAGGTTTTTTTCAGAAAAAAAATTCAGAAAATATAACTACTATAATCGAGGTTGTCTTATAATCTGACCTCAAATTGATCCCCCTCTCTAACAGCAGTGGATGTCTGCACGATGAGCGCAGACTCCCCCTGCTGCCGCCCGGCACGACCGCCGGGACTTCTGGCTTCGTCATAAAAGTCCCGGCGGTCATGCCGGGTTGCAGCAGGGAAGGTCTGCGCTCATCGCGCAGACATCCTCTGCTGCCCCACTAGCCACCAGGGAGAATCAGGGCAGCCGGGGGATGTCTGCACGTATCGTGCAGACATCCCCCGGCTGCCCCCATTAGCCACCAGGGACCAATAAAAAGGTGAAGGGGAGGGGGGGTGGGGTAGAAAGACATGGGGGACAGGGGCAGAGGGGGGGAGAGCAACAAGGGGAGGGAGGGGGGAAGAGACAGAGACAAGGGGAGGGGGGGGGGAGAGACAGAAACAAGGGGAGGGAGGGGGGAAGAGACAGAGACAAGGTGAGGGAGGGGGTTGGTAGAGACAGACAAGGGGAGGGAGGGGGTTTGAAGAGACAGAGACAAGGGGGGTGAAGAAACAGACAAGGGGAGCGAGGGGGGAGACAAAGGGAGGGGGAGAGAGAGACAACACTAAGGGGAGGAGAGAGAGAGAGAAAAAGGGGGCAAGGGAAAGAGAGAGGCAGCATTGGCACATAAAAAGAAATAAAAACAAGAAATACATTTTTTGATATCATAATTTTTTATTAAAAAAGCAATTTACATGTTAATATATACAAGTTGAACTTTTTTCCTATAGGGTAGTCTTATATTCAGGCTTTTAGTTTTTTTCCTAATGGAATATCCAAAGTTTGGGGGGTCGTCTTATAATCAGGGTCGTCTTATAATCGAGCAAATATGGTATAAGGGATGGTTTATTAACTCAAGGAGTCATGTTCAATGTCTTTTCAATTGTAACTCCATTTTATGTTCAGCATGTGCTAATAATTCCATGTTATGTTCGCTTTTTTAAAAGGATCCACTAAATGCTCTCCATCTTAGACTATAGACTGGTAAGTGAACAGAGTGATAATGAAGCTTGGCTTTTGGATTTGGAGTTCAGTTTGGTTCCTGCCCATATGTGGATCAGTTGTTGGGACTGCATTCCATGTGTGGTCGCTTGGAAGTCAGCCCCTCAATGCCTATGAGTTAATCCGGCAGGTTTGTTTTGTGGTGGTGCACTTTATGGCAGAAGGAGCCCCACCCAGATTGAGTAGAGACCTTTTTGACCGGGATTATGATTACTAACTTTGGAGTGTGTAGGTGCCCCATTTGAGCTCGAGGGGAAGATCTGGAACCTGTCAGGTCCAGGGCTACAATGATTATATGAGGTGCAATGCTCCTCCCAAGTACTGTGACCTGTTTTACATGAAGAGCTGCTGTTTATTATTTAAACGGGCATTTGCACCTCTGTGTTACACTCATTCCAAGTCTTCAATATTAAGAACAGTTTATTTGCTTTCTCCCCTTGCTTAAATGCCTAACTAGGCTATGACTGTGATTTATCCCTGTCTTGTGCTTTTATTTTATTTTGGAGCAATTTATGCTATGCTATTTGTGAGATGCTCAACCACCTGATCTATAAATGATCCATGTTTAGTAGGAGTTGTTCTTTATTTTTGGGCAATATTACAGAATATACTATAAGGCTAGGACCAGGACTATGATATATTGTATATTAAATGCTTTAATATGTCTGCATGTTCTCACCTATTATTGGTTGCTTTGAAGCCGGACTTTATTGGTGATTCAAAAATATATTTAATTATCAATCTCCTGATGTCTACATCATAAGGTTTTTGGCAGCAAATAGCAATGCTATACCTTCAAACAGAGAGATAATATTATATTGTTATGTTCTAGATTACTTCCAGATTTTACTATGCATAGCTATCAATCTCTCCTTTTTCTTTACATATCTTCCCAGTTGTGGGCTGTGCTCCTGTGAGGAGGCATATAAAGCTAGTGTGCATGAGTATTACAGATGGAGTGTCTGTGTGTATACTCAATACACTTTCTTTCTGGGAGTGAGATAAGTGCAGGTAAAAGAAAGAGCAGAAATGGCCTGGGGTGTTTATTAGAGGGTAAATATCTAAAACCTAAGTCATTGATTAACACTATCCAATAGCCCTTCAAACCTGAAAAGGGGGCACATGAGACGTTGCCAAAAATGGAAGGGGGAGTGATCTTACAAATATCTGCAATAATTAGGACATTGAAGTAGGCTGTTTCCCCTATTATTGCTTTGGATACACACACCCACATAGTCTATTTATTTGAATGCTATATACAGTGGATATAAAAAGTCTACACACCCCTGTTAAAATGTCAGGTTTCTGTGCTGTAAAAAAAAATGAGACAAAGATAAATCATTTCAGAACTTTTTCCACTTTTAATGTGACCTATAAACTGTACAACTCAATTGAAAAACAAACTGAAATCTTTTAGGTAGAGGGAAGAAAAAATATAAAAATAAAATAATTTGGTTGCATAAGTGTGGACACCCTTAAACTAATACTTTGTTGAGACACCTTTTGATTTTATTACAGCACTCAGACTTTTTGGGTATGAGTCTATCAGCATGGCACATTTTGACTTGGCAAGATTTGCCCACTCTTCTTTGCAAAAACACTCAAAATCTGTCAGATTGCGAGGGCATCTCCTGTGTACAGCCCTCTTCAGATCACCCCACAGATTTTCAATCGGATTCAGGTCTGGGCTCTGGCTGGGCCATTCCAAAACTTTAATCTTCTTCTGGTGAAGCCATTCCTTTGTTGATTTTGATGTATGCTTTGGGTCGTTGTCATGCTGAAAGATGAAGTTCCTCTTCATGTTCAGCTTTCTGAAGGTTTTGTGTCAATATTGACTGGTATTTGGAACTGTTCATAATTCCCTCTATCTTAACTAAGGCCCCAGTTCCAGCTGATGAAAAACAGCCCCAAAGCATGATGCTGCCACCACCATGCTTCACTGTGGGTATGGTGTTCTTTTGGTGATGTGCAGTGTTGTTTTTGCACCAAACATATCATTTGGAATTATGGCCAAAAAGTTCAACCTTGGTTTCATCAGACCCTAACACCTTTTCCCACATGCTTTTGGGAGACTTCAGATGTGTTTTTGCAAAATGTAGCCTGGCTTGGATGTTTTTCTTTGTAAGTCTTGCCACTCTACCCCATAGCCCAGACATATGAAGAATATGGGAGATTGTTGTCACATGTACCACAGCCAGTACTTGCCAGATATTCCTGCAGCTCCTTTAATGTTGCTGTAGGCCTCTTGGTAGCCACCCAGACCAGTTTTCTTCTCGTCTTTTCATTAATTTTGGAGGGAGCTCTAGTTCTTGGTAACTGTTGTGCCATATTTTCTCTTGATGATGACTGTCTTCACTGTGTTCCATGGTATATCTAATGCCTTGGAAATTCTTTTGTACCCTTCTCCTGACTGATACCTTTTAACAATGAGATCCCTCTGATGCTTTGGAAGCTCTCTGTGGACCATGGCTTTTGCTGTGGGATGCGACTAAGAAAATTTTCCGGAAAGACCAACTAGCGCAGCTGAACTTTATTTGGGGTTAATCAGAGGCACTTTAAATGATGGCAGGTGTATGCTGACTCCTATTTAACATGATTTGGAATGTGATTGCTTAATTCTGAACACAGCTACATCCCCAGTTATAAGAGGGTGTGCACACTTATGCAACCACAATATTTTATTTTTATATTTTTTCTTCCCTCTACCTAAAAGATTTCAGTTTGTTTTCCAATTGAGTTGTACAGTTTATAGGTCACATTAAAGGTGGAAAAAGTTCTGAAATGATTTATCTTTGTCTCATTTTTTTACAGCACAGAAACCTGACATTTTAACAGGGGTGTGTAGACTTTTTATATCCACTGTATTCCAATGCTACTACAATGACTGAGAGCCACCAAAAGGGCTCAAAATGCAATATTTGTCTGTTGCCTGCTGCCCCCTCTAGTGTGCCAGAGATACTCGGCTGCATGTCTGCAAGAGTCAAGTCAAAATTCAAGCTTCAAGAATACTTTCCTCTTCACCAACTTAAAAAGGTGATTCCCTTCCCAGTGGGAAGACCCACTTGATATGTTAAACCCGTGATTAAACATCAAAAATAAACAGATCAGTGTAAATAAATAAACATTGTATAATTAAACTATTATTATTAGTATTATTATTTAGTAAATAAAAAAAATACTTTTTTTAAAGTGTGGCCAAATAAAAAGGTGTTGAATAGATAATATAACACCTAACCCCATATTATAATAAAGATATGTTTTCCTAGGGCTTGAACAAAAGAACAGTGAAATGCCTTCTCTCAGTTCGTTCGCATTTTCCTCTTAGACGATTAATGATGTAGAATATAATCCCTGGAAAAAGTATGTCACTACTTAAAAATAAGCACGGAAATAATTAGGACTGAGTTGGGGTTTTAGTTAGTTCCTATCTATCTATCATGTATTTTTTCTTCAGCAGAAGATCACCATGAAATATTTGAATGTTTAATTTAACCCCTTAGTGACATGACTTCTTGGCCGTGTCTTACCCTCTGTGACATGGGCTGTTTTAACACTTCAGCAGTGTTTGTGTTTACCTGTAATTTTCTTCTTTCTTTTACTAAACCCACAAATTTGGCTTTTGTTTGTTTTTCAGCATAAGAAGGACATTCTTTAGTTACCATTATTTTCATCATATCATAGAATTTAATACAAAAAAATTATAAAATATGTTGAAATAATTGAATTTTTATACTTTGACCTGAAAAATCTTTTAGTCATGTTAAAAAAAAAAAAAAAAAAATTATATATATATATATATATATATATATATATATATATATATATATATATATATATATATTTGATCCTGAGTTTAGAAATATGCCATGTATACATGTTATTCAGGGGGAGTGGGGGGGGGGGGTGCAACTTTTAGGGCATTAACTGAAAGTGCTTTTTCTTTGTTTTCTATTTTTTCCTACAGTGAAATTATAACCCCAATCCTAACCCTAAATGTAACCCTACCTCTAACACTGACTTTAAGGCATTATAGCAGGGGTAACCAACCTTTGGCTCTCTTGATGCTGCAGGAATACATTTCCCATCCTCCTCTGCCAGCCTCTTAGCTTAAAGAGCATATGGGAGATGTAGTTCATCGGTAACTGGAGGGCTACAGGTTGTCGACCCCTGCATTACAGCAACACCACCTGAGGGATGTTAGCAATCATTGATCACTAACACTGTTCATTCCACCGCAGGACATGGCAGGCATGTTTTATGTCAGCAACAGAGTTGCTGGCTGGACATGCCTGAAACATCCAAAGTCACAGAGGGGTTAAAAGGGTAGTTCCACCTGGAGAGTACAATTTTTTTAACCCCTTAGTGACATGACCTTCTGACCTTGTCTTTCCGTTGGTGACATGGGCTGTTTTGACATTTTTGGGGTGTTTGTGTTTAGCTGTAATTTCTCACAATCTGAACACACACAAATTCTATATTTTTTTTTAATCACCATAATAAGGAATTTTTTTAGATGCCATTATATTCATCATGATGAAAAAAATAAAAAATAGCACTTTTTCTAACTTTTATGTTGGTAAGGTGTTAATCTCATACTTTTTTTTACATAAATACTGTATGTGAAGTAAAGAAAAAGAAACAGACCTGTCTTTTTTTCCCCTCAATACTATCTCTTAAAAACTACCAATAAAGTATAATATTTTTTTGATGTCGCTATGGTAACAGCCTGGGCGCCTTGTGAAGCCACCCTTTAGTTGTCACTGAATTTAGAGGCCACCGTGAAATTATTTTCCATGTAAAACTACAAAAGAATTGAAAATTGTTTCAAAGAAAAAATAAGTGAATGAATCATTAAATATTTAATATTGCGATTATGCAGGAGGGATTGTATTGGGATATAGGGATTGTATATGTTAAAAATATATCTCTATTTTATTGTTATCAATAGAAAAGTGGCAATGACATTAGTGAAGCCACAAATGGGAGTATTCATTAGAATATAAAAAATAGACTCTCTACCAAATTTACAACATACCTGTCAGGGTTCAACACTGACCTTCTGACTCATGCATTTAAAAGTCATTATTTATATGCTTATATTCCTCCTGCCTCCTCTAGAGGTCTCCCTACCTTACTTTGTTTGTATTCCTTCCCCTCTGTTTGGTGTCAGGTGGGCTCGTTACCTTTTGCTCACACCCAGGTTAAATAGCTGCAGTTTCTGGCAAACAGTGCTTTTGCATTGAAGTTGGTGCCTGATTTCTGAGAGCTGCTGCTTCTGTTCCTGATACTCTCCTTAAAGCCCATTTGTATTGTGACCTTGTCCAGGAACTGGGAATCTGAAACCTGAGTGGCTCAACCATCTCAGTATATGATTTTCAGCATCTCCTGAGACCCTCTGAGTACATCAAGATCTCTTCAGCTAAGTTATTCCCTTTAAGCTACCGTTCTCATTTCTCACCCTCTCCAGGGTGTTCCTGCTTAGTCACCCTCTCCAGGGTGTTCCTGCTTAGTCACCCTCTCCAGGGTGTTCCTGCTTAGTCACCCTCTCCAGGGTGTTCCTGCTTAGTCACCCTCTCCAGGGTGTTCCTGCTTAGTCACCCTCTCCAGGGTGTTCCTGCTTAGTCACCCTTCTAAGGCCTCACCCCTACCTTTGCTTTGTCTTCAGTCCCTACTATAGCTCTTTGTTCTTACTGCAGTTCCTACTCCTACCCTTTTCCTATTCTGCAGTTCTTTGCTTAATTCCCTCTTGTCTCTCCTTCAGTCTTTATCCCTATACCTAGCTCTGTTTCTTTATCTGTTCTCCCTTTGCACTATATTTAACATGCAACCAGACACCTCCACTATCCCTGCACTTAAACTCCTACCTGACCTGGTAAAGGCCCTGACAGAATGCAAAAGCCATACTATGGAGTCTGCAGGGTTAACCTCAGTGCTAAAGCTGCTGGCTGAATGTTTGTTGCAGATATGCAAGTCTGTGATGTGTGTCCTGGAGAACAGTGATACTAATGTTTGTGAGAAAAACCCCAAAACTGAATCATCTATAAAACTGCCTAAGAAAAGTTTTAAACGTGATCCCCTCACTGGTGAGCAAATGAAGAAGCGGCGTATGGACAATGCATGTTTCTATTGTGGTGGAAAAGGCCACAGAATTTAATTTTGCCCATTTAAACCCGCTAAAGTCTCTGTACCGAGCACTGTCAAGTTCCAGGCCCAGGAACCTGCATATAATAACTATGTTACACCTACACTGGAGAAAACCCATACAATTCCTCCATGCAGTGCTTCTGGAGAGTGTATCTAAAACACCTGAGAAACTTTTGGTTCCTGAAGCTGTGTCTGCTAATCAATCACTTCCACCTGCAACTGATGAGTGGTCTGATATGGAGTGCAAGTCTTTTGATGCCTCAGATTTCCATGAGGAGGATATAACATGCACAGCTATGGAAGAACCTCCTGGATATCTATGTACTGTCAGGACTACAACTCCTATCATTCACAACAAACAAAATGGTAAATCCAGAAAACTACAGACTGCAAGACACTCGTTAGGTGCCCCAGGTCTTGTCCAAGCATCTGATGGGACAATTATAGGAAGAGAGAATCTTGCCCAATATGAGCATTATCTGGATGAACAAAAGCTAATCCAGGGCAATCTTCTGTCTAAGCAATCTAAATCTGTTCCAGCAAAAAGTGATATTGCTTCTAAAAACTCTTCTAGTTCCTCTGCAGAACCTCTTGTCCTTAGTACCGTTCCAGTCTCTGGTAAGAAAAAGAGAAAGAAAAAGGGACCAAGTACACATCTAGAGAAATCTATGACCGCATGTCTAGGTGAACCACCATCCAGTGAGTCCACAGCTAAATCTCTCAATACAATACATGTTTCTGGTCCCAAGGACCCCTACAACAGTACAGATGAATATCTACCACTAGATTGTGCCAAGGCTTCTAATGGGACTATTGCATCTGACCCCACTGACTTTTCTGTACTGACCCGAGTCACAACTGGCCAAATGGGGTTCAGGGATGCAAAGTGTTGTACTACATGCGGAGAGAAAGGTGCAAGTAAGAAATGCTCAGTGTGCAGATTGGTAATTTACTGCGATAAGAACTGCAGAACTCCACTGGGTTACACACAAGAAAGCCTGTAAAACACTAAAAGAAAAAGGGAATCATTTCACATCTAGAGAAATGTATGACTGCTGTCTTGCTGAATCACCCTACAGTAATTCCAGAACTATATCTCTCAATGCAATACATGGTTCTGGTCCCATGGACCCCTACACCAGTACAGATGAAGATTTGTCACCAGATTGTGTCAAGGCCTCAAATGGGACTATTGTAACAAAGCAAGACCTGCATATTTTTGAACAAATGCTACATGATAATGCGCAGAGACAGCATTCTTATTACTAACCTGTTTTTGTTTCAGCCTTTAGCCATCCCCTGTTCTCAGCAACCATGAACAGTTTGCAGGGGTGGTTGTATTCTTGTTTTTCCCCCTTCATGCCTAGAAACCTGTGTTTTATGTATTTTGTTATCACTGTTCCTCTTCTGGCAGGCTGTATATGTCTGGCCAGATTCTATGCTCGATTATCTAATTGGTTCGCGTCCGGAGGCCGCTCCTTAAAGGGGGGGATATGTCAGGGTTCAACACTGACCTTCTGACTCATGCATTTAAAAGTCATTATTTATATGCTTATATTCCTCCTGCCTCCTCTAGAGGTCTCCCTACCTTACTTTGTTTGTATTCCTTCCCCTCTGTTTGGTGTCAGGTGGGCTCGTTACCTTTTGCTCACACCCAGGTTAAATAGCTGCAGTTTCTGGCAAACAGTGCTTTTGCATTGAAGTTGGTGTCTGATTTCTGAGAGCTGCTGCTTCTGTTCCTGATACTGTCCTTAAAGCCCATTTGTATTGTGACCTTGTCCAGGAACTGGGAATCTGAAACCTGAGTGGCTCAACCATCTCAGTATATGATTTTCAGCATCTCCTGAGACCCTCTGAGTACATCAAGATCTCTTCAGCTAAGTTATTCCCTTTAAGCTACCCTTCTCATTTCTCACCCTCTCCAGGGTGTTCCTGCTTTGTCACCCTCTCCAGGGTGTTCCTGCTTTGTCACCCTTCTAAGGCCTCACCCCTACCTTTGCTTTGTCTTCAGTCCCTACTATAGCTCTTTGTTCTTACTGCGGTTCCTACTCCTACCCTTTTCCTATTCTGCAGTTCTTTGCTAAATTCCCTCTTGTCTCTCCTTCAGTCTTTATCCCTATACCTAGCTCTGTTTCTTTATCTGTTCTCCCTTTGCACTATATTTAACATGCAACCAGACACCTCCACTATCCCTGCACTTAAACTCCTACCTGACCTGGTAAAGGCCCTGACAATACCGGTAATTGTTTTTATCACAAATAATCTAGCACATTTCAGATGAATAGTTGCAATGAGAACCACAATAAAATGGTCATCTATCGAAAAAAAAAAAAAAAAAACACAAAAAAAGGGAAAGATAAAAATTAGGAACCATAAAGATTTCTAATCCCATCAAAATGGATTACTACAATAAAGAAGGAATTTATATTTTGCTTCAGGTGTTACATTTCATGAACAAGAGGCAGAACAGGCATTGTAACATAAATGTATAGCCTGTGTGGTTCATGGAGAGAAAAAAATACAAGATAAAGTAGTCTGCTCTATTATAATCTTCCTCACAGGAGCAGCTCACTATATGTACCGTATTTGCTCAAATATAAGACAATGTATTTTTCAGAGCAAATGCTCTGAAAAAGACCCCTCGTATCATATGCGAGGTCGTCTTATAGTCTGACCTCAAATCGAGACCTGGATCCCCCTCTCAAGCAGCCAGTGGATGTCTGACAATGTCTGTTGGGACTTCTATGATGGAAGCTTCATCATAGAAGTCCACCAGGGAGATTGGGGCAGCAGACATCCTCCGCTACTGCCCGGCACTTCCGCCAGGACTTCTATGATGAAGCTTCTGTCATAGAAGTCCCGATGGACAGTGCGCAGACATCCACCGGCTGCTTGAGAGGGAGATCCAGGTCTTGATTTGAGGTCAGACTAAAAGACGACCAGCTGTCCGTCATAATAGACGGAAGTGTCGGGCAGCATAGAGGATGTCTGCACGTATCATGCAGACATCCCCTGGCTGCCCCCACTAGCCACCAGGGAGAGAGGCAATGTTGGAGAGAGGGAGGGGGGAGAGAAAGAGTCAAGGGAGTGGGGAGAGAGCCAGTGTTGGGGGAGGGAGGGGGGAGAGAGCCAGCGTTGGGGACAGGGAGGTGGGAGAGCCAGCATTGGGCAATTCTGGGGGGGTAGAAGCAGCATTGGCACATAAAAAGAAATACAAACACAAAATGCATTTTTTTAAATCATACTTTTTATTAAATATTCGTGCAGACATCCCCCAGCTGCCCGATTCTCCCTGGTGGCTAGCGAGGCAGCGGAGGATGTCTGCGCGATGAGCGAGACCTCTCCTGCTGCCGCCCGGCATGACCGCCGGGACTTCTATGATGAAGCTGGGTACTTCCGGCTTCCTCATAAAAGTCCTGGCTGTCGTTCCGGTCGGCAGCAGGGGAGGTCTCGCTCATCGCGCAGACATCCTCCGCTGCCTCGCAAGCCACCAGGGAGAATCGGGCAGCTGGGGGATGTCTGCACGAATCGTGCAGACAACCTCCATGCTGCCCGACACTTCCGTCTATTATGTATAGTGAATACATCCCCCGGCTGCCCCCACTAGCCACCAGGGAGCAAGAAACAGGTGAGGGGGGGACAGAATAACAAGGGGGGGGCAGAGAGAAACAAGGGGAGGGAAGGGGGGAAGAGACAGAAACAAGGGGAGGGGGCAGAGAGAAACAGGGGGAGGGAAGGGGGGGAGAGACAGACACAAGGGGAGCAAGGGGGGAGCCAAAGGGAGGGTGAGAGAGAGACAACACTAAGGGGGGGAGAGCGACAAATCTGGGGGCAAGGGAAAGAGAGAGGCAGCATTGTCACATAAAAGGAAATAAAAACAAGATTTTTTTTATATCATAATTTTTTATTAAAAAAGCAATTTACATGTGAATATATACTAGACATGTGCATTCGTTTTCGGACGAATGCATTTTCGTCCGAAAATTGCATTTTCGTCCATTCGCCCGAAAAACGAAGAACGAAAATGCTAAGCTAACTAAAGCCGAATGAACGAATGGTTAATAAAGGAAAATCATTCGTTCATTCATCCATTCGTAGTACTATTGCATTCTATAAGCCGAAATAGAGTCGGTTTATAGAATACAATAGCATTTAACTATACGGAGACAGAGTCTCCATTCATAAATTTATGAATGGAGACAAACGTATAGTTAAAAGCCGACAGCCTATAAACCGAACGTTCGGTTTATAGGCTGTGGGCATTTAACTATACGGAGACAGAGTCTCCATTCATAAAATTATAAATGGAGACTTTGTCTCCGTATAGTTAAAAGCCGGTGTTCTGACAAATTTCTGGAGCAAATTCTCCTGCGCAATCGCAGGAGAATTTGCTCACTGCGCATGCGCATAAAGTTACTTTTATTATTGATGCATTATTATTGATGCAGCAGGAGGATCACAAATCCCATCAAGATGAGGCAGCCCTCACCAGGATGCTTGCCCCCTTATGTCCCGACGCCCCATGTTACTTACCACCTTAAGAATACAACAACGGACGCACGCATTCCCAAACGGCTGGATAGGCGTGCGCATGCGCTGTGTATCGCTGTGGTCGATGATCTGGTAAGAAGGGGTGTGCGGGGGGCGGGAGGTGGGTTGCGCAGCTGAGTTATCAGCTGTAACTTTATGCGCATGCGCAGTGAGCAAATTCTCCTGCGATTGCGCAGGAGGATTTGCTCCAGAAATTTGTCAGAACACCGGCATTTAACTATACGGAGACAGAGTCTCCATTCATAAAATTATAAATGGAGACTTTGTCTCCGTATAGTTAAAAGCCAGCATTTAACTATACGGAGACAGAGTCTCCATTCATAAAATTATGAATGGAGACTTTGTCTCCGTGTAGTAAAATGCCTACAGCCTATAAACCGAACGTTCGGTTTATAGGCTGTCGGCTTATGGAATACATGTATTCTATTGCTATTCTATAAACCGAACGTTCGGTTTATAGAATAGCCATAGGATTACATGTATTATATAAGCCGAAAGTCTATAAACCGATCGTTCGGTTTATAGGCTTTCGGCATTTAACTACACGGAGACAAAGTCTCCATTCATAATTTTATGAATGGAGACTCTGTCTCTGTATAGTTAAATGCCGACAGCCTATAAACCGAACGACTTTCGGTTTATAGACTTTCGGCTTATGTAATACATGTAATCCTATGGCTATTCTATAAACCGAAAGTCGTTCGGTTTATAGAATAGCAATAGGAATACATGTATTCCATAAGCCGACAGCCTATAAACCGAACGTTCGGTTTATAGGCTGTCGGCATTTTACTACACGGAGACAGAGTCTCCATTCATAAAATTATGAATGGAGACTTTGTCTCCGTGTAGTAAAATGCCCACAGCCTATAAACCGAACGTTCGGTTTATAGGCTGTCGGCATTTTACTACACGGAGACAAAGTCTCCATTCATAATTTTATGAATGGAGACTCTGTGTCTTATTAGTTAAATGCCGACAGCCTATAAACCGAACGACTTTCGGTTTATAGACTTTCGGCTTATGTAATACATGTAAACCTATGGCTATTCTATAAACCGAAAGTCGTTCGGTTTATAGAATAGCAATAGGATTACATGTATTCCATAAGCCGAAAGTCTATAAACCGAAAGTCGTTCGGTTTATAGACTTTCGGCTTATAGAATACAAGTAATACTATTGCCTTTCTATGAACCGAACGAGAGCCCCATTCATAAGAATTTCTTATGAATGGGGCTCTCGTTCGGTTTATAGAAAGCCAATAGTATTACATTGTATTCTATAAAACGAACGAAAAAAATTAACGAAACGAAAATAATGAACGAATTTCGTCTGAAACGAATGCACTAATGAACGAAATTCGTTTTAGACGAAATAAATAACATTTTCGTCCGAATGGACGAAAACAAAACGAAAATTTTAGTTTTGCACATGTCTATTGGATAGCTTAAACAATTTTTACATTTAAAGACTTGTCCAATACAACACAAACAACCTCGGTTTTATCTTAAATTTCAATCATTAAGAAATGCCTTGACCCACAACTTTTTAATGAAAAAATCCCCCTGTGGTCTCAATTTAGTGGAACACAAGATAACTTACACTCTGTACTCATTTAGGCATTGGACCTTATCAGCACCTTGAAGGACGCTTGTGTATTATGTTTACTTAATGTGTTTTTCTCTATCATTACTGCCTTGGGGTATGATCCTTTTAACCATGCAGATAGTATGTGTCACTTTTGATCAGTTCATTACCCTTTTTGCAAATGTTTTGGTACTATAGATACGGGATTGGAACATGTTGTTTAAAACCTGATATCCTCACTGTTAATACTACTTATAGAGATTGGCATGTCTTGAAACATGAGATACCTGTTATTTCTATGCATTTATGTTAACATTCTTTGTATTTATAAAATATTATAACAACTGGACTCATAATCTGATGTAAGATGATATGATACTAATCCCTATTTCATTTTTTTACATTTATCCATTTGTGGATTTTACCCAATGTCCATTGTTAAGTCCAATGTTAAGTATATAGATTGAAAGGTGGCAACCCTAAAGGTGTCCAACACAAATGCATTTGATTAAAAATCTGATTATGAATGGTATGCATGTTATTTTGTGATTAAGACATGTTTATGCAGAGTCTCTGGAGGTATTTGATAAATCGACAGAGATTGACAATTTTATTTCACTGTCAGCCATATTAAGTTGTCAACAAGCAGATTTCTCTGCAATTCAGGTATAAGCCCCCGATCTGGCCCCATTTCTGGGGAGTTGGTAAAGTCATGATCACATGTGAGGTGCTGAAAAAAAAACATCTGTACCCAGGTTGCAGTAACAATAGGCTCAGCTCTGCTCCTTAGTATCATGTCCCTGAGGACCAAAATAGCAAAACATGTCACAGACATAGAAGCAGGGACCAGGGGGAAGAACCACACCCATCTGGTCTAACCTTAACCGGAATGCCACAAGGACCTCAACAAACTTCTCCCAACCTCTTTAACCATTATTGATACTGCAAAACTTTATTGTCATTATGACCGAATGACCAATTCATATCCCATTCTTTAAATAGCTGGGAACTTAACTGAAGCTGGAAATGGGCTTCCTGGAACAAAAAGCTGGATTATTATCATTTTAGCTGCCATAAATCAATGTATGACCAAAGATCAGTGTTGTTTACCTATTGGGTATATGAAAAGAGAAACAGCAATACGGGCTCTCGTTAAAGGATTGTATTCAGTGGATATTTCGCCCCTCCAATGGCTCCGGGTGCTTCTGCAGGTGTTTGGCTAACACCTATTAGGTATACAAATGAACAGCTGAGCAGAAAGAGACGCAGTAGTCACGGAGGTTGGCGAAAAAAAGCAGGGTCGTTTTAATCTTCGTTTGTGAACATGTGAAACGTCAATAACAGCAATCGGTGGGGAAAAAGCAAATCAGAAAAAAGATCACAGCAGGACACTTTTCGCGCTCCAGGCGCTTAATCATATGCTCCCTTCACAGTGTAAAGTGCCCATTTAAATAGTAAAAATAATTGTGTCACTGGGGTAAGGCCAACTCCGCCCAGAGGAACACCCTACCCTCGAAGGTAGCTTCCCAGCCTATTTGGAGCATTTGGAATAAATCAGATAATGGCACAGAGCATGGCGAGGCAGGCAATACAATACACCAATCTATATTTAGATAAATACAAAAAAAAAATGAAACAATGCTATTTCCACAAACCAACAAAGCAACAGAAAACTAGATATGGCTAGTAATACAAACGACTAAATAAGGCCAAATGTCAAAAAGTTGCTAGAATAATCCTCCAATTATATACCTTGTGTAGAGATGTAATGTTTACACTAACACCTTTCCTGTTTGATATTAGTGGATATTATTTAATTAAATAAGCGCAATAAAGGTTGCGTTACCATACTTGAAATTATAATATGCTCTTCAAAGATTTAATCTACACAGTGCCAATAATAATAATAATAATATTGACCCTGCGTTTCATATTGTCGTAGAACATGAATGGAAGCAGTAAGAGATGAATTTAAATGATACTCTAGGCACTGCATATCGGAAGAAGCCGTTACTAGAGGAGGTAACAAGCGTACTATTTTAGTCTACTGGCTTGCCTTGCATTCTATATAGAGAGTGTTGCATAAATGATATCATTGTAGAATCTCATAGGGAATGCAAATTACAGTAGCTACAAATCTAAATGCGCAAGAAAGCATAATAAATTCCTTCTTTCCGCTTTCTTTATACCACTTTTTTTTCTCCACTAGTTTTCTATTAAGACCGGATACCCTTCTCTCTGTTTCTCTGATTCACTAACAAGTATTCCCCCCATCACTTCATTTTGGCAACAATACATTGCAAGATTTATTCTTGTCTTTTAAAGGTTGCTTTGTAGGTTTAACTGCAGTTAAAACATTAAATGGTTATTACGAAGATACTGTAACACTGCTCATTAAATACAACCTGCATAAAATTTTAATGAGCTCATTACCATGCTCATTTTTAACAATATGGAATTTTTACTGTCTGTGAAGAGTTCCATCTTTATTTACTTACAGAAGGACATTTTGTCAAAGCTTTATGGATTTCGGATGATCAGGGAGGCTTTATAGATGAAAGAATAACAGACCTTTTTGCTGGGCACTTTGTCAAACAAACGTATTTGGGTTAGCTGTGATTAAAGCGTGTAGGTACATTCTGAATACTTATTTAAAGAGTTAAGTGGCTATTAAATGTCAAATGCTCTAAAACTCAACAGACTATATGAAAAATGTTCATGTCAAATAAATGACAAGAGACAGGATGGTAGTTACCAGGATTTCTTATAAATGCATGATGATGATGACGGTTATAATTATAATTGATAATTAAAGATACAGTAACCTCCATGGACCAGTAAGAAAGGGGAGGTCAAGTGTTTGTCCTATGTATGTTATGGTCTTCCGTTGATGTAATAATGGATATGAAGAACGGATACTGTAACCTTTTCTATATTTGATAATACAAATTTATAAAAAAGAAATAAATAAAGGGGTGGTCATGACTGGCAACGTAATGATTGGGGTTCAAATCCTAAATAATGTGATTTAATGTCTAGGGTATCTTGAACACGTCTGTGGTGTTTTCCCATCCATTTTCTGTTTGTAGTCACAACTCACAGTTTGGCCTGATGGACTTCAGGAAACACAGGCTGCAGGCGGCTGGAAAAGCAGAACAGGCTCATAAAATGTATGGGGTATTAAAACAGCCTGTCCATCTTCTGACCAGCGGGAGGATGTGACACTTCCTAAAACTGTGTATGTTAATAAGCTGGTTCTGTTTAATGTAATCAAGCTGTGGCTAATGCCCTATGGTAATTATGGATGCATATGGTACTGCAGATATTTGAGAGTTGCATATGCCAGGTTGCCCTGTCAGTCATAAATGTTGTCAAGCATGACAGGATAAGTACTTCCCAACCATCAACAATGTCAAGGTTATTTGTCACAGCCCGACACAATGCATCTTATGGGTCTATTCAGAGAGCTCCAATTTTGTGTATGAAAATCAGACACATGGCAGATAATTCAGTGATCCAAATGGCCTTTTAAAGCTGACCATTCAGGGATAACCAAAATGATCCTGAACTGGCCCAGAATTCGGTCAAATTGAGGACAGATTATAAGATTGGGATCCAGGTCCCCCGCAGAGCTACAGGGATCCCCCTCTCAAGCAGCCAGGGGGTGTCTGCGCAATGCCTAGGGATGCAGACAATGTCATCCCCCTGCTGCCCCCACTAGCCACCAGGGAGCAACGAGGTAAGAGGGAGGGGGGGGCAGAGAGAAACTGAGGGGGGAGAGACAGAGACAAGGGGAGGGAGGGGGAAAGAGACAGAGACAAGGGGAGGGGAGGAAGAGACAGAGACAAGGGGAGGGAGGGAGAGACAGAGACAAGGGGAGGTGGTAAGAGACAGAGACAAGGGGAGGGGGGAGAGACAGAGACAAGGGGAGGGGGGAGAGACAGAGACAAGGGGAGGGAGACAAAGAGAGACACAAAGGGAGGGAGAGAGAGAGATACACAAAGGGAGGGAGGGAGACACAAAGGGAGGGGAGAGAGAGAAAGGGAGGGTGGGGAGAGAGATAATGCTGGGGGGAGAGACAGACAACACTAAGGGGGGAGAGAGACAACGCTGGGGGGAGGTGAAAGAGAGAAGCAGCATTGGCACATAAAAGGAAATAAAAACAAGAAATGCATTGTTTTATATCATCATTTTTATTAAAAAGCACTTTACATGTGAAAACAAGTTGAACTTTTTTTTCCTATACGGTAGTCTTATATTCAGGCTTTTAGTTTTTTCCTAAAGGAATATCCAAAGTTTGGGGGGTCGTCTTATAATCAGGGTCGTCTTATAATCGAGCAAATACGGTATTCTAATTTTAATTTAATTGTAACCATAACCATTATTCTAACCCTAACCCTAGATTTTAGCTAATTAAGTCTTTTTTTTTTCATTGCAATGTGGCTCACTGCCTATAGGGGCAGTCAGCAAAAGCATAAGAGCAACAGAAGTGCATTTGTTTTCACTAATGATGCTCTACCTACAAGAGGGCAGAAGCCATATTGGAGGAGCATGCTGCTCTATCCCCAGAAGAATTGTTTTGGTGCTGCCTAATGCCTCGACATCGAGACAATAGCGTATCACTGCCAAAGCAGTTTTCGTGATGTTTGTTAGCAAGAACCGCTTGTCCCACCTCAGAGTTGCCAGCTGGACATGACTGGTACTTCCTTTGTCATGAAGGGGTTAATATAGGGTTCGTCTGGAGACCATATTGCCATTTTGTTCAGGGGCTCTTATGAAAATACATGCTTCAGGGCTGTAAAGACAAAATTACATCATGCAGACTGACATACAATTTACTAATTACTCTTGAGCATCCTTTTTTTTTTTTACAAGTGTCCCTGAAAAGAACAGCGATGTAGTCACTCTAGGTTATCTCAGTCATGCAAAGATGTTAAGTGAATTGTCAATGAGCCGTCAGTTATCACTAGACATATCCATTTGCACAGCTGGATGCAGTGGTTTCAGAGAATCATTTCCTGAGCTAAAAGACACGGCTTTGAAACAATCCTATTTTCCTGTTTGTAAATGTTGTGTGTCCGGTGTGACCTGGAGCACTGATTAGCATGGCTCAAAAATCTTAATAATAATTAGGCCTGGTGCACCTGACAATGCCTGTATAGTTTATATATATTCTTCTCCAACGAGAATGCAGATGGATCTTCACATTGGATACAGTGTCACCTCGAGGTTTGAATGAACAACTGCTTTACAATTCCTTTTTGCCATCCAGAACATAGAAGTCTTACCCTCTGGAGGACGTGGATCATCCAAAGGACTTTGATACGAATTTTGATACGGACTCTGTCTCCATTTCGGAAGGCTCTGGTTATTGTTTTTTGGAACAGACTGTTTTCTGTGTACCTGGTGTTCATTCAATGGCTAATTAGTACCTCAGGGACGTAGAAATCCGTCCCGTATTAATATTGATTTATAACTGGGTTTGTAGATAGCACCAAATATTGTTGGGTGGTCCCTGGTGACACAAGGGACCATTAGACCTATGCACCTGGAGTCGTATTAGGGTGTTACCCTTTTTTTCTATCCATGTTTTATATTCTCTTTTTTTCTCTATAATGTTTTCATTGTTTTCTCCTGTCTCTTTTTACATATATTTGTTATTCTGCTCTTCTTATTTAGATTTTCTTATTTATATTTTTTTATTTCCCTTGAAATCTTTATCTTTTCCACTGGGCTCATTTGGTCTTCTCTGTATAATGGTCCATGCAATCTTTTTATTGATACACTGTGTGTTGATTACTGATACACACACGGGGAAGGTGTCGGATCCTTATGTGATTCTATTGGTGCCAGTTCTTTGTCGCCCCCCGCTCACATATACTGCCCTTTTATTGGAACTAACAGAGAGGTGGTTCTGGATTCCACTTATTATTACTATTTTTTTGGTAGGTTATTCGTTGGTTAACTGTGCAGGCTCTCTCTGCAGCAGTATCCAGCGATAAGTTTGTTTTGGTTGTAGATTTGTTTATACACGCCCCTAAAAGGTTACGCGTCCTCACTGTTGCCGTGGGAGATGTTGTCTCACGTGACACGCACAGTGACACGCAAGCTGCTTCTACTCCGATACCCGGAAGTTGTTGAAATCTCGTTACTGTGTGTTGGTGGAGCGGGTTTCTTCAGCTGCGGCTGGTAAGTGTTTGATTGGGGGTGTATTTATTTGTTAGTTGTACACTGTGCATGACACTTGACAAAAGGCTTGCTAGCCTGAAACGTCGTGTTTCTTGTCATTTTTGATTATTAAATCTTTGATACTACAAAGACCTGCGAGGGCATCCTCTATACACATGTTTGGACTGTTTATGTATATATATATGCCTACAACATTCAGATTTGCAGAACCACGGCTCCTGGACAATTTAAATGAATTTAAAGTGTACATCAAATTTAAGTGGGTTAATTGACTGTGCACCTAAATATATTTGCTGTGAAACTGGAGCAAACCAAGAGCTAATAATATTTCTTTAAAAAAAAAATAGAATTACAAATGTAATGTTACATAAATGTTTCAAATGCAGGATTTATAGGACACATAGACACGTCCCTGTGGATTTTAACCTCCAGGTTATTTGTACCCAGACATAGTTCCTGCAGTTGTAGCAAATCTTTTAACCCTGTGATGGCCAGGGGTTAAGCACTTTGCAGTAAATCCTTTTAATCTAATTTTGAAATGGTTACGATATTGGATGTGGGGTTTGTCATTGCAGTAAATAGTGGGATAATTCTACTGATATTGAGCTATATGTGGATTTCTATGTATAGAAGGTTCAATATACTCAGGTAGCCCCAAATTGGAGCTCTGAAGTCAATATATAGCACTGATGTCCACTAGCCCCAACAGTATTATATTTGCCCCCCCCCCCCCCTTGGGGAATTCTATGGATTTCCCAGCCAAATTAGCTGGACCAGATATGGACAGAAAATAGTCCTGAAATCAGTGGAAATTTCCGATTTCCGGCTGAGATTGAGAATATTGAGAATCGTGGATTTGTCCGCAGTTTGGCTACATACTCCGATCTGGCCCGATTTTAGACCAGATCATGGTTTATTGAGTAGACTTATGTCTCTACTAGTTACAATGAGACCTATTCACTAAATCTGTAACAATAAACTTTCATGTTCTCACATGTACACATGCATGATGCCTATACAGGGAGTGCAGAATTATTAGGCAAATGAGTATTTTGACCACATCATCCTCTTTATGCATGTTGTCTTACTCCAAGCTGTATAGGCTCGAAAGCCTACTACCAATTAAGCATATTAGGTGATGTGCATCTCTGTAATGAGAAGGGGTGTGGTCTAATGACATCAACACCCTATATCAGGTGTGCATAATTATTAGGCAACTTCCTTTCCTTTGGCAAAATGGGTCAAAAGAAGGACTTGACAGGCTCAGAAAAGTCAAAAATAGTGAGATATCTTGCAGAGGGATGCAGCACTCTTAAAATTGCAAAGCTTCTGAAGCGTGATCATCGAACAATCAAGCGTTTCATTCAAAATAGTCAACAGCGTCGCAAGAAGCGTGTGGAACAACGAAGGCGCAAAATAACTGCCCATGAACTGAGAAAAGTCAAGCGTGCAGCTGCCACGATGCCACTTGCCACCAGTTTGGCCATATTTCAGAGCTGCAACATCACTGGAGTGCCCAAAAGCACAAGGTGTGCAATACTCAGAGACATGGCCAAGGTAAGAAAGGCTGAAAGACGACCACCACTGAACAAGACACACAAGCTAAAACGTCAAGACTGGGCCAAGAAATATCTCAAGACTGATTTTTCTAAGGTTTTATGGACTGATGAAATGAGAGTGAGTCTTGATGGGCCAGATGGATGGGCCCGACTCAGACGCCAGCAAGGTGGAGGTGGAGTACTGCTTTGGGCTGGTATCATCAAACATGAGCTTGTGGGGCCTTTTCGGGTTGAGGATGGAGTCAAGCTCAACTCCCAGTCCTACTGCCAGTTCCTGGAAGACACCTTCTTCAAGCAGTGGTACAGGAAGAAGTCTGCATCCTTCAAGAAAAACATGATTTTCATGCAGGACAATGCTCCATCACACGCGTCCAAGGACTCCACAGCGTGGCTGGCAAGAAAGGGTATAAAAGAAGAAAATCTAATGACATGGCCTCCTTGTTCACCTGATCTGAACCCCATTGAGAACCTGTGGTCCATCATCAAATGTGAGATTTACAAGGAGGGAAAACAGAACACCTCTCTGAACAGTGTCTGGGAGGCTGTGGTTGCTGCTGCACGCAATGTTGATGGTGAACAGATCAAAACACTGACAGAATCCATGGATGGCAGGCTTTTGAGTGTCCTTGCAAAGAAAGGTGGCTATATTGGTCACTGATTTGTTTTTGTTTTATTTTTGAATGTCAGAAATGTATATTTGTGAATGTTGAGATGTTATATTGGTTTCACTGGTAAAAATAAATAATTGAAATGGGTATATATTTGTTTTTTGTTAAGTTGCCTAATAATTATGCACAGTAATAGTCACCTGCACACACAGATATCCCCCTAAAATAGCTAAAACTAAAAACAAACTAAAAACTACTTCAAAAATATTCAGCTTTGATATTAATGAGTTTTTTGGGTTCATTGAGAACATGGTTGTTGTTCAATAATAAAATTAATCCTCAAAAATACAACTTGCCTAATAATTCTGCACTCCCTGTACGTTATTAACTGCCTCTTGTGTTACTTTATCATAACTTGTTCGATCCTTTAAAGCAACATGCATTTGATATGCAAATTACACATTACCCATGTAAAGTAGTTTACTTGCATATCAGTATTTAAACTTTTGGATCCAAACCTGTGACTTGTATAGGGCAAACTATAATTATTGAATTTTGCACAGGTACCTTGGGCAAAATGTTCCCCTCTCTTAAACAATGGAATGCTTTGTAACAACCAAAGCACGATGTCAGCAAGTCATCGCTATCCATAAATAACAATATTGTCTACTTAGCTGGATACTTTAGATCACATTTCCCTACTTCACATATTTCTCCATCCATCCTTGACTGGTTCACCTGTAATTATGATAATTCAACCTTGGTCATGACCAGTGTCTAAGGAAAATGGTTTACCAGATAAAGTACAGGATCGGGAGGAGTTAAACACACCAAATTCACACACCCTTTCACCTTTTTAAAACAGGAAGGTTGTTGGATCATTATACTGAAAGCCAATTATTTTTTTTAAATAACCCCAAGGTCAACATACAGCTTTGAATTTGGAGGAAATGTACCTCTGTAAGAGGCTACTAGTTGTTACATGTTCAAAAATGAACATGCTTTAAAATACCACTGATATCACTATGTGTTGTATTCCTTTCATGACTGGTAATAGATGACAGCATCTCAAGGTCTACATTATTAAGTGAACTTATCACTCTCACTTCCTATTTAATGTTTTTTTTTTTCTTCCTATTCAAGAAAATAAATATATACTGGGCAAAGAGGGATAGCGTAATACTTGAAGGACATCTTGAAAGCGAAATTATATAAAATACTAAAACTAAAACCACAGAGCCTGATGCACTTCATGTTCATTCCCTTAATCATAGATTAAATGTCTACTATAGCTTTCCTTATTCTATGTGTAGTTAAACTACCCTATTTAATTATGCTCTACAATAATAATGGTGAACAAGTGGCACTCGGAGACCTCAGAGATGGCTCTGTACCTAAAGAATCACCATCAGTAAATGTTAAGATCTAAGACTGATATTTGTGAATATTATGGAATTTAGAGCACCGTTATTACACTTCAACTCATCGGTGGGAGAGAAATTATAGGGTTGGAGTTATAGTTAGAGTAAAATTAGTGTTAGAGTTAGGGTTAAGTTGATCTTTGGGGTTGGGTTCAAAAGGTCACAAAACCCCAAAAATACCATGATGGCATGAAACATTGTAGTTGTCAAGAGGTTAAAGTAGCTGACAGAAATGTAACAACAGATACACAGATTTTTAGACTATAAATACTCCCTTGCTGGGTACATAGCATATTTAGATGTTAAAATATGTCTATTATCTAAAGGAAAGTTCAGCTGGGCAAGAGAAGCAACAATTAATACAGTGCTTATCCAGAGAGAATACGTTGCAATACCTAAGTAATGAATTTAACAAAAAGATGGACCCACACCAAGCGGTTAAGAAAGGCCCCACACCATGTGTGTGTGGATATATAGATCATCAAGACCAACAATCATTTTCGTGTGGACTGTGCCGTCCAGTCGAAATGATTGTTGGTCTTAAAGAGCGATTTGCGGCTCCTTTAATTGTTTTGCGAGCAACTGTAGCGGTAGTCGATGTCAAGATGGACAATGATATATGTTTTGCTATATCCACGAGCGGCTGAGGAATCTTCTTTTTCATTGTAGCGCACTGGAGTGATGAGCTCTGTTTTATACAAGCGGGGAAAGTAAGGCACACTCCTGCAATAGGAGAAAGAAGTCTGGAGTGTTTGCACTGTTATGTGCGGAGCATCATGCTAAATAATAGGACCCACAGTGAATAGTGGATAGTAAGCTATAACTCTATGCCTCCAAGCTGAAATAAAGGAGGGAATTGACAAGGGAATTTTAAACTTAAGATCAAAGTAGCTGAGTTAGTTCAATGGTTACCTGGGAGTTGGTGAAAAAAATGTTGAGTCGTAAACAGAGGATGTTAATTCACAAACGGGTAGCCAACAGTAAAATCCCATAATCGCGTTTATTGCTTTCAGCTTCGTTTTTCCTCCACATGAGTATCTACAGAAGCCTCCGAGTGGTTCTATTTAGTCACTCTGAAGCTTCTGTAGATACTTGTGTAAAGGAAAAGCAAAACTGAAAGCAATCAATGGCATTATGGGATTTTACTGCAAGCTCCATGTTTGCGAATCAACCTTCGCTGTCTGCAAATCAATGTTCGCTGTCACCTCCTCAGCCCTAGGACGCCAGGCATACCTTTTTTTTAATCACTGTTCCTGTTTTTATTGGATTAACATATTTTATCAAGGATTTCACCGTTTTGGATCTTCTTTATGTGTTTACATTCCTTCAGTTCTGCTCCATTTGACTACACATGGAGCTAGCTTTGTGAGTAGTTACTATACCCCCTAAATACTGATGTATTCTACTCTATACTCTCTCATTTTTATTTATTTTTAGATCATCTTCTTAATATATTTTTCAGTCAGTGCCATCATTTTATTAGCACTATTGGGGCCTTCTGGTTTTGGGTCTCCTTGCACAGGGTTTATTCTTTTCTTGTCTACTTGGCCTTAAGCTTGGAATTCCCTTGCCAATTCCCATGCAATTTATTTCATAAATAAAGCCCTGTGTATTAACATAGGGACCACATATCATATCATCTATAATCATATAAACAGATACAAATCTATAATCAAATCAATAATCTACCTTTCATAATATTTTTGCCTGGCTTTTAACTTGCCAGCTCTTGCTGGATCATGTTCTCAAGGTTTTCGCCTCTCATTTTCATAGTTGCCAATAATGCTGAATTTTCTGGAACAGTCACTTTTTTTGGGATCCTATCCCATCAAACTTGGTTCCTGTTCCATCAAAATTGGCTATGTATTTCCCTGTGACAGCTTTTCATATAAACTGTTTATGTCTTATATACATACACAGTCTAAATGCAGAGGCACTGCGTTATAGATGGGGCTGTGGAAGCTGGAGTTAAATATCACGGGGTCATACAACATCATGTGACTCAATCACCTTTTGGCTCCGCCCTCTCATGTTCCGGAACTCACTCTGCCAAAGTTGGCAGCTATGCCTTGTTAGAGAGTCTTGGGTTATCCTGTATGGATTTCTGCAAAAACTGCTTTTTTTTATTGCACAAAATAAAGCTAGTGATGTAATGCACTCTTCTTACACCAGATTTTCTAGGAACAACAGCTACATCAGCACATGTGGCCTGCTTTGTAAATGGAGTCAGGTTTTTACGATGCCTGTAGTTTTGCATCCAGGCAAAACTCAATGACAGGCTTCATAAATGCAAATCCTCTATGAAAATGTTCCAGAATTCTAATCATCCACATGAACCTAGATTTGGTCTACTCAACTGTTTCAGTTGAAGTAAGACTGCTTTTTAACCTACACCAACTGAATGCATTCTGAACAATACTGGAATGATATGCCCCACAGAAATATGTATTTGTAAAATAATCAGCATGCTGGCCATTCAGCCCAGAACATAAAAAATAGAAATATATTTACAAGGTGCTAAACCCAGAAAGCTGTGTATAAAATAACAAAAATGTATAATAAAGAAATAATAGTAACACACAAAAAAAAAAAAAAAACATAAAATCCAAAAGCTTTTTTACAAGTCACATAACCAAAAATAACATTAGAAAAAAATGTAAGCTAACCAAGGAAGTGCAAGAAGGTAGATCTATGGGTAACATTTCTAGAAACATCCTGAAATTGTCTGTTTATGAATATCTAGTACCGGTACATTGTAGACATAAAAGTAAGTAAGATAATTCCAAATGTAATCTTTACTGATCGAACACTTTGTACATGAATACAAAACGAAAACATTTCAGCACTGCATGCACAGTAAAACATATTGATAAAGGTCCAGTAGTGTTTGACACAGGAATTTGAGGAGATGATTACTGTACTTAATAGGACTAAGAGAGAGATAGTTGCCTGCATTGTAAATGATGCATTCTTTGGAGTAGCCATTTACATTATGAATAATGTGTGTGACTATATGGGTTGAAATTGGCTGCTATTCTCCACATTTACTAACAGGCAATTTAACTGTGCATCACTGTCAAATGCAAACAGAGAAGTTAATTGTCAAATTGCCCATTGATGTCAATGGGACTTGGCAGGAATGAGAGGTCCAATTTATTGCCATGTTTACCAACAGATCAAGCTGTCAAAACAGGCACCACTTGGGATCAACACTGCATTCACCTTTCACTACTTATCACGTTATGTTGCTAAGTATAAATGCTAAATATGTGAATCTAGTAACAATGCGCCCATTCAAGAATCTGCCACATTCACCAAGTCACTGGAAACTTCAATTTCAACAACAATCACAATTCCGTTTTACAGTCTATATAGGAGAGCCAGACAACGCTGGGTTACAAGACCAATCAGTTTGAAAGTCCAAATCATTCTTTGCTAGATCTACACAATCACAGGTCAATTCACTCAAGTCTGAGTTTGGAGTTCAAGATGAGAGCTCAACTCGATTGTATTTTAGCCAATAGCGGAAGGTGGTCGAGTTGGAAGGTCTTATTACATTGGGAAGATTTTATTTTTTAAAATAATGGTTCAATTCAATACAATGTGCAGAGAAAAGATGGCCTCCTTTGGAAGGTCAAATTTGACTTAGTCTAAGAATTGAATTCAACCTCTCAACTCAGCAACCTTGAGCTATTCATTAAATTAGAGGTCGAATTTGATTTAGCCGCAAGAATCACTTATTTCCGCTCACCTAATCTATGTAAATAATAATAAATTAACACAAAGAATAAACATTTTAAAACAAATCATACATAAATAAAATAAAACATGCAATAAAATAAACAACTGAAAATACCGATGTAATCAAATAAATAAATCAACATAAAAATTATTGTACAGGAATTATTTTTTTAAATACCGATTTTTTTATTGCATATGATTTACTTTTCATTTTTTAATGACACAGAGATCTTTTTTTAATACATAAAAAGTATGCCTGTATGACACGAAAACAAGGGGAGAAGGCAGTTAGGGAATATAACAGAAGGCAGGTTGGCAGGGATTGTGGCCATATCAGGGTTAGGAACAGCTAACATAAGGAGCTGGGTGGCCACAATCTAAGGGGCTATGTTCGCATAGGGAAAGGGGTCATTGGGCATTAGCATCTAGAGGCCAGGAGGAAGGAGAGGGTGTGCAATGGTGCTGGGGCAAATTCTGAGTGTGCAATCCTGGTGCTCTGGAAAGTCATGTGGGTGTAATCTAGTTGCTTTGGCAAGACCATGTAAATTCAATCTTGATGCTTTGGGAAGACCTGTGGCTGCTATGACAAGACCTGTGGGTGCAAGCTGGGTGCTATTTCAAATGGTAAGGGATGTGGGGGCAATAATGAAAGGAGTGCAGGAAAAAGGCTCCAAAATATCTGATGGCGGTCCTACCACACAGTGACAACATATTAATCCTAATAGTAGGAGTTTTTTTCCAAGTCAGCTCTTAATGCCTGATTTTTGCAGTTCACTTGTCAGTTCACCACAGTTCACCATATAGTCAACAGGCCCCATTGAGATTCAAAAACTGTTGAACTATTGATAGGTTCCTTCAAGAAAGGTTAATTGGTGTTTACTTTTAGAAGCAAACTCCATTTGTTCTAATTTGTGTAAAGACGACTTATTTTAATTAGGATTTTCTGACTAAGATTTCGCAGTGATATTATAACACTATTAGTCCTCACCATCAAGAGTAAAGCCATTTCCTAAAATACCCCCCTCCTCCAGCTTATTTCAACAATTGATTCTTAGCACTTTTTAAATGTTAAATAAATATTTGACTGCATTTCAGATTAATTTAAAATACAGGATAGATGCCGCTCTATCATGTTTAAATAAAAAAAAAATAAACAGGGGCTCTGCAATGTTTTGTTGCAATGGCCTCGGCTGTGTGGTATTGTTGGTGTCCCTCTAGTTGTGGGGAGCCAGGGACCCAGGTCTGGGCCCATCCTGAAAAAGCTAACGTGAAAAAAGAAAATAGCAGCCACATCTCAAAATGCCAACAGACAGAGCTCAAATAGCCTGCCCTATAGGATGGTATCTTGATAGGGTGATCACCATTTTTTTTCTCACCATCAACATTACAGAGGAGACTTCTCCTTCAGAATGGTCCCACCAATTGGGACCAAGTCCAGACCCAAAATGCATGGCAAGCCTCCTCTGCATGAAATGTAAAAAAAGAAATGTAAAAAAAGAAAAAAAGGTTTGACCCACCCATGGGAGCAGTTGCTTCCTGCTGGCATTATGAAAAAAGAGTCCCCGCGCTTGTCACTGCCGGTCAACACTATTCCCTTGGTCACAAAAAAATGTATGGCCACATGCCAGCGCTATGCCGAATTAAATAAGAAAATGACTCACCACCCCCGGCTTGGGGCAGGCTATGCACCCAAGCCACAATTACATTTTACGATCTCCCCACCCAAATGCCCCTGGCAAAATCAATACATTAAATTATATTAAATTCTTACCTACTCCCCATACCTCTCCCTTGCCCAGGGAGGAGTAGATAATTTAAGTAGCCCCCATAGCTGCAAAAAACACCCTTTGAGTGCCATGAGGGTGGGCAGTGAAAATCACTACCTATCCCTTGGCACACAAAAGGTGCCAAGTGAAATGTTTAAAATATGTAAATAGCTGTTGTGTTACGTCATGCTCATTAGATTTTCCGGGCTGACCTTATATCAATGTTTGTGCAGTGATTACGTCACAAAATGATGTTTTGAAGCTGTTATTTTTTTACTGGCTCCACTAAACCTCTATAGAAAGTATTGAGGTTTCTAGCTTTAGCGGTAATTTTTTTAACAGGTGTGGTAATGACATTACCACACTCGTTGACCTAATTAGCGGGCGTCCATTAAATCAGCTGCACTATTTCATTTAATGGGGAGGATTGCATCTCCCCCAATGTCTTCTATTCAGTCCTGGACTGAAATTGCAAGCATTAGAAGCGTCATCTATCATTAAAGCAAGTCGATTTGATCGTTTTCAGAGCATTGTGGAATATCTGAATTCTTCACATTCCTTAGATTAAAAAAGACATCCTTTCATACGCCTTAATTTCATCATATTCCTTTTTTGAATGATTTAAACAAGATATCCGACATTACCAATCTACCACTCTCGGGATAATACATCATGTTTTATCTTGCTATCATTATCATACTTAAAAATAATACCCATTTTTCAAGATATTTGAATTATATTATAAATCAGATTAAACATACTTGACCCTAATATTGGGCATGTCTAATCTTTAAATACATCTGTGGCGACTTGATCTCTTTTACTGGGCTTTGCGAAACAGTTCCATGAACTGTGTAGACAATGAGTATTTAAAGGGACTCTGTCACCTAACCAGTGTATAAAGCATGAACGTATAAAATAAAAAATGATGTATACAGGGAGTGCAGAATTATTAGGCAAGTTGTATTTTTGAGGATTCATTTTATTATTGAACAACAACCATGTTCTCAATGAACCCAAAAAACTCATTAATATCAAAGCTGAATATTTTTGGAAGTAGTTTTTAGTTTGTTTTTAGTTTTAGCTATTTTAGGGGGATATCTGTGTGTGCAGGTGACTATTACTGTGCATAATTATTAGGCAACTTAATAAAAAACAAATATATACCCATTTCAATTATTTATTTTTACCAGTGAAATCAATATAACATCTCAACATTCACAAATATACATTTCTGACATTCAAAAACAAAACAAAAACAAATCAGTGACCAATATAGCCACCTTTCTTTGCAAGGACACTCAAAAGCCTGCCATCCATGGATTCTGTCAGTGTTTTGATCTGTTCACCATCAACATTGCGTGCAGCAGCAACCACAGCCTCCCAGACACTGTTCAGAGAGGTGTACTGTTTTCCCTCCTTGTAAATCTCACATTTGATGATGGACCACAGGTTCTCAATGGGGTTCAGATCAGGTGAACAAGGAGGCCATGTCATTAGATTTTCTTCTTTTATACCCTTTGTTGCCAGCCACGCTGTGGAGTACTTGGACGCGTGTGATGGAGCATTGTCCTGCATGAAAATCATGTTTTTCTTGAAGGATGCAGACTTCTTCCTGTACCACTGCTTGAAGAAGGTGTCTTCCAGGAACTGGCAGTAGGACTGGGAGTTGAGCTTGACTCCATCCTCAACCCGAAAAGGCCCCACAAGCTCATCTTTGATGATACCAGCCCAAACCAGTACTCCACCTCCACCATGCTGGCGTCTGAGTCGGACTGGAGCTCTCTGCCCTTTACCAATCCAGCCACGGGCCCATCCATCTGGCCCATCAAGACTCACTCTCATTTCATCAGTCCATAAAACCTTAGAAAAATCAGTCTTGAGATATTTCTTGGCCCAGTCTTGACGTTTTAGCTTGTGTGTCTTTCAGCCTTTCGTACCTAGGCCATGTGTCTGAGTATTGCACACCTTGTGCTTTTGGGCACTCCAGTGATGTGACAGCTCTGAAATATGGGCAAACTGGTGGCAAGTGGCATCGTGGCAGCTGCACGCTTGACTTTTCTCAGTTCATGGGCAGTTATTTTGTGCCTTGGTTTTTCCACACGCTTCTTGCGACCCTGTTGACTATTTTGAATGAAACGCTTGATTGTTCGATGATCACGCTTCAGAAGCTTTGCAATTTTAAGAGTGCTGCATCCCTCTGCAAGATATCTAACAATTTTTGACTTTTCTGAGCCTGTCAAGTCCTTCTTTTGACCCATTTTGCCAAAGGAAAGGAAGTTGCCTAACAATTATGCACACCTGATATAGGGTGTTGATGTCATTAGACCACACCCCATCTCATTACAGAGATGCACATCACCTAATATGCTTAATTGGTAGTAGGCTTTCGAGCCTATACAGCTTGGAGTAAGACAACATGCATAAAGAAGATGATGTGGTCAAAATACTCATTTGCCTAATAATTCTGCACTCCCTGTACATGGTGTTAATGAAATGTAGAAATGCATAAATGAAGAGAAGACATTTCCCATTGAACGTAGTTTATTATACACTATCACCCCTACTTTTTAATATTGCATTGGATCCCCTACTCTGGATCCTTCATAACAACCAGAATGTGGACGGACTCAGAGTAGGGACATCCGTAACTGCCTTCGCAGATGTGTTACTTTTCCTAGCCAAACTACAAAATGAGTGGCCAATTATCTTCAATTTGATAGAGCGATTTGGCAAAGCTAGTGGATTCACTATAAATTACTCAAAATCAGAAGCAATGTATCTTCAAAAAATAGTTATACCACCAAACGTGCTGACAAACCTTCTTCACTGGGCACTTCTTTTGTTAACATACTTGGGGATTCATTTACCAAATCTCCCACACAAGACATACTCGCTAAACTATACACCAATTTTCACTAAAATCTCAGAGAACTAAAAACATGGAAACATTTATTAATGTCATATATTGATCGAGTAGCACTAATTATGATGATAAGCTTTCCAAGATTACTATATCCTTTACAACATCTACCTTTACTCCTTAGATCCAAAGATGTCAAACATATAAACTCCACAAATAAACATTCCAAAATCTAAAACTACAGCAACCATGGAATAGAGGTGGACTGAATGCACCTAACCTTAAAGAGTTTCATTGGGCTGCCCTCCTCCACTTCATAATGGACTGAATCTTAGAAAATAAAAGATTTACTGAATCCAATTATAGATCAAAACACTTACCAATCCATAAATCTCAAAGCCATCTTACATTCTCCAGTAGGACACCTGCCAAAGGAGGTCAAAAACAACATGGTATTATTTGGTCTAATTCGAGCTTGGAAACTTGTAAATCATCAGGATTTTAATAAATCTTTATACCTTCCATTCCTTAAAAACCCACAATTTTTAAACGGAAAAGCAGAATACCCCTACACACAGTGGGCAAGGAAAGGAATTACCTCCATACCACCATTTGAAAATATTTCCCAGCACAAGTTGGAGTAGATTCCCAGACATAGACATGACACCCAAAACTTTTCAACAGGTACAGAATTATATAAATCATATAATCAGTATATCTCCAGATATTATTTGGGAAAATCTTTGGTTGACTCTTATAGACTCTCTAAATAGAACCCTCTATAGTACGGCAACCATACGTAGGCTTGCCACCTGGCTGGTATTTTACTGGCAGGCCAATGTTAAGTCTATGGAGACAGTACCAAGACTGGTATTTTTCTGAAGAAAAGGTGGCAACCCTAACCATACGTAAGGGGCTTTATAGTCCACTGGATTTCTCTAAAACTAATACTGGCTTAATCAAGTAGTCATTACATCTTCAGCTTTTATCAATTGGTACTATTTTAAAAGCAAACAAAAAACTCTGCCCCATGATTAAATTGACCATGTATAGAGATATGTTTTTAAAAATACTCCATAGAGCCTATATGTCCCCAGTACGTTTAAAAACGCTAATATAGCACAAAATGATTCCTGTTGTAAATGCAACTAGACAGGAGCAGACTTTCTTCATTGTATTTGGCAATGTAAGGTGATTTTTCAGTTTCGGAATGTTGTCTAGGGCTATGTGGAACAAACATTTGGCATTTGTTTGGTCAACACCCTAGAATTTGCCCTCTTTGGCTATTCTAGCTTACCCATAAAACATGCCCACTTTACAAGAATCCTCTCCGCTGTAACAAACAAAAACATTTTACAATTCTAGATAATCAGGGATAAGCTGTCCATAACAATCTTCAAAGCTCAACACCCAACAAAATAAGACTGGGGGAATGGAACGTGTTTTTAAAGATTGGAGCTTGTAAATCAACTAATTGTCTCTGGACCTAAAAAGGAAAATTATGCAAGCCTTTCAAACCTCACCTTGGTACATGAACCAAATTAAAAAAATACAAGATCCAATCTGTATACCATAACAACATACCAGAATGCCATTTGTTTGTCTGCACGATTGTACATAATACCTTGTAAAATATTGTGTGATGTTTTGTCTAATACATGATGTGTTATAGTGTAAATTGTATTTATATAATACCAATCCACTTTCAAATATTACATAGATATTAAATAAAGCAGCAACCCACGTTAAAAACAAAAAAAAGATGCCTGAGCCTTGGGATCTTACAAGTCATGGATACTCCCAAAACGACCACATCCTTAGAAACTGTATCCAGTTGTAGGTTAAAGGGACACTAAATGTGTTTTTTCACTTGTGCTTCTAATATGAAAATGTTAGTTGTTCCTAGTGTGAGGATAAACTGGAGTGTACTTTTGATAGTACATGCCATTTTATCCTCTGACTGACAGCTGCCATGCTTCCATAGGAATCTAGCGCAGAGAAAGGCCCTTGTTTTTGTATGGGATCATCAGTGGGGACCTTAATTATGTCCTCCCTGCTGATCCCATGCAAAAACGAGCTGGGGACGAGCTGGTCACAGCTCAGAAACAGAACTGGCAGTCTGAAGGATATAGGATGGTACCTACTCTGGTGGGGAATCACCATGTGTTGCTCACCATCACCACTACAGAGAAGACCTCTCCATTAGCCTATCAGACAGGTCCCACTCATTAGGACAGTCCAGACCCAAAATGCATGGCAAGCCTCTATTGAGGAACACAGCAACCACAGACGTACATTTTGGCCTATCATTGGTCTTATCAATGTGGTACAACTGGTGACTGGGTATAGTGAGCTTGGAACCCATATCTGGGCATATCCAGAACAAACTAGATTTAGAAAAGAAAGTGGGAGCCACCTCTCAGACCAATAACGGACAGAGCTGAAATAGCCTACATTGTAGAATGGCACCTACTCGTCCTTGAATAAGAGCTATGGAGAACTAAGGTCACCTCTATTGCAGATAAATGTATTGTATTTATGACAAACATAGACTATTTGATAATGATGGGGTCCTGGTACTCTAAAATCACACACTGGAACATGCATAGTTAGCAGAAAATATCCTCCAAATCCATTTATACATAGATGTACACAAATGGTGCAACTGCAATTGTACCATTTTGTTAGATTCTGACACTTTAGCTTTTTATGAGCAAGCATTTGCTTGGGCCCTCTGGACCCTGCCCCCCTCCCCGGCATGCAATCACACCCTCCATCGTTATATTCCCCCACCAAAAAAAACAAAACATATGTATATATATATATGCACATACATACCTTTTTAGATATTCTTCTTAGATACTACACATCAGATCATCTGTTTGAGGCTTAGTATAAATAGTGAGCTTTCCAGATATTGTGTCTATTTGGCCCATTTATTACTGTTCACCAAGTGTCTATCGTCTGCTACTGAAATAAGTTCTTCTATTTTCCTGATCTGCTCTACCTCTCCTATCCATTCTTCATTTGTTGGGACCCTTTCCTGCTTTCAGTACCTAGGGATCAGCATCTTTGCTGTATTCAGAAATACCAGAGTCAGGGATCTTCTATAGGTTCCCACAGGTTCCTCCGTATTGGGTTCTATTACCATGTGTATTGTTTTAATGATCAGGTCCCAGGACTGTTTAATTAGTGGACAGTCCCACCATATATGGAGGAAACTACCCGAGTGCCTATGGCATCTCCATCACCTGACACTCTGGAGAAATTCTTATGTAGGAGAACTGGAGTCCTATACCATCTTGTCATGATATTATAGTTATTCTCCTGAACTGCCACTGACAGAGAGCTATTATTTTTAACAATAACAATTTTCTTCCATTGTTTTCCAGATAGATCTACTTCACAGCCCCTCTCCCATTCATGAATAAAACATGGTTTACTTTCTCCATCCTCATTGGACAACATGGACTATATAATAGAGATCATTCTCTTGGGTTCTTCAGATATCATACACAATGACTCATATGGCGTTAAAGACTCTGGGTGCTCTCTCTGATCTAAAAAAAGACCTAACAGAGCACTGTAATTGCCCATAATGTAGTCTTTTATTTTCTGTCGTCCATCTGTCTCCCATAAGACTGGTAAGGATAGTTATACCCTCTTTTTGCTTGGCATGGCCCAGTCTGGGGTATCTAATGTCTGTTGAAAATATCTTACCCCATGTAGGAATATGTTCCCCAGTGGCAAATCCTCATTATATAGGTAATGTTAATGGAGATTCCAATAAGCCCATGAATGCCTCTTTCTCTTTTCCATATCTTTGTAGTGCGAGTTATTGTAGGGTGTAATGGAGATTCCAATAAGCCCATGAATGCCTCTTTCTCTTTTCCATATCTTTGTAGTGCGAGTTATTGTAGGGTGTAATGGAGATTCCAATAAGCCCATGAATGCCTCTTTCTCTTTTCCATATCTTTGTAGTGTGAGTTATTGTAGGGTGTAATGGAGATTCCAATAAGCCCATGAATGCCTCTTTCTCTTTTCCATATCTTTGTAGTGCGAGTTATTGTAGGGTGTAATGGAGATTCCAATAAGCCCATGAATGCCTCTTTCTCTTTTCCATATCTTTGTAGTGCAAGTTATTGTAGGGTGTAATGGAGATTCCAATAAGCCCATGAATGCCTCTTTCTCTTTTCCATATCTTTGTAGTGTGAGTTATTGTAGGGTGTAATGGAGATTCCAATAAGCCCATGAATGCCTCTTTCTCTTTTCCATATCTTTGTAGTGCGAGTTATTGTAGGGTGTAATGGAGATTCCAATAAGCCCATGAATGCCTCTTTCTCTTTTTCATATCTTTGTAGTGTGAGTTATTGTAGGGTGTAATGGAGATTCCAATAAGCCCATGAATGCCTCTTTCTCTTTTCCATATCTTTGTAGTGCGAGTTATTGTAGGGTGTAAGTTATTTATTAATATTTTCTGATTATTTTTAACCCACATTGCTATGGGAATTGGTTCGCCCATACCCTCTTGTTCTAACGTAACCCATTGTTTTGCTAGTCCATTCCACTACCCTTGCCAGGTGCACTGCCTTAAAATAATTCTCTATATCCGGGAGACCTAGTCCTCCCAGATACTTGGGTCTGATAAGATAACTGTATCCCAATCTAGCCGGTTTATTATCCCAAATGTATTTACTTATCAACATCTTTAAAAATAAATTTAGGTATATGCACTTGAAGCGTTTGCAAAACATACAAGACGCTTGGCAATAGATTCATCTTCACTACTCCCACTCTTCCAAACCATGATATCTTCCGCTAGCCCCATCTATGTATATCTTCCTTTAAAAGATCTATGAGCATTTAAATTCATGGTATTTATAAATTATCTGAATGTAATTATATTTTTTGTCCCATATAATTATACTTATAATAAGCATTTGCTGAACTTTTTAGTTGCTGATTGTCTATCCAACTTGTTTTTCCATCAATTATTTTTTTTTCTAAATGTCTATTTTAGGCTTTGTTAAGTAGATTGCATGGCTACCAAAGGTACTTCAGAGGGATTATCGTTGTCGTCTATCAACCATTTGCTTACCAAGTTTCCCATCTTAGCTAAATACCTTTGTTGAAAATAAACATACTTGTTAACATATATGTGGACCCCTTAATCTGTTACTGACACCAAAAATCAACCACAGAAGCAGCTAATTATATCTAAAATGCTGTACACGTGACAGTGTTTGTGTTATTAAAAGTCCATTCTGAACAACTTTTCCCCACAATTTCTTTTTACTTGTACCCTAAGCAGCTATATCTCTTAATTTGCTACAATTCTGTTAACCTTAGACATACACTTATTATGTTTTCGTATGCATTACAAAAGGTAGACTTGGATATTATTTATAACCACCGATCAGTCATTATGTTATGACCACCTGCCTAATATTGTGTAAGTACCCTTTTTACAACCTTACCTTTCGATGCATGGACTCCACTAGACCTCTGAAGGTGTGCTGTGGTATCAAAGAGGTTAGCTGCAGATCCTTTAAGTCCAGTAAGTAACGAGATGGGGCCTCCATGGATTGTACTTATTTGTCCAGCACACCCCACAGATGCTAGATTGGATTGAGATCTGGGGAATTTGGAGGCAAAGTCAACACTTTGAACTTGTTGTTGTGTTCCTCTAACCATTCCTGAACCATGTTTGCTTTGCAGCAGGGTGTATTATCCTGGTTAAAGAGGACAATTCCATCAGGGATTACCATCACATAGTCTACAGGGATTACCATTACATTGTCTACAGCAAGGCTTGGGTAGGGTGTATGAATGGCAGGACATTGCCCAAAGCATCAAAATAATTTGTCTTTGTTTTATGCTTTAACTAAGTGTTACAAAAGTGGTGTATTTGTTTTTTATATAAAAGGTAGGTCATTTTAAGATCAGAGTAGTGCTTGGACTAATGGGCAGAGTGACAAACTACGGAAGTCCTTATAGATCCTGGTGTTCCAAATTAAAATTCCAAACATAGTAAAGAGTAAGGCTCATTTCATTGTATACTAGTAATCTAAAAGCTCATAAACAGTGTCTCTGTATTGAGACACTTAACACTAGAAATGAATAACATAACCTTTCCGTCTGGGATGAAACATTTCATATTTGTAATCAATAAACATGGTTACTTTTAAAATAAGTTCCGTATTAAGATCGGGCTGCAATTTCTTTCACAAACCGAAGTCAACGTTAAATGCTATGGCAATATTATTTTATAAGAGACTTATTTGTTCTGTAATACAAAAAACAGTCATTTCACAAGATAACCAAAGAAACGCAGTGTAACCCTATGACTTTAGGGTTTGGTCTCTGCAGGGCAGATGGTGTAAAATACGTTGTTACGTTTTTGATGTCTTAAAGACTTTTATGGATTACATTTTTTTTCCAGAAAGTTGCCTTTCCAATACAATTCACTGTGCAAAGGCCCCCAGTAACAGCATCAAATTTGAAAGAACAAGATCCCAAAAAGCATCACTGTCCCATCAAATCCAAGACTCTTGGTTATTAGAGAAAAACATTTCAGGGTTATCTAACCACATTGGATGTGTATGATATATACAGCTCTGAAGACACATAGTATTTTCCATTTAGTAAATCTGGCAACCTGAAAATGATCGTAGTTCTCCACTCGCAGAATTTCTTTGTTTTTTTTTTTACACTTAACCACTTACACTAACTCCTTCCAATCTCTTCTTATTTGACTTAGGACATTTGTCTACCAGTAACAATAACTAAGCACAAGTACTTACTGCCGGTTCCATTTGGAGCTCCGACTAACTTTTCAGAAAATGTTTCAATTATTTTCCACATTTGTTGAATTCACACGGAGAGGTCATGACTTTAGACTGCTTTTGCTAGGTAGCATATTTTTTCCTTGTCAAGTCAAATGTAATGAAAAAATACCACTTGGGATCATAATATTACTCTCTTGAATATCAGTGGTGAAAGGGCCGCAAACACTTTCGCTTATTGCTCTCATAAGATGTTTATATGATTTCTGTACACAATTCACTTTTTGAATTCTAGTTTATTATTCAGCTAATAGCATCAGAAATTGAAATTTTATCATGACTAAAATAGCACTAATAGACTTTAGATAAAAAAAGCATTCACTTACTAGAACGTTAAATAGGTATGGGGTTGCGCCAATCATGGATATACAGCAACCTTCAACACTTAGTGGGGGCTCCCTTTTCCAGAAAAATAAAATTTAAAAAGATCAGATATGTGTCCTTTTCTCTTAGAATTTTATATAAAACAGAAAACTATATCATCAGAACTCATATAAAAATACAACAGTTTGAATGCATAAAAAAAAAAAAAATACATTGCCAGAGTACAAATACAACATAGCCTTGTTGAAACCCTGTGGAGGTTCATTTTGAAATTAACTGATATATAACTGATGTAAGTTGGGTCGCTGGTATAACCCGAGTTAAGGAGCTACAGTGCAGGAGTGAAGACACAGAGCCTGGTGCTGGGCAATTGCATTTCCTTGGTAGCTTGAGGCTCTAGGTTAGCATCAACATACCAAGGGCCTTTGTAAGCAGCTGCTATATCCAGTATACCATGGCTAGGACTGGAGAAAGCCTGCGAATATACTGGAGGAGTCATGGAACATAACTTCAACAGGTAAGCAGTATGTTGCTTTCTAGGACAGGTAAATAGACCAAGCAGAGCAGTAGCATAAAAGGAACTAAGGCAGAACAGAACTGAATACAGAATACAGGGCTAAGGACATAGACTAGAGCAAGACAGAGGTGGAACCAAACTAAGCATAAACAATACAAGGTACAGATAATAACAAAGATAAAGACAGGGCACAGATGAAAGGCATTGGGCCAAAATGTAAAGGGACACAATTATAACTAAGACTACATACAGTGGACAGGAACACAAGTGAACAAACAAGCAAATATTAAGGGACTTTCCTAATACTGAATATGGAAATAGTGAGGATTGGGTTAACACCTGATGTCCACACCAAGTTACCCCAGAAATGTAGCCATAATTCTATGAACTAGCAAATGAATGACCGAAGTTAACGATTTATTTTATACATAGACACAAACAGAGAATACCTGTAGACTGAGCTGCACAGGACTGAAAACTGAAACCGTGTGTTTGGGGATTAAATAGAATGAGAAACTAGGCAAGAGGAGAGAAAACCTGGAATGTAACGGAACAATAAGCAGCAAGACAACCAGAAATGGACCAGAACAGAAGAACAAAGGAACAGAAGCCAGAAACAAAGTAAACCAAAAATATCAGCATTCTAAGACAGGGCTGGAATACAAGACATGGCTGGAATAAGTAGGCAAGAATGAGCGTAAATAATAAACAAGAAAGCAAAGCAAAATGGATACTTCAATGAACAGACACAGCCTGGATGAGCCTACACATAGGTGAATGGTTAAACCTGGTGAGCCCTGTTTCACAGGTGAGAAAAATGTAAACCAGAGTTATTGGGAGTATAAACTAAAAATGCTTGTGGATATGAATAGTCCTTTTATGAGCGAACTAGAGACTGAGTGCTTCCACAGCAAACCTTTGTGGATTGATACCCAAATGCTTCATTGCCATGCGGTAAGCTAAAAGAGTACTACAAGCTGTCCCTTTTTTTGGAGGTACTAAGAGAGCTCTGTCTTGCTTATTTATGAACACAAAGTTAAAGCTCCTTGTTAAGAATCCTTGTCTCTAAGTAATCTCCTCCACATCTTTTATGTTCTTCACAAGGCATCTCCTACTTTTCCATCAACACTTAAATCTCCAACCCAATCAAACCTCAAGGTTGCAGGTCCAATTCCCGGGGCTGGTGGGGGGTTGGGGGGTGGGTGGGGTTTGGTTACTCAGCCCTTAATGCTTCCGAGGAAGATAACATGGGTAACAATAAAATGGGGTAAAAATAGTAATAACCCTTGATGTTGGGCAAGAATTAAAGCCAATATATCCTTGAAACCAAAGAATATCTGAACTAATGTTTCCTTATTAGATACTATTTAATATAAACTTTACTATAAAATGCATCTTCAGCATTTATCAATTGATACTATTTTAAAAGCAAACAGTCTGCGATTAAATCGAACATGTATAGAGATATGTTTTTAAAAATACTTCATAGAGCCTATATGTCCCCAGTACGCCTAAAAAAAATGCTAATATAGCACAAAATTATTCCTGCTGTAAATGCAACGAGACAGGAGCAGACTTTCTTCATTGTATATGGCAATGCAAGGTGATATGTCCGTTTCGGAATGTTGTCCAGGGCTATTCTGGCTTACCCATCAAGCATGCCGATTTACAATAATCATCTCCACTGTAAGAAACAAAACCATTTTACAATTCTGGATAAGCAGGTATAAGTCCATAACAATCTACAAAGAAAAACTAATTTTATATCTTTCGTATGACTTGGCTCAACACCCAACAAAATAAGACTGGTGGAGCAGAACATTTTTTTTTAAAATTGGAGTTTTTACATCAACTCATTGTCTCTGGATATAAGAAGAACAATTAAACAAGCCTTTCAAACCTCACCTTGGTACATGAACCAAACTCTAAAAAACCAAGATCAAATCTGTATACCATAACAACATACCGGAACACCATTTGGTTATCTGCGCTATTGTATACCTTTGATATGTTATAGTGTAAATAGTATATATAATACCAACCCACCTTTAAATATTATATACATAATAAATAAAGCAGCAACCCACGTTAAAAACAAAAATATGAAGCCTGAGCCTGGGGATCTTACAAGTCATGGATACTCCCAAAACGACAGCATCCTTAGAAACTGTATCCAGTTTAATTGATAAGTTAAAGTAGAGGTTACTAGATATATACAGGTTTTGTAAGCGCCAGTAAACATGTCACGTCATCCGATATATACTCTTGTTATATATATACACACTATTAGATAATATAGATTTCATACATGTTATACATAATTAAACATATCAATTGCTAGAAAAAAAATACTATTTAAATGTAATAATTATGATGCCTATTAGTCTTCTCCTAAGTTTCCTTATTTATTTGAAGCTCAGTCCCACACAATTTCCTCCTCTCTTGCTTCCTCCCACTCTTCCTTAATCCCTTTTTTAAATTAATTTGTTATTAGGTTTAAAACTCGTCCAACAAGAACAAGTCTCCAGTAGTAAATATATATAGCAGAGGCTCCAGTGGTTTATATATATATATATATAAATATATATTTATATATATATATAGCAGAGGCTCCAGTGGTATATATATACAGTTCCATAATAATAGCACAACAATGTATGTTTCCTACCTTTCAAATATCTATAATATGTGTTTAATGAAAGAATACAAATAAACTGTCATATTGAACCCTTTGTGCCTGTATAGCTCTATCAGGGGGCTGACATTTTGTACACAATCTTGGGTTAGATGGGTCAGGTGAAGGAAGATCTGACCTATTTGACCAAAGATGTCTGCCCCCTGATAGAACTATACAAGCAAAGAGTTCTCAGCAAGGTACTTTATTTATATTCTTTCATTAAATAATTTATATTTAAAATGCCTACACTTAATGCAGTCTTTCAATTAAATAGAACTTATTTTTTCTGACAGTTCTCCTTTAAACTGAAATTTTTTTTTCTAAATAGCTATGTACAACATATATGTATGAATAATTTTCCAGAAATCAACTAGCTTCCAGTTTAGTTCACTTCAAAACAATTACAAACTTCTCACAAATGTGTAAGAAAACATGAATACACTTTTCCAATTCGGTTGAATTGTTCCAACTGGGCCACTTTGGTCCTTAAGTTTAAAATTCCCTTGGCAATTCCCTGCAATTTCCATCCTTCATGAAAAAATTCCTTAGTTTTTCATCTTTCCAAATGGGGAGAACTGCAAAGGAGAGCAGGAGGGCAAGAAGCCCCCTGAGCTGCTCTCTGATCTCTCTCAATGGGCTGGGGTTGCACCACTTTTCACTTTTAAATGCCCCAGTCTGATCTTTCTATCCAATTGTCTTGTCTGCCTATCTCTGTACCTTATCTGTCCACAAATCTGTTTTGCATGTCTATGTTTGTCTATCTGTCATGATATCTTATGGGCTGTTGAATTGGCATAAGGGCACCTAAATTTATTTTACCTCTGGTGCCAACAGTTGCAAGCCCTCCCATGCCGATTGTTGTCAGCTAGCAGCAGTGTATAGGTATGAACAGTAAACATGGCAGCCTTGATGAATGCACACACAAAAAATGTCAAAACAGCCCGGTCACTAAGGGGTTAAACGTGTTTTATTTCACAGGTGTCATAAGGTCTTCAGTTCAACACGAAGGATATTGCTGAATATTTCATGTGGCAAGAAAATGTTTCCTGTCTTTTCAGTAAACCTCTGTAAACAAGTATATATTATCAAATAAAACAGTGCAATAATTTGAATAGTAATAATAATAATAGTAATCAAAACAAAACAGAAAAGAAAAACATAAAAAATACTTGAACAAACAGTATGAGTCTGCCACTAATAATAGTAAATTCACACACATTCACATACATCCTAAATGATGATGGCAGCGACCCACAATGCTTAGCGTGCAGCAAGGGTATATTTGCCTGAGGCTAAGTGTCATCTCCTCCAAGATGGCAGCCAGCACAAAGTAAGATTAAATATTTGTACCAACCTGCAGATGGCCATGTCAAACACACCATTTGTGCATGAAAAGCTTTGCGTCAAATAAAAAAATATCGTATTCCTACCAGTTTATAAACTGTGGCTTGTTTATAAAAATAATAAAACACTTAACTGTAATATTAATGAAGGCTTTTTCTGCCACAGTATGCAATTGTTTCTGAGTTAGCAAGTCCTAGTGCACATGCGAGATTAAAGAAAGCTGCTTGCTTTTGAAACTTTGATAAAATAACAGTAGCACAGCAACATTTTCGGCTGCAAATAAGTAAACTGAAGTGCAGCCAGCCTCTGATACAGGATAGTAAGTCTTTGATGTTACAGTACAATTCTGACAAGAAATGCCGAAAAGAAGAAATGAAAATAAAATGATCTGACTGCTGGGATTATCTCTTTCCCATTCTATTAATAAGCCAATGTATCCATAAGATTATTTCTTCCATTTACTCCACTAATATCTAATATTGCCCAACAGTCCTACCATTTTATCATTCAACCAACCCTATCTGTACACCCACTTTCTCCAGTCCCACCAATCTAGTTGCTTATCAGTTCTGTTCTATAAGTAAACTTGGAAAGCCAAGAAAGATCATCAAATAAATGTCATTAGGAAAATCGAGCATTGTATCGGCAGCACACTGAGCGATTACAAAAGTTTGAACATGTGCAGTAGAGCTGGTACTTTGAGTGACACTCCTCCTCCCAAGCCACGCCCCACCAGCTTGAAGCATTGCTGTGACAAAATGTTGTAATGTATGATGACATACTATAAAATAAGAGCATATCTCAATGTACCCTTCCTTGTTGAAATCTTTGTTATTATTATTATTATTAATATTATTATTATTAAATGTCAAATTGCCCAAGACTGACTCTGAGATACTTTTTTCCCAGGTTTTTAGGTTGCTCTCACATCCGCAGCCTCTACATTTTATGTGTAACTGCTGAAAACCAAGGCCACAGATCAAAAATTTAACTATCTCATTGTATTAAAGGGATATGCACTGTAATCATTTAGTTCTACTCAGCCAGGGAGAATTGGCTGTTCAAAAACATACCAAAAATTGCAGTTACTTCAGGGCATCATACTAGGCGTTACTTCAGGGCATCATAAGTAGACCCCCACCTTCTCTTTATCCCCAAATGGGTGTAATGGAAGTAGAGGGAGCATGTTTTTTTAAAGTAACTGTAATAACATACACTGTGATGCAACTACTGTTTTCCGTTCACTTTCATGGGCTTTTTTTTTTATACCAAAGGCAGAAGAATGCAGAAGAATGGTCGGTTTGGCCGCACTGCAGGCAACTGTAAACATTTGCAGGCCGGAGTTTCAATAAAACTAACATTTATTATGTCTGGCAAATAAATCACCCCACCTGACTGGCACATTGCATCCACCTACGTTGCTTAAAAACAAGATAGGGGAGAATTACATTTCAAATGTTACTATAGTGAAATGGATATTTAACTAAACATCATTTGTATTCAAACAGATATATAACTAAAGTTACAAACTAATGAGGGGATAAACAAATACAGCAGGTAAGTTACAGCTGCAAGATGAACCTTAAAACATGCAAGGCTAGATTCTCACAAGAGGAAAGCAAATATAAATATAAAAGTAATGTTAGATTATACAAATCACAATACTAAATCTCACAGAGTATATTTAAAAGAGAAAAAAGTACCACTACAAGAGGACATAATCTTATTTTAGAGGGGCAACAAGTAATATCAAGATACTGAAAGTGGATATATGGAATAATCTCTCAGCGGAAGTGGTAAATATTGACACAGTGAAGGAGTTTAAGAATGCATGTGATGGGACAGAGGCTATCCTAGATATAAGAGAAGGCAAGGGACTAATAAAAGTATTTAGAAAAATGGGCAGGATAGATGGGCCAAATGATTCTTAGTTGCCAGTGACAAATTCTATGTTTTCTAGAAGAAAAGTAGAAACGGCCGGCTAAGCACATATAATATTCCTCCACGGGCTCCTCCTCTCGGCACTCTCACCATGAGCAATCAAAAGACTTGTAAAGTCTTCGAGGAAAGAAATAATGAAACAGGGCTGCAGGTAAGTGCTGTGTTTAAATGTTTAATAACAAAACGCCACAGCTAAATGCTAAATCGTATAGAATATTGTGTACTGTAGATCAAAAAAATTATAATTACCCATCATTTTCATATATATATATAGATTACATAGAAACAATGAAAAAAACTGAGAGACACACCAGATAGAAAAAAGGCCCTGGTGCAAATTCAATAACCAGAAATATAAACTTGAAAAAATAGGAGCACTCTGGACTTGTATATAGATGATCAAAAATGATATATTTTTTATTCCATGTAAAAAAAATAATTCAATGTTTCGTTCCTCGGCATGGGGCCTTCATCAGGACTTCAATAATGAATAGCAATGTCACAAACAAATGTATTTATAGGCATCCCTCTTATTAAAACAACACATCCACTAATAAATGGACTGAAAAACACCCAAATAAAAACAAAGGGCACAGAGTGTGGAATGAAAATGTAAAGGTCTCATTTTGTTACTTTCGCATATTACAATAAGACCAAACCATATAATAATACTGCCAAAACAAAGCCCATAAAGTGTAAATCTAAAAAAATAGAAACATATAAAGGAGAAGGGTTGGCAGTTACAGTGATTTATAGAAAACCCAATTCAGTCTATCTATATAATGTGTCAAACCACTACCCCCAAGGTTGACATCCAGATATGTTATATCACATTCAAGAAAGCTTGAAGTAAACTTCAGATCAAGGTCATTATCATTCAACTTTGTACAAACACATTAGCACTTTCCTGACACCCTCGCCAAATAAAAATGAGACTGTCAATGTATACAGATCCCATTTGTATGCTGGTGATTATGACAGGCACTCTCACTGCTCCACAGTACATTAACTATTCATTAACCTCGTGGTAACACAGCGTCCTGAAGATAACGTTCAATATATTGGATAGTTTTGAAGAGAATCAGAACAGGGATAAAACAGTATAACAATACTTATTTGATGGCTTTATTGTCGCTTTAAGATTAATTCCTATTAAAATCTCCAATGTAGAAGTACTGAAAGAACCACGTTGTCTTGATGCAGAATTACATAATTTAGTGCTTTAAATCTACTAATACCCAATAAACCCAACCAATTCACTAAGAACTGGTAAAACACAGCTGTAGAAGCTCACATTGTCATCTTATCCTGCCAATATGTCTTGGGAATTTACCTTATTCTCCCAGTGGGAAATAGTGATCTCAATATTATCATTTCTATGTAAAGAAGCAGAATATTTATATCGAGTTGTGCAACCAACAGTTCTAAAAAAAGAACACATTTTAAAGAAAGAATGTTATAGTTGCTAAAGTTTACAGTTCATCCGGTATACAAACCATAGAGTAAGATTAAATGTGAAAGGTGTTTTAAATTTCACATCTATCAATAACCCAGTGTAATTGAAGGCCGAAAACACACAATTGTGTTGTTCAATAAAAGTAAATATGACTGACAAGGAAAACACAAACATCAGCCATTAAAGGCTAAGTTGGCCCCAAATCTCCAGCTTCCATAATTTTATTACTCGGCTTGGTTTTTATCTGATTTTTGTAGTTCATTTTTAGTTCACCTGTCAGTACACCACATTTTATTTTTCAGTAAACAGTCCCCACAGTAATACAGCAGTTATAGGGATAGTTGTGAAGAGAATAGGAAAACAGGTGGATTGAGGTAAATGCACACAAAAGACAGGGGAACCGCTTGTTGAACCGCACTGTGTTGTGACACTGATATTCCCTTCTTTAAAATGTCAGTTACCACCAGTGGAAGGGTTACTTTCACACAAAGAACGTGTTTGCTTGTGTTTTCCACAGTAAATAGTTCTGTTTGGGGTCTGGAATGTGTTACTCAGGGGCTTGTAATTTTGCTAACGCTATTCAGCTACGGACACTCTTGGAGTGACTAAGGAACAGTAAAGATGGGACCAAACTATGCACCTAGCCTGGAGGACCACATCTAGGCAGGCTAAAAGGTGGTGTGTTTAGGCCTAGTGACCTTCTTCAGAACCATCAGGAACTAATTGATCCAGAACTCTCACCAGGCTAATCCACACAGAGATGCAGATGCAGATACAATGTTTACCTGGGGAATATAAGTAGAAACTTTCCATATCAATTTTTTTATACTTTAGTTTAAACTTCACTCAGACAAACCCATTTGTTAGTCTCTTAGCTTAGCATATAACATGTATATTGTTAAGATAATTGTTTAGCTAACAATGTTTATGCTAATTATATTTTATAACATTGCAGTAGTGTTTTCGAGTGGTTTGTCAATTTAGGGGTTGACTGCTAGGATAAGTTTCTGCCAAAATTCCTAAAATAAATTGGTTGCCTTTGAGGTGTTAGCACATGCATTTTGTTTCTGTGCTAGTGTAACTTTTAAAACATGTAGACATTAAACAAATAGCCAGCTAAATCCCTCCATGTGTACTGCCATGCAATATGTACTAAGTAATTACCAGGTGCTGTAGTGCAGCAAGACTCCAATTCTCATCCTCGATAGGCAACATACAAAATATTTTGCTCCAGCGGACTCCGGAAAGAACAGATAAGGATCTTTTATAATTCAAAAGTAGAAAAGCATTTATTAGACTTTTAAAATCATAGGAACATGAGACAGAAAAAGTCACGGGTAACAGACTAGACACTTGACACGTTTCGCACACTTACAACTTTATTTACATGGGGAGCATAATTAATTTACATTGTATTAGCATTAAAATAAAGATTACAGAAAGCATTTACACATCAATGACTTTTTTTACAGCAATTGCCCTTTAGAGGTATTAACCCCTTAGTGACAAGACATTTTGACCTTGACTTTCCCTTGGTGACAAAGGCTGATTTTACATTTCTGCAGTGTTTGTGTTTAGCTGTAATGTTCTTCTCTCTCACATACTGTATCCACACAAATTATATGTTGTTTTTATCATCATAAGAAGGGCTTTCATTAGATACCATTATGTTCATCATATCTTATAATTTACTACAAAAAAATCAAAATATGATGACATTTAAAAAAAAATAAAAAACATTTTCTAATTTTGACCTAAAATATAATTTACACAAATACAATCATTAAAAAAGACCCCGTCTAAATAGTTTATAAATGTTGTCCCAAGTTCAGATTTTTTTTTGCGAGTTATGGGACAAAAAGACAAAATAGTGTTTTTTGTTTTCTTCCTATATTGACCGTTTGACCCGAACCCTAAATTTAACCCTAACTCTAAATTTAACTCCAACTCCAACCCTTATGCTATCTCTTAATATATTTTAATTTAATTTTAACCCTATGCCTTCTGCTAACCCTAATACAATTATATGTAATGATACTGATGTAAGCAGGTTTTGGAATTCAGCAGCCAAATCAGCAAAGTCTTCTGCCAGAAGCAGACACTCGTTACCCAGGTGGTTGAGCCCCTGAGCTTTGAGTGACAATCTGGTCTTTAGCAGAGCTGTGAGGCTGGAACAAAGAGTAGAAGTGCAGTCAGGCAAGCTGAGATCAGTAGGTAGGAGAAAGCAGAGTAGTCAGACAGTCCAAATCAGTAGCAGGTAAATAACAATCAGTAGAAAGATTGATATACTGCAGGCAGGAACCACAATAATCTGCCAAAGGTACAGTGACAGGAAGTGGCTTTTATAGGCAGAGAGTGAGCACATGACTAGGCACAGCTGTGGAGAGTTGATAATAATAACAAGGCTACGTATATTCATGGTTACTAGAATAGATGCTAAACTGTAAAAGACAGGCTGGTGAACCAGCAAAGAAGAGGGCTAGGAACATGGAAGTCAGGGTTCAAGTCCAGGCACAGTTACTTCCTGACATTGTAACTCTAACAGCTAATCTAACCATAATCCTAGTTTTAAGCTAATTAAGTATTTTTTTTTTCATTGCAATGTTGCTGACTGCCTCAAGCAAGATATTCAAAGGGACAGAAGTGATTATTTTTTCACTTCTGAAGCTCTGACCACAAGAGGGCACAGCCATGTTGCCGGAGCTTGCTGCGCCATCAATATGGCGCCCACGATTGCTCAGCGTGGTGATCGTGGGTGCCCCAGAGACCAAATTTCGATGCTTGCTATTGCGTCAACATCAAGGCAAAAGACCAGCACCATCAGAGTGCTTTTCACGATCACTGATTCAACGCAGGGTCAGGCACGTCCATTGTCAGGAACGGAGTTCCTGGCTGGACGTGCCTGACATGTCCTTTGTCGCAAAGAGGTTTATCAATATATAATAAACATATTTTAAATGTATTAGTTCTTACAAAAATTCATAATCATTGCTACATACTGAAGATATAAGGCAATAACCAAAAGACAGAAAGAGGGTTAAATCTGTATATCAATATTTTAATGCTTAAGGGTTCTGATTAATTTATAATTTTAGATTTTTGATTAATATTTACATTTTCTAATATTTACCCAAATAGCATGACACATCATATTGTGAATTAAGGCCCTGGGGAATTCTGGCAGCAAGATTAAAAATCCAGAATGCCTTCTTCTGGTTCAAACGTTTAACTATATTACATCCTCTCAAGGTTCATTTACCTCTTTCAATACCTAAGAATGAAAAATTGTTAATATTACCTATACTGCATTGAGAAAAATGTTGACCTATAGGAGTATTAAGTACTATAGTTTCAATGCTGGTGAGATCTACTCCCAGCTTTTAATTCTCATGTAATTCGCCCCCCATACTGTATTTTACATTTTATACATGTTATTAGATAAACTACATTTTCTGAAGAGCTATTTTAAAACAACAGACTTTACAATTACATACAATTAATACATATCAGTTCATCGCTCTTGTATTTTGAGGTTATTAAAATGCCATGTGGTTAAAGATTCGACCTGACACGTTTCGCCATTGTACTACTGCTTCCTCAGAGTTTCTAAAAGTATACAAAAACAAGATCTTTTATAAATTTGCCTTAAACGGAGTTCAAAGTGAATGTTCCCCTTAATTCCAATATAAAAAGACTTTAGTCCAAAAGTTCGTTTGATGGAAGCTATGTTTCTTGTTGATTATAATAGGGAATAAACAAAGGGGCTGCCTTCCTTATCTAAAAGGTCTTTCTCTAGCGATATCATATATCTCTCTTAGTAAAAACGGGTCTTTGTCAGTTCTCCTGCTTCTCAACGTATCACGTGTTATCCATGACTTTGTCTCATGTTCCTATGATTTTAAAAGTCTAAGGACTAATAATAAATACTTTTTCTACTTTTGATTATAAAAGTCCTTCATCTGTTCCTGCCAGAGTCCACTGGTGCAAAATAATTTGTATATTACATTTTAAAACAGCAGTTATTATTGAAACCCTTTACTCCATATTAACACATCCATAACCACAAACCATAACACACTGGCTCTGAAGATAACACACCAATTGGCAAAGGCACCAATTGTGCACCATTCAAATGTTACTGGCAAAGACTATGAGGGCCATCTATCTGTGCCAGCAGCGACCATTTCTCTCCATCACTAATTTCCTTCCTGTTGGAGGTGTTCTCAGTCACAGACATGGGCGTCCACGGGGGGGGGGGGGCAAGGGGGGGAGACCAGTATTACAACAAGCAGAGTTGCAGAGAGCAACAGCTTTGGGTGCCACCTCCTACCCCAGCAACTGGTGTGTAGTCCCTAGGGGACTGCACACCAGTTGCTGGGGTAGGAGGTGGCACCCAAAGCTGTTGCTCTCTGCAACTCTGCTTGCTGTAATACTAGTCTCCTATCCACATTGGTGCAGGTCTCTGCAGCTGTCAGTCATGCAGCATGGAGAGCCAATGACAGGGGTGCCCGGGGATATGAAGTTATAGCCCCTCCATGTGGCAGCATGGCTGACAGAAGAGAGCCTGCAGGGAAGATACTCAGAGACCATAGCTGAGCCTCTGTAACATGGCACAGTGGGGTAAATCCAAGGAGGTCCCTCCCATTTGCCTGCGGTCTCCTTTTGTCCAGTCTGAAAAGCTCCTCTGACCAGGCTCTGCTCACATCAGCATGGTGACAAGTGGATGGGGCAGAAAAGATAATAGAGGATGAAAAGAGGTGATTGATTGGAGCAGAATTCAGACAAAATTGTGACATGCGGGAGAAAAGATAAACTGTAGGTGAAAAGAGGTCACTGACGGAGGAATAAAACACATAAAATGATGGGGAAAGAGATGGCAAACATGGAGGAATAAAACATATAGAAAAGGGGGAAAGAGATAAAGAAATGTCATGGATTTAGAAATTTGGGAGTTTAGGGAATCTGTTGCTTTGTGTTTCTATTTTGTGCTATAGTGTTGTATCTGGTACTGTGGGGTTATATTGTGTGCTATAGTGTTGTATCTGGTGCTGTGGGGCTATATTGTGTGCTATAGTGTTGTATCTGTTGCTGTGGGGTTATATTGTGTGCTATAGTGTTGTATCTGTTGCCGTATGCTTATATTGTGTGCTATAGTGTTGTATCTGTTGCCGTATGCTTATATTGTGTGCTATAGTGTTGTATCTGGTGCTGAGGGTTATATTGTGTGCTATAGTGTTGTATCTGGTGCTGAGAGGTTATATTGTGTGCTTTTAGTGTTGTGTCTGGTGCTATGGGGTTATATTGTGTGCTATAGTGTTGTATCTGTTGCCGTATGCTTATATTGTGTGCTATAGTTTTGTATCTGGTGCTGTGGGGTTATATTGTGTGCTATAGTGTTGTATCTGTTGCCGTATGCTTATATTGTGTGCTATAGTGTTGTATCTGTTGCCGTATGCTTATATTGTGTGCTATAGTGTTGTATCTGGTGCTGAGGGTTATATTGTGTGCTATAGTGTTGTATCTGGTGCTGAGAGGTTATATTGTGTGCTTTTAGTGTTGTGTCTGGTGCTATGGGGTTATATTGTGTGCTATAGTGTTGTATCTGTTGCCGTATGCTTATATTGTGTGCTATAGTTTTGTATCTGGTGCTGAGGGTTATATTGTGTGCTATAATGTTGTATCTGGTGCTGTTGGGTTATATTGTGTGCTATAGTTTTGGATCTGATGCTGAGGGGTTATATTGTGTGTGTTATAGTGTTGTGTCTTGTGCTGTTGGGTTCAGGGCCGGCCTTAAGTGTCCCGGCGCCCTCTGCGGGCTTGCCCCGTGGCGCCCTCCCCGTCTTTTACCCCTGTCTCTTTCACCCCCCCTATGGATGTGTCCCTTTCCTCTTCCTTGCCATGTCTGTCTCTCTCTAACTCCCCCATACCCGTTTTCTCTCTCTCTCTCCCCCTCCTCTGTCTCTCTCCCCCCCTCTGTTCTGTCTCTCTCCCCCCCTTTGTTCTGTATTTCTCCCCCCCTCTGTTCTGTCTCTCCCCCCCCCTCTGTTATGTCTCTCTCCCCCCTCTGTTCTGTCTCTCTCTGTCTCTCTCCCCCTCCCCGTCTCTCTCCCCCTCCCCCTATTCTGTCTCTCTCTCCCCCCTCCCCCTGTTCTGTCTCTCTCTCCCCCCTCCCCCTGTTCTGTCTCTCTCTCTCTCCCACCCCCTGTTCTCTCTCTCCTTCCCTCCCCTCCCTTTGCTTGCAAATGTTGATCCAAGGAGGGGGCGGAGCTAACCGGCTGAGCAGTGTAGCTCCACCCCCACCCAGTGAAGCAGAGCAGCGTCTGCTTCACGGGCAGCAAGAGAAAGTGCCGCTCGGCTCCCCATGCTTAATACAAGCATGGGGAGCAGGGCAGCACTTTCTCTTGCTGCCTGCGGCTCCCTGTGAAGCAGACGTTGCTCTGCTTCACAGGGTGGGGGCTGAGCCACACCCCTCATCCGGTTTGCTCCGACCCCTCGTCGGATCCAGCAGAGGGCTAGTGAGGGGGATCTCCCCAATCCAGTGCCTCTACCGGCTCGCAGAGGTCGCATACCCCTAAGGCCGGCCCTGGTTGGGTTATATTGTGTGCTATAGCGTTGTCTGGTGCTGTTGGGTTATATTGTGTGCTATAGTGTTGTGTCTGGTGCTGTTGGGTTATATTGTGTGCTATAGTGTTGTATCTGGTGCTGAGAGGTTATATTGTGTGCTACAGTGTTGTATCAGGTGCTATGGGGTTATATCTTTGCTATGTTGTTCTATCTGTTGCTGTGGAGTTTCAGCTAGAGCTCTGGATATTTATCTGGTGCTGTAGTTTATATCTTGTGTCATGGGTTTTTAGCTGGTACCGTGGGTTAATATCTGGTGTTGTGGGTCTATATCTGGCACAGTGGATCTATATTTGGTGCAGTGAGGCTATATCTCATGTGGTTGGTTTATATCTCGTGCTGTGGATCTGTATCTGGTGCAGGGTTTATCAACCCTTTGCATGCCTTCACTGATAATGACAAAGCTCCTCCACTTCATGATAACTTGTCAAAAAGAGGAGCGGCGCAGAAAGGATGACGGTAAAATTATGCCCCCCCCCCCCCGAAAAAATTTCTGCGGATGCCCATGGTCACAGACATTGCACAACATTGCTGCCTGTCACAGAGAAACAGCTCTTTGACATGACAGTATGAATGTCAATGTCAAACTTCCAAGAGAATTAGTGATCAGTTCAGAAATATGGCCCCTACGAGCATCTTCCAAAAACTATTTTTACCAGACAGAAGGGTATATGGCAGACTTGTCTTTTTACTAGTTCAAAATGAGATATAATAATAATAATAATAATAATAATAATGCTTAAACAACAATAATACTATTAATTATAATAATTATGTTACATATTTTTTAGACAATAAAGGGCCAGGCTGGGTGTACCAGTTGGCTCTAAATCTGTATCGATATATTGATAACAATGATTGTATCACCCCAGTTTGATGTAGTAAAGGGTCGATTTCTCCCGAAATGGATTCGTATTGGGCAACTTAGCCTAATTTCACAAATTGTTGCAATGTGGCAACTCCTTATTCAAATCATGTGTTCAGGCCTATTGAAACCGTAGCATTGGAAACATTCAGATCAGGACATTTTTGCAATGAAAACCATTGACTTTTGGTTAAACAATATGCGCCAATCACCCCTGAACATGCTCTGAATGCAGGTAACATAGGTGAAATTTGCCTATTATTAAAGTGTAGAAGAAGTAAAGTAGACATATTTTAAACACAGAAATAGGTACATTCAATTGTAATATATTTCTGTTATATATTATAATAGTATATTAACATTACTATAAGCTTTTTACATTTTTTTAGAAACATATTTTACATTATGGTATGTCCATTTATTTTATTTTTATGTATTTAATGTACCATGTTATTTATTTTTACATTTTTCTGGCCATTCCAGGTGGATTTCGACAATTTTGGCCATAGCTGAGGTCCTCCCATTGACTTTGGCGGCAATTGTAAGTCCATAGGGGGAAGCTGAAGCTACCCCTTTGTTTCCGTACATTTTGGCTGCATTTGGTGTCGAGAGAAATCAGCATGGAATTAGCTACGATGTCGGAATTGAGGACATATTTGGAGGCCACCAATGTGCCTGAGTCTGTCCGCAGTTCGGAGGCACCATTTTGGGGCTAATTATCTGTTCAGGTTGGGCCAATCCTTAAGTGTTAAATGGCTCATGGGACATGAAGGCATTGTTAGGAATACCAAGTGGTGTATATCATTTCCCACAGTGCACGGTAAACATATTAGTCACTTTATCACTGGTCCAGTCTGCCAGTGCATCCTTCCATGTGCAGAGCAGCCACTTTATAAAGTATAAGTGGCTGCAAAACCAGGGCATAGTCTTTCCCTTGCCTCAGACACCGGCCTGACAGTTTTTTGATGCTCACCTTGCTAAATGCAGAGCACAGTCATCGCAAACACACTTCACAAGCATTGTATGCAACCAATATCTGGGAGTAAAATGCTGTCATCTTATATTACCAGACCTTTTAAAAATGATATTTAATCTTTTTTTTTTTTTCCTTTGGCTTTTAGTACTGTGTTGTATTGCAGTTTGCAAGGTATAGACTTACAAAGAAGAAAGGATTGGAGAGAGAAAAAAAGTCAGGACACATTTCCCTCCTTTAAATTCTTTCTGGATATTACAGAGAAGTGTGAGCTGCATTAGAAATAGTCTTCTGTGACTGAATGGTAGTTTGCCAGAGAAGCACATTCATCAAAACTCACCATCCAAGTCAAAATATTACTTTCAATCTTACAGTGCGGCCCAGTAATGTGGAACAGTCAGGCACTAATTGTGCCAAGATCTTGTGTTTATTTATAATTGCTCAATGGCTGGGTATAAAGAAAGCCTTGGATTATGCTTATAGTTATCAAGATAGAAGGCCCGAGTTTTTAGCTGCCTAAACATCTCTTTAATCTGCTGTTACAGTATCATTTATTATTAATCAGAATAGGTTTCATAAATGTCTTATTAAATATGCTCTACCATATCTGTGATGCAAATGACTGATGCTGCCAAGGTCATGTCACCTTTCACTCTGAGTAAAAAGGTCAAAGAGTGAATCAATCCAAAATGTGTAATATGTGGCAATATTTTCATTCTCATTAGGGTATGTGTTAAATATGTTTGGAAGTGTGGTCTGGGAGAATGATTGCTCTGTAGACCCTCGGGGGAATTATTTAGGCTATTTTTATTATGATAAGCAACAAGATTAGCAACACCTTTTTAATATTCCAAATTTTTAAAAAGAGCGACTGACCTCTTCTCACACTTCTTTCTTAAAGGAACACTAAACTTTATATTTCACTTGTGCTTCTAATATAGTTGGGTTACACTTAAAAGTACAGGACATGCTTTTTTTTTAACCCTTGCTTCCTTCAAGGAAGCAAGGGTTAAAACAAAGTGCAACTTTCCTTTAAAAACACATAATGGTCTTCTCAATAAAGAGAGAATGTCAGGGAATGTAGTCAGGAATTTCAAACGTACGGCCAAAGTAGCTGAGTTGGAACTATTTTCCCATTCAGCTGCATTAAAGCTTTTTCACAACTCTGTTACTATCTCAATTCCCTGCAATTCTTTGTGTATTGAGTAGACCCTATAATAAATCGTTATTTTATATGACCTCACATGTGTTTTATGTGAATGACAGACATTTTTAACATGCTTTCTATATGTGTAAAAAAAAAAACCTGTATATAACTGTACAACAAAACTGTGTGTCAGTATGAAATAATATACTTGCATAGCAACACTGTGTGTCTGTATCAGTATAATACAACAAATCTGTACAGCAAGACTGTGTGCATGAGTGTGTGTCTGTGTCAGGGTAAAGAAACGTAATGTGTATGTCAGCATAAACCAGTATGTTTGTATAACAGACATGTGTGTGCTAGTATAAACAAGTATGTATATAAATATTTGTATGTATAGGAAGACTTTGTGGGTGAGTTAATGTAAAACAGTATGTCTCTATAATATGTGTGTGCCCTATTTGTATATCTGTGTGTCATGTGTATAAAGCTGTGCGCATTTTGTTTATGTGTGTGTATTAGTATAAAACAGCATATCTGTACAGTAATACTGTGTGTCGGGTGTGTCGTGTAGGTGTCTCAGTGTGATCTCTCATACCATCAGTATATAGCATGATCTGAGTGCGTGTGTGTCTGTGTGAGGTTACAGAATCATATATGTATATAAAGACTTGATGTGTGTGTGTGTGTGCGCCAATGTAAATCAGTATGTGTGTATAGCAGAGATGTGTTTGTGTGTTTGTGTGTGTGCTAGTAAACCATAACATTATGACTACCTTTCTAATATTGTGTAGGTCCCCTTTCAAAACAGCACTGATCCATCAGTGCATGGACTGCACTTGACCTCGGAAGGTGACAGAGAAGGCAATTGGATAGAAAGACAGAAAATGCTATGCCTTGGTTCACAGCCCCTGCCCAGTGAGTTAGAGAGCAGCCCAGGGTGCAATTGCCCCTCTGACTCCCTTGCCATTTCTCCTCTGTCTGTGTATGACAACTGCCAAGTCTTTCTCTGTGAAGAGGGAATTGGGGGCAAGACAGAAAGTAACAATGTAAATCAGTGAACCAGATGTGATAGCATGTAATGTAATATATAACTGTACAGTGCATTTACAGTACATTTGCAAATCAGATCATGACTGTGTAATCTATATCATTACTTGAATATAATGTCCATGCTTTCAGTATTACTAACTAGCACAATGTTCTAGAAGAATTACAGGGAGGGGGACTTCCTAATACCCACCTGTTTATCTACTTGGTCTGTATCACTTCACCTTCCATAGGCACATTGTATTCTTGTCAGGCTATTAATTGGCTTACTTAGTGTGCACCAATATGGTCTGTTTACATTGCCTGTAAAACATCCTCTTCTGCAGACAGGATGACATCAGTGTCAATAAAGCCAGCTAATGAGTGAGCAGCAGATCAAATCACTGCAAAGCCCGGATAGGCTTTTCTCCGTGTAAAATAATTTAAATCTTGGCTGGCATTAATAAAATCATGTCTGAATAGCAACATGTTGTCATTATGGACACAGCACACAGAGCTGCCGGATTTAAAGCGATAGATCTCTCTGCAGCAAGATAACATTACTCTCCTTCAGTGTCTACATGACTCTCTCTCCCCTCTGGGCTGTTCTAATACAATATGCAGATATTGTATTACTCCAGTCACTAGAAACATACCAGACTGTGGTAAAAAAAAAAAAAAAAAAAAAAGAGATAAGAGTGTGGTGGAATAAGCCATTTTTATTCATAAAATGATTTTCTCTGACAGGAATCTATCTACTGTGAACACAAAGGGTTTTTCACAGAAACAGTATTGGCCAATACTGAAAGATTTCCAGGCAATAGATATTCAATATAGGTAGGTAGATAGATAGATAGATAGATAGATAGATAGATAGATAGATTAGATTAGATTCGATTAGTTTAGATTAGTTTAGATAGATATAAAGCATTTACTGAAACCATGTTATTTCAACATTTACAGTAAATCCAAAGTTCTCATTTTGAATTTCTGGAAAAAAAAAACTTCCCAGCAGTGTTAATACAGCCTGCTGCTGTGCAAATATGTATGCATAATATATATATATATATATATATATATATATATATATATATATATATATATATATATATATATAAAAACTTGAAAGTGTCATGTTTTCAAGTTTTAATGCAAAAATTCAGACATCACACTTTCAGTCCCACTTGGGGACTTATATATATATATATTTATTTTTATACAGCTATTAATAGCAAACCCCAATTTCGCTTAACAAACTTTATCAGTAAAAAACAAAGCACAAAAAAATGTATTTTGGCTTAATTTACTTCATAGTGTGCTAAGTAGTGATGGAGTATTCTGCACTGATACCATTTTGATTATAATTGTTATTATTAAGACCACTGTTATTATATTTTACCCAGTGAGCAGTCTCACATCACACTGAGGGGAGTAGATTTCCATTCCATAAATGTTAAATAATTAGCAGTCACCACAAGGCACCTTTTTTTTTTTTTTTATTATTATTTGATGTATTATATTGTGCTAAATAAATAATTAGTCTGAACCACAAACCACAAGAAAACTGTACTCCAAATGATCATTTTGCTACTGCTGTCCCCCATGTAACGCCTGCTCTGCTCGGAGGAGTATTTAGCAGGTGTCACATAGTGACAGAGAGATGCAGTTTAAGATTACACCAGCAGCAGCTGCATCTCGAACAGAAGCAGCGCGGACGAATCCCTGAGCCAGGAAAGGGTGACGTGTTTCTTGCGGATGAACACCTTAGCCTCCTTGTGGCTGATATAGAGCTGCAGTCACATTGGGTTCTCATCACTTTGCTAGTACTGGTGCTGCAGGCTGTGTGCATACCAAGCTCTGTCTCTCTCTCTCTCTCTCTCTCTCTCTCTCTTTCTTTCTGTGTTCTTCATCCACTATACTATTCATTTGTATGCAACAGAGGCAAAGGGAAGCCTCGTATTAGAGACTGTTATCAGAATAAACTATCTGGAGCTACAGTAGGAACTGTCCAGCAGTTAAACCTCCTGATCATGAAACTCCCTTATTTATACCTGCTTGGATTACTTGTCACCAGTGGGCAAGGTAGGAGTCACTGACATTAATTGAACTCATCCTAAGTGTCTATATTAACCATTTTTCATCACAGTTTAATAACTGCATATGTTCCATGCTTTCAATGATAAGAGAAGGGTAGATCCAGAGATATTGCAACAGTGTGTGTTTTTTTATTTATTTAGTGATGTTCTAAATTCCTGCTTTAATGATTGTAGCATTCAACCTGCGTCTTACTTTGATGGGAGACTGAATCCTTTTTAAACTGTGTCAGTGAAGCAAATAGACTGTCTATATTTTTTCTTATTAAGAATGACAACTGATTTTTCATAGTTTCAGCATAATAGATTTCTAACTTGTGCATTGCATATAAAATTCAGTGTACTGCAGACAGCGTACACATAGTGGATTTCCATCCGTTACCATAAGATGTTTTATTTATTTATCTTCCTTTTTCCCCCCCCCAAAAAAAAAAACACCCCAAAAAACTAGCGATGAGTTCTTCAATAAATCTAATTGTTGTGTAACATTAAGATGTATGTATGCTATGTTATTGACGTGCAACTTGACCACACATATAAGCAAAGGAGAATGTTTATTTCCTTTTTGTATTGGATTTTTTTTTTTTATTGCTGTACAAGCAAAGGTTTTTTTAATTAACAAGTCACCAAAAAAAAAAGGAAAAAAAAATCAAGTTCTGCATGTCAATTGGAAGAACTGGAGAAATGTTGATGCTGTTTCCTCTTGTTACAGCAGGGGGCGCTGGTGCTCTACTTTTGAATTCTATAGTTGAGTTGTTTGCCTCCACTGTGTAAGGCGAAGCTTTGACACACAAACACACACTCACCAAGTCTGTCTTCTATCATTCCTCAAGCACGACTTGACATTTTGGACATGAAGCCTTAATTTTTCACACAAGAGAGGGCGAGCATTGAAGCCTATGCCATGATCCTGTGCAGATTAATGGGGAACAAATATTTAGAGCAAAATAGTTTTTTTTTTTTTTTTTTTTATGGAGCAGTGGGCTAGATTTTACAACAAACTGTATTTGTTTTGCTAAATTCCTATGGAAAACCTGACCTGTCACCAGCAAGGCAGTAAGATGAGGACTTTAGGAACTAATTAGTGGTCTATGGAACTGCAGCAGGCTCATATAATGAGGCACTGTGACCAAATGCATAAATATTTCAGCTCAGAATGGTAGAGGAAACAAATGATGTGGTTGTTTAATGGTCAGTTTGTGGAACTCTAGCAATCTCTCTCCTCTTTAGAAATGCATGCCAGCACACTGTTGGTTCTTTATTAACATAGTGGTGATATCAGCAGAATGTTATGTGAACCCCCCCCCCCCCCAAACCAAGTATTCATGTTCACTCAGCCAGGTGCTTGCTTATGCTATCTCTGGTCCATTAATATGGCAGTGGGGAGTCATGAGAAACAAATTTAAAATCAACTATTGTGCATTGTGCGTTGATGTATAAAAAAAGGAAAATACAAGAAAGGCATTATTGTGTTAATGCTTAGAGAATCATATAACCAAGTCAATTTCCTTTTCGCATTCATATGGCATTGATTGCACACAAAGGTGCAACTGACAGTATGCTATCTGTAGGTACACACACACATATATATGTAAAACAAAATATATAGCATAGCAATAACAAAGGTGTTTTTGTTATTTGTGCACCTGTTTCTATTTTTCATTTTTTTTAAATTAAATATACTCTGAAAGGTATGAAAGACATTGAGAACTGTCACAATTTTATTATTTTTTTTAAACAGCAGACGTCTTTGTCTATGTATTATTTTTTTCCATTTGTGCCTTACGGCATGAATAATGCATGTACCTGGATTGTAGACACCGTCTGTACAAGTTTATTTTTAAGATTTTATTGTCTGGTAAATAAAAGTTATTACATTTGTAAAGGCCATCTGCAACTAGGCTTATAGTATTTGCAAATATAATGTTTGAACCAAACAATAAACTCCGGACTAGCCATTATTTGCAACTTTTATGGATTGTCTAGGTAATTATTGGAATAGACACATGGATAGTATGATAATATAGGAATGGCGTGTGATTGTACCTATTAAATTCCAAGATGTAAATACCCATTTTTTAAGTTGCAAACAAAAAATTACGAATCTGTAATTAATGAACAGAGATGACTCACAGCTGTTTATGCCTTCCTGTGTCTCCATGATGTTAACTGGAGTATTTGTATAATTATCTCGGATAGAATCAGTCAATTATAATTTAAAGTGTAATAAAATGTTGATGTCATTGCAAATTTTATTGACACATGGACTTTAGAGGTAGGTATATTCTCATGAACCTAATACTGTACTATAGTACACAGTGTATATTTTAAGCAAGTGCTATATACTCTACTGCCTTACTAGATCTGCAGTGTAATATATTGTATGATTTGAAAAGTGATTTGGGATTACAAAATGAATTTGCATAATACAGCAGAATCAAAGTATACATGATTATAGAAGTTTGGGTTTATTTGTGGACAAGTTCTTTGAAAATAAGTGTAGAAATAGTTTGTGCTTTTGATGTGAATTGGGATTATGTGTAACAGTAGACAAAGCAGGATGTAATTAATCCCATTGTGGATTCATGGTTGATTATTTCTGCATCCACTTGCACATTAAAAACATAGTACAGTATTAGCAAAAACTAATATACGTGTAACTTGCATCCTCTATCCCATGTCCCTCTCCAAAAAAAGATGGACACACTCAAATAAAGATAAAAGATACACACATTATTATTAGCCATAAAGCATATAGTGGGTACAGAAATATTACCAGTTGACCTTATCTACTTTTCCAGAAACATAGCATAAAATAGACATTGATATGGATATTACTGGTAAAGGGAACATCACATATTGATCCACGAGAACATTTGAAGTAAGTTCCATATTACGGTAAGCCTTGGTTTACCAGGCAATGTGCTTCTAGAACTGTATCAAATCAGGAGAATAACAGAAAGGAGTGCTAACTTTATGTATTGCCATTCCAGAATGACCTTGGTAATGTACCTTGCATCGGAGGTCAATTTACAGACTGGAGCTACGTTAGTAAATGGGATAATTTTTCTAATGAATTCTATCATTTTATTGGAATGATTAATGCTGTACCAGTTGTCTCAGAGCTGTTTGGTTTACAGCACAAGCTGAAAGGTTAGCAGATCAGTTACTATAATTATTCTTTTCAGTAATAACAATAATAATAAATATATATCTTCAAGTTTGTTTGCTTACTCTCTTGTAGGTAAAATAATATGACATTAGTATTATTATTATTTTTATTATTATTACAATCATAATATTTAACTTTCTCCAGTGCTAGAGACCCACGTTATGTCAGCTCATTGATATTGATGATTATTGTCTTGTTGTGTTTTTGGAGAGTACCCCAATGTTTCATTGCACCAGACATTATTCCTGAATGTGGAGCTATAAATACAAGAAATGGTTATTCAAGTTTCTAGAACCCAATTTGGCAAGTGGATGTAACTGGATACTGGATTCAAAGTGAGTGAAATAAATCTGTCCTTTATGGAAACACAATGCTGTGAATGGAGACTGTCCTCATTCCAAATGCTCAGAGGTAACACCTTTGATGTTGTATCGTCAGAGCACTGGTAGTGAGGCACAGTCTCCATTTCCTATGTCTGTTCACAGATTTGTGTTTCAATAAAGATGGATTCCTTTCACTTAATATTTGGGTCCATTCTCCAGTTACCTCTAGTTGCTGCATTGGGTACCACAAACTTTGGCAACCCTGTATTGTACTTATTTGTGGTCCTGGTGGATTTAGGTGGCCATGGAGTGGCCAATAAACTGTTTTTGATGGTGAGCATTATATTCTACACACGGTGAGCACTTTTTAAAGCTTGGTTGTCTCTCCTTTGAAATATATCTGAATGTGGAGCTATACCAGTTTTTTAAAGTACTTGCATCATACATGGGGCAAAATGGCAGCCTACTTATAGGGCCTGGTTCAAAAATGCCAACTACTGGAACTATGTATATATTAATATTTGGCTTGTATTGATTATTTAGTTTATTTACTTGATTGCAATTTCTGGGACATATATTCTTTGTGAATACAATTCCTAATCAACATATCATGCATCATCTTAGGCTTTATTATATATTATGGAATGTATTTATGTGCACCATCAATATGCATATTGTAAGTAGTATATATATATTGACTAATCAATAGACTCAACTATGTAGGACAATTAGTTGTATCTTAAAACTCACATTTTTTATTTTGTTTAATTTACAGTATTTCGATCAAAAAGGAGTAATTCAGTCAAAAACACTTGTCTAATTTTGTGAACTAAAACTGTCACTGCCCTATCTCTATAGCATTGTTTGTAGCATCCCTTGGCTTTCCAGCCTCTAGACTATGGTTAAAACAAATTAAAAGCTTGCATTTTGTGATTCTTGTGTTGCATCTTTGGTAGCTTTAGAAAAAAAAATTCCTTTGCATGCCATCTAAAGGTAATTAGATTAATGTTTCCTTTTATCCATAGTCTCAGATTGGTAAAACCCAAGTAGGTCTAACTATTGATTGTCTGCAATCTAATGGGTGATAAACATACAAGCTATAGCGTGGTGCTCGGGATCCGCGGAGTCACACTATGGGCACTGCCACCAAACTTTCACTTTGAAGCGGAACTAGAAGGCCGATCAGTTGTCCAGATGGCTTCATTGATGCCATCACGGTACTTCACTGTATCCAGAAAAACATTATAATGCAAAGTGTTATACCGGGTTTACCTGTATATGTAATAGCTTGCAATTTTAATATTTTTTTTTTGTTAGCACAGAAGACAGCGGTTCCAACAATGATCACGGCCTCCCATGTCTTTTTTTGATCTCAGACTTGCTCGCACACCATCTATGAGGCAACTGATTTTGGTCATCAGTTATCAGTTTGGACACATTATATATTTAATTTGTCATCTCACTGCTTGAACTGCTGCTAGCATGGGATAGTTATTAGACATAAGATACGTGCTGCTCCATTGAAGCAGAATGATTCTGCAATAACATCACCTGATGGATGAAAAAAATAAGTGTGGCACAGAATCTATGAGGCACTGCACGGCTAGATGACCTCTATAATTAGGAGTATTCACTTAATTACTGTTTCTCTTAATTGTATTGCTCTAACGTATGTTTTTCATTGTTGTTCTTGCTGGTGGTCCATTAATCATTTGCTTTGCATCACTTCTTGACAAATCTCGAGAGCAAGAGATTCATGACTACAAATGTAACTGATAGATTCTAGAACTGTATGTTTGTATGGCTTCTAACTTACATCTACATTTATCAATCTGAAGCATAAAGAAACAGTTCCATTGTAACTGAGCATAAATAGAAGGTATTGTCAGTGTCTTCATGTGTGAACATAGGTCCTTGGACTCTGGACTCCTTAAGGGATATTTTACTTCAATCCCCAAATGACAGGACTTGTCATTAAAGGTAACTTTAAGGATTGCAGAGTATCTATGTCAATATCTTGAGGGTGTTGCGGACCTTGGGACATTGTAACAATTTTTATATCTTTGGGTGGGCTCCATTGCACATTTCATAAACAATAGCAACACATATGTATGAACTACTATGTAGGTGGAGCTATGGGTCCAACACCTGGACTAGGGAAGGTCGTAACATCTTATGATATGCAGTCTATCCAGTGGTGGTTTACCATACAAGCCAACTAAGTGGATGTTTAGGACTGTGACTTGCCTAGTAGGTCGGTTAGATTCTTACTGTGGGTAGACGGTTAAGGAGAGGGGGCAAAGTTGCTGACAGGGGGGCCCCATCTGATTTTTTACTTAGGGTCCTCCAAAACCTAGAATCACCCCTGAGTCTATCCCAAATCAAAGTGATTCAGTATATGGTAAAATGAATAAGACTTTTTCAGATATTACTAAAAGTACAGGATTCTGATAATTCCATAAGAGAGATAAAAATGAACAACTGTCTACCAGGTAGTCTAAAACATAATGTACAAAATATGTATAAAGATGAATGAAACAATGTACAAATACCAGTAGGGCTTCTATTTATATATAGTATGTCTGTCACCTTACTATTTGCTATTTTATCTTTGAAAGTCTACTATTCTTTTTCTCCTTTGTGTAATGACATGTTTACCTACTTCTCCAAGTATTGTAATAGAACTGATAAGAAAACAGTGATTTTTATATCTTATTAGCATTGATGAGTGTTCAGTCACATAAAGCATTTATCACCAAACCTGCAACTAGCAAGAACAAGAATATAACCTGTTAAATGCATTGCAGCCGATCAGATATTTATATTGAGCACATAGCACTTACAATCACTATTAATATGCACTCACGGAGCTTAGTTAGTGCGAAGGATCATATAATGTCAATAGTATAACCCATTAAGATGCAGTGCTCCTATATATTAAAGTGACATTACCAACAGGCTAGATAGTCGTAAACAGTAATGCACTCATTAGAGAAGTGAATTGTATTGGAAAGCATTATATATGTTCCAGAATATGGAAACTAAAATCTATTCCCAAAAGCATTTGGAAAGGATCAAATGTTACTTTATAAATTGAGACTTCATATGGTCACTTTCTAATAGCCTCCTAAAAATATTTATATTTTATATACAATTTTTTTTAATGTAATCTTTTGATTAGCTGTATTAAATATATATATATATATATGAATTTAAATGGTTTGTATTTAGACCCACAGATTGTTTTTTTTTTGCTCTGTACAATTGTATAATTGGTGTTTCTTTGTACTTACTGTCACACTCCGCAATGTGCAAATTACCCTTCTTACTTTAATGACCAATACTGATTACAGATTAGCGCAGATTCTGTAATAATGTGCTCCTTTGCAAAATAAGACTCTGGAGAGTTTTTCTATAATTTGATTTCTTTTAATGCTTTAGTAAGAAACCCTGTAAGTAAAAATTCACACGTTCTTGCATTTCTGTAAATGGGAATAACATAACAATATGGGGCACAGAGATGTACCTCGGTGAAGCAAGGTTCAGTAATAGTATCCAACTTGTAAGTAACTCTCCCTTTATCCCAAAATGTTTTGCCCAAAGTTACATAGTAGTTTGGACTGAAAAAAGATTTGCATTCATCATATTCAACATGTTTCCTATTCCTTATTTACCTCTGCTGATCCGAAAAAAAGGCAAAACCCCTCCCCTACTTATTTCAGCAAATTCTGCTTTCAATGGGGAAATAATCCCTTCTCCAAATGGCAATCCGATTTCTCCTTGGATCAACAAGAACTAATAAATATCTTTTTTTCGGTTTTTACAGATGAAAATGAAGGAAAGGGACCTCAGTTAGGAAAAAAAGACTAATGAGTCATTTGATACATGAGAGTTTATGGAAGAAGATCATCTCGTTCAGTAAAGACACAAATGTCTATGGGTCCTGATGGTATAAACCCAAAGTTACTAAAAGCACTTACAAGTGTAATAGGTTTATTTAACTAATCCCTGTTAATGGAAGTAGTCCCAGAAGATTCAAATTTAGCATAGCTTAGGTAGACCAATAAGCCTTAAATAAGTAGTGGGGAAATTTATGGAAACCATATTAAAGGATAGGATTGTTGAACATCTAAAATCACATGGATTGCTAGACCAGAAACAACATGGGTTAACTTCTGAGAGATCATGCCAAACTAATCTTATGGATTTTTTTGAATAATAGATCAAGGTGGTGGAGTAGACAATGCTTGTTTATGTTTCAGTAAGGTTTTTGGCACTGTTCTACATAGAAAACTTAACAATAAACTGCAATCTATGAGTTTAGATTTCAGTATTGTTGAATGGACCTGGCAGTGTCTGAATGACCAGCAACACATCTTAATATGTATATCTTAGAAGGAAGATGATACAAAGGGGATATTTTTAAGAGGAAGCAGAGGGAATCAGCACGGTAAAGGAGGAGAGTATATTTTAAAGAAGAAAAATTACTACAAGAAGAGGACATAGTCTTAGATTAAAGGGGTAACGATTAGTGTTGAGCGAACCCGAACTGCACTTTTGAATGGGGACTCTATTTCGGTTTATAGAAACCAGCATTACATGGCTATTGGCTTTCTATAAACCAAAATAGAGTCCCCATTCATACGAATAGGTCAATTGACCAATTGACCCTCACCCACATTTTACTTCATTTTGCAGCCCTCTAGCCCTTTCCAGGACTTTTTTATAGGCATTTTAGTGGCCAAAAGTTCGGGTCCCCATTGACTTCAATGGGGTTCGGGTTCGGGGTCAAGTTCGACCCCGAACCCGGACTTTTTTTCCGAAGTTCGGCCAAACCCGCCAAACACGAACATCCAGGTGTCCGCTCAACTCTAGTAAAGATGTAAAAGTAATATCAGGAATTATTACTTTACTGAGAGGGTGGTGGATGCATGAAATATCCTTCCAGCAGAAGTGGTATGTGATAGTGAAGGTGTTTAATCATGCGTGGGATAGGCATAAGACGTTCCTAGGTAAAGGATAAGCCAGAAACGAATACAAGTATTCAGATTTCTATGCAAGCGTGCTATATCATGAACCATGATCGTTCATTGTTCATATAACTTAGTCTGTAATTCCTGTTTATGCTGTATACCAATGTTGCATACATTGCTGGCTCGAGGTAAATAACTGGTATTGTAATATAAGTTATTTTTTCTTTGTACCTATACACATATACGTGTCACAAAAGCATACAATGTACAGTTATGTGTATTATTGTCTTCAGTTTTCTACATATGATTAATGATGCAGTAGCTATAACTCAAAATAATCATAAATGTTTACTAGATTAAGGGTCAATATATTTTGCTTTAACCAAAGATCTTGTATCAGATAACCCACACCTCTTCTTGCTAGAGAACATTTATCCAGAGTAAGGCTAACCTGAAGAGCAAATAAACCAAACAAATCTAAAATTTCATTATCACCTGACTAGATGCCCAACTTGGTTCCTACTCGGAATCACATATATTTAATTGCAACCACTGAACCATGATATAATCCTCTTAGGGACGAGCAGTCTCCATTTGGTAGTAATTGCTTAAATAATGGGCAGTAACTGGTATCTTATGTGACCCATTAAGTCCTAGTTATATAGTCAGTGAACCAAAAATGAAATAAAACAGTTAAAAAAATAACAAAAATCCACAAGCACCCATAAGAATATTAGTTTCAAATTCAGCTTTTTTCGTACATTTCTATAGATCTCCCTTGCACTTTTTCTCCAGCTGTCTAGTTCAGCCATTGCTTACTCTTCTGTTTCATTAAATGTTCCAATATATTCATTCTGAACTCGCAATTCATGTGCCAGATGACATCAGCAGGAGGGGGCCGAATGTCAGAACTAGAGCCAGTATGAATGGAAGATTGTAAGTGTATCCGTGACATAGAACTTTAAATGGAAGCACAGTTTGATTCAAATGACAAAGTAGAGAGTTTGAACAGTTAGAACTCTAAATAAAAAAAGTAAAATATTCTCCATGTAGTGTGAAGCACAAATGCTATTTATCTAGTGATTGGGAGAATGTGATGGCACTTTCTAGATACAATTAATGATACAATATTTTGACAAATAAAAATTCCAAGGTCATTCCTTTTAAATGTGTTATACGAGCATGTGGGGTCCCATTGCTTTTGAGAGAAGCACAGTTATAAATCTGCTTTTGCGCAGTGTGGTTGCATCAGGACATCAGGATATCCAATCCCTCCATCGTTTTACAACAGAGTGAAACAAGGCTGGTAAAAGTGTTATTGTGTTAGACTGGGAAGATAAGCATTGGAAATTCAGTCACATATCGTTGTTAATTTCAAGAATATTTTGTCAACAAACCAGACCGTGTTGCTAAATGACATCTGTATGAAATAGAACATTGTGTGTTGGATGGTATAATACATTTTCATTATTGGTTTACTATAAAGAGGTTGTGTGCTGTAAAAACATGCTCTGTTTGTTGTATTCAAATTTGTTTAAAGGACAACTTCAGCAAAAAAGATTGCATTATGTGTGAATAAAATAATATAAATAAAGTACCTTATTGGACCAGCTTTGATTGTAAAGTTCTGCCAGGCAGTAGACATGTTGGGTCACATGACCCAAGTGATAACATTATAATGGCGCGCATTGTGTTAGCCATATATTTCTCATGCAGGTGCCTATGGAAACCCTAACTTGGTAAAACGTAGCAATATCCTTCATTTTGTCTCCGATATCCGAGCTATGACATACTGCAGCGAAAAAGCTAAAATATCATTAAATCAGTACACGATGTCAATAAGTCATTTCTAGACTCTCCACCTAGATAACTGAGTTAAATCTTTGTGTCAAGTGATCACAGGCTATATAGTATACAGGGAGGTTTTTTAGAAAGAAATATTAAAGCCCTAATGTTTCATATACAGTGGGATAGCCAATAAAAAGTGAATTGCGGACAATTGACAACCAGGTCAAGATAGAGTTGGGAAAGTAATGGTCTTGAAGAATGTTCACAACTCAGTTACAACTGTCTGGATAGTGAATACACATATTAAAAAAATCACTCAGTGGGAATGCCATGTAAGAAATGGATAAAGGTATGCTTACACACAGAAAAGTATCTACATTCCATGTGAATGCATCTCACAAATGGTTCTTCTGCTACGGATGATGTGAAGAATGCTAAAGCATTTGGCCCATCTAGTCTGCCCGATTTTCTAAATACTTTTATTAGTCCCTGGCCTTATCTTATATCGGGGATAGCATTGTGCCCTTTCCATGCATTCTTAAACTCCTTCACTGTGTTTACCTCTACCACTTCTGCTGGAAGGCTATTCCATACATCCACTACCCTCTCAGTAAAGTAATACTTCCTGATATTACTTTTAAATCGTTGCCCCTCTAATTTAAGACAATGTCCTCTTGTTGTGGTAGTCTTTCATCTTTTAAATATACTCTCTTCCTTTACTGTGTTGATTCATTTTATGTATTTAAATGTTTATATCATATTCCCCCTGTTACCTCTTTTCTTCAAGCTATACATGTTAAGATCCTTTAATCTTTCCTGGTAAGTTTTATCATTCAACTCATGAACTAATTTAGTAGCCCTTCTCTGAACTCTCTCCAAAGTATCAATATATACTGTACTATTCTCCAAGTGAGGTCTCACCAGTGCACCAGTACAATGGCATGAAGACATGAACCTGGTTCAGTTTGTGTGTTATGATTATGCAAGTTGATAGATACTCTATATGGACAAAAGCATTGGGACAGACCTCTTAATTATTAAATTCAGATGTTTCAAACATACCCATTGCCACAGGTGTATACAGTAAAGCACCTAGCCATGCATTCTGCATTTACAAACATTTGTGGGGAAAAATGGGTGATTCTAAATAGCTCAGTGAATTCCAGTCCGTTTGTGAAATGTAATCCCTGCTAGTTATTCCACGGTCAATTGTAAGTGGTATTATTGGAAACGTTTAGGAACAGCAGAAACACAGCCACAAAGCAAAAGACAGAGCGGGGTCACTAAGTACTAAGGCGCATGGTGTGTAAAAGTCGCCAATGCTCTGCTGATTCCATTGCTCAAGAGTTCCAACACTGGCATTGATATCAGCATGAAAACTGTACAACGGGAACTTTATTGCATCACTTTCCATGACCGAGCAACTTTCCATGCAAGCCTCACATCACTAAGTATAATGCCAAGCATTAGATTAAATGGTGTATCACATGCTACTGGACTGGAGCAGTGGAAATGGGCTCTATGGAGTCTTCACTGTTTGGCAGTTTTATGGGCGAATATGAGTTTGGTGATGCCAGGAGAACCTTACCTGTCTGACATGATATGAGTTTGGTGGAAAATGGATAATGGTATGGGGCTGCATTTCAGGAGTTGGGCTTTCACTGATGGGAAATCTTAATGCTTCCGTGTGCTAAGACATTTTGGACAATGCTAATCTTCCAACTTTGTGGGAACAGTTTGGGGAAAACTCTAATATTCTAGCATGACTGTGCCCCAGTGCACAAAACAAGGTCCATGGTTGGAGTAGAAGAACTTGACTGGCCCGCACAGAGCTCTGACCTCAAGCCCACTGAACACCTTTGGAATGAATAAGAATGGAGATTGAGAGTCAGGCCTACTCATCTCACATCAGTGTCTGACTAGATATTGGTAAAATCTTGTGGAAAGCCTTCCCTGAAGAGTGGGCGCTCTTATATCCGCAAAGGAGGGATCAACTATATAATAATGTCTATGTAGTTAGAATGCAATGTCATACAAGTCCCTGTTGGTGTAATGGTCAGGTGTCCCAATACTTTTGTGTGTATATATATATATTATATATATAGTGTATGTCTTGTATGGAGTAGAATGTTTTTTTTAAAAGAAAAAACACAGATAAATATTTGTTTACCCACCGCTCATGAATTATCAAATATGATAGACATTTTAGCATAACAAATATTGTTCTATAACAGCATAGCTGTGCCAGTCTGTTTATATCAGGTATTATAAACAATGCATATTTTTGTATTCGGCATAACTATAGTTTCAGTTAAAGTCTAGTCCGCAAACTCACTTTGGTAGATGAAGATTACTGTATAGTGGACATGCTTTTTTTCCAGTGTAAATTTGTCGCGGGCATTCTGCATAAATCACATTCTTAATATTTTACTCAAGCCTTCCCCCAGTGATTACTCTGCATGTGATTACTCAGCAGAAGTGATTACTCAGCGGAACTGATTATATAGACACTGACAAGATAAAGTTTTGTTTTATTTAGTCACTTTCTTTGCTTCTGCAATATAATATATTGTGTGGACTCTAAGTGACCTTGCTCTAGTACACAGTAGGATCTTGAACAGTCCAACACATTGTCTGATGACTCTACAAACAGTATATTCCATTCATTTGAATAAAATGATTCTCATCGGTTCATGCAGAAAAATAAAAAAAAATATAAAGGAAATTGACTTTTACTAGTGTGGGCAGTCCTGGATTGTTGCAAACTGCTGTCATTTCACAAATTGTAAAAAAAAGTGAAAGAGTTTCATATTTTAAGCAATACAATATGTAAAAAATGTCTGGTAAAGTACTTTGAATGTACTTTAATATGCATTAACATTTGGAAAATGTGCCCATTTCCTAAAACGCACACCATGTCTCCTGGTCATACCTGACAACACAAAAAAAAATGTTTCTAAATAAATCTCAGTTTGATGTAAAGGAAAAAAAAAACATTTGGAAGATGCATTTCGGACACCAGACTGTACCATTAAGGGAAATTAATAATACGGGAACTTTTCATGTGTAACTGCAATTCTGTGTAAAAAAGACATAGCCTAATAATTAGCGTATCTTCACTTAGCAGTATTCTTAGGTAGTATTAGTAATGATTCAAATTGTGTCACATATTTCATTTGAACATCTTTATAACTAGTGCTAAAAGGGTGTTTGACATGGACAAAACCCTTGATATCATAATTGGTTACAATTTACACTAAATAATGGATTTCAGTCTATGGCACACAGATTGTTAAACCTACAGAATATGTTTTCTAGAACATTATCTTATTTTATATTTCGATAGTTACAGTACATTTTCCTTTATCTTATCTTGTGCACTTTTACTATATTACAGAGCTCTTGGCGGTTCCAGGGATTAAATATTAAAGTTAAATGTCACATATTCCCATTTAATAGCATTAAGCATATGAGCATCTTTTATTTGATAGATGCAGTATGTGAATCCACAGATCAAAAGTCAGTTTCAGTGTGAATACCTTATAAGAAATGACTTGGAGAACCATTGTCAACACTCATTAAAAAAATAATGATGATAATAATGATGTGCGTAAACATATATACTTCTATTTCGTGTGGATACATGTTCCCAACAATTCTCTTGAAATAGTCTTCTGTTCAGGATGATTTAAAGAATGACGAGTAGTGATTGATAATGATTCACTTTTTTAACCTTTTTGGATTTTAATTATGTTTGCTATTGGGAGTCATTTAAATGTTTATGAAGCTCTGGCATATCTAAAAGTCTCCAATAATAGTCATAGGTAGAGCGGTGTTATAAGTATCGCACATCTTGATTTTAGCGGGGTAGCAAATGTGTAAGAAAAATCACAAAACAGTTTTTGGTAAGCGGGCACAGTACCCAGGGGAAAAAATGTATAAAAGTGATACAAAAGCTCCAATAAATAATATAATAAATATTAATACATATTTGGTATTAGCAGTGACCACGACACAGTAACCATAAGCATGCAAACAATATAAACAGTGCAAGTGATACACATACATTATAGGAACACCAGTGTGCAGTACATTAATGTTTTATACTTCATTAGTATATTTGTAAAGATTTCTCCAACAATTCCAGGAGGCAAATGGATATAAAAAAAAAATAAACAGAAACAAATTGTACATAGTGTAAATCAGTTAAACAATATTTAGTGAATGTCCACTCCTGTAAACAAACTCACTATTTGGCAAGCAGACAGGCTGACTGATAAAAGCTGAGGGAGACCCTTACCCGGGACCACAAGCAACAGTATGTAGGAAATGCATGTGACTTCCAGCTCAAAATAGAATGTAAACATACTGGATGTTAGAAACATATAAAGATGTATCCAATAAAACATACTATTGCATTACATTAAAATAGGCTGTCTTGTTCCAGAAAATAGGACAAGGTATCACCACGGAGAGGTGTGAGGTCCAGGAATTCCATTAGAATGAGCACCACAAGTAATTGGTGTTATAGAAACATAGAAACATAGAATGTGTCGGCAGATAAGAACCATTCGGTCCATCTAGTCTGCCCAATTTTCGAAATACTTTTATCAGTCCCCAGTTCCCTATCTTGTTGCTAGGATAGCCTTGTGCCTATCCCACGCATGCTTAAAATCCTTGACTGTGCTTACCTCTACCACTTCCGCTGGAAGGCTATTCCATACATCCACTACCCTCTCAGTAAAGTAATACTTCCTGATATTACTTTTAAATAGTTGCCCCTCTAATTTAAGACTATGTCCTCTAGTTGTGGTAGTTTTTCTTCTTTTAAATATACTCTCTTCCTTTACTGTGTTGATTCCCTTTATGTATTTAAATGTTTCTATCATATCCCCCCTGTTACGTCTTTCCTCCAAGCTATACATGTTCAGATGCTTTAACCTTTCCTGGTAAGTTTTATCCTTCAACCCATGAACCAGTTTAGTATGCCTTCTCTGAACTCTCTCAAAAGTATCAATATCCTTATGGAGATACAGTCTCCAGTACTGCGTACAATACTCCAAGTGAGGTCTCACCAGTTCTCTGTACAATGGCATGAGCACTAATAGAAACAGAACCTTAAATATATGTACAATATTTGGCTAGGTGGAATCCATATATTCAGTAATTTTACTAAACAAACACCATGGAATAAAATTTCCTGTAATAAGTAAAACTATTGATATGGAAAAAAAAACATATTGAACAGAGGCAGTCAGTATGTATTAAATGAGAAAAAAAAGAGGAAACCAGGAACCACAATGTTTGTCCTCAATGGACATAAACTGCACAACGCATTTTGCCCAGTATGCTTCTTTAGGTGCTTAACCCCTGGGAACACTGCTTATTGATGTCCTCTTAATTTAAAAAAGTTACACAGCCAGAGAACATGCATACGAAAAGTGCCCATACAAGGACACCGGTAATCAGAGAAATGTCGGCGAAGGTCCAGAGACCATAGCTAAACTTACCCATTATAAAGACCAGTGAGTACTCACCATGAAGAATGTTGGTACCTACTCCTGCCAGGACGGTGGGGAGAATTCAGGTGAGAGCCTGTGATTTACAGAAACCACCAACACTCTTGAAATGTATGGCATTGTTAGATTCCTGTAAAATCCAAATATTTGTTGCAAAAGACACGCTTAGCATAAGAATGAGAAACGGATTGATTATAGTGTGGAGTATCGATAACACTAATATGAATTTAAATCTTGTCACAGTTACAGCTTTGCGACTTTGGATAGTTTATTTAATTAAGAAAGCATCATACTTGTGAATTAAACAGTGGTAACCAGTCACAGCGATCAGGTTCCGCATGATTAAATAATAATAATATACCATTTTTGAAAATGCAATAATTAAGGAAATGTTATTGTATATTAAGATTGCAACTTATCTGCATTTGGCCTTGGTTCATGTCAGTGTAGTGGGGTGCTTTCCCACAATGGTTAACACACACTTTATTTTCCCATCTTTCTTTTATTAAATGTTTTCTTATATGCATGTTCATTGATATATTCAAAAGATTTCCTTCTTTAAAAGGTTATATAAAAATGGCTATATCAATGATGCATTATGCATAATTATTACTTTGTATAATGCATGGTCATGTCCATAAACATATTGCGTAAATTAAATGTATGCTATGTGAAAGTCAGTACATGACTCATAGTGTGTTACATGTCACGAGAAACCTAAAGTACAGCTGACTGTGATAAAATGGTTTGAAGACTCGCAATATGAAATCTCATGAAGACTTTGAAACCCACTAACCGGTTCTTCAAAGAAGAGGGAATTCTCATATTTTAGATACAAAGAGTTACAAAATCAAGCAGGCAGCTTTAGGCAAAATTATTTTCTCACACCAGACACCAAAAACCAGTGGTGCACAATTTCTGTGTGCTGCTTTGCAGTACTGTGCATACAAGTATAGGAATCAATGTAGGTAATTTCTATAGTTGCATGATAGACAACACTGACAGAGATCTTCATGCAGATGGATACACATGGTTGTTAAAAAAGCTAACCTTGTAAAAGAATATCTTAAAAAAGGAGTAAAAAATTGTACTTTGTTGGCAAACAATATTTATTATAAAACCTATTCTAAAATTAGTATATACAGTATTTAGTGCTGTTTCTTTGTAATCAACACATATCCACTGTGTTTGACCCATCTGGGGACAAATTACTTAGCAGGCAATGAGGTTTAAGAGGAGAAGGACATTTACCGCATTGCCGACAAGGATGCATGGCTGCTTTGCATCCACACTATCATTCTCTGTAGTTCTGCGTGTGCATAACATTCAGAATGATAGGCGGATGCCTAGTAGGGACTTTAAAGTGTTTCTTGGTGAGTGGTGTCCGGAGCTAGGCATTGGCTATTTTTCTCATGGTAACTCTATTTCGAATAGAAATTAACTATACAAAAAGATGGTTTGCACCTTTTTTAGAGGGACAAAATATTCTCAGTGAGCAGTTCAGAGGTTTTGCTAGGAGATAGTTAAACTAGGAGCGTAGAGGGAGCAACAGGGTGATAAAACATCGGTCCAATTGCCCCCCAAAACACAAGTTATGTGTTAAAAAATGACAAGTTTAGAGTCATGGCTACAAATGCTCGCCACTTAGGTAATACCATTTATGAACTCGTGGCAACAGTGGCAGCTGAGGATGTAGATTTAGTGGCTGTTACTGAGATGTGGTATGATGAGAAACATGACTGGGACATAGCAATACCAAGGTACTAAATCAAAATTGGAAGCAACAAACGGTTTGCGGAGGGAGCTCACAGTAGACAGGGATGCCAAAATTAAGCCATTGTATTAAGTCGTAAAAAAGGCTAGTACAAAAAAGAAACTGTACAGGACACAGTGAAAAAAGAGTCGCCTTACGCATTTCATGCTTTCAAAAGCACTTAATCATAGGCTCTGATTCCAAAAGCACTTAATCAGCCTATGATTAAGTGCTTTTGAAAGCACGAAACGCGTAAGGCGTCTCTTTTTTCACTGTGTCCTGTACAGTTTCTTTTTTGTACTAGCCTTTTTTACGACTTAATAAAATGGCTTAATTTTGGCATCCCTGTCTACTGTGAGCTCCCTCCGCAAACTGTTTGTTGCTTCCAATTTTGATTTATTACACAGGCAGGATAGCCTGGCATTGAGGGAGGCTACATTTCTTTTACTTCAGGCTAAAATGGGAGGAATTATCTTTAACTGGCTCTCGACCGAGGAGGTCCTTCAGTGTGTTTGTTTTTGTCTTTTCTGAAGTTTTGAATACCATAGTACTCTTTACAGGGAGTGCAGAATTATTAGGCAAGTTGTATTTTTGAGGATTAATTTTATTATTGAACAACAACCATGTTCTCAATGAACCCAAAAAACTCATTAATATCAAAGCTGAATATTTTTGGAAGTAGTTTTTAGTTTGTTTTTAGTTTTAGCTATTTTAGGGGGATATCTGTGTGTGCAGGTGACTATTACTGTGCATAATTATTAGGCAACGTAACAAAAAAACAAATATATACCCATTTCAATTATTTATTTTTACCAGTGAAACCAATATAACATCTCAACATTCACAAATATACTTTTCTGACATTCAAAAACAAATCAGTGACCAATATAGCCACCTTTCTTTGCAAGGACACTCAAAAGCCTGCCATCCATGGATTCTGTCAGTGTTTTGATCTGTTCACCATCAACATTGCGTGCAGCAGCAACCACAGCCTCCCAGACACTGTTCAGAGAGGTGTACTGTTTTCCCTCCTTGTAAATCTCACATTTGATGATGGACCACAGGTTCTCAATGGGGTTCAGATCAGGTGAACAAGGAAGCCATGTCATTAGATTTTCTTCTTTTATACCCTTTCTTGCCAGCCACGCTGTGGAGTACTTGGACGCGTGTGATGGAGCATTATCCTGCATGAAAATCATGTTTTTCTTGAAGGATGCAGACTTCTTCCTGTACCACTGCTTGAAGAAGGTGTCTTCCAGGAACTGGCAGTAGGACTGGGAGTTGAGCTTGACTCCATCCTCAACCCGAAAAGGCCCCACAAGCTCATCTTTGATGATACCAGCCCAAACCAGTACTCCACCTCCACCTTGCTGGCGTCTGAGTCGGACTGGAGCTTTCTGCCCTTTACCAATCCAGCCACGGGCCCATCCATCTGGCCCATCAAGACTCACTCTCATTTCATCAGTCCATAAAACCTTAGAAAAATCAGTCTTGAGATATTTCTTGGCCCAGTCTTGACGTTTAAGCTTGTGTGTCTTGTTCAGTGGTGGTCGTCTTTCAGCCTTTCTTACCTTGGCCATGTCTCTGAGTATTGCACACCTTGTGCTTTTGGGCACTCCAGTGATGTTGCAGCTCTGAAATATGGCCAAACTGGGGGCAAGTGGCATCGTGGCAGCTGCACGCTTGACTTTTCTCAGTTCATGGGCAGTTATTTTGCGCCTTGGTTTTTCCACACGCTTCTTGCGACCCTGTTGACTATTTTGAATGAAACGCTTGATTGTTCGATGATCACGCTTCAGAAGCTTTGCAATTTTAAGAGTGCTGCATCCCTCTGCAAGATATCTCACTATTTTTGACTTTTCTGAGCCTGTCAAGTCCTTCTTTTGACCCATTTTGCCAAAAGAAAGGAAGTTGCCTAATAATTATGCACACCTGATATAGGGTGTCGATGTCATTAGACCACACCCCTTCTCATTACAGAGATACACATCACCTAATATGCTTAATTGGTAGTAGGCTTTCGAGCCTATACAGCTTGGAGTAAGACAACATGCATAAAGAGGATGATGTGGTCAAAATACTCATTTGCCTAATAATTCTGCACTCCCTGTATATAGAAATAGCAGAGGATGCAAGAAAGGGGGGCGGTGGCCCTCTTTGGGAAAGATACATACCAACCTTATACAAGTTAGCGAACAGAACATAGATTCAGTTACATCAGAATTTGGTAATTGTACAGGAACCTGACAAGTAGAAGAGGTAGATAATCTACTAGATGAGGAAATGGCTAAAATGACATTGAAGATTGAAGTTATCATAATTAGTGATTGTTCCCGGAAAAACAAAATAGCTGCTTGTGCCAGGAGTACAGATATTCCTACTGGGACTTTCTCTACAACAAGTAGGTATCCGATGTTACTGCAGGTGAACATTTGGCCTATAGTCATCACCTGCTGGTGTGGCTTAACATAAAAACAGTGACTGAATCACACCTCACAAAAACAAATGTTTTATATTTTAGAAAAATTTTCTTTTTTTTTGTTGTACTCCAGAAGGATATTAATAATTTGAAAAGAGAGGGTGACTTACTGGTTAATGGATTTCAGAATAAAACTTACTAGGAAAAGGTTAATTTATAGGGGCAAGGGTTTAAAAGTAATATCGGGATTAGCTTATTGAGTATTACTTTATTGAGAGGGTAGTAGATGCATGGAATAACCTTCCAGCAGAAGAGGCTAGTACAGTGAAGACGTATGAGATAAAGCCAGGGAACTTTTATATGCAGAAGTTATTATCTTTTGGGGTGTCATTGCCAGGTTTGTGTATTAAAGGGTGGGGGTTATAATTGGCAATGACAATTACTGTTCCTATATATTTAATAAAAGCTGTGGCCATATATTTTACCAAAAATTTGGTGTCTGTCGTTATTGGGGGTTTAAAGGAACATTAGCCCGGACATTGACTATACCATTGTCATGATATATTGAATTTATATTAATTCCAGTGTTTATTAAATGCATATGATTTGGTTTTCAGGAAGCCTGCCCTCCTGTTCTAATCTATTGAAATAATACATCCATAGATAAAAAGTGGAATTCCAATAATTTTACCACTCAAAAAAAGGAAAAACAAACCTCCTTTTATTTTAACTCCTAATTGTTATGTGTTGGTATTTTATTCTTCAACAACCAGTCTTTTGTTTATTTATAGTGAAAAGGGAATCCATAAATGAGGATATTGATCTAATTCACCGAGCCTAAAAGGTTTTTTTTTCCCCATAAACAATGACATGTTGCTAAAGATAAAACTGGAGTATAGATATACTTATGAAATTTTCCTCTGCCCAGATATTTCACAATGAGACCTGGTCTGCATCCTTTGGGCTTAGAAAACTAATTAAAAAAGGCTCTCTGTAGCAAGTCATTGTAACACAATTGTTGATCTTAAATTGGAGTGAGGATATTAAAATAAGCTATTGAGCCTATGTGTCTCTCCCTAATAGCCATTAGGTGCTACTGTGCCTCACCTTTCTTAATCATGATTTTAATACGATATTATAAAAATGATTGTTTTGTTTTTTTCGGATAGATGTACATAATATTTAATTCAATAACTGGTTTCAGATTTGGAAAAAGAGAACCAGATAATAATTCACATGGAAACCGTTCAGTTTTGCATCGTTTTTCCCGAAAATATGAATGCTATAATTTTCACTTATAAATATTTTAATTAACATTTTCTAATGGCGCGAATCCCGAACAGTAGAAAAATGCAGTGATCGGTCATTATATATTATGCATAACTGAACAAATAATAACAAAAATAATGTGGATGTTATAAGCAAACAGGAAAGTATAAAATAGTTTCTTATAGTCAGCTTGCAATGTGGGTGTAAGCTAACCTCGGTACATAGACATGTTTTGATGTGACAAAGCACGTCCATGCATTATAATAAATAATTATAATAGACCAGTCGCTTACCATAACTGGGGATATTTTAGGAAAGTGTAAATGAATGTATGGGGTAAGCACTTTATTCTGGGCTTGATCTACCTTTGAACATTTTAGTATGACATTTTAATTCTTAACAATATCTATAAAATGAAGTGCATAGTGACATGCTGGTCTAATAAAATTATTAAATAATTTTCCAAATGTTAATCTACAATGGGACATAAATGCGTAATTACAGCAGGTTTCTTTTAATTTCTGCTGTGAAAAATTGGAATATGTTAGAGGGCCACTTTCAGTTAAGTTTCCGATACCCTGCATTATCACTAAGCGTGGGGAGCGCGAGCAGCATTGAAATTCACCTCACACCCGAATCCAGCAGTGCTACCAAGCAGAGGGCTGGTGAGGGGAGATGTTCTGATCTCCCCATCCCTTGCCTCTACCAGCAAACTTTTTTTCTTTGTGGCACCCCCTGCGGTGCTGCGCCCCATGCGCTCGCACAGGTCGCACTCCCCTAAGACCGGCCCTGCCCCCAACTGACCCACTTTGCAGGACATTCCTGATTTTGTGTGTCTCTCCCACTGTCCCGACGAGCTCTAACTCTCTCTTGCTTTTCAGGACAGAAGTAGAGGTCAGACAACAGAACTCTGGACCGCAATCCTGCGGGCCTGATCACAATCTCTGGTTTCTAGTATGCCAGAGAAGGCATACAATGCATGCGCATCACTGTGCGCATGTGCAGTACAGCAGTCAGGTTGAGTGTCAGCGCAGTATCACTGACACTCGGCCTTCCACAATCTGCTTCATAGTGACCCCATTTGTCAAGGGGGAATGTTGGGAGGTATGGTTATGTAGCTGTCTGTTGTACCTTGACCATTTGTTTAGAGCACATTTAGAACACACTGATGTTGGATGAAGCACAATGGAAACCAACAGAATGTTCCTGCGGTTTTGACCACCTATAGCCCTTTACTCCAGAACTGAGCTTTATAAATAACCCTTATAGGCTTTTTGCTTAGCTAATGAAGAACACATTTGATCATGGTGCCAAAGATCTTTATCTTAAATATAATTATATTGCTTTATAACTGCCCATGTTCCTGTGTTCCTGATTTGTGGAATCTGAACACTATATTCCATGACTTGATCAAGGCTAAATAAGAAGTCTATTTCCACAAAGAACACATTGTAAACCACCATGTGTGTTAGTAGGCAAAATTATAATACTCAAAAAAAAATAAAAAACTGTGGAGCTTTAATTGCGTCTAATTAAAATATATTATTCCTTGGCGAATATCCATTAACTTGTAAAAATAAGAACAGATAAAGAAAATACTTTGTAGAAATGTTTCCCTGAAGATGTTTTTAACACAATAAAAATATAATAAACTTAAGGCTCTTTTAAATGATGAAAATTTGTTTTTCCAACATATGACAAAGCTAAAATATTAACCCCACTTTCTCTTATTTTTTTTAAAGCAAATAAGGAATTATTGTTTGTTCATGTCCATGGTAGATAAAAAAAAAAAATCCCACTTACAAAACGTAACTATATTGGATCACATTTGTATGCTATGCATATTAGCTATTGTGTGCTACATTGGTCCACTCCTTGCTCATTTGTATGAATACATTCTAATCTAATAGCTGTTTTTCATCATTCCAAATACATGTTTACCATACATTTCGTCTAAAATGCTTCTGCTTTCATACAAGCTTTTTAATGCAATTATAGCTTGAAAATTCCCATTAAGGGGCCGCTCTCCCGGCTAATAAATCAAAAGCAAATCAAGTAAATAGAGGACAGTGCAATCACTGTTAATGATATATAGTTATAGCCAGCCTTAATCTGTAAAAAGGCAAGACAAATATTTATCATTTATGAAAACAATCGCAGTTAAAAAAAAGAATAAATATATTCCAGTGTCTTATCCATTCTGTGATCCTTCATTAATTCAGGCTTTTGTTGTAAGCATAATTCATTGTTCTGTTTAGTTTATTGTAGTGGGATATGTTCACACTGTCCTATTCTTTACTTGACGAGAGGGAATGTTTAAGGTGATTCTGTAATGCCACATTTGGATGCAAATATATATATAATAATGCATAAAATGCCTAGGAAGGAATATGGCTTTATCAAGCATTGTGTACAGATTGTGTGCAATTTTGTAGGTCAAAGAAAGCACTGGAGAAAAAAACTAAACAAAAGAAAATAATGATTAGAATGCTTAAAGAAATGTGTTAGAGCTAAAAATATAAATGAAGTCACAATGGTAGTCAAGTTCTTCAAAATGTTGGATACAATGGACTAATTCCTTAAAACACAATCTTAGTAACAGCTACCTTTTAGCACCCCAATTGGCTGTTAAAATATATAATATAAATAATAATAATATTACTTCTTATTATTCAAAACCTCTCAAACTCTATTTAAAAACTCACAAACTCTACTCTACTTCGCACCATACTTTTGAAAAAAAAACTCCACATCAAATGTGGAATCACATGTGGTGTATGACCAGATTAATATGTATATATATCGCAAAGGTTTGTCTACATTAAAAGGTATTTATTACAAGACCACAACACAATACTACACATTTATCACAAACACACACAGCCAATTCCCCACAGAGCAACAACCCCTTTAATCTCTCTCTATCTCTATCATATAGTAAACCCCTTCCGCACACGTTTGATCTCACCCACGGTTAGGTCTCCACATCTAGTAATGGATCACTGCTGCAAGTACACGCTTACCAACGCCACCAGTGAAGCAAAGACACTGAATGATTCTCTGCCAGGCTATAGCTTATAATATCTTAATTAAGATGATGTGTTTTACATCACATGCTGGTTTCTAGTGTATTCATACATCACTTCCGTAAAGAAACTAGTGCGTGGGAGGGAAAGTTTCTTAGCCCTCCCACCTATGCGTGTTTATAGAGATCCTGAAAGCAATACAACTTACCACATCAGCTAAATATTAAACAATCAGCTATAACATTGGATTCCTATGGAATGGAATCTTTGCAAACTGCACAGATTCTGGTCATGCTATGGTAACGTATGCTGATGATTCTACCAGGAGATGAAGCTTCCTCTTGAATGGGGCATCATCTCAATACATATTGACCAGAGTTATCAAACATTTCTATCTCAGTCCATGGTATTTAATGCAATACAAAAAGATAATTTGACCCTGATTACACAACCAACATCTCAAAATATGTAGCAACATCTATGTGGAAGGGAACGGGTCAGTTAGACTTTAATTATTGTTAACAATTGTATAAAGCCCCAGTAAACAGTTACTTCTAAGTAGAAAATATGAATCACACAGTACTGGTACTATGAGCCAAGAGTTTGTGTGATCATGTACATTGTGTTAGTGTTGGTGTGTATATTTTGGATTAATTCACCTTGACAACATGAGTACATATTTTGTGAGGACAACTGGCTACATCTTATGTATTATTGTGTGTTATCGTAGAAGATTTTGAGAGATCCACATCATTCCTGAGAATGTATCAGTATCTCAAATTCCCCTTATAATCACTATTAAATGTCATTATTACTTGAAGGTCCTTTATAATGAAAAAGCATACTGTATGTTAAAGTCTGTATCAAGCATGTAATAACACGCTAAAATAATATATGTGCTCCGTTGTTTAGTCTTAGGGTAACATTTTCACTCTTCACCATAAGAGAACTGTAGTAGAATGAGAGGGAGAAAGAGGGGTCACACAGGAAATCAAAAAAACTAGGCAGCAATAAATGAGACCCACTACTTGGGGTAAACTAACTGAGTGAGAGAGCAGGGAGAATAAATTAGCAGGAAATGGACACTAAAATTGTGATGGGAGGTCTAAAATAAAAGCCACGAGCCACATAGTCACATAAACCACCTGTTTAAAGTAGAAACAGGTGGTTTATGGTATAAAATATGGCAGGAATGTCATGATATATTTGTCAGTAGACGTGACTCTTGGATTGTACGGTGAGCAGGTCACTTGGCTTCCCAATGCAGCCACTTGTGGGTTGTACTGGCATACGACACAGAGGGATAATCCAAAAAATGTTGATGCTTTTAATTGTTACAAATTTGTTCTTAATTTGAAGCCAGTGACACATAACATAATGCTCTGTTCTGCTTCAATGCTGCAATAATATATTCTAAAAATAAGTAAATGCTTTCTGTAAAGCCGTCTACATCTGGAACACATAAACACATTATGGGGTCAGAATCCATTAATGTTTCATGAACTTCCGTTCTCTTTTGTTTCAGTATGACTTTATAATGAACAATGCTCTTTGACAGCATATCTGTGCCACAGTATAAATGGATATTTAAGAAACATTTGGTCTAGCCGAAGAGGCAACATTTTTATATATTTTAATTGGACAAATTCTTCACACAATTTTCACTCTTTTTTTCCTTTATTTTTTAAAAAGAACATGTTGCACATGTAACAAACTTGCAATATAATATTCAGAAATACTCCAAATAAAATACAATAAAAAGCAATTTACAGTGAATCTTGAATTGATAGCTATGTCATGGTGTATTATTAAAATAAAACTCTGCACACTGTTACTTCCAAGTAGAACATATGAATTATACGAAGAACTGCCACTATAAACCAAACTGTGTTGTGTTTCTAATTCTCTAGTGTGAGAAGATTTAAAACTGGAGTAGGTAATATAATGCAATTTATGTAATAAATATCCCATAGGGAAAAAAATATATATAGTTTGGCTTTCATAAATCAAATGGTTTTCTCTGAACCAGTTTTATATTAACCAAAAAATGTTATATCTCCAAGTAGTAATGTTAAAGGTAATACAAGTCTTCACTTCTGAAGTGATGTGTGTGACTATATATCGCGGGTGTTTCTTTTAAGAATACAGGTCTATGTTATTTATTCAGTTTTATATATCTTCTATAGTTTGAACGCCGAGATATCTAATATTTAATTAACACATTTCTATTTAAAATATCTAATCTTGATGCAATCTTTCAATTAATCAGAACTTATTGTTTTGCTAAAAATTGTCCTTTAAAGTTTCTTACATACTTTTCCAAATATACTTATTCTTCATGCTAAATTAGCATTATAGTTCCATCTTTCCAACACCCACAAATTTGTTTATCAAGAAGAAGATTAAAAAACCCACATATTCAGTTCATCTTGAGGGGGAGAAAAAAACCCACCAAGGAGGTCGGACTCACTCTGGATCCAATAGAGCCTAAGCTAATAAATTTATATATACATATAGTATATCTCGGCTTGACAAATCCCTCTCCCTGAAGAGACCAGAAGGAGGTGGGGGGCAGTATTTATAAATGGTACAGTCCTACACCATTTTCCTGACGCCTGTATATTATATTCAGGTTTTGTGTTTCCCCCCAGCCTCTAATGGCCACTGTGTTTGTATTTCTTCTCCTCTCTTGGTGTCAGCTACCCTTGTTAACGTGCAGCCCAGCATTAAATTCACCTGCAGTTTACTGCAAACAGGGCCTTTTCATTTCTTTGGTTATAGCCTGTATTGTGCCTCTGTTCTTTTCTTGCTATTCCTGACATCTGATCCTGATTCCTGTTGCTGATTTTTGTCTGTCTCTGACCCTGCCGGTCTTCCTTGCCCTTCTGCCCATCTGACTATGTCTTTTGCCGCGCCCCTTCTATTGTGTCGCCTTCGGTTCTATTGTTATTTTTGTATCCTGGTGTCCTGCTGTTTTAGTCTCTGTGGTTCCATCTTCAGTTTCGGTGTTACCTGACCTGAGGCTTAAGCCCTGGGTGAATTACTTTCAGGTAAATAACTCTGTCTGTACTTTGATTCTGTTTGGTTCCCTGTGCTACCATCCCAGTTCCACTCCAGTGCCCTGCCAGCAGGCTTCCAGTCCCTGCTACCAGTTGTGTCCCAGTCCGGTCTCAACTTCCAGTCCAGTCTCAGTCCGTTCTCAACTACCAGTCCAATCTCAGCCCGGTCACAGCTACCAGTACAGTCTTAGCCCAGTCACAGATACAATTCCAGTCTCCAACTGGTCACAGCTACCAATCCTTTCTCAGCCCGATTAGAGCTACCAGTCCAGTCTTAGTCTTTTCTCAGCTACCAGTCCAGTCTCAGTCCAGTCTCAGCTACCAGTCCAGTCTCAGCCGTGGAGTGAAATTAAACCTCACATCATGCCCTGCAATGAGGCTCCTCCCTGGTCTACTGTCAGAGGTTGTGACAAAATGAGAAAAACAACAGCTCTTAAATTCATTTTTGGACTTTAAATTCCATGGTTTCAAATGTTCTTGTGTTCCAGCCCTTAAATTGCACTCATATGATTTATCCCAGCACCCTAGACTTACCTCAAAACTTACATTGCACTCCCAGGACTTGCCCTAGCACTTAGACTGCACTTGGCATGTCAAACATGGCATAACATGGCAAAATAAGCAGTAATGTATAAACATGGCATAACATGGCAAAATCAGTAGTAATATATAAACATGGCATAACATGGCAAAATAAGCAGTAATGTATAAACATGGCATAACATGGCAAAATCAGTTGTCATGTATACATTTTGGATACTTAAATATAAGACTACCCTATAAGAAAAAAGTTTTACTAGTAAAACTAGGCCCTCTGGGCTGCAGCCACAAAAGCCCATGTTTTAATTTGGCCTTGACAACAGCTGATCTTTCCAAGGTTAGCCATATCTGTAACCTCTGGCTGCTTACCCATGGTGAACCAGCCTAATGGTAGGATGGGTATCAAGGGATCTGTAGTTAACATTCAAGGAATATGGGTTTGTATGTATTTGATATGTGTTGTTGACACTGATAGATGATGTTCCTTTATATGGGTGCATGGTACAGTGCATGTGTGGTGTGTTTCCAATGGAGGTGCCAAGTTCTATAACTTTGAGATCTGGCTCCTAATGTTTTGTTCTATCTTCTATATATCCGTCAAATTTGTCAAGCTCTACACTTTATAAAAATGTTTGTAGTTTCAAATAAGTCCACTGCAGCAATCCAAGGCTTGCAAAAAGATTATTAATTAGCTTGTGAGCAGGATTCTCTACCTTATGTACCAGTCTGTTCTAGTTTGTCTAAATTAGTATGTTGTTCCCTTCTATGCTCTGTACCTAGCGCTAAGTAAATTGTTGGCGCTATATAAATAAATGTTAATGTAAAGTAATTAGTAAGGTTATATCTGGAGTCTCTATTAAGGCCAGTGATTAAGGCCTTAAACTGGCAAATTAATTTGACCTCCCATATTTTTCTCTCCCTCTGTGTTCGAAACAAATCCATCAGTACCAAAAGCTTTACATCCTGGATACTGTGTCCTGGTTGACAGAAATGTTGAAACAGGTGTATCTGTTTTTTTCTGATTAATAGTATGTCTGTGGGAATTGAACCGTTTGTGCAATGCTTGTTCTGTTTCTCCCACATACATTGCAATAGGGCACTTTACACACGTGATTAGATATACCACATTAGATGATTTGCATGTAAAGCAGCCATTTTGTTGTGGTGCAAATGTGAGCCTGGAATTGGTACTTTATCTGTGCTGTGGGTGTGTGCACAGGTCTGACATCTCTTTTGTAGGCAGGGAAATGTACCGTTTTCCATAGAACTCTATTCAAGTGCCATTTACCTGGCACCTATGTTTATTTGGTTTGTTTCCTATTGTTTGACATATATTTGTCAATCCCAGCTGTAGGGAAAGGATTTAGAAAACAAGACTGTATTAGCAGGAACATTTTACAGAAATCATGAGGTCTATTCATAACATAGCGATGAACTCACAAGGGAAGAGGATTTGTTTTATTGAGCTATGCCTGAATTCAGCCATTTGGTTGATAATTCACCATGTTTAAATGTAGACCCTATGGTAGACCCTATTCATGAAACTTCAGCTCCAGTGCTGTCCCATTAATGAAATACACCAAATAAATCACAATACTTGCATGCCTCTAAAAAGTAACCATCATTATGTCACATCTGTAAACACGTACTAACTGGAAGAGTTTTTATATTATCTATCTAGTTAGTAATTATACGTTTCCTATAGTCTGCACATGTATATCACCAATTGTGTCTCATGAGTCAAAAAACAAACAAAAATGTATCTGTTAGATCACATAAATACATGTTTAGAATGATAATAGAACCATAGTAAACCACTATGCAGTTGGAAACAAGAGAAGAAATGTACCATGGGAAAGGTCAACCACCATGACATAAGAGTCAGGCATGACCTTGACCACCTTGCAAACAACTAGTGCAAAAAACAAAACAAAACACAGTGTGGATGAGATCAGACATTTAGTTACTAAGGGTACCAAACAATTAGTAGAGAAGGGGGAAGAAAAGGAATAGCGATTGGAACTGCTTTTTGTTTCTAATGCACTGAGATCAGAGAAAGTGAGGACTCGAAGAATAAGTATTTAGCACATTTGTATATTTCAAAGCCCAGCTTTGTTGAGATGCCACCAACAGCTATGAGTCGAGGATAATATTTTACAAAAAAAAAAGCACAGGAATGAATCTATTTAAATAGATACACAAATTAAGCCTGTACTTAGTTGAAATACACCTTTTTGTAATTTATTATAAAACACACAAATATGATCATGAACACATATTTCATGTCTGATAGCTTAGCATGAAGATTCCTTTAGATGTCATTTGTTTTTATATTAATAATCAGTTGAATATGCATCCTGGGTTTTGTGGACTCAAATCCTTTTGTGACTTGAAACTCTCCATTCTCATGTTGTTACTGTGTGTTCCTGATGTGAATGCAAAATAGCCAAGTCCCATGTCTTTTTTTTTTCTCTGCCACTGCTGGGATGCTTGCCAGTTCTGTGTCATCCTTTAACTTTTGAAAATGGCAGATGCATTTTAAGTTGATCAGCAGCAATTAGAGGAAACAAAGAAATCTGTTCAGCTGAACTTCACACTGTACATTTAAGCTAGTTATTTGAATTTTCTATATTGCAAAATCACAGTTATGTTCATACAAACTGAATTGCTGCTTTCCGAGCAATGGGTGACATTTGGAACGTTGGGTCTTTTAACTGTCGAACAGCTACAGGAAACAGAAATGTGTAACAATTAACTGCTGTAAGGATTTCACAAGTATTGTCTTATTTTCTGGTTCTTAGAATACCCCTCAGTGCTTGTGTCTTAGAAGAAAACAAAGGGCACATTTGACTACAGACAGCTGTCATTTTATTCCCAGGAAAATATGGTAGAAATGATTAAGTAACATGTTCACAAATTCCTATTGCCAATTAATTTCTACATGACAAAATGTTGCTATAAATATCTATATGAACTGTAAAGAGGACCTAAAGTAGCACTAAATAATATGTATAGGTTTAGATAGAGCTATTGAAAGTACCCTCTCTGTTGATAACATGTGAAAACGAGGGTCTTTCTGTGCACTAACAGTAAGTGAGAGTCAACGACCTAAACAGGGAAGAAGTGGGCTGTCAATTGATAAACTGGCGTGTACCTGACACCTGGCATGAGAGGCACCTGGTAAAAAGTGGCTTTTTTAAAGTGAGAAACAATATCTTGAAATAAATGCTATTAAAAGACAACTATCAGAACAAATTTCTTTTTAACCCCTTAATGTCATGACTTTTCTGGCCATGTGTTTCCCTTGGTGACATGGGCTGTTGTAAAATGTCTGCAGTGTTTGTGTTTAGCTGTAATTTTCTTCTTCCTTATTAGCTGTATCCACACAGTATATATTGTTTTTATCATTATATGCTGAAGGGACTGGCATTAACTTTAAGCTTTTATACGATTTTCAGTACTCATAAACAAATGCTATATAATTATTCAACATTTTACAAACACATTATGGGTTATGTATAAATAGATGTGATGTTTCCATCGTCTAATCCTGATCTGTTTAGTCATATTGTTGCTCCTGTGCTTCTGTTGTATAAATAAACATGTCTTAATGAATTGTATAAAAACAAACAACAAACACATATGATACTTTTTATTCTAAACTTTTTGTGTAGTGCAGATAATGGCAGAATAGGATTAGGGACGAACTGGATTGCAATAAAGTGCAATCCAAACGACACAGGGAAAAGAAGCCCCCCGGCTGAAAAATACTCATTGGGGCTTGTACTACATGCCAAGGCCAGACCGACTAAACTCACAGTTTACCAACAGGCTGAAGATACCCATACACAAAACACGAAAAAAGACTTTCCTATTGTATCCAATAATGAATTGAAACTAAACAGGCTGGAATTTAAATATTAAACCCCACATTTATTGAATTCACCATAAAAACCATGACACATACTTGCAAAAACACAACAACCCCATGTGCCTGTAATGGGGTGGGTGGGGTAATTGTGTTTTCACAAGTATGTGCCATTGTTTTTATGGTAGATTCAAGAAATGTTGGGTTAAACATTTAATCTCCAGGCTTGAAGCTTCTACAGTTTCAATTCTTTATCGGAGGCAGCAGGCAAGTCGGAGGCAGCAGGCAAGTCTCATTTCATGTTTTTGATGATTTTTGTATTGAAATGAACGTGATCTAAAACAAATTGCAAACTTTTGTGTATGTTGTTAAGCATGGCAAACAACAAAATTCTTGAAAAATAATCACATTTCTGTTCTGCATTTTTCTGAAGGTAATCCTTTTATATATGCCTTCATTAATTATGGTATAAGGGTACTTCTTTTCTGACCCAAACACCTTAATACTTATTCCCCAATGTTTCAGGTCAGTTTGGAATATGACATTCCCCTCTAAGTTATAACAACCATAATAATTATTTTTGTTATGGTTAAAGTCATAGTAGATTTTGATAATATGTCTAATTTGAAAACTATAATAAAGATTATTGTTTAACCAAGTACATACTTGCCAGTTTGTGCATAGCATCTACCAAAACCTCATACATTCACTCTTAAAAAGATAGAGATAGAAATCATGGCATTGGAAACAAAGGTATAGAACATCTCCTAATGTTGCTAGACCTTTGAAGATTAAAGATGATATGATACAATTGTAGAGATTGATAATCCAGCCCTAGAAAGCAAAAGCATATATTATAATTAGTGAAAATAGATGGGAATAATATGACAAATGGCACTCTCATAATTCGTTTTTTATTTTTTTTACGCTTTGAGGTTTCAGATGTGTATTTATATTTAATGTTGTCTTAAGCCTATTGATTAACTGCACTTAAGCTGGAGAACATACAGTAAATCAGCATTATATAGACAAATGAGGCATTATCTTGTTACAAGCAGAAAAGCACAATCCTCACATTGTATCTGTTACATTCCCCTGCATTTACCTGCAGACTTACATTGGTCTCCATACACTTAATATGATATTTCCATAGAAATACAGACCACTCAGAAGCAAGAGAAACTGCTAGACTGGGTCTGAGATGTAGCTACTGTAAATTGTATGACAAACAGTGGGATAAGTTACCAGAACAAACAAGGAGCTGTACACCAAATAATAAGCAATATTTTCAATGTATCAAAAATGTAAAACATAAAAAACACACAAATCAGTAAATATATCAACAAATTTACATAATGATGCAAACCCATAGAAAATAGTAAAACAGAACAACCACTTACTGAAAAGAGACAAGGGCATATAACAAAAAAAAGGATGACACCTTAACATTTCAGCTGTATTAGCTTTCTTCTGGAGGTATCCTACACATGGTGAGATTGGGGAGAGTTTAAATATCCTGCACTTAATTGATTTGGGCAGTCACCACACAGTAACACACAGGTTCACTCAACAGAAATCATGTTACACAAACCCATCATTGATGTAACAGACCTAAAAAGGTACAAGGTTACAGAACATCTCATTAGTATAGACAAACGTCTCTTCAAATATAGCCAAGTCCCTTGGACTTGAACATAGAATTTCCTATCAAAAACAAAGTTATTCTTCAAGGAAGGACAATATAAACAATCTATAGTCATCAGGAAGATTAAGATTGTCCATCGTAAAAATTATAGCCTCCACACCCTCGTCATGGGGGATTGAGTGTACAGGCTGTTAATGTCAGTAGAACACAAGAGAAACGGCCCCTCAACAATAGATACCCACCCATGACAACTTGTTCATTCAGCTGTATCCTTAAGATCTCGTCTTTCTAACCAGGTTCTGTAGAAATTGATAAACATTGGCAAAGGCTGAAGGACCGAATTACACACAGCAACAATAGGCCTCCCGGTGAATTAATAAGGATTGTGGATCTTGGTTTATAGAAAAATATACGTGGTTTAGATTAATAGATTCATTCTATTCAGAAAGTAAAACATTTTTATTGTGATTAACCTTTTCTTCAGAGCTTGAGAGGGAATGCCACTAATCAACATGTTTATGTTCATCAAAGGATCGTCATCAAGTACCCTGTAATGAGTAAAGTCATCTTATTGCCTACCAGTCTCCTGCATATGGAGAGTGATATCAATTACCTCAATGTCACCACCATTATCAGTTGAGGTTATTACAATGTGCAGATCTTTAGACAAAGCCCTATACTCAACAGGGAGTAAATTGGATATAATTCTCCCAGCCCCACTTAATATTTCCAAATTCCAATTTACAGATTATAATGCATGGATCCACCCCAATGTTGTTCATATAGGGGAGTGTGAATGAACTCTTGTTTTGCATTTAAAAATGTCAGAAGATAACCCCTCAACTCATGTGTACCCTCTGAGATACCAGGATTATCAACCCGAAAAACATGTGTGAAACAATCTAACAACATCTAACTGTAAATGATCGCCCTAGATCTAAGACTAACTAATGTTGTCATTTATTTTTTCCTGTAATGTTGATCACTGCTTATAGATGCACTCTAACATAGTAACATAGTAATTTAGGTTGAAAAAAGACTCAAGTCCATCAAGTTCAACCCTTCTACCTATTGTTCCAGCTTTTTGATCCAAAAGAAGGCAAAAAACCTCTAAGGAAGCCATTTCGAATTTTGCCTCCTAGGGGCAAAATTCTAAAAAAAAAACCATCCAGACCATTTTTAAATGCATCTATTGTGGTTGATAGCACTACCTCTCTTGGCACTGATCACTTCCAATGCTCTATCCCATAACAGGGAGCCATTGTAGAGCTGCAAACATTTGATGTTGCTGGATGCCTTAACATCAAAGGCATTTCAGCAACACTGGATGATCGCAAGCAGTCATAGATTCCTTCTGACACTCATTTAGACTCAGGATGTTCTGGCACTCATTTAGACTCAGGATGTACATGTGCATCCTATGTCATTAATGAATGAAGCGGCAGCTTAGGGCGCCACTAGCTTATTATATGGAATACGAATATACTATTAAAGAACTTTGTAAAATGACACCAATAAGAAAGCTAAATTATTATGGCAAAGTACATAAGGTTTTTTCTAAAAAAACAAAAACAACTATATACTTATTTGCATATAGATGCACATGCAAATGAACACAATAATTAAATGGTATCGGTGTACTTTGCTATATTTGTTTTTATATTAATTCTATTCTCTATTTTTGTAATTATTAAAAGTGTTTTTTTTGTGTGTGTTGTTTTTATCAGACTAATATACTCAGTTCATGCTGTTGATTTGATATGCAAATATTCGTTTTAAAAAAGATCTTATAGATATTAGTTTGTTTTTTTAAATTCATATACTTTTTTTTTTTAATAAATATAACACAAAAGCAAAAACAAACAAAAAAAAAAATACAAAAACATTTTTTTATTTTATTTAATTGTTAACTGTGCAACATATCTACTAGCCCTGTCACCATCTTCTTTCAGAATCAGAGGTGATGTTGTTAGCAGCTTTATATGTTTCTGGCGCTAAGACAGACATTTAATTTTTTTAGATCCTGTCCTTGAACAGGGCCAGGGAATTATAAGAATTGTAGTTCACTGTAGGCTAAATGATCACATATAACCTCTTTTCAGAATATTTTGAACTTCAATAGAAGGTTAATCCTCTATAATAAAGGACAAGTGTCTCTGCGTCCAGTCCCTGTGTCCGTGGGATTGCGCTACTGCGCATGTGCCCCACGGACAGCCGTTGGGACTTGGAGCGCAGAGACTTCGGGCAGAACACCTGTTCTGACAGATTTCTCGAGCAAATTCTCCTGCGCAATCGCAGGAGAATTTACTCATTGCGCATGCGCACAAAGTTACAGCTGATCACTGATTGACGCTACCCACCTCCCGCCCCCTTCACACCACGCTAAGGTGGTAAGTAACACGGGGGGGGAGGGGACATAAGGGGGCAACATAGGGGCAAGCACCCTGGCGAGGGGGGAGCCTTGAGGGCTGCCTCATCTTGATGGGAGTTGTGATCCCCCTGCTGCATCAATAATACAGCAGGAGGATCACAACTCACATCAAGATGAGGCAGCCCTCAAGGCTCCCCCCCTCACCAGGGTGCTTGCCCCTATGTTGCCCCCTTATGTCGTCATCCCCCCGTCCATATATGTTCTAGCGCCCATTAATTTAACGGGTAAATAATAGATGAATATATTTAAATGAAGTAAACTACCATACAATGTTACGTGAAACACTTATATTGTACCCTGTTCATCTTCTGACCTTAAATACTGTATTTGCTCGAATATAAGACAGCATTGGGTGAGGGAGGGAGAGGGGAGAGCCAGCATTGGGTGAGGGAGGGGGAGACAGGGGAGAGCGGCAGCATTGGGCAAGTCTGGTGGAGGGAAGGGAGAGAGGCAGCATTGGGCAAGTCTGGGGGAGGCAGCATTGGGTAAGTATGGGGGAGGCAGCACTGGTTAAGTCTGGGGGGTAGTGGCAGCATTGCTAAGTTGTTAAGTCTGGTGGGCAAATGGTTGTGGGGCAATGCATTGGCTATGTCTGGGGGGAAGATGGGCAAATAAAAGTAAATAAACACAAGAAATGCATTTTTATCTATCATAATTTTTATTAAATATGAAAAAGCAATTTACATGAGAATATATACAAGTTAAACTTTTTTTCCTATAGGGTAGTCTTATATTCAGGCTTTTTGTTTTTTTTCCTAAAGGAATATCCAATGTTTGGGGGGTCGTCTTATAATCAGGGTCGTCTTATATTTGAGCAAATAGGGTAGTAGTCCTTTTCCTGGTTTGACTTCTCTGGTAAAGTAAAATATCTAGCACATAATTATTTTTGTGTTCTCTCTCATAAGATGATTGAATTTTAACATGGTTTGAGTGATCTTTATTTTCCTTCTTTAGAATTGTGCACGTTGTCACTTATAATTTATCTCATATAAAATGCATGCTGTCTGCAATGACAGGTGACTTTTTAATTCGATTCACCATGATTTGATGCATTGTTCAATTGCATTCAACTGCAAATGCCTTCTTCCCTTGATATTTTATATAGCATTAAAATTATTAACTGTGTGCTGTATCATTGCGGTTGAATACTTTTTTTATTCCGCATTTTAAATGGTAGCTAATTTGTTGATTTGGGCACCTGTTGTAAGACTTCAAAACCTTTTTCTGTAGCATTCCCCATTTTTTCAAGCCTGAACACACATTTTTATGCTATTAAGTTAAAGTGACAGAGAATAAAATGACTGCTTGTCTTTTACCCTTGAATGTTTAATGTACAAACCACAAATGTATTGGGGCCACTTATCAATGGGCAAAATGGACATATCACCTGGACCCAACATCAAAGGGGGCCTTCCTTTGGTTCCATCCCAATCAAAAAACTAAATCAATAAAAATGGAGGCAAAACAAAAATCACGCTTCTGTATAACGTGCCAGGCATGTCCATTGTCAGCAACAGGCCGACAATCTGTTATGTGTCCGCGTAAAACATACCAAAATGTATTCACATTTAACCATTTGTTACACTCCTAAAACATTTATTGTGAATAGCTTCATGAAAAAGAGCTTAATGTTCCATGATGTGTCTAGCTATCAAAAATGGGACTGAAACTTTTCACAGCCTATGTTTTAATTTGCTCAACCTGTCTTAGAAGTTTCATGGATTTTCCTTACCAAAACCCAAACTAACCTATTGTGGCTTAATGTCAAAATTGCACCCAAGCTAACCTGGCTTTTCCCAATTTCTGTTGCTGCTTCTGTTCAGTGTATAGCATTTCTGCTCCAGATTCTCAGCCCTGCATCTGACCTCATTAGACACCCCGATTATCTGCAACTCTGCATTTATAAACTGGTTTACAGTTGCAATTGAGGCTTTTGCATTTGCTCTGTTGCTTGTGTCTGGCTTCCTTTGCAGATAATCCTGGATGACGCTGGCTTTACCTGACTAAACACTATCCTGTTTGACCCCAGCAGAGGCTGAATATCTACCCTCTGATTTGATTCTGGCATAGTCAGACTACTCACTCTCCATTTTGATAGAGATTATGTTTGACCATCCTACCATCCTGGATCTGTGCTTACCTGTATTCCTTAGCACCTAGGACCTGGAGCTCAACCCACCAGGGAAGGGTCCCCAAGCTAAAAATTAAACGACTCCATAATATACATAATGGAGGAGTTCAACTAGACAAACCAACTCTGAAAATGCCAGGCCATTCCACAATCCGCAACAGAGGTTTAATAATTTTTCTAAACTCTGACAACATTGAATATAGACAGCTTAATGTAGAAAGAGCTTAATGTAGCCATGTATCAATTGCCAAAATGTGGCTTAACGTACATAGGTCGGATTGCAGGAGTGGGTTAATCAAGATGCTACAATGTTACTGTAATACAAGAGTTCAAATACACAAACTTATCTGGAAAATTCCAAGCTTTTCCATGAGACACAACTAAGGTTATGCACATTAAGCTCCCCGAAATGTCAAGAATTTGCAATGTTGGAAAACAGACCCCACATGGGCAGTTATACATTTCTGCTATTGAACGTTTCAAGGCAATTTATTTTTTGTCCTTGCAGTCTTGTATTGTGGAAAGTTGGTAGGCAAATGATTTATGTTTGAGTTCATTTTTACATTAAGCTGTTCACATGAAACGTTTAAAAACATTGTTAAATATCAATACCTTTTGGTATGTGTTGTTAAAAGTCCTGACATTTTCAGGATGTGTTTGAACAGATTGACTATTGGATTGTGGACAGTTTAGAGTAAATTGTTTAATATTTAAGGTCTTTTTTTTTGTTCGTTATGCCACATTAAACTCCATATACAATAAGCTTAATGTCACTCATTTGCAATATGGGAAACCAGAATTCAGGAATGTCTAGGAGAGATTTTGGAAGTTAAAATCTAAGATTGTGCAAAGTTTCAAGGCACTTGATTGATGTTTGGGAACATTAAATTGCATTAAGCTATTTTGACATTACATGTTTTAGGCTGCCTATTATAAAGCACCACCAGCAAATTTCTATATTATTATGTAATAAAAAAAACTGCCTAGTGATGTCCATCCGAGAGATCTCTGAGAACGCGGAAGCAGATTCAACTTACCCACCTCGTCTTCATTACTGTCAGCTGACGGAAAGTGCACTCCGTCGGATCTACAGTTTTTGCTGAAACGGGAGTACTGGTGAAGTTTGTTTTTATGAGCTGAAAGGCTGCTTACATTCGAGAGCCACATCTGGGATTGATAGGACTTTAAGTCCACACACGGTACATACTTAGAGCCAGTACTTAAGGCTCTATACTGTGTGAGTTCATTTCTTTTGGGGGAGTCATACCCACATTTTGGACAAAAATACTACACATTGTATATACATATCTGTTTTTTGTCTTTTACATATTACTCGTGAGAGAAAATGTTTTGAGATTTATCTCATCTAGAAGCAAGTTTTCCTCTCTCCTTTTTTCTGATCAGTATTGTTTTTATTTTTTTATTCACTTTCTTGCGCAACACTTTTATACCATTCTATTATGTAATAATGTAGCTAGTGTGTTAGTTAGTTAGTTGGTCCACTATATTAAGTAAAATGCATATAAATGATTTCCATGGAAAATGACTCATAAGATATGAGAATACGTTTTCAGTACTATTTATGGTTGAAGACAGGACAAAGTAGTCTCAGCAGCCTACACAATGAGAAATAGATTATAAGGGTTGCATTGTCAGTACGGCCAGTTAGATGCATTTTAATCCACATATCATCCAATTTGTAGCACTGAATGTATTGCACATGTTCAATTTGGTTTAATTCTCATTGTAAGAGGCCATCAGCTAAGCCAATGTAGCTAAATGTGGGTTGCCCCCTGTATTCTCCTTCAGGCAGCAACTAGATTCATTCACATAACAAAGCTATATATTGACAGAACGCTTCCATATAGCACGAGTGTCCAAGTTTGTTCTCCAGTGGGCCACTTCACCTTAAATCTATTTGTGCGTGGGCTGCATTCATGTTTCGTTGAAAGAAAATGTATGTATATATATATACATACATACGTGTGTTTGTGTATATATATAGATATATTATATATATATATATATATATATATATATATATATATCTCACAGTGATGTCCGGTGTGTGAGTGTAATAAATAATAAAACTGCAGCAATAAAACATACTAAAAAAATACATTAAATGCACATACATTCACACTTGCATATACAGACACACATACACAAATATACAGTCATACTTTCACACAAAGTTACACTTACTTACACACACAATCAAATACACACATAGAGTCACATTCACACACAAAGGCACACTTCCACACACTGAGTCACATTTCCACACACACACACACACACACATACACACACACAGAGTCACACTTCCACACACACTGATTCCTACTTCCACATGTATAGACTTTGCTTTATATTTTTTTTAAGAAACCCCCCACATTTTGATTGTTCTCCCTTCCTGCTCGGTTACCTTTTAGCTGCAGGGAGAGGGATTGTTCCATGGTAGCGGCTAGTTCCTATCTGAGCACCGGGATGTCACTGACATCCGGTGCTCCAACAGGGTTAGAATGCGCGGGGGCTCTGACCCCTCACGTTCTGACACTGTTGGAGCAACGGGGGGTGTCCGGGACATCCCGATGCACGCTTTGTTGCAGAGACTCAGAGGTGCGGCTACCGCTGCCACTCTCAAGTGGGCCGCACCTCTCTGGCTGGTGGGCCGCATTTGACCCGCGGGCCACATGTTGGATGCCCGTGCCATATAATATATCCCTCCCTAGAGAGCAGGGGAGAGTTGACGGGTGAGTAGGAGGGCGCTTGCTCTCTGTGCGGCTCTCTAACCTTGACTTAATCGGCTAGTGCTGGACCACTTTTTATTTACAAATACCTCAGTGTGTGATCTTAATGAGCCTGGGATCAATAGGTTAGGATAGGATAGAAACCCCTGAGGTCACGTTTGCTTCCTATTTTGGCCTTCCACACAGATCTCATTCCTTTTTTGGATTTGAGGTGGAGAAGGGGGAATAAAAGGCTAGTAACAGCTAAGTAAAAGTTTGACTTTGACTTTGTGACAAAATCAAATTCGGCACCTGAGTTTGACTTGTCTCAAAAATGCCTTTGATCTTTCCCATCACTCCCATTACTTTCAATTTCAAATCTGGGTTTTTTTCTTAGCAAACTCAGGTGCCGAATTTGTCTTAGTCTCAAAATGAAAGTCACCTCCCAAAATTTACCTGCTCAAGCTATTCTCAACTTTCAGTGAGTAGACCCAACAGCAGGGCCGGACTGGGTAAAAAAAAACAGCCCTGGAAATAACTGTATACCAGCCCCATAGCAAAACATCATTATACCAGCCCCATAGATTGACATCATTATACCAGCCCCATAGCACGGATATGTAACCCTGCGCCTAGGGCAATATATGCCCCCAGTATGTACACAAGGCTATATCAAACACAGTGCCCTAATATAATCCCCATGCACATTGCCATATTTAAGTACCCCAGTATGTACACAAGGTTATAGGAATTGCCCTGTCCATGGGGTAAATATCAGGGCAGTGTGTGAGATTTAAACTTTTGAACATACTGAATGGATATATTGATTTACCCCAGCACCCGGACTGCCCTCACAGAACGTGCCCAACCGATGGCCTATCCCAGCACTCCATTCACAGGATTTCCACCAGGCAGAGCTTACCCTAGCACATAGATTGCACTCAGAGGACTTGCCCCAGGCAGGACTTACCCTAGCACATAGATTTCACTTATAGGACTTGCCCAAGCCAGAACTTACTCCAGCAAATATATTGCACTCACAGGATTTACCCTAGAACTCATATTGCACTCACAGGACTTGCCCTAGCACCTAGGACTTACCCCAGCTCACAGTCTGCACTCACAAAACTTGCCCCAGCACCTCAGAAAGCTGATTGCAGTTACATGACATGCTCCAGCACTTAGAATGCACTGACAGGACTTCCCCCAGCACTCAGGACTTACCCCATCAATTAGATTGCACTCACAGGCCTTGCCCCAGCACGAAAGAAGGCTCCAGCATCGTGTAGGAGGGAAAAGGCGGCCATATCGCATTGGCCGCTAGAGTAGTCTGGCACACAGCAGACACTGCATTGCTACATTTTCTGATATTGTTTGATATTTGATACACACAGACATAAACCCTTACAGACAGTCACACTTACACACACACAGCCACACATACATACAGAAATACAGACGCATACAGAAATACACATGCACACTTAGATACACTTACAGTTACACAGACACACCTACAGTCACACCTACAGACATACACAGTCACAATAGCAGACACACACAGTCACACTTACTGTGTGTAACATGTACACTGTCGTACACGCAGACACACATATACACACAGATTTTTTTATTTAAATGCTGTTTGCAGGGAGGTGGCTGGTACAGACCAAGCGGTGAACAGACATATCCAGAAATACACACACTAACATACAGTCACACTTACACACAGTCTCAGTCAGACTTATAGAGACACACTTACACACAGTCACACTCACAGACAAAAAGTTCCACATTCACACTTACAGATACACTTACAAACAGTAACACATGCCCACTGTCACACATGCAGACACATTTACACATACACACTTATTTTTTTTAAATGCTGTCTGCAGGGAGGTGGATGTACACATTTGCAAAAATACACACACTTATACAGGTACATTTACATGCAGTCACACTTACAGACAAAAAGTTACACATTCACACTTACAGATACACTTACACTAGTAACACATGCTCACTGTCACATACGAAGACATACTTACATATACACACAATTTATTTTAAATAAAATGTTTAAAAAGTGCTGTAAGGATGAAACGGTGTCTGCCTCTGATAACTGCAGAGGCAGGACACCGTTATTCATTTTTTCCCTGAGCGTCGGATGTCACCTACATCCGGCGCTCAGACAGTCTCGGGGGAAGTTGGGGGGGGGAGGCAGAGCAAACTTAAAGCGGCCCCATCGGCCGTGTCCTTAAAGCGGCCCCGGCGGCCACGTTCTTAAAGCGGCCACCGCGGCCGATTTCTTAAAGCGGCCACCGCGGCCGCGTTCTTATCACCTTTTTCGGCCCCAGTGATGACGGCCTACCGGGATTTTTCCCGGTATCCCGGCAGGCCAGTCCGGCCCTGCCCAACAGTAACATATATAAACACACAATCACATACACTCATGCATACAACCAGTCACATATATTCAAAGACACAATATACACATAGTTAACCATCCAAAGCCAGCAATTTTTTTTATAAATCATATATGTGCTCATCCACCCATCCTCCTGGTATGTCATCTCTTATACCTCGTGAGGTCTGTGGCCTGAAGTTGCAATAACGTGCTGGGTTGCCATGTGACACCTGGCACTCCGGCTCTTTTTAAAGTGCTGACCACGAGGGGGTGAAGCAGGCAGTCATGCTGAGCTCACAGTTGGTCTGGGATGGTGGCGAAGGCCACAATTTGCCACCTCTTTTTAAATGCCATCCGGGCACACTCTGCTGCTACCATATCTGTCTTACTCAAATCGGACACCAAATTGTTTTTTCCCCCAGGCCATAACTACTGACAGAAGTCATATTAAATGGAGGCTGAGTAGGCCTTAGGCCTGTGAGCAAATGCTCTGAAAAAGACCCCTCGTCTTATATTCGAGGTCGTCTTATAATCTGACCTCAAATCGAAGTCGGACTATAAGACTGGGATCCAGGTCCCCTGCAGAGCTGCAGGAGACCTGGATCCCCCTCGCTAACAGCCGGTGGATGTCTGCGCAAAGCGCACAGTCATCCTCAGCTGCTGCCCAGCACGACCGCCGGGATTTCTATGAAGAAGCCGGGTCCTTCCGGCTTCATCATAAAAGTCCCAGCGAAAGTGCCGGGCAGCAGCGGAGGATGTCTGTGCGTATCGTGCAGACATCCTCCGGCTGCCCCCACTAGCCACAAGGATATTTGGGCAGCCGGGGGATGTCTGCACGATAGTGCAGACATACTCCATGCTGCCCGACACTTCCGTCTATTATGATGGACCAGAGAGAGACAAGGTGAGAGGGAGGGGGGAGAGAGAGAGAGAAAAGGAGGGAGGAGGTGGAGAGAGAAAAACAAGTTTGGGGGGAGGGAGAGAAACGTGGGAGGGAGGGGCAGAGAAATAACACTGGGGGGAGAGAGAGAGACAATGCGGGTGTAGAGAGAGACAATGCTGAGGGGAAGGGGAGAGAGAGGCAGCATTAGCACATAAAAGGAAATAAAAACAAGAAATGCATTTTTTTTAATATCATAATTTTTAAAAAGCAATTTACATGTGAATATATACAAGTTAAACTTTTTTCCTATAGGGTAGTCTTATATTCAGGCTTTTAGTTTTTTTTTGGGGGGGGGGGGGTTGTCTTATAATCAGGGCCGTCTTATATTCGAGCAAATACGGTATTTTGCTCTTATAGTTGCTTTTTTTGTTATTAAACATTACAGCTGCACTGCATATCCTTTGTGTTGAATAGACACAGTCCATGGTTAAGATATCTTCTGTTGCTAGGGATTTAAGCTATGGTCCAGTCTGTCATGTGGTACACTAAGGTAAAATCATTATTCCCTGAGATGTGAGCAAAACTACAGGAGAAACCGTAGTCACCAAACCTATAAACCTATAAAAATGAATGCAAAATCCCATAACACCAATGAGATATTATTCACTAAATACTGTCCATTAGCTAGCTTGTATCTATAAAAAGATAAATACATGGATAATATAATTGATTTAATTAAGTGCTTTAATATAAAAAAGAAACCCAAGATTCAGACCTCTCTTATTTATAATGCTCTTATGAAGTGTTTTGGTTCCATTCCAGAGACCTAATAATATTTGTTTTGACTTCTATATATGTAAACTGTCAATTTATGTGAATTGTTATACAATATATCTGTTTATTTGAGACTTGGGCTGTCAAGGCCGAAACCACAATACCATTTAAACATTGATTTATTGAGCATGGTGGCAATAAAACATCCATTAACATCTAGGCTAAGAGTAATGCACATGAGATAAAGTGACATTATTTATACATTTGTTTTAAGAAAGGCACAGCCTCAAGTATTGAGCCCCCACAGTGTACTGCTAATGATAATAACATGTTAAGTGGGAGGCCACATAAATATCATATGGTTGCAAAACAGTACATGTTAATTATAAACCAAGTTCTAATAAAATCCCTGCTGTCAACATCCAATTATGCTTGCAACAATCAAGTCTTATCAAGATGCACTGGGACAAGAACGGAGCCGTGCTACCACTAGGATTTAATGGTTTTAACCTTAACAATTTTTATTTTTTGCTTGTTAAGCTTGTTTTTATTTTCAAAACTTGAAGATCATCACTGGTTGTAATATCAGTTAGATGGAAGAAAGACATAACTGGGGGATACAATAGAAACATTTAAATACATAAAGGGAATCAACACAGTAAAGGAAGAGAGTATATTTAAAAGAAGAATAACTATCACAACTAGAGGACATAGTCTTAAATTAGAGGGGCAACGATTTAAAAGTAAAATCATACTAGCAGTGGATATATGGAAGAGCCTTCCAGTGGAAGTGGTAGATGTTAATGTTAAGCATGCGTGGGATAGGCACAGCGCGATCTGATATATAAGGTAAGGTCAGGGTCTAATAAAAGTATTTAGACAATTGTGCAGACTAGATGGGCCAAATGGTTATTATCTGCTGACACATTTCTATGATTGTTGTGGATTAAAAGTAACTACTTTCTAAAGGTTTGGCATTTGAAAGACATTCAATTTGGTAGAAGGCAGAGACACAATTAGCGGAGCTGACAATAGGGCAGTCATTACAATTTCAACAGCCCCCAAAGATGTTACTGTTATGGGAAATCGAAATATTTACCACTTGCAATGTGGATGTCACGATGCCCCGGAGGTTAAACCAGCAGAGAATCATAGATATCCAGAAGGGGTAATCGATCAGCTATTGTGGACTCGATATATGACCAACATGGGATGTGAATAAAATGATCCAGACCCGATTTCGTCATTTTAAAATCAGTTCTCGGCAGAAAGTCGAGATGCTGCATAGCTGATTTGCCTAACGTGTTTCATACCCGACCCAGGGATACTTAATCATAGGCTAACTCCTGCAATAGCTGACAAATGTACACTAATTCTGGCCTTCAAAGGCTGTGATGTCTTCGCAACATACTGCTTCATACAAGACAGGCATGTGAGAAGATAAACTACCATATTTGCTTGAAAATAAGATGACCCTGATTATATGTCTTTTATGATGGACCTCCGAAAGGTCAGGTGACCTCCCAGCTTCTGTCATAGAAGTCCCGGGCAGCACCAGAGGATGTCTGCATGCATTGCGCAGACATTCACCCCGTGCTTGCGAGGGGGACACAGTCTTACAGTATGATCTCTTTTTGAGGTCTGATTATAAGACAAACCACAAATATAATACAAGGGGCATTTTTCAGAGCATTTGCTGTGAAATAAACCTCGTCTTGTATTCAAGCAAATCCGGTACTTTTCTAGTGTTGCATTTTATTTAATGTTTTATCTTATAATCTCTTTGAGAAACCTACAGAAGAAAAGAAAAGAGATCACTAATCCAAATATGTTTGCAACACTTGCATGGGTGACCCCACATTTAAATGAGCCTGCACTATTCAGCCATGTGACTGTTCACTCAGACAGGTGATACCTGCTTGGGGACAAAAGGTTTAATTGCATTCGTTGCCACAAAATGGCAGCCCCCAGATTGAATAGATTGAAAGCTCTTATCATTAAATAATATTGGAACGTGTGCATTAACGTCTGCTGTATGAAGTTATAAAGGTTGGGATGCTCATTCTTTTATTTTGACAAAATTTATGGGATGGGAACATCAGATCTTTTCTGTCTGACCTTAAAGCTCTCAGGAAAAGCCCCCCAAAGTTTTCATAAGGGGTAATCCCGCTTTGACAGTCTGTCAGTCAACAGGCATAATTCTCTGACAAAAGTAGAAAAATTTGTGCAATGCATGCGGAGTAACTGACCCACCAGTATGCCCTTAATAGTATGGCCAGAATGGCTATACTCCGCATAGAGGAGAGCATGAGACTGTGTTACCGCTACATACCTCTCTAGACAGTTGCAAATCCAAAAATTATATTGTTGACTTGCTTACCTTCTGAAACTGAGATTAGCAGAATTTTATACAGAGGCATACATTAAGAGACATTTGGGCTTGTTATTTATATTACATCAAGTAAATGTCCCATTCAAACTAGTTGACCTGCATATCAAGTCACAGCTGATGTCATATACAGAAGACCCAAGACATAAAAAGACATGCTTTCTTTTAATTGATGCTTTCGCAAGCAATGCTGCTTAAACATTATGTATAGTCCCTTCTCCAACTATACTAGTGTTTGGTATTGTCTATGAATGCACATTTTCCCTGAGAGATTTAGCTTACAGGAAAGAAGGTTTTAGACTTGGTAGTAGAGATCTTGGCTACCATCTGGCAGAACAACATTTAAATCCCTGCAGAGAACTCAAAGAACTAAATCTCTAAACCTCTGAGCCATGTCCTTGCCTAGTCTAAATGATTTAAAGATGCTATATACAGAATGGTAATATTTCATGAACTGTTCGAAATTGAAGTCCAGTGGGATATGTCTTTCCATTTAAATGCTCAATCAACAACCCCCAAAGGGTGAAATGTCAGCAGTTTTTCAATAAAAGATTTTTTAATTTGTTTAAAAAAAAAAAACACTATAAAAGGGTTGGTCCTACCTTGTCTATATTTTGTATGTGGTACATGTTTTTAGTATTTGTGAAATGTAATAATTTTTACTTAAAAAAATATATTCCAGTTCTCCTGTAGTTTTACATAGAAATAATGTATTATTGTGGAGTCAGACAATTTCTTTTGATCCCAGCTCTTTTAAGAGCTTGGCATGCATGGGGCTTGGTCTCATCTAGCTTTGTGCACTGTAATGTAACATAAGCTCACATTGTTGGGGCTTAGCAATTTCTTTTTTAGGCTCTGTAAGCAAATTTACCCCTTTATATCATCAGATAGAATTAGAAGACCTATTAGTAATAGGTAAACCCTGCCAGATAAGTAAGGTGAAGGGGAGATAGGGTGATTGTTTAGGTCGTACTCAAACTGTCAAACTGTCTGGCAACTGCCCCACAACTACCTAAAAACACACAAACAAACATTATAAAGTGACTGCGCACTAAAATGCACATAAAAGTGCAAACAGTATATTCCCCTAAACAAGCATCAGTTTAAATATTGTTTGCGCTTTTTTATAATCACTTTAGCACACCATCACTTTGTAATACTAAACCACATCACATTGTGCAGAATTGTCACCATAAATTATAGTTGTCACAAATTCATTAATACATACCGATATGTTTTATCCGTCAAGTAGAAAAAATGTGAATTTGGTTTCTTTGATTCTGAGAACCATATGTCAGACCAGCCATTTTATTCTGTACATATATCTGCTACATGCTGTGTCCAGAGGAAATCAATGAATTAATCAGGGAGATGATCCCATAGGACAAACTTGCTTAATTAATTGAATTCCCTTTTTGACACAAATGACCATTAGGTAGTATATTTCCCAGTAAAATAATGGCAACTCAACCTGCGTATACTGTCCATTTATCATTTCTTAGTACCAAACTGATGCTTTATTTTATTAAAACACACCCCATTTTAAAACCTTTCTAAATAAAAAAAATATTAGTTACACAATAAATATGCCTGTGCAATGTATCCATTAGTCAACTATTTATTTAGCTAATGTATCCATACACACATAGATATGTTGTATACATTTTGTTATGGTATGGTTACATGTTAAATGAACGGCACATATCAGGAGTTAGACATAACTGCAGACTGTAGAAACTAGAATACATACGTATGAGTTGGTCTGGAAGTGCAAATTCTGAAAGTGCATAATGGGCCGCACTGCCATGCAGACTGTGTACTGCAGACTTCAGGTCAGGTGTCTGCAGACCTAGCTCTCAATGTAACCAGGGGCTTAGTTTAGGCTCACCTGTAGCCAGTCAAAGACAGCTATGTACTTCAAAGTAAGGATAGTCCTCTAGTCCTATAATTTCCCATGAGGGCTGGAGAAACTGAGACTGCCTTGTCAAACAGACAATCTGCCCAGTTGTATTCAGTACCCAGTAAAGTCATTTTTATTTTGTAGTGGTATAGTTAAACTACACAGGCTTCTATGGTTTCTTTCTTGCCCCTGAATATGGTTTGGGGATTATGGAGAAGTATGTGCCATTGGGGATGATCTTTCTCAAGATTTACCATGATAGTTTGTGTAAAGTGTCTTGTCCATCCATATGGGTTTTCCTGTTTGCCATATTTGTGTGGTTCTTTTTTTTCATGCTTTTAATATATATTTTTATGTTGCTTACAATATAATTAATCTACTCAGATCACAAATGATGCCATAGGTGACCTAGATTTATCAGACCGAGAGTGACTCTCTCTCCACTTTTTTCCCCTATAGATATACATTATAAGCCACCCTCGCTAGTTATAACAGGATTTTGTGATATACTAATACCTCTGATAAATTAGCAAGTTAAACATGTGGTTCTTTATATTACTTACAGAAAAAAAATAGGAAAACTATAGTATACTATGGTTTATCTATTACCTTATATTAGAAACAAAAAGGCCAAACATTGCAAATTATTTATTAAACAGTTAAGAAAAAATGACCTTAGGCTTTAGTTTCATATTTTTCCATTCTGTGCTATGGTATATAAATCCCTATATTTTCCATCTGCTGTCAGTAAATTCAACTTACTTGGGAGTTTGTAAGTTGCTGGAGTTTTCACAATGTACATCTACATCTGTTGGGATCCCACTGAATCTTGTTACATTTAACCTAACCAAACATAAAACTCACCGACCTGTGTATCCTCTTCTGTCTTTCCCCTCGTGAACTGGGTAGCAGCAACTGGTCGGATAATTTTGTTAACCTTATTTACACAACCTCTAGGCTATTTTTAAGAACAAAATCTTTAAAGGCAGTGAGAGACATGCACGGTGGTAAACACCATTTTATAGACAAAGTATCTCGAAAATCAATTCTACCTCCTCTGACATTACTCAGCAGCTGCATTACCTGTATAGTTTATTAGTCTTGGTTGTAAAAAACCCTATGCTACCTCAAGCAGTGTTACAATTTCAAGGCCATATCTTTTCTCGAGCTGTGATTCATGTCCTTTTACTGTTACAATACAAGTAAAACCGCCAGACTTTTTAAGGATTATTGCCTCAATTCCTGCATCACCATTTGCTTATTTTTATTTTTAATTCCTCCCAGTTTGTGCTGTCTCAATAACTTGTGCATGTGAATATAAACAATTATTTATTTATGAAAAACCATCATATTCTACAATGCTGTCCAATGGGCAAATCCTCAGGCCCCTCCATACATTGCCTCCCTCGTTAACCGATACTTCCCTGCATGACCTCTGCTCTCCTCCAACCTCATCATCTATTCCCACTTGCGCCTCCAAGATTTTGCCCCAGCTGCCCCCTCTCTCTCTGGAACTCCCTTACGCAGAGAATCCAGCTCTCTCCTTCCTTTTCAAACTTTAAAAAGTTACTCAAAAGTCATTTAAAGAAGCGTACTACCCATCCCATTCAAAAACCCTTTAATTAACCTCTAGCTAATCTGGACTAGCTCTTGCTGCCCTCAATCACTGTTAGTATCAAACCCACCTATCACCAACCATCCACATTACTGTTACTACAACTACCTTCCCTCTGACCTCTTCACTCTCTTACGTGTTTCATGTATCCCATCCCATGTAGATTATACGCTTGCGAGCAGGGTTCTCTACCTCATGTATCAGTCTAGTTCTGTCTAACTTAGTATGTAGTTCCCCTCTATGCTCTGTACCTAGCGCTACGTAAATTGTTGGCACTATATAAATAAATGTTAATGTAATTTAGTTAGCAGATAATTTTATACACTCTGGAACAAGAGGTAAGACAGGACTTGCTTAAACGTATATTTTGTCTAATGACCATTCTATATTTATTTGTTGGAGCAAAAATGCAAGAACTAATATTGTCTAAGATACTTTCTCTAATAATTGACATCAGTCATCATCGTGGATCTGTTTAGAATGAAACACATTTTTCAGGAATAAACAGCAACATGTTTAAATCACAAACTACAGGAGTAGTAGCACTTTAAAGGGTCTGGTTGACCTAGTGATTGTTTTTTCACACATCTTAGTTATTAAGGTATTCTGCCCTTGTCCAGTAATCGTGTTCATTAAGCTAAAACTTTGTTTTTAATCGAAACAGTGTTCAATTTTAGTTTTCTTTTCTGCTTTAATGTTCTTTTTTTTTCTTATATTGCAGAAAGTACCAAAATAATCATCTTATAACAATAGATCAAATAGAGACATCCAATAAATAGTTATGTCATGGATAAAACAATATGCATCCGTTACAGCCATTTCCCTTCTTTTTAGGAAAGTGCCTTCTAACGCTCTCAAAAGGATACAAGGGCTTCTACTACTCTGCTTCTTATCTATTCCCTTAATTTCTCCCATTATTTCTTTGTTCAATGTAGCCTTATTTGCTTCCATGTTTCCTCAGGATTATTATTACTATCCGAGCAATCGCTGTTTCTTATGTATTATGCTGTTTGTGCCTTTTTATATCTCCCGACACTTTGCCGTGTGGCGAGAGATTCCCCGAATCAGGTGCAGATTTTTTTATACAAAACCTAAATGTACGTATTCGAGCAGGTAACGCAAATATTTGGCGTAATCTGTTCCTTAGTTACGCCGACTATAACAACAATCATAGCTATGCCATCTATAATAACAATCACTTATGGTGACTGCAGCCAGTACATTTGATTCTCTAGAGAAGTCATGCCCATATATTTATAGTTTTAGGAGATTCTAGCCTAACCCCAAAAAAATGTTTTAAGAAGAAATAAATATTGTCGTTTTGTTTGTATAAGTCTGGAATGCATTTTGCTCACTGAATATTTCATTAAAAGCTTTATTATTAATACTTCCTGAACATGTAAAAAACCTGCCTCCCTAGTTTAATTATCTATCAGATAAACATTTTGATACATCGCCGCTGATCCTTCCAGTGCAGTGTACAAGAACATTTTAAAAGTCCTCAGTTTTCTTATTTTCTCAGTGAAGTACATGGCTGACTTATTTGGAAATCTGAAGACATATCACAAGCCTCACAGATGTTCAAGATAAAATAGTCTCCTAAATGAAATAGATCTTAAAAGAGACAGCTCACTCAGCATAAATGTTCGGCAAATTGCTATATCTAAGAATAAAATCCCAGCCTCCATATTAACTAGATTTTTGTCCTTGGCCTGTCTGAATCATATTATTATAACATGGAGAGTTATCCTGTAAAGAAAATAATATTACCTACTCAGGGCCATATTTATCAAGGCAAAACTTTTTTTTAAAAGTGCTAAATTTGGAGCAAACTGACATAACTTTCCATTTGTTTCTATGGATATAATTACTATTTTAGCAAATTTTACTGAAATATGACAATTTTTGTCATGATAAATAAGGCCCTAAGACCCTAAGAGTTGTTTTTTAACAGTCTTTCTTTGTACATGATTTAGCTAAATGTGTGTTTTTAATTATGGTAAAATCTTTATTTTTTTTTTATCATAGCCATTTTCATTCTGCTACATTAACCCACCAATGATCTATCTTGTTACAATGTGATCAACCAGAGGATTGTTAGCACTTCTTGATTTAGACAGTGTCTGTCTACAAATTCACACACTTTTAACATTTGCTGCAGACAGTGGCATATATGTATCCTCAAAAACAATGGAATGAAATATACAGGAAGTATTACTTTACTGAGAAGGTAGTAGATAATAATGTGTGGGATAGTCACAAGGCTATCCTAGATATAAGATAAGACCAGGGACTAATACAAGTATTTCGAAAATTGGGCAGACTAGGTGGACCATATCTGCTGACACATTCTATGCTTTTATGTAAAATGTGTGTTTGAACACTTGTTTATTCTGCATACAGGTAAATGCTTACATTAACTTTTTATGGTGTTATAATGATGTGATTCATACAGGCCAAGGACAACATTCTAGTTAATGTGGAGGCTGGGATGTTATTCTTAGATATTTGCTGAATACTTATGCTGAGTGAGCTGTCTCTTTTAAGATCTATTTCATTTATGAGAATATTTCATCTTGAACATCTGCGAGGCTTATGATATGTCTTCAAGTCTCCAAATAAGTCAGCTTTATACTTCTAAATTCTAAACAGAGATATGTGTGACAAGAAACATTTTGGTCTCACAATTGTGACATCGGTTTGGCTAACTAGGTGATCCAGTTATCTCTGCAGATCCCATCTACTTCTGGTGAAGACTTGGTTAGCCTGATGTCAGATGTGTATGTAAAAATATGAGTCACTTCCCTTCTTCCTTTACAGTAATTTATTCTTATTAGGTCACCAACAAATAATGTTAATGATTATTATAGGACAAGCTGGCCAATAAGAGAGTTTTTTTTTTTAATGGGATCAAGTATGCAGTTCAGACAAACTATTAACGGAGCTCTGGAGCAAAAGTACAATTGGGAAGTGTGCAATAAAGCTTTAGTGCTGTAGAGAGCAAACATGTAAACAAGTGGGGACACACACACTGACACACGGTTTGTACTACAAGAGCATTTAATCACATGCATGCTTAGAATGCATATTCCTATAATGCTCTCTGCATTGCTGTTGCCTACACAATGTGTACAATCTGCATTGCCTTTAAACTATAATGTCCATAAGACATTCAGATTCTAACCATGCAAGAAGTGAGCTTTCGGCACATCCCCTAGTGCTTGGAGACCCCGCTTCCCTGATAACTGCAATATGGCTTGATTCATAACATCATACAATGTTTATAAAAATAACGATCGAATGCAAAGGCGGGCTACACAATAGCAGGGATACAATCAATAAAGAAAACCGCACAATAGAAACAACTTGCAAGATCATCTCAAAACAAGGAATGGTTTTAACCCCTTCCCGACGCAAGGACATACTATTCTGTCCTGATTTTCAGTGCCTAAAAAACTCTAGGATTACATAGTATGTTAAACAGCTCATTGCAGCTCCCTGCGATGAGCTGTGCTCGGATCCCGCTGCAGGGACTTACAGCGGGATCCCACCTGTGAGATGAGGTCACTTTGAATGGCCTCAGTCTGACAGGGAAAATGTAGCCGGTGCTCAAAGCGAGCACTTGCTACATTTCACTAAATCACGCCGTGACCCAATTTCCGGGTTCGTGCATGCCTCTTTGACGTCACATGTGACGTAGGGAGGTCTCGCGATCTTTTTGGCAGGACGTTGATTTTGTCTCTGCCATAGTGTTCCTGGCTACCAATCGCCTTGTGGTGGCTAGGAACAAATCGGGACGTTTTGGTGCTTGCGTCGTATGGGACGCAAGCACCATGTGCCACAAAGGGGTTAAAAGGCGAGGGGAACAGAGAAGAGAAAAATATATTTCTTTGGATAAATTCATCACATCATTATAGTGACATATGTAAAATTAGAGTAAACTATCTCCTTATTACTCTATTGCTGAACCACTTCACAATGATGCTGGGACTTAATTTATTATTATTTAAATCAACACTGACATACCGCTAATGTACTATAAATCTATTTGAGAAAGCAAAATCATTGTAATGCCTAAAATAATAACTCACATCCCATTCACTAGATAAACAGTTTTGAGAATTTAGCACCTTCTGCATTGTAAACCAAGTATATTTCCCCCATGGGTTGGTGATTTGGATCCAGCTCTGATTACTGTAAGGAAAACAAGGCTCCGATGTGCTCATATTATAACTGTTATGCTCCTAGGTTCTGACTTGAATGAAACCTCAAAGTTGTCTGCTCAACATAAAATCGAATCATATTGTGGGATGATTTAAATAGCCACCAAACATTTCAGTTATAGAAGAACAAGTGTGAATGAAAATGGCTAAAGTATGGGGATAAAATGGAATCTAGTTTTTATGTTACATGCCATTTTATCCTCTGACTGGCAGTCTCCATGCTTCACTATGATTTGGTCGGAGAAAGAACAATAAAAGACAATCGTTTTGTTTATCCAGTAAGGGAAATCTAGACATACTCATTCTATTGATTTGACTAGATGTCCTTTATTGAGTGGGTAAAAACTCCAAGATCTCTCTCTGAATTAACAGAAAGAGGAAGTCAGTACATATTAGAATTCAAAAGACAGGGGAGAACAGATAACTGTAGGCCATTGAGTTAAAGACATGAGCACCTTGCAGTGTCCATGAGGAACTTCAGCCAAACACACCGATCACCAATTATAACAACTGGCAGGTGGCAAGCCGGTGGAGGCAGTGTGATGCATTGGGCAATGCTCTGTTGGGAAAACTTGGGTCCTGCATTCATATGGATGCTACTTTGACACGTACCACCTAACTGAGCATTGTTGAAGACTATGTACACTCTTTCGTGTATTCCCTTTTGGCATTGGCCTTTTTAAGCAGGATTATGCACCCTGCCACAAAGCAAAAGGGGACTTACACAATATTAGGCAGGTGGTCATAATATAATGGCTAATCGGTGTAAGTTCTGAGGCAGAGCTGAATGTCAACCTGGAATCTGAAAGGGACACATCAGGATTGCAAAGGACAAGTGAACCATTTTAAAACTAGTTTTAGAAACTGTTAAAGTGCTAAGAGTATCATTCTATTGGTTGATTCATGGTAGACATTGGGAATTGTATATCTCTATTAATATTATGTGTAGGTATGTTTGTGTTGATCTGTGTCTAGGTCTGCCCAGACTCATCTGTATTTGTCTGTTGTCACAGGGTTGTAGCCCCCAGACAAGGTCGGGGAGGGGCAATCATGACAGGGTGCTGAGAGGATATGTCAACCTATAGTGGGAATTAGTGGGAGGAGTTGCGAGAGTATAAAAGATAGGAACAGGAAGTTTGGGGGCCATTTTAGGAAAAGTTTTTCCCCCATACCTGTTGTCCTACCCACCCTCCCTAAAAAAAATTCTGGTTAATGAGCCTTTATTTATTTATTTATTTATTTACATGTCACAGCATTGGCGGAAGCTTGCAGGGTATCCAGGAGGGTTAATGGAAGATTTGGATTGGGGAGAGTCAATCAGGACACTGGTGGGAGGTTCGAGGGGAAAGTGGTACCTCGAACCTCAGGTATTGGGGGCATTGGGATATGCCCAGAACATGGACTTCGGCAGCCACCTGGATACTCTTGCAAGCTTGGTTGGTTTTCCTGTATATGGAATGTTTAATGTTTATGTTTATGTTTAGTCATTGTATTAATTATGGATATATATGTGGAATGTGTATATGTATATATGATTGTAAATGCAATGGCTATTTAAATAAAGTGCTGTGGCCGTTGTTTTACCCCACAGTCTGGTTTTAAGTTTAGTTATTTCTAGGCAAATACATATCCTCAATGATAGAAGCTACAATGTCATGGTATAACACTGCACAACACTCATTAAACAGTCAGCCACCTGCTAAAACATTGCACTGCCAACATTATATTAGGGTAATGTGTCTCTTCAGCAAAAACTGACAAACTTTTCAGGGCAAAGAGGACATTGCAAAAAGTCAACTAAGCATATGTTCTTGAGGGGGGATAAAGTTGTTTGTGTCAGCTAACTCAAGGAAACTGGGCATGAAATGTACATTTCATCATAACAATGTTTTGAAGCATGAAGCCAAAACCACAGTGGAGTGGTTGAACAAGATTAAAATTAATTTCCTTGAGTGCCCATTGAAAGTCGTGGCTGGAATTTAATGGAAGGTTGCAGTCTATCGACTTCTCCCTAACAATCAAACCAGCGATGAAACAAGTTTAACCTGAAAAATTCCCCAAATATGTTTGTATTCATTAGTATGAGTCCAGAAGAGATATAGAGCAAGACAATCAAGCAATGACAATAACAAAGCAGGCGTAAAGGTATAACACTGTATAAAATATGATGTTACTACTTACCTTTGGTCTGGGTCCCTTTGGCTGAAACACTATTTTTACCTTAGAACTGGCGGCGTCTCAAGTGGAATAATAGGTGGGGACCTTAGTCTTAGTCATTGTTCCCCTCTCCATAAGTGTAGGCACTCTTGGGGCCTTAAGCAATCATTTAATTTGTTTATATGATAGCACCACCACAGCTGGGAAGACGGGAGTTGAAGAAGCAATGATCTGTACGATTCATGTAACTCCCTTGTCTATGGAGGAATACATACTATTTTTTCTCCTCTTTAAAGGGACTCAACATTCCTAATACTGTGAATGGAGAGAATAGAAATGGATGCAAAATGATCTACCCGTTGTGTTCATAAAATTGCAAGCAATTTCACAAACTAAGAGAATAATATGTTTGAAACATGTTTGTGGTGTTTTATGTCCATGACATCACCTGTGGCTTGATAAGTAAATTTCCTTTTTTTCAGTGGGAAATGTGTGATTGCCTATCACGCCACAGGTGATGTCATAAACAGGAAACACCACAGACACATTCAAAATATTATTTTATGGATTTGCATGCAGTTGCCAGCCTTTGCACATTAAAAGTAGTGTTGAGGTTGTCTCTTTAAGCTCTGTACCAGCAGATGTGTAAGTTCATGGCACTATATGAATTAAATATAATTATAATAACAACGGATTTAACCAAGAAAGGTACATTCAGATATTCTCCAGCTTTCTCCATGCTGTTACTGCAATGGAAACTTTGCATGTGTCGGCCGATAAGAACCATTTTCTAAATACTTTTATTAGTCCCTGACCTTATCTTATCTCTAGGATGCCTTGTGCCTATCCCACGAATTATTAAACTCCTTCACTATGTTAATTTCTACAACTTACGCTGGAATATACTACCTAATAATCATTGATTTGGTCTAATTAGGATTAGAACACCCACATGGTATTTTACCGGCAGGCCAGGGAAAAATTGGCTTGAGGCCAAGGATAAGTCTAGGGAGACAATAGGAAAAACAGTATATTTTTGTTTTTTTTAAAGGTGGCAACCCTAGGGCTAATGCAATTTTCATTCAGTGCTATAGGGGTGACTTATTATTTATTAGTGATGTTGGATGTGGATAAATGGCATACAATGGTATAGATGGATGCTTAGCTCAGGATATGTGCTTTCATACAGAGAATGCACAATTGTTTGAAAAACCATTCTCGTGAAAGCAGAAATGCTTTTCCTTTCTTATACTTCGAACACTTCAATGTCGTCCTAAATAAGCTCTTGGGATAAGTGGGGGAATCAAGTGTAGAATGAGAAATAGCTTTCATGACTGCTTTGAATGTGAACTAAGTGCCTCTCCTATGATATGGCCTGTAATATTTATGTCTAACAAACATGCATTCAGTAAGTAGAATCTGAATGTACAGCGGCAATTTGTGCTCTTGGACCCAGTAAACCGCTTTTCATTTTCTATCACAATATCTCCTGGCACCATACTATTACATTAACACTATTCTTCCAGCTTACATTACCATAAAAAAAAACAATCTACATCATTCATGAAATTAATGCAGTTACAAACCATGAAAGAGAAACTGATGCATAAAATATATATAATGTAAGTCCAAGTGGTTTACTCACTAATGGACAGGCTGTAACCGTGTTAGAGCATAAAGCCCCCACTAAACCGACAGGAAGCTTTTAGAGAATTTTATAATAAACTCACTAAAGTCTAAATTTACTGAGTTCCAAGTTCTAAATGAATAAGGCTATCATTTATTTTCTAGATTTTGTTTCAAATATAAGTAGGTTATCCATGGTGTGTTACAAAGCAGTGTTAATTTTGACGACACGTTTTCATTTAGTATTAGTCCTAGACTAGGACTAATACTAAATGAAAACATGTCATCAAAATTAACACTGCTTTGTGTTAACTGGCGTCAATTTGACTAAAATGCCATTTTCATTTAGTTGTATTTTAGTCATCTGAATTGTTTTAGTTTTAGTCTATGTTTAGCCGACAAAGTCTCCAGTCGATTTTAGTTGACTAAATCTCCAGCAGTGAGGGAGGAAACAGGTCTGAGAAGGCTGTTACACAGTGTTAAGTTAACTTGCTAGGGAGGTGGGAGGGAACAGGTCTGAGAAGACTGTTGTATAGTGTTAAGTTAACTTGCTAGGGAGGTGGGAGGGAACAGGTCTGAGAAGGCTGTTGCACAGTGTTAAGTTAACTTGCTAGGGAGGTGGGAGGAGTAATCCATCTCCTTTGCAAAAGGCATTGTTCCAGGGGGCAGACAGTCCCCAGTCAGTTGACAAAAATTGCAATGAATTTTAGTCATAGTTTTAGACCAATTAACTTAGTTTTTATTTAGTTATTATTTAGTTTTAGTCACTGAAAAACGTGAAGTTGCCGAAAACTATGATGACAATATGTAGTCAGCACAATTACAGAGATGTATCAGTTTAACATGAAATGAAAATGGAGTTGTAAATGATATATTTCTATTGGTCATGGAAACTACATTTACAAAATATAATCACGCATTGTGTATCTCCACCTTCAGTCAAGCATAAATGATAACCCTGATTCACAAAAGCAACCAAGGTGATCTATTATAAATGGTAAGTACAGATTTTGCCCCTTGATAGGGTCCACAGATAGACAGACTTGTCAAACACTGATTGCGAAAACACCATTAATGGAAAAAAAACACATATTGCCTAAAGTGATGTGACTACTTAAACTTGGCAACCATGGCTGTTTCTTCCCTAGAGGTTTGTTTTAAGTGATGTGTTAAATAATTTTGTGTTGTTGGGATGTCAAGTTAAACATGTAATGACATTATTTAATGTGTTAGCTACAGTACAGGGAAACATTTTTTTTCCATATTTGTAGAACAAATATATAAACTAATTAGTAGAAAATAAAGTCTCAGTCATGGGAGAAAACTTTGATTCTTGGTATTTAATCCATACTTTGCACAAAGTTTATTGTTTTTTTTTGTTTTTTTGTTGGGGGGGCAGGGGTGGGGGAATGCATGTAGGTGTTCCCTAGGAATCCCTTACAAAGGTTCCTGCCCTAGTCTTCTCTCTACTTTTCTTACTTGGAAGAGGATCATTGCATATGCACTGGGTCATCAGTTTATGAGCATGTGCAGTAACAAGTTCATTCAGTAGCTAGTAACTGCTTTCCTGGTTTTGTTACAGCAGTAATTGTAGGGACAGAACAGATGTGTGATGTTACTGCATATGTGCAGTGAGCATGACCAGGTACCTTTATGGGATACCACTAATGGTAGAAAATGCTGGAGAATCTTATTGTTTGCTTGAGTCACTGATATCATGGTGGGCTAGACAAAGCCCCAGGGGGGGAAAAAACTTGCATAATATGTGTTTTATTTAATTATTGCAAAAAATAAAATGGAACAAGTAAATGCTGTAAAATGCATTTATTTATCCATGTTTTTTTTCAGACTCAAGTAATCCTATAAATGTTTGAAACACGGGTAAAGGTGTCCAATATACTTGATATAAGTCATATTTTAATATTGTGCTTCTTTTGATATGCTTTATCATCTAGTGGAATTAAAGTAATGTTTAATAGAAAGAGTTGTGCAGGGAGTTTGAGAGGTTTGGACATCCAATCATTCCTAGTGGTAGAGGAGCTGTTTCCTATTGTACTATGGCCAATGGAATTCCCAAATTATTAATAATACACTGTTATCATGCTGTAGGACAAAATGTGATAGACTATTTTTAGTAGCACAATATTGCATGATATATTATTTTGTATTCTTTCTATAGATATGTAGGGGACTTATAATTTTTATGATAGTAAAAGCTGAAGCTGCTGATATTTGCAAACTATTTGGTTATAGCTTGAAGATTTTTAATGATATGGAAAGTTTAAATAAGTTAAAACAATTGTAATTATATGGAAATGTTATATAAACCTATATAATTCCAAAAGCTCTCCAATAGATGTATTACCAGCTGACATATTGTTAGTTTGTTTCTAAATAGTTTTCCTGTTTGACACCCAGAGCCAATATACCCTTGTGTTATTGATTTTAACCTTTAAGTGCTGATAATTGATGTGATACAGATGTACTTAATTATTTGTCCATTTGTTACAAAGCACCAGCAAACTCCATTGATTGTATGTTAATTTATATAAAAAGTAAAAGGGTTGTACTTGAGCGTGTGATTATATGTATACACATATAGAGCTTTTGTCTGGATAAAGGTGCATGGGAGAAACAAACTAACAATAGAAATTAAAGTTAAGTGTAATAAATCTCTGCATGAAGGTACTTAGTCAGTGCACAGTAGAATTAATCTCATTTGAAATATGTGGGTTATCAATTGTATCAATTATTTAGAATAATTGGAGGTATTGAAGGAGAGAGGTGAGAAACAATTAGCTTAAGTTTAATTCAAAGATCAAGTGTAAACCTTTTACATACTTTAAGAAATGAATATACATATTGAGCCCTCTTTGGTGCATGTACTGTAGGTCTGTTAAAGTGTAGACATGGTCCTATTCTTGGTTGAGATCTTGCGTCATCCAATCCAAGATGAACAATGATTTTAGCCAACATTCTAAACAAAATAAGCCCCCCTGCGATATAAGCAATGGGGGTTCAATAAGGTACGCCATTTGCATTCTTTCATGAAAGCATTTCAGTTTAAAATAAATCTTTAATTTAATATAACTGCATGTTAAAATAGCCTAGTGCACCCCAAGCATCATAATAAAAAAAGACGCATACAAACCACTTATTAAGTTAAGATTACCATTTAACTTCCAATAACAGGGGCTGATAAGTCTTCTGTAGCAGCATGTAATTGCACTGTACACGTATCATGTAATCCTCTTCCTTAGTACAGCATATTTTTTAAAATAAAATGTAATTTGTAGTTAGCTAAATGTAATGCTACAATAAAAATGACATGCTAAGTAACAAATCACTTGTCTGTAATGTGGTCGTGCTTAATAACAAATTTAAAAAAAAGTTGTAAACCTAACCCAAAAAAGCCTGTCTCATTTTGTAAACATTATGACACATTTAGTTCACCTAAACCATTTAATTAGAAATGTGTAATACATCCCAACGATCCTCTTTCAGTTGAAGTGATTCATAAACATGCAGATCTTTTTGCAGTACACTCATTAAAATGCCTTGTAAATTAAAGGGCAATGTGTTGAGGCTAGGGCAGAATTAATTGCTAAATTATTTCCATTGCTCATTCTGTACTTGGAATAATGGGGATGATGTATCAGGAGGGCGTGTTGAAGTTATTAATAATATACATTGTGTTCATTGATAATGTACAGCAAATTCAGACACACAAAGTAAATAGAGATTTCAGTAGACCTTAAATCATGTCATTGCAATTGGGTTTTTTGTTGTTGTTTGTTTTCCTTTTGCTAAGTATTTTTTTTTTCACGCAACTATCACTTTATTTTAGTCATGATTTACTATTTTTTTTCTTTTTATGTAAATTAAATAGGATTTTGTGTTGCTTCAGAGAAAGCTTTAAAATCAATAGCACATTATTTTAATAAATCAGTTTTATTTTCTGTAGACCCATTAACATTTTCCAAGCTAAAATGTCTTGTTTGCATATCGCTGAGAACATTCAGAAGTAAAATATCTTAATTAAAATACAATTACTTTTTTTGTTGTTGTTGCATATTATGCAACCAGCATAAACATTGTCTGGCATTGTAAAATCATTTTTAAAAATAAATTAATACATAAATAATACATAATTAATACATAAAACAGCTTTGCGGTACAGATTGTATGAAAGTAAAGAGATCAAAAATACATAATAGATATTAACAGGTGACTTTATTACATTTGAAATCTGTATAAGGTTTTGCTATTTCTTCCTCATGTTTTTGCTAATGAGGTGGTAGGCCACGCCTGCCTCATTTAAACTATAATCTGAATGGAGCATTGATTGTGCACCATTCAAACGCTGTCTGTGGTAAAACAGTATATTTGCATTGCAGCAGAGAGACATGGTCCAGCAGACTTATTTTAAAGTTTACATGCTACTTATCATCCCCTGAGCCTGTCGACTTTTAGATAGTGAGATGTATGAGGCCGGAGGGGGCGTGGTCTAATACTCGTGAGAACATGTCTGCACGAATTACCCACCATACATGCTTAATGCAGAGTTTAATCATTCTGAGCAAAAGCGTCACGACAGAGAACTGCCCTGTATAAAGTGTGACATTTGGGGAGGGTACACATGACAGAGGAAGACGCAGGGGTGGTAAGAAATCACTGCAGCATGCCTATGTGAAACACTGCACACATCTCTGAAAGGCTAAGGAGTTAGACAGATTATATTAGATGTAAACGTTTGGGGATTTAATTTAATTTCACAAATTAATAATATATTTCACATAGTAGTCTTGTAAATAATATCAATGTGGTCATGTCACTAGCATTATACATGTGGAAGTAAGATTTTAGATATTCTATTTTTATTGTGATATACGATGAACCCCTTCCCACCAGATTGTGCTTTGGTTCTTAAGGACCAAAGCATCAAAATGGCGTCTTTTTGCTCCTGGCCCCAATCACAGAGTGGTCGACAATCAGGGTGACCAGTGCAGAGACCCAATCGAGGCCTTTACAGACCTTATGGATACCTGGCAAAATGCAGCAAGACTTCACAGCGTCAATTTGAATGTGGGCTACATTTTCCATGTCAGACTGAGGACACTCAAAGTGGCCTTAACTCACAGAAGGGATCTCGTTTCTGCAGAGGGATCCGCAGCACAGCTCATCACTTAGGGTTGCAACAAGCTGTGAAAGTCAGGATGTTCTATGCTGTCTTGCAAGCCTTTGGGCACTGCAAATTAGGATGGCATAGAATGTCTTAGAAGCAGAAAGGGGTTACTGCTAGTTTGTCTGAAATGCAAAATAAGAGTTTTTAATGCATATCATTTTATCCGCATTCTTTACCATATATTTTGCCTTAGTAACTGAACTCTAACTTGCATCATCATTTACATGGTGTGTAGTATGGTTGGTAGAAAAAGAAAAGAACTTTCAATTAGATGCATAATTGGCAAGATTAATTTTTCTGAAAAATGGAAGATTGATGCAGTCAGTCAAAGGCAAAGGCGTAGCACACAAAATTAAGTTGCGCACATGGATGGAATTCATTAAATCTGAAACCTTTAAAACCTTGGCACTATAATCACTCTTTCTAGTAGTCTCAAGTTATTCTCATTTTCAGTCCTTGAACCTGGATTTTGCATTACATTAGTTGAACTATTTTCCACAATGACTAGTTAACGTCAGACAAGCTCATGGTTCTGTGACTATTTTTATGAAGAAACCATAGAAAAAGAGCAACAAACACCGATAGCACCATACTGTAAATAAAGCAGTATCCGTGCATCCATACACCAAGTTGTAAGTAAAGTCAGTAAATACAGTACTTTGCTTATTATACATAGAGTGCTCTATTGCATTGTTGTGCACTTTGTTTTGTGTATCCTGTAAAAATCAAACAGATAACAAAAACACAATGTGTATCCTGTATATTGCCACTACTACTGAAAAAAACCCAGTAATAATAAAAAAACAAATAAAAAATGCATAATTAAATAACTTTTTGTGCTGTGTTATATCACAACATGCCTTTTTCTTAACGCCTACACATCTTACAGTATTTTCCTCTGCAATAGTTTTGAACTGAAAAGAAATTTAGTTAAGAAAGATCGATGCGTCAGAAGCTAGTTTACTTGAGAAGCAGCTTCTATTGACTGTTGTCGTTCATGACATAGACCCCTGTTCATTGACTTCTTCACCTGCAAGATGACATTCCGCCTAAGTCAATGACACAATGCTCAGCAACTGCAAGGTTTCAAAGATTAGATAGTGTATATTTTTTCCCCAATCCATAAGTTTTACAAATTGATTGCGCTAGAGCTGGTGCTCAAAAGGTGCATTGATGTGGCGGCTTTTCACCTTTCTTGATATCTTGAACAAAAGGCTGACTGTAAATACATAGAAGGCTCCATCAAAATAAGTGCAGGTGAACAGTTTTTATATTGTCAACTTAATCACAGTAATGAAAGTGTTGAAGTGTATAATCCATTCCGCTAACTGTTGCCATATTCTTTGTTAGTAGCTCATGATATATCCATTTTTTTGGATCTGTAAGCCTCTTTGGGCAGACCCTCCCCACCTTTTGTCTTTGAAATTTGTAAAAGGAATTTCATCATTTGGATATTGTTTATATAGAGAATAATAAAAGTAAATGCAGAAATGAACAGGACATTTAAAAAAAAAAAATGTTTTAAATGTGTCTGGGATGCCTCCTGTTTATAGGGTTGCCAACTTTTCTGGAAAAAATATACCGACCCTGCTACAATACTTATTTTTTACCATACAGCCAGTAAAATAACAGTTAGGTGGCAAACCCACCTGTTTATGACAGCGCCTTCAGGCTTGATACTCAAATTGCACCTTTTCCACTGGAAGGAGTTAATTTCGGATAGCAAGCCGCAGGTGATGTCATAAACAGGAGACAACCCAATATTTTCTTGTTTTTTTATGCATTTGCCTGCAATTCTGCTCACACAGTACATATCTAATTTATTATCATTTTTTTTTTTTATTCTCTACATTTGCAGTATAAACTATATTTATGTGATTCCGCACATCTAACTAACTTGCTATGTGGATTTTTTTGTGTATCCCATTTTACTGTGCTTAATGAATTAAATATCATTCTTACTGAACATTCCTGATAACCTACCTAAAGGCCTGTTTCCAAACGAGTGTGGAAATCCCATGAGGGATAAATTATTGGAAACTAGGTGGTATACATTTGATTTTCTTTACTTACCAGGGACTACTCAATATACCCGATCTGGAACGAACTGAGGCATAAAGCCAAATTGCAGATAAAACCACAGTTTTACTACCCAATATGGCTGATTACGACACAAAATCTCCAATTTCTTCAGATTTCATGGCCAGCTGCAGGTCACATTTGGTTCTGGGGGTTCGTTCAGTGAAATCCCATGGATTTCACGTATTCCAAAAGAACCAAACCCTCTGAAGATGACATGAAATTGGCAACAACATTTTCGGCAGTTCAATTCTCAAGATTTGGGTTGGAGAATTCAACAAAAAAGTGTAGATTTGTAAACATAATTGAAACACACCAATATTCACATGTAATTATAATATATGAATGTTATATATTATAATAGTATGTTTACATTAATATAAGAACTTAAACATTTTTATTAAAAAAATATACATTTTTATATTTATATATTTTATATTTCTGTCCGGTTACTTTTTTTTTTACAGACTTTTTTGTATTTAATTTAGGCCCATTTCGAGAGGATTTATAGCTAAATTCCTCCTACTGGTTTTTATGGGAAGACTTGGGCTGTTTATAATAGCCGAGATTCTTCCAAATTGATCTCAAAATAAACCAAAGTCCTCCCCACAGAGGTCTACGATGAGGACTAAGTCTATCATTTCAGCTGGAGTTTGGTTTCCGCAAAGACAGCACAAAAATAGTCCACATTGGCCAATTTTTTTGTTGATTTCAGATCACTTGGGTTTGAATCTCGGTACCTAAGTTAACCCCAGAGAAGGGCCAGAATTGCCAAGATGCCTGACATTTTCTCTTCCTAGCAATTTTACTTGTAGTCACATGCATTTAAACTCACATAGGTAGTGATCAACACTCACTGGGGTTATAATTAATAACTGTGTGTGAGTGTCAGAGTGTGCATGTGTATGTTTGAGTTTCAGAGTGTGCAAGTGTGTGTGAGTGGCAGAGTGTGTAACTGTGTGTCAGTGTATTTCTTCTTCAATTACAATTAGGGTTATAATTAATAATTGGGTGTGAGTGTCAGTGTGTGTATGTGTATGTTTGAGTTGCAGAGTGTGTAAGTGTGTGTTTGAGTGTACTTCTTCTACATTCTAAGTTTATTAATTTTGGGCTCAAAAATAGGGGGCATCTTATACATGGAAAAATACGGTAAGTCTTTGGATGCAATGGCAAGTATTTGGATGCTGTGACAAATGCTTGGGTGCAATGGCAAATCTGGGGAAGCAATGGAAAGTGTTCAGGGTGCAATGGCAGCACCACTGGCTGAAGGAGAAAACTCCAGTCGGTGCAATGGCAAGTGCAGCGGGTGCAATGGCAAGTCCAGTCAGTGTGGCAATGTAGTGCAGACGCATGTCCTGTGAGTTCAATATTGTGCTTTGGGGTTATAATGAAGGGTGGGCAGAATAACTGGCATGAAGGGGTACAGAAATCAAAACAAGAAATACATATTTTAATAACTATTTATAAATATGAATATGTCCATGTTCCCTCTCTTTTTGCTCAGATTCTGCCTTTTTTATCTATGTTTCTCCTACAAAACCTTTTTAATTTTTGTCTCTATTTCAAAGGTTTAACGGTTCTATAACTGAACAGGTGTTGGCAGATATATCAGCTTAATCCCTAACGCATATGGACGTATATATATACGTCCTGAAATGCATGGTCCTTGAGGACCATGACAACGTATATATATATGTCCTCCGTTTTCATGTAGCATTGCGCTCCTTAGCGCAACGCTACATGCCTGTAGTTACTCTGAAGCAGCCTCTGAGAGTGCTTTCAGCCCCCCCTCGCCCCTCCGCGCGCATACGATCACCGCAAATGTGATCCTATGCGCATTACACACATAGGCAGTGAAAGCTGATCACTGCCTATGTGTGTAAAGTGTTGCAATGCGATAGAGGCAATATGCAACACCTTCTGTGCCCCCCTGTATTGGAGGAGGATGCTCATAGTGCCAAGAGGAGATCGACGGAAGAGAGAAAGAAAAATCTCTTTCGTCGCTCTGAAACTGCTACTTGACTGCCCCTAGAGGCAGTTAGACAGTATTAGAAATAGAAAATTAAATTAATAAAATAAATAAATAAATTGAAAAAGCTAACCCTTGATCTACTAAACCTAGATCTAGGGTTAGGGTCGTAAATAGGGTTATAATTAAGGTTACAGGGGGCTTCGGGTGAGTACAAGGGTTAGATTAAGGGGTTCGGGTAGATTTAGGGTTAGGGTAAATTTAGGGTTGGGGTAAATTTAGGGTTGGGGTTAAAAGGTCACTGTAGAAGAAAATGGTTAGAAAAAAAAAAAACACGGATATTGTTTATTGCCCTATTAGTTGAAAATAAAACATAGGCAAACATGGAAACATTAGTATTTCTAAACTCAGGACAAATAGTAGAAATATATAGACGCGGTCTTTTTTACCACTTGTAATTGTTTTAAAAAAAAATCAGGTCAAAGAAGTTAGAAGTGTTTTTTTATGGCATATTTTCATCATATTTTTTTTAATAGTAAATTATATCATATGATGAAAATAATAGTATCAAATGAAAGCCCTATCTGTCCGTTACAAAATGATATATAATTTGTGTGGGTGGATTGAACACAAAGAAAGAAATTCACAGTTCAGTAAACGTATGACAAAAATAATGGAATTCTGGTATTTAAGGCACATCAAATGCAGCATAGAACTCGGTCACTAAGGGGTTAATATAGTTGTCTGCTCTTGTAAATTGTCTCCACGTGTAAATTCTTAACCCATTTTGAAACAAAGCAGCAAACAAGACAATATGAACTGCTATAAGCCCCTTTTCATAACGTATTACTGATTTAACTAATCAACACAATAAATGGGTATTAATAATCTAAACCCAATCCCACTAGATTTCATATGTAGTATATACCTTGAAAAAGTCTGTTACAAGCTACAATACTAATGACTTTGTATTTTCCTGCATCTTTATTACAATACTTAACGTTAGTTTTGTTAGCCACATACTGTCTTGAATACATAAACATTTGTAACACACTATAGTTGATACAATTAAATTGCACAATTTCAAAATTAGTATATGTATCTATTGTAGTATTTGTATCTAAAAAAAAAAAACTCTTAGTTGAATGTTATTCTCATTTTAAGATGAAGTTTGATCTGTCAAATCTGTGGATTTTAAAATGGACTGGCGATGAGAGTTTACTTTATTATTATTCATTTGATTACATAATTGCTTATATTTACATACTGTCATGGTATGAATAAAGTATGAAAGAGAATATACTTACTAGTAATTACACATTTTGTACTCTGCTTTACGCCATTCTGTCCAGTTGTTCTTATCATCATTTAAATAGGATATAATTTTGCTTACAATAATTATTGGGTTTTAGAATAACACATTTGGAATATATTAAGCATCCATTACAGTTACAGTAAATGAAAGGTTTTTACTTGTTATTTATGTAAGTTGTGATGGCAATACAGTATACAAGTGAAAAATATTGTAATTTCCAAGTTTAAACGAAGATTATTGACTTCAATAGTATAGTATGATTTAGATTTTTTAATTGGGCTTCCGTTTATGTTTTATTTTGATCTTATTTCAATTATTTTTTTTCATCTTATGTTTATACATCAACATGAGTAGGAGGTAGACATTTGCTGGACTTTGTGACGACCAATGCAGTGAAGTTCCATGGACGTTCGTAGACCTTGCCACGGGCACTGATGTTCATGGACACTTTGCCTATCTCTGACCATGACTGGAGTTTACATGAATATGAACTACAGTATATTTCACTGTCCTTTGTGCAAATAGATAAACTGGGGTGATGACCTGCATGTCCCCTAGTTTTGGGCCTTTATACCAAGTGGCCAGCAATTGAGCTATAGCCTACCACACAATAATGAGACTGTGATTTTCTCTATTCTACCATGTCAATGCCAATAGCCCTTGTATGAAAATAAAATAGAAGGTACCGTATTTATCGGCGTATAACACAAAAAAAAATAATCTAAAACTTACCTCGTTCCTGCTCTGTCCCCCGGTGCGCTGAAGCTCCGTGGCTGTGAGGGAAGCGTTGTGAGCTCCCCTCCAGCCGCGCGGTCAATAAAGTCTGTTTTTTTTAAAACAAACTTTATTGACCGCGCAGCTGAAGGGGAGCTCACAGCGCTTCCCTCACAGCCACGCAGCTTCAGAGCACCGGGGGACAGAGCAGCAAAGAGGTAAGTACTGGGGTCTGGGGAAGGGGGGGGGGGGGAGGGTGGCATAACGAGCATACTAAGGGGCAATATCCTGGCATATTGGGGGCAATATCCTGCATATTAAATGGCATATTGGGGCAATATCCTGCATATTAAAATGGCATATTGGGGGCAATATCATGGCATATTGGGGGCAATATCATGCATATTAAATGGCATATTGGGGCAATATCCTGCATATTAAAATGGCATATTGGGGGCAATATCCTGCATATTAAATGGAATATTGGGGGCAATATCCTGCATATTAAATGGCATATTGGGGGCAATATCCTGCATATTAAATGGCATATTGGGGCAATATCTGGCATATTAAAATGGCATATTGGGGGCAATATCCTGCATATTAAATGGCATATTGGGGGCAATATCTGGCATATTAAAATGGCATATTAGGGGCAATATCCTGCATATTAAATGGCATATTGGGGGCAATATCCTGCATATTAAATGGCATATTGGGGGCAATATCCTGCATATTAAATGGCATATTGGGGGCAATATCTGGCATATTAAAATGGCATATTAGGGGCAATATCCTGCATATTAAATGGCATATTGGGGGCAATATCCTGCATATTAAATGGCATATTGGGGGCAATATCCTGCATATTAAATGGCATATTGGGGGCAATATCTGGCATATTAAAATGGCATATTAGGGGCAATATCCTGCATATTAAATGGCATATTGGGGGCAATATCCTGCATATTAAATGGCATATTGAGGGGCAATATCCTGCATATTAAATGGCATATTGGGGGCAATATCCTGCATATTAAATGGCATATTGGGGCAATATCCTGGCATATTAAAATGGCATATTGGGCTTCAAAGTTCTTAATTTAAGTTCTTAAGTTTTTTTTCCCTGAAATTTCCTTCTTAAAATTAGGTGCGTGTTATACGCCGGCGCGTGTTATACGCTGATAAATACGGTACTTTTAAAAATATATGCCAGTTTATGCTCTTGTAGCCCCATATTAATCCGCCAGGCTGCTAGTGCAGTAAGAGATCCCCGCTTATATATTTAAGCAATAAAGGGAACCATAACTAGTTACTTTCCAGTAATTATATGCCAAAACAAGGTTCTCACTGTTCACTCTCCTTTCCACATATCATTTACACAGTTATTAGAGGCTGTCTGTAAGTTTTTTCCGGCTGCCGATTCTCAGTGGACACCATTCATTTATTTATTCATCTATAATTTATTTTATATCAGTGCCATTGGCTAGATTCTGTGCTCATCCATCCCCCTTTAGTTGTTCTCACTGTACAATAACATGGAGACACAGCTGAACCTAGCAGATACAAGACTTGAGCAGTCACATTGATTGGTCTGTAGCCAAAAAACCTCTGCTAAGGTAGTTGATGCGCACATGTACCTATAAACAGATACTTACTGGGTTTATACCAGAGACGAGAGCATGTTTTTTCTTTACATTTTTATTTTCTTACAAAAGCAAAAATAAAATTAAAGTTTACTGCCACTGCCTTGATATGTTATCTAGTAAAATATTAGATAGCCATCTGCTGGTCTCAGTTAATGAAGAGGAACAGAAGGTCTGGGAGCAGAGGTATGTCGCTTAGGTACCAAGAAGGCCAAAGTAGTAGGCTGAGGGACTTTTAAGGGGCTCTTTGGGACAGGGACTTTTAAACTCCTAAAATAAGTTTTATTGATTGTGAAATTCTATTTCAAACTTCCAAAACGTATCTGATATGCAGGGATTAAAGTCTAGGGAAACATTACAAGTTTCAGATTAATTAAAAGCAATGCAAACCACCAACACTGTCAAAAAGTCAAATCTGTGACAGTGTGATTTTTTTAAATAGTAGTTTAACAGGTACAATGACACTCAGAACTGTTATCTGTGTTGGGTATATAACCTTTTACAACTATGAAGAAACCAGTCAAAAAAAAAAGAAAAAGGCTCTTTGTGCTATTTCACAAGTCAGTCATTGACTTTCTGGTACTTTGAGCAATCCAGCTTCTGAAGTGGTAGATTCTGAAATGCCACACTGGAAAAGATTTCCAATTAAAATCGCATATAGAACTTTTGTTCTTGCGTTGAATAAGTCAATCATACTTTAATGCTTGCCACATTGGTATGCGCCGGGAATAACAAGCAGGATACAAAAAGCCTTACTGGCAATTATTCAAAAAACCATTAAAGAGCTGTTCGTGGAGTGAGTACAATTGCCCTTTATCGGTCTTGTGTTTAAGTTTGAAATTGGAATCCACACTCATATTAAGCATTTTAATATATTTTTGTTATTTATATATAGTGTCCAAGCTTATTTAGAAAATGCAGTGTTTAATTACATATGAAATAAAAAGAAGGATTTAATCAAATGATATATTAGGGGGAATATTTTCCCCCATTCTAGCTCAGCAAGTTATGTTTTATTTACTCACTTTGGAAATAATAAACATGAGCGATAAATTCCTAAATATTTTTTGTTTTGTTTTCTCGCATTTTTATCTTATTCTATTCGATTCTTCTCCACATTACCCAATTTTAAATGTTCTCTATAAAAAAATAAAAACACCTGAAACCCCCCAAACATCTATTCTAGATGCATTACTAATTATGGCATTTGATGGTTCTCATTATGTGAGCTGTTTCCTTAATTAAAGGATCCACAGTGCATTGTAGTACAACACTTTGTGAGGCCCACGGGTATTATTATAATTACTGCATCTCCAAAGAAACAGGTGCCAGTGAGCAGGAATAATGGAAACTTAATACAGTTCCTTTTATGTATCATTTCAGGCAACACGTCTATAGAAGTTAGTATGTTAAAAATACACTTTTTCTTTATCCAATGTATTTGTCATTGGTCTTATCTAATATATAGGATAGACTACATGCCTCCACTGTATTAACCTCCACCGCTTCGGTTATTAGTCCTGAGAAGCTTCTAAACACATATAATACAAGAGCAAGCCAGATATGCAGAAAAAAGAATTTAACCTGTTCATGACAATGGACATACCAGGTACATCACGAAAAACCTGTCAGTTAATGACAAAGGACGTACCTGGTATGTGATGGGGTGAAACGCGAATAGACAGTAATAAAGATTGACTAACCATAGGCACTGACCATTGATGTTATGCGTTGATATCGAGGCATCCAGCAACAACAATATTTGGCCCCCCAGGGCACTACGATAAGTGACCACTTCCATCACTCTGTTGCTGTTGCTAGAGGCAACAGAATGCCACATGTCTCAAAAGCTTTGCCATGAACATGAATGACATCATGGCATGACCCATGCTTTTGAGTATACTAAGATGGCTATAGCAATGGCAGCACGTCACAACAAAATCCCCCCCTCCCCTCCCAACAACAACAAAATAACAGCCATAACAAGTACAAAAATTAATGGAACAAACTAAATTATTCCTAAGACTTTTGTCACTGCTGCTGGCATTCATTGCTTTATCATGTCCAAACTTCTTCCCCTTCTTTATACACACTTTGTGAGTTACCAATCATCATGTTTTATCAACAAATGTGGTTGGTCTTAAAACATCTAGGTGTGTACAAGGTGTTCTGCCTATCATACATTGTGTTGGCGTTTGTCTTCATATTTTTGTGATGTATATTGACACCAGTTGTCTGAAACCACTTCATGAGAACATCTGAATATAGCGAAAATGTTTATTTAATAATGAAATAGTTGATGCTGAAGTTGCCAATGGTTTTACTTCCGGCTATTTTGAATGAGCATCAACTATAATTAAATACATTTATCCGCAAATTGCTCCTGCATAATCCACATGTATTTTATACCATGGTTGTGTTGGCCAAACTTCAGGTTTTAAATGTCCTTTTTGTACTTGATGTGGATACCGAACAAATCCTACACAGTAAGTTACATAATCGGAAATGTCCTCTTCTATTTGTTTTGCCTGGATGTCCCTTATATGTAGCAGTTTTTTGTAGACAGCATGGCTACAGCATGAACATAATTATTAATTCTCCAAACAGTAAACAGTCATTTTTAAATGTAAGTTCCAATTGCCTGTTTTTAAATGGTAGAATAGTTGTATTAACTTTGCTAGGACAACCATGCTGTAATTAATATGATATTTATTGTGACAATGAGTCCTTCACTGTTTCTTTTTTACCAATTCTGGCACACAAAAAAATATGCTTTATTGCACAACCCTGTGCAACAGCATCTTTTTTTGTTTCCTTTGAAATCAATCTTGAGAATACATCAGCATTTTCATTCTGTATATGTGATTGGTATTTGATTGAGTAGTTGTTAGTACCAAAAAAAGTGCTTACCTGTATAAAAGTGCTACTGGTGTTGCCCAACAAGTTTTTTATCTCGACTAAATACTGTTAGTTATTGTATAATCAGCGAGTCCTGTAAAAGATCTTTCATAATGGTACATGTGGCATTTTTTTATTGCTCACATTAGGGCCAAGCTTTTTTGTCTAGTTGGGAATTGTTGTCCTTGATGTGAATAAGTGTGAGAAAGAATGGCACCTAACCCTTATGGTGATACACAAGCTATTGTTAGTGGTTTATGTAAATCATAGTACACTAAAAGTCTTGATAAAACAGGTTTCTGTTTTGACTTCTCAAAAGCACGTTGACATTTCTCAGAAAAGACCCATCATGTGTTATGTAATGGATATAACGTGTGCGCTAAATTGTCAAGGAACTTATTATGATAATTCAGCAAGCCTAAAAAACAGCACAGATGAGCAACATTCTTTGGCACTGGTTCTGCTAGACACTTTGACTACTGTTGTTCTTATTCCACTTATATACAATATAAAATTGTAATTTGGGTCCCATAAATAATCATTTTTCTAAATGTGCCTTTAGTTCATGCTTTTGAAGATGACTCAGTAGTAGTTCGAAATTCTGTTTGTATTCTTCCAAGGATATTTCCAATACCAGCATATAATCTTGAAAGAATCATTGGAATAACTGCCACAATACCATCCATCCTTTGTTGCCAAACTACAGGTGATATTCCAAAAACCATTTGGTTGTGACCATACAGACCCCAAAATATGTTAATGATGAGTAAATGTAGTGAGTCTAGATGCATTTTCATTCTTCAGATATTCTTGTTTGAGACCATTTTATAATGGAAAATATTTGTCTGTCCATGGCAATGGATATTTATCCACCGTCAGCTAAAAATGTTGTGTCATCCTGTAATCGCCACACAATCTTATTTAACTATTCTTTTTATGAATTGACACAATAGGCGATGCCCAATCACTATGATTAACTTGTGTGATGAGACCCAAATCTTTCTAGTGAGTTTTTGTTCTCCACATTTGGTTCTACTTTAAATGTACCATACTGTACCAGACCATGCCTTACAAAATGTTCTACTTTAAATGTACCATACTGTACCAGACCATGCCTTACAAAATGTCGGAATTGCTCCCTCTTTTAAATGAAGATGTACAGAATCATTCTACCATGGAAAATATTTCCAATTTATGTTTTAAAGATGTTACCCATGTGGCATGCTCTTTAGACAGGCTTCCGGCATTGCCAAAGACGCAATCTAACTTCTGCCAAATAGTGGAGGTCCACCTTTCTTAAAGATATAAACTGGAAGTTTCCAAGTTTCATCATGTCCATGAGAATTCTAAAAACTGTTATAATTTATGTATTCATTTTAAGTCTGTAGTTTTATTTCACTTGCTTTTAGTTTAATGAGCAGCCTCAATTTCTTACTTTCTGTAATTGTAATAATAGATACTGCTATTCCTGTGTTTAAATCTATTATCACAGGCTGGCCCTCAATTTTTAATAGATTAGTCAATGCTGGTGAGCTCATGGCATACATTATTAACCCCTTAGTGACAAGACATTTTTACCTTGACTTTTCCTTGGTGACAATGGCTGTTTTCACATTTCTGGGGTGTTTGTGTTCAGCTGTAATTTTCTTCTCTCTCACATACTGTACCCACACAAAGTATATGTTGTTTTTATCGTCATAAGAAGGTCTTTCATTAGATAACATTATGTTCATCATATCTTATAATTTACTACAAAACAAATCATAAAATATGATGAAAAAGTTTTAGAAAAACCACTTTTTCTAACTTTGACCTAAAATATAATTTACACAAATAAAATCATTAAAAAATACCCCATCTAAATAGTTTCTAAATGTTGTCCCGAGTTCATAAATATGCATGTTTTGTTATTTTTTTGTATTTTTTTGCGAGGTATGGGGCAAAAACCCCATGTTTTTTCCCTATATTGACCTTTTGACCCAAACCCGAACCCTAAATTTAACCCTAACTCTAACCCTTATGCTATCCCTTAATATATTTTAATTTGAATTCAATTTTAACCCAATCCGGTATGCTAAAAATTATTTAATTTTAACCCTATACGCTAATCTAACATAATACTAGTTTTAAGCTAATTAAATCTTTTTTTTCTACATTGCTATGTTGCTTGGCTACCTTTAGGGGCAGTCAAGCAGCATATTCAGAGCGACGAAAGTGAATTTACTTTCACTTCCGAAGCTCAGACCACCAGAGGGCATAGCCATATTGGCATGCTCCGTCAAACGATCGTGGGTGCCCCAGAAAAGAAAATTTCGGTGTTGGCTATTGCCTCGACATCGAGGCAATAGACCAGCACCTTTAAAGCGGTTTTCGCGATCGTTGATCACGAAAACCGCTTGAATCACCGCAGGACGTGCCAGGCACGTCCATTGTCACAAAGGGGTTAAGGTATTAAGTTCCTCTTCATCTTATAAACTTGATCATTCTGTGGTCACCTTAAAAGTTTGTCCCATAGTCTTCTTTCCTCGTGTATTTTTACTTTAATTAGCTGGCATAGTACTGACCTTTTTAAACGTCCCGTTTTTTCACATCAATAGCAGATAGTGGCTTGATCAATGCCAGCAAGTAAGGTCAACAGACAGTAAACATTTTTTACAGAATAACTTGCTATTCAGTGGCAATGGTCACCACAAAAATACTGTGAGTTAAAGTAAAATTAATGCTTTTTTTTGCCTATTAACTTTTACTGGTCCTCATTGAATCACTATTTGTGCGGTAATTACCACTCAGATAGCATTGGATTAATGTTTTTACTACACCTGATAACTTTGTTAGTGGCGGCTATTGGATCACAAATGTACTACTAATGGGACCATTAAATCTAGGCCATTGTCATTAGATCTGCAGCATCATTCCCTGGTCCTACACATCTATAGCATATTATCTGTTGCCTAGTTTTGTGTTGTACCTGTTGATTAAGTTTACTTGAAGCAATTATTTTGTAAAAATGTCTTTCTTTTTATTTTTTGTAGACTGACGTTGTAGTTGTTCTTGTCTTTTACAGATAATTCCATTACAGTTGCAATTTCTTTAGCTCTTTTCAATGTTAAGCTATCTTTTGTATAACCACATTTGTAAGGATAATAAGCAAACATATCTGTTAATGCAGTGGAAAAATGGTCTCCAAATGAACATGTGGATACCAAGTTCCTTAAAGCAATTCATATAATTTAACATCCTCATTTGTTGACATTTCTAAAACCTAAATCTCTGCAATTTGTATAGGTTTAGGTTGTTACAAATCAATTCAGCCAAAGTTTTTATCACTGGTCGATCTGGATAGAGCACATGGTTCAGAACCTCATGAGTCTTTGCTCCAACAGCAGTACCAAAATACTGCTACTTTTTTGTCCTCATTTGCACTCAGAAATTGATGAAATCTTCTGTCTGTGATGACCAGTTATCTGGGTTGCCATTAAATTCCGACAAAGTAACAAATACAGGCATTTAACACAATAGCTCTATTCACAATATAATACAGTTACTCTTAGGGTCTACTCAGGTATCTCAATATTCAAAATGAAAATCATAGCTCCGAGTTTCAGACGACTTTGGATCACACTACGCTAGTCAGATGGTTCTATTCGTTAATATTCAAGAATAGTTCAAGGAGGTAATCTTTCATTTTGAGACTAAGTCAAATTAACAACCTGACTTTGACTTAGTCTCAAAAATAGCCATCATCATTTCGACCCTCCATTACTTTTAATGGGAAAGATTCAAACCTGGGTCAAACTCGGTTACCGAGTCTCAAAATGAAAGTCGAACTCCAAAGTTGACCTGCTCAGCTATTCTCCTAATTTTAGTGAATAGACCCAAGAGACCACTGATGTTGTCCCAAATCATAACAAAAATTGGCCAATGTGGCAGATTTTTGTCACAATATTTTTCTTACTGTATTAAGGCACCTGAACTCTTCTAGAGTTCGCACTGACAGAAATAGTAGCCTTGGTTATTACGAAAATAATCAAAGTCCTCCCACAGAAGTCAATAGGAAGACTTCAGTTATAGCCAAAATAGTCAAAGTCAACCCAAAGTGGACCGAAATTTATATAACAAAAATATAATAAATAATAATTTAGGACCAGCTCAGATTTACATGCTTAGACCCTTACATAATACAAGTTACTTCTACAATATGTTAAAATTCAATATATATGTATTGCTCACAAACTGGTGGAACAGATTATTGGTGTCCCTAGTGGTTTAGTGACATTCTAATGTATTTCTGGTGTAATTTATATGACTGGAGTTTTCGGAAAGTTGTTGTTATTAAAATGATATTCCTTCTTATTTAGGATCCCTTTTGTCTTTCCTTCCTCCCAGAGTTTATCGATTTATGTTTCTTAACTTTGGGAGGGGGTTATTTTTAAGTAAGGTGTAGGTGGATGTGTATTCCAGTTGTCTAAGGATTTTATTGTCATAGTCATCTCTATAAAGTATGACTAAGCCCCACCACCCCTTTGTCTGCTGGGTTAATACCTATATTTTTATTCTTTTGTAGTTTTTTTTAAAGCTTGTGCTTCCTTTTTACAATTTAGATTTTTGATATTCTCCAGGTCATTAACAACACGAGTTGGAAATGATTAGGATAATGCTGTGTGGTATATTTGTAGGTAAAATGTAGATGAATTATTTAAATAAGTGTGTTTGAATTCATTCCCTTATGTTTGAGAATCTTGTGTCAGGATAGCAGTATCCTTGCCTTCCTTACATTTGTAACTCTGGGGACTGGAAGCTCTGGGGGCAGAATTGAATTGAAAGAAGGGGCATAATGATGGTTTAACAAGCAGGGACATTTTTTCCTTAAAATAGACCCTGGTTGGTGTGAATTTAGTGATATAATCTGCACTATAATAACTAGGCGGAGCTAGATTATGATAATTATGTGGGTTGGGCACTGGACAACTTTGGGGTAGTGGGTGTGGTAAATTTTTGATAGCTGTGCTGCAAAGAGTCCCTGGATATTTTTTTCAAATGTTGGCAACTATGTCACCTTCTGCTTTCTCTGACTCTCTTTCTATCTTTTTTGGCCTCCACGTTTTCATTTGATCTTTCTCTGGACATTCTCAGCGGGCACTCTAAAACTGCTTGGTTGATACTTCTTCCTGTGTTAGATGTTCATTCCAATTTCTAGTGAGTAGAGTGAATAGACTGTAAGTTTCCTATTAGACCCTAAAGGTGTAAGACTACGGTAGTGTCATTCCCTCCAATTTGGGTTATTTATTTCTCTCCTATTCTGTTGAGTTTTAGATTCACTAGAGTGGGTCCTCCCCCTATACGCTCTATCTTCATTGTTGAATGGATTATTTTTTTCTCCCTCCCATCTGAAGGGTTTTTTCAGAAGGATGTTTCCTATGCTAACATTTTTTGTGACATCCTTGTGGGTTATTGTGTGTTCAGAAGTATATTGTTCCATCTCGTAATCAATTGTGCCCCTCAAATTTATCTTCTTTGTATTTGCATATTTTCCTCACATTTTGATTTAATTCACCATTTAGTATTTGAAAGTCTTCTTTATAATTCGATGTAGTAAGAACTTTTTGAGTTTTATAGATTTCCTTATCTAATTATTCCAAATATTTATCTTTTTACTGATAATTTAACCCCGTTAAATCAAACATGCATTGTTATAATGTGTTATTCAATTTGGACATGAACTGTGTGGCCTCTGTACCAAATGTGGGTTTTCTATGTTCAGTTATGAATTTATTTAAAGTAGCTACCTTCCACCGAAATTTCAAATGCTCTTGTCCGTTTTTTATACCTATAATCATCCCTATGCAAACAGGCTTCACATTGGATTTCTAAATAAATATAGTACTGAAAATGTTAGCACATCTCAAGATAGACAGATACATCTTGTTGACACCACTGGAAGATTATGTATTAAGGAGTATTGTAAAAGATAGCTGTACTAGACTTACTTAGCCCCAGGAAAGGCCCTGAGTAGCATGGGACGTCTCTTCATTTCACTTGTCACTATAACACACAGCACTTTTGTCAGCCCTTTTCCAGTTTGTTATTTCTTGGTAAGAAGTAGAGAGATTTAGGTACTCTTTGTTTCTTATGTTGAGTGCATCGCATCCTTGGGTATTTACGTTTTTTTTTCTACACATATTATTGATATGAGCAATGGATTTGTGTAAATTAGTAATAATCTGTGTTAGTATTAATGGGACTGTCTAGTGCCCAAAATGCATCTTCCAAATATTAATGCATATTAATAGGCTTTCAAAGTACTTTAAGATGCATATTTTACATTTTGCATAGCTTAAAATATAAAATGCTTACAGCTAGATTAAATTGTGAAATTAAAGCAGTTTGCAAGAAGCCAGGACTGCCCACACTAGCTGAGTAAAAGTAATTTTCTTTTTTCTTTGCTGCAGGACCAATCAGAATAATGTCATTCGAATGAATGGACTTACCTGTGTCTCTAGTGATGACATCAGACAATGTGTTGCACTGTGTACAAGACCAAGGTTACTCAGAGTCCACATAACGTATTCAATTGAAAGTGCATAGGAAGTGACTGAATTAAACAAAATGTTATATAATCAGTGTCTATATAATCCGTTCTGCCTCACCTGCAGTAAACATGCAGAGTAATCACTGGGGAAGGGCTTTAGTCAAATATTAAAAATAAGATTCATGCAGAATGCCTGCATCAAATCACACTGGGAAAAAAGCCTGTGCACTATACAAGCAGCAATCTTTATCTTGCACCAAAGTGAGGTTGGGCTCTAGACTGTATCTTTAAGACACATTGTAAAGTTGCAAGTATAACTCTCTCTTTTTAAATTAAATCAATAAAATATAAAATAACATTTAAAGAGACTCTCATCCCTAAAATGTTCTTGTATTGCTGTAGGGAACAGAAAAAAAAGTTTTTTTATTCACGCCAGATTATCATACTAAACGCAGGCTTTCCCCCACTTTATGCCATAACATAATGCACTCAGGTTTTCACACCATATACAAGAAGATACATAATTGGGAACACATTCAGACATACATTCAGTGTTTATGCATGTGACTGAACCAGTATGTCTCATTCCCAGAGCTTAGTGCCGGAGCAAGAGACAGTAGCAAACACCGAGTTAGATTTGCTCATAATAATTATGTTTGGTTTCTTTCACGTAGTGCACATAATGATAATGCGTGAATGTTCATAGATCGAAATAGACATTCCATTCAACATTCACCTGAAAATGGCAGGTTTTTCTGTCCTGTCCCATTTGCGCCAATATATACTTTTTATTAAAACCGCTTGGTATTGAGGGGAGTGATATTTTCACTGCAGAAGTAAGATTCCCATCCAAGGTATATTTTTTAGATTTGTTAGAGCGACTAAAATAAACATTACAGAGTTGAAAATAGTTTTTCAAATGGATAATAGTTTTAAACAGCTCTTGCATAGCTCACATAAATACTATCATCACGCCTGGCACACTTCCTCTACCATTATCTGTCTAAAAGAAATATCTGCTACGTTTAAAATACAAAAGGTGACGAAAAATAAATGCTGTGGGATTTGGTAGAGGCTTGTTATTTATTTTGAGTAACAATTTACATTTCAGTCTCAGGCATGACGAACAATACATTAAGGAGTTTCAAAATGCACAACAAATTTGCAGCGTTAAGATACTTTTTGGATGTTCTTTATACACATGTAACAATTTTTAGACAAGTACAGTGTGTAGCTTGTAATTTTTCAGCTACAAGGCAATATTTTTATGTCACTTTTACATTTCAGGTAGTTATTTAGCATTCTACTGTACCTTATAACTGTGTTACAGTTCTAAATTCCATTTTACTTAATATTAAATATATATGGTAAGAACAAGGCATGCGAATGTGCCAGGTTTTCTTGACATTAAGTCTTAGAAATGGTGTTATTTAATACGCACATCCCATTGTGTTAGCTTTCCTACTGTGTTATCAATATAATAGATTTTCAATTTTCTTGTAATCACACATCATAATTCAAAGATGGGTGAAGCAATCATATTCAATTACTGCAATCCATTTTCTAGTTAATTATCAGGGTATCAATTGATTTGTCTGGTGTGTCTACTTTATTGCCTCCATCATCACATCCATATGCTTCATACAAAGGAATTCTAGCAATGATTAAAAAACAATGTAACTAAGCCTACAGAGCTATGAATCTGCAGTATTTTGCTGTCATAGAATGAATTAGTATATTATCAACAGAAAGATTCTGGGAAAGAAAAAAAAAATAGTTATGTATAGACTTCAGTCACTGTAGCATACCTACCAAGATTTCAAATGCCCAAAGAGGGACATTTTTGTTGGAGTGGCTAAAGGTGTGGCTGTGGGTGGGGCTTTACCATATTTTTTTTTTAGCATTGTTATGGTTTATAACTATTCATGTTTTATAAGTAATATAGAATAAGTAATATAGAATAAGAATAATGTATTGTATTTACACAAATTAATATAATAACACATTTACTCCAGTTGAAACACAGTTTGTAGTGACTTGCATCGCTCTGGAGCTCTGTGATACATTTATGTAAACAAAAAATTCTGAGCTCCCAGAAAATAGGGACAATAAAGGAGTATAGAGGGACAGTGGATTTGGGACAGGGACACTTAGAAGGTATGCTGTAGATCGAAAGTGCACTGATTTCACAGACATTACCTTGTCACAGGGACAAATTACCGTATTTGCTCGAATATAAGACAAGGTTTTTTCAGAGCAAATGCTCTGAAAAATCCTCCTCGTCTTACATTCGAGGTCCTTATAATCTGACCTCAAATTGAGGTCAGACTATAAGACAGGGATCCAGGTCCCCAGCAGAGCTGCAGGGGACCTGGATCCCCCTCTCTAGCAGCAGGGGATGTCTGCGCGATGAGCACAGACTCCCCTGCTTCCGCCCGGCACGACCGCCGGGGCTTCTATGAAGAAGCCGGGTACTTCCGGCTACGTCACAGAAGTCCCGGCAAGCGTGCCGGGCGGCAGCAGGGGAGGTCTGCGCTGTTCGCGCAGACATCCTCTGCTGCCCCACTAGGCACCAGGTCGTCATAATAGACTGCCGTGTCAGGCAGCATGGAGGATGTCTGCATGTATTGTGCAGACATCCCCCGGCTGCCCCCACTAGCCACCAGGGATCGAGGTACAGGTAAGGGGGGGGGGGACAGAGGACACAGACAGAAAAGGGGAGGGGGGATAGAGAGAGACAGGGGGAGGGGGAGACAGACAAGGGTAGGGAGGGGGACAGAGATAAAAGCGGAGGGGCGATAGAGAGAGACAGGGGGAGGGGGGAGGACACAGACAGACAAGGGGGGGAGACACAGACAGACAAGGGGGAGGGGGAGACACAGACAATGGGAGGGAGGGGGACAGAGAGCAAAGGGGAGGGGGGATAGATAGAGACAAGAGAGAAAAGATTTGGGGGGAGAGAGAGACAATGCTGGGGGGGAAAGAGACAGCTGGGGGAGCGGGAGAGAGGCCGCATTGGCACATAAAAGCAAATAAAAACAAGAAATGCATTTGTATAATATAAATTTTTTATTAAATATTAAAAAGCAATTTACATATATACAAGTTAAACTTTTTTCCTATAGGGTAGTCTTATAATCAGGCTTTTAGTTTTTTTCCTAAAGGAATGTAAAAATTTGGGGGGGTCGTCTTATAATCAGGGTCGTCTTATAATCGAGCAAATACGGTACATTTAAGTATTCACTACAGTATATATGGTTACTTACACCTCAGTTAGCAATATCCAGGTCTACACAAAAAGTTAATCCTATAAAACATAGGTCATATTAGTAAGGATCCAATATTGCTGTGTGGTGATTCCAGGTGGGCTCTGAGTAGTCCATGCTTATATATTTAATATACTTTACTGTTTACTGTACAGTAACAGGCTCACAAGTGGACGGGGATAAGTGTGAGGAAGAGGAAGAATAGAAATGCCTAGCATGGTTGATGAATGTATATATCCAATCCTTCACTCAGGATCCTGGACATAAAAAAGTTAGAAACAGCTGAGCTTTACCAGCTCTTTCTTGGGCATGCTCATGAGTAGGCTAATCTACTGTATGCAAAAAACTGCTATTGCAGATGATACAATCTTGTGAAGTTATACAGTCAGAGTTATCTTCAAAATGATTTGTCCAACATTAGAAATTAGTCAGTTAAATGGCTGATAAATGTCAATATAAATAAATTTAAAAAAATATGCATTGGGAAAAGAAAAACAAGAATGATAGTATTCTAAATGGTTGTTTATTTTGTAAAAGTGTCTTTGGAGAAGGATTTGGGCATGTTTGTTATCAATAGACTGTGCAGATATCCTTAATCTCAGGCAGCTGCTGCAATGGTGTTCAAGCTATTGTCATGTATTTAAATACACAATTCTGCCTCAATCATTGGCAGCAATTCATAATTGCAGTGGGCATCCATACAAAATAGTATCTCAATGATATTTTGAAATTTTTTAAATAATTTTAAATATTTTAAAAGCACCTAGCTCAGATGAAAAAATATTGGAGATTTAGTCACAATATATGGCCATATTTTGCTTAGCCAGCCACTAGAATTTATACAATTTTACTGGAAACCAAATACAGAGCACCTGTGAGTGAGTGAGTGAGTGAGTGAGTGAGTGAGTGAGTGAGTGAGTGGGAAGCACACCCAAAAGCTGGTCAGGCTTTATAAATACATGTACAAATTTGGACAGCACTCCAGAACCAACATAGTGTCCAGTGAAACTGTATACATTCTAGTTCAAGACAGATTGTCAGAGAGATTAATTTCCAAGTAAGTAAACTAGAGTTAGGACTCACCAAATTTTGAGTACTTTGGCGTAGTGGTGGGCTAAGCAAAATATGGCCATATATTGTGACTAAATCTCCAATATTTTTTCATCTAAGCTAGGTGCTTTTAAAATATCTAAAATTATTTGAAAATGTTAAAAATATTATTAAGATAATATGTTGTATGGATGCACACTACATTTATGTATTGCATTGTATGAATTTTGGTCACTCCAGTGAAGCTCATATGCCGGTTCTAGGGTGCTGTCCAAATCATAGTTTTTGCATCAATCATTGGTAGGACCTCATCTTGAAGGAACAGTGTAGTTTTGGGCACCAGTACACAAAAAGGACACAATGAAACTGGAACAACCTCAGAGATAGGCTACAAAATTGATTCAAGGAATGTTCAAGGTCAATACAAAGACCTTTCTGGAGATGTCCTCATAAAGCTGTTATCGTAACCACCAAAAATGATTCTTTACAGTCACAGCAGTTACATTTTAGAATACACAGCCAGGAGATTTCACTCAATGCCTTTTTAGAAGTGAAACACATATAGGGTTATAATATCATATATATCAGCAAATATGTTATGTGCAAAAATTATGGGACTAAATGCCTTTTTTCACCCAATTGGATGTATTCAAGTGGAACTAATTACTTTTCTGAAGCTGAGCTGATCTAGAAGTTAGGTGTTAGCAGTGTCAGTGTGCATAAACATCCCATGTATAGAACACTTTAAAATGTAAATACACACTAACCATAACAAAGGTAAGACATGACTATTATGAAATAGACATGTGCAAAACTAAAATTTTCGTTTCGTTTTCGTCCATTCGGACGAAAATGTTATTTATTTCGTCTAAAACGAATTTCGTTCATTAGTGCATTCGTTTCAGACGAAATTCGTTCATTATTTTCGTTTCGTTAATTTTTTTCGTTCGTTTTATAGAATACAATGTAATACTATTGGCTTTCTATAAACCGAACGAGAGCCCCATTCATAAGAAATTCTTATGAATGGGGCTCTCGTTCGGTTCATAGAAAGGCAATAGTATTACTTGTATTCTATAAGCCGAAAGTCTATAAACCGAACGACTTTCGGTTTATAGACTTTCGGCTTATGGAATACATGTAATCCTATTGCTATTCTATAAACCGAACGACTTTCGGTTTATAGAATAGCCATAGGTTTACATGTATTACATAAGCCGAAAGTCTATAAACCGAAAGTCGTTCGGTTTATAGGCTGTCGGCATTTAACTATACAGAGACAGAGTCTCCATTCATAAAATTATGAATGGAGACTTTGTCTCCGTGTAGTAAAATGTCGACAGCCTATAAACCGAACGTTCGGTTTATAGGCTGTGGGCATTTTACTACACGGAGACAAAGTCTCCATTCATAATTTTATGAATGGAGACTCTGTCTCCGTGTAGTAAAATGCCGACAGCCTATAAACCGAACGTTCGGTTTATAGGCTGTCGGCTTATGGAATACATGTATTCCTATTGCTATTCTATAAACCGAAAGTCGTAAAATTATGAATGGAGACTTTGTCTCCGTGTAGTAAAATGCCGACAGCCTATAAACCGAACGTTCGGTTTATAGGCTGTCGGCTTATGGAATACATGTATATAATAAATAATATGTTATAATGTATATAATAAATAATAAAATTATGAATGGAGACTTTGTCTCCGTGTAGTAAAATGCCGAAAGCCTATACACCGAACGATCCGTTTATAGACTTTCGGCTTATATAATACATGTAATCCTATGGCTATTCTATAAACCGAACGTTCGGTTTATAGAATAGCAATAGGAATACATGTATTCCATAAGCCGACAGCCTATAAACCGAACGTTCGGTTTATAGGCTGTGGGCATTTTACTACACGGAGACAAAGTCTCCATTCATAATTTTATGAATGGAGACTCTGTCTCCGTATAGTTAAATGCCGGCTTTTAACTATACGGAGACAAAGTCTCCATTTATAATTTTATGAATGGAGACTCTGTCTCCGTATAGTTAAATGCCGGTGTTCTGACAAATTTCTGGAGCAAATTCTCCTGCGCAATCGCAGGAGAATTTGCTCACTGCGCATGCGCATAAAGTTACAGCTGATAACTCAGCTGTAACTTTGTGACCACCGCGCATGCGCCAGCTGCGCAACCCACCTCCCGCCCCCTCACACCCCCTGCACACCCCTTCTTACCAGATCATCGACCACAGCGATACACAGCGCATGCGCACGCCTATCCAGCCGTTTGGGAATGTGCGCGTCCGTTGTTGTGTTCTTAAGGTGGTAAGTAACATGGGGCGTCGGGACATAAGGGGGCAAGCATCCTGGTGAGGGCTGCCTCATCTTGATGGGATTTGTGATCCTCCTGCTGCATCAATAATACAGCAGGAGGATCACAAATCCCATCAAGATGAGGCAGCCCTCACCAGGATGCTTGCCCCCTTATGTCCCGACGCCCCGTGTTACTTACCACCTTAAGAACACAACAACGGACGCGCGCATTCCCAAACGGCTGGATAGGCGTGCGCATGCGCTGTGTATCGCTGTGGTCGATGATCTGGTAAGAAGGGGTGTGCGGCGGGTGTGAGGGGGCGGGAGGTGGGTTGCGCAGCTGTCTCATGCACGGTGGTCACAAAGTTACAGCTGAGTTATCAGCTGTAACTTTATGCGCATGCGCAGTGAGCAAATTCTCCTGCGATTGCGCAGGAGAATTTGCTCCAGAAATTTGTCAGAACACCGGCTTTTAACTATACGGAGACAAAGTCTCCATTTATAATTTTATGAATGGAGACTCTGTCTCCGTATAGTTAAATGCTATTGTATTCTATAAACCGACTCTATTTCGGCTTATAGAATGCAATAGTACTACGAATGGACGAATGAACGAATGATTTTCCTTTATTAACTATTCGTTCATTCGATTTAGTTAGCTTAGCATTTTCGTTCTTCGTTTTTCGGGCGAATGGACGAAAATGCAATTTTCGGACGAAAATGCATTCGTCCGAAAACGAATGCACATGTCTAGTATATATTCACATGTAAATTGCTTTTTTAATAAAAAATTATGATATAAATAAAATCTTGTTTTTATTTCCTTTTATGTGACAAAGCTGCCTCTCTCTTTCCCTTGCCCCCAGATTTGTCGCTCTCCCCCCCTTAGTGTTGTCTCTCTCTCACCCTCCCTTTGGCTCCCCCCTCGCTCCCCTTGTGTCTGTCTCTTCCCCCCTTCCCTCCCCTTGTTTCTCTCTGCCCCCCCCCTTGTTATTCTGTCCCCCCCTCACCTGTTTCTTGCTCCCTGGTGGCTAGTGGGGGCAGCCGGGGGATGTATGCACTATACATAATAGACGGAAGTGTCGGGCAGCATGGAGGTTGTCTGCACGATTCGTGCAGACATCCCCCAGCTGCCCGATTCTCCCTGGTGGCTAGCGAGGCAGCGGTGGATGTCTGCGCGATGAGCGAGACCTCCCCTGCTGCCGCCCGGAACGACAGCCAGGACTTTTATGAGGAAGCCAGAAGTACCCAGCTTCATCATAGAAGTCCCGGCGGTCATGCCGGGCGGCAGCAGGAGAGGTCTCGCTCATCGCGCAGACATCCACCGCTGCCTCGCTAGCCACCAGGGAGAATCGGGCAGCTGGGGGATGTCTGCACGAATCGTGCAGTCAACCTCCATGCTGCCCGACACTTCCGTCTATTATGTATAGTGCATACATCCCCCGGCTGCCCCCACTAGCCACCAGGGAGCAAGAAACAGGTGAGGGGGGGACAGAATAACAAGGGGGGGGGGGGGGCAGAGAGAAACAAGGGGAGGGAAGGGGGGAAGAGACAGACACAAGGGGAGCGAGGGGGGAGCCAAAGGGAGGGTGAGAGAGAGACAACACTAAGGGGGGGAGAGCGACAAATCTGGGGGCAAGGGAAAGAGAGAGGCAGCATTGTCACATAAAAGGAAATAAAAACAAGATTTTTTTATATCATAATTTTTTATTTAAAAAGCAATTTACATGTGAATATATACTAGACATGTGCATTCGTTTTCGGACGAATGCATTTTCGTCCGAAAATTGCATTTTCGTCCATTCGCCCGAAAAACGAAGAACGAAAATGCTAAGCTAACTAAAGCCGGATGAACGAATGGTTAATAAAGGAAAATCATTCGTTCATTCGTCCATTCGTAGTACTATTGCATTCTATAAGCCGAAATAGAGTCGGTTTATAGAATACAATAGCATTTAACTATACGGAGACAGAGTCTCCATTCATAAAATTATAAATGGAGACTTTGTCTCCGTATAGTTAAAAGCCGGCATTTAACTATACAGAGACAGAGTCTCCATTCATAAAATTATGAATGGAGACTTTGTCTCCGTATAGTTAAATGCCCACAGCCTATAAACCGAACGTTCGGTTTATAGGCTGTGGGCATTTAACTATACGGAGACAGAGTCTCCATTCATAAAATTATAAATGGAGACTTTGTCTCCGTATAGTTAAAAGCCGGCATTTAACTATACAGAGACAGAGTCTCCATTCATAAAATTATGAATGGAGACTTTGTCTCCGTGTAGTAAAATGCCCACAGCCTATAAACCGAACGTTCGGTTTATAGGCTGTCGGCTTATGGAATACATGTATTCCTATTGCTATTCTATAAACCGAACTTTCGGTTTATAGAATAGCCATAGGATTACATGTATTACATAAGCCGAAAGTCTATAAACCGATCGTTCGGTTTATAGACTTTCGGCATTTTACTACACGGAGACAAAGTCTCCATTCATAATTTTATGAATGGAGACTCTGTCTCTGTATAGTTAAATGCCGACAGCCTATAAACCGAACGACTTTCGGTTTATAGACTTTCGGCTTATGTACTACATGTAATCCTATGGCTATTCTATAAACCGAAAGTCGTTCGGTTTATAGTTTAGCAATAGCATTACATGTATTCTATAAACCGAACGTCGTTCGTTTTAAAGACTTTCGGCTTATAGAATACTATTGGCTTTCTATAAACCGAACTAGAGTCGAGTCCCCATTCATAAGAAATTCTTATGAATGAGGAGGGACTCTAGTTAGGTTTATAGAATGCCAATAGTATTCTATAAGCCGAAAGTCTTTAAAACGAACGACGTTCGGTTTATAGAATGCATGTAATGCTATTGCTGTTCTATAAGCCGAATGTCTTTCGGCTTATAGAACAGCAATAGCATTACATGTATTCTATAAACCGAACGTCGTTTGTTTTAAAGACTTTCGGCTTATAGAATACATGCTGCTATTGGCTTTCTATAAACCGAAAGAGTCCCCATTCATACGAATAGGTCAATTGACCTATTCGTATGAATGGGAACTCAATTTCGGTTTATAGGAAGCTAATAGCATTACATGCATTCCATAAACCGAAAGTCATTCATGTCGGTTTATGGAATGTAGTACAATGCTATTGGTATTGTAAACCGACTCTATTTCGGTTTAGAATGCCAATAGCACGAATGGACGAATGGACGAATGAACGAATGTTTTTCGTTTATTAACCATTCGTTCATTCGGATTTTGTTAGTTAAAATTTTCGTTATTCGTTTTTCGGACGAATGGACGAAAATGCTATTTTCGTCCGAAAATGCATTCGTCCGAAAACGAATGCACATGTCTATTATGAAACCCTTTTTATTAATTGCATATAAATGTATCTGCAATAATGATATTTACTTTACACTTACTTATTTGTATAATACCCACTTTATCAAGTTTTTCATTTTACAAGATGTGTCTGGTGATTCTACATTAGAATATAAGAGAAAATGTATTTACTGCACCCAATAAATTGCACATCCCTACCATCCCTCTGACACATATACATATTCCCTAATATGTAAATAAACAAAAGCATATCAGAGACACCAGTTCTTACTGTCTTAGTGGCAGCAGCACTTGCCATGATATTGTCATGTATAACGAGACATTTTAATATAGTCAAAACAACAGCCTCGTGGCTAACAAATTTAAAGTTAAGGTCTTATATAAAAATATATTTACCTCTTCCTGTTACGGTGATCCTGTGGCACAAGTCACAAGGATATGGGCCTGTGATTGTGGGAGCTATATTGACGGAGCAGCATGCTCCGTCAATAAGGCTATGCTCTCTGCTGGTCTGAGCTTCGGAAGTGAAAGTAAATTCACTTCTGTCAGTCTGAATATGCTACTTGACTGCCCCTAGAGGTAGCTAAGCAGTATAGCAATGTAAAAAAATAAATATTTAATTAGCTAAAAACTGGTTATATAGTTAGATTAGCCTATAGGGTTAAAATTAAATAATTTTTAGCATAAGGGAATTAAAATATAAATTAAATTAAAATATATTAAGGGATAGATAAAGGATTAGATTTGGGGTTAAATTTAGTGGTAGGGTTACATTTTGGGTTCTGGTTGATGAAGGACCCGGCTTCATCATAGAAGTCCCAGCGGTCGTGCCGGGCGGCGCAGACATCCACCCGCTGTTAGCGAGGGATATCCAGGTCCCCTGCAGCTCTGCGGGGGACCTGGATCCCAGTTTTATAATCTGACCTCGATTTGAGGTCAGATTATAAAATGACCTCGAATATAAGATGAGGGCATTTGCTCTGAAAAAAACCTTGTCTTATATTCGAGCAAATACGGTATATATATATATATATATATATATTCTACTGACATAAATCTATGTTTACATTTTTGTTTTACTATGAATAAACTATAACAACTTCAGACCACAATATATAACTCTGAAGTTATTATTATGGTTTGCTGATCCTGAATAATGAACTGTGTGTAGCTATATTACAGAAGAATATTTCTGGATTTGTGTACGAGAAAATCAGAATGTTAAGGTAATCATTGAGTTGTGGAATGTAAGCATTTAACCCCTTCGTGACGTTAGGACGTACTATGCCGTCCTAATTTTAAGTGCCTAAAAGTCGTTAGGACGGCATAGTACGTCCTTTGTTAAACAGCTCATCGCGGCACTTGCAGCGGGATCCCACCTGTCATCTGAGGCCACTTTGAGTGGCCTCAGTCTGACAGGGGTAATGTAGCCGGTGCTCAAAGCGAGCACCGGCTACATTACTCTAAATCGCGCCATGCCCGAACTTCCGGGTTTGGGCACGCCTCCGTGACGTCACACATGACATCTGGAGGTCTCGCGATATTTTGGCAGGGACCCACAGGGTCTATTAAGACCCTGATCGGGTCTCTGCCATATTGTTCCTGGCTACCGATCACCTTGTGATTGGTGGCCAGGAACAATTTGTGACGTTTTGGTGCTTTGCGTCATGAAGGGGTTAATGGTAAAGTATGTGATATCACTGTATTTACTGGTGAGATATGAAGAACCAATTAATGCAGAAATGTTTATTTATAAAGAGTTTTGCTGGAATAAAGTATTGCTATGCTGCTAGCAATCCTTAATCCTTAAGAAATGATGAGGTGTCACTTGGCAGTGGTTAAAATAAAAATAGAGGAGGTTAAGTATAAAAAAGAGTACACAGAGATAGTTCCTACTTGTGTGATATAGCCGTGTGTTGCTATCAATTACAAGGACTCCCCACAAATGTCTGAAATTTGCGCCATGGAGATGTTCGATTCACTGAGTATGGAAGTTGTATTACATACTCCTTCATTGTCATACGGTTAGTGTTAGGGGTTAGTTTTAGGGTTATTATTTGGGTTAGGGGTTAGTATTAGGGCTCGGGGTTAGTTCTATGGTTGGGGGAGGTTAGGTAGTTTATTGGGGGGGGGGGCTACTACTTTCTATTTATAGGCTGTGATGCCTTCTTAACCTCGTTTTTTAAGCTGCTATACACATCCTGCTTGCAAGTACCACCGCCATCTTCAAACCCTTTGAGCCTGATTATAGACTGCTACCCTAATTTAAGAATTTTAATGGTGGGGGGGGGAAGAAATTTATAAATTTTTAAGTAATTCTGCTAACACAATACATAGATGCTGTGGATTTTCATCAAGTCCCTTTTATTTATTCTCTTTCCTTATTCCTATGTATATATATATATATCAAATTTCTTATCCTTAATTATGTTTTTATATTTCCTTTATAAATGCTTTAGTTCATGGGTTTTGCAGAATCCTTTCCCCACTTGAATTCCTTCTCGTCTAGTCTCCTCAGCCTTTGTTTCTCCAGCGATAAGGCAATTTCTCTTATTTAATATAGCTTCAACTGAGCCCCAAATAGAGGAAAACAAGAAAGAAAAAAATACAAAGAAAACCAAGAAAGACTAGAAAGAAGAAAAAAAGAAGACGCCCAAGCATGGCCGAGGGAGTCAAGCAAACATAGATTCAAACAGATAAAGAACGAGGACAAATGTAGAGTGCATATATCAATTATTAAAATTAACTTTAATTTTCCCAGCTTCCCCATTATTGTCTCTTTGATCTGTAAGTATCTCAAATTTTCCATTTTTGAGAGTTGAAATTCCTCAATTAATTCCTCAAATGTTTTTATGTTTCCTTTCTTTATTAATTGATCTGTATTTTGTATACCTACTTTTTTCCACCTCTTTAAATCTAATTGAGGGATTAACAGTTGTAAAGATCCGATTGGTGTTGCCTATGACTGCCCCCCGGAGGTCTTTCTCCTTATTCTCATAGTAATTCCATATCTTAAAAGATAACTCTATGCTGGCAAGGTCTGATTTTTCAATATTTTTAGACCTTTCTTTGAGTCTTATCCATAGATAGTCACATACTTTTTATTCTATACATTTACAGTATACACAATGTTTAGGCTTACAGAGTACCTTTAAGGTTACATGATTTGCACATGGTAGTGTTTGGCTTATATGGAATAGCAATAATCTATTTACATCCATTACCAGGTTTGTCTCTACCCACTGTGTAGTTAAGTCCAAGAGATACAATGGGAAAAAAAAATAAAGTTCAGATCACAAACTGAAATGTTACATCTTATGTTGTTTATTTGTAGATTTGTCTCAGAATATTCCCAATGTGGTTTTTGGATTAGCTTTGGAAATAATTTGGCTCTTGTGCAAATAGTACATTAAGACATAAGATGTATTTGTTTGTGTGTTTGTCTTATTTATACCGCCGAGAGACTTTGATTAATAATTTCAGAGTTAATAAAAGTGGCATTTACAGATAAACATGACAGATAATATATATACATATTTCTGTGGATCATGAAGATTGAAAAAGCCTCCAATGAATATTTGTTTTCTTTTACAGCCCATTATTTAAATAACTCTTTTTTTGTTTAGTTCCATTATAAAAGGGGACATCTCATTGCTTTAAAAAGTAAGCTTTAATCTCTTCATTTTTTTTAAGTAGAATAAAGTGAGTTATTTGTCACTTGATCAATTGACACCAGTAATACTCCAGATGGCCCATAAAATAGTTTACGGGTTATGTCTTTAATGCTAGAAAAAGTGATAGGCACTTAAAAAAGTGTAGCAAAAATATAGAGATAATATATAGAGCGAAATGCTGCAAACACCAGTGCAAATTCCCCAAAAGAGCACAAATCGTGAGTTAAAAGTAAAAAAGTTTTGCACAAAAATAATTACCGAAGAAATAATAATACTTCATCCTAAATAGGAGCATACATTATGTATATTCTGGCAAAATATGCAAAAGATAAAACACTAATAACAAAAAACAGTGTGTGACACTGTATGGAAAATAATGGTAGAATTAAATGACCCCAATTGAAAGTGAGAAACTCACATGGAGTAGAGACAAAAATACCGGCTCTAGGTGTCAGCGTATGTTTGGGACTCTGATCTCTATCCTCCACTTGCTTGTGGGAAATGGTGTTAATCCAGTAGCCTTATGGATTGCATAGTGCAATCTGTTGCAAAGGACACCAGGTTTGCAGCCCGGATAGGTGTACCCAGAACATCTTCCCTTCATGTCCTCCGACTTCCACTCTGTGCCAGCCGATATCTCACAGTGGAGCTTAGATTGTACTGACGGACTTGGAGGATTGGTGACTGCTAATTTATTTTGTGCTTTTATCGCTTTTATTAATGTAAGCCTTGATATATTTGTGGGCCATTTACATGATTCATCAGAATACTACACCATATCGCTGCCCATCTCTGTTTGTTCTCCCACCCACCAACACAAATCCATAGGCAACTGGATTAACACCATTTCCCATTGTTTTATCTTTTTTATAATTTGCCAGAACACGCTTCATTTAAGCCAAAGCCCCAATTTAGAATAAGCATTATTATTTCTTCTATATTTTTTTGTATTATTTTTGAGCAACACTTTTTCACCTTTAATTAGCATGATGTGGTATGGTATGATTTGGTTTGGATTCTGTCTCTCTGATAAAATCATTCCTTATGTGCATGTGGGGTATGCATGGAAAAGGGGGCTGAATGCTGAATACACTGTTGTGAGCTTATTTGGACAGGTGTCTGTCTAATTTGAAACTTGTAGTGAAATCCAAAATTTGTTTGGGATAGCGGATCATTTTGGATAATGGATTTTCAGGGTAAGGGATACTCAACCTGTATAATAATGATCTTTCACAATTTAGATGTGCTGAAAAGTCAGTAGAATAACCAACACTTTTTATTTTGGTTGTAGTTTGGCATAGTATATTATTACAGTGCTGTAGGAGCAAAAAAAATGTGAAAATTGCAGAATCGTTTAATAGTTTTTTTATTGGACTAACAAACCAATATCTTGGAACAACAAGCTTTCAGGAGTCCTCCCTTTACCAGGTCAAAGGCATTTCTAATCAGCAAAGTAAAACACACAGGTTACTTGTGAGATTTAATCTTTGTGTTTTACTTTGTTGTCCAGTATTACTTCTGACCTGAGAACACTAATATATTGCGTATCTTGGTTGTGTATGAGATGATGTGGTACAAGCAATAGTAGACATATTTTATAGCATGACAAATTATGAGGCACACTTAAGTAAACTCTCATAATCTAAATAAATACAGGAAACACAGAAGGAGCATGCATAAGCTCCCCCTATTTACTAATTCCCAAGATTCCCATGTAATTAAAAAAATAATTTAGTTTTGGTGAGAAGTTATCTACCTGGCTACTGACAGTGCTGAGTAACCGGGAGGACGATCAATCATGTACCATGTGGCTTATTTTTGTTAAGGGAACCACATAGAAGTTAATTGACTGGGAAGACTGTGGTCGCAGGAAGGTTTCGATCGCAAGATGATGCATTAACCTACACGATGGTAGAATAATGTTACAACAAGTTTTACTAAGGCTAATGTAATTAATACCTTATACTTAGAGAAAAGGATAATAATATTAGTACTACAATAACTAATTGTTGTAATTTATCTATTTGATGTAACAATGGCTATCATGTTTAGTGGAAAATGAGAATATATGTACAAATACTGTATTTGACCACAGGAAGCATTCTTGGAAATGTGGCAATGGCATATTTAATATCATAAACAAAATGTTTCATAAGATATTATCGTCTAACATCTGATGGGATTACAGTTTGATCATTTATGATTTGAAATTGAGCATATCCTTCATACATGTGTGGACAAATTATAATTTTACATCTACCTCCCTATCTCTGATACCTTTCATTTCAAGATTAAAAGGACACTAATCACAGACCCCCCAATCAGCTCTGACATGGCTTTTCTTTGAGAAGAAGGTTGAAACAAGGGTTAAACAAGATGCGTGCCCCATTTTTAGCATTACATCTTGAAGCCTATAAAAAGCTACAGTGTTTCAGAGATTCATTTGGAAAATATGTTTATTTAATGAATGCAGAATTCTTTGTGAATCAGCAGTACCAGCTTGAAATGCCAATGGGATCGATCCCAACACAAACAAATGACCAACTCTGGATAGCTGACACTGACTGATCATATCCATCTCAAAACTATCATTATTAACTATTTACTCTAAGACCAACAGCATCCAACAATTTTCTCTATGGCAACAGCGAGCTTATAGTAAGCTGCTCAACCAATTAGATCTCTTGTATTATTAAATCTTACATAGCACAACGTGATCAGAAAGTCTAGTAGTAAACAAGGAGTTAACCAACTATGGAATGTTAGAATTGTAACCCTTGTTGGACAATGGATCTACCTGGTAGGTCTTGTTGTGAATCCTGCATAGGCAGCAATCAACTGCCATTGCCTATGCTTAGCGGGTGTTGCTACGATGCCTTGATATTGAGCCATTAAGCAACAAGAAAAAAAGAGGCCTCCCAGGACACCGCAATCACTCTGTGGAGTGATCGCTGGTACCATATTGGTTGACAGCATTTCCCTCCAATATGGTGCTGCCCTATAGCCAGCATGAGCGACAGAAATGTGCCCGTCACTCTGTTGCTTTTCAGCAACATTGCACACACACAAACTTACAAAATAACCCTAGATCTAAAATAACCCTTCCATTTAGGGTTACAGAAGGGTCAGGGTTAGATGATTGTGGTTAGGGTCAAAACCAGAAAATGGTTAAGAAACAAAATGCTACTTTTGGTTTTTACATTTTATGATTGTTTTATAGTACAGTATGCTAAAGAATGGTATCAAAGAAAGTCCCATTTTTACATTGAATGGTGCTACTTACAGCTTATATGTAACATAGTATTATGCTATCATCTGAGACCTGTGAATCTCCATAGCGCCTCTACCATGATTCAGCTTCCATTCCTCCTGCATATTTAAAACTCTGTGAGGGAAAGGGCTTTGAACTTGAATCTGTGAATACTAAGATCTTAAGGTTCCATTTGTTTCCATGAACCATTAGCTTAGTAAATATAGCTCTATAAATAATTTAGGAATCATTGCTTCAACTTTTGACCATTCTTACTATGTCAATGTTTTCTTTTCTTTTAAAGCTCAGTGGTTCAACCTTTATTTTATAATAACACATTACATTTTATTTAGTAAATATTGAGTCATGGTGCCCTTGCTTAGAACATAGGATATCAAAGGAAAAACCCAGGGGTATTGCTATGTTACTAAATGACCCAGGGTTAGAGTCCTTGTGAACATTTTACACACCTGTATTGCTGCTTGAGGCTGATGGAGGCAAGTCTGAAACACCCAAAAAAGGCAATGTGTTACCCTGCAATATCTGAAATAGGCTGTCTTAGCGACTGCAGTGAGGATTTTGATATGTCTCGGGGCGTATCATATTCCATTGCCATCCTTGTCCAAATTTTGGGGGATGGATAGGGTAAGGTGATTCTGGTTGCCTTAACAGTTAATCACATTGTTAATGGACATCAAAACAAAGAAAACCAGTGTCCTGAAGGGGTTAAGTATACAAATAATCAGTTTGTTTTGTTTACATTATAATGTGGAAGGATGTTAAATACTATGATTTCATACTTAAACCAAATGTAAAATATATGTTCTGTGGATTAATATACTGTAAGATGCAGAATAATATAATGAATTCATATAGCAGTTCAAAAACATCCTTTGATAATAGATAATAGAGTTTTGTAATACATTATATGATGTAAAAGATTATTTAGTTGTTTTTGGTTTATGTAAGTAATGCACCGGATAAGTTTTCATCAAAAACTGAAATGAAGAATGACAAAAATGTATGTAATTACCATATATATTAAAAAGAAAGACATGTTGTCTAATTTTTATCTTCTTTTTTTTTTCTTCTTTTTTTTCTACGGAACTAAAAATGGATCTCTCCATTCTTACGGCACTCTGCTTCTGACGCATTAAATCCTTCTCTATCTTCATAATGTTAGGTGAGTAGATCTAATACATGTTATGTTGTTTTTCCTTTTTTCCTTTCAGTTATTGAGTCATGTTTTGATGCACAATGTTAAAAATAATAATGTACCAGTTACTACCTCTTCTAGAGCACTATATAATAATCCTCACACACCTCTTGATGGGGTAGAAGCCATCATTATGCAGTTTTTCTTGTGGTCAGAACAATATCTGACCAACAATTCTACTACTAACAGGGATAGGCAAAGTGTTAGTACAAAGACACCAGTGTTTGTGGTAGTGTCTGTGAAGGTCCAAAAAACTGCTTTAAAGTGTCTGTCACAAATTCAAGTAAGTGTTTTACTTGGACAATGTTGGGGCTCACCCGTGATGGTTTGGCTGAGGCAGAATTTAGCTACTAGTTATATTATAAGCCCCTTCCACTGTTTGGTGACTTGGCAGGGACTTTTTCTATCGATTAGCTATTGGGGAGAGGGAGCAGGGAGAAGGCCAAAAGGAACCCAGCAACTCAATTTTGCCTCATACTTAAGGATTTGTCATTTATGAGCTTGCAGATTTTTTCTTCGTGCCTATAAAGATAACAATATGTGCCTTTGAAGAGCTTTACCAATATCATCTATTCTACTGATGGCAGCTGTTTCATTTCTAAGATTATTTGATTTCTAGCGTTATCATCTGAAGAAAGTGTATTGAGACATAATGGAATTCTGACAAAGAATATTGCCTACTGAAGTCAAGAATATTTCTGTTCCACATAGGAATGTGTTAACATATTATATCTGGAGTGAAAAATACATAATTCCCTTAACTCTTAGAGCATCAAACTGCAACTATAGTTTCTATACAATGAATCAACCAAATGATTACATAACATTATTATGAACATTTTAATCAAACAGTGCTATTTCTCTGTCTTATATGTCCGTATGACTTGTTTTGATGATGTTATACTTTAAATCTATATATATATTCAAATGTATAATAATATAAAGCAATAGTTTGCATCTGATTTTCAACCCAGGAAATCATATAAGTAGTATGTTGGGTGGTATTAATCTGGGAACAGTGTCGCACAGTACTCAATACAAAAATCTCAATTTATTTTTACATTTCTTCCGATTTATAAAGTGGTGTATAGGTTAGTTTACTCCCCACTGTAATATTGCTAAAGGTAGCAATATGGCTTTAACTATTCTGTAATTTTGCTAAATATGTCAGAAGTTATAACTATGTGGCTTTATTTGAAAATCTTAACATTAACCTAACATTAACATATATATAAGAAAACGAGAGAGAGATAAAGAGAGAATTAAAGTGAGATAGATTAATGTTAAGCTTTTCAAATGAAACCATTATTTTTTAATATATCTTTGTTTTAAAATGTATTTTTAATTATTTAGGAAATAATAAATAGCTAGATGTTATAAAATATAACTTATGTGTTGTTTAGTAACCTAGTAATTTACACTGAACAAATACCTAAATCTATCAAATGTAAACTTTCCACCTCTCCTTCATCCACCCAAAAGAAAGCAAAACATCCCTAATTAATTTCAAACTTAGGGGGGAAACCTTTTTGGCTCCAAAAGACAATCAGATTTCTCGACTGATCAAGAAGCTCTAAAATATTAATGGAGCTTCCATCATATATAGACCTGTATGGTCTAGTTTTCTATTAAAAAAAAATACCTTGACCCTTTTTTGAAGGCATCTATTATATTTGATAGCACTGCCTCTCTTGGCAGTGAATTACATACCTGTATTGTCCTTATTGTAAAAAAAAATCACTGCCTTTGTTGTCTATGAAATCTTCGCTCTTCCAGTCTCAGAGGATGACCTCTTGTTCTTTGTACATTTTTTGTTAATGGTCACTGGAGAGCTCTTCATTGCACATTTTTAGTATAACGTTTTATTATTTATAAAGTATTTTACCAGGAAGGATACAGTGAGATGTCTTGTTTTTATATATGTCCTGGGTTCATGAACATTGTTTTGTTACACTAGGTTACAAAATAATATTACTAAAATAACAAATTCAAATATACACATGTAACAAAGAACACAAACAAGAAAGACACAAGTGAAGTATAATGAACAATTTGATTAAGCCACTTCCTTTTTGTATTATATACTATTAAATAAAGTACTGGTACTGGATCAGAGATTATAGGAAGTTTAGCTCTTGTAACATGTCACAATTGAGGCTCATGTAATTACATTGCACAATAAAGCAATAGAATTATTTAAAAAAATATTAAGCTTATGAAGGTGGGTATGTGGCACAGATGCATATACTACATCCCCATATTGAATTATATTAGCATTGTACAAGGACATCTAGTTTTTAGTAAACTCTGATGACAGTTTTTCACTTTAAAGTCCAAAACAAAGACTTGGGTCTAGTCACATACCTAGAATTTTTTTTTTTTAAACTGACTGTGGTCTGTGTACTGTTTGATTTTGTGTTGATTCATAGTAGATAATTGTGTGCTTTATCTAAAGTGAACGGGTTTTGGAGCACAGCATCAATCTGTGCTAGATCTGGTCTGCTAGTATAGATTTTGGTGTCGACTGCATAGATGCATACAATTGAGGTTTTGCAGACAGTATGTAGATACTTTATGAATATTGTGAATAACAGGGGGCCAAGTACTGAGCCTTGGGGGACTCCACACATGTCTGGAGAGAGGCACAGTCAGGAATGAACACATATTTTCATCGACCTGATACATGTGATTGAATCCAAGAGTCGTTGGTTATCACCAATACCTACGTTTTTGCAATGGGATGTCATGGTGTACAGTGTGGTCTCTACAATGGTCTTTGTGTTATGGAGTCTTTGCAAAGTTGGTGGGGCCTGATCCTCATTTGCCATTTCAGATTATTAGTTAACTTAGTGATCAGGGTTGTGGCACATCTGACCAAAAATATTAAAGGTAGTTGTTACATCTAGGGGGCTTTGCAGGGTTTAATTGTCCACTAGTGGTGGGTTGTTAGTTGTTAGTAAATTCGACCTCCAAACTTGACCTCTCAAGATTTTTAGTGAATACCAATGTTTTACTTTGGTGAGTGCTGTCGAGCTGGGGTCAAATTGGATGCCACATTTTTAGTCTTAAAGTGAAAGTCGACCTCAAAAGTAGATGTTCTCAAGCTATTCTTGAATGTTAGTGAATAGACCCCTTTGAGAGCCCAATGATTATGGGTTTGTAATAAAAACAATATCTAAATATATAAAACCTAATGTGTAGAAGAGCAAGGTCATTCAGATTCCACACAATGTATTCAATTTGAGGAGCACAGAAAGTAACTAAATGAAACACAACTTTATATCCTTAGTGTCTATATAATCAGTGCTGCCACACCTCCAGTAAACATGCAGAGTAATCACTGGGGAGGGCTTAAGTCAAATATAAAAAATGTGAATTATGCCGAATGCCTGCATCAAATCACACTGGGGAAAAAAGCCTGTGTTCTATACAAGCACTAATCTTCATCTTGCACCAAAGTTAGTTTGGAGACTAGACTGTCTCTTTAAGTGTGAAATTCCCTTATCAATTCCCTTAACCCCTTCCCACTTGTAGTACATTCTGTTCCATCCTAATTTACAGTGCCCAAAAGCCTGTAGGACAGCATAGAATTTCCTGACTGTAACAGCTCAACGTGCCCCCCAGCAAAGAGCTGTGCTGCGGATCCCACTGCAGAAACTGGTAGTGGGATCCCCTCTGACAGATAAGACCACTTTGAGTGGCATTAGTCTGACATGGAAAATGTAGCTGACGTGCAAAGTGAGCACCAGCTACATTTTACTAAACATGCGCTGTGCCTGCACTTCAGTGTTCAGGCATGCCTCTGCGACATCACACATGAAGTTGCAAAGTCTAGAGGTATTTCGGTAGAAACCCACAGGGGTTGTAAAGACCCTGATTTTGCCTCTGCAAATGGGTCCCTGTCTGACGATCATAGGAGCAAAAAATATACCATTTTGACTCAGTGGTCCTTAGAAACTAAAGTGCCATCAGGGAGGAAGGGGTCACATTCCATGCAAGTCATGAATAAAGCCCTAAAAATGGAGGTGCTTGGATTATTTTTTTTATGTAGAGCAACAGCAACAAAAGACTGTCATGACACATTGATATGTTAGGTACTTTTGTTGTAGTCAGCACAGATCAGGTCATTACTAGAACAGATTCTCTTCTTCCAATGAAAGTTGGAAATTCACCTTCCTGAAACAATGTCCCTAGTTATTATTTCCTTTATTCCCTCTTACACACTATATGAGTCGCATATGACTGATGATTTTTTGGAGCATTACTGCAATAAACCTGCATTTTCCTATTTGTTTCAGTTGCGTTCGGATCTAAGCCCTGAACATTGGGCACACATTTGTTTTCTTTCATAGCCTATTGCTTTTTGTATCACCTCCTAGCTGATCAACATTACAGACTGGTTTTGGGACTTTTTGGAATTGTTTTATCCTCTTAAACATTCCGAACATAAGTCACCATATAATTGTGATGTGGAAATAATAACAACATAATGAAATTAAAATTGGATTTTTATTATTCAACGCGCCATTTTGTTTTCATATGTTTTCTACATAATAGTCTATATTGCCTCTTGTTGAATTCTGCAATAATAAATAACATGATGTCACACGGTTGGATTTAGCTATTTAATACAAATAAAATTGGTGGGATCAGCACACATAAAGCCAACTCCCAACATGTGTCTGAAGTTCGCATTAGGCATTGATGCACTACTGGTCCACTAATAGCCACAAATATCATGTGCTCCCCTTTCATACATGAACACAAAGCATGTATTAGACCCCCCCCCCCCCCCAACTGTCCTGATTTGCATAGGACAGTCCAGATTTAGGGGTAGATCTGTCCCACTGTCCTGACAATCTCTACCTTTGTTCCACTTTTTCAGAACAGAGGTAGCGTTTGGGGTGACAGTTTAACTAAAATGAGAGTCATTGGTGCTTTAACAGCGAATCCATTTTTGCTAAGGTTATATTATTATTGAAGATCATTTAGGGATTTAATCTTTTACAGCAGGCCCTTTTGATGTTATTCATCTTTTAGAAAGGTACATACAGCAAGATTAATTTACAAGGTCACGTCCTTGTTACCATTTAACATGTCATATGTGCAATGCCTCTTCCATTGTGAGAACATTATATGGACTCTGTCACCAAAGCATTGTTTATACTGGGGATGTAGAAAATAAAAAACAATCAAAGTTTCATTACATTGTGCTAGTAGTTACAAATAGAGATGCCAACTGGATGCCTGGGGAAATATTGCCATAAGGACTATTTCTATGGCAGCCATAGCATGGCTGGTATTTTTATGAAGAAAAAAAAAGATGGTGACCCTAGTTGCAAGCGAATGCATAAGTTAAGAAATGTCTTTTAAATATGTATGTGGTGTCCCCTGGTTATGACATCACCTGTGGCTTCAAATGCCAATAGTATTGTCATACACAGGAGACACCACATGCATATTTAAAAGAATATATTCTCTTCATCCAAAAATGTGTTTGCAATGCTGCTAACACAATGTGTGTGTGTGTGTGTGTGTCTATCTATATATTATGGTTGATCTTTTTTTCATTCTCTACATTCACAATATACACAATATTTTAGCAATGCATTGCGTTAAAAAAAGGGCTTCTTAGTAAATCTTTCCTTTTCAAGTGACTGGCTTACATTTGACAAAAAGCACTAACAGGAGGTTGGCAGAATAGAAGAAAGCTAATATCTAAAACTTTTTTTATTTTTATCTTGTACATAGACACATTACGCTTCTGGATGCAATGAACACAGCTTGAAACACGGAAATAAAAAAGTCTGACAAAGCTATAATTTGCGTATCTCTGCCAAGAGTGGATGGCTGCCATCATATCACAGAATGTGGGGAATATGATGGGGATAGTAATGTTAAAATGTATTTGAAGTGTTGATAGTATATAGTTAGTACAGTGAAGGGAATTGTATCTTTATAGAAGTTAAAAAAAAAAAAAAACATAGCAAAAAAAGCACATGCACCAAAAGTCATAAATCTTGCGTTAATAATTTAAAAACAATGACCCAAATGAATCAAGTTCCCACTTAAGTCCCCAATTAAGGTCCCACTTGTGTTACAGATGAATTGTTAACCTGATGTGATAGATGTTTAAAAATAAGTAATTTCAGATATATGAACTGATTGGCTTTGATTTAATAGCAGAATGTTGGATCCTCTGCAGAGATTCTTCTGTTAATGCACCTCATCTCTCACAAAGTAATGTTTCATGTTTTTATAACAAATTATTAATGTTTGAAAATGAATGTCATCATTAATAATGATGATGAATTGAGAATGTTGTTCTAGTACATGGGAATCTGAACATGTTTCAGCTTTTCTTATATTTATTTTTTATTCAGTAGGAAGTATGTGCTGTGTAATTTCTGAAACTCTTTGAAAATGTATTGTTTGGATATTGCTTTAGTATTGATTTGCCTTATTTATGTATTTGCATATACTGTATATCTAAAGTATATGTATATTTATTTGTATTGATATCCATTTGCTGTTAAAAAATGGTTGGTGGAGAGAAAAGTTGAGGAAAACCCCCCTCAAATTGGTGTCTAGTTTAAGAAGGTACTCTTGTTGTGTTTTAGTGAAATAATAGCTTATTGAGATATTTTGGTTTAAATCCAGAAGTAAGTCACAACAAAATCATAACATTGATAATGTTGATTTAATACTTGAAAAAAATTTGGGGAAAACGTCTGACTGGGAAAAGAGAAAGTACATCTGTGGGGACAATTACAATCCAATTAGACTAATGGGTGGAGCATAAATTAATTATTATTCTTTATTTATTGCTGTAGTTTTATATTATCATGGGTATCAGCAAGCACATTTTCATGTCATTTACTGTGCCTTCGTGGTTTGTGGGATCTTCCACATATGAGATTTAAATTAAACATATTGTACATAAGACCACATTGGGCCCTTCTTTTGAAACACCAGTTGGGGCTGCAGAGAACACCTGGAGTGGATACAGAAAAGGGTGGGGTCATGAAGGGTGGAGCCACAAAGGGGACAGGTATACTCAATGTCCCTTATCCGATTGAGCTTCAGGCTCCTGGTACAGATACCAGTTGCCTGGAGTTCAGTTCTCATTATGCAAATACTCATATACTTCTCACTGGCATATGTATAAATATAGCTTACTATAAAGGAAAAATGCTGAATATATATGTCTTGCACATCCCACTTCCAAAGCTGGACAAATTATATAGAACTTGGGAGCCAAGTAAAGGATCGATCTAGTCCCATAAATAAATATAAAATGGCACTTTTTGGGGTTTCATGAGCATTTTTTAACATGAGATGGTTTTGTAGGTTAATGTACCTACTATAGAATTACTATCTCTGCCTTTTATCTTTCCTCATAAACTTTGCTATTCTGATTTGTTTACAATAAACACTTTATATTATGTTGAGAGGTGCCCCTACCCTATTCTGTTTAGTATGCCAATCTTTGTATTTTAACTACTTTCCAAACTTTAACATTTCCCAAAATTTGGAGCCTTTGCAATTATAAAACTACTAATACCATTCCTCCTCTGGTCTTAAATTCAGTTGCTATCAACATTCACTATGGGGCAGGTTGCATAATATATTTGGAGAAATAAAAAACTGATAGTCTAGAATGTACATGCATGATTCATAACGTTTTCTGCAGGAATACTGGAAAAATCTTCTAATGGAAATACAAGGACTTTGCAGATTTGTAACTTGAAAATCATATATACACGTGTGCTTCTCAATATTTTTCATGATTCTACCCCTACAGTCTTTGGTTTCAGATTTTCTTACATGACGCCAATTATAACCCTAACCCTAATGTATTCTGACCCTAACACTTGTGATAACCCTAACCCTTATACTAACTCTAACCCTAGATCTAATTTAGCCTTTTTTGTATTGCAATGTTGGGAGCATGCTGCTCTCCAGTATGGTGTCCGCATTCTCTCTGTCGAGAGATCACAGATGCCCTCAGCAGTGAATTTCGTTGTTGCCTAATGCCTCAACATTGAGATATTACAGCAACAAAATCTGAGCAGTGTTAGTGATCATTGATCGCTAATACTGATAATTCCACCGTAGGACAGACTAGGTCCATCCTATGTGGTCAATGGAGTTCCATCCAGAATTGACGTATTCCATCCAGTATCACAAAAGGGGTTAAACCAATTTTCGCAATTTTGATAGCAAGTAGTGTCATCCAAGGTTCTGAGCGAAGGCTTGGTAAAAGACTTTTATCATTCGTGGGAAATAGTTGTTTAAAATGTTTAAAATTGAGTTGAAAATGGGCTCCAGTTGTTTCAGATGCTCATGCTTCTTCTTGAGACTGGTTGGATTGTAAGGTAGCACTTTTCAGCACAAGCCATGTTGGAACTTAACCATTTGTTTTCTTCTGATTTTCTGTGAAATCAGAGAGAGACTGTACTACTTTCTATAACTGCCTGGCTAATATCTTATAAACATCAACCTCCTCCACAACCTGCCCCAAGGAGTCAAAGTTGGTGTACTTGCTCGGGCATTAACCCTCTTGCAACAATGGATGAACCCGGCATGTTATGAAAAACATCTCACAGTATGACAATGGACTACCTGGTATGTCCTGTGGTAGATCCCGCATGGGCAGCGATCACCAGTCACTGCCTATGCTTAGTGAGTGTTGTTATGATGCCTTGATAGTGAGGCATCAAGCAACACTCCATCAAATGAACTCAGGTGCCGTACTGGAAGATTTGTTAGGGTTAGATTTAGGATTAGGGTTTGGGTCAAATGGTCTTTATAGTAGAACATTATTAGAAAACAAAAAGAGTTACTATTGCCCTATTACTTGTAAAAAAAAATAAAAAAAATTGAGAAAACCATGTAAATATGGCTTATGTCTAAACTCATGACAAATAGAAACTATTTAGACAAAGTCTTTTTTAAATTTTGTAATTATGTAAAAGATTTTTCAGGTCAAAGTTAGAAAATAATTTTTTTTCATTATATTTTACTATTTTTTTTTATAATAATGAAAATAATGGTTTCTAAAGAAAGTCCTTTTTATGGTGATAAAAATAGCATATAAGTTGTGTGGGTAAATTGAAAATTACAGCTAAATACAAACACTGCAGTTATAATAAAACAACCATGGTCGTGAAGGGTACAAACATTTCAAAATAGTTCTGTCACTAAAGAGTCAATCAAGGTCAGGGCAAATCAAATGAGGATACATGAAAGCTAATTTGTTGATTCAGACTGAATTTTCAGTCCCAATTTTGATTTTGATGCAGTTGACAAAGCTAGTTCAATATTAAGCTGTTCTGAAAACCTATTCTTGAAATAAACAGTTGTCGCATTACTAGTGCTTTTCAGCTCAGCCAATCACAGTGTATATAGTAAACAAAAGACTATGCTTATCATCATTATAAAATTGGCAGAGTCAGAGGCACATCAGGCATTCCAATTACACTGTACTTGCAGCATATTCACACCTGTTCAGTAAGCATCATTTTATATATGTATAATAGTTGTGCCTGTGACAAGCTTAGCACACTGATATTGTATTTATTTTGCCAACCCAGGCAGTCACCCAGGAATCAACTGCTTGGTCACCTACTGTTTCAATAACAAACTATATGTGTTATTAACCATTTGGCACAATTCTCCATAGTCTTTATGATTTCACCTGTCATGGTGTGTCATATAGCTGTTCTAATAACTTGCTTGTACTGCTTAGTATTTTTTTGTGTTGTTTTTTTTTTCAATATGATATAATATAAGATATTTATCTTCTTTTGGCAGAGGGATGCTAATAAATGGTCATTTTATGCACAGGCAGGTAACTAATGCATGCTTGAAAGTTAGGAATAATTCCTACATAAACAGGTAATGACCATACAATTCCATGCTGCTACATTAAACAGGAGAGTAGTAATTGTATTCTAGAACCTGATTGTTTTTCCCTTGAGCTACTGGATACTTTCCCACCTTATAATACATAAAGTTTATACAGGCTCATTTATGAGAATCCATGCTGAGACATTATCATCCTCGGTTGACATGATCACAGTGATTCAATGTTCAAGTCATCTACTTCAGAAACATGATGTTTGTGTTGTGGCTGTTGATAATGATTCAAGGGTTGACCAAGATTGTGAGCCCTAATGAGTTTGGACTCAATAACTTTTAATTTGCCTACCTTTCTATACACTTTACATGGCATTCTTGTTTGGTCAACAGAGTGGCTAGATGACTACTTCTGTCATTTTTCGATTTAATGTATACAATTACTATATTGCTATAATGTCAATCATTGGATGGCCATTTTGGTAAATAGTTAATTCAATTAAACATTGATTTTATGCTACCTATGTTTTGCTTTGTAGATTGTAATATGTTTTCATTTCAAAGTATTTCTAGAAATTTATAGGCCATAACACATTATAAATTATAAAGCAAATCTGATTTGCAACTAGTGTACCAGCATGCTTGGCTGGTACTGTGCTATCAAAGTATGCATTAGTGTTTCTTGCTTACATTTTCAACAACCTACCTTGTTTTTTATGAAAACCTTGTTATCGTTTTATGATCTCAAACTTTTAAGTGACCCTTTTTAGTAGGCTTCCATGTGCATATGGGCATTCACAGGGAGGGGCAATGGGGGGCACTTGCACCCCCCCGCCCCCCCCCCCCCTGTAAAATGAATCTGCAGTAAGGGAAACAGAAGAAGTAGGCTGTTTAGGTTAGGGAAAAAAATGTATACATAGAGATCAAGAAAAACACCTGTCAGACAGGGAATTGTAGTAAATAAAACAACTTTTATTTAATTCTATACTCCTCCCGAATGGTTTGGTCTGCTCTCTCAGTTCCGTTACCACTGAGCAATAGGGGTAGCTGCCCTGAGTGGACACTTCAGTGTCCACTGAATCTGCTACTTGAGTCCTACAGTTTCTGAATCCTTTTTTTATATTTTTACTTGCCACGTTGGATGACGTTATATTGGTTTTAATTATTATTCAGTTTATTCTTTCCCTCACTCACTACTAAACCTGTTTAATCATGGTATTACCCAAGTTCTTCCAACTACTATTGATTTCACTCACCCCATTGGTCACTAGCTATCTGTCTTTCACCCTATTGGCCACCTGAGATCCCTCCTTTCATCCTATTGGTCTCTTTCCCAGTCACTTTGGCTTCTTTTACCTTGGGATTGGCTGTTTTTTGTTTATTCCCACCTCTTTATTCATGTTTCCTCTGCCTGTACAGGGGCTGATAACTGGTTAAATCATTATTTTGGAACATTTTTCATGGCAAACCATCCAGAGGGCTATATTCGTATATAAAAAATAGAGTTAATACTCCAGCTGTTGAGACTCCATTTTTACCACACCGTCAGTGTGGTAAGCATCATTGGAAGGAGAGTACTCAACAAATAGAGTGCAAAAGGTTAGGTATTATATTATTATGCATTGGTATTGCTGCTGTTTTGGAATGCACATCTCATGATTCTCAGACATTTGGTTAGATGACCATCATGATACATGTAATGACAGCACCTGCAGTGGCAATGGTTACTACCACTGGAACCAGGCCTTTATGTTCATTTTTATTGCCTTTAAATGCTCTTTTTGTAATGTTTCACAATGTTTTCTGTGCATCACAGAGCTGCACTACACAACACATTAACTTGTGTTGACTGCAACTCCCATGATGTTTAGCAAGTACCATTGCTAACTGTGGATAGGGCTGTGCGAGGGGGAGGGGGCAATGGGGTTACAGTAAGTCTACAGCACAAACACTGTCTACAATAATATTCAACCAGCCATATTGCTACCTTAACTGTACTGAATCTGTAGCTGTAGACTGGGATTGTTACACTGCAACTTTTTTTGTTGTTGACTGCAGCTCCCATGATATACAGCCAGACTGGGGTAATAGTGGCTAATCTTTACCACCCCAGCTATTGTACACTTCCCATGATGCTGAGGTATATGCTGGTCTGTTAGCTACTACTGCCATGGTTAAATAATTGTCTTATAAATGGGTAACTTTTGTAACATTTGCCTCCCACCAGCAGGGGCGTTGCTAGGTCTTCGGATGATCTGGGGCTAGAGCCCAGATGAGCTCGGTCACACACAGGGGCGTACCTAGAGCATTTGGTACCCGGGGCGGACCCTGAGTGTTGCACCCCCCACCCCCATAATAAAAATGTAAGAAAACACCCACACATTTTTCAGTGTTTGAAAATTGTACAATTATAGATACCAGGAATATTGTGCCACTCAGAACCCAGTAATATTGTGCCAGTCAGATACCAGTAATATTGTGCCTTTCAGATACCAGTAATATTGTGCCAGTCAGATACCAGGAATAGTGTGCCATTCAGAGCCCAGTAATATTGTGCCAGTAAGATACCAGTAATATTGTGCCACTCAGAGCCCAGTAATATTGTGCCAGTCAGATACCAGGAATATTGTGTCATTCAGAGCCCAGAAATAGTGTGCCAGTTGGATGCCTGTAATATTTTGCCAGTCAGAGCCCAGTAATAGTGTGCCAGTCAGAACCCAGTAATATTGTGCCACTCAGAACCCAGGAATATTGTGCCACTCAGAGCCCAGGAATATTGTGCCACTCAGAGCCCAGGAATATTGTGCCAATCATAGCCCAGTAATATTGTGCCACTCAGAACCCAGTAATATTGTGCCACTCAGAGCCCAGGAATATTGTACCATTCAGAGCCCAGTAATATTGTGCCACTCAGAACCCAGTAATATTGTGGCAATCATAGCCCAGTAATATTGTGCCAATCATAGCCCAAGAATATTGTGCCACTCAGAACCCAGTAATATTGTGCCAATCATAGCCCAAGAATATTGTGCCACTCAGAACCCAGTAATATTGTGCCACTCAGAACCCAGTAATATTGTGCCAATCATAGCCCAAGAATATTGTGCCAGTCAGAACCAAGTAAAATTGTGCCAATCATAGCCCAGTAATATTGTGCCACTCAGAACCCAGTAATATTGTGCCAATCATAGCCCAGTAATATTGTGCCATTCAGAACCCAGTAATATTGTGCCAATCATAGCCCAAGAATATTGTGCCACTCAGAACCCAGTAATATTGTGCCAATCATAGCCCAAGAATATTGTGCCACTCAGAACCCAGTAATATTGTGCCAATCATAGCCCAAGAATATTGTGCCACTCAGAACCCAGTAATATTGTGCCAATCATAGCCCAAGAATATTGTGCCACTCAGAACCCAGTAATATTGTGCCAATCATAGCCCAAGAATATTGTGCCACTCAGAACCCAGTAATATTGTGCCAATCATAGCCCAAGAATATTGTGCCACTCAGAACCCAGTAATATTGTGCCAATCAGAACCCAGTAATATTGTGCCAATCATAGCCCAGTAATATTGTGCCATTCAGAACCCAGTAATATTGTGCCAATCAGAACCCAGTAATATTGTGCCAATCATAGCCCAAGAATATTGTGCCACTCAGAACCCAGTAATATTGTGCCAATCAGAACCCAGTAATATTGTGCCAATCATAGCCCAGTAATATTGTGCCATTCAGAACCCAGTAATATTGTGCCAATCATAGCCCAAGAATATTGTGCCACTCAGAACCCAGTAATATTGTGCCAATCATAGCCCAAGAATATTGTGCCACTCAGAACCCAGTAATATTGTGCCAATCATAGCCCAAGAATATTGTGCCACTCAGAACCCAGTAATATTGTGCCAATCATAGCCCAGTAATATTGTGCCATTCAGAACCCAGTAATATTGTGCCAATCATAGTCCAAGAATATTGTGCCACTCAGAACCCAGTAATATTGTGCCAATCATAGCCCAAGAATATTGTGCCACTCAGAACCCAGTAATATTGTGCCAATCATAGCCCAAGAATATTGTGCCACTCAGAACCCAGTAATATTGTGCCAATCATAGCCCAGTAATATTGTGCCATTCAGAACCAAGTAATATTGTGCCAATCATAGCCCAGTAATATTGTGCCACTCAGAACCCAGTAATATTGTGCCAATCATAGCCCAAGAATATTGTGCCACTCAGAACCCAGTAATATTGTGCCAATCATAGCCCAGTAATATTGTGCCATTCAGAACCCAGTAATATTGTGCCAATCATAGCACAAGAATATTGTGCCACTCAGTACCCAGTAATATTGTGCCAATCATAGCCCAAGAATATTGTGCCACTCAGAACCCAGTAATATTGTGCCAATCATAGCCCAAGAATATTGTGCCACTCAGAACCCAGTAATATTGTGCCAATCATAGCCCAAGAATATTGTGCCACTCAGAACCCAGTAATATTGTGCCAATCATAGCCCAATAATATTGTGCCACTCAGAACCCAGTAATATTGTGCCAATCATAGCCCAATAATATTGTGCCAGTCAGAACCCAGTAATACCCACACACACCTAGACACCCTGACATACACACACACACACACACCTAGACACCCATACACAGTCACACTTTTTTTTTTTTACTTACCTTACACTTGGTCCGTCATCCAGGACCTTCTGCCGGATGTCCGTCCACCTGACATCCGGCAAGCAGCTGACACAGCGCGACGGGGGCGGAGCTTGCACCCGTCGCGCTGTGATCTCTATGGCCAGGAGGAGAGGCTAGGGAGCGAGCTCCCTTTAGCAGCCTCTCCTTCCGATTGGCCCTCACCCCCGCGTGAGGTTAATCCTCCGATTCTGGGACTATGTCCCAGACGGAGGAAAGCTCACCGGGGGATTTTTTTTTTTTTTTTATATTTATAGCCCTGGAGTCTCGGGGCTAAAGAATACTTTAGTCCCAGAGTCTCCATTCGGGGCTATGAAGGGGGGACTCGGGGCTATAGCCCCAGTAGCCCACCCCTAGCGACGCCTCTGCCCACCAGGAAACCCCTCTCCTGAGCCAACAAAATAAACATTGGGGAGGAGGTAGGAGGTATTAGGGGTACTGGAGAGGAGATTTTGCGCTAACAGTGCAAAATGCGTTGAACAGAAGTTGACTTCTGCCTCCTCACAGTATCACTGTGACTGTTATTGGTTCCATGGATTTGTCTCACCAATTTTCTTCAATAAATTGCTGCTTGCAACACGCTGTGAGTCCATTCCTGCTATGATATTTTGCCCCACTCCCTGGGAAAAAAATTCTGTGGATGCCCATGTGCATACTCATTCCTGGAATTCTGGAATACTAAGAGACTTACCAGATTGAGGTCAAAGGCGTCTGCACTAGTCTTCTGCATGAAAGGGAAATTAATTAGTAGTACACCTGTGCTGCCGAATTCTGCAGACGCCACACACCTTCCACAGAGCTGTGTTCATCTCTGTGCCAATTAATCAGGTCTAGACCCAAAGAAAATGACTTTTATTACAATTGCTATTCTTATTTGTGTTACAGCTCCTGATCACTGTGCTGGTAAAAAAAGAATTGAATAGAATACAGACAGCAGTGTAAAAATAAGAGTTAAAATAATACCCATAACATCTTTGGGCTTAAGTGTTGGTACTTGGTTTAACCTTTTCACACCTTCCCTGCCAGGATATCAGTACTGTTATAGATTATTTAAGCTGGTTGCATACTTGTCATAGTCAGTACTATAATTACTAAACTATATGTATTACACATGTTAAATATTAGATAATGGAATTTATTTTAATTCATCTAATGCAATATAAATATATATGTTGGCTCAGTGCCCCACAATCCATTAACATCTCCTGTAAAAATAGAAAACACATCATTCTGCCATTTGTTTTATATTAAGTACACATTTTAGTTTATATATGGCTTTTGGTTAAATGTTATTTGACCTCCTGTCCCCAAGGGCAAAGGTCTATTCAGAAGAAGGTGTGAGTCATAAAATTACTAATTCTCTTATTTATAAATATGGGAATTCTGCAATAAATATACTGATTTTGCCCGAAAAACAAGTCTGAGTGAGATTGTGTAATCGCTCTTAATTTTAATATGGTGCCCGTAGGAAAAAGCCAGTAAAAAATGAAATTAATCCCAGAAACCACACATTTGTATAAAATATGCTCACACAATGAAAATAGGACATTTTGGGCATAACATTGTTAGAGTGTCTTCAATTCTGACATTTCCCCTCTGTTCTGCTTTAACTGGTGGCCGATAGAATACATCGAACCATACATTATTAACCTCTCTGGCTGTTAATGCCATAGGACTTAATCATGCCTATTCAATTCTATAGGCAGGAGTAAAGAGGAACATATATAGTTCTGTTCCAATAGTGTTAGTCAATTGTTAAACGAGCCTTTGTTCTGAGGTACTCTTCATAAGTGGTCCTAAAGGTAGGGCCAATAAACCTGGACTAATGAAAATTGCCAGTAATTTTCCAACTGTTAGTACTGACTGACTCAACAATCTATAGACCACATGCACAGTACTGCTGACTCTCATCCTCCAAGGCTCCACCTCCACAGCACCCAAGTTAGCCAAGGGAGGTATGCCAAATGAGATGTAATACAAACAGCTCCATCCAAATAATAACACTGCATGGAGGATTACGTAGAAAACATTTTGTGTACTCACTGCCCACAATGTTACATTTGTAATCCAAGTCTGTCTTCCCTTGTAATATTAGACAAATGTAGGGGTTTAAACCATTATCAAGCTTTTCAATCTTGGACAATTAAGCTACAGTGATGTTCGTAAAGATTGAATTTCTTTTCATGCTCAGCGTAAATAATTAGAAACGATGTCACCCGTATTCACTATTTATACATATCTTACAAATATGGCTTAATTAGGGTAAATTTGCCATGTGACCCTGCCCCCTGCTGGCTTTCCAATTGAAATACTATTAAGAAACAGGCTTATTTTTGACAAGTCTTGTTTAGACAAACACAAATATAGAAAGAACTTTTCCCATTAATAGATTTTCAACTTATTAATGGGGTGGAATCCAACAAAGGTACAAAGTGGAAATGTATGAATGGAAAATATTCATATGGAAAAAAAAAAGTTTGCCTTTTGCTGACGTTTCTGTAAATCAAGAAAAAAAAACAATACGTGCCCTTATTATGTCACATACAGAAATGAGAATAAAAACCTGTCCTGAAAACAGTGGTATACAAGCCCCACAGCATTGCATCATTATACCAGTCCCATAGTATGCCACTCCAGCCTCAGTTATATATGGGTCTATTCATCAAAGTTCAAGGTTAAAGCATCTTAACATGTATAGCATTGAAGAAAGATGTGACAGAGGGGATGTGATAGAGACATTTAAATACATAAAGGGAATCAATACGACAAAGGCTGAGACTCTATTTAAAAGAAGAAAATCCACACAACAAGAGGGCCAAGTTCTAAATTGGAAGGGAACATATTTAAAAGTAATATAAGGAAGTGTTACTTTACTTAGAGAGAAGTAGAGTAATACAGTGAAGGAGTTTAAGCATGCATGGGATAGGCACAAGGCTATCCTAGATATAAGATAAGACCAGCAACTAATGTATGGTGCTTATAGGCCTGGGACATCAACAGTATTGGTCAAAGGCATGATCACGCACCTCTTTATTGCTGGGAAAATCCCTGCAATGCCCGGCATTCTAAGCCCCACAATATATAAAGTGAAACACAGAGATGATGGCCATTCAGACCGTTGCAGTTGAATGGTGCTTTAATTGATCAAGGATAGAAGATACAGTCAGGAAACAACCAGGAAAAATCCCTTACGCATTTCGTGATTTTAGGCCCTTAGTCATAGGCTCTGAGCCAAAGCACAAACTCTCTCTACGTATAAAGATAATTAAGCCTCAGTTAGCTGCTATTCGCTCCCCAAGGAAAAATAATTGACGTCAGCGTCTGACCTTTTGCTTACTGTGAGAAAACTATTTATAGCACCAAAATATACTGTAAATACCATAGTTATACTTGCAAAAAATGTATGTATATTTAAAAACAAATTAAAACATAAATGATGATGTTAATTGAGCAAAAACATGAATAAGTGTTTCAAATGAGAATTTTAAATCTTGCATAATAAATAGTACTTCTTATGTCAGAAAAAGGGGAAAATAAGTGTCAAAACATTGTATCTATTTAGAACAAATGATACATTCATTTAAAGTTCTAATAGTTATCCCTTGCTATAAAGCAGATGGTATTGCAAAAGCACACAAACAACTGCCAAAAGGGAAACTGTGTAAACTAATCTATTCAATCGCTAGGGAAGGAGGATGCTAAGTTAAAGGGATAGAGTCCAAAATCTAGTGTTAACCTAGTAGGGAGATAGTCAATTAAAAAAATACTTAAAGCACACTCAAAACTTTTTCAAAACATTTTTCTAAATGTTTTGTGTGATCTATTCATTAGGGGGTTTTAAGGGAACTGACTTGCTAGAGTTGTTATAAATATAATTACAAATATAATAGAGGGGCTGAATGTTTTTTACCTGCCGCCACTAAAAGTTGTACTCAATAAAGAGAGAATGTATACAAAATACGTAACTTCGGCCAAAGCAAATTGGTCAAATTGGAACAAATCAAGTGTAGGCGTAAGAAGCTGCACAAAGCAAAATCCCTGACTGTCAAAAATGCTCCACTAAAACACTAAAATCATATAGACAGCAAAAGAATTGCGATGTGATAGTACCATAGAAGTGCGAACAGGTACACCACAAAAAGGAGACAGTAGGGAATAAAGATAAGGAGGACAGAATTAGATATGATATAAATATACAATACAAATAGTAATAATAAAATAAGTAATTAGATGGTCTGTATAATAGACAACATGCAATAATAATGATAATAAAATATATAGTCAATTAATTGATCAGTCTTGAAATAACAATGTCCTTGAGATATCTTGACACCCCTCGTGTGAATGCAGGATGAATAAAACATGCAATGTTTTGCCTTTAAATCTTCTGCCTAAATATGAGAGAGAAGACAGCACCATAGGGTGTACTGATAAATTAGTGCTAGTTGCGCACACTTTAATAATAAAATGTACAAAAAAGAAGATAAAATCGTCACATCAAATATATGGTAACACGAAAGGCGTCTCTGATCTGATGTCTGCTCACCGCTACCAAACGCTGACTTCTTCAGCGGGAGACTCGTAGAGGATTCATATTAACCCTTTCATCTGTGTATACATGTAACGGAAAAGCTATCGATATAGATACATTGTAATCCATTGAAAAAGCTATCAATATAGATATTCAATGTGCCGCTTTGATCTTCTTTTTTTAAGTGTTATCATTAAGGTGACGGAACTAGTTGAGTAAGTCTCACGCTCCTGTCTTATGGAATTGCTATCACTCACCCCATGTCATCACTTGGTTACTAAAAACATGCATTTTTATCAAGCAAGCGGTGTGCTGATTACGTCTTTTTGGATGTAAAGTTTGAAATTCTCATCTCAGTTCCCTGCAATTCTCTCTTTATTGAGTACACCCCTGAGATTACATCTGTTAATTCCATTGCGTTTATTTTTTCAGCCGATTTCTTATACGTGGATTAATTTTAGTATTTTTTTAATGGCCCTTTGCTTATGGGCTCTAACAACATTGTTATCAGAGGGGGGCATGGAGCCCAGTGAATGGTATCAAATATTTGGTCTGAAGCTGGTCAAAAAATTTAACTTCAGAAGTTTTACAGCTGTTTATTTGGAAAATCAAGCAGGTCATTACTATTTATCATCAAAACAAAAAGCAAATATTAATATTGCTGTTGGGAAAAACAGCATGAAAAGGATGGACATTTTACATAAAAATGCTGTAATAATAAAATGTTCAACCAGGAAAGATACTTCCAGAAATGTTGGTATTCATTTCATCTACCTTGGAAGGAGGAAGGGCTGAGTCAACCCTTCTGGGTATTTAACCTGTGACCACCAAGGGTTGAACAGATTTGACTGAGCTATCTCTATAGTGACAGAATTCAACCTTATTGAAGAGGTCTCTGTGCTCTGTAAAGCTTTGTCTGGAAGCGGACATGTTGAGCAGAATCTTGGGTCAGAACTTCCTTCATGTTGGGTAGGATGAAGAAAGATTTGACTTTTATTTTAATTATATGATATTTATTACATTTTTCAATATAAAAAGATACAAACATCGACAAACTATACATTTAAATGTGGTTTCCCAAGTGCATTATACAGATTCCTTACTTATGCTTAACATGTTATACTGTTTTACTTACAATTCATAATACAAAAACAGACTACGGAGACAAAACATACATAAAGTGCTTTATAAATTTCAAAATCTATTTTGAATACTAGATTATAAACCTAGTGGGGTCTGTGAGGGAGGGAAGCGCAGCTAGTTAGCCGAGTTTAGATGTAATCTTCTCATAAATCTATATTTTAAATATCTGTTCCCCAGGGTATCTCTTGGCCGGGTTGTTGTATCAATCATATCTGTTATCTGCTATAGCCTTCCCATTGTCCCATCTGTTTAGGGACAATGAAGATTCTCCTTTCCTCATTTCAAATTGATAGAATATCTGTTAATTTAGTATAGACCAATTGGGGATCTCCTCTTTCTTCCACATTCTCGCTATATTAAATTTTGGCTGCAGGTAGAATCTGCAAAGACTATATACATATCTTTAGACAGAATAGCTGTCACATCATGGACTATATTAAAAAAACATTTTCCTGAATATTCTGAGTACAGGGCAGGACCACCATATATGTATATAGTCCCTGACTGCATTTGAACAGCTTGTCTGCACCCTGATATATAGTGATACGGTGAAACAAGTGCTCAGTAAGGTAATTTATATGTATTCTGTCATTAAAACACTAGATGCTGTCTTTTAATTAACTCTACATGATTTTTTGCTTATAGGTCCTTTAAGGATTTTATCCAACAGATAATATAACATGTTCCTAAAGCCATCGATATCAGTGACAGCATATTACTCTCTGGTGTCACTCTACAAGAACATTATGATGCATTACAAGCCATGTTGAAAGAATTGGATGAACACAATGTGTCTGTCAGTATAGATCATTTGATTTCTTTCTGAACATAATCAAATTATTTTGGTTACTTTTTTTAAACCTGGAATGGGGCAAAATCCCAAATCTTATCAGGGGCTACTACATCTGAAAAAATAAAGCAGATGTCCATATATTTTTTTAATCCTAATAGTTACTTTGCAGAACACAATCATGATTTTAAAATAGGAACTTATTAATGCTCCCCCTATGCAATCTAAATATAGAGGTGCTATATTATTCACATGTTACACAAACTAATCATGCAGCGATATACTTTTAATTCTGATGAAAATTGACCATTGGCTACCAATAAGAACGGATAACTTTTAGATACCAGCTGGCGGTGTTAAGTTGTACATGCTCACCTTTATTGTCATACCTACCAACATCCTGGGGGTGGAGCCACATTGAGTTGTGTTGACCTGCAAGTCTGAGCTTAGGTACCCAATGTGTGGCTCTCACTTCTTACACATTTGTCCCATAATTACAACTCAGTGCCACATAGGTGGCAGATGAGCAAGCAAATGGATAGATGAAAGTAGGAGTATGTTATAATGGGACTTTGTCATGTTATGCATGCAGAGTACCTATGTCATTAAACAGTATCTAGATTGGGTATTATTGTAGAAAAACCTAATTTCCCTCTGGCTATTACTGATACTGACCAATTAGTTTGTATAAATGTGTAATATCTCCAATGCTGAAGATAGAACAGTTCATAATGTAGCACCTCTTCGAAACAGTCCAGACACATGTAGTTATTAAGACCTATGTAGCTTCTGGTAAAGTACTTTTTAATTATGATGATCATTGCTAAATATAACCAGTTGCACATTTTGTTAATTCCTAATAAGCCTGTGTAATCATGGCCGTTACAGATCCCACTGCTAGTTACTCAATGCACTAAGCAACACAGTGGCATACATTTTCTGCGCTCTAATTGTCATATCAGCATGGATACAACATTAAACCTCGCTGGAGAGATGCCCACCGCAAAGACAGATACCATAACCATGCCCTCCTCATTAAATATCAGTTCCATTTGTACTAGTTCGGAGTCACTGTGTAAAAGCCCCCGACTCTCCTTCTCAAGAGAATGACAAATTAGAGACCACATTCTTGGGAAATATACTAATCAACTATAGTCACACTGATTGAGCATTATTTAAGTTCTCTGCTAATTAATGTTTAAGAAATGGCTTTACAATGTAGATTTGGACAGGAGAGGGGAAAATAAACAATTTTGTTTTGTAGAACATTAGTAGAATATATATGTAAATGAATTAATCTGAATATATATATATATATATATATAAAACTAGTGCCTAAGATAGGCTTATATATAGATAAATCTGAAATAATTTTCATTATTTATATTCTGGGATGTAAAATAGAATAGAATATGAAATATAAAAAGTTTATATTCATGTTGACAGAACGGCATGATATCATTATACAGCAGGGGTATCCAACATGCGCCCAGTGGGTCAAATGTAGCACATCTAAGAAGGTGATTTAATGACCCATTACCTCATTAGCCCACTAAATATGTAGCTATTTTATATAGTTGAATTAAACTATTTTGGACTGCTTTTGCAGTATTGCTAAATAACTAAACATTTTTCTAAGGCTAACAAGTTATTCTTCACTCTTGCTGTATGTAAAATAATTAATGTCACCCAAAACCTATATTCCCTAGTGCCTAGGTGTACAACTGTGTACACCTAGTACTACAAATCCCAATACTTTCTCACCAGCTTTCTAGAATGGCAGGGGATTATTGTAGTTGTAGTATAGAAACAGCTAGTGATCTGCATGTAGGCACCTAGGCCACAGTTGGACACCTAACCCCTTTCTATCTGATTGTTTTGTCTGTTTTTTAATCTTTGTACCTTACCTGTCAATATGTCTGGTCTGCCTGTGTATATGTGTATATCTATCTTTTTCTGTCTATCTCTGTGTCTGTCTGTCTATCAATTCATGTACCTTATCTATCAGTATATTTGTCTTTCCTGTCTATTTGCCGCTGCCGCTGAGGATAACTACTAGGCTGATGAAATAGCAAAATGGGCCACTAAATTATTTTTGCCCCCCAGATCAAAAGTTTCCATCTCTCCTCTGTAAATACATCTCCATCTCTCCCAACATTTACCCCCAGCGATTCAGGATGCTGGGTGGTGGGAGCTTGGGAGGTCGAGAGTCAGTGCTGTCACCGAACTGATATCCTGACAGCTCTACAAACCAGAGAGTTTGGAGAGTGCGATCAGGGCCACGGAATTTCAGTCTTTAATCCCTCCGGCATTTTCCTCTGTCCCAAAAAATGAAACGGAGTTAGAACTCTGTGGGGCAGTAGACAGGCTCCCAAATCAGGACTGTCCTTCTCAAAGTGGCACAGTTAGCGCGTATGCCAGTGCTGTATTTACCGTGAGGCATCCTAGGCGGATGCCTAGGGCGGCAAATTTTGGGGGGCGGCAGCGCCCCCAAGCACTGAAAAAAAAAAAAATGAAAAAAAAAAAACCTGGCCCTTTAAAAAAAAAAAAAAAAAAAGGCCGCGCTTGCAGGCAGAGACGGAGGTGAGAGGGGATCAGAATATCCCCCCTCACCATCGCTCTGCCTGCCAGGCTGCACGGGGAGCCGAACAGGCAGCACAGAGAAACCTCCGTGCTGCCTGTTCGGCTCCCCGTGCAGTGTGCCGACACGGAAGTGCCAACAGTCACGTGACGGGCGCGCTGACGTCATTCGCGCGCCCGGTCACGTGATCTGTCGGCACAATTGCCGGGAAGCCGAACAGGCAGCATGGAGGGACCATGCTGCCTGCCACTAGCCACCAGGGAAAGGTAAGTGCTGATGGGAGACAGTGTGTGTGTGTGTGTGTGTGTGTGTGTGTGTGTGTGTGTGTGTGTGACTGAGTGTGATGGGAGTCAGAGTGTGTGTGATGGGAGACAGTGTGTGTGACTGAGTGTGATGGGAGTCAGAGTGTGTGTGATGGGAGACAGTGTGTGTGACTGAGTATGATGGGAGTCAGAGTGTGTGTGATGGGAGTCGAAGTGTGTGACTGAGTGTGATGGGAGTAGGAGTGTGTGATGGGAGTAGGAGTGTGTGACTGAGTGTGATGGGAGTAGGAGTGTGTGACTGAGTGTGATGGGAGTGTGTGTGTGATGGGAGTATGAGCTTGATGTGAGTCTGAATGATGGGGCATGTCTTAGGTGTGTAACGTGGGTGTGCAGCTTGGGTAGGGGGGTGCCCGAATTTTGTCTGCCTAGGGCAGCACAAAATCAAGATACACCACTGGCGTATGCATCTCATCTACTTCAGAAAAAATCTTTGACGCCTCTGTTATGGACGATGTTTAAATGGTTTTGTTCTTACAAGCTTACAATATATCTCTCTTTCTCTTACTTTCTCTCTCATTGTAATTTTTTTTTTTTTTTTTTTTTACATTTGTGTGACTTGTGCCTGTATAAAATATAGACATTTGTAATTATAATTACTGTTTAAAAAATAATGTCTCAGATTCTTGGGTAAAATGGCAACTGAAAGAATTTAGCTCCAATGTTCTCAAACAGTATCACACAGATATACCAAATATTTTTTCAGTAATTAAGATAATTAGTGTCCTACACAGCTTCCCAGACAATGTTGAACGCATTGTCATTCAAATTAGTTGATCTAGAATGTTAAGGAAAAAAAAAAATCTGAATTAGCATTCAGCAGTAGGTATTTCATTTGCTTTCATTTGAGGCCACTCTGTGTAGTGTGTACGTGTTTTAAATAAGGCAGCACTGTAATTATTTCATCACCTTCTTGTAGACACACAAACAAAATTCTAAAATACAACACACTGTTTCACCCAATCTGGCCATTTCCATGCATGAAGGATCATCTTATCAAAATTGTTCATAGCAAGGGTGTACCTAATCAGTGCAAGGATATATTTATAGCAAACTATCAGTATATTCAACAGCAATAAAAAATGTTTCGGAAAATAAATTTGTATTAATGGGAATTTCCATCTTTGAATTAAAATCGACACGACAACCATGCAGAGATTTAATACTGTATTTTTAAGATGAATACACTCTCGTTGGATTTTGTATATATATATAAATATAGTTGTGTATTATAATAACACAAAGAACCTATTTTCTTTTTTCTTTTTTCATACCTTTATTGTCCTTTAGAGAGCCCTTTGTATTTGCCCTCTACATAGTTATATACCATTATCATATCCTCTTCAAGATGCCGTTTCTCTAGTGTGTTTACCCTTTTCTAGCCTTTCTTTCTAATTAATACTTTCAATTCCACTTATTAGTATTGTTGCTCTCCTCTGAACTTTCTATAGTTCCATAATATCTTTTTGTAGACAAGGCACTGAGAATTGACCTGCATATGCAAGTTGAGATCTTACCATGGACCTGTAATGAGGTAGAATATTACCATCCTCCCGTGAGTCTATACACGTTTAACACATGCCAATATCTTATTTGCCTGTCCAGCCACCTGCTTAGATTTCCTCTATATTTATTTATCTGATCAAAAAGAAGAAGAATGGTGGGGCGGAGCTAGCCAGCAAAGAGAGAGGTCGCATGGTGGAGGAACTCCCTATGCCTAAAGCCTTTCTAGCCAAATTTCTACATGGCATCTCTGCTTAAACAGCAAAGAACCCCCATGACAGAAATGCGATGGGGCACAAACAAAAGAAAAAGAATGACAAAAAACAACCCAAAGGGGCACAGATATCGGCCAGCTGCTGACTAGGCCTCTCTGACCTACTATAGCTGCTTCAACAACTACTCATGCCCGACTGAGAAGCGATGCTGATGATAACACAGCAGACTCGGATTCCTCCCAAGGTGAAAGTATATTAGTCCCCCGTATACCCGTCGGTGATGATGATGTCCCTATAACTATGGGGGACCTTTGTAAACTCCTGTATGACCTTCAGAATTTGCTGAAAACTGACATGGCTGCCATCAAACAGGAAGTTGCTGCTAACTCAGCGAAGATACTAACTCTGGATGCAGTGGTTCAGGAAACTAAGCAAGGGTTCTTAGAATCCCAAGATCAGATCTCGCTGATGACACAACATATCTGTCGCTTGGAGAGTCAGCTGATGGATACCAGATCATGGCAAGCAAATGTACGAGTCCCTGGGGTTCCAGAGACGGTCAGGCTGACGATCGACAAGGACAGCCAGATCACTGTCTGCAATATGGATGAGGCTTCCGACGCACTCGTCGCACTGGATATACCCCAGATGAAGCTGAACACCTCTGTAAATCCTGAATTGGCATTGCACACAACATAGTCTCCTCAGCCCACGGAAACTACTAGCAGCCACTCAGCTGTTAAGACTACCTCCCATTGAACTTATGATGTGGGGGTCTGCGGACATGCTGTTGACTATAATGTTTACTGGCTTCTATAGTATAAGTTTTTATATGAGCCTCATATAATATCCACCCCCAGGGGCAATTCCTCTGTATCCCTTTATGGGTCAGAGGAGCTTTCTCAGACCACAAAAGTCACCTCTGGAGCTCATTTTTTGGCAGAACTCTCGTGTGGTGCAGGTAACCCTACCTTGCGTTACTCTTTTCCCTTCTCTTTTGTTCTACCTTCTCTTTCCAGCTCAACTTACCCTTTTCCTACTGATATTTTTCACCTTTTTTCTTTTATATAAATGTGTGTGATATGGATAGCCCAGTTACCTGTGTTACTAGACCATTGTGAAACCCAGATGGCATTAATTACCATTAAGTGTATTTCCACCACTTCATGTCATTCCTACATTCTTATTCTGCCCCTTTTTCCCTCAATGTTGATTCTTGAACCAGGTTTGCTCCTGCTTACCATTTACCAATGTGGACAGCTGGCCTGTTGCTTTATTTTAACCAATCATGACTGGTTTTAATTCCCCACTGAATGGCTGTGTTGGTTGGTTAGACCAGCCTGTCTAATTACTTTTTATAGCGACCACAGATTCTGTGCCAAACCGTTTACAATTTCGTAGTTCTGTTTTTAGCATCTCTATTGTCTTGCCCACCGAGTCAACCTCCATGATGTCCTGTAGTTTCATTTATATTTCTTGAATTGTATTGTTATGCTCATTCTGAGACTGTTAAAACTAACATATATGTATCTATATCTAAGAACATGCCACTTCTAGATCTTATGTACTATTTGATTTCACAGTTGTACAAGAATGTGATGATTTTTCTTGTGTGATAATAAATACTTTATATATTATAGAAAAAAAGGGAAAGAATAAAGCGTTGTTTTGATGGACATTTTTATTTGACCTTATTAACTATGAAAATATGAGTAGCCAATCTCTCTTTCCACAATCAGAACTGCAGCCTCAAAGAGCTAGGGCTCCATGATATGTAAGCATGGAAGTCTCAGTGAGTGTTCTGAAAATTGCACAATTAGTTTTGAATGGTGGTCACTAGGATCATCATGCAGAAAGGCCTTTTAATCAGACCAAAGATTGTCCCATGATGAACTACGACCAGAGCATTTGCTGCCTCTACAAATTGCCTTCTTTTACATGCTCTAGCTTTTCGGATCGCCTATTGATGTGGTAGTGATACCATGATGACATCTAGTGGTAAAAGTGTGTTTGCAATAACCATACCAAGCCTTTTATTTATTTATAGAGAACAATTACAATCTGGGCAAGTGTCATCCACTTTTTAAGTACATAATATGAAAATAAAGTAATCACGCAATAATGATTAGTTCTATTGAAAATTACAAAATAGCATTAATTAAAATACTATATAAAATTTAAGACAACTATGCAGCATTGTCTCTGGGATTGTAAAAATGTCTCATGTTACTTAGAGTACCTGAAAAATATGATTAAGTGCCAGCAGACAAGAAACACGTAAGGTGAATTCCCCACTGTTTGTATTCCTGCACATTTTTTTGTGATATTGTCGGATCTTTTTGTAATAATTATTTTTACTTATTTTACCGGATGGGAGAGTGTAAACGTCTTTTATTTTTTTCTTTCCTTAAGAGTACCTGAAAAATACCCTTAATATACAATCTTCCTATAAGTACTTAAGGACCAATGACAAATTAGGACCATGATAGATTGTCCATAATATAATGGTTCTGGTATGTCATAGGTGTGTTGATAATGATATTTCTGACGCTTGTGGTCGATCAGACGCCTCTAGCACATCCAAATACTGCGAATTGTTGCTTTAGCTGTCAAGGTACTGTTTGCCTGCTACACTGCTTGTGTCTGATATACAGACATCCGTGGCTAAGAACCTCCAAGTCTCCATATTCCTTTTTATTTGTACTAAGTAATCTGTTATGTATAAAAGGTACAGTGAGATTATTTTCATTAATGTATGCTGTGAGCACAATCTGCCTTTTCTTGTTTTTAACATAAAAAGGATAAGAATTACAAGGCTATGCTTTAGGTTCAAGCTGAGTTCATTTTGAAGATTGACCATCCTGCAGTGTATAAAATGCACACCATAAACATAACAGAATATTTAGCTTGAATTCTAATTTAGTCAAACACAATCCTCCAAATAAGCAGGACTTTCTTTACATACCAATTCTCCCTGTTCTGCATATATAGTATGTGTAATGCACGGGGTCCAGGATGGTAAAGGGACCCTGAGTGCCCGAGATCTGGAGCTACGGTTCAGGGTGGAGACACAGGACCTGGTGCTGGGTAACTGCAACCGCTTGGAGGTTTGGGAGCCATAACCAGGCCCTGTAAAGCAGCTGCTGTATCCAGGTCCCAGAGCTATAGAGGAAATGAACTAAATGACAGCCAAGCAGACCTAAAACAGAAAAGTAACTGAGGGAGAGCAGAACTGAAATAAAGAGTGCAGAGCTACAGGACAGAAACAAGACATGAGCAAGATAAAACAGAAACCAAACTAAGGTTAAACAATACAAGGCACAGGGTTAAGGGATTACAAAGGAACAAACATAAATACAGGAACTAGCCTAACACTAAATATGGTAAAGGTGGTGGTTTTGTTCACCAATTGGCCAATTAGATATTAGCTTGCCAACCACGTCAAGGTACCCCACAATAGGCAAGTCCTTAACTAAGACACAATATTAGCAAAGCAAATACAAATAATAAAATCTAAAAGACATACATGGAATAGACACAGAGGAAATACCTGTAGACTACACTACTAAGGACTGAACAGAAACAGGTGTGGTTTAAATAGAAGTAAACTGACAAGGAGAGGGAATCAGAAAACCTGGAATGAAACATAAGGACAGGAAGAAAGAGAACTACAACAGGACTACAGGGCAAGGACGGGACTACAGGGCAAGGACAGGACTAAGCATAATAATAATAAACAAGAAAGCAAAGCAAGAAGGATACAGAAAAGCCTGGATAAGTCTGCACAAGGGTGCATGGTTACAGTATGTTGTCCATTGCATACTAGTATGTTATTTTCTTTTGTCTCTGATAGTCCTCTCTGCTGTCTCTTGTGTCTTGTGAGTTGCTCTACATTTAGTGCTGGCAGTAGACTTACTCCCACCCAACTTGTTGCCCACCCACTGTGCTTAAATGCATACCGCGCAAGTGTCCCTATTTAGGAGGGACAGTCCCTTTTTCGCACCCAAATCCAACTGTCTCTTTTTTCGTCCTCTGGTGTCTCTCTTTTCTGGAAGCTCAGAATTTTTGCTTTGTATGAGTGTATCACAGAGCTCCACAACAATAACCCTCACAATAATAAAGCCACATTTAATGATCGATTATATTTCATTTGTGTAAATAGAATGCCTTTTCTCATTCTAAATGACTTCCCAAATTCCATAAATAGTTAATGATTGGCCATAAACTGACGGAAAATATTCCGACAATGCAACGCTCATAGCCACACCTTCAGCCACTCCTACCAAAAGAAAAGTGTCCCTCATTGTTCATTTGCAATGTTGGGAAGCATGTCAATGGTTTATGTAGGTAGAAAAGTGCACGTAGCACTTACTGTTTATTTTTTATGTAAGCATGGTTACTCACTGTAAGTTTGTCCTGCCGTGTGATAACATCAGACTAACATGTCGAGAGATATTATTACATTGTGTATAGTGAGCTATATATCCAACCAGAATATGTTTATTCCATTGTCCTCTCTGACATTTATCAGTAATAAAATTGACATATATACTGGTTCGAATCATTTTTAATATTTAAGAATCCTGATGTAAATAGTAATGCTAAAGTCGTACAGTGTCCATCTGACATTTAACAATTATTTAAATGATAAGCCATTCAGCAAGACACACTGTATATAGGAGTATGCACACTGCTTAGATCTATGGGAGAACAGAACTCTTTAGCATAGAACCTCTTTTGCTTTTCAGTTCTGTAATTTTCCTCTAACTGTGTGTCACATATTAACCTGGCTGAAATAATAATGACATAAATTCTTTGGAATAATTTAAACTGTAATGCAATTAGACAAACATCATGCTTCCTGGTACCACAATTAGATATGCATTAACGTAGTACTGCACTGTGATTTATTGTCCTTCTAATGAAGTTGAGCTTTGTGAAATTACAAGATCAGTTCACCCTCCCAATGGAATTTCCCATTACTTATTATACCCCCCTATTGTATTGTTTAACTCCCCTTTTCTATGGTTATGTTGGACCATGACAGTCAATGCCAGAACATGACTGTTTTGTGCCCTGACTGAAAGAACAATTTCTGGGGCCATACTACTTGGACAGAGTGGCTGTCAAGGGTCTTCCTAATTGGCATGAGCCTGGGGTGCATTGAACCTGCTCCCCCCTCTATTGTTCCTTCCCTGATGACAGTATCGTGACCTAAGCCTTCTCCTTACCTTAGGCAGTCATTTAAAGGAATTAGCAGGATCCTCTGCACTTTTGCCTAACCAGTTAACCTGTTGAAGTTATCGAAAGGCATCTATAAAATATCTACTGTGTTTAATAAACTATCTGCATGTTTAAGATAGTGTCTGCCGCCTATCATCCTTCTTTTGAACAGTTTTCACATTACCTAACCTTCATAGATGTCACCACAACTTTAGTCTAGTGTGGTATTAAACATGCATCAAACTGAGAGGTGTGGCCTGACTCTAGGCAGAGATATACGTGTTCCACTTAGGATTTTTCGGACAGGATAGAGAAAGCTGTAAATAGGTGGGCGTGCAGCAAAAATAAACCTGCAAAGGGGAAGGGGGGGGGGGGGGGATCCTACAAAGCCAGTGACAGCTTCTTGTTCACTGGCTCCCTGATTTTTTTTTATTTCACAACAGTGATTGGTCAGTGATTCAGTGATGTAACTGGCATCCTGCACATGTGCAGCAGGCATTACCACAGATATATATGGGAGGCCTTTTGTTGGCTTCCAGGAGATGTTGACCATACACCCTGTTTGGAATGAGTAGGAAAGGACTTTATGAGGGATAAATCCCCAGGATAAAGTTTGCAAAAGTTAAAATGTACTTTATCTCCTAAAAAGTATTTTTTTTACTGTGAGTGAAACATTATCTAACCTTGCTATTAAAAGGAATACAATGAAATGTGTACATTACGTTAAACATGCTTAATGTGTCCGTTCTGTGCCCTGCAATGCAATTAACACATTCCACATTGAAAATTGTTAATTTGCATATTGAATAATTAGTTGACATCATACATAGGAGATGACACGGACACATGTTATTAGTTTAATTACAATGCTATTAATACAGTGTATAGATGTATAAGGGTGATGTTTAGTTGGAAGTTTCATTTTAAGTTTTCAGTTTAAGTATAAGCAAAACATTGTAACACTACCATAATTATTTTCAATTTGTCAGCTGCAGTATTTATTTTTTGTTTTTATTTTTAGACTATACTGATACTTTAAAGCAAAACAGTGGTAAAATGTCTTTACTAGGCAAATTACCTTTTATTGCTTCCCGATTTTACACACATTCATGCTTTGTGCTTTATTTATATTTTATACATTTTTATTACAACTTTCAGTGCCACCTATGTAAACAACCTTGGTCGAAATTATAAAAAAACAGATACTTTTTATATTTATTAAATCATTGTTTTATCTTCAAACCAGAGTGCAAAGGGAATACGTGTACCTTGGATATTTTGCTTTATCTAAGCTCACATAGATATAGCGATCTTAACAGTCTTCTCGCTGAGTTCAAACATCTTGATCTGATAAACAACTATTAGTGTGCCCTGTACAGAGATCTCTGTTTATTGAAAACAGGAATTTATAGATAAGAGAGGAAATCAAGTACACTAAGGATAGTTATGTCTGTAAATTCAATTTTTGCAAAGAACAAAATTATAAACGAAACACTTTTGTTTTTGCCCCCATTTTACATGAGCTGAACTCAAAGATCTAAGACTTTTTCTATGTACACAAAAACTTATTTTCTAAAATATTGTTTACAAATCTGTCTAAATCTGTGTTAGTGAGCACTTCTCATTTGCGGAGATAATCCATCCACCTCACAGGTGTGGCATATCAAGATACTGATTAGACAGCATGATTATTGCGAAGGTGTGCCTTAGGCTGGCCACAATAAAAGGCCACTCTAAAATGTGCAACAACCAAAGTGTTGCGTTTATAATTTTGTTCAGTTTATATAGACAATAAAAGCAATTAAAGAAAAATCAAATTATATGAGTGGGTAGAATGACATTAATGGACACTGTTTATACAAAATTACCGTATGTGCTCTATTATAAGACGACCCTGATTATAAGACGACCCCCCAAACTTTGGATATTCCTTTAGGAAAAAAACGAAAAGACTGAATATAAGACTACCCTATAGTAAAAAAGTTCAACTTGTATATATTCACATGTAAAGTGCTTTTTAATAAAAATTATGATATCAAAAAATGCATTTCTTGTTTTTATTTCCTTTTATGTGCCAATGCTGCCTCTCTTTCCCCTCCTCCCAGCGTTGTCTCTCTCCCCCCCCCCTTAGTGTTGTCTGTCTCTCCCCCCAGTGTTATCTCTCTCCCCCACCCTCCCTTTATCTCTCTCTCCCCTCCCTTTGTGTCTCTCTCCTTCCCTCTGTGGGTTTTTCTCTCTCCCCCTCCCTTTGGGTCTCTCTTTGTCTCCCTCCCCTTGTCTCTGTCTCTTCCCCCTCCCTCCTCTTGTCTCTGTCTCTTTCCCCCCTCCCTCCCCTTTTTTCTGTCTCTTCCCCCTCCCCTTGTCTCTGTCTCTTCCCCTCCCCTTGTCTCTGTCTCTTTCCCCCCTCCCCTTGTCTCTGTCTCTTTTCCCCCTCCCACCCCTTGTCTCTGTCTCTTTTCCCCCTCCCTCCTCTTGTCTCTATCTCTCCCCCCCTCCTCTGTTTCTCTCTGCCACCCCCTCCCTCTTACCTAGTCTCTCCCTGGTGGCTAGTGGGGGCACCAGGGGGGATGACTGCGCTATCGTGCAGACATCCCCCTGCTGCCCGAATGTCCCTGGTGGCTAGCGGGGGCAGCCAGAGGATGTCTGCACGATACGAGCAGACATCCCCCGCTGCTGCTTGGCACTTCCGCCTGGACTTTTATGATGAAGCCAGAAGGACCCGGCTTCATCATAGAAGTACCGGCGGTCGTGCCGGGCAGCAGGGGAGGATGTCTGCGCGTATCACTGCTTGAGAGGGGTATCTAGGTCCCCTGCAGCTCTGCAGGGGACCTGGATCCCAGTCTTATAGTCTGACCTTGATTTGAGGTCAGATTATAAGACGACCTTGAATGTAAGACAAGGGGTCTTTTTCAGAGCATTTGCTCTGAAAAAAACCTTGTCTTATATTCAAGCAAATACGGTAACTAAAATTATATATATAAATATATATATTAGCTGATCAGGAACTTAACCCCTTCCCGCTTGTAGGACGTTCCATGCCGTCCTACTTTTCAGTGCCTAGAAGCTAGTAGGAAGGCATAGAACGTCCAACGTTAAACAGCTCATCGCGGCTCATGTGCAGACCACGCAGCCGTCCTACTTTTCAGTGCCTAGAAGCTAGTAGGAAGGCATAGAACGTCCAACGTTAAACAGCTCATCGCGGCTCATGTGCAGACCACGCTGCAGGGATTGCAATGGGATCCCCAGTGTCAGATGAGTGGCCTCAGTCTGACTAAGGAAATGTAGCGAACGCTCAAACATCTCCGGCATCCCTACGTGCCCTATATTCCAGGTTTGGGCACGTCTCCGTCACAAAGTATCGCGAGATGCCAGCAGGGACCGACAGGGTCTATAGAGACCCTGATCGGGTCCCTGTATTTGTGTTCCTGTCTCCGATCACTTCATGATCGGCAGCCAGGGACACACAGACGTTGGATGGTGCTTTGGCCGTTAAGAACCAAAGAACCATCCGTCGTGAAGGAATTAAATGACAACTGTAGTCAGAAATAAAGTGATGTTTGATTGCAAAAATGCTGTAATAAAATAACACAAATGTAAGTGCCCTTAAATAGATCTACCAGGGGAAGACAGTCTTTTAATTGAACATAATGTAATTTTTCACTGACAGTTGTCTTAATTTCATTTTTTACCTACTAAACATTATTTTTCATGTGTGCTTCTAATATAGAAGTACAAGTGAACAATTTGTTGTCTTTAGTTTGACGATAAAATGGTGTGTACTTTTGACAGTAAATGCCAGTTGTACTTTTTACAGTAAATGCCAATTTTACTTTTGACAGTAAATGCCAGTTTATCCTTTGAACGGCAGTTGATGCTTCCATGTGGCAACCTGGTCTAGCCAGTGACAGGCTCTAAAGAGCATTTTTTTTGCATGGTATCAGTAAAGGGGACCATAGCTAGCTCTGCTGATCCCAAACAATGATAAGACCCAATTAAGGAAGCGAGGGTTAAGAAAATATCCTTTAAGAAAACAATGTGTTTTGAATAAGGGATCTGTGGTGTCTCCTGTTTATGATATCAATTGTAGCTTGATATGCAAGCAAACTACGGTCAATGGGAGATATATAATATTTGTATATTAAACCACACAATTATGTAATCAGCACTTGACAGAGGAATCACACTTAAAACACATTACTCTTAATGTATACATTTTATACATTTCCTTGTAATTCTGCTAACATGATTTATAGATCATTATTATATATTTTTTTTTATTCTCTACATTTGCAACATAAAAAATGGTTAGGTGGCTTGGTCAATTTAAGTCACATGTTAAATAGAACAATGTATGTTGTTTGAATGAAAAACTATATGTTAATTGACCACACAATAAAATAGTAATGCAGAATTCACTTTTCAATTTTGTGAAAATCTTAACATTCTAAGCATATTTGAGATATTTGATTGCAGTTGTTTGGCACAGTGGTTGCTACTCAGGATCTCTGTTCACTGCTCTATTGCTGAGGAGTGGATATGATATCACTTTTGACAAATTTTGGCCACCAACATATGCAAATTGTACCAATCTTACTTTCTGTTTGAAAATGTTTTGTTCTATTTTGTTCAGGATGGACTAGAATGAATAATAATAAAAACAACTATAATAATGATAATAACATGATTCCCATTAAGATATTGTCAGGTTTTCAAGTAGATCTTGGGGATGTTCCATACTCCCAACATCCAAAGGATTTTGTTATGAACTTATCTAGTGGTACTTATTTTATTTTCCCCAAAAGGATGACAGGGCTGAGTGAGCCCTGTGCAGAATTAAACCTCCAAATCATAAGAGTTGAACAGATTCCACAGATGAGCTATCTCATCTCTCATCATGTGGTATACAATTTCTCATTACATGCTGGGTGAAGAACAAAAAATTCTAACAAACTTAAAAGTATCCAAGAAACTGTCTGATTTCTTCAATGCCAGAGATCATCACTATAAAAAAATAAGTTTTAATAGGGATATAACATTCTAAACAACATAATAGCCGAAGCGGGTCTGTCACAGAAAGTAATTGGATCAACTGCACTTCTGTAGGAATATCATCAGCACCCATTATAAGAGCCACATGGGACAGCGACCATCAATTGTGAGGCGTGAATTATCACATGGGTTCACGGATAAATGAATAGTCCGAATGCAACTCCTTCATTGTAGAATTCTATGAATAGCAGAATAGCTCCTTAGAATCCTGTAAAGTGATAGAATTTGTACTTGACTCATTTTTTCCCATTATATAACATTGTTATATGTTTGGCGTTCTATTAACAAAGTGCCATTAGTATGCCATGTGTGCCTAGTGGAATGTCCTTTAAAAAGGCTTTCCAATAGCAAAGAACTCACTGATGCATCACTCTCAGAGCACAATCTCGGTGGATCTATCCTCTCACTAAAAATAATACTTCATGTTCTAGCCAATTCCCTTGCCTGCCTTATTTCCATGCTTAGTAGTTTGAATTTGCAGTTGGTTGGGAGCAGCGTGGCTTTAAGTGCACGGAACATAGAAAAGCAGAGAGTACAAGTGATGTAAAGGGAACACTTGCCAAAGCTAGAAGGCTAAGAAAGTGACATGAAAATCAATTTGGAAAATGCAGTATCATTTTGAAAACACTTTCCCAGACACAATTATCTTTCTGAGTACTTTTGTTGATCGACTTCTGACACCTCTTTTTGATTACTTGAAGAAGGACTATTGATATCCTTAGAATGAAATGAAAGAGGGTATTTTCTTTTGACAAAACCTGAAGTAATAAATACTTATACCAAAATATATTTACTAAGATATCTACTAAAACTCAATGCAGTACTATAAATATTTAATCCTATCTTAATTATAATGGCTCAGGAATTTGAAACCATTCCATACATTGTCTTTGTTTATGTTTACGATATAATTCTAAATAATAAAATGACGTCTACAGAAATATAAATCCTTATAATCTGGGATATCAAAGAAGTATTACTAAAAAAAAAAAGAAGTATTATTTTTGAAATTTAGTGGAGATATAAATGCTTTCAATGGCCAGTAATTTCTTTTTAATTAGTATGTTACTTGATAACTATTCTTAAAACTTGTGTAAAAAAAAAAAACGTTTTAATGCTTGACATTTAACATTTATAACTTTGAAATGTTATAATTTTCGAGAGAAATATGTATATGTTTTCTAATAATTTGCACATTTATTTTTTCCAGCACTTTTGCAAGTAACTATTTCCTTGAGCAAAGTTGAAATTAGTGTCGGTCAATCAAAATATTTCACATGCACAGGTAGGTACAATATTTTTTTATTAAATTTTAACTAAAGGTCTCCAATTTTGTATTTTTTTTTTAATAATAAGGATTTGGATTTTAGTATATGCAATGTGATGTCCAGTATACCAATCTGATCTGTACCTCTCTCTTAGAGCTCAAAGACTTTACGTCAAATGTTAACTTTAGAAACATAGAAACATCAAATGTGACAGATAAGAACCATTTGGGCCATCTAATCTGCCCAATTTTCTAAATATGTGTATTTGTCCCTGGCAGTGTCACCACCATTTCTTAAAAAACAATACCAGCCAAGCTGTTGTCTCCATAAGCTTAACCCTGGCATCAAGCCAACCTTTTACCGGCATGTCGGTAAAATACTGGGTGGCGGCAACCCTAGTCCCGGTCCCTATCTTATATCTAGGAAAGCCTGGTGCCTACCCGTCGCAGCCTTAAACTTCTTAACTGTGTTCACCGCTATCATTTCCGTTGAAGGCTATTCCACACTTTAAGTACCCGCTCAGTAAAGTAATACTTCCTGATATTATTTATGGAACTCATAGAAACTTTTATCTAAAAAATGTGCTTTTCCTGTGATAGGTATTACGTATTTAGAGTTAAAGAATAATCCAAAATGTTAGTACCATCTATGGGTTTCAGTAAAATAATAAGACATAAATCATATCATAGTTACATAAAAATCCTGACCAGGAAAAGTAATGTTAAATTCAACTTAATAATCAGTTTAATATAATAGCATTAATAAAAAATAAAAATACACTGCAATTATTGTGGGTTTGCTGTATAGTGTGCATTCCCCTTTTTAGTAACATTAGCAGATATTAGTAGTGTCCCAATGTTTTGCAGAGACCTGACATGTTTTGCTATACACCTTGCTCAGAAGTCAAACATTAAATAGAATGTACCAATCATTCCTGCTTAAATATAATAAGATAACATACTGTGTCAATACAAAGTCACTTAATTATGGAATGGTTTATTAAAAAACACAATGGCATAAGAAATTTTAAATTACACATTACATGCAAATAAAAACAGTATAAATATAGAATAGGTACATGACTAGATTACTTAAAAGAAAATGCTTAGGATAAGACCTAATATACACTGATCAGCCATAACATTATCTGGCAAGCCGCCAGGGGCAGTGTGATGCTTTGGGCAATGTTCTGCTGGGAAACCTTGGGTCCTGCCATTCATGTGGATGTTACGTGGACATGTATCACCGACAGACATGTATCACCTAGCACCTAAGCAATGTTACAGCCCATATACACCCTTTCATGGAAACAGTATTCCCTAGTGGCATTAGCCTCATTCACCAGGATAATGCTTTCCTGCCACAAAGTAAAAATTGATCAGGAATGGTTTGAGGAACACAACAAAGAGTTCAAGATGTTGACTTGGTCTCCAAATCCCCCAGATCACAATCAAATCAAGCATCTGTGGGATGTGCTGGACAAACATGTCCCATCCATGAGGCCCCACCTTGCAACTTAAATGACTTAAAGGATCTGCTGATAATGTCTTGGTGCCTGTGACCCCATCATAACTTTAGAGATCTAGTGGAGGCCATTGCTCGATGGGTCAGAGCTGTTTTTGTGGCAAAAGGAGACCTTCACAATATTAGGCTGATGATAATGTTATGGCTGATCGTTACATATGTGCTGTAAGAATACTAAAATTCTAGACTATACAGGTATGAATGTGCTTGCAATAATAAGACAGAACCTATCAAAAAAGCTTAAATAAAATATATGGTAGCCAAGTAATAGAAAGAACTTTTGTAATAGAAACCAAACTATTACAATGGAAAATAGATGCAAAAAGAATAGATGCAAAAAGAAAGCGAGAAGAAAAAAATATATATGAAAATTGGAAAGGAATGGAAGCAATCTCACATGTTTATATAACTCTCCAATCATATATACCTGTATAAAAAAATCACAGATACCCATAAATACAATTTATGTTATTAATATGACTTTTAATTTTAAATGTCTTTCTACTCAAGTATTTACCACTATCAGTATTTTTTAACTTTATATCTCCTATTGTTGTATTTACACACACAAACTCTACTCTCTCTCTCTCTCTCTCTCTCTCTCTCTCTCTCTCTCTCTCTCTCTCTCTCTCTATACATCGCTTTTTTATTCTATATGTATTGACACAATAAATGTAACTTGTTTTCACCTGGAAAGACCTGTGAGTGCTATCATATTTATTTTATCTGATTTATTTTATCTACATATGTTTTGACATTTCGGGCTGCAAAACTAACCCTTTGTACAGCATCTATGTATATATATATATATATATATATATATATATATATATATACACATTTTATGTGTCATTTCAAATGTGTTGTATGCTACTGTCTTGTTTTAATATATTATACCATAATTAAGTGAGTTTTATGGTAAATATCCCATATTTAAGTGAGTTCTTATTGATACAAACTGTTATATTTCATTGATACAATCTATTATATTATTAAGTTTGGACATGTATTTCCTCTCCGACCTCTGATAAAGCTGTATAGCGAAATGTGTCAGGTCTCTGGGAAACGTTGGGCAGCTACCAACATCTGCTACTGCTACCAATAAGAAGCTACACTGTTCAGCATACGCACAATGATTGTAATGTGTATTTTCTTTATATTAGTGTTATTGTTTTGAATTGTTTTTTAGTAAAGAGATATCATTTTTTCAGCCCAGGATTTTTCTGTTCTTTCTTTTACTTTTACTTTCTAGTGCAGTCATAACTAGAATTAACGTTATTTTGGATGGTGTATTGGGAAGAATGTTATTGTTACCCGCAAAATAGTTTATTTTCCTTGTTTCATGCTCTCTTTCCTCTCTGTCTTACCTTTTTATTTGGCACAGTGATCTTTGTTATCTGATATTTTTTTCTAGTTATTTGTTTCTCACTGAATTCACACATATTTGTTTTTGTCGGGACATTAGCATGCACATTGTTTTATCATCCCATGCAACTGTTTAAAAAGTTTAAAATGATCGACAAATAGTTTTTGGACTTATATAGATGTCAGATTGTATAAAGCTGGAACTTTAAGTATGTGATGTAAATTACAATTTACTTTTAGATCTGTTTTTTTTCTTGCACTTTTTGTGAATATTACCATTGGAATCATTTCATTAGCTGTAAGCAATAGTTTAACCAGAAACATCTCCTTGATGATACATGTAGTAAGCAAGTAGGACAGCTTCTCCGACTCACTGACTTAAATCTGGCTGTTTTTAAAATAGTGCCAGGTTAAGAAATCTTAAAACATACAATTTGGCATCTAGTGGTGTTTATGAAATCTGACATTTATATTGCTTTAAAAATGGCCGGATAAGGATATAAATAAATAATAAACAATATTTAAAGTAAACAAGAAAAATAAGTCTAGGAGAGTTTATATCGGGTAGCTGACACAATCAAAAATGATTCATTCCTTTTTAATAAGAGATTGTGAGCCATGAGTCACAATAGCTTGTTTGCTATTACACTGTTCTACCCATGCTGAATTTTATTAAACAGATGTTATTGACAAAGGGATTTCAAACTTAAAAGGGGACTGTATGACCTTAAATATTGTTCATACTTTGGATGTAGAGTATAAAAAAAATGATTGGAAAGTATCTATAAATTGCAAGCAAATGCCTACATTAGAATGTGTTTTAAATGTGTCAGTGGAGTCTCCTGCTTATGACATCACCTGTGGCACAGGATGCAAATTGCACATTTCCCACTGAAAAGCAGTTGCTTTGCATAACAAGCCACAGGTGATTTCATAAGCAGGAGACTCCGCAGACAAATTGAAAACACATTTTTCTCCTTATTTAGGCGTTTATTTTGCTAACACAATGTACAGATCATTTTCAGTTAGTTTTGATTCTCTACATTCACAGTCAAAACAATGTTGAGGAGATACAGTCCCTTTAACCCCTTCGTGACGTTAGGACGTACTATGCCGTCCTGATATTAAGTGCCTTAAAGTCGTTAGGACGGCATAGTACTTCCTGTACTAAACAGCTCATCGCGGCTCCCCGCGATGAGCTGTTATCGGATCCCGCTGCAGGCACTTACAGCGGGATCCCACCTGTCAGATGAGGCCACTTTGAGTGGCCTCAGTCTGACAGGGAAAATGTAGCCGGTGCTCAAAGCGAGCACCGGCTACTTTTTGCTAAATCGCACTGTGCCCGAACTTCCGGGTTCGGGCACGCCTCCGTGACGTCACACGTGAACGGGTCTCTGCCAGAGTGTTCAATGCGTCACGAAGGGGTTAAGGCCAAAGAAGCGTGGATGGAACATTCTCCAAGCTGATTTGGAGAATGTTTACAACTGCTTTAGGCTTAAGTTTAAAAATTCCCTTCTCATATCCTTGCAATTGCCACATTCATGAACAAAGCTCTGAGTGATGCTTCCACAACTATATCATTTTCACATTTTAAATTAAAGTCTAAATATATAAAGAAGTGAGAAAACTGTACAGCTCCCAAATCTCTGTTGTGCTTATGAAACTTGGGCGTCCCACAGAGGAATCTGACATTTAACAAGTAGGCTCTATTTATTAACCCTGCATTGATTTATTAATAAATGTAATGCGTTTTTTTTTCTTATTATAAATTAATGTTGAAATGTCAGATCAGATGGCCCAATCACCACATACATTTAAAACATTTAAAATGGCACACTTTGGAAAAGCACCACGAATCTTACTGGCAGCTGGATATATAACATTTCAGCAATAAATACACGTTGGTTTATATTTATCAAGGTAGGAATTCAGAGGTAAAGGTTGTTATTAGGCAAAATCAGCAGAAACAAACGATAGAAACCCATCGGGAGCTATTCACTAAATGTATTTGCTGGTGAGATGTTTAAAGAATTAACAAAAAATGACACAGGTCCCACTGAACTCTTCTAGCAAGGGAAACTCTACAGGTTTGTCCCCACACAATGTATAGCTAAAAGGGCAGCTCCAGGTACATTTTTTAAAGACAAAGAAACACATCTATTATCATTTATTTATCAACTCTTCATGTGTCCTAAGAAAAGGTCATAAATAGTGTAATAGATGTATTTATGTAGCTAAAGTCCTTCCTATGTCTCCAAACCCTCCTGATCGGATTCCACTGATTTTCAAGACACCAGTGATATTATTTTTTTTTACAGGAGAACTGTAGATTGTTTTAGGGCAAAAAATACGTAGATGTCACACATATTAGAAACAAGTACAACAAACAGAATATAAACAAGGTGAAGCTGCACGTTTACATCAGTGAGATCAACTCACCTGCATCTTACTTTTAGTGAATAGCTCCAAGTGTGTCTTAATGTGAATGTTTATTATAATGTAGATTTATTTAGTATGCTCTGTGTTTCTGTGGTTATAAATGAGATGATTGATTTGGAACATTCTTACGCAGTTTTACCTCCTAGGTCCACACACAATAGTTTACAAACTATTGCTTGCTTTGAACCATTAATTAATGAATAACTACATCATTATTTAAGATAAACATGCTAACATTACCATAACATTTTCCTGTACCTAATCTGTATCAGAAATGTGTGGGTTTGTGGTCATTCTGTGCTAATCATTTGACCTATATTATTGAAGTGCAAAAACTGAGCCTGTTATGTACCGGTATAATATGTTCTACCTTCCTAATTTTAGAGCACATTAAGGTACATATTTTCAGGAAATATTTGTGGTTTTTTTAACAATATTTGGCATTGTAATGCTATCAAGCAATTGTTTAGTCTGTGAGCCCAACTCTGAAATGCATTAACACCTACTAATTTATTTTTTTCTTATTTATTTAGTCATTGGTGATCCTGATACCATAGACTGGTTTAACCCACAGGGAGAGAAGATTACGTCAAGTCAGAGAGTGGTCGTTCAAAGAGAAGGAATCCGATCTTGGTTGACCATATACAATGCCAATATTGACGACGCAGGCATCTATCGCTGCCAAGCAACAGATTCACTAGGACATATACAGGAAGCGACTGTTGTTTTGGAAATTTACCGTAAGTCTTATTATCATATACCGTAGTGGTTTCCCATTTAAAGCCAGGGAAGAGAGCTACTTATCATATTGTGCATTATTGAAATATCCACTTTTTTAATGGTCACATATTAGATTGCAAAGACTCCTCATAGGAGTGCTTGTTGCGCTTGGCGCAGCCTATGTATATAAAAAAACAGGCGCTGTAAAGTGCCTGATTTGTGTTGTAGAACTGCTCTTCCCATGATGCCCTGTTTACCAAAAGTAAACTGATGGAAGTTTAATTCTACCACCATCAATGTCTGGTTGGAAATATCCTGTATCCACTACCAAAGGGTATGCTATATCACCATCTATGTATATAATGATTCGGTAATGCACTCAAAATATTCGGTGCTGCGGTACCAAGATGCTGCCCAAGTCTACACAGCATACAAAATCAATAGACAAATGTGAGAACGTCATTGGTCAGGCACAGGCAACGTTTCAACTCTCGCAAGTTTTTGCCCTCGACCTCATGAAAACTCGGGAAAAGTTAAAACATTGCCTGTATCTGATCAACAGAGTTCTCACGTTTGTATCGAGTGCCGGGGGTGTCTATTGATTTTGTATACCACCATCTATGTCTGGCCAGTAATTGGCTTGCGATTTCAATACCTGTTTTAGTTTTTCTAACAAATACTGTAGCTACTAGAAATCTATGTCAGGTGGGAGCGCAAAACTCTATTCCTGCCTCAGATAGTGCTAGCTATAGCTGTGTGTAGTGCCTTGGGAATGCTCTGAAAATGTTATTGTATGGTTTGTACGGCTGAGCTCTTGACCAAGAGATATTAGCAGCGGGATAGCATGGTGAATCCCATGATCTTGCTAAACTTCCACATGCAGAATTTAAAACAAGAGCCAGTGCCCCATGGGAACCATTTGAGCAGGAACTACGTTATAACACATGTCGTTATAACAGGGTTTGCCTATATTTTGGAGCACTCCTGACTTTAGATGTATTTAACCACTTACCATTGGACTAATTACACACACATACGCGCATGCATACTAAAGATATTTATATCCAATGTTTTTCATCCACATGGAGTTTAATTCTCCGGTTTCCAAGCAACAGGCAGAATACCTCTCGTAAATATAAATATCGTGATGTTATGCTCCTCTCTAGAGAAATTAATTGTGCATCTATGGAATGAAAGAAAAAAAAACATTTGATTATAGTACTCAGAAGAAAGTTCTTACTGTGTTCTAAGTAGCAAATTACTCACTATTGTAGCAAGAGGGCATTTCAGTTGCTGTTTTACACATAGGACAAATATAATTATGGATCTTAATTTGAGCCTGTGCCTTGTAGTTTAGCGAAATCAGAGTAATACTTGTCAGTTAATATTGGAACCTTTCTAGTATACTTGTTGCTGGAGAAATATATTATCATTTTGTTCTGCGCTCTATATAAAATGTCTATTTTATAATGTTGACCTACCACTGATTGCTACAGCTTGATTTTGGTTCAAAATTCAAAGCAGCTACCAGGTAATTCTACACTAGGTAGATTATAATTGCCACTGAAAGCTAGAAATCAACAAGCAATTCATGTTGCTAAGCACATTACTTTACATAACTTCAGCAATGCATAGCAAACATTTTAAGAACGTCTATGCTAAGACACATGATATATATAGATCTGCTAAGAAATATAAAACAGAACTTTTATGTTCTAAGATACACTACATGGACACAAGTATTGGGGCACCTGGCCATTATACCAACAGGGACTTTTATGAGATTGCATAGGCATTAATATGGAGTTGGTCCCCCATTTGCAGCTATGGCAGCTTCCACTCTTCTGGGAAGGCTTTCCAAAAGATTTTGGAGTGTTTCTGTGGAAATTTGTGATCAGGTCAGGTGATGATGTTGCACAAGAAGAGCTAGCTCGCAATCTCCATTCCAGGTCATGTTACGGTGTGCAATTGGGTTGAGAGCTCTGTCTGGACCAACCAAAAAAGGGCCTTTCCCTAAAAGTTCCAACAAAGTTGGAAGCGTAGCATTGTCCAAAAAGTACTGACATGCTAAAGCATTAATATTTCCCTTCACTGGAAGTAACGGGCTTAGCCCAACACCTGAAAGACACCTCCATACGATTTTTACACACCATATGCCTTAGCACTTGACGACCCCGCTCTGTGAATTTATATGATCTTCCGCTCTGTGGTTGAGTTGCTGATATTCCTAAATGCTTCCACGTTCCAATAATACCACTTACAGCTGACTGTGGAATATCTAGAAGGGATGAAATTTAACAATCTGAATTATTACAAAGGGGGCATCCTATCACAGTGCCACACTTGAATTCTTTAGAATGATCAACTGTTCCACAAATGTTTGTAAATGCAGACTGCATGGCTAGGTGCTTGATTTTATATACCTGTTGCAATGGGTCTAATTGAAACACTTGAATTAAATAATTAAGAGGTGTGTCCCAATGTTTTTGTCCCTATAGTGTATGGTATATATTAATACAGGATATAAGATTTTTTATATATCAAAAAGATAATTTATCCAAAATATTGTAGTGGCCATATTATTGCTTGTATCCTTTTTTATGCTTTTACTTTCACTTGTTATGCTATTCCCTTTTAGTTCACTGTTTAATGAATGGATCTCAATGTGGATCATGATGGGTTCAAAAATCAAGGCACAGCCTACCATCCAAAGTAGTAATGGGCTAATACCCAGTGCCTTCATCGCTTTATGATGAGCAAATAAAAGCAACCATTTTGGCTACTAGGAATTGGGTAGATAATGTAGTGTAGTTATATCCACTGCTATGCTCTATATGTATACTTCTTTCATTTGTGGCCTGAGAAATATTTGTGTTGCTGGAAGATTTGGCAGATTAATTACATAATTTTAAATTACTTTTTAGAATGTTCAGAACTTCTTTATTTATATATAGTGAAGTCAGTGTGACTGATACCTTAACCTTTCAACTATTGTATCATCTGGATGCCCAAATACATAATGTTGCACTTTTTAGTTATATATATATATTTTATAGCACAATGATTGCCATTACTAAGATTTACTCAAGCTATTCTGCATTTTTTGAGCCTCTTCAATCCCATAATCCCTATTGGGATTTAAATATTACAATTACAGGAGAATCATTCCCAGCCCATGCATTTTAAACTTTTATATGGTGATAGTACGTGAGTAAACTGTGATGCATGTAGACAGGTCGTGCTTTTCTTGTTTCAGAATACTAACAGTGTTTCAATCAGACTGTAATAATGTCTGATCAAAAAGCAATGGTTTGAGAACAAGACTCAGTGGAGAATTTACACTCAAACTGAACTGACCAATGAACTTGAAGCAGCCCTTTAAGTAATCTTCGATGCATCTATGGCTGACTTACATTCTTGCATCGTAATCATGGTATCTGTCATCTGCCAATAGCTAGACAGCTACCTTTTGGCTTTCCCACATATAGTTTTAAAGACAGATACCAGCATAGTTCAGTAATCTGATAATGAAAAAGAATGCCACACCCTATATTTGTATGCTACTATTTAATATACAAAGTTGTAATACAAATATTATTTTTCTGTGTTTAATCACTTATGATGAAACCAAGAAACACACTAATGCAATCTCGGTCAGCCGTTTTTATTATGTTTACAGTCTTTGTTTTACTGTTTATCTTTCAAGCGTTTATAGGTAATAACAGATACAGATACATGGGAGATCCATTGTTACAACAAGCTAGATTTCCCATGTGATCATTTGCCGGAGGGTTCTTATACTCTATATTACACTTGAATGCTGTGTTTGTCTATGTCAATCACAATATTGTTTTTTATACCTCTAATCCAACATTCCACGTGGACTTTAACTTTGATTATAATGATTTATGTTGTTTATTGTCATATGTCTTTTCACAACACCTTATGAACATTCCACATAAAAATATATGTCTATAATATATACAAGTCAGTTGTCTGGTCTGCTTCATTGGAGTTCGTTGTAGGCAATATGCAATGTTGGATGTGCATAACAATAACAATTATGACTTTCTGTAATATATGCAAACATATTCTAACATGATTAACTTTTTAATTTACATGTAGTGGCTAAATCCCAAGCAACTATGTGGAAAACTATTCCACTATAATTCTTTTTTTTTTCTTTCAGAGAAATTAAGTTTTGAAGAAGTCAAGTCGCCTCAAGAATTCAAAACAGGAGATAATGCGGAGGTCGTCTGCCATGTTACCAGTTCCCCGGCCCCCATGGTCAGATGGCTGAATAATGGTTACGATGTAACGGACATTGATGACAGTTAGTATTTTGGTAACGTTTTAAGTTATGTTTTTCAAAAAAAGGTTTAGTTATGATTTTGAATCCAGAAGTAGCTGAATTAGGGAAATAATTCCAACATTTTAGAACTAACATTAAATTGGTCCTGTATTACTGATTGATTCACTTTTTAAATAACGGAATGTTTTGTTTAGAAAATATCAGTGATGGGAGGTGGTGATCCACGCACAGTCGCCCTCTCCTCCCTCGTATGCGTCATTTTGACCTTGCAAAATGGTATTCGCAAACAGTATTTGTAAGATCGACATGAGGTAAATCCAGTCAAAATGGAGGGGAGTGAGGTTAAATTTGGGGAAATTAAAATACATGGCTTTCAGAATAAGTCCAACTGTTGCATTGGACTTTGTCTAAACCAAACACCTGATACGCACTCCCGATTTTGTTGTATCCAATCCTTCTTGTACTTATGTATGTTTATTGAATTTGAATAAAATAGTATTAATTAAATAAATAAATATAGCATAATATTGGAACAAATATATATTTCTGTGTATGTAAAATAAATGCTCTACCTTACACTTTATGAATTGTTAAATCAGTCAACGTACCTGAATATAAAAGGCCATTTTACATATTTGTTTCAATGCACTTCTGCAGCATTTTATATTTCCCTTCATATTTAAATCAATTACTTTCTTTTTTTATGTAGGTTAGAGTGACTAAATTTAAAAGGCAAATTTTTCGGTTTTTTTTTTTATAACATTTTAAAATTGCACTTATTGCTTTTATTTAAAGATATATTCAACTGAGGTAATTGCACAATAACACAGGAATGTGGGATGTTGGAAAAAACCGCAAGTCCATCAATTTACTACTGAGCCGCTAAAAAATCCACATTGCAGTAGTTACCAATTTTGCATCAGAAGCAGAGACACAATTCTTGATCCCCAAATGGCAATCCACTTTATTTAATTGTTAACATGAGTAATTAAAAGGTTGTGTAATTCCTGATCTGATAAAAAAAAAAGCTCTTGGACTTTGTTAAGGGCATTTATTCCATCACTAAGAAAGAAATCCAAATCTTTACTGTACAGTACCCTTTCTGCAGCTGTAAGTGAAATCTAGTTTTTCTCAAGTCTTATTGGATGTCGCATGTCTTTCTTAATGAATAGGTACCCAGAGAGAGATTTGTATTGCTCCTGTATATATTTATATGGTGTATTCTGTTAAAGGCACTCCATTATTTTAGCCTTTCATAGTTATATTGCTCCATTCCCCTTTTTAACGTTAGCCCATTCTTGAACATATTCCATGAGTTCCATTTTGACAGTTGCTGTTCAATATTGAACAACACATTCATTATTAGGTCTTTTCATTTATTTATCAAGAAGCATAAATAATTTGGAGAGAGTTCAGAGAAGGGCTACTAAACTAGTTCATGGGTTTAAGGATAAAACTTAAGGTTAAAGGATCTTAACACGTGAGCTGGGAAAACGTGAGGCAGAGGAGATATGATGGAAATATGTAAATACATAAAGGGAATAAACACGGTAAAGGACATGATATCATAGATTAAAAAAAAAACATATTAATGTTATTTTACTGTGAGGGTATTAAATGCATGGAATAGTGTTCCAGCAGAAGTGTTACCGGTTAAAACAGTGAAGGCATTTAAGCAGGCATGGAATAGGCATACGGCTATGCTAGATATAAGATAAGGCCAGGGACTAATAAAAGCATTCAGATTTTTTTTAAGCAAATACTATCTATTAGATTTTTAATTTAATTTAACAATACTTACAAAATAGACATATACATATAAAAATTAGATAAAAACAGATAAAGACAAAAGCAAAAACTATACATCTTGGGTTCCTAGCTCATTTATCCTTCAGTCTGTTTCAATGTATTGCTTAATATGGTACCCACAAATGCAGACATAATTACATAGAAAACACACATATATAAGGAGGGGGGACAGAACCCCCAATGGACATGGATAAGAGGAGGAAGACAGAACCCCAATTGACATGGATAAGACCACAGAAATAGGAGTTGGTAACTGTCCCCTTTTCTTCTATATTTGTTTTGTTTAATATCCCACTTTGACTTCATTATGTATCAGATCCAAACATTCTCCCCATTTGTTTCGCCTTTTTCCCGGGGTCTCCGAGAAGTTGCTAACCCCGCGTTCCATTCTTAATTGGAACTCTAATTGGTTCATAAACTGTCTAAATATAATCTTATGGGATTGCTTCCATTGTTTCGCTATTAATTTCTTCCTCGCCAAAAAGCTGTGTATATTTAAAGCCAGTTGGGTTGAATTCATTTTCGGACAATCAGTATGAAACAGTGCAGTCTTAGGGTTTTTATCTATTTCAATGCTAGATGAGGACATTAAAAAAATCATATATGTCATCCCATAGTTGTTTAGCCAAAGTGCACTCCCACCAGATATGTACATATATGCCAGGGGGCTTTATTGCATCTCCAGTATATTCCGGAAATTTGGGGCTACATTCTTGCCACCCTAGTTGGGACCCAAGACCACCTATTTGTTACTTTAAAAAAGTTTCTAACAATAAAATGTCTAACATTTTTATTTACCCTGACTTGTGCACTCACCCAGTCATCTTGTAGGATGTTAGTATGGCGGTTTTTTTAATAGGCAGAGTAGATGTATGGAATGGTTGTTATCTGCTGACACATGTTTATGTGTTTATATATCCTATCCCCAAGTACACAAGGTACTCACAGGACTTAGAGCAACAATGAAAATATACTGAAAAGTGAACAGTGGTATTGATGTTACAGTTCATACTGGTTGCATACTATACGCACTTTTGCAAGTCTCTGATCAACTGTTATTCACAAATCTGCCTCCCTTTATGATTTCCCATCTGAACTTAATTCAAATTATACATTTCAAGCTTGTTTACAAAATGTGTAGCTTTGCATACCATATGCTATTTTGCCTGCCTAGATATTTGTTGACCAGAATAGAAGTAATATTCCAATATTCCATAGTAATATCGAATTTGTCAGAAGATTAGAACCCATCTAGTCTGTCCAATTGTCTGTCTACTTTCATAGCCTTAACTTATATCTTGGATAGCCTTATGCCTATCCCATGCATGCTTGTACTCACTTCATTTACCTGTACCGCTTTTGCTGGACATATTTGCACATATTATGTGCACACACCAACACATGACTTCAAATGCCTCCTGCAAGATCATTACTACACATATTAAACAGATTCGGCCCCACGACAGAGCCCCCAATCTACGACCTTTGTCCCATTTGAGACTTTTCAATTAACAATAATCCCTTAATAAATTCATTACAAATCAGGTTATATTATGTACATGTTTATTGTTGGAATTCAGACAAAATAAGATTTATTTAGCAAAATGTAAAGGTATAATGTATCAATATCTGGATTTAACTATTATCATGTCAATAACACACTTATTGTGCATTACTAAAATGTCTTTCAAGATTATGATATTGCTAAAATAGAAGATTTCCGTGCAGAATACAGAGTAGCTATTCTCAACGCAAAAACATTAAACTTTGAAAATTACATTTTACTTTCAAATCGGTCAATGCATTTTTCATGAATTGTTGGAAAAAGTTAGGCAACTGCAAAGCTCTTTAGAAATTGGAATAAGAAGACTGAGAAATGTGTATGGTTCATTTGTTTTTGATCTTTGTTTATTTCTTTTCTTCTTTTTTTTCTTCTTCTTGTCTTTTATTTTTTCAGGTCGATTTGCAATGTTGGGAAACAATAATCTCCAGATTATTAACATAAGTAAAAGAGATGAAGGCATATACAGATGTGAAGGAAGAGTGGAAGTGAGAGGAGAAATTGATTTTAGAGATATCTATGTTATTGTAAATGGTAAGAATTAAATTATATTCAGAGCTTCTTCATTTTCAATACGTTCATTTTAGTAACAAAATTACATATTTAACTTTCAGTAAAAAAAAATGACATAATTTGTAGATTGTAATATTTTTCAATGCATTGTGGTAGCTAAAATTCAATTAAATTCATAGAAAAAAAATGTTATAAGCATTTTCGCTACCTCTTTGTCATAGAAGCCATAGAAGTAAACATTACTGCCGGGAGAGGGCTGGCAACTATTGGGGTAAAAACTATTTTTTTAAATTGTATTTATACAAGGTATAACAAAATAAAATACAGTACAAGACATACAACAAAAAGAGTTCGCAGGGTACACATCCATCATTTTGTACATAAGGAGCATATTTTATGCTCCTTATCTACAAAAACATCAGATGTATCTAGTCTAAAGAGGAAGAAAATAAAAAAAAGTTGCACTGAGCAAAAGAAACAACCGTGAATCACCGAATCAACCGAGAATCATATATATCCTGCCACTACTAGGCTTACAACAACAGAGACTTCTGGCAAAGGAACCATGGAGACAGGAGGGAGAGAAGGTTGCAATTCAGTGACATTTAACTTCCCTTACTCCCTTACTCCCTTTATTAAGCATCCCCTAACATGTCATCCTTCCCGTGAATATTTATTTAACAACCAACCTCTTTGCCCTTGGTTGGTCACTCAATCCATGAGTTCCACTATATATTGTGCGTCAATCCCCTTTGCCTTTTTATACTTGTTCTCTAATTCTAGTTCATGGAATTGGGTCAGTTGTTTTCCAGGCTGTAGCTACCAGCAGCTTGGTTGCTGTAAGTAAATGAATGACCACTGCTCTTAGGTGAATCCAAAGAGTATCCTAAGTAAACTGTAAAAGGGCAACATCAGGTTTAAGTTCCAGTTTTTTTGTTGGTGTAATATTCAATATTATCAAAACATTTTGGCCATATTTTTTTATTGACGGACAAATATGAATATTCTCATCCCCTTGAGTACCACATCTGTCCACTAGTGTGTCCTCAGTAACATGTGTGCCTTTGTTGTGTTAGACATCCAATCTTCAGGTAAGTATAACTGATTCAATAAATGTGATGGTAAATCAGGTTCTCTTTAATTATAACCGGTATTGTATTATGTTTTATTTATATTCATCCCACTATATTATTCAGTGCTGTGCAGAGGTAAATTGTTATTCAGTGCTGTTATCACTTTTTTTTTGCATCTATAAACAAAATATCCCAAGACACTGACATCTGTAATTTAATTCATGTAAAAATGAGGAAATTTGAGATGATATAAAAGTAAAGTAATGTGTTCAGATTTTAATTGTAAATCATCTACTTTTGCATACAGCGTTTGTGTGCTCATATCGTTTGATCCGGTTTGCTGTCTTTACAATTAAAAAGTAGAACCTACTATTTAAATCATTTTGGTGTGATTTGGAATGGTCATTAAAAAAATATATATATATAACTCATCAATAACAGAAAAAAATGCAAAGATGTATGCAGGTGTTTAATTATACATTTCTAGCACACCGTTGTATAATTGTATAAGGTTCACAGTTCTTTCAGAATAGAGAAATGTATTTAATTAAAGTCTATTTAGCACCATTTCGAATTATACACAGAAAAGTCAGTTGATTAGAGGAATGTTAATTAAATACTTCTCCAAACACTTTTGGATTGGGTCAGAAACAATATTTGGGAACTGTATGTTTGAATAAGTCAATAATACATTTTAATAGTAATAGTATAGTAATAGTATAGTAATAGTAATAGTATAGTAATTACAGAACAATAATTACTATTGCTGTGATAGTACAGTGCTGTGAAAAAGTATTTGCCCCTTTCCGATTTCTTCTATTTTTTGCATATTTTTTCACACTTAAATGTTTCAGGTCCTCGAACTAATGTTACAATTAGACAAAGATAAGCCGAATAAACACAAACATGTTGTTTAAATGTTGATTTCATGTACAGAAAAATACATTTATCCAACCCTACCTGGCTCGATGTGAAAAAGTAATTACCCCCTTAGTTACTAAATCGACCAATTAACCAAATGTAATTGATAATTGGGTTCAATTTCACTAGACTCAGTCAGCATGATTACTGCCAGCTTTGTTGAATCTAAACATCACTTAAATAGAAACTGTCTGGTATTCTGAAGTAAGCTAAAAAGGTCTCAAAAACTACACATGATGCCGAGATTTAATGAAATTCAAGAACAGATAAGAAACATAGTCACTGTCATCTACAAGTCTGGGAAGAGCTGCAAAGCTATTTCCAAGGCTCCGGAATTACAGCGAACACCCGTGAGAGCAATCATCTACAAATGAAGAAAACTTCGAACAATGGTGAAGTTTCTGAGGCATGGCCGGCCTACACAAATTCCTCAACAGTTGCATTGATGACTCATATAAGAGATGAGAACTGCAGGCCTCATTTGCCTCTGTTTAGGGCCACAATAAGAAAGACACTGTTCAAAAATGGCATCCATGGAAGAGTTGCAAAAAATACTGCTGACCAAAAAGAACACAAAGGTTCATCTCACATTTGCCCAAAAAAATCTTGAAGATCCCCCCGAAACTTTTGGTAATATATTTCGTGGACTGATATGTCAAGAGTGAAACTTTTGGAAGACAGGGGTTCTGTTTTTTATCTGATGTAGAATTCCACTATAGAACATCATAACAACAGTCAAACACTGTGGTGGTAGTATGATTGTCTGGGCTGCTGTCTACCAGAAAATCTTGAAGGAGATATCTGGACATCGGCTTGTGGCCTAAAGCTCAAGAGTATTTGGGTTATGCAGCAAAACAATGATCACAAAAGAAAGTCCACCTCTGACTAACAATAAACAAAATGAATATTTTGGAGTGAACTAGTCTATGTCCTGACTTAATTCTGGTTGAGGCAAGACCTTAAAAGGTAGTTCTCGCCCAAAAACCCAAGCATGAGGCTGAATTAAAACAATTCTGCCAAGAAGGGTGGGCCAACATTCTTCCACAGTAACTTAAATGACATATTTCCAGTTATCTCAAATGTTTGATTGTAGTTGTTGCCGACAAAGATGGCACAACCAGTTATGTGGTGTAGGGGGAAAATTACTTCTTTCACATGATGATACTGCTTTTGAATAATACTCTACCTTCAAAAAATGAAATGGCCGTGTAAATGCTGCATTTTGTGTGTACTCGCATTGGCTTTGTCTTATATTAAAATAAGTTGGATGTTCGGAAACATTTAAATGTAACAAATAAATAAAAAATGAAGCAGTGTATTAACTTTCATTCTGCCATTTTAAAACATATTGTCATGGACTTATTGTAAGAAATGTCAATAATTGCTGCCATTGATAAATTATTATATTTACATTATTCCCATTAGTCCTTTTCTAATAGTGTTCTTCTGTGTTTTGTTTTGTATGTGTTATTTCCCCAAAAAAAGGTCTTGCAAGAGTTTACATTTTTAACCTCACATATGCATAAGTACCTACATTTCAGATGTAGCAATATAATAGAATATTATATATGAAGAGCTCAATTATTTTTTCGCATTTCCATTAACACATACTTTCCTCCCTCCCAGCTTACAAGATTGATGCACAGGCACACCACTGGGTGTGGCCAACGGTTTCAGGACCATCTCTGGGAAGCAGAAACTTCACAAAATAATTTGATTATGTGATATTTTATGAATGCTACACTGCAGAAACACCACTCAGAATGCTATGAAACAGGGAGAAATTACCTTTCATCTATAAAAAATATATTTTTGGGGTTTATTTCCTCTTTAAAATGTTAGTTATGTTATAACTGTAAAAGGCTGCATTTCTGTTTTTTAGACATCTTCACATTCGGATATTAAATCTGCTCCATGAATATCATAGTGCTGCTCATTTAGACTATTCTAACATGTATCACTTTTAGATCAGAGGTACATTAACCACATCTTGTTCTTTAATTTAGTTCCCCCAGCTATCCTAATCCAACAAAGATCCTTTAATGCAACAGCAGATCGGCAAGAGGAAATCACATTATTTTGTCGTGCAACTGGCTCTCCTAAACCTCATATCAGCTGGCACAGGTAAGCAATGAGCTTGAATTCTTTCATTTCCTCTTCATTTAATAGAATAATATTAATAGTCATATGTAAAGATAGACAGATCGATGCACATGTATGTTATCTAGCATGCACTAAATGTATCGAATGGAATAAAGTCTATTCACTAAAGTGCAAACTATGGCACATTGATAAGAGAATGACAAAAAAGCAAGACAAAATAGCTAAGCTGGAATAAAGTTGAGTTGGAGGATTTTTCCAACTCAGCTGTTTGGTGCTCCGCTGTTTGGTGCTCTGCTGTTTGGTGCTATGCATTTCTGGAGCATAACATTTCTTTTGGATCACTCATGAGAACAAAATCATTATTTTTCATATTGATTTCTCCAAATACATCACTATGCCCTAGAGTTTCCTTATAGTTCTGAAGAAGATTGAGTGGTAATGGCCAAGACTCCACTCCTTTTGCTAGTTGCTAAAGTTGTATTATGTATCATGTGCATTTAACCATTCAATGCTGGCGTTATTATTGGGCAGGGGGAACCACAGTAACCTAGCAATGGTAGTTCAACAGGAAGTGAGCTTTATAGGCTTCGAGATAGATGCATGACCAGACTTGGTACGTCAGGGTTCAAGTCCCAGTGAAGTCAGTTCCTGATACTCATTTTTATCAGTGAACATTAAGAGCACCAGTGAACACTGATGCAATTTCATACTCTCTTTTGTCACTGTTTAATATAGTTGCCTTCTATGAACTAGGGAAAAGAGTGGTTAATTTGAACATTCACTCTGTCCATATATCTCCTTTATGTTTTGTTGGGAATTAAAATGTATCCTAGTGTCACTCTAGCATTAAGAAAAATAATATAAAAAATGTAATGGTCTGCTTCTGTTCATCTTAATTAGTCTAAAACTCCACTTCATGCTCTATACAAGAGTTGTCTCCAGCTGTTGGAGTACTACATCTTCCATACTTCCAGGTCAGCTTCTGACGTAACATGATGGGAGATGCAGGTCATCCACAGTTGGTGGGGAAACAGTTTGACACCCATGCTCTAAATTAAATGCTTTTTAACCGGTGTGGTGCTGTGTAATTATATGTTTTGTGATGTAAGATTAAATACTGTATATCTAATGATATAGAATCCTGCAATACGTCTGTTATTGAATTTTTGCAGTATTTTGGAAAGACAGACTTTTCTGGAGTCCTCCCTTTATCAGGGATGTTTCAAACACATTTTCTAACCACACTGCATTTGACTTGATTCATCATTCCAAAAGAGTGTGAGTCTAATACAAAGGTACTATAAACTTCATTCTGCAATGCTCTGTTTTTCTGCATATGCCACACTAGCTAAAATAGGACATACCTGAAAATGAGAAAAATCTCAATGTATTCTTCCTGATAATTTTTTTTATACATAAATAAATAATAAATAGACTATAGGTCCATAAATGAAGTTCTGCTGTTGTTTTTACTTTTGTATTTGTTTGTTTTTGTTTGCTTTCATTTGACTTTTTATCTGTTGTTTTATTGTTCTATTGTAGGAACGGAAGGATGATTGAAGAGAGTGATAAGTATGCATTGAGAGAAGACAATACAGAGCTGACAATCAGAAATATTATAAACAAGGATGCCGGATCTTATATCTGCAGAGCTACCAACAAAGCAGGCTTTACCGAGAAGCAGTCTTTTCTGCAAGTGTTTGGTAAGTCTGCTATGTATTCCATGTTACCTTTGATATAAAATGAAGATTCCAAGTAATTGCTAGATAATCATATTCAAAATATTCATGTAATGTAGGCTTTCGTTGAAAAAGAAAAAAGAATAAAACAATGAAATATATTATGGATAAGAATGGGTACAGATGGGGAGCATGTTGACACTACACATTAGTCCATTTTTAGATGAAAAAGCTATTAGGCAGCTTTAGAAATACAACTCAGACAACGCATTTTGTATCAGTTTGCTTCTGTTAGCAGATGGGAAGCTGTGCTACAATTGTCTCACAGACATATTCAATTGAAAATAAAAGAGTGGTACCAAAAACAAATTAAAAGGGTTTTCATCTAACACAGTGTACAGTGGATGTATTAAACTCAGTTCAATTGTTCACTATGGTTTTTGTTTAATTGTTAAGTGTTGCTTTGTGTACTGCTACTAGGTCGTTACCCTTAAAATGTACAGGTCATCTCAAAATTAAACAGCAGATAAAAAGATACCTATTCATTGTGTGAGCCAAATTGCTAACACATCTATAGAAATCTTTTTTATTCAGGGATAAATTGTTATGCCTTTCCACTATACTTTGGTTAAAAACGACAGAATTTGCAGCAGTAAGGTCACTAAGCTCATTCTGGGAGGCAGATGGACGAGCATGCTCGACTGTTTTGCCTCCATCTTGGAGCACACAGCCAGCCAATGCAGGATACACATTGAGGTAAGTATATTACTTAAAACAGAAAGGGAAAAGACTGCTATACAACCCTAAATTACAACTGCATATTTGGGTAGAAACCCAAATATTTCAAATTAAGAGACAATGGGGTCGATTCGCCCTTATTTGCTGCACCCAGGATTTTTAAACTACTGCACACTATTCCATTTGGATTATCATGTGATTTAACTGCAATGGGGATTGCAAATATCCAGTGCATGAATGCACCAGTATTTTGATCAAGAAATAATAGCATTTAGCATAAAACACAGTTATTACCTATTCCCCAATTAATATCATGCTAGGGCACTGGGGGTGTAATAGCCACCCACATTCTGCTAGCTTCCCCCCAAAAAAAATCAAAATCATTGCCCACACTTGGCCGGCAATCTCCTGCTAGCCCCATTAATTAAAAAATTGGCCCCTCATGACCAAGGGGCGGCGCCATTCCAGCAGTCACTAAAAAAAATAAAATATTGGGCACCTGAGGCCATGGGCCATTATTAAATAATATAGTAGGGTCCCTCAAATGAATACACTGTAACTCTTAATAAATTGTCCCAATCTGTTCTCCTTGTCCACATGCCAAAGTCTCCCAATGCTCCATTCACATTTTATGGGGCTATTCACTAAAGGTGAGTTTCAGATGAGTTGACGTGAGATGAGGTGAGATTAAAATTTCCTCTTGATAAAATGATCCATTAATAAACAAACAGTGTCATGCATACCCAATTGTAGATAAATGTTAGGATGCGCAAAATATATATATAGAATTATTTATCTTTATATTGTGCTGGTTGGATGGCACCATGTAAGTGGTGGAAATAGAGATGTCAAAACAAAAGCTTGTCCTTAAATTCTCCTCGGATAATAAAGGTATGATACCAACTCCACTCGTATGCTGACAAAAAGTCACTAACAGTGACAAAGGTCAAAATGTTTCATTAATCTCACAATGCAGGTTTTACAAGCACAATCTTTTTTTGACTCTGTACTCTATCATCAAATTGTGTTTTTGTTCTTTTGTACTCAAAGATAAATGTAAATAATAGGAAAAAGCTTCATAACATTTAGCCACACAAAGAAATTGTCCAAATATATATCTGTAAATGCTCAAACAAACCCTGCTATGCTAAAGCTGGGCTAACAGAGGATCACAGTAACAGCTGTGTTATACATAAGCAAAACTATTACACCTGAAAAAATAAATGTGCAAAAAAAAATATATAATTACTTAGCTTTATATTGTGCTGCTTTGCTCTTAGATTTCACACCTAGGAATAAGTAAAGAATAACATAACGTACCGTCTGTAATATGTGCTACTGATCTAATTAACCCCTGTATGTGAACTCACTTTAAGATGAGCCAATTATCCCAGACTCACAGATTAATAGTGAAGGTGTCTGGCTTTAAAACATTCAAAAGTCCAATGTTTCAGGGTTCCAGATATTGGTGTGAATGTCAGAAGGAAGGAGAGGTAAAGCGAAGATGCCATTATTGAAAAAAAATAGTAGGGAGGATAAACATATATATATAAATATCCAAAATCGTACGAAAAAACACGCACTCACGGGTCTTCAATATGAGTCAAATAGTCTAAACTTTTATATCATACAAAAACAGACATTTGTAGATCCAGTCGACGTTTCGGTCCGCACCACGGACCTTTATCAAGTCTTGTTTGGAGCTACACGGCACCTGGGCACCCCTACAGGGGTTATTCTTTTAGGGAATGTGTGACAAATGAAGCACAGAGATAAGTGTATATAAAAAGGTATATTGTTATTCAATTGAGATACTGTTACAGGTTATACAGGAAATACACAGTGTACACATTACACATAACTTGTTCATAATCAACAGGTAATGGAAATAGGTATACTTATAATTAATTGCATATCTTCTTGTGCCTTCATATTGGGTCTTCTGATGGCTGGCTTCTCCTCACGCCAGGAACAGACCAGACTCACTCTCCCTCCTTCCACAGGAACCGCAAGACTCACTCTCCCTCCTTCCACAGGAACAGCAAGACTCACTAGCAAAAGTGGTTCACTCAACTAATTATCCCAAAATCCCTCCAAGATACCTCCCATACAGATAAAAGAACCAGTTCAACCTAGTTTGGAGATATATGGTCTCTGTAATAAATGCAACCCCCTTTGTCACACCTATCTGTTAGTAAGTAAAAGCTGGAAAGAACCGTGAAAGGCTTGATTTTACAATCTAAAGAAGTCATCTCTGTAACCTTGTTTACAACCTCTTCTGATGTGCAAATGACCTTCCATTGTGAAACCAGATTACATGCCCACCCCACCAAAAGCAGATATTTATGTATTAGATATAAAACAACATTGTTTATAAAGGCACCCTATATTTCTTACAGCATCATATACATCATTAAGCTATAGGGTATTGGTATAAATAACTACATATAAAGTCGCTGCTCATTGGCATTGTATACATCATTTATGTATGTATTGCTCATTGTTTATATATATATATAATATATATATTGACATAATCATATACATTATGTATATATATTTATTTGCTTATTGGTCAGTACCATCATTTTTTTATATGTATGTATTGCTTATTGCTCAGTGTCATCATTGTTTATATGTATTTATTTGCTTATTGCTCAGTACTATCATGTTTTATATGTATGTATTGCGTATTGCTCATTGCCATTGTTGTTTATATATATTTATTGCACATATTATGTACACCTATTGACCATTGGCATTAGATACATCCTTTATATGTCCACCCAAGCATGTCACTTCTATCAAATCTGCCATGTGCTCTAGCCCCTGATCTTTTGGAGACCTAGCAACACCACTGCTCAGCTGAGATTCTCTCAATACACAAACGTCTTATTTTACTTATTATTTATATTTAAGCTAAGATGAATAATCCTTTACAAAGTGCACACTTTCATGAACTTTTTGTAAAAAAAAAAAAAAAAAGCACACTTTTTAGAACAATTGGAGACAACGAATTACATAAAACCTTGCAATTTATTTTTATCTGATCATATCTGATCATGTACCCTTAACATGTACTATGTAACCTGCTGGGTTTGGAGTAGATTAGATTCTCTAATGCACATGATTCAAACATTTTATATGTCAAGATTGATAAATACACAGTAGGTGGTATTGTCATTTTAATTTACTGTAGGGACATTTATAGGATAAGACAAGAAAGAAAAACGGAGAATGAACAATACAGAATAGACTGAAACTATGCAACAGCATAAAATGATAGATTCATATATCAAGTTGCTAGAAACTCCTCACTGTTTTTCCATTATGTCCAGCATGGCAATTTACCTGTTATTTATTGTTTACATATAGTATAGTTCTGCAGAATGTGATAATATATTGTAAATAACACTGATATGTATAATAATATAATGGGAGAAACAATGGCATCATCACAAAGTTACCGGCCACAAAAATGTCAATTGCCAGAAAGTGAAATAACAAGAATAACAGTATACAGCCAGGTTAACATAGAAACATAAGTATACAGCCAGGTTAACATAGAAACATAAGTATACAGCCAGATTAACATAGAAACATAAGTATACAGCCAGATTAACATAGAAACATAAGTATACAGCCAGGTTAACATAGAAACATAAGTATACAGCCAGATTAACATAGAAACATATGTATACAGCCAGGTTAACATAGAAACATAAGTATACAGCCAGATTAACATAGAAACATAAGTATACAGCCAGATTAACATAGAAACATAAGTATACAGCCAGATTAACATAGAAACACAAGTATACAGCCAGGTTAACATAGAAACATAAGTATACAGCCAGATTAACATAGAAACACAAGTATACAGCCAGATTAACATAGAAACATAAGTATACAGCCAGATTAACATAGAAACATAAGTATACAGCCAGATTAACATAGAAACATAAGTATACAGCCAGATTAACATAGAAACATATGTATACAGCCAGGTTAACATAGAAACATAAGTATACAGCCAGATTAACATAGAAACATAAGTATACAGCCAGATTAACATAGAAACATAAGTATACAGCCAGATTAACATAGAAACATAAGTATACAGCCAGGTTAACATAGAAACATAAGTATACAGCCAGGTTAACATAGAAACATAAGTATACAGCCAGATTAACATAGAAACATAAGTATACAGCCAGGTTAACATAGAAACATAAGTATACAGCCAGATTAACATAGAAACATAAGTATACAGCCAGATTAACATAGAAACATAAGTATACAGCCAGGTTAACATAGAAACATAAGTATACAGCCAGATTAACACAGAAACATAAGTATACAGCCAGGTTAACATAGAAACATAAGTATACAGCCAGGTTAACATAGAAACATAAGTATACAGCCAGATTAACATAGAAACATAAGTATACAGCCAGATTAACATAGAAACATAAGTATACAGCCAGGTTAACATGGAAACATAAGTATACAGCCAGATTAACATAGAAACATAAGTATACAGCCAGATTAACATAGAAACATAAGTATACAGCCAGATTAACATAGAAACATAAGTATACAGCCAGGTTAACATAGAAACATAAGTATACAGCCAGATTAACATAGAAACAAAAGTATACAGCCAGATTAACATAGAAACATAAGTATACAGCCAGATTAACATAGAAACATAAGTATACAGCCAGGTTAACATAGAAACATAAGTATACAGCCAGGTTAACATAGAAACATAAGTATACAGCCAGGTTAACATAGAAACATAAGTATACAGCCAGGTTAACATAGAAACATAAGTATACAGCCAGATTAACATAGAAACATAAGTATACAGCCAGATTAACATAGAAACATAAGTATACAGCCAGATTAACATAGAAACATATGTATACAGCCAGGTTAACATAGAAACATAAGTATACAGCCAGATTAACATAGAAACATAAGTATACAGCCAGATTAACATAGAAACATAAGTATACAGCCAGATTAACATAGAAACACAAGTATACAGCCAGGTTAACATAGAAACATAAGTATACAGCCAGATTAACATAGAAACATAAGTATACAGCCAGATTAACATAGAAACATAAGTATACAGCCAGATTAACATAGAAACATAAGTATACAGCCAGGTTAACATAGAAACATAAGTATACAGCCAGATTAACATAGAAACATATGTATACAGCCAGGTTAACATAGAAACATAAGTATACAGCCAGATTAACATAGAAACATAAGTATACAGCCAGATTAACATAGAAACATAAGTATACAGCCAGATTAACATAGAAACATAAGTATACAGCCAGGTTAACATAGAAACATAAGTATACAGCCAGGTTAACATAGAAACATAAGTATACAGCCAGATTAACATAGAAACATAAGTATACAGCCAGGTTAACATAGAAACATAAGTATACAGCCAGATTAACACAGAAACATAAGTATACAGCCAGGTTAACATAGAAACATAAGTATACAGCCAGGTTAACATAGAAACATAAGTATACAGCCAGATTAACATAGAAACATAAGTATACAGCCAGATTAACATAGAAACATAAGTATACAGCCAGGTTAACATAGAAACATAAGTATACAGCCAGGTTAACATAGAAACATAAGTATACAGCCAGATAAACATAGAAACATAAGTATACAGCCAGATTAACATAGAAACATAAGTATACAGCCAGGTTAACATAGAAACATAAGTATACAGCCAGGTTAACATAGAAACATAAGTATACAGCCAGATTAACATAGAAACATATGTATACAGCCAGATTAACATAGAAACATAAGTATACAGCAAGGTTAACATAGAAACGAAAGTATACAGCCAGGTTAACATAGAAACATAAGTATACAGCCAGATTAACATAGAAACATAAGTATACAGCCAGATTAACATAGAAACATAAGTATACAGCCAGATTAACATAGAAACATAAGTATACAGCCAGGTTAACATAGAAACATAAGTATACAGCCAGATTAACATAGAAACGAAAGTATACAGCCAGATTAACATAGAAACATAAGTATACAGCCAGATTAACATAGAAACATAAGTATACAGCCAGATTAACATAGAAACATAAGTATACAGCCAGGTTAACATAGAAACATAAGTATACAGCCAGATTAACACAGAAACATAAGTATACAGCCAGGTTAACATAGAAACATAAGTATACAGCCAGGTTAACATAGAAACATAAGTATACAGCCAGATAAACATAGAAACATAAGTATACAGCCAGATTAACATAGAAACATAAGTATACAGCCAGGTTAACATAGAAACATAAGTATACAGCCAGGTTAACATAGAAACATAAGTATACAGCCAGATTAACATAGAAACATATGTATACAGCCAGATTAACATAGAAACATAAGTATACAGCAAGGTTAACATAGAAACGAAAGTATACAGCCAGGTTAACATAGAAACATAAGTATACAGCCAGATTAACATAGAAACATAAGTATACAGCCAGATTAACATAGAAACATAAGTATACAGCCAGATTAACATAGAAACATAAGTATAAACATAGAAACATAAGTATACAGCCAGATTAACATAGAAACATAAGTATACAGCCAGGTTAACATAGAAACATAAGTATACAGCCAGGTTAACATAGAAACATAAGTATACAGCCAGATTAACATAGAAACATATGTATACAGCCAGATTAACATAGAAACATAAGTATACAGCAAGGTTAACATAGAAACGAAAGTATACAGCCAGGTTAACATAGAAACATAAGTATACAGCCAGATTAACATAGAAACATAAGTATACAGCCAGATTAACATAGAAACATAAGTATACAGCCAGATTAACATAGAAACATAAGTATACAGCCAGGTTAACATAGAAACATAAGTATTCAGCCAGATTAACATAGAAACGAAAGTATACAGCCAGATTAACATGGAAACATAAGTATACAGCCAGATTAACATAGAAACATAAGTATACAGCCAGATTAACATAGAAACATAAGTATACAGCCAGATTAACATAGAAACATAAGTATACAGCCAGGTTAACATAGAAACATAAGTATACAGCCAGATTAACATAGAAACATACGTATACAGCCAGATTAACATAGAAACATAAGTATACAGCCAGATTAACATAGAAACATAAGTATACAGCCAGATTAACATAGAAACATAAGTATACAGCCAGATTAACATAGAAACATAAGTATACAGCAAGGTTAACATAGAAACATAAGTATACAGCCAGATTAACATAGAAACATAAGTATACAGCCAGATTAACATAGAAACATAAGTATACAGCAAGGTTAACATATGTATACAGCCAGATAATCATAGAAACATACGTATACAGCCAGGTTAACATAGAAACATACGTATACAGCCAGGTTAATATAGAAACATAAGTATACCGCCAGGTTAACATAGGAAACATAAGTATACAGCCAGATTAACATAGAAACGAAAGTATACAGCCAGGTTAGCAATATAATATTTAACCCCTCAATATGCCAGGATTTAGCCATTTAATATGCCAGGATTTAGCCATTAAATATGCCAGGATTTAGCCATTTAATATGCCAGAATTTAACCCCTCAATATGCCAGGATTTAACCCCTCAATATGCCATGATTTAACCCCTCAATATGCCAGGATTTAGCCACTCACTATGCCAGGATTTAGCCATTCAATATGCCAAGATTTAGCCCCTCAATATGCCAAGAATTAGCCATTTAATATGCCAGGATTTAGCCATTTAATATGCCAGAATTTAACCCCTCAATATGCCAGGATTTAACCCCTCAATATGCCAGGATTTAGCCACTCACTATGCCAGGATTTTGCCATTCAATATGCCAAGATTTAGCCCCTCAATATGCCAAGAATTAGCCATGTAATATGCCAGGATTTAGCCATTTAATATGCCAGGATTTAACCCCTCAATATGCCAGGATTTAGCCATTTAATATGCCAGGATTTAACCCCTCAATATGCCAGGATTTATCCATTTAATATGCCAGGATTTAACCCCTCAATATGCCAAGATTTAGCCACCCAATATGCCAGGATTTATCCCCTCAATATGCCAGGATTTTGCCCCTCAATTTGCCAGGATTTTGCCATTTAATATGCCAGGATTTAGCCACCCAGTATGCCAGGATTTAGCCACCCAATATGCCAGGATTTAGCCACTCTATGCCAGGATTTAGCCACCCAATATGCCAGGATTTAGCCCCTCAATATGCCAGGATTTTGCCCCTCAATATGCCAGGATTTTGCTACTCTATGCCAGGTTTTGCCACTCTATACCAGGATTTAGCCCCTCCATATGCCAGGATTTTGCCACTCAATATGCCAGGTTTTGTCACTCAGTGTGCCAGGATTTTACCACTCTATGCCAGGTTTTGCCACTCTATGCCAGGTTTTGCCACTCTATACCAGGATTTAGCCTCTCAATAAGCCAAGTTTTGCCTCTCAATATGCCAGGATTTGCTAGTTTTTTGCCCTTCTCCTCCCCCCATTCCCCAGCACTTACCTCCTTGTTGCGGCTCTCCGGTCGTCTCCTCTGTGCATCTTTCCTCTTGCACGTTTTTTTTTTAAAAACTTTATTGAAGTCGCGCAGCATCAATAAAGTAAAAAAAAACCCTTTCCTTCCTCTGTGCAAGAGGGAAGATGCAAAGAGGACCAAGGTTAGTGTAACAGGGAGCTTAACAGCAGCGTTAAGCACCCTGTTACATCAAAGGCAGTAGCGGGGGACAGCCAGGTTAATGCAGAAGCATAAGTATACAGCCAGGTTAACATAGAAACAAAAGTATACAGCCAGGTTAACATAGAAATATAAATATACATCCAGGTTAACATAGAAACAAAATTATACAGCTAGATTATCATAGAAACATACATACAGCTAGGTTTACATAGAAACATTGAATGCGTTGGTAAACAAGAACCATTTGGCCCATCTAGTCTGCCCCATTTGATGAATACTTTCAATAGTCCTGGTCTTATCTTATATCTAGGACAGCCGTGTGCCTATCCCATGCATGATTAAACTCCTTCACTTTTTTAACCTCTACCACTTCCACTCAAAGGCTAATAGAAACATAGAATGAAAAAAAAACTCTTCATGTTTTACTACATCTAGAGGGCATCTGGATTTGAACCAGAGACCTCTTGATCAGTTCCTGTTTAGGGTGGGGAATTGTATAGCAAAAAGTAGCTTTAGATGTAAAGAATGAGAATAGCTAAAATAAATTGCTCCTCGATGCATCAACATTTGGTTTATCAGATTGTCCCATCCTAATGACATAATCATTGATGGCTATTTAATTATAATTTCAAATCATAGCCTCTTCCTGACCAGGAAAAAGTTTTAATTTTTTTTATTGTATGCCATTTAGCTAATCATGACTGTGTGAAAGGTATTGCTGGATGCCTATGATTAAGTGGCGCTAGTGTGCAGAGTGTGTAATGTGAACCTTTTATCTTCTGAATTTAAGGAACAAAGCATGTCCATGTTTTCTTTGTACATGTGAATATGTTACGATCCTGTTTATTGAACCAACGGTAAAGCAATCCAAATCCACATCAGCTCATCAAGAGATTTCTATTTTCCAAGCAATCAAATTCCCATCTCTTTGTTGCACTATTCCAGCTCCCTAACTTCCATAATGTTACAAATGATTCCTTTGTCCCTAGTGTACACAGACACAGCACTAAAAGCAATTTGCTACTGTGTCCAAGTTCACTAAATAACCTCTGGAATACAACAACATAATGACTAGCTAGAACATTAATCCCAGCATGCAAATCCACATGCAACTCAAATATATCTGTGTTTAGCCATTTCAACAATTCTGATAATGTGCCTCCTGTGTATCTGAGGAGCAGTTACAAGACTCTTGTACCAACCAAATTACCTACTCCAAGGGTATACGCATATTGTCCTTGATTTTTATTTTACACATTTAGAAACATAGAATGTGTCAGCAGATAAGAACCATTCGGTCCATCTAGTCTGCCCAAGTTTTTTGAATACTTTTATTAGTCCCCCGTTCCCAGTCTTATATCTAGGATAGCCTTGTGTCTATCCCACGCATGCTTAAAATCCTTGACTGTGTTTACCTCTACCACTTCTGCTGGAAGGCTATTCCATACATCCACTACCCTTTCAGTAAAGTAATACTTCCTGAACTTGGAAGTTACTATCCAACTTGTGACACAAAGTAGTTTCTTAGACAGAGGTACTAACGTAGAAGCGTCAGAATAACATTTGCATTATTTTAACAGGCTTTGGAAGCAGTGATTTATTTAAATAATAATTAACCTCTGAAATACAACAGCATAGGCTCCCCTAGTGTTTGATGGACTTAACTATATATAATACAGGGACAACCCATGTGAGTTTCTACTATTAGCAAAAGCCTGACTGTCCCTGTATAACCAGGGATAGGCAAAGTGTCCGAACAAGGACACCAGTGTCTGCTGCAAGGTTTGTGAAGGTCCATAATACATCATTAAATTGTCCACCACAAACCCCAGTAAATGTTCACCACAAGCAATGTTGGCTCTAACCACTGTGTATAATGCATAGTTAATTGAAATACATGGGGCGCCACTATTGTTTGTTCTGTGCCCATTTATGCATTAACTCTATGGATGCTTATAGTCCTCCACTGCGTATTGTTACACCACACAATTAGGAGAGTTCTGAGATAATTTTTTTATCCTGGTGAGTTTCCACCGGTAAGCCAGGGTTGTCCCTATACAGTGTATAGCTAAATTGGTGAGATGAAATGTCCATCTCACCGCAACTCACCTGCATCTTACTTTTAGTGAATAGTTTGGTCTGTCCCCTTAATATTGTTCTAACTGGGAATGTAGATAATACAAATAACTAAACATTATTTTGATCATATCCTATAGTTTACTATAAAAAATAACATAAAATATGATGGCAAATGTAAAAGTGTAATTAGTATGTTTCACACATGCTAGTGTTTCCCCTGCTAAGCAAACTCACCAGGGTTGTCATTACACAATGTGTAGCTAAATTGGTTCATCTCTCCTCATCTCACCTCAATCCACCCGCAATCCACTTTTTAGTGAATAGACCGCATCTCACCTCAACTCACATACATCTTACTTTTAGTGAATAACTCAATCTGTCACCTTAATATTGTTCTAACTGGGAATGTAGATAACATTGTAGATAGCAAAATATTTCAAAATGATCTTTTAGATGCATTAGTGGAACTGGATGCCAGCGCTAACATAAAGTATACATTGTCTTTTACTCTCTACAGTCACAGTGTAAACAATGTTTAAGTCACAGAATACATTTAGCCTCTTCATGACCGAACTTTTTGAAAAATATTGATTGTCCTGGATAATGGATTTTTTAACATTTGTGCAGTGTTTGTGTTTAGCTGCAATTTTCCTTTTTCTAATTTACTATACCCACACAAATGATATATTTATATAAATCCAAGGAAGGTGCACTCAGCTTTCAGATGAAAATTCAAAAAAATCAGCCAGGGTGTCATGCAGCTCTAAATATACCGTATTTTCCGGCGTATAAGACGACCCCCCAACTAAGTCATCTTATAAGCCGGAAAAATCGCATCTATATTTTAACCTTTTAGGTTAAAATATAGAGTTTTCCACCCTCCTCCCCCTTTCCCCAATCCCCAATCCCCAGTACTTACCTATTTTCTGCTCTGTCTCCCGCTGTTAAGCCGGTCCGTGGCTGTGAGGGAAGCGTTGTGAGCTCCCCTCCAGCCGCGCGGTCAATAAAGTTTTGTTTAAAAAAAAAGTTTAAACAGACTTTATTGAAGCTCACAACGCTTCCCTCACAGCCACGGATCGACTTAACAGCGCGAGCGGAGACAGAGCAGAAAATAGGTGAGTAAATCCCAGTACCCGGCGTATAAGACGACCCCACAACTTTTGAGAAGATTTTCAGGGGTTAAAAAGTCGTCTTATACGCCGGAAAATATGGTATGTATAAGTCCAAACAGAAGAAAATAGCGCGCACTCACAGGGCTTGTTGATAAAGGGTTGCTTTAGTCTGTATACATTGGGATTAAAGATATAATCTGTTCCACATATAGTCAAACCACGGACCTTTATCAAGACCCAGGTGGACTGGGGGGGTTAGGTTCGGGGAGGGTAGAATTAGTATTAGGGTTAATTTTAGTATTAGGGTTCGTGGGGTTAATTTTAGTATGAGGGTTTGGGGGCGGGTCACTTTTAGGGGGTTTCATTTATTAGTGGGGGTTAATTCATTGGGAGGTGTATGTTTGTAACCGCTAACAGTTCAGTGCTGAACTGTCAGTGCTTATATTGCCGCAATGAATCGGCCACATTCATCTTCACCGCTTGGGTCCTGAACTGCAAGACACCCATTGTCACGAAAGGGCTAATTGAAATACATGGGGCGCCACTATTGTTTGTTCTGTGCCCATTTATGCATTAACTCTATGGATGCTTATAGTCCTCCACTGCGTATTGTTACACCACACAATTAGGAGAGTTCTGAGATAAAAAAATTTCATTACCTTTCTTTTGACAATTGCATGTGTTATAGTTTTGCTCATATATAACATAACTGTTACTGTGATCTATTGTTATTCTAGCTTTAGAATAGCGGGGTCTGCTTGAGCATTTACATCTATATATTTGGACAATTTCTCTGTGTGGCTAAATGTTATGAAGGTTTTTTCTATTATTTACATTTAACTTTGAGTACAAAAGAACAAAAACACAATATGATGGAAATAAAAGGTTTTGCTTGTAAAACCCCTGCATTGTGAGATTAATGAAACATTTTGTTCTTATTCACCGTTTCTGGTTACTAGTGACTTTTGGAGTCAATATCAGACTTTTATTATCCGAGGAGAATTTACGGACAAGTTTTCATTTTGAAATCTCTTTTTCCACTATTTCACACAATAATAATGCATATTTTGTTAAAAGGTTTGCATTTTTTATACCTGCTCTAAATGGGTATATTACATAATTTTCCTCCTGATATTCAGGAATTAATTTAAAAATGGGATCAATATTTGTAAAAAAACTTCAAATGTTGCTCTACAGTAAGGTGCCGATCTGCCGAGTTGGCCCCAAATTCAGGGATACTGGCAAATATGCTCATGTTGAATAGAACATCCTCGATACTTTCCGTAGAATAGGGCGTAAAGTGAATTGGACGTTATGCGAAAAGCCCTAATCGGACATAAAGCGTTAAGCGAAAAGCGGACGTTATGCTAAAATGTGGATAACATTCATAGTGTCTTAAGCGAACATTGGAAGTTATGAGAAATGATCATTAACAATTGATGTACTGTATGTGTGTAAAAATCAGACGTTAAGCTTTTGTAACCACGGACGGATATGCGATTGGACGTTGCCTGAAAGGACGTTAAGCGACGCATACCTGTATATTGTTGGTGTTTTTTTGTTGTTGTTATTTTTCATGTTAAGCTTGGTCAAACACAAAATGCTATGAACCAACAACCAAGTTGACAGAGGTTAACCGAAATAGGCAAATTTGAAAATAATTGTTGAGTTTTTAACTTAGTTTTTCAGGTGACATGGAAGTCAATCGCAATTCATTGTATATAAACTCCATTACACTACCTCACAGTCACTGTAACATTATAAACGTTTAAGCATGCTATATGTAAATAAACAAAGTATATATTAGAACAATGAACCGATATTTACATTTAAATAATAGAAAAACTAAACAAATACATTTGAGAAAAAATTACTTTGTATAGAATATTATATGGGAAAAGATGGTCCCTAGCCAATTTAACAATTACTTTACAACTAGTAAGATTATTCAAATCAAGAGTTTATTAACAAGAGACACGTAAAATTGTCCACATGCTCGATTAAATGTATGGGCTTAATTTTGGGTGAAATAGTTAAGCAGCAAAATGAATTACATGCATTCAACTATAAAAGGGTAGGATAATTAGATGCATTTAAAAAAAACCTGAGAATTTTGATAGCTTTCATAAAAACGCCAAACGAATACGGGCAATGGAATAGAAGTTATTAAAAAAAAAAAAATGAAACTAAAAAGAAGCAACACGCTTCCACAAATAAAATCTACAATTTCTCAGTACATGAAGAGTAAAATCAAATTATGAACGTCAAGCAATGTTATCATGATTTAACTTTAATTTTTTGGATTGCAAATCAGAAACAGAGAGGTGAAAAAAAATCACGTGTGGGAACAGAAAGGAGTATCTAAGGTTAGCTAATAGTCTTGCTAATAATATAGCTCAGATGGTAAATGCTTAGACTACAGTACTGCATCTAACCTCACATTATCCTAGACCTGATCAACTCATACTTTATCATACTAGGTTTGATAATGCGTACTAAAAGGTTGGGAAATAATAGCATCCCCTATTTGGCTGTCGATGCAAATTTGGTTTATTCTAAGAGCATGTGCGGAATCATTTTTGGGTCTGTTCACTAAAATTCGACTTTGGAGGTCAACTTTCATTTTGAGACTTACTCAAATTTGGCACCCGAGTTGGACCTAGAAAAAAACAAAACAGGTTCGAATCTTTCCCATTGAAAATAATAGAAGGTCAAACTCAGGTGCCAAATTTGACTTAGACAATACCAGGAGTTAATTAGGGATATTTTTTATTTGGATTTTCATGGTTACTAATTCTTTTAAGCAACCTTATTTATTTCAAAACATGTTTTTTTTTAATTTGCTCTTTATGCTAAGTTTTAGTTTAATTGTCCTATGTGTTGACTTTGCATTGTATTTATATTAAATTACTAGGGGAACCTATAAGCATTTCATATTTGCATAGTGTAATGAACATAAATGCTTCCAAATAAGAAAACCACAATTTGAATAAAGTAAACTTATAAGTAGATAGAGCATTTTCATGGTTAGGTTTAATCTTCAAGCATGTAACAAAAAATGTTTCTTATCCCACTCATAATGTTGCTTTGTTACTATATTTAGCAGTAATTTAATTAATTTTATTAACAGTGCAGCCTCATATTGTACAACTACAAAATGAAACTACAGTCGAAAATGGTCACATAACACTGACTTGTGAAGCAGAAGGGGAGCCTATTCCAGAAATCACATGGAAGAGAGCCAGTGATGGAATGTCTTTTTACGATGGTGAAAAGGTGAGAGGTTTCCTTTTTAGTTAAATATACGTTAATGTTGTTGACCTGATTTGCATCTGCTTACCCATAATCCTTTGCAGTAGGGGTAGCACTGTGAATGTGAGATTTCTTTTCTTTTGACCCATCTGGCATGTGCAAATTTGTGTTTATTAATGCTTCTGCTACTAATATGTAGTGGCAGGCTTTCCACCCAGTTAGTATTTCACTGGGAGGCCAATACAAACTTGGCATTAGACCATTGTTAGGTATTGGGAGGCAATAGCATGGCCAGTATTGTTTGGAACAAAAACCCTGTATAGTGGGCACATGCAATGCACCATATAGTTTTCACTTTTTAAAATTATAATAGTGTTTTTTTATATTAGCATGATGACATTATTTTGCAGTCCACATAAATGTATTCAATACACATAGTACTACTGTACTGATAATACATAGTAAAGGGTGGGACCTCCCATTGCTGCTGCCGGTTTAAGTGCCATACGATGCATTACCTCAATTTGTTCACTTATGTAGAGTGGAAATGTCAGTTCTGGGCAAGTAATGCAGCAATCAGTCAGATTAACTTCTTGTCATGGCTAGTGATGAAGCCAGGCTCCGAGTGCCAGGAGATTCCAAGCGTTCATTCACTGCCCTTACCGGGGATATCAGTTGTGTGTCCTTCTAGAATCAAAATGCAGTGTGATTTAACCACTTAATGGCCAGAATAGCAGTCTCCCATATCAGCCATAGTAATGCGTTTCTCGTCTCGCTACTTATCATAGGGTTAATAAGATGAAAGTGTTCTATAACAGCACAACATTCAAAATGTATAAAAAAGTCAAAATATGTTTCCAAAGATAATTATTTAATGCTTTCAGTTATCGGTTTTACATCTTTAACTGTTGCTTTTTCCTATTTACAGTTATTGGTGATAGACTGCCCTGTCGATAATAGTTAGGAATAGTTAATAGTCCGAAAAAATATATATTATATATCATCATGTAAAGTGAAGAAAAATAAACAGCAATTTTTCAGAGGGGAGCGTGGTAACTGCTACAGAGGAAGCCAGCCCACCTCCTGTGCACTCCCTCCCAGTAATGTCACTGTATACGCCTCTGTGAAATGTTGTTCAATTTAAAGCTACAGGAGAACCGACAGTTATTTTAAAGTATAAATAAGCATAGTTCACATATAAAAAAAAAACTTGTACAACATACAGAAAAAAGCTATGTGAAGCTACAGGACTACTGGTGTTTTCAAATATTACCTTAACTTAATTCACAATCACAATTAAAGTATTTCTCACTTCCTTATTACTACATCTATATATAGGTCTAATTTTGATTTTTTTTGTGTGTGTGTTTTGCAGCCAGGGTAATGATAAATCCATACATTGGTTTGCGGGGCCATATTATAAAAGTGATTGTGTAAACTAATGTTCCAAATGCTAATGAGTTCCAGTCATCTTGCGAAACCTCAGTATATTTTGTGATACTAATTTCGACTTTTTTCAGACTCAAATAATGTCATTATGATACAGTATATGTTAATTATATTGTATGTCAACGGGCATAGTGATATGATATGAGTTAATCCATCAATTATACAATATTTTAGATTCTTGTAGGTTTGATTCCTGGCAGGGTCAACTCAGTTTGTTTGCTCCGGAACTTTCATTAACCTGGATTATAGTAACATCCCTGGCTTTTTGGGAATGGCAACATCCATAGAAAACGAGATTATAGTAATATTTCCTTCCTTATGAAATGGTTTGCCGTTATTGTTATTATCTATCTATCTGCGGTACTGAACTGCTATTGTTGACTGCGATCAGGCATGAGTATATTCCAGTAGATGATTTCGTCTTTGTGGACGTTTAATCAAACATTCTATCGAAGTTGCTGCCAGACTTATCTACTTCACCTGCCAATCCTCATCTCCTGCTCTGCTTTGCAAAGTACTCTGCTGGCTTTTTATTTTCTCTAGAGTACAATTTAAAATCCCTCTTAAATCTCTGCTCTTATCATCAAAATGTCCATGTAACTGGTTTTGGAAAAAGTGCTTTGAGAATAAACTTTTGGGGGACAGAGGGCACTGTGCATCAAAAGTATGATTTTCTTTAGAAATATTTTTTGATCTGCACATTTGAAACAAGTATGCAAGGTGCAGATTTTTAATCTATTCAATATTCAAAATATATTTATTTGTATATATATTTATTTGTGTTTTTTTGTACAATGAATATTTAGTGGCTAGGTTTCACCATTTTTGAATTTTTGATGATATCAGATGTCTTGGTATATTTATTATTTTTTATAAATAAAAGGCATTTTTCTATGATTACTTGTGGCTATGTGATCGAATTGTTGGATGTAGTTTTTAGGTGAGCTGATTTTCTCCTATTTTATTATATATATTTTATATATTTAAATTATTCCTTGCATGTTGAGTATGCTCCATGGCTTTTTAGATGTTTGGAAAGTGTATTGGTTACTACAGGGATTGGTAGCTTGTTCTTGTCATAGTCTATAGCAAATGCAAAGGTGAAGTGTAACTTGGGTTATATGAATCTCTCCTAAATCTATATATGATGTATGATTTATAACTGGATTTTGTTATCATAATAAGTGAGAAATGTTTATGTGTCATTTTGTTTGTGGTTATGCAGCTTGTTATTTCCTGTATATTGTCCTATAACACCTATTCCACACTTTCTGCACTAGTTTCTCATGAAATGGACAATGTATTTTAAAATGCTTTATTTCCTATGGAGAGAACAAAGCCAAACTACCCTTCTAACAACTCATGGTTTTGCTGGAAAATCTCTGTTTTCTGAACTGGCTTCTCATTAATTGGAGAATATATATGAAAATTGGTTTAGTGACATTAAAAGCTACAAACAATCATAGTACAATTCTGACAATTTAGATTCCATCATATTTATTCTGTCAGTTAGTTTATAGTTTTCTATGGTGCCCTGTAACAAACAGCGTCCAGGCGGCATGGGATCCTGAACACCCAAGTTCAGTAGCTACGATGCAGCAGTGGAGACACAGGGCCTGGTGCTACGTAACTACACTTCTGTGATAGCTTAGGGCTCCCGGTTTGTTCAGCCACAAACCAAGGCCCTGTTGAGCCAGCTGTTATATCCAGTATATAAAGGCAGGAACTGAAGAAACCCTGCAAACGTCCTGGAGCAGGCAAGGAACACAACCAGGATAGCAAGATGGAGTACAGACAAACTAAAAGGCAGACTAAGCAGAGCGAATAGCAGAGAAGCAAACTGAAGCAGAACAGAAACAAAGTAACTAAAAACGGAGTGCTGGGACTACAGTATAGATGAGAAGCAAAGTAAGAATTTAGCAGATATGAAAAGTATAAAGCATGAAATATAACTGTAGAATTAATGAGACATAAATTAGATGGTTATTTGTATTCCTGTACTAGTATTTATTTCATATTAAACACCACTGAATTTATATATACCTGCTGGATTGGTCTCTGTGCTGGTTTCTGACAATTCTTATGTGAAACAAACTGATAATAAACTAGCACATTAATAGCAGACTCTAAAAGACTTAGAATTGTCATAGACACACAAACACAGAGCATACCTGTAGACTGAGCTGCACAGACAGAAGCTTGGAGAAACTGAACAAATGGGTGTGGTTGGGCATTCATACAAATCAGAGTAACAAGGCAGAGAAAAACAATAAAAAATTGGAATGTAAAAAAATAACAAACAGCAAGAAACCAGAAACAGATCAAAATAAGAAAACAAAGGAATAATTAAACATAATATATTTGGAAATACTAAGAAAGGGCTAGAAACCAGACTGTAGCCAGATTGGGCAGTTGTCGCTCTGGGTAATTGGGCAGGTGTCATTCTAGGACCAACTGGGCAGGTGCCACTCTGGACAGGCGCCTCTCTAGGGCAAACTAGGCAGGTGGCATACTACAGTCAATGGGGCAGGTGCTGATCTGGGGCCATCTCGGCAAGTGCCATTCTAGGCAGGTGTGCTCTGGGGCCAACTGGGTAGGGTGCCACACTGTGGCCAGACAAGGATTCATATACACTGTGGCCAGATAAGGATGTAAGGGCAGGAAAACAAGCAGACAGGAACAAGCATAAAAAATAACCAAGAAAACAAAGACAAAGGGATACGGAAATTACTGGATACAGCATGGATGAGCCTGCACATCCGTGAATTGTTACATGCCCAGAATGAACACAAAATCATGTTCACAATCATTCAGCCATGACACTGCCACATGCTGCTTCATTCAGTCAGAGATGGTCCAGCACTATAAATGTTTTTTTTTTTTTTTTTTAAAAAAGGTAATATGACTCCATAAAGAAATACTGTAAGAGCACAAAATGGAACTGCTGACCTCCAAATAAAGAGCCGACAATCAGAGATAACCATTGTATGGTAGTTTATTCCAGACGGCACTTGCAAACATACAGTGGGTTACCTCCACCCGACATACAGGCGCCACCCGACATACAGGTTCTGCCTAACGCGTTTCGTGCCTTTTCATTGCGCTTAGTCGTAGGCAGACAATATTACTCCATCAGCTGACCATTGCTTATACGTTGAATATAGAGAATAAAAACATTATCAAAAATTATCTAGATGTTGGGCATATTTGCATACCATGCCACAGGTGATGTCATAAATAAGAGACACCCAAAACACAGTGATAGAGTGTTTTTAAGGCTCTCATTTCTTCTCAGGCATTGAAGTCATAATTCTGAATCATAGTTTAACTTGTGAATGCATACATTTGTTCAGTGTCTTGAGTCCCACAGGGAGAAAAGTTCTATGAATACTATTATTATTAATAGCATCATTAGACTTTCAGAAGTAATAACATATATAGAAATGAAATAAAATAGTTTGGAGCAAAATTAGCCAAAACAGAATCTATGCAGTTTCCTATTGTAGTATAAACCCATGGATCTATAGAGGAAATACACCAATTTAAAAGCCAGCTGTAGTTTTGGAATATCAATTGCAAGCCTGGCTACAAACCCCAGACTCTCAATTGTAAGAAAGAAAACCACATTCAAAATCTAATGACAGATAGATTCCAGAAGCTTTTTCATTTAATGAGATGCAGCTTAGTCAAATGGCTTCTGCAGAGGGATACAATGTGAACAGATACATGGAGGGATCTGGTGTGATGAACAGACGTTTTAAAATGGACTTAATGTCACCTAAAAAGGCAGATAAATAAATCAGTTTAAAAATCTACTAAACTAGCTAAAAGTAAGAAAAACAATATTACCATTAATGTAGCTGTAGTTACTATGACAAGACATGACTTTGGATGTGGAGGTGGCCATCATGGAATCATGTCACACTCTCCTCAGAGTTGGATACTTCTTTTTTAAACTACTGCCAGCTGCCAGTGGGATTTATTTGGCTGAACTGACTGCTCTGAGAATTCTTCTCTGCAGAATCACTAAATGATGCACTATACCCTCTGTACCTAGAAACAAATGACAGACAATACAGGTCTGTAAGAAACAGTGTATTCAATTTTAATAGAAAAACAGCCTGCTGAACAGAATTAAACATAATGAACACTAGGCAAAGCAGTTTTAAAGTGCTATAGATCTGTGTAAAGAAAATGTTTTGATCATCCAGATACTATATATTAGATTGTAAAGATTAACTTTCATAGTTATAACTTTAAGAATGGTGTCCTATTTCTAATATAAATCTAATCAATTATACATTTACAATCTTACCTCTAACCAACCTCATATTATTTTAGTCAAATCTTGTATTTGCTTTGATAAAGATCCAACAGAAATGCATATATATAAAAAATGGATACAGCCGTGAAGTATATTTGTTGCAGAAGTACACATACTTGTAAAAAAATAGAACATTCTGAAGTAATGACTTATGGGGCTGAGGTTTTGGTCATGTTCTTTGGTTTTTCTTAAGAATACGTTTGATAGCTGCGTTTGTCATTTGTTGGATTAATTGTGTTGTGTACTCCATAAAAAGAGCTGGTAATTCTTCTGTATGAAGCAAAAAAGTGACAGAACACAAATCAATTTAACTTTACCCAAAGACGCACAATAAAAAGACATCGTATGGCATGATGGAGCACATGCTGATAAGGACATATATTGTTTGTCAAATGTGAGATAGGATGGATAGTGTTCATTCCAGGATGCTGATATCTAAACTATACAAAAACAATAGATGCCCTGCACTTGATTCAAATGTGAGAACTTTATTTATCAAACACAGGCATCTTTTAAACTCTCTGGAGTTTTCCTCAGGACTGACGAAAACTCACGAGACTTGAAATATTGCCTGCGTCCGATCAATAAAGTTCTCATGTTTGAATCGAGTGCCTGGCATCTATTAAGTTTGTGTGATGTCAAGACTTGGGCAGCATCTTCGTACCATAGCACCGAATATTTGGGGTGCAAACCCAAATTACTATATTTAACAGTGATATCTAAACTATGACCTCTTCTCCCCTCTTTCTAGGCCAATACTTTTATAAAAGCCAATCACAATAGCTCTAATAGGTAAAAAATAAGGCTAATATATTGTCTCCTATAATCTACATATTCCTATTGTTAACCCCTTAATGACGTTAGGACATACTATGCCGTGCTGTCTTTAACTGCCTTAAAGTTGTTAGGACGGCATAGTACGTCCTGTATTAAACAGCTCATCGCGTCTCCCCGCGATGAGATGTTTTCAGATCCCGCTGCAGGCACTTGCAGCGGGATCCCACCTGTTAGTTGAGGCCACTTTGAGTGGCCTCAGTCTGACAGGGGAAATGTAGCCGGTGCTCAAAGTGAGCACGGCTACATTTCTCCAAATTGTTCGGGCACGCCTCCGTGACGTCACACGTGACGTCCAGAGGTCTCGCGATTTTTTTGCAGGGATCCACAGGGTCTATTATGACCCTGATCGGGTCTCTGCCAGAGTGTTCCTGGCTACCGATCACCTTGTGATAGGTGGCCAGGAACCAATCGTGACGTTTTGGTGCTTGCGTCGTTTGGGACGCAAGCACCTTGCATCACGAAGGGGTTAAATACTATGCATAAAAAGAAACTCCACAGAACACTTCTTATATTTTCCACAGGTGTGATGGGAGTTCAAACTCCCCCTGGAGACAAACAATATGAAGACAAAATTGCACCTATCAGTGTTAGGGATGAGCAGAGGAACACAGTTAACATAGACACACAGAAACAACGTGTCTAAATACCTTTGTTGAGGGAAGAAGGTAGATCCAAAATGACTCACACCAGGTAAAGGTACCAAAAAATATGTCTTTATTGCTTCAGAATAGCACCGACCGGTTTCGGCACATAGAGTGCCATTTTCAAGGTGAGCATCACATATTTTTTTTGTACCTTTACCTGGTGTGAGTTGTTTTGGATCTACCTTCTTACCTCAACAAAGTTATTTAGACACTTTGTTTCTGTGTGTCTATATTAACTGTGTTCCTTTGCTCAACCCTAATACTGAAAGGTGTCATTTTGTCTCCAAATACTATACATCAAACATTAAAACTATTCTGCCTGCTGACATTTTAGTTTTTGCTTTTAGTAACTTTAAAATAAAGCCACAAAAAGTGGATAAACATATAAAGGGATACAAAATAATAAATATAATGTCATTCTCCTGTCTAGACATGTCGTGAAATGCATGAACAGGATCAAATGCTTTTAGTTTAATTTTACCTAGACAGATGGTTAAAGTGGACCATGCCAAATGCTTACCCCGCTGAAAAATACAGCTTGTCATGACACCCATACTTATCCTTTCACTTTAATTTATTTCACCTTCTCTGATGCAGTTGATATGTCCTGGTAATGTCAAAGGGACGAGTTATAAGAAAGGAAGTGAACTTAACACGAGTGCACTTTAACATGCTCTACTGAGGAATGTAGAATGCATGTATGTGGAGGGGGGAGCCAATAAATCAAAGAAGGAAACCTATAGCAACTACCTTTAATTAACTGATTATTCTCTGAACAATATGAATTATAGATTCAGTGCAACATGTACAAGATATATGTTCCCTATGTTCAAAAAATTGACTACTCATAAATCAGTATGCACGGATAGGGTTGCCACCTTTTCTTCAAAAAAATACCGGCCTTGAAACTGTCTCCATAGACTTAACATTGGCCTTATGCCAATATTTTACCGGCCTGCCGGTACAATACCGGCCAGGTGGCAACCCTATGCACGGATAGGAGAAGTCAGCTATAATCAAGTGGACTTTTTTGCTTGGAGTGGCCTTTTAATGCACTTTTCCTTAAAAAGACCATGAAAGTAAAACATCTATTTCAGTAAATTACATTGGCCTTTTCATTTCCCCCGTCGTACGTTGTCAGACATTTTGACTTTTGTTGAATATTATCTTTTAAAGTTTTTTTAAGTACCTTATGAATACACAGCACTATTATTTTACCATTATTTATAAACGGTGAAAATGCATTTTGACATGTCAGTGAATAACTTGAGTGGATAACCAATATAAATTAGGAGGAAAGTCTACGTTAAATGTGCCTGTAGAGCAGGGTCGCTTTAACCAATGGGTGAACTGGGCACTTGACCTGGGTCCACTGGGTAAGGGGGCCCCCGCTGTGCACAGGTGTCGGCATCCCCCTCACATCGAATTGTGCTGCTCAACTTTTTTTTTCTTGCAAAAATAAAAACGTTTAAAAAAAAAAAAAATTGCCACCGGATATGACAGTAAATCATATCCGGTGACTGTATTTCCCGGACTGATGACCGGGGACACGGAGAAGCCAGGAGGTGAGTACTGGGCAAGGGGGGAGGAGGTTGGCATATCATTGGGCAAATTGGCGCATATTAAATGGCAAAATAATACTGGCATATTATTGGCAAAAGTAATACTGGAATACTAATGGACAAATTGGCTGTGGCATATTAATGGCACAATAATATGGGCATATTAATTGCAAAATGGCTGTGGCATTTTAATGGCAAAATAACACTGGCATATTAATGGGCAAGCTGTGGCATATTTAATGGACAAACGGTGGCATATTTTAATAGGCAAACGGACTGTTGCATATGTTAATGACAAAGTGACAGTGGAATGTTAACTGGTACCTGACAGTGGATTATTTTAATTGGCAAAGTGATGCTGTGGCATGTTCTGTTGGGTAAAATAACATGTACTATGGGGGAAAGGGACATGTGCCTTGTTCTGCAGGGGCAGTTCTGTAGGACAAAGTGACACTGTTATGTGTTCTGTGGAGCAAATTGACCCTGTGGCATGCCAAATTGTGTGGGTGCAATATGAGTTCAAGCCAAGTGCTGTGGGTGCAATATAGGCACATGGAAAGTGCTGTGGGGCACTGTATGGTGCTGTGTTAAGTCCTTAAGGTGCAATGTGGGTGCATAAAAGGGGAATAAAAACAAGAAATGCAATCTTTCAATAACATTTTTATTACATATACAAATAGTTGCATGTTATATGAAAATAGTAGCATATAATATTACAAACTTTACATTTACATACAGTTTTTTACAATGCAAATTTTGAAAAATTGGGTCGAGGGGGGCCCAGGCCCCACTAGGGTGTTAAAGCAGCCCTGCTGTGGATTCTCCTGTTTAAGGCATCACCCATGGCTTGATATGCAAATGACACATTTTCCATTGAAAGCAAGTTAATTTTCATATTAAGCCAGAAGTCATGTTATAAACTGGAAACTCTACAGACATACTTGAAACACATTTTTATTCTAATTGGTTAATTCAGAGAGTGTGGTATTTGAGTCCCTTTCTGGGAGAAAAGCACCATTTCATTTTATTAATAGAAAAGAAATATATATTTTAAATAACAATAGCACAGCTTAATTGTATACTTAGACAGCAGTCTATAAGTCCATTATCTATTGTATTCAATTAATTTGGCATATGCAAAAACTTTCATAACGCTTGTTTTATCACTTTGTATTTTGCAATGAAAGTGTATTGCATGTAAATGCAATAATTATAAAATAAAGATATTTTAATAATAATTTAAAAAATTCTTAGTTACAATAAAAAAAAATGAACTGCAACTAAAATAGACCGAGAATGTAATTATTCTTCAGCTCTTAAACTGTGTCAAAATCAATAGTGTGCAAAGTTCATATAAAAAAATGATATGAAATCTAAACGCATTATTTGATTTATTGTGTTTGTTAAAAGTGGTATGTGTTTTGATATAATATATAGCTGCTACCCATAGTTTTGGCACAAAACTATTTTATTTTTTCTTTGCACATAATGTTAACAGAGCCAAGATGGAAGAATAGAGAGCACAGGACATCATGGGAAATCATCCTTGCATATTAAATCTGTGATGTTATCTGATGCAGGGAGATATGACTGTGAAGCAGCAAGTAGAATCGGAGGTCACCAAAAGAGCATGTATCTTAATATTGAATGTAAGTATTTACAATTATACAGTGAAACAACGGTGCTTAGAATATATGCATTTTACAAAAAGTGAAAGTCCATACCATACATTTGATGTATTTAATGTTATAAAAAGTGCAGTTCTGTATAGTGCAATATAAAGAAAGTATAAACCACAGTCCACTGTGTAACCAAATAGGAATATGCAAATAAAGTGCAATAAAAAATCACCAATGTATACATGTAAATAAAATATAAACAACACAAACATAGTGTGACTTTGTATATAAATATAACTCTGTCCCAAAAAGAATCACACTCACAATATGCTGAGCAAACAAGCTTGCTTAGACAATAAGGCTCTGTTGGGAGACCCCAGGGGGTCTGATGTAGATAACTTACACCCCTCTAGCAATTCCTAGTGCTCAAATAGCCATACAAAACTAGCAGGCAGAGGCTTCCCCAATGCCAGAGTTATGACAAGAACACAACCCTCAAAAGGTGACTCCAGTGTCAACCCGATGGTTAAATATAGACGTAAAAGGTGAGGTATGTGTAAGAAAGCACAAAAAAAAAAAAACAATATGTTCACATATAAAAGGCTTGTCTGTGCTCAATATGAGAAGGCCCCAACTCTCCTGGTGAGGAGTCTAACCTACTTCTGGATGGGGGTGACGTCTGTGTGCATGATTAATTGGTGAAGCCTGATTGGGCGAAACACAATATGCACACTGACATCACATCCACGCAGAAGTAGGTCAGACTTTTTACCAAGAAGCTGGGAACCTCTGCATATGGAACATAGACATGCCTTTTATGTGCACATATTGGTTTTTTACAGCCTCTTCACCTACTTCTATATATAACCATTGACACTGTGGAAGAGGCACACTTTGAGGAGACTGTTGTTTCTCTGGCATTGGGGGCAGCCACTCTCTACCATTTTTCTGGCTATTTGTGGATTTGGAATTCCCAGATGGGTGTTATATCTCAAATGAATCTGCCCCATTGGGGTCTCCAAACAACACCTTATAGTCTGAGAAAACTTGGTTTCTCAGCATATAGTGAGTGTAATTCCTTTTGGGACAGATTTACATCTCAATTGATATGCAGAGTTACACTGTGTTTGTGTTGTTTATTTTTTTATTTACATATATACATCTGCTGAACCTTTCTTTTGAGCAACTTGAAGAATCATTCTGTTTTAGCGATATAAGTATAAACATGTTTTTTTCTGTGTGTATTTTACACTTGTTTAAAGACTGTTTTTATATGTATATTTTTTCCAACCGCTTTCTTTCAAAGAATATTTTATCCTCCAAGGTCTGCACTGTGCTTTAGACACAAAGTAATAATATGTTTGTATGGTCTCTGGAATAGCACAAAAGGCCCAACAAAGTAGCTTCAGACCGCAGGCGGACATAAGCCATGTAAACAATCAGTCAGGATTAGCAGAAAAGAAGGGAAGCATACAACATAAATTAGAGTCTAGAATAGATTGAAGCATAAGAGCTAAGGAGCTGGTGCTGAGTATTCTAACATAATAAGTACTTAGCAAGTTGTTAGTGTCTTACCGAGTTATTGCCTGTGGGGCCCTAACGGGATGATAGAAACTCAGCAAATCAAGGAGATTTCACCTAGTCATTATCTCAAATGTAAGGGATAATTCAGTATAAATATACAGGATGTGGACAAGATATCAGAAATACAGGACTGTTACTAATCACAATTACTTATAATCACTAATCACAGTTCCCACATTGTAGTTACATTACCATTACCAAATGATTTAACGGGTCTAATGGAAATAGCCTCCAACCTGGCTATTTTGGCGTTAAGTTTCAAATTCGATGCATGTAGACATCCTCCCATGCTGACCGACACTTCCATCTGACGGGCCGCCGGCAGGTCACATGACCTCCAGGCTTCCCTCATAGAAGTCCCGTCGGAAGTCCCAGGCAGCAACGGAGGATGTCAGCATACAGACATCCACCGGCTGCTTGCAAGGGGGATCCAGGAGCCAACACTGGAGACCCACTGGAGCCAACAGCAAGGGCGGGAGAAGTAGTAGGTTGTTTAATGTAGGTTAGCTAGACACAGAAAGCAGAAATAAACACCTGACAGGAAGGAGAATGTAGCAAACAAGTGTTTATTTAATTCGATACAACCCCCCCCTCCTTTCAGAGTGGTTTGGTCTACTCTCTTCTTCTAGCAGCTGGACTCCTCCCCATTCATTCTAGCTGCTGCTACTTCCCATGCATACAGTCCCTGCATGGGCAGAGATAAAAGGTTGTTTTTTTTTATTCAAACATATATCACATCTTGGGTTAGTTAATACTCCAGCTATTGAGACTGCATTTCCAATGACTCTTATCCAGACATGACAAAGTGAGTACTCAACAACCGAAATGCCAAAGGATCACTATTAAATCATTGTGGATTGGTACTGCAGCTGCGGTGGAATGCAGATCTCATGATGCTCAACCATCCATTTGGTTGTCTGAACATCACGAGGAATGTAATAACAGCACCAATTCTGCATAACTACCCAGTTTCCTTTTTTGGATCCGAAGTCTATTTTTAATACCCTCTAATTACCCTCTTTATTGTAATACCTCAGAATGCTTGCTGTGCATCACAGACTTACACTACACAATATTAACTTTTGCTGACTGCAATTCCCATAATGTCTTGCACAGAACATTGCTAGGTTATTATTATGGAAATAGTAGCTATTTGTCTTGGGCTACAGTACAAACACTACAGACTTTATCCGTGAAAGAGAGAATTGCAGGGAACAGAGATGGAAATTTCAAATTTAAGGCCAATTTAGATGAATGTGAAAGTGTTTAGAACTCGGCTATTTTGGCATTATCAGTTGACTACAATTCCCTCTTTCACGAATAAAGCCATAACATTTGCTGACTCCTTCTTCAATAATAGTCATCCAGGCTTATTGCCAGCTGAACATCATGGGAGGTTTAGATACAGACTCCATGTTGACTGCAGCTCCCATGATATACAGCCACCCATTACTGAACACCATAGGAATTGTAGACTGGGGTAGTTGTAACTAATCTTTAGCTCCTAACCAAGAAATTCCCCTTCTGTGGTAGGCAGTGCAGAAGAGCTAAATACATATTTGGATCGAAGAAAGGTAAAATGGGAATGATTTTTTGCCCCCCCCCTCAAAAAAACAAAACAAAAAAAAAACATTCTGTGAGTTGTCTAGGGTTGCCACCTTTTCGTCAAAAAAAATACCGGCCTTGGTACTGTCTCCATAGACTTAACATTGGCCTGATGCCAATTTTTTACCGGCCTCCAATCAATGTGCAAGTCATTTGGTCTGATGAGACATTTATGGGTGGCTATAGTCATTTTATAGTGTGGAGATAGTCACAAAATACCTTTAATCACACTGACCACTGCCAAATATAGTAAGGGGTCAGTAATTCTATGGGTAGTCACCTTGTGGGAGTCTTTAGCTTCGTTATTTGCTCTACATGGTCATATACTGGCTAAGGATTGTGAAGCATTTTTTCTGATCAGATACAGCATTGCTTTATGATGTTTCAATATTTCGGGATGAGAATGCCCCATACATACTGATAAACAAATGAAACAGTGGATCCATGAACACTTACAACATGAAAGCAAACACTTTCCATGACATCTTCACTCACTAGATCATCATTCAAAATTTCTGAAGTTTCTATAAAAAGACTATTGTCCACCTCCTTCATACCTCAAAGAACTGAAGCATTTCTTCTTGAGTATTCCACTACTCATAGGTCAGGACTGTATGACAGCATTCCAAGAAAGGTTAAGGAAAAGATGACCATCCTCCTTTAATCGTCCTTCATCAGGTGTTTGTTATTTTGTCCACCCTCTGCATATACACACACACAAATTGATGTATATCTTATGTTTGTATAGATCTGGCAGATTCCACAATACAAATTGTTTTATGCAAAGGATATAGACACGCTACAGATATGACAGACAGACAAATACATTAGGTTATATGTTTGGTGTTGCATATCAAAACAATATAGAAAACATTTTGAACTTAGGCAGATATGTGTAGTGCAATGGCTTTCTGATAAGCTCCAGTCATTAAGTGAATTCATTGGACATCTGCACAGAAAACATAAAGAGATAATGCTCATAGCTTAATAAATGAAGGTGCTGCAAGCACCGATAATTAAGGAATCCCTTGTTTTGAGATGTAAATTAAGTCCCCTTCGAGGAGAACTGCTAAAAGTTCTCATGGGGAGACTGAAATTTCATAGATTATACAATATTGTAATCATTGATCCTATATACAACAACAAAAACCCCCACATAATTAGGTTAACTAAATATATGTACAACAAAATTAACAGTGCACATAGTCTCCTCTGTGTAAAAAGAGTCTCAATAACACCCCCATGATCATGATATATACAGATAGCAACAATGCTCCTTACCTAATAAAAGCAGCATATAAACCTTGATGTGCAAATAACTCCAACATTTCTGATATGTCCTTTTTAAGGAGGTCACTAAAACAAATATCTGCTACTGCATATGCCGTTTGGTGCTTGTATTTGGAAAGATACAAATTTGCTATTTGTGTGTACTATGATCACTATGTGTGTTACCTATCGGGTCTATTCACTAACAATTGAGAATAGCTCAACTTTGGAGGTTGACTTTCATTTGGAGACCGAGAACTTACTTAGAAAGAAAAACAGGTTTGACTCTTCCCCACTGAAATTACTGGAAGACATAATGATAGAAGCTATTTTTGAATTTGCCACCCAAGTTTGACTTAGTCTCGAAAATAGTTTCAATCATCTTGTCTCCCATTACTTTCAATGGGGAAGATTCAAACTTGGGTCAAACTCAGGGACCAAAATGAAAGTCGACCACCAAAGTCAACCTTCCCTGAGCTAATCTGAAATTTTAGTGAATAGACCCATATGTCTTTAATAATTTTGCATTCAATAAAGGTATATTTATTTATGTATCTTGTGACTTTCATTAAAGTTGTCTTTATAATTCTCATCAAACTTTCCCTGCTTAGTAAATCACTTCTCACATGCTTTTTTTTTTTCCAGTGTCAGGAGTGTCAACTAACATTTCATTAGCCCTGCAGAGCTAAAATTATATTTCAGGTGTCAATGTACATACTAATGTTGTAAGAAACGGCTTCACTCTGTGTTTATTTCTATTACAGATGCTCCGAAATTCATTTCAAATCAAACAATTTACTATTCTTGGGAACATAACCCAATTAATATCAGCTGTGATGTGACATCAAATCCGCCGTCCTCAATTTACTGGAGTCGAGAAAAAATATTGTTACCTGCAAGAAATATAACAAATATAAAAACATACAGAGATGGGAAAAAGATTCTCCTTGAGGTACAGATAATGTGCTTTCCACAATCATATTTCATTTCACAACTTTGTGATCTGCACAGTATCTAGTTATTTTTATGTTTTATGCTGGTGTTGTTTTCTATTTAACAGTTGTTATGTACTTCCTCCAACTTCCCTGGTAATTATACCTAGCCGGATTTGTTTTTTGCCTGTGTGAAGATATGTACTGATGCATTATGTCTGACTGATATAACATGAAGGGTTGGGATCCATGAAGTAGAATAGTCATTGTCTAGCTCAGCATTCCATATTCAAAGAATGATTCTCTTGATGGAGTGAAGTCTATTAAGTCCACTGTGTGAATTCATATGCGTAATATGGAGAGGGACATATATGTTGACCCATCATTGTATTTCCATATCCCTGCCTCAAAAAAACGATGAGGCAGTTATATGGTTATAGGATACTATTTCCTGTGGCCACCAACAGACTGACCAAAGATACGCGTTAACTCCACCAACAGTGTAATCAAAAGGCATAGTCTCTACAAGGACACCAGTGTCTGGGGCAAGGTCTTTTAAGGTTCATAGATCATCATAATAATGTCACAAAGTATAGTAAAGGTCCACCCTGAAAATCCTTAAGAATTCTCCAGCCATCTCAATTATAAATCTCTCAGAAACAATAAATAATCTTATGATGATAATTATTACACTACAGCTGTTTATCCCAATTGTATTCTATGTGCCACTATTAAAAACGCCCGCATAAGAGAGGATTTTTTCCACTGACTACACACAACCAGACTGGTGGCTTTACATCACCATCATGGCCAGTCTTTGGAATCACTGGATGTACCTCCCCTATAGTTATGATAGAGTCAACTGCATAAGAGGGAATATGCATTTGTGTACCATCTTGGGTGTAGAAATGGTAGCACTCTGCATACCAATGAAACACAAACTCTTTAATAATGGTTTGGGGAATGGAGAGGATCCTGTTATAGTTGAAGATGGAGCAATCAGTGGTGGCCTGACAAAATGCATGTACTCCTTTCTCACATAACCTTCCCACAGCTCCAAATTTTCCCCACATCTCTTTGCACAGCACCAGGTGTAGGGCGACCACACCCCATCTCTCCCATTCACGGAGATTTTTTTGAAATTAAGTTTAGAACATCAGTCTTATTAATATACCAAATAAGGCAGATATCGTTATCGGCATCTACTGGAAGAGGGGGAAATTAATTAATGATCAGCGATAAACAGACATGCCCAAAACTGATTGTAAATTCAAAATCCTATTTTGAAAGTGTTACACTGTACTGTTAATAAATCCCCATTTTTATAATTCTTACAGCATACTATTTTTACATTCATGCTGTGCATTTAAACTTAATAAGGCTAGAGAAAACTTGTTTAATATTTAACATATATTTATTTTACATTTGTTCAAAGATAACGCCATTATCAGACAATGACTTTGGCCGATATAACTGCACTGCAATCAATTCTATAGGATCAAGAATTCAAGAATATGTTCTTACATTGGCTGGTAAGCGTGGCATCATTTTTCGGATTGCATAACTCATAGTGTAGTTTTGTTTGAGCAATGATGTAATTGATGTAATTGTATCACTTTAAAAGCTCATAGATTATTGATAAACATTATGTATAGTGAGTTAATAGAACACTGGGGAATTAATGGGTATAAACACTCTCTGGTATTTGTTAAACAATTTAAAAAGCTTTACTGGCCAGGCTGAAAACATTGTAATCAGGAGAGTGACTTGTTTAGGATCAATATATACAATTAGAAATACCGACAGATCACCCGAGAGTTCGTTTTTGGCAGGTGATCTGACTAAATGGCTGAAAACAGGGGGTCTTTCTTTAAAAAATAACTTGTGATTTCGCATCTCTGATTGAGTGAGTCAAAGTGTTCCAGAAAGTGGGAGCAGCATGGCTACATGGGGGACCTGATTTTGTGTTTATTCATACCCCACAAAGCTGACAGAAGGGAACAACATGGAGTATAGTGTCTCAGGACTACTTTCAGGTAGCATGGGCCAGGCTGTTTAATCTAACAGTCAATTTAGAGAATAAAATAACATATCAAAAATGAAATAAACATTGTGATACTAGAATTTCAAGTGAATATATATATATTAGGAAAAATGTATATTTGTATATATTTCATTTATGATGTTACCTTGCAATTTGACATCTAAATTTAATTAAATAGCAGTGAAAATAATTAATTTGCAGATTAACCCATAAAGTGATGTCATAGCACAAACAATTTTCCTCACAATCTCTGCATTTCCTTGCAATTCTACTAACACAATTGGAAGAAAAATGCATACACGAAGAAAAAAATATAAATAATAGTCAAGATATATATATAATAATAAAAATAAAAAATAATAATATGCATTATTAAATAAAATATGGTTTCTGATACTAATCAGGAGAGTGACTTATAGCTGAATGATATCTACATTTGTCAGCCTCCAAATTCAGTCAAATTCAATTCAAATTAAAATGAAAAAATAGCATTTTTTCGGTATCCTGAATTCCTTCAAAATCCACCCTGAATCCCTCTAAAAAAGAAAGTTAAATAAATAAATAATTGAAAAAAAAACCATATATATATATATATATATATATATGTATATCCAAAAGTGGAGCACTCAGCCGAACACAAAGACCAATGAGACTAGAAATACCTGGGTGCTGTGTTGCTATAATATAACAAGTCCAAAAGCGTATGCCCCATGTATGCAGGCAAACAAAATCACGCACTCACAGGGTTAAATGAATGGTATAAAGTCGATGTATTAGAAAAAAAGCATAAGATGCATCAAAAAATCAACGTTTCGGCTCCTACCAGTCTTGATAATGGCTCCTGGTAGGAGTCGAAACGTCGATATATTATTTTTTACAATAATATATAATTTAAAAAATGTTAAGAAACTAAAGCAGATGTATACCTGAGGAAAATGTTTTAAGTGCTTTGTCTCTTATTTACGACATCACCTCATTGATTCATCTGCATATTAATTATTTCCCATGATAAATGTATAATTCAGATATCAAGCCATCATAAATAAAATATATATATTGACTTGAAATTCTAGTAACAAAATGTAATTTTTTATATGTTTTTTTTTTTATTCTCTACATGCACATAATAAAACATTCTAATAGTTACAGGCTTCCTTTCCAGCTTTTAAGTAGAGCCAGACAACTTTAAAATATGCCCTCTATCTAATGGAAAGCCCATTGCAGAGAACCGATATTATATGACATGAGTGAATCTGATTGGCTAGCTTCCTGGCTGCTGCATTTTGTACTTTCTGTAAATGATGAATTCAAGTAATGATGAAAGTAAAGTGAGTTACAGTAATCTACATAAGAAGACAGAAATGCATGGATTACGGTTGCCATATCGTTCAGGGGAATTAAATTTTGTATGCTGACTGTTTTTCAGATAACACAAAGGATATTTTATATCCATATTAATAAATCTTACTTAGGGGTTGCACATCTTCCATCTATTTTTATTAACCATGCTTTTTGCTGGGTATGCCACTGTATAGTACATTTTTTTGTTCATGCTACAGGCTTTTGCAAAAAAATATCACCAGCTTTTCGCAAATGCTAATAAAAGATGGCTATAAAAAGTAATCACAAACATTTTTAATTACAATTTGCTCATATTTATTATCTGAATGTTCATCGTTACATGGCAAACTTAGTAAACAGCAAAAAAGGATATTGTATATGAAATGTAATTGCTCTCATTTTAGTATCTTTTCCATTTATAAGACAAATACAACAATCCCAAGAAATATGGTGACTAACGATGCTTTCTCCATGTGTCTCAGTAAATTCCAGTAATTTTATAAACATAAGACATCACATTCACATTTATTTTTACAACCAAGTTGAACATGAAAAGCAAACACACTTGGGATTCAATTTAGGGAATTTGGAAAATGTTTTTTTTTTTTTTGTTAAAAAGTCTCTTGTGAGTTCACTGAAGTACCTTTGAAAACATATATTACATTGTGAAATAAACAAACAATACAGTATACTGCGCCAAAAACTGTGATGGAGTAAGCTAGCACTTGTGCACAGCTAGTGTCTTACTCCAAGCAAACCAGTGAAAACAAATACAATAAAGTGAACATGTGCGCTAGTGACCAACACTAGAAAAAAAGAGCATTACCCTTTTCTATGAGACCATGTAAATGTGAGTGTACCATTTATGCACTTTGCACTATTATATCATTGCACTGATATACTACACTATTATTGTTTTTTTTTTTTTTTCCCTTTGCATAATATCTGAGCATTTCGTCTCATAGAAAAGGGTAATGCTCTTTTTTTCTAGTGTTGGTCACTAGCGCACATGTTCACTTTATTGTATATATTACATTGTAACATTGTACATTCTTTTTGTTATTGGTTTTATGTTTGAGTAGTAAAGTTGCTTTATGCTACAATATGAAAACTATTGTTAGAAACGTGCTATGTCATGTTAAGTAAAGAAAAGGAACCACTCTGTCTTTTCATGTTTATCCTCTGCTTGTAAATTCTGCTTGTTTCCTAAACATTGTGTATCAATTTAATTGTTATTGCTGTAGCTATAACAATAGTCATGCATATCTTCTCAAGCCCTTCTTCTATGGTGACATCACAGCAAACATAGCTGACTGAAGCCACACCCCCACCTGCATTCCAAACTCTTCAAATACACGAGAGAGGCTGATTCCACAGTAACTGCCAGTGACAGCACTTTCTCAGAGAGGAACCTGGTCACTGTAGTAAAAAAGGAGTCAGCCCACCTTTTATGTACACCCTCTCACTGATATCAACCCGGTTGTCACTGAAATCACACTGATGTCACTGACTTTGGAAGGTACAGGGAAATACATTTTAATGCTAAACAAACGAGAACAAAAGTCGTTTGTGTTAAAGAAACAATAATTATATTCATCATAGATTGAACGCATAGAGAAACATTTAGAATGGAAACAGGCCTTTTCATATGTAGCAGGATTTGCAGAATGTGCATGAAAAATAATCAGTGGAGGATCACAAAAAACGTTCAATAACAACAGCTTATCTGCTTAATCTTCAGTTTGTCATATGACATTTATATTATTTATGTATTTATTTTAGATGTACCTTCTAGTCCCTCTGGTTTGCGTGTTATAGAGCTGTCACAGACATATGCCAAAGTGTTTTTTAACAAACCAGACTCTCACGGGGGAGTACCTATTCATCATTATCAAATGGATTTCAAGGAAGTGTCTTCAGAAATTTGGAAAGTTGTCCGGTCACATGGAACTCAAAGTGAGTAAAACTAATTTAGAAGGCGATACGATTGAAATAAATATTCCATTTTTGTTAAATGCTGTCCACAAGAACATCCTTTGTTATAATTCCATTGGAATGTATTTCAGAAGCCTCATATATTAAATATTAACTATTTTAGTCTTCATTCAAGCATAACGGCTGTTATGTATAAAGAAGGCAGGCATTGGAATAGTGTTTAATATTGCCACTATCCCCATGTGTGCCAATGCATAACGCAGCTGACAGTATGCCGGAGGCTGCATTTTGTGTGCCAGTCCCAAGCTTCCGGTTTGCTCTGATCCTCTAAACACCGGTTCAACTCATGTATAAAGGATCAGGTGTTTTTTAGTGCCTAAAACCTATTTGGTGGAGGTTCTCTTCTCCCACACAAAAAGTCTTAGAAATCGTAAAAATGGCACAACCGCTATTATAAAAAACAATGTATATAATGCCAGATATGTTCAGACAGAATACAGCTTCATAAAAAATAATACAAACAAAACAGGTAAAAACAATCTTAAATATATAAGCAGCATCTCATTTTTTATGTATGTATGTCAAAAATGCTTATGTGTAAGAATACTACATACTATTTCAGTTTGTACATAAGAAGCATAATTCAATGACGGATTCTCATATAAGGAGTCCGTTGTATTATTAAAAACACATTGTGAAACATTGAGTCACAATCCCCGATTGTCCACAGCAACACTTGAGTGGGAGGTTTGTGAGACTATGGTTTAGCACTCCCTGAATAATAAAAACATTTAATAGCATATGTATGTGAACACTCAGTGTAACAAAGAAAGTATTCTGTTCCCATATCAGTAGCCTCCCCGTTGGTTAAGTCCAATAGTAAAGGAAGTTTCCATTACAGTAGATGACAAAATGTCACCATGGATTGGTACGATTGGTAAGCTCAACTCATATTCCACCAGCCAAGCAGGGGAACAAGGAGCAGAGGACATTGGATGCGCCCGCTCAATATAATATCTTATGATACTTAGGATTAATTAATAGATCCTTTCAGTTAATAGCTGGACAGGTACTAATGGTGATACTGCATAGCCAGATATAATATTATAGTTAGCCAGGGTGGTATAGTATAGCTTCCATTCGTATATACTTAGCTGAACATAGTTGAACTCCAGTCAGTATGTTGTTAACCAGATATTAATAGAGGTACGGAATACCATCAGCTTTTAGTAAGCACGATATAGGAATGAGAACCAAACCAGCCGAGCAACCCTGAGAAGGAATGCCCTTGAGGGAGGTTAGTATTAGCTTTCGTTTTAAACACAATATGGCATACATTTTCCTGGCTGGGAATCCTGGGATCTGAGGTTCCCAGGGAAATCTTCACTAGATGACTACAATTCCCATGAGGCTCAGCCAGACATCACTGCTCACCAGAAGCTGCATGTTGGGGTTGCATGTGCCCCGCTCAATTGTCTACAATTGTCGCCTCACCCTCGCTGCAGCCCAGGTTCTGCACAGAAAAACTCCAATGTATCTCTCTGATGGCAAGGCTTGTTAATTTACATGCTGCAAATTCTAATAAACTGGTAGCATGCACTGATCCAGTCAGTGTTTACTGTGTGTGTGTGTTGGAAAAACATCAAGCAGAGCATATTATTCAAATGTATTTATTTCAAGGACGTACCAAAGTGAGATGAACTATTTGCACATTCCGAATTTTAATATGTGGCAATGAGATTCCAGCAATCCGACAAAAGTGCCACTACAATTTTACCTTCCTTATTCATACAGTGTTTGATCAGGAAAAATATGCTGAGTTCTATCTTTTTCAAGTCCAACTGAGTGATCCAGGGTGATACCCACTAAGAATTGTTCAAGCTGCGTTTTTGTAACTTTGTTTAGAAAATGCCAGCTCTCTGTTTTTTAAAAATTAATATCATCGCTGTTAGCTGTCATAATATAAAAAGGTGAACTATGGTGAACTGAAATAAAAACAGAAAAATGCCATTGGTATCCTGCAGTTTGGACCAAGAAGATAAATATACTAACACAGGGCTCGACAAACCCAAGGCGCCAGGTCGCCATGGCGACCAGGAAATTAGACCTGGCGCCTGGGTGCAGTCAGCCTCATGGTCCCCTGGCCGCTGCCATCCGATTTTATTTTACATTTTTTCGCAGCGCAATGGGGTGTTTGTATATTTGTGTATATGTCAAGTAGGTGTGTGTGAGTTGTTTGTATATTTGTGTATATGTAAAGTAGGTGTGTGTGAGGTGTTTGTATATATGTGTATATGTAAAGTAGGTATGTGTGAGGTGTTTGGATATTTGTGTATATGTAAAGTAGGTGTGTGTGAGGTGTTTGGATATTTGTGTATATGTAAAGTAGGTGTGTGTGAGGTGTTTGTATATATGTGTATATGTAAAGTAGGTATGTGTGAGGTGTTTGGATATTTGTGTATATGTAAAGTAGGTGTGTGTGAGGTGTTTGGATATTTGTGTATATGTAAAGTAGGTGTGTGTGAGGTGTTTGTATATTTGTGTATATGTAAAGTAGGTGTGTGTGAGGTGTTTGTATATATGTGTATATGTAAAGTAGGTGTGTGTGAGGTGTTTGGATATTTGTGTATATGTAAAGTAGGTGTGTGTGAGGTGTTTGGATATTTGTGTATATGTAAAGTAGGTGTGTGTAAGGGGTTTGTATATATGGGTATATGTAAAGTAGGTGTGTGTGAGGTGTTTGGATATTTGTGTATATGTAAAGTAGGTGTGTGTAAGGGGTTTGTATATATGGGTATATGTAAAGTAGGTGTGTGTGAGGTGTTTGTATATATGTGTATATGTAAAGTAGGTGTGTGTGAGGTGTTTGTATATGTGTGTATATGTAAAGTAGGTGTGTGTGAGGTGTTTGGATATATGTGTATATGTAAAGTAGGTGTGTGTGAGGTGTTTGGATATATGTGTATATGTAAAGTAGGTGTGTTTGTATATATGTGAAGTAGGCATTTGTGTTTATGAATTGCGTTTATGTTTGCATGATTGTCTGGCTCCTAAAAAATGTTTCTGGCTCCTAAAATCAAATGAAAGTTGTCAAGCCCTGAACTAACACTCAGATCCAGTGCCGGATGCTCCATATGGAGCACTCAAGCTCTGTTTTTCTGGGGTTTGTGTGTTCCGAACAGAGAGCACACAAACCCCAGAAATACATCCGAAAGGCGACACCAGGTACGAATTCGGCAACAGAGTCACTCAGTTTGAAAAGCATTAAAATTATACGAAAATTCATATGCTTTTCGTGCTTGTCGAATTGGCAACAGAGTGAGTGACTCTGTTGCCGAATTCATAGCTGGCGTAGCCTTTTGGATGTAACTCGTGTATTTCTGGGGGTTTGTGTGCTGGCTGTTCTCAGACTGCTGTAAACAGGAATAATATAAAATGCAGATTCTTTATTCCATATAAAAAAAATAAAAAAAAATAGATAAATAGAGATGTCAAGTTAAACTGTTTATGGAACAAAGAATCAACATTTTATTATATTCCCGTTTGGCGCTCTCTGATCACTGATACTCAGATTTTTTATATTACCTTTGGTGAAATAATCATGTAAATCATTGTAAAAGCGCTATCGTTAGTTGCTCACATAGTTGCTCTTGGGAAATAGCAATTATTTTTCTTTGAGTTGGTAATTTTTGGATTAATTTTAAAATTAGTATGGGGTTTGCTCAGGGTGATGGGAGTTGTCTTCTCATTTAACAGCCTCCTCGGCTATGGTGATCTTGCAACTTCTACAATTCTCAGTCAGTATCTCAATATGCTCAGTGGAATTGTAGTCCACAGCTGATACAGTAACTACAGACACTCCAATTACCGTGATACATAGCAACCATCATGCTCACCATGCAACTTACACAGTCAACTCCTTATTGCTCAAGGATCTAAAAAACCCTAATTCAGTTATTGGTGAGATGCTTTTTTTTGGACTACTAGTTACTGACCAAATGAGAAGTTATACTGCCAAGTCTGAGTACAAGTTTAACATGCATAGCATGCGCGGTTTGTAATCAGGTTCATTGCAATTATGATACAAGGATTGTATAAGTCAGTAGGTAACTGGCTCTGTTGCAAGTGTAACTAGAATACTAGTGAAGCTTAAAATCCGTCCTGTTGGTGGCACTCAAGAGCTGGAGCAGCTTAGCTCTTACATACATTCTGCTCATGTTTAAGTCAAAGAAACAATTAAAAGAAATCATGTAAGACACAATGTACCTTGCATAGTTTGTGTCTAATGCTATTCATGTTCTATATTAAGAAGCTAATATGCCTATTATAATTTTCTAGCCATAGGATTCAATCTTGTATTCATCTCTCCCACACACGTTTATGAGATTAATAAAAGAAAACATTATTAAAAAAAAAAACACATAATTGTTCTAAGACCTGGAAAAAGCCAAAGAATGTATGTGAACTAAAATATTTAATAGGATAATTACACGCTATGCCCTGAATAATATTTATAAAAAAAAATACAGCTCTAACCGTAAAATGTTTTACTTCTTGCAGCAATTGTCGTTCTTGGTAATCTGGAAGCAAACACAACATATGAAGTCAAAGTAGCAGCAGTTAATGGTAAAGGACAAGGCGAATATAGCAAAATGGAAATTTTCCAGACCCTTCCAGTTCGTAAGTAAATACAAAAGGTTCTGTTAAGTGTGTACATGCAAACGGGTGGAATTCAGTATTCCATGTTATCCTGGGTTCTTCGGAAAAATACCAACAAGTACACTGTGTTTATGGTTTGGTTAGTTTATTGTTTAGGTGTTTCACTAGGAGAATAGGACTGCCCACCGGACCTGGACTGGCCTACCAGGATATCTGGATAGTTTCCTGCAAGGGGCCGACAGCTGGGGCTGCTCTGGGTCCTAAATGATGGCTTCACATGGTTGGAGAATGTGTGCCTCTGTAACCACTGTTATAATCATTCTCCCTGCTCTGAATAACTACTCCAGCTCAATGTGCTATGTGTAGGTCAGCTTCCTGTCATGTAATCTTATCTCTCTCGCTCTGACTACTGAAGAAGAACCAACAGTGTAGGGGATAGGATTTTTTATGTGTTTATTGAAATTTTACATATTTAACCCCTGTGTGCCTTAGGTCTATGCTCCATTTGATGTGCCTTAATGTCCAAACTGTATTTATTTATTTTTGACATGTGTTTTTAACCCCTTAGTGACAAGACATTTTCACCTTGCCTTTCCCTTGGTGCGAGTTATGGGGCAAAAACCAAAAATAGTGTTTTTTGGTTTTTTCTATATTGACCTTTTGACCCCAACCCGAGCCCAAAATTTAACCTTAACACTAAATGTAACCCCAACTCTAACCCTTATGCTATCCCTTAATATATTTTAATTTTAATTTAATTTTAACCCTATCCATTTTGCTAAAAATTATAAAATTTTAACCCTATAGGCTAATCTAATATATAACCAGTTTTTAGTTAATTCAATATTTATTTTAAATTTTTTCCATTGCCATGCTACTCAACTACCACTAGGGGCAGTCAAGTAGCATATTCAGAGCGACGAAAGTGAAGTTACTTTCACTTCCGAAGCTCAGACCGCCAGAGGGCATAGCCATATTGACGGAGCATGCTGCCACTGTGGGGCGATCGTGGGGGCCCCAGAAAATAAATTTTGGTGCTGGCTATTGCTGTATATCTGATATGACCATTAATTCTTCATGTCTCGATAATAATGATATATCACGATAATATAGCCCATCAATATTTCCACACCATGTGTCTTTCTAACTACACTAGAGCAGGGTAATATAAAGATTCATAAAAGAGACAATTTTCATTAAATTATATCCTTATGGCAATTGTCTTCCTGAATTACTTAATTTCTTCTCAGCTCACCTGAAACCATTTTTACTGCATTAAAACAAATAGTGGCCCTAATTCTATTCTAATGAACTTTATTACAGATTGGTACGATAATGCTTGATCATGGTCATCAAGCATATTGTGATATTGAATCATTTAAAATAATTATAGACAATGTTTTAAAGCAACTTCAATCAAATTGGGCAATTTATTCTCAGCCATATCGAGGGGCTATTCACTAAAATTGAACTGACATGTAAGCTTCACACATTAAAGAGTGATTAGACTCTAAAAATAAAATGTGCCTTAATAATAGGTTTCCCCTAATAATAATCTTTTATCCTAACGTGCCGGTATAAACAACTTATAAATCTTCAGCATCTTCTGTGATCTTTCTTCTACTACAGTGCTAACATCTTGTGCAAGGCTGCCCTCTTTTCACTGTCTGCCTGCTCCCACATCAATATCATTCTTCCTAACTGTCCATGTTGACATGTGCATATCCATTTACATTTTTATTCACAATCACGTTCACAAATGCTTTCCTCATTCCCATGATTAACATGATTAACAGACACACCAATAAGAGCAACCGACTGTACCAGACTGTCTCAGTGAAGCTGCAACTTCAGAAAATAATTTCTATTTATTTTTTTTGGACAAAAACCATGGGATATCTCTTGTATGCTACTTCATTCAAAAATAATATTAAACTAACTTTTAAAATAAAAAAAAAAAAGGTTTTACCCCTGTTTAAAAGCTGAGTTGGAAATATAGTTGGAAAAGAGATTTATTCCAAATATGCCATTAATGAGTGAAGTTTGCAGTTTATTATTCAGTTAACTTTTAGTGAATAGCTCTGAACCGAAAATAAAATGAAAGGAAAGGAAATCAAGACTTGATAAACCACAGTATATGTTTCATAATGACAACTCCAATAATATTCAAGATTTTGAATATATCTTTCCCAACCAGTACATTTGTGAATCATACACTTTAACTGTGGCATAACATCTTGATAAGTATTTAGATAACAATCTTCGTCTGCTCAGTTCTACCAAGTTGTGTGATTTCATCTTTCACGTTTTTTCTCCCCTTGAATGTAAATGCTGTACTTTTGTTGCACTCACAAAGCATTTCTGCTGAGAAAGTGGTGTTTGTTTACTGCATGTATGTATGTCATTGTGTGCCGTTACTGTACTGTAAGAGCTGTGATTATTTAACGTAGGATCTTGTTTGTGCGGGAACAATTTTAAGAAATGATAGGTGGTTCTGTGGAATCATAACACTAGGGACATTCTGTTTACTCTCTCATTCCTTTGTCCTTCATTTTACATTATTGTGTTCAAAGATGACACATATTGATGTCTATTCACTAAAGTAGTGAATGCTAATGAACTGGCAGAGAATTTGTTAAAATCATCATCCTCCAACTTTGCTATCTTTCCAACTCAGCCGTCAGTTCTTGATTTTTGCTCATCAGTTCGATGCAGTTCCTTGTTTAGTGAATAGATTTTGTCCCAATAACATCCATCCTGTTTATTGTTGTTCCCCAGCAATTGCATAGTATCTGCAATATCACATGCTTACTACAATCCAACCCGTAATCATTTCACCACCCTTCTTGCCCTAATTGCACTCATTGTTAAGCTCTGCTTTTCATTTCTTCATCATGAATATAATTGTCATTTGCCTCTAATGTCATTTTGTATTCGTTCATCCTTCAACATCTACTTTGGGGCCTGTTCACTAAAACATGGCTCTGCGGTGAACTGACCAAGGTTTTGCAAAAAATGTTGCTCAGCCATTAATACCTGATGTTTGTTATTCCTTTGTCAGTTCCCAGATTAGTGGTTTAGTGACACATTGATGGTGGTATGTATTGCTAATCGATCCATACTGTTAGTTTCTGAGAATGTCATAAATGGGGTATGCATCGTATCGTATCAACACATAGCACCTAACTGTCCCAGTTTGCGTGGGACAGTACCCAAATGGGAGGTCTGTCCTGCTTTTCCGTCGAGCATCACCGGTGTTCCACCTTTCCTGACAGAGGTAGAACTCAGCGGTGACAGTGGCATTCAGTACCACAATTCCACAGTCCTGATCACATTCTCGGCAACACTGCAGAAGGAAAGCAGAGCTGTAATGATGATAGACAGTGCCACCATGCATGCCCAGTAGCACTCTCAGTTTGAGTGACAGTGCCACTGTGCATGCCCAGTAGCACTCTCAGTTTGAGTGACAGTGCCACCGTGCATGCCCAGTAGCACTCTCAGTTTGAGTGACAGTGCTACCGCGCATGCCCAGATTTGCTGGAGGGAAATGTTGGGAGGTATTATTATCATAATTAAAAATAACAATATAACAAAAAAAAAAAAAAGACACACTGCTATGAAATTATGAACCTGAAAAAAGAAAGACCTGTTAATATGTAGATATGGGTAAGGGAGGTTTGGAGTAGGAAAATAAAGTAACAGACCCTAAACCATAATACCAAAATATACAGTGCTCCACAATAAAAACAGCAATAAATGTATAAAATATATAAACATAATTTTATTATCAATCCATCATATGACTTCCCCCAAATTATTACAGAACAATATTTAAGTAAACCCCTATCACGAAGTAATAATAGACATAATAAACCTCCATCTTCATCTGGCTACCTACTGGTTTAAAACTTTTGTTGTACTGACTCGCCAGTCAAGCTGTAGATTTATTCCTATCACATTTCAAGCAACTTCTAGATAGCGGAAAACAAACCAATGTTTACTATATTTATCAGATTTGCTTGACATTCAACTGAGTGCCAGGAGCTTTTTAGATTCCTAACTCTCTCTTAAAAGTCAATATGGGTCTCTCAGGTAATTGGATCACAATCTAGTATATTCCAGTGTCTGTTTATGATAACATTTGCTACACTCTGAGGCATAATTATATTGTGTAACAAAGTTAATTCACCATTCGATGACCTTATAATGTTATTCTTACTATTTTTCTTTTTCTAGAAGAACTTAATCAGAAAAGCACATTGTCTTTAATTGGAAAAGAGCGAGATTGACTTTTGGTTAAAAATTGAAGCCAAGTGCAGTCTCTATGCAACATGGTTATTGCATTCCTGTTCTAGAAAACACACTCATTATTTTATGGTTTCTAAAGAAGTATTTACTTTGATGTTTGTCACAGATATTGTTTGACATATTTAGTGTGAAGGTAGAGGGATACAATTGGAAGCTCACTTTTCTAACTTAGCCAAACTGGGTGCTATTGAAAATTCAACTAACTTTTCGTGAATTTAAAAATATTTCATTCTCAAATGTAAAAAAATTATTTCACTCTCAAATGCCCTCTTATTACTTATTACTTACCTTGCTCTGTTAAGCTGCATTGGTTGTAATGTATATATATATATATATTTTGGTAGGTCACTGGTGGAATTTCAACAGTTTTATTGAATTTTGTCAATGTTTCATGTTGCGGAGTCTAAGCATCCGACCTAAATTAGGTCTCATGTACATTTATTCCTTGGAGTTAATCTTAAGTGAGCATGTTGTGTGCACTATTTCCTAGGTATATATTGGAAGCTCTCCCATATTTGTTATCATTCCAGCAGAAATTACCAAAGGCATGGAGTTTTTAATTTTGCAAGCTCCAAAACTCTTCTCCCTATAGTCTGCAAGTTGCTAAATCACCTCATTTAATTTCTGGGTAATTAAAAACTGCCCTCATTAAAATATGACCCCACTATGCAGACGTTTGAATCTCATTTTTAAAAGGTTTATACAACAAACCTATACATGTTCCACAGCTCTATTTCTAAAGCCATATGTTTTCTGTTTAAACTTTCCCAATTTATTTATTTTATTTTTCATAGTTTTTTTTTTTTCTTTTTATAGCATGTATACTGGCAAAATAAATTGCACACATAATTGCACTTGGTGAGGTGCATATCTGTTTACATGATGATGTTTGAGGGATTTGATACTTAAGTTATGTTATATAAATGATGTAACAACGTTACACAGTTGCTATGTCAGCCTTAGAAGATTATAGTATGAAGACACTCAGTATGTCTTTGAAAATAGAAAGTCACATGACTTTGGCATAAATAGAACAATTATATCATTTATGTTCATGATTCATTCAAAACATGTATCAGATGTTCTATGAATTTCAAACAAGCACAATATCCAACAAATATTTTTGTGGTTTTTTTTTTTTTTAAAAGTTAAAATATAAATAATTGATACTAACTTACATTGATCAATGGAATACAACAAATTGTATTTTTAGGTGAACCAAGCCCGCCGTACATTCATGGACAACCAGGAGGGGGAAAAAGTTTTAAGTTGAGCATTACAAAACAGGACGATGGAGGAGCACCGATTCTAAATTATGTCATAAAGTATCGCAGTGTAAGTATTTTATAAATGCACTGGGTGTTAATGGATGCTATAGAAGCATAATTCTCCAAAGCACGATTCAAGCTGTAGAATTTAATTCTCCATCAGACAGGCCTCCTCTGAATGTGAGACAATAAGCGGCCTGGAAGCATACATTTTTGGCTTTCATTATACCACTTGTAGCTGATGCATGCATGCATGGATATAACAGGTCAAGAGCTTTCTATAGTAAATTCTGGGTAAAAGTAAATCCTGAAGCTCTCCAGCAGCACAGGTGTAGAATCTATTTGAAGTTTTAGGGTACCCTTAGATTGGGTGATAGTAACATCCCAGGATGTGAACAGTAAGTACAGCTGAATGAAGGGCAAAGCATAGCATAGCAAATATGCAAGCAAATAAAATGTACTTTTGATGACATCATCTTGTGGCATGATATGCAAATTGCAATGTTTTATTAGAGTAGGGCAGTTGCATATCATAGCTCTAGGTGATGTCATAACCAAAAGTCAGCGCAAAATATGTATTTTCTCATAATCAGTTTGTTTGCTTGCATGTATTCTAATACATTGTATAGATCATTTTAAATTACCGTATGTGTTCGAATATAAGACAACCATAATTATAAGACAACCCCCCCAAGCGTTGGATCTTAATTTATGGGGAAAAAAAGAAAAATAATAAATATAGGGGAAAAAGTAAATATGTTGACACATCTAAACAGTTTTTCATATTTAATAATTATATTATTGAAAAAATGCATTTCATGTTTTTATGTACTTCCGCTGTATACTTTATTCCAGCTCTTATCCTCACCTTTCATTTTTGCCCCCATAGCAAAGTGTTGCACCCACAGGACTTGCACCTGTACCACATTTCAGCACCCACTGGACTTGCCCCTGTACCCACTGGACCTGTCATTGCACCCAAAGTATCTGTCATTGTACCCAAATGACCTGTCCCTGCACACACTGACTTGCTATTGCACCCAAATGACGTAATATTGCAGCCAAATGACTTGCTATTGCACCCAAAGGACTTGCCATTGCACCCACAGACTTGCCAATGCACCCACATAATGTAAAATGCACCCACAGACTTGCCACTTGCAAATGCACCCTCAGGACTTGTTCTTGCACTCCCATATTTGTCATTTCATCCACCGACTTGTCAATGCACAGGATTCCCCCTGCTGCCTGGTGTCTAGGGTGAGCAGTCAGAGGATGTACTCAGTGTGCACAGACGTCCTACGATGCCTTTGAGGATTAGATAGTTCCCTCAGCTTTTTTGGGGCATGTATCATAGTCTTATAATCAGACCTCTACTTGAGGACTGATTATAAGATGAACCTCAAATACAAAGGAAGGTGTCTTTTTCAGACTATTTTCTCTGAAAATAACCTTGTCTTATATTTGAGCAAATAAACTTACCACCACTTGAAATCCATGGAATCAATAGAAGTAGACATTCCAACTGTTTAATATAAACTACACATGTGATTTTACTGTGGATCCAAATAGGGGTTCAAATGATTGGTCATATGTTCTTTACAGTGGTTACTTGAACCTCAAGATATGATCATCATTTTAATAATTAATATTATAAGTTACAGCTAAATGTACAAAGCTGCCTTTCTGCCACCACTTAAAACTTTTAGAATATCTTTTGTTTTTTAATCCTTAACAGAAAGACAAAGAAGACCAGTGGCTTGAAAAAAAAGTTCTCGGGAATAAAGACTACATAATTTTAGAACATCTACAATGGAACATGGGCTATGAGGTTCACATCACAGCTACAAATAGACTAGGCCATTCGGAACCTGCAACATATGAATTTATAATGCCACCGAAACCCAACATCATTGCAGGTAAGGCATGAGTTTGTGTTTTATTTACAGTGGTCTGTTTAATATACCAGGCTTAAGAAAAAAATTCATGCTGGAACCAGGTTAATATAGTTGATGGCGGAACCCTAGATGCAACACACAAGTGAAAAAGTGCGCTGTGACCCAACACTTCAAAACACACAACTCAGGAAAAATAAATAATAAATTGTTACCCTTAAAGTAAATCAGCCTTAAAGTAAATCAGCTCAGTATTCAATCCGAAGGGAAAAAAAAATAAAACAAAACAGAATAGAAATAATATAGTGTAGTATATCACATAAAAGTGCTGATAACAAATAATAAGTGAGAACACACTCACATCTTCCTGAGCAGAGATCTGCTCAGTCTATACAGCATCCAGGGAGCCCACCAAGGGGTTAAAGATCCAACTGCTTCACAGAGGAATCCTAGGCAGCTTATTCAGGGTAGCAGACCCAGAAGGTACTCCCAGCAGTAGTATAGGAGAGGGTAAGGAGGAGACTATTTAGCTTCAACAATTTTAATACCAATAAAAACATATAAAGAATCTTACATTCAAAAATCCACTTGAACAATACATATATAGAGTCCCAGTAGCAGTCTCCTCTTGTCCACAACGCGTTTCACCCCCAAAGTAGGGCTTTTTCAAGTGTCCTCTCTCATTTTCAGCTTTCATTTTTAAAGGAACCCTAGATGCCTCCCCAAAAGAACATGGATTCACAAACTATTTTACCTCTTAATACATAAGGATGTTCTATGTCATCCTGACAGAAATGGCCAGAATGACCATGCAGAGGGCCACCCACGATGAGCAGCATTCAAGATCTTTTAAGTGGGATCCTACCTGTCAGCTGAGACCACTTTGAGTGGCCTCGGTCTGATAGTTTAAATGTAGCCAATGCTCAAAGTGAGCCCTGGTTACATTTTCAGAAGATGCTTGATGAATATAGATCATATTTAAATTAAGAATAAGCACCAGGACACCTTTTCCTCTCTAACTCCACTTTCATGTCCAACAATACTTAACTGCGGCATGAAGTAACTGTCAACAAAATGCAAGTTTCTAATTTCCTTTTGACTATGCAGTTGTTCTGTTAACCTTTCCTTGTAACCTGTATGGATAATGGTGTAATAGGTCTGTAGGCAACACCAGATACAAAAAATCCCTTTCTGACCAAGCATGTTAACTTGTTTCTCTCCCACCTTAACATGTTTCCTCATCTTCCTCCACAATCCAATTTTCATATGTCTGTTGGTAGCTGAACTAAACAGCAGTGGATCCTTTGCTAGCAGATTCCTAGCAAACAATATAAAGTACACACAATATGAGTAATTATATGAATGGAAAACAACATGAGACCTTAAGTGCAAAGGTATCTGTGTATGGTAATGTCAAGTCACATTTCATATATAATTCCATTAGGTCATTGAAAATTTAGGAGAAGATCCGCTCATTCTCTTTACAAATAGTAGATGAAACAGGGCTTGTCCATTTCTTAAGTATTTTGCCTTTTTTTTTTTTTTTTTTTAAATAAGTCAGTAATGCCTAATAATGTAATGCAATAAAATGAAAGACATGCATTTAGAACAATGGTTGACAAACTCTATTCTGAAGTTCTATAGTTTAAAGATCTTGTCATAAACTGAACAGCGTTTGTCTCATCACTGTCTCCGAATTTTCCAGTTGCATACACCCTTTGGGAAATGCAGGTGTAAGTATTAAATCAATACAGTCAAGTTCAGTATTTATGGGGATTAACTGTGATAAGAGTTTATTAATTCTTCACATGTCAATGCCAACAGTCTCCCGAGCAGTCTCACAAACAGCAAGAAAAACCTCTTCCGGATAATACCACACAGATCTTGGCAAGTTTAACAATACTACTAATTTTCTTGGTATCAGTCTATTATTAAATAAGCTCTGTCCTTCAGTTCTTCCATGACCTAAATGTATTGTGGAGGGCTTGGAATATAATCTAAAACCGGATTTCTCAAGTGAAAAGTATTTGAATAGTTTCCAAATGAAAATATTTGGCCTACATAATGCTTTTAAAGGTTATGTGAATGTATCAGCGTATTTCATTTTTTAATGATGTAATATAACAAGTGCGATGGAACACACACACACTTAGTTGGTCAGAATCAATGATGTGAAGGGGAAAGCTTCTATGAAGTTATGGTTATTATGTTTTATGTGCTCACTAGGCACCCAAGTGATTCGTATGTATTGTGTGGTGTACTGTATGATGGAGGAACAAGTGCATGAAATATTGAATATTGAGAGCACGCATGGATTCACAGTTAATTTTCTATGACAGCTAGGTTCAGCATTGTGGACTCTTATTCAGATAAGTGACACGGATGGCTAGAGTGTCTATATACTAAAACAAGAGGCACCCCATACCATCTGGAATACTTCTCTGATATGACCACTTCACATGAGAGTTTCCTGGAAATAATGGTTGTATTCATTCAAATCTCATTTTGGTTTGGGTATCCATTCCAAAAATAAGGTTTAACTTTATGTGTACGCAGGTGTTTTGTATGTGTATGAATAGTCTTAAATAGAATGATACTTAAAAAGAGCATGTATCATCGATATGTTAATTGAGACTTACAACCAAAACAGCAGAAACAAAAGACTATAATCAGGTTAAAAAACATTTGATAACAATTTGAGATTCAGGAAGGACCATGAAGGTATATGGAAATCCCAAGAGTTTGCAGAAGATTTAATAAGGGGGATGGGGGAGGTCAAGGCTATTTGCCCTGTCCTCTCGTGTATTTGATAGGGGCTGGGACCCGTGTTGGCTGTTTCCAGCACAGTGTATGATAAGGTTGGGCAAGGACTACAAGGTTTTTAAAAAAAAATTGTTTATGGGGCCACTGGGCCCAGGGTGGCTTTTATTTTTATTAATTTTATTTTTAACTGTTTCATTTCAATTTGCCTTCTTACAAAAGGTGAACTGGAATGTCCGTAATACAGCAATCATCCCCAAATCCAAATTATATTTGGGTCTGATCGTTGCATCTTGTGTAGTCGAAACTGTATAGCCTCTGATGCCTGTTTCCGACCATCCCAAATACCCGAAAATGCTATTTATTTTTATCTATAATATTGTTTTGCCGAAATTTGGGTATTTGTTCGATTTAATTATTATGCCCGTATCAAATCCATTTTGAAATTGATTGGTGCATATTGTGTAGACCCTTAAATAAGCTATTGCAATGAGGGGTCAAGCATGAGCAAAAAGGAAGCAGATGGGATTATTTCGAGCCATGCATGTTATGTTTTGCATTTATATTATGATTTGAACACTACAATCATTTTTAGTATGACTTGTCATTATGGTGTCATTATGATTACTATAATTTTTAATATCATCATTATTAGTGTAAGTATTGTAATTTTAATGATTTGCAATAATGTGCACATTAGTGACTACATGGGCTTGACAAGCATGTCAATTCCTTTACGAGCCACTAAACATCAAACTGAACTTAAAAAGCTTTGACACATTTTTCTACATTATTGTCCTACATTTTCGCTATACAGAGAGACGTTCTGTAATTAAAAAGCTTAATCAAGTACGAATGACACAATGTAACAATTGACCTAAAGAGATAAAAGAAAGGAAAGTACTATTAAGGATAAAGAGAGATTTCCCCTACCAAGAGTTAAGAAAGGCCTACTTTTCAAACCAGTTGTATGTATAGAGGAAAATGGTTATCTGTTCATCACCAGTAGAAAATGTCCATTAAATAAACCTGTCATAATACTAAATAAATCATATGGCTATAAAACTCTTAGAACATATTGCTCCAGATTGGACAACAAAATTATTACCTAAACAATTTAATGATATATAAATCCCGGGAGTGCTACAACATGTCAGACTGGCTGACACATGTGACAAACCCCAAACACATTCTGTTTCCATAATATAGAAGACTGGCAGAAAAGAATAAATGCTGAAAGCCAAGGGGGAGCAAGCTTGTCCAGTGAAGTGATCATGGAGTGCTGGCAGATTTCCATTATGGTGCTTTAAATACAGAAATAAAAGGCACACGTACATCTCAAACCCCCAATTTCATGCTAGCACGCCTCCTGAGAGAAGGAGTCACCTCAGCAGAACTGACTGCTGACTGTATAAACATATGTTACAGATTGAATGATGTTTCCTATAATCCCCATGTGATTCCTACGCTCCCTGCTTAGCAAGATAGAAAAATGCTGAATTTTGTCGGCGAAACAGAACATATTTTTCGCTTGGCTTGATGCATTTGTGCATGGTAACACATAATAGATGGAGATTGACTGTGCAAGCATACATAATAATAGGTGCAAACACATGATTGGTTCAAGCTAGGCGCTCTAATGCATATGAAGGTATTGCTGCAGCCACTCTAGCAGTGCACCGCTTAAATCCACCACCGGCAACAAATGACCAATGTAAAAAGATCATGAGGGAGCTCAAATTATAATTTAAAAACAACTTATCTCGTCGTGATCAGAAACCCCAGAACCGCCTCCAACAACCTTTATGTGCAATCAGGGTTGTACTAGTGAGGAAGCAACGTAGTGTGCACACTCCCCAATCATACAGCGACAGCTCTGTCTTTCAATACAGGCAGAGCTGATGTGGCTGTGTAGGGGTAAGCTGAAACTGTCTGGCTCGGAAAAGTTCATACTGTCTCTATAGATTATTTAAAATCTAGAGTCTTTCATTTTTTTTTTTTATTGAAAAAGAAGCAATACTATTTAAATATTTATCTGCTATGTCCAATATTACTGAATTATATTCTTTGGAAATAAAAATTTATTAAACAGCATTACATTTGAATATTACATTTGAAATTTGAATAAGTCATGTCTTCAAAATATCCATTTCACCTTTAACAAAATGTAGCCTTGTTCACTACAGTGAATCTACAATCTAAAAATCATCAGGTAAATAGTAGGAAACATTAAGTAGCTAAATGTAGTGAGGATAACACTTGCTAAGATAGAAATCTAGAAAAATAAGCTTTTATAGATAAAATAGAAAAGCTTATCCACATACGGTAATCTTAGATCATTTATTAAAAATAGTGCAATAGTGAGCATTACCAATTACCAAGAGCCTCTCTGTATCTATGTGTAAAACTAGGAGGAAAAATGTAGTATGTGTGTATTAGTAATACACTAAAATAGGTAAAAAGTTAGTGGGGTGTGAAAATTGTAATTTAAAAACAACTTATCTTATTAATAAACAGCTGGATATATAGAATATTGTAGTTCATGGTAGTTCATCCAAAAATGACAAAAGATTTGCGTAGTCTGTCTGGCATATAGGGCGACAAAAAAAACCCCACTGGTATTTCACTCCCTTTTCACAAAGCCTTCAAATTCCAGGCTCATAGATTGAGGCATATACAGGGTTACTGTAGCAGGAATTAACGTATATGTTCTTGTAATACAATGAGCTATACCCCAGGATAAATGCTCAAGTGCAAACAGGCGAAGAGAGAGATAGAATGGAAAGGAACCAGGTGTCAAATATATGACATTTGTTTTTAATGAAACAGACAAGCTACTGCTTAAATATAAGTGAACAGCATCGGGTATCCAGCGGCAGAATATGCTCTGAATTTTAACATCGACAAAGTCTCCTGCAAATCTGTATGGGCATAGATGTCTGGAGCTTTGGATGTGCCACATTGGCTCCTCCCACTACCATATATAGGTTTCATTGAGGTCAGCATCTTCTAGGACATATCCTCCATCCTTTCCTGCCTGTCTCTTACGGTTCACAAGGAATCCTATTAATCTCTTCCAAGACGGATGGTGTGAAATTTGTATCATAAAAGGTTTTACTCTATTTTAGCTTGTGTACACTAACTAATACCCAGGATAGGACTCCATGGTTGCATATATGTCATATAAACAATTCTTATAAATGTTAAAATTGATCTTAGTAAAATCATTAATGTAGAAAAATATGTACATTATTGCACGTTATGTTTACCTTCCCCTGGAAACTGTTGTATATGCATTTTTGTTGAGGAGGTCCCCCTGTATGCCAAACACATTCCACGTTCAACATAGTGCTGTCAGAGCTATCCCTTTTTTTGTTTGTGTTGCTATCCGCTCTGAAGATCACCCATGGAGTTGGCAGGGTGATATAATACAATTGTGAACCCTCAAGCAGTATATGCCAATGCTTTTGTATTTATTTCTTTTAAATCGACCATACCCTTGGTACTGGGTTATCAATACACCATCTGTCCCATTGATAACAGTCATAGATTTATGATTTATTTTTACATAATCTATAGAGACAGTCAGAACATTTCAGAGTCCAAAGGTTTCAACTTGCACCTGCACCCAGATCAGCTCTGCCTCTACTGAAAGACAGAGCTGGATCTATATGATTGGGGAATGTAGCAGGGTTTTTAAATAGAGTTTTACAGTGATAGTTTATGATTTACCCCTGAGGAAGTTAGTATATGGCATGCGTAGGGTTGCATTGGGGTTCACCTCATTGCTTTTCTGTCCTACCCATTGCATTGCTTTCTCGCTAGTACAACACTGATTGCACATAAAGGTTTTTGGAAGAGGTCCTGGGGTTTCTGATCACAATGAACCTCGTATATGGAGATCACACATCCTGTCACTTCTGAACAAATAACATTTTTTTTAAGACAGGACAGTTGTCAGTTAGAAGCTTCCTTTGTGTTGTTTTTTAAGCATTAAGTTAATTCTTAATGCACAATATTTGTGAGTATGTTTCTAATTACCCTGTTGGAGGTATTATCTATACTACCTTTAGACCGTACCTGTTACTTCTTAGAAGTGTCATAAAGTTTAACATTTTTGCTTTCAGGAACAAACCCAAAAAAGCTAAAGTTAAATAATAATCCTTTATATATATATTTTTTTTTTTTACAAAATACAGACAACATAATTGCATTCATATCTAGAGATTATCTATACATTTTTTTTTTGTTACATTTTCTTATGTGTGACCTCTTGTGAGTTCCGTAGTTCATTTTCTCTATCATAAAGAAGCTAGTTCGGAGCCTACTAGGCGCTCAGGGAACACATATGTGGTTTTCTTTCTATATGATTACACAGCACATATATACTTAAATACTTAACCCCGCTGGATGTCCCCAGTTCCCAGGGCAATTAAATCAAATCTTGGAGTATATGCAGGGGAGGTTTACAATAGGTTGTTTCAGGCCAGAAATGTTCTATTTCCTAATTGCCAAGTTCGGTTATGCCATCCACTGCATTACATCCCAAGATTTCTTATTTTCTCACTATGCCCTTTACTCCTCTGAAGGGCCTCCCTATTAGAAAGTGTTGTCATATGGGTTCAGAATAAAATCTCTTCAGCGGGGTTTAATTCACACATACAAGGCGGAACCTAAAGAGGGGGGGGGGGTACTAATCTTAATGTTCGTACTTTCATTCTTTCTTAGCCTCAAGTTCAATAAAAACTTGGTTTTCCCTATAAAGCCCCTGATTCTATCTGTTCTATCCACAAATTCCAATATTGGTACTCTGAGTTGTTCCCTGGTTTTTAAAAAAATCCTTTATATAATTTAAAGTGTTATAATAAGTATAAACTGGAGAGACTATATTGGCCATATTTGAATTTGCAGTCCCATTTTTTTTTTGTTTCTTCCATTTCTATGATTAACTAGCATCTCATTCTGTGGGTTGCAGCAGACTGTTTTGGTAGCATCGCATGAATGGCTTCACATAACCTAGATTTCTCCAGGCACATGAAGGTTCAATTTGTAGGAGACAACATTGATCTGTATATATCCCAGCCTGAGGGTTTGTGAACAGGATATAATGAGGGCACATACAAGCATAAGCTAAGCATTTCAAAATAGCTGCACCAATCCAGGCCATGGAAAAAAAACTAATTGTGCAGCAAATGATGTTCCCACATTCAGTTCTTCATAGCATAATCATAGGTACGATGAGTAAAATTCTAAAATACATAAATACATACTAAATGGTTGTATTCATGAAAGAATTCATGTCAAACTTGTGTTGTTGTTTTAATAATGAGTTGGGTGCGCAATATTAATGGGAAGTTCTTGGGTTTTTCCCGAGTTATTTTTGGAATAGGACATGTAAAGCCAAATTTACCTGTGTGGAAAGAAGGAAAAATACATGTTAAAAAACCCAGCTCCACTTTAGCAAATAAGTAGTTAAAGATTTTAATGAGATTTTAATGAGACCCACATTATTTCTAATTTGCCTTTCAAACTAGTTTACACCTCCTGCTTTGAAGTTCATTATTATGTGTCAAGAAGTTTCTGTGTATGTTACAAGTGCAGACACCATGTCAGGGTCTGGTAAAAAGATATAGCCTCGTGCTGCTCATTTATGTTCTGGAAGATTCCAATATGGCTGTCTGATTATTTCTTAAAAAATCATATACACAAAGCCAAATATGCACTATGTTATATGGACACGTCATAATGATTTGATTCAGGTGCTTCAATCAGACCCATTGTCACAGGTGTACAAAATCAAGCACCTAGCCGTGCAGTCTGCATTTACAAAACTGTGTGGTAAAAATGGATCATTCTGACGCGCTCAGTGAATTCAAGAGTGGCCCTGTGATAGGATGCCACCTTTGCAATAAGTTAGTTCGTGAAATGTCATCTCTGCTAGATATTTCATGATCAACTGTAAGTGATATTATTGGAAAGTGGAAGCCTTTAGGAACAGAAGCCATGATGTGGAAGACCACAGATTGAGGTCACAGAGTGCTGAGACACATGGTGCTCGGCTGACTCCATAGCAGAAGACTTCCAAAATCCACTGGTATTAATATCAGGACAAAAACTGTGCGGAATGGATTTCCATGATCGCATGCAAGCTTCACATCACTAGTAACATAGTAACATAGTAATTTAGGTTGAAAAAAGACACAAGTCCATCAAGTTCAACCCTTCTACCTATCATTACAGCTAAGTACAATGCCAAGTGCTGGATCAAGTGGTGTAAAGCCACTGGACTCTGGAGCAGTGGAAACATGTTCTATTGAGCGATGACAGGAGAACGTTACCTGCCTGACTGCACCGTGCCCATTGTAAACTTTGGTGGAGGAGGGATTATGGTGTAGGGCTGTTTTTCAGAGTTTTGTATAGCCCCCTTTCTTCCAGTGAAGGGAAATCTTAATGCTTCAACATGCCAAGGCATTTTGGACAATGCTATGCTTCCAACTTTGGAGAAATGGTATGTGGAAGGCCCTTTCTATTCTAGCATGACTATGCATAAATCAAATTTCCTAAAGACATGGTTGGATGAGTGTGGTGTGGAAGAACTTGGACTGGCCACACAGAGCCCTGACCTCAACACCATCGACCACCTTCGGGATGCTTTTTGAATTTCCTTTCTAGAATTAACCCTTTACAAGATATTAGAAAAATAATAGTTCTTTATTTAAGCAATTAGTTCCATTTTTAACATTATTTCTGTGATAACATGGAGTCATCCTTTAAGATGCTAAAGAACCTCCACCTTAGGTGGAACATGCTTGTGTCTATGGAATCTCTCCTCATATAAAAGCTGTCTTCTATCGTGTTAGAAATGTCTGCAGTTAAAGTTTTAGAAAACAGCAATCATAAGGGATAAAAAGAAAATTCCAACAGTCTTTTACTCATCAAAACATTAGTAATGGATTTAAGAAAAAGAAGTATTTACTCCCTGTTTAAAAAATAAAAGATTACACAATTGTCAAGATAAAATGCATGATAAAAATAAATATTCAGGAACTTTGTCTCTTTTGTGAGACGTGAATATGCCAGTGATTAGCTTTTATACGAAAGTGTGCTCGGGAAATGGTTTAATTCTCTGTGCTATAAAAATGAGATGAAAAAGGGTAACTCCGCACATGACGTGCAGAAGAAAAGGTCCACATAGAATACAAGTCCAAAATGACCAAAAAGACAAAGACAAATACGTAAATATACTTTCCTATGGAAAGTCGAAATCTGCAAGGACTCCTCCAATCCCAAGTCGAAATCGAATAAATACAGAAGTCGGAAAGTCGAGAATAATCTCCAATCTTAGAATAGACATCAAAAGATTCATCCTTACCTTAAAACCTCACACTTTAGAATGTGAATTCTAAAACAAATGCATTATAAATATTGAACCATCCAAAATAATTAGTATGCATCTTTGAGGATAATTTAATTTTACATAGACTTCCAATCTAAAGTGGAAAATCTAAGTAGTTAAATTAGGTGGAACTTACAGTGAGTCGTTTCACAGTGAGGAAGAAATTACCTATGTTGGAAAAAAACCTGATTAAATACTGTCTGAAATGACTAACAAAAACAGGGCACACATTTGAATTAAATCCGCATAATGTTTCAAAGAAAAGGTTGTATCCCAAAAAAAAGATTTCCCTCTACTGATTTTTGTACGTGCAATATTCTTGTATACATAGCATTGTTTAGTCCTTTGATCTATGTTAGAAAGCTTTCCAGAGAGTGGGATCGGTTTGAATTGTGCCAGCACCTTGCTTAAAACCAGTTAAGATCAACATACGAAAAATGATCAAAGCTATTTTTTCGGGTCTATTCACTAAAATTCAACGTTGGAGGTCGACTTTTTGAAACTAAGTCAAATACGGCACCCGAGTTGGAATTAGAGGGAAAAAAAAAGGTTTGAATCTCTCCCCATTGAAAGTAATGGGAGGCGAAATGGGCAAAGCTATTTCTGACTTAGCCTTAGAAATAGGTTTGATAATTTAGCAAATTGGCTACTTTTTATTTTTAAATATGTAGTTTGAATATCAGGCCACATGGGGATGTCATAAACAGGAGACACCACAGACATTTAAAACCTTTTTTTGTTTAATAATTTAAACTTTCTCATGCAATTCTGTTAACATGATGTACCATTTTTGCTTGAATATATGGAAACCTTGATTATAAGATGACCATCCCATTATTGGATCTTAAGGAATTCAATTTAAAGCTAAATTAAAAAAAAAAAAAAGTGACCCTATAGGGAAGAAAAGTTTTGCTAGTAACTAGTGCGTCCCATTTAAACTGTTTATATTTCATAAAAATGTTATTAAAAAATGCATTTGTCACTGTACCCATATTTAACCCACAGGACTTTCCACTGTACCCATATTGAACATAAAGGACAGTACCAATTGCAATGACACCCATATTGCACCCATAGGTAATTTGACCCATAGAAGATTCCACTGCACCCATATTGCATACACATGTGTCTTTGCACCCATAATGAACCAACAGAACTTACCACTGCACCCATATTGCTTACACACTTACCATTGCAATCATATTTAACTCCCAAGCCATTGCACCTATATTACTTGCCATTGCATCCAAATTATACCCAAGTACTTGCCACTGTGCCCAAAGGACTGCCATTGCACACGTATTGCACTCCTGGACTTGTTATTACACCCATATTCCAGGCCAGGACATGCCATTGCACCACCGGACTTGCTACTACACTCCTCTCCTCCCGATCTACCACATTGCTGAGCACACAGACTCTGTGGGGAACCTAGATTCAGTCTTGTAATTGGTTCTCTTCTTTGAGGTCTGATTACAATGTGATCTCAAAAATAAATGAAAGTCACTTTTCATAGCATTTGTTTATTAGCTTATATTGAAGCTAATACGATATATATAATGTCTGATAATTTGCATTTTGTATACATATACATATTTTATAAAAAACAATTTTTCAAGCCTGATATGGGAGTTTGGGACATATTCTATAAACAGAAGACAATTTCTGCCAAATTATATACCAAATAAACCCTAGCATTAATGTATTATTACTTAGTAACAAAAAATATTTCATAAAAATATACATTTATATATTACATTTCTGTAGCATAGAGTTTTCTGGATTTTTCTGCTACCGCTGGGATCATCAATCTGATTAATAACTTTACATTATATTTATAAATAGGTCATTTCTTGCAGCTAATGCATAATTTGCAGTTCACATGCAATACTTAACCCAGTGATTTTAAACCAGTATGATCTATTTACTAAAGAAGATCAACTTGGGAGGTTGACTTTCACATTAAAATTTGACATTCCAAGTTGACAGTCTTGTGCTACTCAGTAAATCAAACTTAACCTTTGGAATGCCCCAGATCTAATTTATTTAGGGCTGGGGTAATTATTTATTATTACTCTGGGGGCATTGGGCAAGACCTCTGAATATTTCTTAACAGTGTATGGGGGGTCAATTACTGTCACCATCAATGGATGCATGCTAGGGGTAATATGTATTAATGTTCCATGCACTTGGAGCAAATCACTGGCCCATTGATTTTAGGTGGGCTGGGAGCCATTTGGAAGCTCCTAGCCCCACTCATTGTAGTGGGGGGCCAGGTCCACTTGCCCCCCCCCCCCCCCATATTGACAACGTTTTTTCTGCATTTATGTATTTATTTGTTTATATTTTTCTTATTTTATCTTATGTTTAATTGTTTAGCTGTGCACTTGCATATTGTTTGTATACTACAAGCGCTGTTTCTTGATCATTTTTATTCTGTTCTATTTTTGTTACTGTTTCTTCAACTTAAACTTTTGTTACTTGCTAAGTAATGCTAATTACAGAGATCAAGTCATCAAATGAGCCTTAAGAAAGACTAGATCTGTGCTTGATTGCAAATTCACACAATGACATTAAGGTATTTGTGCACACTAAAGACTAGTGAATGTTTTGTGAAAAATAATTCTTATTCTGTGTTTGAAAATTACACCAAAAAAAAGCAGAAAGGCTATAGGGCAACAACAAAAAAACCCCACAGTCTTTTTCTCAAAAAACAGCTATCCAAATGAGAAAAAGGAAAATGTCATACATACAAAAACACAATGTATCATATAGTCTGCAAAACAAAGACTACAATATATATACAGAACCCAGATAAAAAAAAAAAAAGAGAGGCGTGTATGCAATATCGGTATAAAAAAGAAAAAAATATTTATTACACTCACATCACAACACTGCAAGAGAGGCCAGCTCCATTGCAGGATAGGCTCAGGTGTACAAGGTTCCCCACAGAATGGCAATGTACTGGATAAGAAGGACAAACGATCAGTCTGCTCCAGGACGGTTGAGAAAAGCATCCACTTGTAGCATTATTGAAGAAATATACGTTTTCGGGAACCTCCTCAAACACCCAAGATTAAAATCAGCATATAAAAGGTTTACAAATATAGACAAGGATGAGAAGCCCGTGGCCCTATTCGTTTCGCTGAGAACCCCAACTTCCTCATTTTCCTTTCTCCCATTAGGATTGCTGAAATTTACACCAGCTTTTAGCAAGTGCTAATAAAAAATTGCAGAAAAAATATTTGCAGCCATGCCATTTTTTATTCACAAAAATGCCCATTTTGATTAACAATTTGCTGATATTTACTATTTAAATACTAAATGTTTAACACACTGCATGAGGAGGAAAGCTCCAAAATTGTTTTACACAAAAATAATTGTGTATATTCACTAAAAAGTGGACTGAAAACTGAACTGCAAAAGACTACAACATGGCTATATTTTCCACTCGGCTATTAATGTCTGATTTTAGCAGTTATAAAGTTCATCACAGCTCACTTTTCACTTAATAGACCCCATTAAAATTGCAATGCCACGTGCCGACTGTCATTTTAATTGTTTTAATTTTTCATATACATATTTTCTTAGTTTAGCATTTAAAAATAGCTAACATAATAGGACTGTAGTGAAACCTGTCTTCAGTTAATATCATTAGGTTTCTTTAATTCGGGTTTACTAGCTTTCTTACTAGCCTTCATGCCAGCATGCTCATTTTTCTATGCATTAAATTAATGTGTTTTAATGAATTAATTAACAGATTCCCCAGGGCTAATCACAAGGACCACCTAGGATGTTTTCTTTCTGCAGTGATGCATATTCCTTCCCATTTAATAGCACAGGGTTAAGAATGCATATAAAATAGCTCATATTCTAGCTCAGAACGTTGAAGAAGTCCTACGCAGTCATGTAATCCTGAAAGATTTTTAAGATTTACTTGATTAACATGTGCTTATTTAGTTAATGTTTTTTTTCATGTGCAATTAATCCTCAATTAATTGGTTCATTACATGATAATTAAAGGGATCCTGTAACTCTGCAAGGGTGGACCTGGCTTTAATCCATTAAAGCAATATGTAAATATATGTTTTCTTGAGCTGTTAGACTTCCCTGGTGCTTTATTCACTGAATTGTAGCGAATAGTATACAAGAATGAAACAAAAGGAGTGTAGCAAACGAATATCAGCAAAATTATAACAACTTGTAGAATGGAAAGTAAGGTGGTAATAGAGCTGAAAACAGATATAGACAAGCCAAATGAAAGCAAATGATAATAAATAATACAAACTGGAGGACTTAACACAAGGAAGAGAGACCACCCATGATTCTGCTGCTAAGACGCCTTTATAAAAAAAAAACATAAAAAAATTGTGTTAGCGGAATTGAAAGCAAATACCCTGCTTTAAGGACCTTCACTTTAAGGACACTCACGAGTAAGGACTTCATTACCATGTAACCACTGGTTTTAAACACTCTCACCTTTCTATTATAACGATGCAGCGACGTCTCTATTGAGACTACAGTACAACCACTACAGTCTCCGGTGAGGTCTATTTAGACATTTGTACTGCAGACTGTATTTTTCGACTATATAAGATAAGTTAAACAAGTGAATAAAATGTATTACTTTAAGTACATTATCGATTTCAATACATGCTCTGGACCCATTGTGTTAGTTAATGTGGGGTACTGTGGCTTTCTGTGCAAATTGACTAATTTCAATGGGAATGTGTAATTTGCATATCATGCCACAAGATGATGTCATAAAAAGGAGTCTCCACAGGCATTTTTAAAACATATTTTCATATTAATTCCTGCATTTATTTTAAAATTCTACTAAAACAATGCATTTATTATCTATATACAAACTATAGTCACACTACAAAACAATGTTTAGGTGACAATGTTTAATTGGCTATTCCTAATCATTTTTATCAAGTTCTAATCAAGTTTGAACTGTATAAAAAAACATACAGCCTTTTTGTTATTTACCATATGAAGCTGACTGATATCACTAATGCCTTGGAATTGATAGCAGAAAGGAAATATACTGTGTATGTGTCTGTGCGTGTTTGTGTTTGTGTGTGTGTTTGTGGGGGTGTGTGTGCTTTTAGATTATATTAACTGGCCTTTTCTTTTCTCAGTGTCCTATAATTTGCTATCCTCTCTTGTTTGTGATTGTATTCTATTAAAGGTAAAGTTTGTGCTACTTTAAAACATACATTTATTTTTACATTTTTAACCGAAGCACCATGAACATTTTTATTATCTGTTTTTAAGCCCCGTGTAACTGCTACATGTAAAACTGTGGACCTCCACCTGTTTCTAAACTACAGCTACCATGTGTTTTTTGTAGTTGTTAAAGGCTTTTGAGGCATTATGGGATTTGTAGTTCAGTAGCAGCTGGAGAACCTCAGTTGGATGCCTAGGGCGTAGATTATGAAATGGATCTTTTACAACAATATAGCTGCAAGCTTCAGTATTGTTAGAACATCTTGATTGTTATGGGATTCTGTTTACAAATCACTCGCACTGGCGGTTATTTTATGGATTTCATTAAGTGGTGTTTTTAAACAGATGTCTGAGAGGTGGGAGGCCAATGCATTCATGTAATGTCCTATCACAAATATGGTGCTGATTGCTTTACTATCTACAGCAGTATGATCCCGCCAATGAAACAATTGCAAGTATATGTGTTAAAGGGACAGTGACATCTAGCTTATTTTCGGTCTGTTGTACATGTGTTTAACATATGTGAAATGCCCATATTCACCCTTTAAAACAAATAACAGTTGTTCTGTGGTTTTACATTGGAAATTAATTCACATGGACCTCTAAATGTAGTCCCATCCAGTAGGGATGGAGAGCTAGGCAGGATAGCTTCTAAAGCAATGTTGATCACGATATTAATTTATTTGCAGTTTGTAGAAGTGAGGAAGTGTGGAGGGAACAACAACTGCTAAGACCTATCTGCTTCTTTTTATTTACACGATGCAGTAATATAGATGAAACTAAATGGAATTCCCACAAATAACATCAAAAGATAGCTATAATTTACGTAAAACAGCCGTTTGAAGATATTTCCTAAGATTTCACGGACGGAGTGAAAAATTCACTTCCATATTCTCTGTTCTTTAGTCTCCTCTAGAGGAACCAACGTTTGGACTATGACAACTATTGCTGCTCTTTTATTTTATTCCTGTGTCTCAGGCCACACACAGGAACTCAGTGGACATGCAATACCATCAGAATTCTGTAAGGGGGGTTTATAATGATGAAAAGTAGCAATGGCTATTATCATAGTTATAACAGTCATTGCACCTGTTTTATAAAGCCAACACTTTTTTGTGTAGGTGCACATTGCTTCTTTTTTTTTTATACCTGGGATGTCCTGGTGTTAACTCAGAAGTTAAACACCAACTCAGGGAGCATAAACTTTTGTCAGGAGTTAACATATATGCATTGGCGCACACCGACATTGTGCTACTATTAGGTACAATTTATTTGTGTACTACAGCTACACATCCCTTAATGTGCATGTAAACAATTACTGGTCTATCTGCATGTCCACCTATGTATACAGCTGCATGTCCACGTGTTGGGGAAAAGTGCCTGAATAGTGTTGGAGAACCTCCATCAAACATTGTTCTTCCCCTGCAATTTAAAGTGTCAGGATGTATAAAAAAAAGGTGCAATTGCTGTAATACATGACATGCGGTCTAGGGTTAGGGTTACAGATGGTTTAGGGTTATAATTTTTCTTGGGGTTAATGTTAGGGTTAGGGTTAGATTTAGGGTTACAGTTAGGGTAATGATTAGGGTTGGGGTCAAAAGGTCACTGTAGATAAAAATGGTTAGGAAACAAACACTACGTTTGCTTATTGTCCTATAACTTGCAAATAAAACAACAGAAAAACATGTAAAATGCATATTTCTAAACTATTTCTAAAAATGTATAAACCATTTATTTTAATCAAATGAATTTACAAAAAAAAGTCAAGACAGTGGGGCATTGTTTACTACTCTGCAAAGGACAAACATTTCGCCAAAAGATATGCCTGTCAAACAGACATCTAGATCAATATATATATATATATATATATATATATATATATATATATATATATATATATATATATATATATATATATATATAAAAATATATATATATATATATATATATATATATATATATATATATATATACTCACCTATTTTAAGCCAGCAATTCCTGCAGCTTGGCTGCTCCATTAACTAAGAGAGGATGGATATGGTGGGGGTGGGGAGGGTTAAACCAATTTAGTGTCCCATGGTGCAACTTCCTTAGCCTACCTGTTATCATCAGAGATAGACACAGGTAGACAGATATGTGACCGATAAGGTATAGGGATTGATAGAGAGACAAGATAATTGGATAAAAGGGGCATTTCAAGGTTAAAATTGGTAAAGTCCTATTCAATTAGCATGTGTTAAAGGGCAGCCCAAAGGGCAACTGCCCCTCCAACTCCCTCAATTGTCCCTCTGCTTCCCTTGCCCCTCTGTCCCTCTGTGAACATTAATGATCATGCATCCACCCTGAGAACTATTAGCTAGAATGTTTCTATAAACAATTTTACAAATATATAAATTATAATAGCAATCATAAAATAAATAGCAGGAACTAAAATCAGTTGAAACATTATTCTATTATCATAAAACAAATCATATGACTAAAAATCAGTCATATCAAGATGTATTAAAATTCATATACTATATTTATTTGCGTGTGCATCTGGAACACACCATTTTAAATGTATAAACATTCTAATTAGCAATATATACTGTATTAGTTAATAGTGCTCTCTTTCTCTCACCATAGCATTTTGGCATTTGGTTCTTTTTTTGATTGATAGCAGCTTTGGGTTTCATCGGTGGTAGAAACATAAACAGCGATTGGTTGCTCCTGATATATGTAAATTTAAATTCAGGTTTTGTTCTGCATTTTATTTTTATGCTAGAAGACTTTTTTTAGTAACTAAAAATTACAAAATAATCTATTGAAGGTAGGTTAAGACATGTAAACAATTAATGCAAATTAAACATTATGAAATACTACAGATACTATAATTAGCATCAAACTGTCGGTAGCAACAACTGGAACTAGCCGTCTCATTAGGTTTCACCATTAAATATGCATTTATCTAATTAAAGTATGTATATATATATATATATATATATATATATATATATATATATATATATCCTTAAATCTTAATTTTCAAATTTAAATTCATTAGAAAATTTGAGTATTGTGTTCTGATATGGAGCCATGTCTTGCCATGATTTTCTACCTTTTTTTTTTTTTTACCTTAATGCTTTTTACCTTAACTACACCCACTGCTTCCATCGAAAGGATTCCAGGCATACAGCTGTATACGTGATGAAAAAGCCTGTAGGTGCAGAGTCATCATTGAAATGTATTACTCTTTTATACACACAAGCATAAGCTGCCATGTATTTACATAAACCATGAAGGACTATGGCACTATATGATAAGTTGTACTTTAAGTAGCTTTGAATGAATATACATGGTGAAATGACGCCACTTGCAGTGTGCAGGTTGGAATAATCTGACAAGGACGCATGAAGGAGTCAGTACTAAAGATGACAAGTGTGCTGTCATATTAATGACTAATCATACACGTGTGTGAATATACCCTCAGCTGTGTTTTCTAGATCCCGGAATTATGGCCATCTATCATAAATACAATGTTTCTTTCAGTCCTACTTATGCAAACAATCATTAAAGAAATATCAAAAGCATTGGCAAACTGAATCTATGTTAGACAAACAACAACCAAATAGAGCACTTAAGCTACAATTAGTAGTTTGTCAGTATGTAAATGCTTGTAGATTCTTGTATATCTGCACTGAATTTCCCATGAGGTGTGGGTGTGGCTGCCCTACAGGGGTGTCCATATATAAAAGCATTACCTATATTTGTCTGAATTCATCCTCCCACTTTGGCTTTTATTCAACTTGTATTGTGAATGCTTTGATCACGTTGTCTGTAGGTAGATATCAATTACACCATTGTCACTATGTATAAATATATTATGTTCAGACAAATATACAACAGTATACTACATAAGGGATTTCCAGGAAAGACCCGAAGCCATTGACTCTTACCAGTTGTATTGGCTATAACAGACCATGATTCAGATTCTATTGTGTTAAGACATTTTTTTTTAACTTATGTACTTTTCTATCTTGTGTTTTATTTATGTTTTGCTTATTCACAGTGCAACAGATTTTTATTTTTGCATCTAACACTTTCTTTGCTTTCATTTTTTTTTATCACAATGTAATTATAACTGTTACTGCAAATTGTCCAGTACTCAAACTAGTCATTAAGTATTATGAAATTCAGTAAACATGCAGATCATGAATGCGCAACTAAATATGTCAAGCTGCAACGAAGAAACCTCCGCTCCATTTCAGTGGCATTTAAAATAATAGTCCGGTATATAATTTAATGGTTTCAGTTACCGGTTGCTGACAAAGTAACAGTCAATTTTAATATGTTTAACAAAAATGGTGATGATTCAATACATCATTAAAAAGCTAATTCAATAAGTTACTTAAGTAGATACAAAGTATTTCACATTGTTAAATGGAACAATGACATTATTAACATTCTATTGCAGCGGAGTGGTCAACTAATGTACACTTTGTGCTTGATTAAAGTTGTTTGGCTCTTGAAGGTTATTCTGATGACATCATTAAAGTTTTTTTTTTTTTTTTTAAATGCAATTGTTTCAAATTTGCAATAAAATAAAATGAACAAATTAATAACTGTTCATGATTATTCCAGTAACTACAGCAATGACTTAGATATGTTCCGATTTGCTATAAAAATGATCCACCTGAAGTTATTATGAGGTCATTTAGTGAGCCCTGAGAAGTTCTACATCAGTGATGGCTAGCACTGACACTGCAGATGTTTGGGAACGACATAATCCCATGATAGTCAGTTTCAGTTAGTCAAGACAACAATCTATTCAAGGAATGGGTAACCTTGGCAATAACAATGCTTGGGAATGACATATCCCATGATGCTCAGTCAGTCTCAGTTAGTCAAGACAACAATCTAAACCAGTGATGGGTAACCTTGGAGCTACCAATACTTGGGAACGACATATCCCATGATGCTTAGTTTTGTTATTGACTGAGCATTTTTGGATATGCAGCTGGGTATTATAGAAAGCTGCATAGTACAGCTCTCAAATGTAGAAGCTTGCAGTATTTTGTTGGTAAACTAAAAGGGGAGAGAGAAATCCAGCGACACATGTATTCTGGGGACAGTTAGCTTTCTTTCCCAGCATACTGAATCTAAGTCTAGGGGTCTATTCAATAAAGCTGAACTGTTGTTGTATGCAAAAAAAGGCATACATAGCTGAACTGGAAACATTGTCTATCTTGCTCATGTTTTAGGCTTAGCTATTAATGTACTACAGTAATTGACTCTGATTACAAAACTCCACACAGAAATAATATTTCTATATTAAATAATAAATCTGTTGTTATAGCATCACTTCTGTAAGGGACATCCAATAAAGTATATACCAGTTCTTTTTTTTTATGAAAACCTTATAAATAAATGTATTGTGATGTCTACTTGGAACAAAAGGGCTTCACATATTTTTTTATATTTGACTAATATTTATATGTATAGTGCAAACAAATTATGCAGAGCCCAATGGTGTTACACAACTCACTGTGAAAATAGGATGGTCCTGATCACAATCTGGAGGGATAAGGGACTTGAGAAACATACGTTGTAGGAAGAAGTAAGGAAGATGAAATTGAAAGTTGAATAGGCGAATGTGTCATCTTGGTCGGTGGGACACTTGATTGGTAACATTGACTAAATTGTATTCCTGTTCTGAGGAACTCTTTGAAGAGTAAGTGAGAAAGCTGGATATTCTGCAAAAGTTGGTTTCAGAGACAGCAGGCATCTTGGGAGAGACGCTTATTATTTGGTTAATTTACAGAAAGGATAGCAGGAGATCAATCTGCATATTTTGTTGACAATTAAATCATTCTTATGGATGCTGTAATTTACATTTTAAATTAGGCAAATTATTTTAATAACTCAAATTGCATTAAAGTAATAATAATAACACTACTAATGCCGAGATGTACCTATGATTCCATTTCCTTGTAGATACTCTTTTTAATGGCCTTGGAATCGGAGCAGTAATTGGCTTAGCGGTGGCCGCCCTCCTGCTAATCCTAGTCGTGACGGACGTCAGCTGCTTTTTCATGAGACAGTGCGGACTACTCATGTGCATAACCAGAAGGATTTGTGGCAAAAAAAGTGGCTCCAGCGGGAAAAGCAAAGAACTAGAAGAAGGAAAAGCTGCATACTTGTGAGTACTTTAGTGATTTGAAATTGAAACTATTATCACTGGCTGTTAGAGCACTTGTCACTTTGTAGGCTGCGGGTCACCTGGAATATATATGGTGTACTTCACAAATAAACAAGAGATAAACTGGTAAACAAACATCTTAAAAAAAGACTGCGAGTTAGGAAAAGAATAATATTATCAAGTTCGGAACCTACAGTAGTAGGTATTATGTTATCGTTGCTATTAAGTATTTATAAGCAGAGTCCATTTAAAGAAAGCCTTATGTTGTAGTACGTTAACATATGTTTTACAAAAACAAAATGTAGCAATGAAAAAAAATAGGGATCAGGGCCCAAAACGATTTCACTGTGACTGACCTTTGTAAAATTAGCAGCAAAAATTACATATGTGTATTATAAAAGCTTAGGATTTGTAATAAGCAATGCCTTGCAAAACAGACCAATATAAGTTTATGTGTAGCACACCAATAAACTGCATTACAGGATTGGAATACAAATAAGGAATAATGTATGTGTCTAATTTTATATGCAATATCGAGAACAACATCTGCCATACAGGAATAAGGAAAGGAAGGATCTGTCAAAAAAATTGAATTTATACCTACTGTAGATGTCTTCTAGATGACGAGTTGGAGTAGATTGTACTAGATTAACTATATTAAATTTTAAATGAAATGCTGCTAGAGACTTACAAAAACAAAGTCATGTAATCATTTGCATTTTAGTAGTAAGAAGAAATGCGAAAAGATTTCAGACATGGGCATTTGTATGAAGACGAGAAGCATCCTGTAGATGAGGCATCTTTGAGTGCATACACAGCAAGTAGACACGGCTTCCTGAAAATTCTCTCACTAAATTCTTGTACCATACAGCATCTGATAAAAATGTGACTTTAGTGCGGTTGGCATACACCCCGACCCCCATACTTGTCCTTTTAAAACTACTATAAGAAGACCACAACTATACACAAAGCGAATTCTGATGCACTACCTGATCCAAAATGTTGTTGCAACATCTTGTATGCATTTTTGCCCAACAAACCCTGAAGGGAATTCAGCTTCAAAGCTCCTCCTGTTGGAGATCACTTTGTCGTCCATCTCTGAACAGTCCTATTATTTACTCATATACCAATTTAAAGAAGAAAAAGTTGTGCCAGGATCAAATCAAAATTGCCTTGGTGTCTATGGAAAGCCAGCTACAATTGTGCACAACTGTCATCTTTCCATGGCCTGATCTACATAACTTGCTTGGTATCAGATGTGACTGGTGGTGCATCAAGCGTATTGACAACCCACTGTCTTTACTTCTCACTCTGTCTTACCTATGATTTCTTGCTGTCAACTGCTGCCTTTTAGAAAGTTATCAATCTGTAGAAAAAAAAAAAGATGTATCTGGGTATCCCTCAACTATCACATCTTCCCCAAAAAATCACTGTTTGGCTACATGATCAACAGAAACAACCCTCCTGCTTACATTTGTACCAGTACTCTGAGAACATTTGAACAATCGAGTGTCTTGTATGGGATTTGCTGGCTTTTGTCTCATTAATTATGGCTTTCATTATTAAGGGCAACACCTAAAACTACTGAAATTGTTACATGCAAAGCTTTTGGCTCATTAGGAAAGGCCATCTACAGTGCTCCCAATTCTCGTGTGATGTGGACACCTGCTTTTCCATGTTGGAAGCTTGCTAGTGTTTTACATTTCCTAGGAAGTCTGCAACAGTGAAACACACACAGAACTGAACTTTGTAGTGAAAACACAGTTACTAAGTATATATTTTCCTTTATATATCAGGCAATACTTTTTTCTGCCGATAGTCTACTTACTCTAGTTCATCTATCTTATGTACATCTGTGATTTTTACACATTTGATTCACGTGCAGAAGAAATTAATAAAATCAATTAACATGTGTTATTTTACCATTTCTCGAACCAATTTATGATATATACTACTATTTTTAGATGCAGCATATGATAATCTAGTACTATCAAAGATATATGCCATACACTTTTTTTTCCTTTTCTTACGCCTGCTACTCATGTGTCTCATTATTGATATTAACTGAATCTGTCGACACTAATGCTTTTTACTGAGTCAAAATAAAGCTATGATTACGGACTGTCTGCCCAAAAATAACTAAAATGAAAAGATTTATATTTAGTTTTTTGTGTTTTGTGTTAGTAGGGGAAAGGGGGAGAGTTCTTTAGTGATGTAAAAGCCAATCTAGATTACGTTATTGGAAAAAAAAAAAAGTATTTTGAATTTGTGCATTCTATTGTAAATTTATTTTATTATTCCACCACCTGTACCCTTATATAATAAAGAAAGGTAATAGACATTAGCTAATTAAAACTGCTCTGATGGATTTTGAACAGTTATAAACTGCTAATATATTTTGGAAGCTGTGTTCAGTATGTGTGTTTAAACACTGTTGTATTGCGATAAGATTTGATCTTGAGCCATCAGTGTCTTGTCTTGTGCTTGTTTTTATGAAATAATTACATATTGAATAAATTCATATGGATGTCAGACGGTGTAGATATTTTACAACAAATGTTAGTTAAATGAAATTAATGAAAGTGAAATATAACTGTAATACTTTGAAATTGTGTGAAACCAAAGCATATGTATATACACCATTTCTTTCCTTCATGTAATAAATATGTATTAGTATTCCGGGTGACTTATTGAAAGAAAACTACATGGTTAGTGTTTACTATAAAAACAAATTAATTATCCAAGGTTTCAATATAACGGATAAAGTATAATAAATGTATATTATTCAAGAATAGGTAATTCCAAGTTAAAGTTGTAGAAATGTTGCTCACCAAATATTAATATGTCCATATATCAGTTTTCACTCCCTGTGAATACACACATTGTAGAAACGATGGAAAACAGCGAATTATCAGTTGTAACTAAAAAGCAAAATGGACGATAAAAACAATTAAATTGACCGCATGAGACATATTAGGGTAAGTGTGACAAAACTATAGCAGACATCTAACAGGAGTTAAAGAGTTTAAAGAGTGCCCTAGGTTAGCCAAACATAAATTTTAACATAGTAAATCTGATTATAAAGCAATACATTGTGTGAAATATCACATTATGACATTAGAGTTGGGCACTAACAAAATATCTTTAACATGGACTGTCTGATTATGGTATTTTATGATGGTTTTCATGTAATCTTCAACAGATAAGCTGATATTAAACTCAAGAGTTCTTACAATAGCAGAGCCAACATTGGAACATTCATTGTTGATCTGGGTCCATTTTCAATGAAACTCATTATCATGGGTAACTATGAATTTTCCATAGTGGATTCTGCTTTTGCATATTCAAGAGGAAGTTAGAAACCCTAGAGCCTTAAGAGTGTGTGCATGCCCCCCCCCCCCCCCCCCCCGAAAAAAAAAAACATATTGGCTGTGTTACATTCCACCATTTTATTTTAAACCTACACTTCATTTAAAATGTTGGACAACACTGCTCTAAGATCTTAATGATCCTTTTGGACTCTAGAGCAATGCTGTGAAGAATCATTGCTAAAGCTACAGATGTAGCGGTCCTTAGCATCTATGATCAGTTAAATCAACTTTAACTTTTTGTTAATTTTCATTGATAATTTTTACTTAATTTACATCATTACATATGAAAAAAGAAAATTGTGGAGCCTAAGTATGATTACATCTATACGGTTACTTAAAGTTGGGTAGCAGAGAATTGAAATAATCCATATAGTTAAAGCTACAAGATATATGATGAATGGATGATGTATCTCAAGACTCTCCAAAATATAATTCAATTGTTTAAGCTTATTAAATGTACAATTTATTATGTTTCTTTACCAGAAAGGTTAACTAAACCCTTTATCCTTCCAAGGTTGAATTTGATGACATATATGAAAAGTGTTAAAAATAAAAAGGTATTGTTTTGTACTTAACCTGTGTACCATTATGGCTGTAGAGCTATCTCAGTTGGTAAATGCTCTGACCGTGATACCTGTTCAAAGGTTAGATGTAAAGCCTGTCATGCTTATGAAGCTGATACTTGAGTCCTATTACATAATCTAATAATAATTATTATTTAGCTGCCAATTTACTTAATGTGCTAAAGTGCTTTCTAGTCCCCTTGCCGAGAAAAGTACTAAATCAAAATTAGAATGCCTGTAATTGCAGAAATGAGTTGTGTAAATTAAATAGGGAAATAGTCCAGTAGGTATAGGTTATTCAAAGGAATCTACTGATATATGTGAGAAGAAATGTCATCAACTGATGACCAACACATAGGACTTAATTCATAAGAAAGGGAATTTTCAGTGGATTACAAAAGTAAGGCCAAGATGGCAGTCAAAAGTATAACTGTATAGGAGAATTTTTACAATTCAACTACTTTGACTTTTAGTTTGTAATTCTTGTCTCAATTCCCTTCAATTTCCTCTTTCCTGATTAAAGCCCATAGTGAATCTTTTCACTAACAAGGGGAATTAAGAGGAACATTTAATATCACTTGGGTTAACTCAAATTACACCTATATGTCCCAAACTGGATTCAGGTCAGGCATCTTTGAAATGTGGTCACTGAAATATCCCTGAATTCAGATCCGAATTGGCAGTTCAAGCCATTTGGAAACCAATGAATTGGAGGCATTCGGATCATAACATTTTCACCATGAAAACCATAGATTTTCAGTTATCCAATGTACGCCGATCACACCTGGACATGCTGCAAAGGCAAATTTCACCCATTTCAATTCTCCAGACTTTAGTTGGATAATTGAGTGTAAAAGTGAAGAAGATTTAAACTAAACATATTTTAAACATATATATATATATTTCTATATTATTATAATATATTAATGTTCCATATTCTTTTTTTTTAATATATACATTTTTTTTATTATTTTCAGTCATATATAAGAAAAGAAAAAAAAAGCATACAGACAAAAAAAACCAAAAACATAGATTAACAACAGAGTAAATAGTACACTATGTAAAAAATATACAATCAGATCATAAAGTGTTCAATAAGAAAATTCATATTCCAAAGTCCTATCCCTTTATGCTAAAATGGAAGATTCAATGTAGACGGCGATGGAGAAATGCTTATAATTATAACTCTTTTAAAAGGGCGGTTTCTCCCGCTCCTCTTTGCTCTTCTCCCCCCTCCACCGTCTTTCTCAATAATTATTTGAATCAATGAGAACAAATGCGTACATAGAAGACCTGTCTGGTGTCGCTTTACAAGTGATACATTCTATCTGAACGGAAACAGATGAGTTTAGAAGAAAAAACAAACAAACAACAAAACAAAACAATCAGGGGAAGAAGAGAACAGAAAAGAGAAAAACAAACAGGGAAAAGGGGGAACATTTGAGCCTTGTGTCGCTTATACATTTAAAGTTCAAGGAAATTGTAGTAGGTGCGAGGGAGATCTTAACATGTTCATGTCCTCTTCTCCCAGTCTAGGCGTTAATATTGGTGAATAATGAATTATCTTTCATCGCACATAGTGTATATACTTATTTAGAGGGCGCAGGGTCACTCGTTCTATTCAGATTTGTCATTCATACTACATTCTTTCCACCTGGGTTCCAAGAGGGGTGCAGCAGGAGGAATTATTCATGATCTGTTAATGCCGCCCATGGTGCCCAAATCTCCTCATATTGAGTTTTTTGGATCACATTTGTGAAAATTGTTTTTTCCATGTATCTCTGGTAATTAATTTGTGTTACTATATCTGTCCATAGGGGGCCTTGAGATGATTTCCAACACTTTGCGATACAGAGTTATATGGCTTCTAATATGTGTATTATCAAGATTCTGGTGGACATTTTAGTAGAGGGTATATATGTTCCATATTCTAATAGTACATTTACAATAATATAAGAATTTTTCATTTTTAATCAAATTATTTTACATTGTATCTTCATTTGCTTATATTTATTTATTTTATAATGATTTTTATTTTATTACACTTTGGCCAATTTTTGGGAGGACATCAGCTATATTCGTAAAAGCCGAAGTCCTCCCAAAATAACCCAAAGTCCTATCCATGGAAGTCTATGAGAAGGCCGAAGGCTACCACTTTGTTTCAGTAAGTTTCTGCTGATTTCGGTGGGAGGAGATATTGGCATGGAATTGGCTATGATTTCTGAATTGAAAACATATTCAGAGGCACACCAGGGCTAACTGGGAATATCAACATTTGGGTCCTTAATACGTCAGAGGCACCATTTCAGGGCCGATTATCGATGCATATTGGGTTTAGCCTACTGAACAATAGCTTACTTTGCTATGGAAAAATGCATGGTGAAATATTCAAAATAAATGATTTTAAACAATCATACAGGGTTAACTATTTTCTTCTCATTAGGTTTGTCACTGCAAAATGCATATATGATATGTTCCAGCCTCCATGTAAAGCACCTTTTAGTCAATAGATTCCATGGCCCCCTTGCTAGAAAATAAAATTGTCAACTGATATTAGAGGCACATTATATAGATCAGGATTAAATTGGGTTAGTAAGAGTAAGAGTTTATGCAAAAACACCTATGTCAGAACACAAAAAATAGTGAAAAAAGTACATAGAAATGAAGAATGAAGAATTATATGAATGACACGTATCTGCCGGATAACTGTATCTCCTTATAGAGTAACATATAAAACAGAATAAAACACACTGTGTGTATCTGAAGGCAGTTTTCAAGGGTATAGGTGACTCCTCCCACCAAGAGAAAGTCACTCACACTTTATAGAGTTAATTAATCTCTGGCTCAGGTGTTACCACTTTAAATAGACAAAAAAATATGGGGATTCCACTCCTCCAGGATATCCTCTCTGTTAGTAATGAAAGTTTATGTATTCCCAAAACATGAGTGAATAGAGAGGGAGACAGAGGACAAGAGAAATAGTGTAGCACAATTCTTGGTATTTTTATTGCTCACTTTTAAGAATGCTTACATGAATAAATGTAGCGCACATAAAAATAGAAACAAGAACACAGAACTCCAGTCAGCTGTAATAGAGTCCTGGGCGAGATCAGAAGATCCTCCACTGTTCGCCACTAAAAGTGCTCCCTGGTAGGATTCAACAGTCCGCCTCTCATCATGCCCCAATCAGACGCATGTTACCCTATCAGGTGACTTACCTGCTAAATCCCATGTTGCTTAAGGCAAAAATACTTATCTTTGAGTAGCAATGACCAATTATTTAAATTCCAATTATTTCAAAGGCATTCTCTTTTCATTTCATGTAAGTATTATGTATAGCTTATATATTCATGAGTATTTCAAAATGTCTAAATGTTTTTAGTAACAAATAAAATATTAAGTCTAACATAAAAATAAAATATCAAGAGAGGCATTCCTAGATTGCTATAGTTATCTTCTCAAAGTAAAAGGGTCACATTGATAATAAATATAAACTGTAGTTGAGCTAATTTAGCTTAGTATTGGTAGATATGAATATAACATGCAAAATCAAGTCTTCGCTTTATTAGTACATTTTTCCTTTAGTGCACTGAGCTTACATTTTAGTTTAAAATCACAAGATATATATTTTCCAATGCCACAACAGATAGAAAAGAACAGCCTCTCAAACATACATTAAAGAGCTGCATCATGATTTAAAAAAAGAGGTTTAACTCGACAGAAGAAATTTAATTAAAATGAAGTCCATGCACCAGAGAGCTGTATATTCTGTTAGTTGAGAACAATGAGACTTGTGCTTTTAATCTTTCATATTTCAAATGTCTCACACTTAGTTCCACAGGAATCCCGAGATTAATGTTGGGGAATGTAATTGATGGATTACTACCTGATACCACTCTGAAATGTATTCAGGAAAATTAGATTATTGCAAACAAAAGCTACCTGACTCCTGCTAAATAGTTTATTTCACTAGTGCAGTATACTGACTTTTTTATGATGCTAACTTGACACAGATAGGTTGATATAATCCAAAATCAATATGTGTACAGATTTAGGTAATTTTATTTGATTCTTTTTTTTCTATTTCATGTCTTGAGATAGCTCTCCTAGTGTTGCAGCACATTACATGGGTATTAATATTTTTAAAGAGCAATACATAACTTTTTGGTAAATTACCAAAAGATCATGTGTTGGCAGTTACTTAAGGTACTTTTTAGAAATAATTTTTATTATTCGCTTTCATAACATTAACCCCTTCGCGACAATGGATGTGTCAGGGACGTCCTGCGGTGAAACAAGTGGATTTCGCGATCAACGATCGTGAAAAACACTTTAATGATGCTGGTCTATTGCCTCGATGGGCAGCATGTGGCTATGCCCTCTGGTGGTGTCACAGACGGGGTAGAATCTGATGATAGGAACCGCAATGCGAAGACCTGGTATCTTACTACAACAGGCTTGGGGACAGAACAGTGTCTATTCACCTGAATGGTATTATACCCTACGGTTGGGCCTCAGGCAAATGACCACCCAGGACTTGGTACACTGACTGCAACCGCACACTGAAGCAGGGATACGCAGGGAGCACAGGGCAAAAGGATGGTCAGCAGGCCGGTTCACTTCCGTCACTCTGAATATGCTGCTTGACTGCGACCTAGAGGCAGCCAAGCAACATTTCAATGTTAAAAAAAATAAAAAAATAAAAGATTTAATTAGCTTAAAACTAGTATTATGTTAGCCTATGGGGTTAAAATTAAATAATTTTTAGCATAAGGGATAGGGTTAAAATTAAATTAAAATTAAAATATATGAAGGGATAGCATAAGGGTTAGAGTTGGGGTTAAATTTAGTGTTAGGTTTAAATTTTGGGTTCGGGTTGGGGTCAAAAGGTCAATATAGGAAAAAAACAAAAAACGCTATTTTTGACTCTTGCCCCATAACTCGCAAAAAATTACTGAAAAATATGGAAACATGCATATTTCGGAACTCGGGAAAACATTTAGAAACTATTTAGATGGGATCTTTTTTAATGAATGTATATGTGTAAATTATATTTTAGGTCAAAGTTCGAAAAAGGTTTTTTTTTTATTTTCATCATATTTTATGATTTTTCTTGTAGTAAATTATAAGATATGACGAACAAAATGGTATCTAATGAAAGCCCTTCTTATGACGATAAAAACAACAAATAATTTGTGTGGGTACAGAATGTAAGAGAGAAGAAAATTACAGCTAAACACAAACACCCCAGAAATGTCAAAACAACAATTGTCATCAAGGGAAAGTCAAGGTAAAAATGTCTTGTCACTAAGGGGTTAAAGTAACATTTATTTATATAAAGCCAACAACTTACATTGTTTATGTATTGTGAATGTAGAAAATATAATCGTTTGCAAACTCCTTTGAACATGTACATACTCCACCATATGACCACCTCCATAATATTTTGACACCAAAACAGCCCTCACCAACTGAGACATGGGCTTCACTAAATGTTTGAAGGTGTGCTGTGGTATCTGGCACCAAGACGTTAGCAGCAGATTCTTTCATTCCTATAAGTTGTGAGGTGGGGCCTCCATGGATCGAGGTGGGGCCTCCATGGATCTTGTTTGTCCAGCACATGAACTCATTGTTATGTTCCTAAAATCATTTGTGAACCGTTTTTGCTTTTTGGCAGGGCACATTATCCTGCTGGAAGAGGTCAATTCCATCAGGGAATACCATTTCCGTGAAAGGGTGTACATGGTCTGCAACAATGTGTAGGTAGTTGATGCATGTCAAAGTAACATCCACATGAATGCCAGGACCCAAGGATTCCCAGCAAAACATTGCCCAAAGACTGCCTCCTCCCGCTTGCCACCTGTCAGAGGGCATAATGTTTGTCTGATCGATTTATACTTGGCAAACACCTAACTTGTATTGGAGAAACTAAGTAACATAGTAACATAGTAACATAGTAATTTAGGTTGAAAAAAGACACAAGTCCATCAAGTTCAACCCTTCTACCTATCATTACAGCTTTTGATCCAAAAGAAGGCAAAAAACCCCTAAGGAAGCTATTTCGAATTTTGCCTCCTGGGGGAAAAAATTCCTTCTTGACTCCAAGAGGCAATCAGATTTCTCCTTGGATCAATAAGCTCTTTTATTAATGCTTATTCTATTATTAATAGCCCTGTATGTTCTGCTTTCCTAAAAAAACATCCAAACCATTTTTAAATGCATCTATTGTGGTTGCTAGCACTACCTCTCTTGGCAGTGAGTTCCATAACTTTATTGTCCTAACCGTAAAGAATCCCTTCCTTTGCTGTCTATGAAATCTTTGCTCTTCCAGTCTGAGGGGGTGACCTCTTGTTCTCTGTACCTTTCTGTTAATGAACAGGTCACTGGAGAGCTCTTTATATTGGCCCTGCAAATATTTATATAATGTTATCATATCCCCTCTGAGACGCCTTTTTTCTAACGTATATAAATTCAATTTTTTAAGTCTCTCTTCATAACTAAGATCCTCCAAACCCCTTATTAATTTTGTAGCTCTCCTTTGCACTTTTTCTAGTTCCTTAATATCCTTTTTAAGGACTGGTGCCCAGAACTGTACTGCATATTCAAGGTGAGGTCTTACCATTGATTTGTAAAGAGGCAAGATGATATCCTCCTCCCGTGAATCTATACCTCGTTTTATACATGCCAATATCTTATTGGCCCTTGCAGCTGCTGACTGGCATTGGGCACTGTTGCCAAGTTTGTTGTCTATAATTATTCCTAAATCCTTTTCATTAGTAGTTTTTCCCAGGGAAAAACCATTTAACGTATATGTTGCTTTGTTATTATTTTTCCCATAATGCATAACTTTACATTTGTCTATATTGAACCTCATTTGCCACTTTACTGCCCAGTCCCCCACTCTGTCCAAATCTTCCTGTAAAGAAAAAACATCAAGATTAGTCTTTATTGCCTTACCTAATTTAGTGTCGTCCGCAAACACGGAGACATGGCTCTCAGCACAATGTGGCAGATCATTAATAAAGTGGCTTATGAAGTGTATGTTTTATTACATGACTGGCTGACTGCCACATTTATTCCATAATAGCATATTTAAAAAAAAAATCCAATCATGAAGTCAATTTTTAAATATGGTGTCATAGCATATATTAGGCAATTCCCATGTGAATTAACCATAACATATACATTTTTTACGTATTTTCAATTCAAATTTAAATTCTCCAACTCTTAGTTAGGGAATTGAAATGCCCAAAATATGTCTATTTTTTGCAAAACTCGGTCTGATTTCGGGAATTTCCAAAACCAAGTTCCCCAAATCAGAATCAGACATTGCACAGCTGAATTGTGTAATTTGGATATTAGCCAGATCTGGACCAATTTCTGCCAAGATCAGGACTTACTGAATAAACCATATGAGTAACTGTCTCTTGAATGTATTTTAAAACTATCTGGAGTGCCTTCTTTTTATAACATCACATTTGGCTCAGTATTGAACTAACTTTCAATTTAAAATGTGTTGTTTTCAAATTAAGCCCTTAGTGATATTACAAACCAGAGACACCACACAATTACAACGTTGCATTTACAACCTTTTTAACTTAATTCATGATTTTGCTTGCAATTCTGCTAACACGGTGCATAGTTTATGTTTGATAGATTCACAGTATAAAAAAATATTATGAGACGTAGCCCTTTAAAGAGTATTCACAACACAATGAAATAGAGATAAACTGGTACATACATGGGAGCATACAAATAAAATCTATAGAAAGTGATGGGTGAGATACAGATTAAAAAGGAAGGTGGGGAGAAAATTCATACTAGACTTGAAAATGTAATTCTGTTTCAAGAAAACAGATGGAAGAATTATAATAAACTCGAATTGGTTCCATTTTTTGCATATCCGACGGCATGAATGTTAGACCAACTTCTCCGCTACTGGTAGGGTAGAGTGAGAATGTTTCGATAATGTTGAAGACATGTCATGGGGACAGTATAGGAGTTTATTCATTAAAAGGTGAGCTGAACAATTCATTTCACTGACTTAGTTAGGAATTCTGGGAGAAACCAGGTTAAGTTACTCCTGGTGGGATACAACAGTTGGTCCAGGATAAGGCATTTTTAGAAAAGTGTGAGTTTTTAATGTTTTAACTCTGCATTATCCATGACCAACTGAGCTCTTCTTGCAGGAGAATAAAAAGTTTAACCCTCCACGCTATATTAACTGCTCACCATCAGTAAATACAATGAAGTAGTAGCCCCTTTATTTATTTATTTTTGCTGTGTGACAAACAAATGGGGAAGATTCTCCACCCAATGGAAGGAACACCTTACGCATTTCACTGCGGTGCTTAGTCATAGGTTCCACGCCCTCCATGATGTATACTTGAGTCTGTGAGAGTAGATGTTTAACTCACTTAGTAATGAATACACCCCCATGAAGAATGTAATAATCTGCGTTACCACTGAATCATATCCATTTAACCATTAAACTATCATTAGTAAAATAAATAAACTCCCTTTAAAGCTCAACTATTAAAAAGTGATTGCAAGGTAAGGAGTGAGTGATCTCACTGGAGCATTTAGTCCACCTATAATGCATTGGCAGGGAAGGTAGTTACAAATATAGTTCTGTCCCAGTTATTGCAAAAAACAATACCAGCATATATTATATTTTTCCTTTTAGGGCTCCTTAATTTAACACGCCAGTGGATTCTTTACCGGAGTTTCAGCTGAAATCTGGATAACACACTTTAAATGTTACACAGGACATTGCTTATATAAAATGAAGAAAACTTAGCTAATGTAACAATTGAACCAATGCTTAATCCATGCATAGCCAGTGAACAATACATATAGACTTGCCAACTTATTAAAAGAAAGAAGTTATTATACAAAAAGCTGGAAAAGTGCTCTCAGTCCCATATAAAATGTCACTGCCCACCCCCCTGGCACAGAAAGAGTGCCCTGCAAAGTAAATAATTTCCTGTTCCCGAAGTCCCGCAGCAATCTGCGATGCCCTCGAGTCCTCATCCCCGACCCAAAGAAAAGGGCCACACAAAAAATAAAAATGAATCCACCTATTCTAAAAAAAAAAAATTGTGCCAGCAAACAATCGGAAAAAAAAAATGCACGTTCATCTTTTGGATGGATGGATACATAATAAATTCTCAGAGCAGGGATTGGTGAAGCTGGGATTGAAGGCTTCCAATTGGCCAATCAGATGCAGTTTTTTTCGTAAAATGAAACCTCCACAGAATAGGTGGATTTATTTTTTGGGTGGCCGGACTATGAGGACTAGAGGAATCAGTAAAACATTTTTTTGCAAGGCACCCTTTGGTTGCCGTGGAAGTGGTCAGTGGCCACAGTTTATTTTATTTTGAGGTCTGGGGGCCCATCAGCTGTCCCCAGAGCACATGGAGCGATATAATTTTTTATTGGGGATATATAGGAAATTTGTCAGCATTCAGACCCTGGGGGTAAACTTTATATGTCTATGGGAGCACTTGCCAAACTCCCAGCCCTATTCTTATATCAGAGGTTGGGTGTTGGTCATGGCTACTGGTTGAGACCCCCCATATTTAATGGGGAAACTGGGTGCAATTGGGATGCATCCTAGCCTGTTTTTGGTAGGAGGCTGTTATATAGGGGCTGGGACCCATTCTGCGGGTTCCCAGTCCCATTATTAATAGTCGACCAGGACTATTAACCCTGGCCCAATTTTATTTGGGGGTTCAGTTATTTTTATTTAATCGTGTGGCCAGCCAAAGTCTGCTGGCCACAGAACCAGGCTATTTTTTTGATACATTTTTAACATTTTATTTTCAGTTCTCCTGCTCAAAATAAGAGAATTGAAATGCACAAAAAGTGACAATTGTCCCTGATTTGAATTGTATTCGTAGATGATCCAATATTGCAAAGCTATGGTTTTTATGGTCAAATTGTCCCGATCCGAAAGGTCTCCGATGATTCGATTTCTGAACGGCCTGAACAGACGATATAGAATAGAATTCCTCTATACTGGAGCATTGTTCTAAAGCCGCTGTAATTAGACAGAAGCGGACATCTGTCTGATTGAATGCTTTTTACAGGTTTAAAGACATTTGATCTTTCGCACTATTAAGAAGAAACAATAACAATATTTGCTGTGAAAAAGTCATATTTGTGATATAGTGAGAATAACAGATATAATATAGGTCAATTTAAAGAGACAAACATTCACAATATGAAAAACTATAGTGGGCACACACTTTTGCTATAAAGAGGGACGCTTTGATATAGTGGTTTGGTTTACGTAATTTATTAGAGGCTGCTAATATCCAAATACAGCTTTCAAAAAACACCAATTAAAAATGAGTTACCTTCTGGTCTTAAATCTTTTCGTATAATATAATATGACGAGAGACTGAATGTTATACACATTTCAAGTACAAGATAACTATCTACTTATCCCTATACTTATCACTATACCATCAAAAACATAAGATAAGTCAGCCACATAACTGATGGTTATTCCAGATCTCTAGCCTTGTTTCCCAGTCTTCTGCTCCTCACATATGTATCTAATGTTTAAAGGATCAATCCAGTTCAAATAAAAATTGGTTTCAGATTCATTTTCAGTTTCTGCAATACGTAATCCTTTTTTTTTTTACGCAATACTTAATTTGAAAACTTACATTTCACAGGCTTGAGTTCTCTTAATGTGTGTATTCAGTGGAACAGTCCTCTTGCAAAAGATGGATGCGGCAGCAGAGTGACTGGCTTTATTGGCCCTTTCCCTGCATGCCCACTGAAACTAGCAGTTTTTAAGAAATTGAAGGATTTGCATACATGTGTATGGAAAAGCCAATGTACAGGTTAGAAACTACCAAATTTAGGTTGATGCTTGGAGTGTTATTTTGCAGTGTTGTTTGACTATGAAAGCCGAGAGTGAACTTTAAACACAATTTTCTGTTGGTTCATTTCAATTACTTTGTATGAATACCCACTGAATCAGGGAGTTGACCTATGCTGTTATCAACCCCATAGTATGAATGAGGGTTTCTGCCATTTTAACAACCTGGTCCATAAAGGACAAGACTGGCATACATGACCTTTGGGAGGTGGTGACTCACACTGAAGTGTGCCCTGTCTCCATCTAAGGTCATATTATTACATATTCAGTCGTTGACACACAGCTCTCACAAACAACAGCTGAAAAAAGGTATAGATCGCCTATCTTTATCTCCACTATTTTCAAGCTAAGTAAATACATAATAATTAGAAAAAATAATTAATGCATTTTTTTCAAGTTTGTTATTGGTAAAATTATCATTTGAACTTTGTATAACTAATCTGGCTACATTAGGACTATATAGAGCTCCTAATGGTGAGACTCAAACTGTGACTATCCAGCTGATAATGGCCTATAATTTCCATAATACTTTGTCAGCTAAGAGACTGTGCTCTCCAACAGCTGGAGGGGCAAAGTTTAACACCTCTGATATAGACTGTCACTCATATTTAGGGAACTACTGTTATAATTTTGAGGATGGAGCCATTTACTAACATACTTGGAGTCTCTGAAATTACATTAAAAAGGCTTCATTATGCATATAATAATAGTGCATGATCAATGGGGGATCCTCACGCAGACTCCCTCTTTCCTGGGTTGAATCAAACGCATATATATATATATATATATATATATATATATATATATATATACAGTAGTGTATCTTCCACAAGGCAAACAAGGCATTCGCCTAGGGCAGCACTTTGCCAGAGGGTGTTAAAGCACACTTCTGGTGCTTCAAACATTTTCGCTCCCTCCCCCACCGTTCAGCAAGCTTTAGCTCCTTCCAATTAATAGGGGTGATGGGGACATGTAATGGACATGGTGGGGGTATTAAATGAGGGTGACGGTGACATGTAATGGGGGTAATGGGGCCTTTAGTGTGTATGCAATGTGGATGATAGGGGCATGTAATGGGGTTATTGGGCATTTAATGTGTGTGCAGTGTGGGCGATGGGGCATGTAATGGGGTGATGGGTCATGTCATAGGTGTGCAACGTGTGTGTGTGTGGGGGGGTGCCCGAATTTTGTCTGCCTAGGGCAGCACAAAACCAAGATACACCACTGTATATATAGCTGATCAATGTAATGCTAAGGAGGGGAAAGCATAGGAACATTATAAGTACACATTTAAAAAGCCACTCTTTTTTAAAATGTATTTTTAGTTGGTCGTGACCTTTACAGATAGACTAATATAGTAAATAAATGTTGACACTGTGTGTTTACATAGTAAAAACATAATTTCAGAAATGTTTAATATCTTGTAGGAAAGATGGATCAAAAGACCCAATAGTAGAAATGAGAACTGAGGATGAAAGAATTACAAATCATGATGGAAGTCCAGTAAATGAGCCAAATGAAACAACTCCACTTACAGAACCTGAGTATGTATAATATTCTTGTTTTGTGATCTGCTTTCACAGAAGGAAGGATATACTAACTATAGATTAATAGTATTATTTTTCATATTTTCGACCAACCCCTGTAGCAGAGGCCTAAACAGGTTATTTTTGGACTGTCAATTCTAATTATATTTAAGACCCATGACAGCGCTTCCCTTTAACATTTGATGTGCAGACACACATGTACATGCATAAACTGTTGGACCTATCCAAGCAGACATATCCATATTCAAATACGATGCCACCTTTTCCCAAAAAAAATACTGACCATGCTATTGCCTTCATAAACTGAACATTTGATAAATGCCATTTTTTTTTTTACTGGTCTGCTGGTAAAATACTACTTATTTGCACATGAATATTTACTCAAGGGCAATGGGATTCATTTAAAACAAGTACCGGATTTGCTTGAATATAAGACAATGTTTTTTTCAGAGTAAATGCTTATATTCGATGTCATGCAGACATCCCCCGGCTGCCCCCCACTAGCCACCATAGAGATATGGGCAGCTGGGGGATGTCTGCACATATCGTGCAGACATCCCCCAGCTGCCCCCACTAGCCACCAGGGAGGCTACATTGGAGGGGAGGGAGGGGGGAGACAGACAACATTGGGGGAAGGATGGGGGAGAGACACAGACAACATTGGGGGGAGGGTGGGGGAGAGACACAGACAACATTGGGGGAGAGGGGGTGAAGAGACAGACAATATTGGAGGGAGGGTGGGGTAGAGAGACAGACAATGCTGGGGGGGAGGGAGGGGTGGAGAGACAGACAACATTGGGGGAAGAAAGATAGACAATGTTGGGGGGAGGGTGGGGGAGAGAGACAGACACCTTTGTGGGGAGCATTGGCTAAGTCTGGGGGGTAGGAGGAGCATTGGCACATAAAAGGTAAATAAAAACAAGAAATGCATTTTTTATATCATAAGATTTTATTAAATATGAAAAAGCAATTTATATACAAGTTAAAGTTTTTTCCTATAGGTAGGGTAGTCTTATATTCAGGCTTTTAGTTTTTTTCCTAATGGAATATCCATAGTTTGGGGGGTCGTCTTATAATCAGGGTCGTCTTATATTCGAGCAAATAAGGTAGTATTCTTTAGGGGGGTTATAAATGAAGAACATTTAGATGGCGGTGTGGTGTTCTAAAACTAGAGCAGTCACCATGGAAACCAATAGAACATTGTTGCTGATTGCTCAAGATTTAGAACTCTACCTCGGGACGTCTCTTTGTAAGTTATTTCCATGTTGTCATTAAGTCAACGAAATTTTTTTTTTGCAACATTCTTAAATATCCAATTGAAGGTTTCACCACTATTTTGGTCACTCAAAATTATTTGTAAAATGTGTAAATCGACACTCCTCCTTTTTTACGTGTTCCATTTCAGAATGCTAACATTTATTTAAATAGTGCTAAGAATTTACACAATGCTTGGTACAACATTTAAAGTGGAGCTAAAAACTCAGTTAGACAGAGAAAGACCATTATACGAGAGTATCAGGAAAAACATAAGGTAAATTAATATTAAATGCATACTTGTATGTAATTGATTGCATTTATTAAAGTTATATTAAGGAGTGAATCCTTCTGACCTTAAAGCTTAGTAATTAAAGGTATATATACTCAGTGCAGCAACTTAAGCAAACAATGTAGACAGTGTAGAGGTCACATAATTGGGAAAGTCTAACCAGTTAGGTTGTAAGTCACAAATCGGTAACCTCAGCATCCAAGGAACGGGGGATACAAACAATAATCATTAAAGTATAACTGAAGCAATGCAGAAGAAACACTCCAAAATCTAACTGGAACAATATATTTATGTGGGTCATCGGCCTTTATAATTCAGGGGTGCCCCTATTTTAGTTATGTACTGAGAGTGATGAAAATGAACAAAGAAATGTTTTGCTTTCATATACCATTTAAACATGTACATTGTATCTTTCATAAAGACCTCAACAAGATTTTAGTTTGAGTTAGCAGGAGTCCCTGGAGACCTACGATCTTAGGTGCCCTGGTTTTCACAGTTATTTCCTATACTCTCATCCTTGTCTGAGAGAGAGAAACCAATAAGCAATGTTGGTGCCTACCCATTTACCAGTGTCTTCGGCATAAATATACCAGACCATAGATACATAGGGGGGCATGTATAAACAAAGCGCACACATAGATTGTGCCAAATACTGGCGCAATCAGCCAGTGCACCAATGTACAAAGCAGACTCACAGAAGTCTGCGCTATCGATGCCGAATTGTAGATTTAGGTTGTGTCAACACTCGTTGCGCCTGCGCAGCCTATGTATAAAAAAAATATGCGCTGAAGGAGGTCCCCCTCTCCCTCACTACAAAGTGTCGGGAGTAAGGACAATCACTGCTATGTATATCAAACACCGATTGCAATTATTTTTTTTTAAACACCTGACACTTAGCAGAGTGGGAGTTTTTATATATGTCCCCCATAATCTCAATATGATTATTTAGATTTCAAAATGCAAATTTATGTTTTTTAACTCATCAGGTTAAAAAAAATATAAATAAACACAAAATAGACAGAGAAGCACTCCAAAGTGATATCAATAAATAAAACGTGGTGCATCACCCCAAGGGGAGTCCATAAAGCACCCCAAAAGAATAATATATATACACAGAGAGGGCAGGAGGGCACAGACGAGCATACAAGCCATGCTCGTCAGGCTAGACTTACAAACTTACAAAACGGATAGTTGAAGGCAGATCATCTGATTAACTCCATCTATGCTGCAAAAAACACTTGTATATAGAATTTTTTTTTAAATTATATTATTATTTCTATAAAAGTTAGAATTGAATGGCTTGAGATTTAGGTAAATTACATTAAGGTCTGTGGTATTTTAAATAAGATCTATCGCTGACTTTACATTAACATTCTTGGTATATTAAAATATATAAAAAAAAGCTAAACAAAATGTAGCAACATTTTAACATAGCATATAATGGGACAATAGATTCAAAACCTTGACAAAATAACTTCCTGAGGTGTATTTGGCATTTACTTAATAAGTCTCCAATAGGGTTCCACCTTTGCCACCTTTGCCATTTTTTAGTGGACACAAACTTGTCTTGCAGTCATAAGTGAGCAGAAGGAAATCAATGGTTTATTCAGTGTGGTCCCTTTGTGGTAGTTTTTATTCTTTTAAATATACCCTTTTCATTTACTATGTTGTTTCCCTTTACGGATGTAAATGTTTCTATCAAATCCCCTGTCTCGTCTTTCATCCAAGCTATAGATATTAAAAACAATTTCCCTTTCCTGGTAAGTTATATCCTGCAATGCATGAACCAGTTTGATAGCCGGTCAGTTTTGACCGGGAACGGGGGACTAATAAAAGTACTCAAAAAAAATTGGACAGACTAGATGGACCGAATGGTTCTTATCTGCCGACACATTCTATGTTTCTATAGCCCTTCCCTGAATTATCTCCAAAATATCAATATCCTCCTGGAGTACCAGTCTCCAGTACTTCGTACATAACTCCAAGTGAAGTCTCACCAGTTCTCTGTACAAATTCATGAGCACTTCCCTCTTTCTACTGCTAATACCTCTCCGTACATTACCAATCATTCTGCTACCATTTCCTGCTGCTTTCTTACATTGTCTACCTACCTTTAAAGGGAATGTCTAGTGCCCAAAATGTATCTTCCAAATATTAATGCATATAAATGTGCTTTCAAAGAACTTTAAAATGCACTTCTTACATTTTGCATTGCTTAAAATATAAAAAAAACTTACAGCTAGAAGAAATTGTGAAATTACAGCAGTTTGCAAGAAGCCAGGATTGCCCACACTAGCTGTGTACAAGAGCAAGGTAACTCATAGGCCACTCAATATACTCAATTTGAGGAGGATTGGAAGTGACTATATGAAACAACATGTTATATCCTCAGTGTCTATATAATCAGTGCTGCCGCACCTGCAGTAAACATGCATGCAGAGTAATCACTGGGGGAGGGCTTGAGTCAAATATTAAAAATTGTGATTTATACAGAATGCATGCATCAAATCACATAGGGATAAAAGCCTGTGCATTATACAAGCAGTGATCTTCATCTTGCACCAAAGTGAGTTTTGGGACTAGACTGTCCCTTTAAGTTCTCTGAAATATTTACCCCTAAATTCCTTTCCTCAAATGTTCAGGTTAGGACTGCATCAAATATTCTATAGTTTGTCACAGCTCTGACCATTTTTCTAGTTTAGCTAAATGCTTATACCTCCAGGAGCATCAACCAGGTTGCAAATCTTTGTGTCATCAGGCAAAAAAAAGACATATTTTTAACCCTTGCTTTCTTCAAGGAAGCAAGGGTTACACATGTTTAATTATCCTTTCATCAAATTACTAAAATGATCTCATGTCACAGGAAAAAACGAACTGTATAAAATATTTTCTAATTTAAATTCTCTAATAATTATAATTAATGAGGCAGTGTCAGCTAGTTTACTACTTCTGGATATTAAATAAGTATGTGTGGACAGTCAATTGTTATTATTAATTAATATAGTATATCAGATTTGGTTATTATCTATTGCCAAATGTGTTAATTAATTTCACTGTGGAAAAAAAAAATAAAAAAAAATACCTATTTATATTAACATGGGGTGATTTATTTACAAAAAAAAAATGTAAATGGCCCCTTGCACGCTAATAACAAATTAGTTAGTTGATAGCAGAAACAGGGTTTTAATATAACAGACTTCTTATGTGGGTGAATTTGTGTAAAATAATGACTTCCTCCTTAAAGTAAACAAAAAATCTTATAAATAAAATTACTGGCCAGACTGACGTTAACAGTCTGTTATTCTCAGCTGTAAAAGGTATTCGTTTCCTATATATGAATTAATAGTGCAGACACCTGCTTAAATATGATGATGTATGTGTGTGTATATATATTCATGTATTCATTTAAAGAATATCCTCATACCTTGCATTTAGGTTCATCTCACCTCAGCTCATCTGCTATTCACTTCAACTCACCTGTTACTCACCTCAACTCACCTTTTTGTGAATAGCCCAATTAGACTTGAAGAAATACATCATGGTCCAAAAGTCCACCAACCATTTATTAAAACCCATTAAACATAGAAACATCGAATGTGTCTGCAGATAAGAACCATTTGGCCCATCTAGTCTGCCCAATTGACTAAATACTTTCAGTAGTCCCTGGCCTTATCAAATATCATATCATATGCATGTCCCATTTATTCAAAGTTTTGTTCTATCAAAGATGTACAAAATGTGCATTAACATGGCTATGGCATCCTTTCCAGAGTGGACTATTTAAAAAGGAAAGTGACTAATTCCTAAATAAGTCCTGATTGTAAAATGTAACCCCAATGTAGAGTTCTAAACGATCATTTTTAACCATACCCAGCCATTTATGTGATGCTTGTATCCAGTTAATATAACCATTGTAATTCTATTTATTATTATTGTATTGTTATTCCAGTTATGAATGTTAAATGTTCTATTATAATGGAGTAATGCTGGCTGCTATGTTTGTTCCTTTTAAAGGCTACTGATCTCGGCTTCCAAATGTAGTCTAGACTTATAGTCAATTATATCTAGAACTTATTGTACTCATAGGTGCCATTGTATTGAATAATATAGAGAACAATATTGTATTATGTGTTGTAACATAATAGTGTCATCTTTACATCTAGCCAATAATAACTGAGAATTATAGACCAATGGCTACGAAATCTATAAAGTACAAAATGTTTTTTTTAATATGGAGAATTGAAGAAGTACAAAATCTGTCCATAGAAATGTCCAGTTAACGCGCCTCTAAACTGACAAAAATGATATAGTATAATATGAGAGGTTTAATATAATAAAAACCGAATCACCCTGCCAGTGGGCGGTCATAGACAATGGCATTCCATGGGAGGTGATTGAATGGAATGTTGCATATCATTTGAATTGCATTTTAATGTAGGAGAAGAAGGTATAAGTGCTCTGAAATTTGAATACATTGAAAGGGGCATTGTCCTTATTAAAACTGTATATGAAAAACATTTCACTTCCTAGCATAAGAATGTCACATTGCATAACATTCATGAATGCCTAGTGTTCATGAACCCTTGACGCATTCAAAACCTATCACTAATCTTTCATTAAAAATGTTATAGTTTGTGAATCAGTCGACAATAGACCCTTCTAGTGCTATTTATTGTTTACATGTAATACATTAAAAAAAATGAAGTTTGATAACATATTTATAACGATGATTAAAATAAATTTGAATCATTTCCAGAATTCTTCTATTCTTCAATGTCAGTTTCAAATCCGAACATTTATTACTGTTAATGCAAATATTGTTTTGTTATATAGCCTGTAATTATCTGTTCAGCTTGTATTGAAAGAGTAAATCTCCTTGAACTCTTTGATATCATATTGAATTTGTTCTTCTGATTTTTATATATTTAAAATATATTTAAATAATATTTCCCAAATCGTTTTAATAGAAAGGGGGTTATTTATAAATAATGTTGTTGTGTAATGTCTAGTCCTAATTCCTTTAGTCAGGTTTTTGCTCTTACACCTCTATGGGTTTTTATAAATACCCACAAAAAGGGGCAAAACTCTGACTTCCCAATATGCAACTTTTTGTTCAGTGCAGGTAACTCCAGATTAGGAGTGGGGGAGAGTTATAATTCAATAAATGATCTAAAATAGGTGCAAAATCACACTTTAAAAAAAAAAAAATGTTTAAAAGCCAGCACCAAAAATCTTAAACAATAGTTAGATCACTTTTTTTTTTGGCACAACTGGTGCATCTTGGCTTTTTTTGGGGAAAATCATTTTACACATAGAGGTAAACATTAATTCTGGCCCAATTGTGCTAAATTTCAGAAGGAAACACCTTTATATAAAACCCAAAAAGTGGGCTAATTTGTTTAAAAGAATGCAAGACACATTATGAAAAGGGGAGCCTGGACAGGAGCGATGTTTTATGGTTTTAAATTGAGGTTCTGAATGGATGACACATGGCAAATTAAAGATATGTGCTGCTTCACTGCCTCAATCTCAATGTATACTGTTGCAAAATATAGGATTTAAATTACACACATATATGTTTATAAGCAAAATCCAAAAAGGGCAGCATGCTGCTGAAATGAGAAATAGTTATATACAATCTACAGGGATCAGCGCACTCGCGTTAAGCAGGTTGCACACACCTAAAGCTATAGTTTCTATTAAGGGTACTAGAAAACACATTTCTAATATACAAAATTGGAGATTTAGTCACATTATATGGCCCTATTATGTGTAGTCGACCACTATGCCAAAGTACTCTGATTATTGGTGGGTCCTAACACAATATACTTTTGCTTATGAGTTTGGACCCACCAATATTGGAATGCATTGGCATAGTGTTGAGCTAAGCAAAAAAATGAAGCATAAAATGGCTATATCACAGGTGCTACATAATTGGTGTTCAGTGAAATCTATAGATTTCAATAGTGTCTCTGTATATGTAAAATAAGAAGGCATTTGGACCCTGGTAAGTAATATAATTTCAAAGACTATGCTCCATATAAGCAAACAAATTTAATATTAAGGCTTATATGAAGATAATCCTGGCTAGAAGGTGGAAACAGCAAGTTATAATTGCTATTGATGCAGTTATTGATAAGACATCAATGTATAATGGAGAGAGGTTTTTGGCAAGCACGTTTGGGGGGTGACAAATATGAGTGGATCTGGAATAAGTATCTACTAAATACCCTTAAAAAAGAGTGTATTTTATTCAAGCTCATGGGGGAACACGGTTTATTTTTGTACTTGTATGTAGTTTTTTTTTTCTTTTGTTTTGTGTGTTCTCTATCTTGAATGGCAGGAATTCAATGCAGCCGCATAGCTTGGGCTGTGGAGTAGATAGCCCCAAAATGTGGCATTTTTTATGATAACAATGTAGGGTTTAGGATTTAAATAATGGTGAATGCTATTGATGGAATTTACATGTTTTTTGTGCAATAATATGTTTGTTGGTATATTGTAAAATCAATAAAAACAATAGTATTAAAAATATTAAGGCCCACCAATATTGTAGGACTTTAGCGTAGTGGTGGGCTAAGTACAATATAGCCATACAATGTGACTAGAGTTGAGCGGACACCTGGATATTAGGGTTCGGCAGGTTCGAAAAAATGTCCGGGTCCGTGCTCGAACTTGACCCCGAACTTGACCCCGAACCCGAACCCCATTGAAGTCAATGGGGACACAAACTTTTGGCCACTAAAATGCCTCTAAAAAAGTCCTGAAAAGGGCTAGAGGGCTGCAAAATGAAGTAAAATGTGGGTGAGTGTCCCCATTCATACGAATAGGTCAATTGACCTATTCGTATGAATGGGGACTCTATTTCGGTTTATAGAAAGCCAGTAGCCATGTAATGCTTTTGTTGGAGTTTGGGGTTCAGCGATTACATTGTATGTAATGCTATGGGCTTTCTATAAACTGAAATAGAGTCCCCATTCATACGAATCGTACAATTGACCTATTCGTATGAATGGGGACTCTATTTCAGTTTATAGAATAGCAATAGCATTACGTGTATTCCATAAACCGAAAGTCTATAAACCGAATGTCTTTCGATTTATAGACTTTCGGTTTATGGAATACATGTAATGCTATGGGCTTTCTATAAACCGAAATAGAGTCCCCATTCATACGAATAGGTCAATTGACCTATTCGTATGAATGGGGACCCTATTTTGGTTTATAGAAAGCCCATAGCATTACATACAATGTAATCGCCGAAACCCCAAACTCCAACCTGAACATACAGTGAAATGTCCGTGTTCGGGTCCGGGGTCCAAAAACCGTAATGTTTGGTACGAACCCGAACAGTGTGGTTCGGGTTCGCTCAACACTAAATTTGACTAAATCTGCAATGTTGTTATCTTAAAGAGGTGTATTTAAGTGTAGCCTTAATGAAATCTAGAGTTGAGTATAAGTGCTTGTATCCTGCTTAATGTTAGATCACTGATCCCTATAGATTGTATATATAAGTATAGAAATAGCCTTTCTTTTTTCCTTTTTTCACTTTCTTCTATAGAACACATCCACGTGGCACAGTCACCACAGTTACTGAATTTATAAGTTGAATATTTTCTTTCCTTGAGATGACATTTTCTAGAAACCCATCACTCTTTATCCAGAAAAGTCACTTCATTATCTCCAAGTCTTGTTTAGTTGTGAGTAATTTTATTTCTAGCATATTATCGATTACAGTCGCCATTTTTTTCTTGGACCTAAATTAGTATGAATATATAGTTCTATCGTCTGGTATGTTGGTTATTTAAAATGTTTTAAAGTATGACACACCTTCATTTTGTTCCTCTCTTTAATCTCTAGAAAACTACTACTAAAGGAAGAAAACGGCAAAGAAGCTTTGAACGCTGAAACTATTGAAATCAAAATTTCAAATGACATCATTCAGACAAAAGAAAGTGACAGCAAAGCATAGCATGGTGAAGTCTATATCTGCTTAAAGGGAGGGAATTTGATGGCGTAATCCTAATATCAGTGCTCCGCTGCAGACAATTATTGGCTAATATTAGCTATCAATTGTCAGTACAAGTGTCCATATCTGAACTACTCACATCTACTGTACTCTATGGTTTTGTTGATTAATTTAGTATGTTTGTCCAACTGATAACAGTATAAATGTATAAAGTTGAAAATGACTGCAAAAAAAAAAAATCTTTAATTTATTATAAAATAAAGTGTTCTATTTATAAAATATCTTCTTTTTCCTTGTTAAAAAAAAGTGTCCTGTGTTTGGCAAATATGCTATATTAATATATAATGCACACTGTTTTCACATGTATTTCTATTTGAAACCACTACTAGGAATTATTGGTAAATTATTTTCTTAAATTAAATTCACGATGAAGATGTTCAACAAGAATAGGTTAATTGTTGTACATAAACAGTCAGATATGTGTACACTATGTAAACAAAATCAGAAAAGAAATAAAACCATATCCTTAGAGAAATTATAATGTAAAGGATTGTTCAGTGGGCTACTTGGTAAGCATTGAAAAGGCTACAAATAATTTGTTTTCTTCATTTCTTTACTTCTGAATTTACTTTTTATAAGCTTTATTTACCATTACAATATATATTATCATTTTCTTCTATTTTATTACATGAGCTATATGTCATTTATTACTCGCAATGCTTGCAGATTTTTGGCTATCTGACATTAACAAAAGAAATTCATGTTATCAGCTGAGCTCTATTTGCTAATAAACTATTTTCTTGCTATACCTTAAACATACGGTAAATATTTTTCAAATATGTAAAGACATATACATTACCACTTATTAAATGGTGAATTATTTAGATAATTAACAAACCTACATAGGTAAAATGATCACCCAGTTCATTAGTCATCCTATAAAAAAAGAGCAACAATTTGTATACAAATAAAATAAGGTAAATCAATTATAACAACTTCTCCATAAATGCTGTTTCCAAATTGCGTAAATTCAAAAAGGTCCTGAGTAATTATTAGTTGATCATTTGAAAGATACTGACTATTGTTCTGTGCTCGCAGTATACGTTCTATCCTGTCTAGATTTCTGAATATTTCATAGCTGGAATTTTCACACCTGTTCTAGCGCTATTAGCAGCTAATGTTTGAAACCAGTCCTTACTTGTGCACAGGTGAGTTAACCAATTTTTATTGAGTTTGCCTCATAATATTCATTTGGGAATCCAATATTTTGTTTGAAAGCATTCTAAAATATTGAGTTCACATTTCAGTGGGATAGCTCAGCTACTGTAGAATCTATTTAATTAACCTACGCTTGCATCCTTCTAAATTTGATACAACTAGAGGACATAGTCTTAAATTATAGGGGCAAAGATTTAAAAGTGATATCAGGAAGTATTACTTTACTGAGAGGGTAGTGGATGTATAGAATAGCCTTCCAGCGGAAGTGGTAGAGGTAAACACAGTGAAGGAGTTTAAGCATGCGTGGGATAGGCACACAGCTATCCTAGATATAAGATAGGCTACTGGGGACTAATAAAAGTATTTAGAAAATTGGGCAGACTAGATGGACTGAATGGTTCTTATCTGCCGACACATTCTATGTTTCTATGATAAAATGAGTACCAACAAATTGTATGTTAAAATCACCAGGACACACTTGATAATGAGAGAAAACTCAATGTATCCTTTTGGTTAACAGACCTTCTCATTCTCATATGCCCTTATGTTAAAAACAAGACCATGTATAAGGATCTTCTTCTTGAATAGTTACTTGGGTCTATTCACAATGAGCAGGGGATGAATTGACACATGTTTTGCAAAACTCAGGCATTAACAATTGAGTTGAAAATATACTCCAGTCAGTTAACCCCAGTTCAGTATTCTGTTAAAACGACCCAGTTTGTTATACCTCTGAAAAGCAAAATAGCCAACATCCTTTCTAATTTTTTTCACAAATAATTCAAAATGACACAAATACACACTGCTAAGGATAGAGGTGAATGTTATTTGTTGTGCATATATGTAAATAATATGTTAAAAAAAACAAGCATGCATTACTTTTGTGTGCTATAAATACTTAAATTTCATGTTTTTTTTTCTGTTGAAAAATAAATGTAAATAAATTTATTTAAAATACACTGGCATCCTTTTTGTAAATATTTGTTATAGTCTATATGGCATAATTTACTGTTATGTGGAGCATCGCTGTGTATATGGACTGTAGACTCTGTATGGTTACCTGCATAGAATGCATGTTTTTTCTGAGGACTGAGCTCAGAACATATCACAAGCCCGATGGCCTTCTCTTGTAAGAAGTGTCCCAAATGTATCAGAATATGAAGAACATACACTTGAGGTAGTATTTCACCTTAAGCAACTTAACACTAAAGGCTAGGCCCAATGTAAGTATAGTCAAGGATAACTAACTTAGATAAGTCCCAAAATGTGGAACGCAGGTTTGGGCAAGTACATAAGGTGGAAAATGAAGGAGAAACAGGTACCAAACAAATATAAAAGGGAGAGTCTAGTCCCCAAATTCACTTTGGTGCAAGATGAAGATCACTGCTTGTATAGGCTTTTATCCCAGTGTGATTTGATGCAGGCATTCTGCATAAATCATATTTTTATTATTTGACTCAAGCCCTCCCTAAGTGATTACTCTGCATGTTTACTGCAGGTGCGGCAGCACTGATTACCGTATTTGCTCAATTATAAGACAAGGTTTTTTTCAGAAAAAAATAATTCTGAAAAATACCACTCATCTTATAATCCAGGTCGTTTTATAATCTGACCTCAAATTGAGGTCAGATTATAAGACAGGGATCCAGGTCCCCAGCAGAGCTGCAGGGGACCTGGATCCTCCTCTCTAACAGTAGGGGGTGTCTACGCGATGAGCGCAGACTCCCCCTGCTGTCGCCTGGCACGACCGCCGGGACTTCTATGATGAAGCCGGGTACTTCTGGCTTCGTCATAAAAGTCCCGGCAGTCGTGCCGGGCGGCAGCAGGGGAGGTATGCGCTCATCGCGCAGACATCCTTCGCCGCCCCGCTAGCCACCAGGGAGAATCGGGCAGCTGGGGGATGTCTGCATGATATGTGCAGACATACTCCATGCTGCCCGACACGGCAGTCTATTATGAGGGACCTGCTTTACGTCATAATAGACTGCCATGTCAGGCAGCATGGAGGATGTCTGCACGTATCGTGCAGACATCCCCCAGCTGCCCCCACTAGCCACCAGGGAGCGAGTTACAGGTGAGGGGGAGGGCAGAGAGACAGGGGGAGGAAGGGGGGCAGAGAGACAGGGGAGGGGGGGGCAGAGCAACAAGGGGAGGGAGGGGGGCAGAGAGAAACAAGGGGAGGGGGGAAGAGAGAGATACAAGGGGAGGGAGGGGGGCACAGAGTAACAAGGGGAGGGGGGCAGAGAGACACAAGGGGAGGGGGCAGAGAAAAACAAGGGGGGAAGAGACAGAGGTGAGGGGGAGTCAAAGAGAGGGGGAGAGAGAGACAACACTAAGGGGGGGAGAGAGACAAAGCTGGGGGCAAGGGAAAGAGAGAGGCAGCATTGGCACATAAAAGGAAATAAAAACAAGAAATGCATTTTTTGATATAATTTTTTATTAAAAAAGCAATTTACATGTGAATATATACAAGTTGAAGTTTTTTCCTATAGGGTAGTCTTATATTCCGGCTTTTAGTTTTTTTTTTTTTTGTGGGCAGTCCTCATTTCTTGCAATTTGCTGTAATTTCATATTTCAAGCAATGAAAAATGTGAGACATGCATTTTAAAGTACTTTGAAAGCACATTCATATATTGGGAGATGCATTTTGGGCACTAGACAGTCCCTTTAAGCTTTAAATCATGTGCAAGAAATATAAATGAACAGCTGCAATCACTGAATGTTATCCCTCACACAAACAAAGAAAAAAACATGAAAGAGTGATGAAGTGTTAATAAAAAAAAAAAATATATATATATATATAAAATATACTTATCGTTATTATTTTATAAAATTCAAAGATACGTGTAAAGAGACAATACATGTGTGGTATTGCTGATGCACAAATAAGACCACAATTGATCCCAGGGGAATACATAAGGTAACTTGCAAGATGAAATGCAGAATAGGCCAGAGGTGTCTGGAAATGGTAGTCCACAGGAAGCCAGGAACAGTATATGGAGAGAGTAGTCCGGAGATACTAAGGTAGGTACACTGAAATAGTAGTCAGGAAATGCCATGTTTGGTACATGGAGCAGGTAATCAGCAGAAGCCAAGGATGGTACATGGAGCAGGAAGACAGACAAGCCAGGAATCAAATACAAAGGAGGTAGCCAGACCAGCCAGGGATCAAGAAAGTCGCCAGTCGAGTGCAGGTGAGCTGAAATTATGGCAACATAAACTATTGCACCAAGTTAACTTAGCCCCACTGCAATGTGTCACAAATGAGTGTCCTTTAGGTTGTGTCCTGGCATGACTGCAAGAGCCGCTGCCATCAGGAATGCAAGCGGAGAATGGAGGCTGAGCTCTGGACCAGTGGTCGGGAGTGGGCCTCATGACATGAAGCGAAGGCAGCTTCAGTGCCATGTATTAAAAACTATCAGACCTCAGTCAGCAATGTCTGAAGATCCCTGCTGATAATAATAACTTAGAGCATTGGAACAAGATGCTCTGATTCATCACTAATCATGGGGATCAAAAGTCAGCGCTGGCTGAGCTCTGCTACTTTCAAATACACAGTACTGAAAATGCCCAATTGGCTCCCACTGGTGCTGTGTGGGTAGGGGAACAGGAGTGCATACTAGCTGCTTACACCCCGTACATCTTGGCAGCCAGGGCAGACAGCCCCTGGCACTTCCTACACACAGGAAGAAAACATAAAATATGGCCAAGGCGGTATGATGCCCCTTTTAAAGAGCTGCATGGGTTAATTGACCCACCTGGCACCATTTCAGGGCCGGCTCTGTCTATACATTTGTATAGCCTTCATGAAGATCTCCTAAAACTGGATTACAATAAAAACAGACAAATATAGTATATACTATAACAAATATAATTAAATAAAAAATACGCACAGTTACATATAAAAAATAAACGGACATATAACGTTCAATTGCATTCCAAATTACTTGTAATAGTTAAAAAAAAAACACAAAATGTACACAACTTTCAAATTACTTATAATAGTATAAAAAACACACAAAATGTACACAACTTTCAAATTACTTATAATAGTATAAAAAACACACACAATGTTCACAACTTTCAAGTATTTATAGAAATACATTTTGACGTGATTGGTTGGACACTATTAGGAAGAAAGTTAATTGTGATAAACTTCACATATTCACATGTATGTGTATGCATTCAAATACTCACTGATAGATTAAGCTAAATTAGTTTCTGTCTCAAGACATGATGCTAAAGAACAATTGTTTAACCTTCATTGTAGAACATAACTAACAAACTCTATAAAGCAGTCATTATACTCAGTTTCACAATTTTGGAAACAAAACCACAAACAATTAACTATGTATAAATAAAAAAAAATTATGTTTGCTTTTTATCTTTTTGTTCATTGTGTGGAATCTATACAGACACATTTTTGCATGCCATAGGCATAACAAGCATGACAAAAGGAAGGGGGTGGACATGATATACATTTTTAGAATTATTAACTTTATTCCTATTGTTAAAATGAAAGGAAAACCGTCTGAAATAATCCTCAGGCGTCTGAGAAAAAGATAAAAGTTTGCTAAACATGTCTAGGTTTTCTTTAAGTTCTAATAATAGGATAAATATCTAAGGATTGTAGAAACTTGTCATGTTTGAAGAAAAAGAAAATAGGTAAGGATAAGACATTTTTCTTTTATTCTTTTTACTTCCTAATGAAAGTTTTATGAAAACTGCCACTTTCATATTTCCTCAAAGCAAACTATTGTCTTCTATAGATGTCTTGTAACAAAATATTAGACGTCTATCACAATGGGGTAACGGATGCATGTCAGATGATGACTGAAAACTGTGAGTATGTGTACAGTTATCCACTATCTTTTACCGCAAGCAAATCTGTATATTTTAACTTTCTTTTATTTAGAAAATTGGGCAGACTAGACGGGCCGAATCGTTCTTATCTGCCGACATATTCTATGTTTCTATATTATGGAAGTAACATCTGCAATATAATACTACTACATAACCCAAGACCTTAGAGAAACCTTTTACAATATTTTGTATGTGATTTTTTTTCTGAAGAAGACTTGTCATGTATTTTATTAATACCGATGTAGTATTTTTTGAATACCAAATTTAGACACGATGCCATCGTTCGCTGGTAACCTCCAATGACTTAAATCTGGACCTTAGTTAACTTAATATATAAAATTAAATGTAAGAGAGTCACAAAATGAATACTAAGGTGAGATTAGGTGAGATGGACATTTCATCTCACCATTTTAACTACACATTGTGCAGGTACAAAACTGAGGAGTTTCCCCAGCTAAGCAAACTCAGCAGGGTTTTCCCTGCACAATGTGTAACTAAACTGATGAGATTGAATGTTCATCTCAACTCAACTCACCTGAAACGCACCTGTCAGTGAATAGACCCCTAAGAGGAGAGTTTGTAAAGACTCTAGCACACGATAGTTTTGGTATTCTAATGTTTTACTTTTGTGTGTGAAAACGGTGTATTTGTCGGAGGTTCACTGACACCTTTCAGACACTGGAATGCTTCTGAATCCACATGTATTGGTGCTAAGTGTGCTGGAGCAACTCAGAAGCTCAGACCTGGTGCACATTGTGAAAACTCTATATTTGTCAGGAACTTACATTATGCAGTGGTACCTTTAAATATGGCTACATCCATATGTATTTGTTTACAGAGGATAATGGAGTACACATACTGCTTGTACCACCTGTGGAATCTCCATCTGGCCCAGTCGGCTCATGCATTTCCCTGAGCTACTTATTAATGATTGTAAATATTGACATTAATTGTGTCCTTGTTACTCCTTTTATTAGCAGACAATTATAATCATTCTGAATCACTGTAAATATAACAGTGGGGAAATCACATATGTTAACTTATTATTGCTAAAAATATTTTGCTCACTCGACAGCATCTAAAGAGACTAATTGAATGTTACTCCAAATAATGGGAATTGTTGATAAGAATGGTTTAAGTATGACATATTTTTGGGAGCAAAGTTCTAGTGAGCTCCATTACACATTTTTTGCACAGAATAGCAAGTGATGGAGGCAGTAAGAGGCAAGGATAGGAAAAGAGTCCATACAAGCCCACCATGATAAGATCTTTGAAGGTTCATAGAACTTTATTAAATGTTCTGTTACAAAAGTCCATTAAAGGCACTCTGTCAACCTCAGGCGGAGAAAGTCACGATCGGACAGCAGCGGCCAGTCCACATCCAGCCGCCAGAATTGTTTTCAGTAAGGGGCCCTGAAATTTCTGCTGGCTGCCCTGATATGTTGCTTGATATACAAAATACACATTTACCACTGAAAAAGAGTTCATTTGCATATCAAGCCACAAAGTGATGTCATACGCAGGAGATACCACCAACACATTTTAAACACATTTCTCCAGTGTTATGCATTTGCTTGCAATTCTGCTGGGACAATGTATAGATCATTTTCCATAGTTTTGCACAGTATGAGCAATGTTTAGGTTGCAGAGTCCCTTTAAATGTATTAACATTTGAGAACTACGTATCCCATAATGCTCAGTCTTCTTTATGAATAAATCATTATGGGATCCAAAATTCCTACACAACTGCAGTGTCAACATTAGTAGGGAATAAACAAACTGCTCATTACTTATAAAAGTGGTTATGAATAGAGTTGAGCGGACACCTGGATATTCGGGTTCGGTCGAACTTCGGAAAAAAGTCCGGGTTCGGGGTCGAACTTGACCCCGAACTTGACCCCGAACCCGAACCCCATTGAAGTCAATGGGGACACGAACTTTTGGCCACTAAAAGGTCTCTAAAAAAAGTCCTGGAAAGGGCTAGAGGGCTGCAAAATGAAGTAAAATGTGGGTGAGTGTCCCCATTCCTACGTTTAGGTCAATTGACCTATTCTTATGAATGGGGACTCTATTTCGGTTTATAGAAAGCCAATAGCATTACATGTATTCCATAAGCCGAAAGTCTATAAACCAAACGACATTCGGTTTATAGACTTTCGGTTTATAGAATACATGTAATGCTATTGCTATTCTATAAACGGAAAGTCTATAAACCGAATGTCGTTCGGTTTCTAGACTTTCGGCTTATGGAATACATGTAATACTATTGGCTTTCTATAAACCGAAATAGAGTCCCCATTCATAAGAATTTCTTATGAATGGGGACTCTTATTTCGGTTTATAGAAAGTCAATAGCATTACATGCAATGTAATCGCCGAACTCCAACACGGACATACAGTGAAATGTCCGTGTTCGGGTCCGGGGTCCAAAAACCGCAAAGTTCGGTACGAACCCGAACAGTGCGGTTCGGGTTCGCTCAACACTAGTTATAAACTAAGGAAAGACGATGAAGGATATATCTGGTTCAAAAGTGCAGCCTGTGCAGTTCTTTTACCATTTCAACATAATAATAGTAAATGCAATTACACTGGAGAACAGCAAATGACTACTTATACTGCATCATTATCCAATAATACTGTATTAATATAAAACAATTTATATAAAAAGAATGGTCCTGGGTCTAAAAATATTCCTGTGTACTAAAAGATAAGCACTCAGGGAGCTTGTATTGCTTCTATCTGCTTTTATATGGGAAATTGAAGGCACATAAATTGTCATAAATCCCAGATGGACATTTTATTTACCATTGATGTTATGTGTTTTATAATGCATTAAAGTATGCATCATATTTTAAAATGGCCTTTTGTATATTTAAAATGTAGCCTGGAACAACAAAATGTCAAGATTCTTCTAGTGATTTTACTGCAATCAAAGGTGTTACCATGTGTGTGATGGAATTAACGTGTGGCAGCAGCAAGTAGCATATTTTAAATTGCTTTGACCTAAATAAAAACATGTTGCTTTATGCATTATTCTCATGCTGAGAAAGTATTTTATGGAAATGTATTTTTGTGTTGCAAACTCTACATGTACAAATCTGATCAGCGTCGTAACTAGCTCTTCCTGTGCCCCAGGCAAGAATAGAAAATTCTATATAGTTTTATAGCCACTACTTTGCAGAAAAAAAAAAAAGTATATGAATAAGAAAATTAATGACTAATTAATAGCTACTGACAGTAAATAGCTTGGAAGGCTTAAAGGGCCATTACACATTTGTAACACTTCCTTGTAGGAAGGACTGATTAAAAAAATATGTTCTGATTCTACAGAGTAAACCCGACTTGTAGCTTGATAGATACATGCAGGTGTACTCTCTGCTGTGTCTTTCCAGGTAAGCATGGCAGCTGCCGGATGAGGATAAATTGGCATGTACTCTCAAAGGTGCATGCCAGTTTATTCTCAGGCTTGTGACAACTAATTTTTCACTTGTGCTTCTATAGTAGTCATTTAATGGTGATAAAGGCAAGGATCCATAAGTATACAGTTATTCACACCCACATAGGATGCACCCCATCATTTTATAGGAATATAGAGTTAGTCAGACATAGCATAGCTCATCTGAGTATATTGAAAGTCAGACATTTACAGTAGTACAGCACACCTTCTATAGTGAGCCAAATAAAGATGGTAGTCCAGTGTAGATTCCATTGTTTTATAGTTAACCAGAAACTGGGGGTGATATTAATGCTGACCATAGGGGTGTGTGGCCTGTGCGATCACACACAGGATGCAACACTGAGGGACACCAGAGGGGCTTGTTGGGGATGTCAAAACTATTTCCCCTCACAAGACCGCTTTGTGAGGAGGAAAGGCAGCCAATGTCTGTGTACTGCCCAAATGCATAGACGTCCTCTTAGCGTACCTTGTGCGCTCCACACATCAAAATGTCAGGGGTCATGTGACCACACAATGCTCACAGTACTCAGAGGCGCTGGGGGAGGGGGGTCAGAGCAAGCACAAGGTGCTCATCGTAAGTACTGCAAGTGCAATCTGTGTGATGGGGTAAGTTCTGTCTGCTGGGGGAAAGTAATTGGTGTAATGTGGGTTCTGGGGATAAGTCATTACTCCAATGTGGGTGCTGAGGGTAAGTCATTGATGCAGTGTGGGTACTGGGTATGTCATTAGTGCAATGTGGATGTTGGTGTAAGTCATTGGTGCAATGTGGGTCCTGGGGGCAAGTCATTGGTGCAGTGTGGGTGCAAGAGGCAAGTCCTGTGAGTGGAATTGGTGTTGTGGTAAGTTATTTGGGTGTAATCAGGTGGGTGCAATGGCAAGGAATGGCAGGTGGGGCAATAATGAAAGGAGGTGGGGGAAATTGGGTGAAGGGACATTATTTCAAAACTATTTTACCTGATAACTATACACCCCCTGTGACTGGCGGAAATGGCTGGGTAGGAGGATGTCATGGGGTGGCCCGCACAAGGCACCTGAACACCTAAGACTGGCCATGGGTGATATAGCACAACTCCACTACTAACTTCTGCTGTTTACTTCACATCCTAATATGATCAGTAACATGGGAACCTTTTGGTTCGCTGTGAATCATGGGAACTGAAGTTCACAGCTAACATCTGTATCTGCTGATTTATATAGTACCGAAAAGAGACCTGACATACGGTCAGACATACGGCACCAAGGATGCTGCATTTCAGAGCTGAATGCTTGTGTGGCTGAGTTTAGTGTCTCAGGTGCCTCACCCTTCTTACTGTTCTGTTTCACATGATCCCAGAAGAGAGACAGTTTATAGCAACTTGTAAGACATACCAAGACTAAACAAAAAAAAAACATTTTTATAGGATCTTTGCAATGATGTATATTGCTATCACTTATCTTCTATGTCAAAATGGGTTGCTTTATTCATTACATTTCTTTTGTAATTAGAATCGACATTTGTTCTCACACGATGAATTACAATCAGAAAGGCAAGAAGATTGTGGTTTGTTTATTTTAGATGCAAAAAAAAAAAAAAATATTATACATCTTCAAGAGTAAAACTTTCACACTGATTCCATCTCAGACTTTTCAAATTGAGTTTCACAAATCAACAATATGATATTTCAATGCTTTATTCCATGGATAACAATGGACAGAATCGGCTGGTAAACATTTTACACACTAAGTGCTCAATGAAAACTTAAGAGGAATAATTAGTAAGTATGTCTGTATGTTTATAGGAAAGGAAAATGGCTCATGAGGACATTATTATGTAATCCAATGTGGACCAAATATACTTAGACCCAACTTCACGTATATAAATACTATAGAGTTCTGTCCTGGGCTGTGTTTGAAAGATGCAAAACGCGTCAGGCTCTTAAAATTTGGGATTTGCCGCCTCACAACGTTATTTGTGCTGAGTTACTTTCCATGGAATTGTCAAATTCTTCATAAGCTCCTGAATTTTTGGAATGGTACGTGTTAGGCTGTCTTGAAAAAGTGTGCATATGCTCCAAAGAATCCATGGAAAAAATGGACATTCGTGCACAAAAGGTGGTCATTATATGTCTACCCATAATCCTTTGTGGCGGTGATAGTGCTGGACACTGAGCATTTCTGTGAGAAAAACAGATTGGGTGTTTAATAATGCTCCCACTACCTATTGTTTCTACAAAAACTAAGGTTTGTTTACCATTAAAAAATATTACACATCACAATTGCACTTGTGAGTCAAGAAAATGATTTGAAATGACCCATACGATTATGGAGATGATGTATGTGTGTACATAGAAACATAGAATGTGTCGGCAGATAAGAACCATTCGGTCCATCTAGTCTGCCCAATTTTTTTTTGAGTACTTTTATTAGTCCCCCGTTCCCGGTCTTATAGCTAGGATAGCCTTGTGTCTATCCCACGCATGCTTAAAATCCTTGACTGTGTTTACCTCTACCACTTCTGCTGGAAGGCTATTCCATACATCCACTACCCTCTCAGTAAAGTAATACTTCCTGATATTACTATCGTTACCCCTCTAATTTAAGACTATGTCCTCTAGTTGTGGTAGTTTTTCTTCTTTTAAATATACTCTCTTCCTTTACTGTGTTCTGTACATACATGTTCTGTAATAAAGCTGGAAACCTTTTCATGACTAAAGCTGCTATCCTGGACGAGGGGATAATGCAATGTGAGAATTATGGAAATTGGTGTGATGCACTAAACTGCTTTTTCTCCAGTGATGGAAGATTATAGAAGCTTAAAGAAATAGGCGATACCGACATGTTGATATATTTGCTTTATGGAATGGGAAGAAATCAAAGTTAAACTTTGTATCACATCTCTTGTTTTTACATCACATCGCTTCGCAAATTACCCAAAGCTTTATCATAGCAGCAAAAAAAGGCAAAATATATGTTTCTACACCATTTAAAATGAACTATTAGGTTTTCCGCGTATACGAATCCAAAGACAAATTCACATGGTCATCGGATGGGGTGGAGCCTAAAAGGGTTAGATTCACACAATGCCATCTGACATAACGCAATGTTGCATGACCCCACAAGATTGCCATTCAGCCCTCCTGTGCACATGTCCAGTGTTTAGAGCTCAGTACAGGCATATTATGCTATGCAGTTCTTCAAATAAATTGGATGGGACAGACCAGTCCCTTTTAACCCAGGACTATTGGCAGCTATGCAACTTAGAGGCTAAGCTTAGTGGGATTACATTCCACAATGTGCTAAGTTTAAGGGAAAATGTCTGGCAACTGAAGTGTTTACATATATAATATGCTGCTTACTAAACAGGTGTCAGCATTCTGCAAGTAATTGGCTTAATAATCATGTATTCCTAAAGCCAGTAGCTTAAAAGGACCATTACAGCTCGCTTATTTTCTGTATGTTGTACATGGTTTTCATACACAAGTTTGGTTTATGTATGTTGTACATGGTTTTCATACACGAGTTTGGTTTCTGTATGTTGTACATGGTTTTCATACACGAGTTTGGGGTGTCGCCTTATAATTAGGGTGTCCTATTTTTGAGTAAATACGGTATGTTTTGGGAGGTATTTATTACATGGTGCCGGTCAAGTAACCAGCAGTACTTTCCAAGGGGGCCCACGCCTGGCTGTATCAGGGGCTGGGCACAGAAATATATCTTTGCTGGTGGTATGTGGCACATCTACAATGGCACAGCATCCAAAAGTGAGGTTTTAATATGAGTGGAAGCCTCCTCCAAACTTGCAGTACCCTAAACCACCAGAAGTTAAGTGTCGGTATTTAAGGGTATATTTATAGGAAGGGGCCAGACCATTTGTTCTTTAAGGGGTCCCACAATTTCTGATGGCAGCCCTGCACCAATATCTATTTGGCACACAAAGCAGTGTTTACTCCTCCATCCAATAGAGCCCTAGGCAACAAGCTGCAACCAGACAAGTTCAACTATGTGCAAGTAGGAAAAAGAAAAAATTGTACACTTAGCTTGCCACATATAGTATATAAGCACTGTGAATATATCATAGTGTTTTAATACGCACGGCAAGTGTAGTTTTATCTTAAATACAGCTGATATTTTAATTAAACAGGTTTATGTTACTGTTAATATAGGCATAAACAATACTGAAATCGTTTTCTGGAATAAAACAGTTTTAATGTATTTTTGCATGTGCACATATAGAATAAATAAAAACCAAAGATCTCGTCTCCTGCTAGGTACATGCACATTTCATTTTTGGTATTTATAGCTCTTCAGCTTGTAACCTATTTCTACCTTTTATTAAATCTATTCATTATGTAGCTATGATAAATGAAAGTGTCTCTATAACGAGAGTTACACAATGATTGACTCTACTACCGGGGAAATACTATTGTCCCACTGTGAAAGACTTTCTATTATTCAATAACATTATGAAATGGTTTGCTTGAAATGTCAGAGACCACTTCACACTGAAATACATGAAAAACACTTGAAGAATCTATAGCAATGTTCCCGTAGTCCACTGGAGGTGTGTTACAAGTGGGACCAGTCTGACATGCTAATAGGAAGTGTTGTAATGTTGCAAGCAAGCAAAGAAATTGTGTATCGCTGATATATTTGTGCACACTGATATAGCCAGTTTTGGCCAAAATGGATGAACGTGGTTGTTGTCTTCAGATTGCAGGGGAGACTTGCCATGTATTACATAACTAGTCCATGTTTATAGGTGGAAAAGTCTACTAAACCAGTGGAGATGATGGTGCAAGTGACCAACAAACTTGTGATCTGACCTGAGTCATACCATATGCATACCATATAATGCAGGATATTTTAGCTATATCTATCTTGGGTTTAGGATGGTCTCTCAACTACAATGTGTTTAGTGTTTGCATAGAGCTGGTTGGTGTTTGTACAGACACCTGGGTTGTTGCCTCACACCAACAAGTGGGATGAGTCTCGTGTGTTAGTAGTAAGGCTGTAATGTTGTAAGCAACAAAAACAACAACTTGAGAGACAGAGGCTCAGTCATACCACACTGACAAAGCCGGTGATCGTCTGGAATGTCTATGAATGTTATCTTTGTTGTACAGTGCAGCCTTGCCTTGGTTATGCCAAGTGGAACCCATGTAATATAATAATGGAGGTGATGGCGCAATTGAGCAAAGAAATCTACTTCTGAGTCACTATTATCCCTTAGGGCAGACTGCTTTAGTTCTTTGCATCCCTGGCATGCTGCAAAGTGTGATGAGTCTGATATGGTAATGGGAGGTTATATTTGTAATGTTACAACCCAGTCCTGAGCAGGCTGTTTTAGCTCTGTCTGTCTTCTGTTTGGGATGCTCTTGCAATACTCTCTTGTTCTTGCCATGAGCTATTCAGGAATGTGGAGTCCTGGCTCCATGCACACAGCATGGGATCAGCTGCAGTACACTGATACATGCAAAGTGTTGCTTTGGCATAGGATACTTTATATTGGCTTTAGTCACGAAAGAGAGGATTGTAGGGAATTGAGAATGGAATTTCAAACTTACAGCCAAAGGAGCCAAGTTGAAAAAATTCTGCCTTCAAGCTAAATGGGACAATTATTCCAACTCTTTTGGGCTTAGGTCTTATAATCCTTTCTCAATTCCCTGCAATTCTCTCTTTCACAAATAAAGTCCTATATGCTTTACTATTTTAGCTCTTTCATCTTCAATTTGAGATGGTCTCACATAAATATTTTTCTCCCCATAAGCTATTTAGGGTATACCCAGACATGGGCCTATAGCTTGCTGCACTTATCAAACATCAGCTGCACCCAGGGCTGGCCTTAAGTGTTCAGGGTTCTCCCCCCCCCCCTGCCTTCATGTCTGTCTATCTCATCTCCCTTGTTACCCCTGTCTCTTTCCTCTGCCTCCTCATGCCTGACTCTTTCTTCTCCCACCCCCATGTATGTCTCTCTCCTCTCTCCCTCCCATAGCAGTTATCTCCTTTCCACCTGCTCCCCCCTCCCATAGCAGTTATCTCATTTCCCCCCTGCTCCCCCCTCCCATAGCAGTTATCCCCTTTCCCCCTGTTCTCATTTTCCCCCTGCTCCCTCCTCCCATAACAGTAATCTCATTTCCCCCCTTCTCCCCTCTCCCATAGCCAGAGGCGTCGCTAGGGGTGGGCTAAGGGGGCTGAAGCCCCGAATGTAATGAGCAAAGCCCCGAGTCTCTGCAGCTCCGTGTAGCTCCGCCCCCTGACATCACACAGACAGTGTGTGAAAGCCCTACACTGATAGGAGGCTGAGTGATGTGTCAGCCAATCAGTGCAGGGCTTTTACACAGCATCATTACTGTGTGTGAAAGCCCTGCACTGATTGTCTGACACATCACTGAGCATCCTATCAGTGCAGGGCTTTTACACAGCATCATCACAGGGATGTGAGGGAAGCTCCACGTGGGACAGTGAAGCAGCTCTGAAGATATCCTTGCAGGCTGTCACCGTGTAGAAGATACAGAGCAGGTCTATTCCCACTCAGGTAAGCTCTGGGTATGGTGGAGAGAGGGGAGGGTTGGGGTCACTTATTTACATCCACCTTTGTGTATTTAAGCTATATATTGTTGGTGTGAGATTCCTTATTACAGGACTGCCAAACAGCATAGGAATGATTCATGTTACATATGTGTGTATATATATATAACATAAATCCTTCCTATGCTCTTTGGCAGTCCTGTAATAAGGAACCTCAAACCAACAATATATAGCTTAAATACACAAAGGTGGATGTAAATAAGTGATTTATGCTATATATGCATAATGATTTATACTATATATATATATATATATATATATATATATATATATATATAAAATCATAAATCATTCCTATCCTGTTTAGCAGTCCTGTAATAAATAGCGTCACACATGTGTGTTATGTGTGACATGTTTTATTACAGGACTGCCAAACAGCATAGGAAGGATTTATGTTAATATCAGGGCTTGACAAATTTTATTTAGTTTTAGGAGCCAGAAAAAAAATTTAGGAGCCAGACAATGGCACATCAGAAAAGCATACATACACAGAGAAATTCACATGCACACACCTCACAGACATCCAGTCAGTCACATACACAGCCAGTTACACACACACACACACACACACACACACACACACACACCAGTCAGCAAGTTTTATTTTTTTTAAAATAAAAAAATAATTCCTTAATGTGTCCCACACGTCACATGCACAGCCAGTTACATACATATTCACATACAACACATGCACAGCCAGTTACATGCATACACACACAACACATACACAGCCAGTTACATACACACACAACACATACACAGCCAGTTACATACACACACACAGACAGTTACATACATACACACACAACACATACACAGCCAGTTACATACACACACAGACAGTTACAAAGATACACACACAACACATACACAGCCAGTTACATACATATACACACACACACAGCCAGTTACATACATACACACACAACACACTCACACTGACATACACACACTGTCGCTCACTCTGACATACACACACTCTCTCTCACTCTGACATGCACACACTCTCGTTCACACTGACATACACACACTCTTGCTCACACTGACATACACACACTCTTGCTCACACTGACATACACACACTCTTGCTCACACTGACATACACACACTCTTGCTCACACTGACATACACACACTCTTGCTCACACTGTCATACACACACTTTCTCACACTGACATACACACACTCTTGCTCACACTGACATGCACACACTCTCACTGACATGCACACACTGACATGCACATACTCACTCACACTGACATGCACACACTCACTCACACTGACATGCACACACTCACTCACACTGACATGCACACACTCTCTCACACTGACATGCACACACTCTCTCACACTGACATGCACACACTCTCTCACACTGACATGCACACACTCTCTCACACTAACATGCACACACTCTCTCACACTAACATGCACACACTCTAACTCTCACTGACATGCACACACTCACACTGACATGCACACACTCACACTGACATGCACATACTCACACTGACATACACACACTCACACTGACATGCACATACTCACACTGACATGCACATACTCACACTGACATACACACACTCATTCACACACTGTCAGGTTTTTAACTTACCTGCTGCAGGTATCTCTTTGCTTTGAGCTCAGTGTGAAGGAGGTCTTAGCCAATCATGGGAGGCTTCGGAACTCTCAGCCGATCAGGAGAGTTGAGAAGTCTCACCTGATTGGCTGAGACCTCCTTTAAACAAGCTCCCCTGGACACAAGAAAAAAAAAAAAAGACTGCTGCATAGAGCAGCAAAGTGCCGCCCCTGCCAGGGTGCCGCCTGCGGCAGCTGCCCCATTGAAGGACCGGCCCTGTGAAGGCTCCTAAATTACAAAACTGGCATGAAGCTCAGAGCGGTGAGAATATAATGGTAAGTGCCCGTATGGTTCCATTTAAAAAACTAAAAAAGTCTTATGGGCTATAGCCCCAGATCTTTTGGAAACCTAGCAACGCCTCTGCCCATAGCAGTTATCTCCTTTTCCCCCTGGCCCCCTCCAAACACACAGAGCGTATGCTTCCCGCAGCTTACCTATGAAGCACGCCGTGCTTCTTCACATGGTGGGGGCGGACCTTCACCTCTCACCTGGTGAGGTCCGTCCCCTCCCTGAATACACGACTGCAGCCGAGCAGAGGGCTGGTAAGGGGAGATCTTCTGAACTCCCTAGCCAGTGCCTCTACCGGCAAACTTTTTTTTATTTTTAAAGAGGCTGGTACCTCTTCTGTCTCCCCCTGGGGTGTTGAGTCCTGTGCGGTCACACAGGTTTCACACACCAAAGGCCCCCAAGGCTGGCCCTGGCTGCACCATTCAGAGGAAGCCAATGATCATATGAAACATATGTCACCTTGCCATTTGCTCCTACTTACCTGCAATGTATGACGTTTGCCAAATGCCCGATCCTTTCACATTCCTAGATTGTACTGCCTGGATATGTGTGAACAGAGGAGAAGACAGGCTAAAAGAAGAAAATGTCAACAAATAACATTTGCTCTTTAAAAAGATTGGTGCATTTGTTTGTTTATTTAAGTTATATTGTTTTTCCATCTCCTTACTGGGAATTGGAAATGAACCTAAGCCTGAATACAATACTGCTTAAGGGAAATTGTGACTGGTCCTTAGATAGTTCTCCTAATTTTTGTACAACTTGACATATTCCTATACGTATGTTATTTATACACAGCAATAAATAAAAAGCACAATAGATAATTCAATTAACAAACAACCTCACCTTCAAACACCTAGCTTATCAGAAAACAGAGCCTCAGAGTTTCACTTCAATCACCAATTTTCCTGAGAGAACAAAGGCCATTGTTTTGTTCCGTAGCATTTCACTAATTAATTTTACATACACAAGGACTGTCAAATAGCATGGGACACAAGTGGCAATCAACTTATATAGCTATTCCCTTGCCAACATCCATTGTAATGCCTCAGAATATATTTATCAGCTTACAGTTCACAGATAATGTACAGTAAATTACACTGATGTAATTCATTTATAACAAAAGATAGCAAATAGGTGCAATTACCCTTTCATATGTATAATGGTGATTGCTATTTTTTTAATGTATGCGTGTATATTTGATTCATAAAGTAAAAAAACATGTCTCTTTAATTAGGAGTATGCATGATATTGTATTCTTTGGATCTAACTCAGATGGATGAAGGGCTCCACTGGATGGAACAGTTTCTAAAGTGTTAATGCACAATTATTGGTTTTAATGGCCAAAGGGTCTACCCAACATATACCGACTAGCCCTGAAATGGATTTGGGTAGGGCAAGTTGGCCGAGTTTCTCAAATCTCCGAAATGCGACTGCGCAATATCCCAGAATTCAGGTCCATATCAGCAGTTTGTGGAAGCATCGGAGCCGTTCGAATTGGAAAAGGTTTACCATAAACATGACAACCATAGATTTCTGGCTCCCCAACATGGGCCTATCACCCCCAGAACACTTTAAAAAAAGGTAGAATTCGTCCATTTCAATTCTTCTGATCTGAGCTAGAGAATTCAACTTTAAAGCCCCCTTAATGTATTCAATTGCTTAATTCACTATTTCACATAAACATGGCTACATATATGCCCTAATATAATGTCTGATACAAATATCCAGCATAATGATATTTGTAAAAAAGATGATATTTGGACAACTATGGACACATCAAAAACAAAATACTTGTCCAGCCCAGACACCAATTTATTACCACAACGAAAGGGGAGGAATACTCATGTACTTAGATGAGTGTGTGTATGTATATATATAACAGTATTTAGTGTTAGGACCCACCAATATTGGAGTACTTTGACGTAGTGGTGGGTTAAGCGTAATATGGCCATATTTGTGACTAAATCTCCAATTTTGTTATCTTAGTAAGACAGGTGTTTTTAAGTAGCTTTAATGAAACCTATAGCTTTAAGAGTTTTTCTCCTACCTGTTTTGAGGTGAGTGCGATGATCTTTGGATTATATATATATATATATAGAAATCCAAAAAACACGCACTCACGGGGCTTATGCAAGAACAAGTCGATGCTTTACTTACTCATACAGGTGTGGAATTCCACACCTGTATGAGTAAGTAAAGCATCGACTTGTTCTTGCATAAGCCCCGTGAGTGCGTGTTTTTTGGATTTCTGTATTCTTTAGCTACACAGCACCCGGGCCAGTGTCTATTACGATTGCCCCTAGCTGAGTGCATCATACCTTGGATTTTTTATATATATATATATATATATATATATATATATATATATATATATATATATATATATATATATATATATAAAAAATATATACATAGTGTGGAAGGCAAGCCGGGCCTTGACTTTATAAATCACAAAGAGGAGCTCTTTTTATCCAATATGTGTTAGTATAACTTCAGGCATAACAAAACATTGAAACAAATAAACTCCTACTCCACTCTGGAGTCTGACTAACATAAACGTTCCCTCTCTATTCTACTGGGCAGCTAAGCAGGCCCCAGTAGTTTAAATTCCAAAAATAAATGATCTTTGCCTCAGACTCACAGCATCTGTGTCTCAGCCTCAGCTCTTCACAGGTCAGAGACAGATTATCCTCTCCATAGGTTTTATGCAGCACACTAATGAATACTCTACGACAAACTGAATTTAACTCCCTCTAGTCAGGGAACACTGAAAGTTCCATTCTTGGGCAAACATAGCAGTGTTCACTCACACTGCCACATATCCTCCCCCACCCAGCACAACACAACAGGGTGGAGCGGCCGTGACATAAAGACTATGGACTCTAGACAATGCATCTGTGTTAGCATGCAAGAGGCCGGCTCTGTGCATTAAGACAAATGTATAGGGATTAAGGGAAAGGAACCATCTGGCGACCCTTGCATTTTCTTTGTTCTTCTGCATCTATTGTAAAGGAGCATGGTCTTTCACTAGAGTAAAATAGAAATAATACTGCAAGGACTCGACTGCCCACTTGATGGCCAGGCATTCTTTTCTCAACCACAGCATATTTCTGTTTATTAGGCAGCAGTTTACAGCTAAGGTAGAGTACAGGGTGTTTCCTCCCCCCATCACATACTGGGAAAATACTGTTCCAAGACCCACCTCCGAGGCATCATTCTGTAGCATGGATGGAAAAAAGTGGTATAAACCTCATTTAGTATCCAACAATAACAATTTTCTCAAAAGACAGGTGTCAGTTTTCAATGGCAGCTATTTTATTGATTTGGGGTTTGACCATGATTCCCAGCTTGCCATATATTTCTTTTTACAGCTTTTAGATTTTGTTTTTGCAGTACACTGCAGATCCTGATGTAAAATGGTGGTCATCACATGTGCTCAATAGCTATGTGATTGGCTGTAGGTTGATTCTATCAATATTGTGTATACATTTTTTGAAGCTCAGGCTATTTTCTATGGAGTTGGTCTATGAAGTTTGTCTATTTTGGTTGGATCTCAGGTGTGTTTTGATATTTCTGTGCTATTTTATTCATGTGAGAAATCCTCCATAGGATACAAAAGGGATTCTGAGGCTACCACTTTGGTTCGGTGCATTTCAGACATGTTTCGGCTCCATTCGATTTCAGAAGATATCAGTGTGGAATTGGCTGTGATTTCCAAACTGTGTACGAATTCAGAGGCACTTCGGAGCTACCTATTGAGTTGACCATCTAGAGCCTATTATGAGCAGGAGCAGCATTATTCTATTATGTTTGCAGTTCTGAACATTTAATAAACTATCCATCACTGTCATCGTCAACGAGGTTGCCAAGTTTACTGATGTTTTGCATGATATTTTTTAAAATGCATTTCTTGAGCCATTTAACAAGCTGATATATGCACGTGAAACTTAAATATTGACAAAAAATGTCATGAAACATGAACTACCCCAACAATGAATACAATTTGTGGTGTTTCCAAAGGCACATGGCTTCACTTGTTATGAACCTGTCTTTTTAAACATGCACGATCACCAAAATATTGTCTAAATGCATTGTAAATATGGGGCATAATGAAGTCCTATACCCTATCCAACCAAATTGTTTTAAATGCATCTGTGTTGTCTTTCGTTTAGGTCAGCTTGTGACCTGAAACACAAATCACATATTGTCTGTCCTGGTAGTCAGTGTGCATAATAAAGACACAATGTGATGCCACAACCAAGAGAAAAGACAGACCTGTAAAATAAATGTTTCTCTTCATCTTCTGTTGACACAATGCTCACAGTTTTTGGACATCTTGTCCTGTCAAATTTGGGGATGTCGCAGAATGACTGCTGTCTAAGCACTATGCATAAACGGCACTGAATTTACACTATGTTTGTGGTAGGGGCAGATGCTTAGGAAATGATAAAGATATAAGAAAAATCAGTGTGAATTGTACCAAAATTAACCTATCAGGTAGGTCTAGGAGAGGGAATAGAGAAATAAATAAAACACAAAGAGTAGAAGAATTAATAAGAAAAGGGGGTGGAGGGGAGAGAATACACAGCAACAGACTGTGGGATTTGGTTTACATTTGTGGAAGGGGTGAATAGTTAGGAAATGATGAAGAGACATAGAGATATAAGAACATTGGATCTGATCACGTACCAGGTAGGGCATCTGCCTAACTTCTTAATGATGTCAGTGGTAATGATATATATAGAAGCCAATGAGGGTGAACTGGTCCTAAACTTCAGTGCCCTGAATACAAGAGTAGGTCAACGCATATCCTGGTCAATAATAATCTGACGTATCTGATAAATGAAATTAAGGGCAATGGTTTGATGGGAATTTGCAAAAGAGGGCTATCCTTTGATCTATCTGCCAAATATATTAACAAATTATCCAGGACTGGTACAATATGGGGATTGGCTGGGAAGAAGGAATCTAGGTTCTTGCATTTTAGTATTGTAGGCATAAGTATGAGCGAGGAACAGGCCATGATGATCAGATACCTAGTGTAAATCAGGTATTATACGAAACATGGCAGAAATGTTGTAGTCAGCTCACCTGCACCATAAAAGGCTAGAAATGTTGCAGGTTTGATAACAATATTTGTTTTGAGCTCAAATGGATGGAAATTGAGACTATTAACCAAAGCCCTGAAGACTTTACTATTAAAGCCCTAAAGACTTCACCATTAATAGATTTGCTGGGAAAGGTTTGATATTTGAAAATGTTTTGAAGGAATTGGAAGTCATCAGGGATGGTTTGTTTGCCCTGTGGCAACCAGTGTGGAGAATATGTATCTGAAACATAGAAACATAGAATGTGTCGGCAGATAAGAACCATCCGGTCCATCTAGTCTGCCCAATTTTTCAAAATACTTTTATTAGTCCCCAGTTCCCGGTCTTATAGCTAGGATAGCCTTGTGTCTATCCCACACATGCTTAAACTACTTCACTGTGTTTACCTCTACTACTTCCGCTGGAAGGCTATTCCATACATCCACTACCCTCTCAGTAAAGTAATACTTCCTGATATTACTTTTAAATCGTTGCCCCTCTAATTTAAGACTATGTACTCTTGTTGTGGTAGTTTTTCTTCTTTTAAATATACTTTCTTCCTTTACTGTGTTGATTCCCTTTATGTATTTAAATGTTTCTATCATATCCCCCCTGTTACGTCTTTCCTCCAAGCTATACATGTTAAGATGCATAATCTTTCCTGGTAAGTTTTATCCTTCAACCCATGAACCAGTTTAGTAGCCCTTCTCTGAACTCTTTCCAAAGTATCAATATCCTTCTGGAGATCCGGTCTCCAGTACTGCGTACAATACTCCAAGTGAGGTCTCACCAGTGCTCTGTACAATGGCATGAGCACTTCCCTTTTTCTACTGCTAATACCGCTCCCTATGCAACCAAGCATTCTGCTAGCATTTCCTGCTGCTCTATTGCATTGTCTACCTACCTTTAAGTCATCTGAAATGATTACTCCTAAATCCGTTTCCTCAGATGTTGAGGTTAGGACTGTACCAAATAGTCTATATTCTGCTTTTGGGTTTTTACGCCCAAGGTGCATAATCTTGCACTTGTCCACATTAAATGTCAGTTGCCACTGCTCTGACCATTTTTCTAGTTTAGCTAAATCATTTTCCATTTGGCTTATCCTTCCATGAACATCAACCCTGCTGCAAATCTTTGTATCATCAGCAAAAGACATTCTTTGCCAACAAGACCTTCTGCAATATCACTAATAAAAATATTAAAGAGAATGGGTCCAAGTACAGATCCCTGAGGTACCCCACTAGTAACAAGACCTTGCATCGAATATACCCCATTGACTACAACCCTCTGTTGCCTGTCACACAGCCATTCTCTAATCCATTCAACAATATTGAAATCCAAACTTAAAGATTTCAGTTTATTGATAAGCCTTCTATGTGCGACAGTATAAATCTGCACAGACTAAAATTAAACCAATGGTATTAAGGTTATTGCAAATTTGAGATGGTCCCAGGAAGAAGATGGGTCTTCCAAGCCTGTCATGAGTCTTAACTGGTAAAGGATGAATGTCTAGTGGTGAAGGAGCAGAAGGCCATGAAGCACTGAAAGAGGGGGCTGTCTGTCGAGGGTCAAAAATCGACCATATACTCATGTAAATTGACAGATATGACAGGAAGGGGTTATAAACGCTTCACTCCAAATTATAATTAAAATGGGCCAAAGCTACAGCCTTAGTCAGCAGCCCACACAAACCACATTTGAAAATCTTCCTTAGCATAATCTTCAAGTTATTTGAATTAATGTTTGGAGACTGGGGCAGTTTAATTATCAGAGTATAACTATTATATTTATGTGGCACTGCAAGTTTTATGTGTAGGTAAAGTATTATGTGCTAACTGTTAGAGATGTCTACAAATGTAAAAATAGGAGAAAGACAAAATAATTATTTAAAACCAAAAAGGTCATTCTCAAATGGACCTGTACAGTAAGCAATTCTTATGAATGGGGACTCTATTTCGGTTTATAGAAAGCCAATAGCATTACATGTATTCCATAAACCGAAAGTCTATAAACTGAAAGTCTATAAACCGAAAGACATTCAAATGTCATTCAAATTAAAAATAAATAAATAAGGCAGATCCACAAAACAGTGAACTGACAGTCAGATAGACAAAATCACCCCATGCTGTACAAATACTTCAACTTATTAAAATATATTGTAAGAATTAAACAATACAAGAAGACAATAAATTGACTTCCTACTAAATAGGGTATTATGTGATAGGCACATTACAAATGGTGTATGTACATAGATCAATTACCTGCAATAACCCCCGCAGCATACAAATCAAAATAGGGCAAATCAAAAGAGGATATAAGAAAACACATACATAAAAAATGTGACTGCTATAAAAAAAAAACTAATATAAGCTATGAGCCAATTAACGATCTGGCCAAATACCCGTCGGGATATAGAGAAGGGAACACTCCCCCAGCCCCCAAGGATACCTGAAGATGAAAACGTCAACCTGTAATTTCCCCAGGTCATGAGGTTGCAGCAATGCTGAATTCACGACTGGACTATACAGTTCACCGCAACATCACTTCCGGAAGTGAGAATCAGTCAAACACTGTTGGTAACCACAAATATTATTAAATAAAAATGATTAATTATGACAACATTCATAACTACCAAACATTGGACAGGCGTCTTCCTAGTTTGCTGTGAATGCATGTCCCAGATAGTGCTGTCACTAGATATTGGGTGACATCATGCTCCGCTGTATATCAGTGGCCTCCATAACAGAGTCAATGCCTCGGATATTTGGTGGGCAGTTAGACACACACCTTCCTGTCTGCCCACATTCATTTCAGTCCCCACAGGGCAGTGGAGTCCTACAAGTGGTTCTTCATGTCCACATGCTTAGTTAATCAGATTCTGGCATGTTGCATATAATCACAAACACAACAACACATCCCCGGGACAGGCACAAAAAGCATGTGTGTAAAATGTAGTTTAAATATTGTTTTAATAAAGTTGTTTGTGTATAGTTACTCCACCTCATTTTGGCTCCATTCTGGAGTTTTGATGACAAAGCAACAACTGAATTATTCATTTGATTATTGCAATCAAATAATCACTTATTACATGTGTGATTCTAATCACTTTATCAGCATTTTTACCAGTTAACATTTTCTAAAGGACAACAAATAGTCCATGTTATGTAATTTGATATTGTTGCACCAGTTATTTACCCTGCATAGCCTAGATATTTAAAATGATGTGTCATTTTTCCATTCAGCAAATCATATTCCCTAACATGTGTAATGACTTTTAATGACACTGCTCCAAATAAGAATAGCCATTTTGTTGAGTCATTCTTTGAGTCTCCTTTCAAGCCAGTGAATTGCCATAGCAACCTAATCCTGTAACTACCTTTACTGCATGCCTGAACCTACTAGATATTACAAGCATTCAGACATTTCCCTTACAAGCAGTAGAAACAATATGTGTGATTGAATGAGGACCCAGAGTTACTCACAATATGACAAAACGACCATTATTATGGCATAATTCTGACTTATTTTTTGGCCCATACAATGTCAGGGCACTTCATGAATACACAAATAAATTAGTAGAATTGATGTGTCTATGTAGGACTAATTGATGTCAAGCGTGAGGTAAATTTCTACCTCACATTACCATAAAGCAAGGCCAGTAATGCAAAACATTCTTTCACAAGCTTTTTCACTGCAAAGCTATAAACAGGGACAAGGTCGCAACCCTTCCTCACATAAACCTTCCACTTACAACAGATTCCTCATGCCTTACAACAGTGCCAGATTGCGCCATCATCCATGTACACCGAGCCACATTGTCCCTACATCCCTTATCACTGCAACATTTACCTCAAAACCATTTCCACTGCAACATATTGCCTCCTAGTGATCTACTGGGAACCCAGATTGGTAGTGCTCCCTCTGCTGTTGCCTCCATTCAGTTGGTTGCCACCCCCTCCAGTCTGTCTCCCTAGCTCTAGTTGGCCTAGCAGAAATGCAACACATGGTGGAAGGTCAAGTTCATACTGTGCACTGCCCTTTCATGTCCGAGCAGTGGTGGATGTCACAACTGAGAGCACACAAACCCCAGAAATACATCCGAAATGCCAAATTCATATCTGGTGTCGCCTTCCAGATGTAACTCGTGTATTTCCGGGGGTTTGTGTGCTGGCTGTTCTCAGCACACAAACCCCCGAAAATACAGAGAGACGGCGTGTCTCCGAGTGACAGGTGTGCTCTGGGCTGGCAGCACGCCTGTCACTCAGGGGCATGATACGCATCTGTGTCCCAGTCCCAGGAGATCTTCTCCTATCTATCAGTCTGTCTATATGAAAGTGTGAGGACAGGTTATAGCACCATACAGTATATATGAACAAAGACAAGAGAAAGAGAGGTGTTAGGCTTACAATTCCTACTAACCCCAAACAGTGATAATCCCCCGTTCACTGTAAATAAAATAACGTAAAACAGGATGAGCAAACTATAAATAAATATAGAAATATATAAAGAAGATAAACATGTGTGCATAAACTGTAATAGAACTTTACCATTAAGGTGAACTCACAATTACAAAAAATATACGTCTATAATCAAGAGAAATCAGAAGGCACTATATTATTTCATACACATATTTCTCGGCTTTATACATTTTTATATTATGCTGTTTTTTGGGTTACACAATATTTATATTTTATTTAAGAGAAACAGAACTTTTGCAAAACATGCATCCTTTTCCTTAAAACTTTATAAACTGACTTCCAAACTTCTCTCTGTCAGTAAGGAAGGGAGGTGAGGTCTCAAGAAAGCCTACCATTTTACAGCTTACAGCACTAAATTATAGGGTGCTTTTTTGAGTGAAATCTTGCCAGATGGATTGCATTATAATGAATGGGTTGCATGAGCGGGATCACAAATATCACTGCCAAATGATGGCATCAAGAACTCTTAGAACTCTACTTTGAGGCATACAAACTGATATTGCTTCTGCCATATTAAAATAAAAATGAATTAGGTGGTATCTGCTTGTTTTAAATCTATTAATGAATAGCTCCCAGATAAGTCAGCAAGCTACTCTTTTTTTAAGATGTTTGAGAGAAAAAATGACACCAGAACTACAACAGCATTAACCCTTTCAACAGATCCGGACTGGCCTACACGTTTACTGGGAAATTTCCCAGTTGGGCACCTACCCTGAGGCTAGTTAATCCCACCGATTTCTCTAATTTTAAGAATGATATTGATATTTACATAAAACCCCTTATGTATTCCTCCCAACATTACAAATTGTCAAAGGAATGGCCCAACCCCAAAATTCCAAAAAAACACTTTTTCTAACTTTGACCTAAAAAATGTATTACACAAGTACAATCATTAAAAAAGACCCATCTAAATAGTTTCTAAATTTTGTCCCAAGTTTAGAAATATGCTTGTTTCCATGTTTTTCTGCAGTTGTTTGTGAGTTATAGGGCTAAAACTAAAACAAGTGTTTTTTTCCTACAGTGAACATTTGACCCCAACCCGAACCCTAAATTTAACTCTAACCCTTATGTTAACCCTTAATTAATTCTAATTTTATTTTAATTGTAACCCTATCCCTTATGCTAACCCTAATAAAACTGTAACCCTAACAATTATTCTAACCCTAACCCTAGATTTTAGCTAATTCAGTCTTTTTTTTTATTGCAATGTTGCTGACTGCTGAGGCTCTACCCATGGCAGCAGCCATATAGGAGAAGCATGCTGATCTCCAAAATGACACCCATAATCACTCCGTGGAGCGATCGTGGGTGCCCCAGATTAAAAATGTTGGTGCCGCCTAATGCCTCAGCATCATTGATCGCGAAAACTACTCGTTCCAACGCAGGACGTGCCAGGCATGTCCATTGTCACGGAGGGGTTAATGGATGCATTAATATTTTTTTTATTTACTAAATCTAATCTTGGTGGAACCATAGCGCATGTTTTTGTTTCTACATTTGCAATCTATATCTTTTGTTTTATTGGTTTATTTTTTTATATATCGTTTGTTTAAATTCTTTCTTATTTTTTCATATCTTTTAAAAGAAATATAACACATTAAACAAACATTTCAAGTATACACATCAGATTGCAGGATTTGTACTTGAGCACTAAATCTTAGGCATGGCAATTGATTTTATGCTAATAATAATTCCATTGCAATGCTTTATTTTTATACACGGAGATAAAATACTCCCTGTGGGGGTGAGATTAATTCTGTTATAATATTGAAACAATACGATTCCTGAGAAAGTCTTCCTCTATCCATTGTTCCATTATTATATGGAAAGCGTTTTTTTTTTGGTACCGTGATTCGCTTACCTTTTGGGATTTAAATTCATATCTATTTTTTGTAATCTTACGAGTATTAAGAATTGATACAATGTTTTGTTGTTGGTTTATGAACTCAGATCGCTGAAGCCAAAAAATCATTTTCTCTTCAGAATATGTACTATAATGAAAAATGCATTGCTATTTTATAGTCTATTCTTGTCAGTTTATTCAGCACATTCTTGTCACAGCTTGTCAGAAGTGAGACATAATATAACTGGCAGATTGATAGTCTAAAAAGAAGAGAGAGCAACAGATAAAAATAATCTAAGCTCATTTGTTCTGTAAAATAAGTTTTAATGCCTGGTAGAAGATTTTCTCGAATCTATAGAAAATAATATCCTTCCTGATGATATCCAGGTTACGTTAATCCTAACTAAATTAAATTACCGCATTGGTGTAATTCTCTTTGTTCAAAATTAACTTTAAAATTAAGTGGGTTTTTATTCCCAAGTATGTCTTATTACCGAAATGGTAAGATATTTTGCAGAAATTGTCATATATATCTCGGTTGTCATAAAAGTCACATTAGAAGTAGAAAGGGATTATTTTGTTGATAGAAAACGAGACAAAAATGAGACAGCCAAAGTAGAAAAAAATAGACATTTTATAGAGCTCAATTTTGAATGATGAGATTTATTATCTTGTCTCGCATGCCATAAGGGAATAACATGCTTTTATCCAATGGCACTTGGTACTGTGGGATTGTAAAACGTTTATCTATATGAAGTGTGGTTCGTTGACAGATGTAATTCTGGTCATAACAAAATGTGGACCAGGATCCTAATAGGAAGTAGTTTAATCTGCGGGTTATAGCAAGTTTCCAATTTCTTGTATGTTCTGTACTGATCTGCTGATAAAGTAAATATATACTGTCAGCATTTAAACTACACAATCACTATTGGGGATATTTAGTAAAGTAAATCAAATAATTTCATGTTGGAGTATTATATTTGCTTTCTTTTTTAAAGGAGATCTGCCTCCAAATAATAACAAATAAATAAACATATGTGTCTCTATTCAATGACATGAGATGCCACTTATCACTTTGTGTAACTAGTAATTTCCTATTCCTTTGGTAGTCAATGCTCATACCAATATTTATTTCCCTGAAGCAGCTGGTACAAGCTGACGAAACGCGTAGGGCTTCGTCCTTGCCCAGATTTGCACTGTTGCGAGTAGCCAATTCAACCAATGGCTGCCATCCACACTGATTTGTGTGCCTGTGCAGTGGTGCAGAAGATGTGATGTATGTGTTTTATTCTCTGTACCAGAGCTTTCCAAATGGTGTGGCCCGAAACATAAGTGTGTTGGGTGCGTACGTGTGCCAACTGCCCGTTGCCGACAACATTTTCTTTTACGGAATAACATCTCACATGAAGACAGTCACACTAAGTCAGCGGTTGCCAGCCCGCATCCAGCCAATACAGTGTTCCAACCTTGCTATCATTGATGCCGGATATGACCGCAAGTTATAGCCAGTGGCTATTTCCCTCATCCTGCACACTGTGTGCAGAAGGGAAGACTACGGATTGAGGTGAACAGTGAGTGAAATACGGCCGGGCACTTCAAAAGATCAGCAGCCAGGTGACCATATATATATATCATTAAAAATCATACTGTTGAGTGATGTTGGAACATTTGTGGTTTATATATGCTCTTTGACTAAAAAAGGAATAATAAGGGTGTTTTGTTTGATTTCATATTCACACATAGAAAATCCTTTAAACTAAACAAAATCCTGGTATACCATTCTCCCAAAAAGTGAACATATGTTTGTCAAGAAAAGCTTTTTGATTTTTGAACAGTAGAGTGGATACAAGAAAGAAAATGGTAATTTCCATATATTACAATGGTTCAGCAAAACTAACTTCTGTTATTTGAACACAATGTGTATTTGTGATGCCTGATAACAAAACAATCAGATAAATGCTATGTATAAAAAGGAAAATAGAATCTGGTGAATATACTGTACTGTAATATCGCTGGCTCTACACATTCAGGGAGTATGATGCCCAGAGGCGTGGGTGCCAGTCTGTGGGAGAGCTCAGCAGCACTCCAATAGAAAATGGACAGGTAAGGCAAAGATGGGAACTCCGTGATCTTTAGTTGCATAAGTGATTTATTGTGGATGTGATACAAGGTAAACAACACGTAAAGATGCAAATGACTTTACTTTATTTGCTTACCTGTTGTTTGCCTTACACTGTGTCCACTTTCAGAATAAATCACTTTTGAAACCAGGGACCATGTAGTGCCCATCTTTGCCTTACCTGTCCTAACACAATCTTTTATTTCCAAGGCAAATTCATCTCCTAAATTCATCTCCTAAATGTTATCGATGGCCATGCTTCTCTAAACACTCTGGGAGTAAATCAATAAAGAATGAAATGTGGGGAACTGACTAGAAAAAAAAAACAGTTCACTGTTTAATGAATGAACTTCATTGTTATACTCTTTATAATCTTCTTTGGGTAGCCTTAATTACACAACTGTCAAGGAGATGCTTGTTAGTTTGAGCACTTTGGTTTCCATATTGTTTAGGTTTGTGTTTCACATTTGCCTCCAGCTTATGATTACGTGCATGAAACGTGTGGGCAGCTAGCCCTTGAAACAAGGGCAGCTAGCCCTTGTTTATCTCCCATATCATTTTTCACGATCCTTCTAAAAAGGGATTTTTTTTTTACAAGGATTAGTTGGACGGTGTTTTTTTTTTTGATTGATGGCTTAATTAGGTACGTTCCAACCCTCTTCATATATCCGGCTGAAGGGACAAGGTGCTCTCACTGTTTTGGTTTTTGGTCAAACTCAGGTGCTGAATGTGACTTAGTCTCAAAAAAAGGTTAGATCATTTCACCTCCCATTTCTTTCAATGGGGAAGATTTGAACTTGGATTTTTTTTCAAAGTCACACTCGGGTGTCTCAAAATAAAAGTCGACTTCCAAAGTATTGACTATTAGTGAATAGACCCAAGAGGCTGTTTTCATTTTGGAACTACACATTCCCCTTAAAGAACAATTATCAGCAAATATGTAATTGAAAGATTGCATTAAATGTAGACATTTTAAATAGAAATGCTTTTCCGTAACATTGCACAATATGTATCCTAGCCCTCTTTGCTCTGTATAGCTCTGTCAGGGGGCAGACTTGTTGTTTAGAATCTTGGATAGATTAGATGGGTCAGATTTTCCTTCATCTGACCCAAGATATCTATCATATCTAAAATGCCTACACTTAATGCAATCTTTCAATAAAACATAACTGGATTGTTTGATGACAGTTGTCCTTTAAAATGACATTTTCAACAATGTTCACCTTTAATCAAACGAAGAACTTGTTTCTCTCTAGTCTTAGCTCCTAAATTTGAGCTGTACGTGATTTAGAAAATAAATATTAAACATTTCTAAAAGTACTTATAGCGTAGCACCAACAATAGGTTCTTTTTAAAGCATGGGCAGTTTATTTTTAAATCCAGTTCAGATTAATATTTGATCCTTATTCCATAATTTCGTTTTGATTACACAAAAGTGCTCATTTGACAGCAGTTTATTTTTAATTTATTATTCAGACTTTTCAAGCAACAAGTTCAATTTTATATTTGTAAGTGAAAGGGAATCCAGCTTCAGCAAGCTTCAAAGCATTAGTAAAATAATGCACATTAAGGTCTCCTGCTGTCCGAAATCATAAAGGCACTAGTGAGTCTATCGCACAACCACAGGTTGCCTGTTGTGGAAATTGATCTTCGGAAAAGAAAAAAAAGGCCTATGTAAAAAGTATAATCATTAAATATTATAGTGTTTAGCAATTGCACCTATTTGATTTTTCAGCAGTGTATTTCCTACTGAATGTCTTCTAAACTTGTCCTGTGCACATGTTTTAAATAATGATTATATGTTTTCACCTACAGTCGAAACATCATTAGTGATTGGTAATTGGGTTCCCTCAATTCTTAATTCCACAGTTAGGTTTTTAACAACACCCATCAGGTTAAAGAAGGGTGATTTGAGATGATTATTTCCAAAGAGTTTCTGAAATCCTTAATCCATGCCTAGTTTAAATGATTGATAATGGACACCATAGAATTTAGTTATAAAGATCAATTTTCACGCACATGTGAACCAATGTTTTTTTTGTCAGGTGCTGATTACCCCACTGCAAAGTGTCTTGGTTGTCATCTGCTCATCCATACACCCCAAAGCAGAGAAAAAAAGTGTGATAAAGTTGACTGCTTGGCATTTTTTTTTAATCATGATTAATGTAATCAAAGCCATAATGCCTTAATCATGGCGAATGAGGAGTCCAGCATGTTTAATAGCAAGAAATGTAGTCATTAGTCAATATATAATTACTCATTTTAAGTATTGCTCATTACTTCCTCTGCTTCTCTATATCTATCTGACTAGCTATCAATCAATCTATCTGTCTGTCGAACCTTTTATTTATATATGTATCTATCTAGGTATGTATAAAATCTATCTATATTACTCTACCTGCCTACAATTTTTAAAACATTGAAACATTGTAAGGTTTGAATTTTGTGCAGGATATGGGAAATTCTGTTACCCACTTTTGACATGTTCATGAAAATGTATTTTATATATTGCATCACTGTGATGTGCATTATATACAATCACATAGTGTGTCTGAAATGACAGACAAATGCTGTCGAACTCCTGGTGAAACACCTGGCAGCTGTTATTTTCTTTATTATTTTGGATTCCAGTTGAATGGCAACACACTTATCCTCTAATTTCAGATGATTCTTGGAGCCTGAAACCAGATTTCTGGATTATTTATTTTAATATTTGTATTTCTTGATTTCATGCTACTAAGTACAGGAATGCTGCATGGTATTGCAAGAGCCCAAAAAAAAAAAAAAAAATAGCACAAAAAATACATAAAATATAATCTATTTGTCTGATGAGTATTTTACAGATTTTTTTTTTTTGATAATTATTATCATTTATTATAAAGAAGAACAAAACTGCTGGCCATATGGAATTCTAAAATGCCAATTTCCCATATTGTACATACAATTATATTCCACTGCTGTTATTACATGCACCGTGTCCAAGAGGATTTCACTGATTGCATTATTTTAGCAAAATACTGTCATCTTCGTTTCATAGACACATGCTATAATCGTTAAAAAATATGAATTAACATTGTTAGCATATATGTTCTTATAAAGTTGAAGACATATTTTATTGAAGGAATGGAAAAATGTTATTCAAACACATTTAAAACTGCACTTATTGCAGACAAACTGCAGTAGAAATCAGTTGATTAAAAATTGGACGGAAGTGTTGACAGCTGTTCCAGAACAGATGGTAGAAATTAGCTGTACAAAGAGAAACAAAGTACAAGCCAAATTTTATTTATGCAGCAAAAGAATACACACGACATATATTGTGCAGTAAGTTCAGAAATTATTTGACGTTTGGCGATAATATTTAATTTCAGAGCCTCGCCCAAAAACTAAAATTAATACATGTTTAAGTATTGATTGAGTTGTCAGATGTTTACTTACACTTTGTTTTCCAATTTCCAATATATTTAATGCGAAAAAACGAAATGTATATATTTATGGATTAATCACTGCAATTGTTGTTTTCTTAATTATATATTTTTTTCATTTCATGTTTTGTTATTTATTTTATTTTTATTTGTGGGCTACAGTGCTGTAAATGAAAAATCAAATTGAAACAGAATGTGCCGGTAGATAAGAAACAATCGGCCCATCTAGTCTGCACATATTTCTGAGTACTTTCATTAGTTCCTAGCCTTATCCTATATTTAGGTTAGCCTTATGTCTATCTCATGTACGCTTAAGCTCCTTCAATGTGTTAACCTCTATTACTTCTGCTGGAAGAATATTCCATTCAGCCACAAATATTCTATACTCTGCCTTTGGGTTTTGACGCCCAAGGTTCATTATCTTGCACTTATCCACATTATGTCCGTTGCCACCACACTGACCATTTTTTGTTTTACTGGAAAAATAATGTTCACATCTACAAATACTAATGACACCTGTTTCTATTATTTGTCCTGAATTTGTACGTCATGTTTTTAAATTTTTACTTTCTTTGCAAGTTATAGGACAAGACATACAAATAGTTGATTCATTTATCACAACTTTTTATTTTAGCATTAACTAAAGTAACATTTCCTAACCCTAACTTCTGTGTGATTCGTTAAGTTCTTGTAAACGGAATATACACATTACAGATTAATAACAGTAATTGTAAAAAAAAACTATAACAAAAATATTAAAGTGCAATTTAGACAGATCTTTGAAAAAAACAAAACAAGTCATCAGCAACAAGCGTAGGTTTAACCAATACAGCATAAGTGAGGTAGAAAATAAATGGCAATTTAGCAAATAAAACCATAGACATAGGTCTCAGGTGATTGGGTAAATACCTAGAAGAGCTCCTCGGGAGGGGACCTACCTATGGATAAATGGAATCTCTATTGAATATCTCTGCATATCCAGCCATATGGTAGAATAGATTCCAGAACATTTTTGAACATTTGGATATGGCCTTCCAGTCTAATTCCAGAGAAGCCTTTGTTGAGTGAAAAACATGATATTAAAATAAAAACATAGCATGTGTCAGTGGATAAGAACCACTCAGCCCATTTAGTCTGGAGGAGAAACTGAAGTCCAACTCAGCTTCTAATGCCTGTTTTTTTTTTGTATTTTGTAAAATCACTACAGATTAATGCTTGTTTTCTTTTTTTTTATTCCACAAATTGTTACAGTTTTCTCTTTTGCCAATAGACCCCCGTACAAGTCTTTGGTGATCTAACATTCAAAATGCTTTTCACTCCTTTTCCTCTCCCAAGCCTGAGACGCAGAGAAAAAAAGTACAAAGGCGACACACAGAATAACTTTAATTGTCATTATCAAAAACGATGCTAAAAAAATTCTAATGTTCAGATTGTAATAGGACATTGATGCTACCAATGTGAATGTTATAAAAAAAAAAAAACAGTGAATTATTATATGCAAGCATGGAAACCTGACCTTCCTTTAATATTTTTCCAATTATCGTTTGTCATAATTCTTCCGCTTGATACTTGAATGATTCACCTCTCCAAGGTTATAAAGATGATACTGGAATTAAAATCTATTAGGAAATCTATTTTTGCAAAATTAAAAATTAAAAATGAGGAGTATTCCAAGAAAGCTTTAAATACATTATGGCCAAGGCATCAAACTGTGATCCTCACACTGTTTCTGCCATTCTAGAAATTGTTGTGGGAATTGTGATGTTTGTAGTTTGGAAGCAACTGGAGGGCCACAGTTGGGTGACTAGGCAGTGCAGAGTTTCCTAATATGGACAAAAGAGTTACATGTTATAAAATTCCCTTTTGCAGAGATGTTCATACCTAAAATAGCCCTTCACCGAAAACAATAAAGACTAAGACATGAAATAAATTTAGAATAAGTCTGAAATTTCAATATGTGCAAACTAGATAGATCAATTGTCTCTTTCCTGCTGTCACAATACATATTTCTATGTTCCTATCAAACGCTTTTTTTTGTAAGTCAACCAAATACAGAGCGGGAATCGCACACACTGTTTCCTTTTTACAAATTATCCAGACAGATGATATATTTCTTAATATGCACCTACAGGATATGTGCTTACATCCCTATGGTCAAGTCTTCATCTAAAACAGAACAATACATCTTCACATTTGATTTATTTTACCACAACTATATTTTGATTTGTACAGCAATGTGTCATTTACTTCTGTCTTCTGTTATCCCACATTCCTTCATGTGCTATTTTGACTTATCTTACCTACTACTACTATATTTTGATTTTTGCAATTACAATATGCAGTGTAATTATTTTCTTCTATCATCGTTTTTCTTTATATTTTTTTTTCCGCATTACTTAACCGTATTTTAAATTAAGTTAAACTCTCGCAATTAATTATAAATATATGATGGCAACAAAAACAATGCCAAAAATGACTAATTTGATGATTTAATTTACATATCATAAATATCATTAAATAATATTTTAAAATCTACTGTTTCATTATACAGTTAGAATTAAACCCTTTGAAATGCAGTGCTGAACACTATAGAACACCAAATGTGTGGGATACAGTATATCCACTGCATTTATTTTGAACAAAAATATGTACTTTGTGACAAGTGCTAAATCTTTAGTATTTTTCTTGAGTATTTTTCTTGAGTATTTTCCCAGTAAGATAAGCTGAGAAAAAAAAACAGTTTTGGAAATTTTCACAACCTCTAAATATTCCAAAATAGTTTTTATACATTAATTTAATTTATCTAGTAGTGATTTTTTTGTGATTAGAAATCACTGTATTTATTTTTTAAATTGGAATTTAGAGGCACATGAAAGAAATCTTTGATTTACACCAAACCATTATTAAATGAAAACTACTAATAACTATGTATTATTTTTACATTATATTTACTTGAAATAGAGACCATGAACTTCTTGGTACACATGGAGGCATTCACTGTTAAAATGGTTTGCATGTCCCTTCCCAGAATCCCTTGCAGTACAATATACAGGGGATTTCTGTGTTAAAGACATGCCAAAAATGTCAGGTCTGTTGACTTGTCTGGCATATGTAATTCAGTGAACCTCTACTGACTCACCTATCTTTAACAAAGAAACAGAGAACACGCGCACTCCAGCCAAATGACGAACCATGAAATAAAGGCAACACGGGTAATAAGAGAAAAGTGAACAAAGTATTGTTATCAAACTTTCTGGAATACGTAACACATTATGTTCGTCACATTTAATTACTTGGTATGATATCTCTTTTTTTTTTATTGATTATTAACCACTATGGATTAAAAAAAATATGTTTTCTTTGGAATCTTGACACCAACTTCACTGTGGTGGATATACTATTTGGAATAGTCACCTTTTCTAATTTTCAAATATTAATAATACTAAGGATATGAATATTTATAATAAGATCATTATTATTAACAGTTAATAATTATTATATATAAGGATGCTCCATCAATACAATAATAACATTACTAATAATAATGCATAATAATAATCATTTATAATATAATATGAGTATTATTGGAAATAATTACTAGAAGTGTTATTATTAATGTATTTATGGGGCATCCTTATGTGCCACAGCTCTTAAACTGTACAGTATGATAGCCTTATGTCTCCATCTGCTTTATACCAATAAAGTCACAATGACTTTTAATGTGTCTTGCAATACATTATCCAGTGACACAGTATTTCTTTTAAATTAACTCTGCAAGAATGTGATATTATAATTATAGATCATTTACAAGCTGAGCCACAGGGGCTGATTATTAATATAATTATGCAAATAGTGGAAATCTCTGATGGCGGCATTTGTTAATACCATATTGATCTTTCATAGTATTAATCATATCTAGACAATGTACTTTCCATATTGTGAACTTTAAGAATGTCATAGTACTTACAACCAAACATTGAGAACAAAATTAAATTATTCGTCACAGTGACATTTCCTTTGATATGTGATGCTCTAATAACAATTGCAGAGTTCAAACATACTTTTTTATATAATAGACATATTGTTATATTCTAATGTGTTACTCACTGGGTCATCTTTAGTTTTTAAATTTGCAGTTTTCAGACTAGAATACAATTATAGATTTACAGCATTCGGTATAACATTACTTTTGAAATTTCTCACTGCGTGTGAATTGAAAGGGCAGGTCTGTGCTTGATGCTCACATGTGATGGATCTTTTGAATGCAGTGGTCACTGGGTGGCCTGGGTAACTTTAGGGGGTCCATGCGACCCCTGTGACCACTGCACTTAAAAAATGTTGTGTGGGAAAAGTTTTTACATGGAACAAAGTATGGTGTGTAGTACAGAGCTAAATATACCAAAAGATCATATGATCCAAAGTTATAGTATGTACTCGCTGCAAATGCCAGCCACAAGTGGCAAGAAATATAACACATAAACAAACAAAGTGCTGCAGATGGATCTTTGAGACCCCACAAGAAAACAAACATTTTAGTTTGTGCTGCTGCTGGTACGAATTCATCATGGAACTCAAAAAATAATTTTAATCTGTAATTCAGAATTGTGGAGATGGAAATGCACCGTGATACATGTGGCAGGACGGTGCATATAACCTATGTTGATAAATCCATCGACTGCAACACCTGTTAAAATCACAGGATCCCAGATTTGAAACAAAAATAAGTTATTATTTATTTGAATGGAGACCAATAGAAACATAGAAACTTGGAACAAAGAATTTGTCAGCACATTGGTCCATCTAGTCTGCCCAATTTTCTAAATAATTTTATTGGTCCCCAGTCCCCTATCTTATATCTAGGATAGCTTGTGCCTATCCCACGCATGCTTAAAATCCTTGACTCTACCACTTCTGCTGGAAGGCTATTCCATACATCAACTACCCTCTCAGTAAAGGAATACTTCCTGATATTACTTTTAAATCATTTCTCCACTAATTTAAGACTATGACTTGTAGTTGTGGTAGTTTGTTAGTTATACCAACAACTAACCAGCTCATTATTTAGCAAATTGAGTATGCATACAGTCAGACAATGATCTCAAATCTACTAATAACCCACAAAAATTTATATTAAAAACTTTACATTAGTTATCTGAATAGCTCAATAATTTGCATTGAAGTGCTTCCCAAAATGGCACAAAAATCATCAATGGTGGCTGATTTTATTGCCAAAAGTTTGGGATCTGAACTCCTCCAGAGTTTGGATCACTGCAAAAATAGCCTCTTTCCTGGCTAACAATGACAGCAGTTACGTATGGGTTAGCTCCATCCTCAAGGTAGGCAGGACAGAAACAAAACTATAAGAGAGCCCCCACCCCCAGTCTTTTTTCTGTCCTCATTGGTTGTTTCAGGACGAGGGCCTGTTTAGGCCCTTTCTTTGCACATTTCTTTTTTCTTTTTCTTTTATTTAATTTTTTTTTAATCACCTTCCGGGATGTTCAGCCTCTTTCTTCCTGAAGCCCGGTTCCTTACCCTCTGGAAGGTTGTCTGGGAATCCCTATTCCTCCGTACACTTACTGGAAGTTTGTACTGGAGATGTGGCTGAATTATTGTTACTGTGCCTACTGCACATATTCCTCCGTAAGCTTACTGCAAGTAGTACTGGAGATGTATACATTTTTGGGCAGAAGTCACATACCTGCTTTTTTGGGCTGGCTGAGTTTTTCACCATGTTTGTTGCTGGAGAGGGCAGGAGTGATAGCCATCCTCCCTTGGTGGCCCAGGAGACCTTGGTTCCCTCTAGCGAACCGATTGTCTACCCGAAACCCTTGGATGTTGCCACTAGTTCGGGATCTTCTATCTCAAGGCCCGATGTTGCATCCTCACCCTCACTCCCTTCAACTGGCGGCATGGTGATTGAGCGGCAGTCACTACGGTCCCGTAGTCTGTCGGAAGCCGTGGTCTCTACCCTGTTGAAGGCTAGGAAGCCTAACACCTCGAACACATACCATCGTGTCTGGTCCGCCTTCCTAGTTTGGTCCAAGGATAGGGTTTCTGACCCGTTGTCCCCTTCACTACCTGATATCCTAGGATTTCTACAGGCTGGCCTGGATAGTGGTTTGGGCCTGAACTCTCTCCGTGTTCAGGTTTCTGCCCTGTCTGCTCTCACATCGGTGCGCTGGGATTTGGACCCGTTGGTTGTTCGCTTTTTCAAGGCTGTTCTCAAGCTTCGTCCTCCGGCCCGATCATTTGCGGCCTGCTGGAACCTTCCTCTCGTCCTTCAAGCTTTAACTGGACCTCCTTTCGAACCCTTGCCTGATGCATCCCTGTGGTTGGTTACTCTGAAACCCTATTGCTATTGGCATTGACTTCCGCTAAGCGATGTTCGGAACTGCAAGTTTTTTCGGCGGATCACCCCTATACTGTCTTCTCTACGGATCACGCCGTCCTCCGCCCGGTCCCGGAGTTTCTGCCCAAGGTCATCACCACGTTCCACCTTAATCAGGAAACTGTGTTGCCTGTGTTTTGCCCGAATCCAGCTACTCCCGAGGAATCCCGCTGGCATACCTTAGATGTGGTACGTTGTCTACAGATCTACATTTCCGCTTCCTCAGAGCTGAGAAACACCTCCAGACTCTTCGTTCTTCCACTGGGGTCCCGCCGGGGCGAAGCCGCCTCTGTTTCTACTTTACGGCGCTGGATTGCTGCGGCTATTTCGAAGTGTTACATCTCCTGTGGTACTCCGGTTCCTCCTGGACTCAAGGCTCACTCGACTCGGGCTATTTCGTCCTCATGGGCGGCTGAGGCTGGTTCATCTGTGGCAACGATTTGCAGAGCTGGAAACTGGTCGTCCACTTCCACCTTCCTCAGGCACTACCGTCTGGATGTTCGCCGGGCTGAGGATTTCTCCTTCGCCCACTCTGTGTTGACCTCTGTTTCCTCTCAGTAAACCTTTTTTTTTTCAGTTTTGCAGCATTTCTGAGTTTTATTGCTTTCTGTGTTTCCCTCCCTGGGTTGTTTTGCTTGGGTATGTCCCATACGTAACTGCTGCCATGGTTAGCCAGGAAAATTGAAAATTGTTTCATACTTACCGTAATTTTCTTTTCCTGGTTATTATCCATGGCAGCAGTATGTTCCCTCCCTTTTTCTATTTTTTTTTTTGAGGAGCTTGGAACTTAGACTGAGGAGACGGGGGGTGGGGGTGGGGGCTCTCTTATAGTTTTGTTTCTGTCCTGCCTACCTTGAGGGTGGAGCTAACCCATACGTAACTGCTGCCATGGATAATAACCAGGAAAAGAAAATTACGGTTATTATGAAACAGTTTTCAATTATCCTTCCTCATAGATATTTATGGGGAAAATAGAGACTATTGTCGAGAGTACCTCTGCTATTGTGAAAAGTCCTTCCAAAAAAAAAAATGTATTAATAAATAAATAAAATAAAAAATATCCTACCTGAGGCTAGTGGACTAATTTCCATACTGTTCAAATCCCTCTGTACTCCCCAATAAATTTAAACTCCCCCCAGTGTCTCAAGGCTACTCAAATGTCTCCAGACCACCCCCAAAAGATTAATACTTCCGTGGGGTTTGAGAGCTGACCAAATGCTCCTGAACCACATATAATAGAATAAATGCCCCCTGGAGTCTGGGGGCTAACTAATGCCCCCAGACCCCATACAATCAAATAAATGAACACCGGCCAATGGTAGAGTTGGGATAGGGATGCTTCTGATTGGCTGACACAATCATCGAATTAGATGCCTTCTTTTTAAAAAAATAAATCCCTGCTCTACCATACAGGGATTCCATTCTACATTCATCCTCCACTGTGGATGTATGGTTAAAGATAGTTTGCACGGTTATTTTTATTTTTGTATTGACTCTTTCCCTAGGCCAAAGGTAAGCATCTGAACACAAGGGAGCATTTTTTATTTATTTTGGAGGTCCAAAGGTATTTGAGCAGCCTCTGGAGCCTATGAGGGGAAGTTTCATTGTATTAGAGGAGTCTGGAGGCATTTGAGCAGCCTTTTATTAAATATAACATATTATATCAGGGCCTGGGATGCATTTGGTTGACTCACAACCCCGTTTTTGATAGGGGGTGTGAGGGCTTCTTTCCAAATTCAAATAATTGGCTATTTTGACTGATCTGTACCCATTTTGATGCAGATTTGTCTATAATGAGTAGACTCTATGATATTAATTTTGGTACAGATCATGAATCGCACATTGTTAGTGTGCTTAACATATACTCCAATCTTTATAGTATGTGGGACAACATATAGTTTATTCTTTATTCCAAGAGACCACATCTATGATGGGTAGATTATGGAACCATCTAAGTCTGAAATAGGAAAACTGTGGGGTTGATACACAAAATGGTGAATTTACCACCTAAACATCCAAGATGAAAAAAATAGCCCCCTACTCAAAAGTGTCGTACACCATTGATACAAAAACCCAACTTCATTTCTATAGGACTTTTTTATTAGCTTTGCTATGCAGAAAACCCAAGAACTGCCTGGTGAGTTCATTATTTATGCACAAGAATACTCAAATCAGTAGACAAAATGTATCATGCATGTCTGCAAACATGTCTGCAATGTGGAATTGTCTTTGATAGCCAGTCAATTTGTGTTTTAATAGCCAGTGAAATAGGAGTGGGATAATGCCCCAACTGAAGGTATTAAATGAACAGGTTTGCAGGTTTGGTTCCTGACAAAGTAAACTCAGCCTTTCATGAAATATGCGTTTGATAAAATTAACAACAAACAAGACGAGTGCGCTTTATCAGTGTAACTGTTTGTTGCTGTTTTGTACTCTTCAAGGATTTGAGTATTGTTCTGTTTTTTTTTATTGATAGAACGATTTACATTAAGTTTGGTAACATTAACATCCCTGGATGTCCCTGAAAACAAACTAATGTCTCAATGTATACTTGTTGTTGTTATAATTCAAGGCTGAACTTTGATTGTATTTAAACCATCAAAGGGTTATAAAAACCTCTGTTTACCTCAGGTAACCATGAAAAAAGTAGTAGTATTGTATCTCTTGATATCAAACTGGAAAGGGGGACATTGTGTTCACTGACTTTGTGAGAGGCAGCATTGGGTGAGGGAGGGAAGGGGGATGGAGAGGCAGCATTGGGCATGTCTGGGGGAGGAAGGAGGAGAGGTAGAAATGGGCAAGTCTGGAGTAGGGAGGGGAGAGAGGCAGCATTTGGCAAGTCTGTGGGAGGGAGGGGGAGGCAACATTGGGTAAGTCTGAGGGAGGGAGGGGCAGAGGTATCATTGAGCAAGTCTGGGGGAGGCAGGAGAGAAAAGCAGCATTGGGCAAGTCTGGGGGAGGCAGGAGAGAAAAGCAGCATTGGGCAAGTCTGGGGGAGGCAGGAGAGAAAAGCAGCATTGGGCAAGTCTGGGGGAGGCAGAATTGGTTACGTCATGGGGAGGGAGGGGGAGGCAGCACTGTTTAAATCTGGGGTAGGGGCAGAATTGGGTAAGTCTGGTGGAAAACTGGCTGTGGAGGCAATGCATTGGCTACGTCTGGGTGGCAGATGGGCAAAAAAAGGAATAAACACACAAAAAATGCTATCATCATTTTTATGAAATATGAAAAAGAAATGTACATGTGAATATATAAGTTAACCTTTTTTCCTGCGGTCTTATATTCAGGCTTTTTTGTTTTTTCCTAAAGGGATATCCAAAGTTATGGGGGTCGTCTTATAACCAGGTTCATCTTATATTTGAGCAAATACGGTATTTCTTTTTCTTTCTTGCCTTTTTTATGGAACATAAGATCATGGTTACAGAGAAAGGTTCAATCTTATGTCTTTTTTTACCTACTTATCTATGTATGTATGTTTTTTTTTACATTGCCTTGTTTAATTAAACCCATAAAACTATAGACCAGGGATGACTAACCTTGGCACTGCAGATGTTTGGTAACTTCATATTCCATAATGCAACTGTCACTCACCTGATCCCCTCACACCGCTTGTCACCTCCTTCCTCACGCCGTCATAGCTCTCATCTTGTTACGGCAGCCATGTTTTTGGAGTCATGAAGTCACTAGTTACTTCTGGAGACGTTTTTCATCTACGGTGGCCATGTTTTTGGAGTCTGTTTGCTCTCTTTACAGACTTCAAATAGATGCCTTCATTTTTGTTTTATTTTCGGGTTTTTTCTTTCTATCACTTGGGATCCTCTTCTATTGTAATATATATGTATATATATTTTAGTGTTCCGTATTCTTTCTGTTTTTTCCTGTTCCTCCCTCCTGACACACCCATCTCCTTCTCCATTGGTCTATGCTAATTACTTCCTATATTTATTCACCTGTTCAATCGTTTTCTAGTTGCCTGTGCAAAGAGTTCTCTCTATTTTTGGGCTATTGTTATATTTCGTCTGACTTCTGATATTGACTCTTGGCTTTTTTTTTTACTAAGTTTTTGATCTCCGTCTGCATCGACCCCGGATAGTACCTTGACGTCGTTTGATCTCTGCCTGCCTCGAATCCTCAGCCTGTTTTTTACTTTGCTTGACTTCTGCCTGCCTCGAACCCTGGCTTGTTCCTCGACTCCGCTTGTTCTTAGCCTATTTATATCATCAACCTGTTCCAGTCTGTCTTGTCTCCTGTGCTGCTTAGAGTACTCCAGCAACCCATTCCTGGTTACCTCTAGGTTGTACTTGTGCCGCACAAGCACCTGGCAAAACATTACCCTGGGCTCAACCTTCGGGTACATATTTGTCAGGGTGAACACCACAAAGTACTTCCCAAGAGGTGATCTTGCAAGAAGGGTTCCTCCTCCTGGGTGTCACTGGTACACCGTAACATTTTGCATAGGCCAGCATGGATCCTGCAGATCTAACCAGGATGTCCCAGAGACATGATCACCAAGACCAGATTCTTACTACCCACTCTGTTCATCTTCAATCCCTGGATCAGAAACTTGATGCCACTTCCAGACAAATACTCTGGCAATTCTCAAGAATGTAGGGGTTTTCTTAACCAGTGTTTACTCCACTTCCGGAATCAACCCCTAACTTTTCAAGCTCATTCCTCTAGCGTGGGCATCCCCATTGGTAGAACAAGATTCCCTTATTTTGGAAGACTCTGATGCCTTCATCTCAGCATTCAAGTCTGTATTCGATGTTCCTGGTCGCAGAGAGTCGGCTGAAGCTACCCTTCTCGATTTACATCAAGGAAGGAAGACACTGGCACAGTATGTAATTGAGCTTAGAACCCTAGCTTATGAGACCGATTGGAACAATAGTTCCCTAAAAGATGCCTTTCGTAGAGGCCTTAAAGATCGCATAAAAGACACATTGACATGCCGTGAGATTCCTGATGATCTTGAAGACTTCATTGCTATGTGTCTCCAATTAGAGGCACGTATGCAAGAAAGACAACAAGAGAAAGACAGAGACCGTAAACCTCGTCCTACCTCTGCCGCTTTCCGGTCTGTATCATCTACCCCTGCTACCAGAAATACTGTGACCTCCTCCACAGAGGAACCCATGGAGATGGGCCCTGTACTCCGTTTATCGGACGAAGAGAAGAAGCGCAGACAACTGATGCACCTCTGTTTATATTGTGGCCAAAAGGGTCATATAGTCCGTACTTATCCTTCTCGGCCGTAAAACTAGCGGACTTGAGGTTGGTAGGGGAGCCCCTCTAAGTCTGGCCATCGTGTCTCCCCCACCTAAACATCGCCTTTTGGTACCCATGACTTTAGAGTGGGAAGGTCGCACAGTGGCCACCCACGCCTTCATTGACTCCAGGGCTGCAGGCAACTTTATCGATTACTCCTGGGCTATCTCCCAAAGAATACCATTATGCTTGAAACAAACCGTCTCAACCGTCACCTCACTCGATGGTTCACCTCTAGGAACTGGTACTATCCAATGGGAGACCAACTCCCTAACCACCAAGGTTGGCATATTTCATTCAGAGATCCTACTCTTTGATATTCTCAAAAGTCCTTACATCCCGGTTATCCTGGGCCTGCCATGGTTACGTCTCCACAATCCGTCCATCGACTGGGAGACTGGAGAAATTAGGGCATGGAGCCCCAAGTGTTATGCTACTTGTATGCAATCTTTCAATCCAGTAAGTCTTGTCCTGAACTTACCTACTGAAGACCCAAAAAACCTTGTTCCGAAACCTTACTGGAGCTATTTGGACGTGTTCTCTAAGAAAAAAGCTGACCAATTACCTCCGCACAGACCTTATGATTGTGCCATCGACCTGTTGCCCGGCACCATTCCTCCTAAAGGCAGAACCTACCCTCTCTCTATGTCTGAAAACTGTGCTCTTGCACAATATATTAAAGACAGTTTAGACAAAGGATTTATTCATCCTTCTTCATCTCCAGCTGGTGCAGGGTTATTTTTTGTTTCCAAGAAAGAAGGCTCATTAAGACCTTGTATTGACTACAGAGGTCTTAACAAGATAACGGTAACAAATTGATATCCTCTTCCTCTGATCTCTGAATTATATGACCAACTTCGTACTGCCACTGTATTCACCAAACTGGATCTCCGTGGGGCATATAACCTTGTGAGAATAAAAGAGGGAGACGAATGAAAGACCGCCTTCAACACTCGATACGGTCATTACGAATACCTGGTCATGCCCTTTGGGCTCTGTAATGCTCCAGCTGTCTTTTAGGCTTTCATTAATTATATCTTCCGAGATCTTCTGTTATCCTGTGTTATGGTCTACCTTGACGATATTCTAGTATACTCCAACAATTTTCAAGATCATCGTCTCCATGTTACTACAGTCTTACAACGGCTTCGAGATCATTCTTTATATGCCAAAGCAGAGAAGTGCCTATTTGAACAAAACTGTATCCAGTTTTTGGGTTATGTCCTTTCCGTCGGCACACTTGAGATGGATCCAGAGAAAGTAGCAGCTGTTGCCCAATGGCCCCAACCAACTGATTTGAAGGGGATCCAAAGATTTTTAGGTTTCGCAAATTACTATAGGCGATTTATACATAATTTTGCCAAAATAACAGCGCCTATCACTGCCCTTACCAAAAAGGGATCGAACCCTAAGAAATGGACCAGAGCAGCAGTCCAAGCATTTGACACATTGAAAACGGCCTTTTGTTCCTCACCTGTGCTCCACAGACCTGATCCAGAACAACCTTTTATTCTCGAAGTTGATGCGTCTGAATCTGGTGCAGGGGCTGTTCTCTCTCAACGTGACAGTGAGACCAATAAGATACATCCTTGTTCTTTCTTTTCTAAACAGTTCACACCTGCTGAAAGAAACCAGGATGTCCCAGAGACATGATCACCAAGACCAGATTCTTACTACCCACTCTGTTCATCTTCAATCCCTGGATCAGAAACTTGATGCCACTTCCAGACAAATACTCTGGCAATTCTCAAGAATGTAGGGGTTTTCTTAACCAGTGTTTACTCCACTTCCGGAATCAACCCCTAACTTTTCAAGCTCATTCCTCTAGCGTGGGCATCCCCATTGGTAGAACAAGATTCCCTTATTTTGGAAGACTCTGATGCCTTCATCTCAGCATTCAAGTCTGTATTCGATGTTCCTGGTCGCAGAGAGTCGGCTGAAGCTACCCTTCTCGATTTACATCAAGGAAGGAAGACACTGGCACAGTATGTAATTGAGCTTAGAACCCTAGCTTATGAGACCGATTGGAACAATAGTTCCCTAAAAGATGCCTTTCGTAGAGGCCTTAAAGATCGCATAAAAGACACATTGACATGCCGTGAGATTCCTGATGATCTTGAAGACTTCATTGCTATGTGTCTCCAATTAGAGGCACGTATGCAAGAAAGACAACAAGAGAAAGACAGAGACCGTAAACCTCGTCCTACCTCTGCCGCTTTCCGGTCTGTATCATCTACCCCTGCTACCAGAAATACTGTGACCTCCTCCACAGAGGAACCCATGGAGATGGGCCCTGTACTCCGTTTATCGGACGAAGAGAAGAAGCGCAGACAACTGATGCACCTCTGTTTATATTGTGGCCAAAAGGGTCATATAGTCCGTACTTATCCTTCTCGGCCGTAAAACTAGCGGACTTGAGGTTGGTAGGGGAGCCCCTCTAAGTCTGGCCATCGTGTCTCCCCCACCTAAACATCGCCTTTTGGTACCCATGACTTTAGAGTGGGAAGGTCGCACAGTGGCCACCCACGCCTTCATTGACTCCAGGGCTGCAGGCAACTTTATCGATTACTCCTGGGCTATCTCCCAAAGAATACCATTATGCTTGAAACAAACCGTCTCAACCGTCACCTCACTCGATGGTTCACCTCTAGGAACTGGTACTATCCAATGGGAGACCAACTCCCTAACCACCAAGGTTGGCATATTTCATTCAGAGATCCTACTCTTTGATATTCTCAAAAGTCCTTACATCCCGGTTATCCTGGGCCTGCCATGGTTACGTCTCCACAATCCGTCCATCGACTGGGAGACTGGAGAAATTAGGGCATGGAGCCCCAAGTGTTATGCTACTTGTATGCAATCTTTCAATCCAGTAAGTCTTGTCCTGAACTTACCTACTGAAGACCCAAAAAACCTTGTTCCGAAACCTTACTGGAGCTATTTGGACGTGTTCTCTAAGAAAAAAGCTGACCAATTACCTCCGCACAGACCTTATGATTGTGCCATCGACCTGTTGCCCGGCACCATTCCTCCTAAAGGCAGAACCTACCCTCTCTCTATGTCTGAAAACTGTGCTCTTGCACAATATATTAAAGACAGTTTAGACAAAGGATTTATTCATCCTTCTTCATCTCCAGCTGGTGCAGGGTTATTTTTTGTTTCCAAGAAAGAAGGCTCATTAAGACCTTGTATTGACTACAGAGGTCTTAACAAGATAACGGTAACAAATTGATATCCTCTTCCTCTGATCTCTGAATTATATGACCAACTTCGTACTGCCACTGTATTCACCAAACTGGATCTCCGTGGGGCATATAACCTTGTGAGAATAAAAGAGGGAGACGAATGAAAGACCGCCTTCAACACTCGATACGGTCATTACGAATACCTGGTCATGCCCTTTGGGCTCTGTAATGCTCCAGCTGTCTTTTAGGCTTTCATTAATTATATCTTCCGAGATCTTCTGTTATCCTGTGTTATGGTCTACCTTGACGATATTCTAGTATACTCCAACAATTTTCAAGATCATCGTCTCCATGTTACTACAGTCTTACAACGGCTTCGAGATCATTCTTTATATGCCAAAGCAGAGAAGTGCCTATTTGAACAAAACTGTATCCAGTTTTTGGGTTATGTCCTTTCCGTCGGCACACTTGAGATGGATCCAGAGAAAGTAGCAGCTGTTGCCCAATGGCCCCAACCAACTGATTTGAAGGGGATCCAAAGATTTTTAGGTTTCGCAAATTACTATAGGCGATTTATACATAATTTTGCCAAAATAACAGCGCCTATCACTGCCCTTACCAAAAAGGGATCGAACCCTAAGAAATGGACCAGAGCAGCAGTCCAAGCATTTGACACATTGAAAACGGCCTTTTGTTCCTCACCTGTGCTCCACAGACCTGATCCAGAACAACCTTTTATTCTCGAAGTTGATGCGTCTGAATCTGGTGCAGGGGCTGTTCTCTCTCAACGTGACAGTGAGACCAATAAGATACATCCTTGTTCTTTCTTTTCTAAACAGTTCACACCTGCTGAAAGAAATTATGACATCGGCAACAGAGAGTTATTGGCCATAAAAATGGCACTAGAAGAATGGCGCCATCTTCTTGAAGGTACTATTATCCCCATCACTATCTTGACTGACCACAAGAATCTCCTATATTTGGAGAAGGCCAAACTTCTAAAACCGCGCCAAGCTAGGTGGTCACTGTTCTTCACAAGGTTCAATTTCCTTATTTCATACCAACCTGGTAACAAAAACAACAAAGCTGATGCTCTCCCCCGTTTGTTTGACAAAGAACAAATCCCTTCCACCGAGGAGTTCATTATACCTTCGAATCGGATTGTAGCTTCAATCTCTTCCACATTAATCGCATTACTAAATCTCAAACCACTCTGCCCTCCACCCATGGTGTGGCTAACAGATTATTTGTACAACCTAAGTATCGACGTTCCGTTCTTAAGTGGTCCCACCGTTCTCCAGCTGTTGGTCATCGAGGTTTATCTAATACTTTCTTTTTTCTCAAAAAACTATTTTGGTGGCCTACTATGCGAAGTGATGCCAGTAAGAACATTCAAGCCTGTGAAGTTTGCGCTAAGAATAAGATCCCTCGTCATCATCCTTTCGGCCTCCTAGTTCCATTACAGTACCCAATCAACCATGGGAACATGTGGCCATAGATTTCATTACGGATCTTCCACCTTCTAAATGTTACACTTCTGTTATGGTTACAGTAGACCTCTTCTCCAAACAGGCTCATTTTACGCCTTTACCCAAGATACCCTGTGCTAAAAGACTAGCTGAGGTCTTTCTCCAAGATATAATTCGCCTCCATGGGGTACCTCAAAATAATATTTCTGACCGTGGCTCTCAATTCATTTCTCGTTTCTGGAGAGTTCTCTGCCATTAGCTTGGTGTCAATCTGCACTTTACCTCGGCCTATCACCCGCAATCAAGCGGCCTGACAGAACGAACCAACCAAGTGCTTAAGCAATATCTGCGTATGTTTTCTTCTGTTGATCATACTGACTGGGCTACCTGGCTACCCTTAGCAGAACTCTCCTACAATTGTTCCTATCATGAGTCCCTCAAGAGTACACCTTTTCAAGCTGCCTTGGGATATGAACCTCGCTTATGGCTTCCATTCTTTTCTAAAGACATTAAACAGCATTGGGCTTCTATAAAACACCAGCTTCACCAAGCTAAAACGAAACAAAAAGCTGCAGCTGACAAGAAAAGAACCCCCGGGTCCTAATCTCATGCCTGGTGATCAAGTATGGCTTTCCACAAAAAATGTAAGGCTTAAACGTGTCTCAAATACCCTAAGTCCTAAATATATTGGTCCTTTGCCTATCCTTTCATGTATAAACAAAGTCACTTATGTGGTAGATCTTCCAGCCTCCATGAAGATACCCAACTCTTTTCATGTCTCCTTGTTGAAGCCTGTCAAAGTTAACAAATACTCCACCTCGCTATGGCCTCCCTCTCCTTCTGTTGTTCTGGATCAAGAAGAGTATACTATCCGCAAGCTTCTAGATTCCAGATGGAAGAAAGGAGTCTTACAATATCTTGTTGATTGGACCGGATACGGTCCTGAGGAACGTTCTTGGGTCAATGTTCATGATATTCATGCTCCCGCTCGTATACGCGAGTTCCATAGGTCTCATCCTACTCGTCTGTGCCCGGTGCGCACTCCTCTGGAGCGGGGTTCTGTCACTCACCTGATCACTTCACACCGCTTGTCACCTCCTTCCTCACGCCGTCATAGCTCTCATGTTGTTACGGCAGCCATGTTTTTGGAGTCAGGAAGTCACTAGTGACTTCTGGAGACGTTTTTCATCTACGGTGGCCATGTTTTTGGAGTCTGTTTGCTCTCTATACAACCTTCAAATAGATGCCTTCATTTTTGTTTTATTTTCGGGTTTTTTCTTTCTATCACTTGGGATCCTCTTCTATTGTGATATATATGCATATATATTTTAGTGTTCTGTATTCTTTTTGTTTTTTCCTGTTCCTTCCTCCTGACACACACATCTCCTTCTCCATTGGTCTATGCTAATTACTTCCTATATTTATTCACCTGTTCAATCGTTTTCTAGTTGCCTGTGCAAAGAGTTCTCTCTATTTTTGGGCTATTATTATATTTCGTCTGCCTTCTGATATTGACCCTTGGCTTGTTCTTTGACTCTGTTTTTGATCTCCGCCTGCATCAACCCCGGATAGTACCTTGACTTCGTTTGATCTCTGCCTGCCTCTAATCCTCAGCCTGTTTTTGACTTTGCTTGACTTCTGCCTGCCTCGACCCCCTGGCTTGTTCCTCGACTCCGCTTGTTCTCAGCCTATTTATATCATCAACCTGTTCCAGTCTGTCTTGTCTCCTGTGCTGCTTAGAGTATTCCAGTAACCCATTCCTGGTTACCTCTAGGTTGTACTTGTGCCGCACAAGCCCCTGGCAAAACATTACCCTGGGCTCAACTTTCGAGTACATATTTGTCAGGATGAACACCACAAAGTACTTCCCAAGATGTGATCTTGCAACAAGGGTTCCTCCTCCTGGGTGTCACTGGTACACCGTAACAGCAACAGTTAGTCTTCTGACTGAGCATTAGAGTATATGTAGCTCCCAAATATTTGCAGTGCCAAATGCAAATGCTCTGAAAAAGGCCCCATGTGTTATATCTGAAGTGTGTCTTATGTCTCCATCTCATTTGAAGTCTGACTATAATGGGTCTATTCATGAAAATTTGACTTTGAAGGTTGACTTTAATTTTGAGACCAAGTCAAATTTGGCAACAGAGGTTGGAATCTTCACCATTAAAAGTAATGGGAGACAGAATAACTGAAGCTATTTTTGAGACTAAGTCAAACTCAGGTGTCTCAAGAAAAGCTTTGATCATTTCACCTCACATTACTTTCAATGGTGAAGATTTGAACCTGGATTTTTTTTCTATGTCAAACTCAGGTGCTGAAACTGACATAGTCCCAAAATAAAAGTCAACCTCCATAGTCGAATTTTAGTGAATAGACCCAAGTTCGTATCTTACCCATTGAAAGTAATGGGAGGCATAAAGAATTAAGCTATTTTTGAGGCTCTAGGGGCTATTTACTAAAAGGTGTTTTGCAAGTGGGTTGAGGTGAGATGTGGTGAGATATCCCCCCCCCCAAAAAAAAGAAATTGGGCAGACTAGATGGACCGAATGGTTCTTATCTGCCGACACATTCTATGTTTTCTATGCTTCTATGGTGAGTTGAGCTGAGATGCACATCAGGTGCCAAATTTGACTTTCATTATTCTTTTTTGTGAATAGACCCATTAGACTAGGATTCAAGGCCTGTAGGGGCCTTGCATGTAGCCGGATGATGATGCATGTGTGCTGTGCACCACTGCGATATTTGTTATGGTTCAATAATGAAAGGTGAATAGAATAACTAAAATAAAGGAAAGCAGAGGAAGGGATATTTACTAGCAAAACTGTATTTATTTTCCTATAGGATCACTTTTACTTTTTTTTCTTTTTTCATAAAGTAAGATCCATTGTTTATGGAGAGGGATCTTATAATCAGGGTTGTCTTATATTTTAAAAAAATACGGGTAAATAATCCATTTGGAAAATGTAGGTTACAGGATCATTTTAATTTGTCACTTTTAAATTAGCTATGGGAATATTTTTTTTTTACTGTATTGCTTTAAATACTGTTTACTCAGTAATATTAATGTGCAGTTTTTTGATTGAACAACTTAACAACCATACAGTTAAAACTAAATGTGTTTAGTTGAGGCATTTGAAAATGTTGTCAGCATGCTGTATATTTTGACACGTTGTCATTAAATGGAAGAAATAGTAATACTGAATAATTGCATAAAACCAGGTGGCAGACTTTATTTCCACCAAAACAATTAAGAAAACATTCTTCTTAACATGTCAAATTATTTATTGAACAATTTAAAACATTTAAATGTCTGAATAAAGTTACCAGTTATTTGAATAATACTAATAATAGCAAAACAGAATTCGAAGCGTATGAAACTGCGTAAAACTCCATTAAAAATATATTAAATTAAGGTTAGAATTATGAGTACCTATGAAAATGTCCAGTGGTCGGCACAAACATCTTTCATGGAGGAAATGAACTGGATAATTTAATGATGGGTTTTGGAGCTTTACAGATTAGGTCCAGTCAAAAATATTTTAAAGTAGTCAACACTTAGTTAGGTGTTTCTTAGATATCTGTGTCAAAAGCCTTGCCAACAACCAATAATTCTAATAATAATCCTAATAATAATAATAATAAGTTATTTTTTTTATTACGTTAAATGATTATGCTCATGTGTGTTTGTTGCAAAACCAAGGTGAGACATGTTAATTAAATTCATTTTCAGGTCCTTTTGTTGGCAAATGCTGTCTCTTTAAACACCTGAAATGTTAGCACTAGTGGAGTGTTCACGACTAATAAGTGATAACAAATAAATAACAGTTTATTCACAGATTCCAAAGGAAAACAGTATTATATTATTACACATATAAAAAAATGTAAAAACCATAAAATGACACAAATTAATGAGTTTCTTCATTGAATACCCTTTATTTAAACAGTCTAAACACCCAGACTACGTTTTTTCAGTTAAACTGCATAATACCTACAAAGGACTGCACACTCATTCCTGTTTGGTGTGGTACGTGCTCGAATCCCTTATCTATAATATTGGGTAGAACTGGGTATTCTGTAGATATGGCTCCCCGAAAGCTTACATAAAAATGAATTAAAACACCTGAAATCTCTATCTTGTTGCTTGCAGTAAAATCACCATGAATGAGGTCATCTCCAGCTCTGTTCCCAATGTTCTGACCATACAGAGTCCAAAAAGGCCTTACTCGATGATCATTGTTTATGAAAGAGAAATTAATTTTTTTTTCACTTGTGTTTCTATTATAGGAGCCTTCGGGCTTACTTGTGCTTAGTCTGGGTGATACTGGTCCAGTCAGAACTAACAGACCACAACAGTTAGATGCAAGTGGTGAGAGCTCACTCTGATTGGCTGAATGTTTCAGTTTCCTTAAATCTGTGCTACTCCAAGAACCACACCAACATAATTTGATAGTGATAAAAAAAGTCAATTCACTTATTTATTTGAATACTGCTATGGTATGCTCAACTGCTTTACATACAGATAGGGTTTCAGATAGGGTTTCCTAAAAAAATACCGGCCATATGTGTGGGTGGGGCCACCAAAGGGAGGGGTCATGATGGGTGGAGCCACAAAGGGGGTGGTTCCACTCAATGTCCCAATCAGACTGAGCTTCAACCTCCTTGGTACAGATACCAGGTGCCTGGAGCTCAATTTTCATTGTCTTTATGTATATACTTCTCACTGGCATGATAGTATATATAATTTGTGTATCATGATAGGGAGAAAATATACATAATATTTGTATTCAAAACAATAGAGGCTGTCCACCACCTAGTTTTTTGCACCCAGTACTTTGTGTTACTTTATTTTTCATATTTATCCTTGGTTCTACCTTATTGTGTATATCTTGCCAATGAGCAGACACATACACATGCACACAAGCTGCCTCTCACACAAGCTGTCACTTTCACGCAGACACATGGTGTCTCTCTCACACATAAGTTATCACACACACAGACTGTCTCTCTCACACACAGGATCTCTCTCATCCACCTGCTGTATCTTACACACGGGCTGTCTCCCTCACACACAGATACATGCTGTCTCTCTCACACAAAAGCTGTATCTCACACATAAACTCTCTCACACACACAGACTGTCTCTCTCACACACACAGACTGTCTCTCTCACACACAGGCTGCCTCTCACACAGACGTGACAGCTTCCTCTCCCCAACCAAAATACCATGCTTTGCATTGACAGTATATTAGTATAGTGGCCCCAAGACCCTAATTTCTTGCTGTACTGGTAGAATACTGGCCAGGTGGCAACCTTACATACAGAGTGCTGGTACCACTTATTCCATGTTTATCAGCAAGCCAGTCAAAGATGTAACACGTCCACCGTTACTCCTTACCCATCCCAAAAATAATATTATCTCTGCTAAAAAAGTATATATTTAACTGTATATATTATTTTATGTTACACATAATTGGATTACTTAACCCGTTCTCTACAAAGTTAACTATTGAAGGAAAAATAATAGTAAGGTGCTTCAAGAAATGTTTTATCTCTCTTTATATAATAAAATGTATAGTAGTTTTGGGGGGTTTTGTCTTTTTTGTATATGTGACTCCTCACCTCAGAAATAAAAGTGTTTTGCAATCACTTGAGATTAAATACCTGAACAGGTGGTTGATTCTTGTATAGGAGGCACAGTTGATTATCGCACCACATTTTGTGTTAAAAACTGTTCGCTGTGGGATCAAATCAGTTGAACCTTTGTGTCTTTAACAGAAAAAGGTAAGAATATTTATTTTTCACTTGATGTTTACTCCAGCTGTCTTTTTGACAAGTCGACAAGATCCAGAAGCATAACAATTCTTAACAACTGCACTAATTTAACGGGTGTCAGGCATTATGCATTAAATCCTTCTCTTTTGTCTCTAAAGCTTATTTTACACTTTCTGACAACCCCCCCCCCCCCCCCCCAAAACAATTAAGACATCAATTAACACTGAATTGGGCTACCTTCACTGGCTATGGAAATGAGGAATATAACATTGTGCATAGCAAGATTTGTATGGTTCACCTGCTCACTGCCGTGAATTAAGTGAATGGCCCTGATTCGATGCCGGACGTTAATTGAAAAACTGCGTTAAGCTGTAATTTAATGGCCATTTTCGATTCAATGCCAACCGCTAACACAGTTAATGGGTGTGGTAAAATCAATACCGCACCATTAAAAAAAACAATATACTAACACTGAACTGTGTGGTAATTACCACACAAATAGATTCAGTGATACTTTTTTGCCTTTTAACATAACACCTAAAAAATGATTAAACTGTGCATTGGTTGCTTAACACAGCTGATAATTGAATGTTAACCCTTTCAATGCTGTTGGGAACACAAACAGTGCTCCCTATAGCACTGAAAGGGTTAACCTTAGATGGAAAAAAAAGCTGCTCAGCCAAATGATGACAGGCAGTGCCCCAAGTGCCCCTGCCCCCTCCCATTTAATACATGGGGTCAGGAGTTGGCCCAAGTGCCTTAGCCCCCCCCCCCCCCCAATTAATACACAAGGCCAGGGGGCTGCTCAAATGCCCCTGGCCCCCCTTAATTATTCCATGGGGACAGTGTCACAGTGTCCCTGCGGAAACAAATATATTATAAAATGTCCCATGAAGATTTGCAACACCCTCGAGTACTCATCTTTGGAATAGGGAAAGGGGCTCATCCACTCATACAATTTTTTTTTTATAATAATCCACCTAAAAAAACTAATTAAAAAAACCTAAAACCGTCCATCCTCAGAGAAGGATGAATGGAGACTAAAATCTCAGTTTGGTAGGGCTGAGATTTCGATTTTCTTCAGAAGGTGTTTGACTGACTGACTTTCTCCCACCCTGGTGCCAGTCCAACCATTGGCTCATTTTGAAACCAGTTTCCAAATCAGCCAATGGCTGGGTTGGGTCCAGGGAGGCTCCTGAATGGCTTACACAGTTAGTCAATCAGATGTTCTTTAAATACTATGTAGATAAATGTGTCCCTGAACTGTAACATTGTTTCATCAAGCACATTTTATTCAGTATCTTCTTTTGTACAAGTGGACACATATGTATATTATTCATATGCACATTATAATGTCCTACAGATACATAACTATAAACAGAGCCTTAAGATTCAAAGCTTATACAGAGAGAAAGACAATGCTGTCTTTGTTACATCAGTTACATATTTGTTCGTGGAAAGTAATTTATACTTTCAAAAATTAATCATATAATGGAACAATGCTAAACAGTAATATGCAGTAGTATCCATTAAAGACTGAAAGCTTAGCGGTAGTGGTGAATTAACCTTTGAGTCTTCTATAAATTTTTTTAGATATGTGCTACTTGAAAGACCTATGGGTTATTGAATGTTATTTTATGTCAATCTAATTAAAGGAAGGCGACAATTAAATGGTATTAATGTCTGATTTTACTGCGTTTATATATTGTTAGCCAATTAAGTCAGAAATCCCTATATATAACTTTGTAGAAGCTCAACTTTACAATTTTTCAAAAGCATACAGTAAACACATTTTCCCATCTAGCTATAAAAGAAAAGAAATGTGGGAAGACATATATCTACATAAATCTAGTAAAACGCTAATAATTTTTTATTTAAAAAATAACATAGAAAAACAAACATTATAACAATATTAACCCCTTCACAACAATGCCAGTAAATGAACGGATACCCAATGCAACAAATGGATGAACTTTAAAATGGTGCAACTTCTATGTTTTCGCTGTGATTATCAAGAAAAGTAAAGGAGCACAAATATTAATCATTAAAGAGTATACAATTTATGTGATATAGTTCTGTGCAACTTTGTGCAAAAAAAGCAAATAATAAAAATACTTATATATTCACTGTTGATTGAAGAGTTCAAATTGTTGTATATTTCTCAAAAAGAGGAAAAAAAAGAAATAATAGTGCTTTTCGTCTGACAAGGTGATATACTGGGTTAACTTGTATGGATAATACTCACAGATTTAAGAGCAGTATACTGCTCTTTTTATGGGCGAATGAGGGGATCCCTGGCAGTGTATAGGGAATACTGATGTCAGCTGGTCTGCAAAGTAGCTCCCCCGAAGTGTTAATTCTCAGAATGCATTCATATATATGAAAAGGAAAATGCCACCATAGAAAAGTATTGTACAAACAAAATACTTTAATTAAGAGATAAAAAGTGAAGGCTTACTTAAAAGTCTATGAGTACAATCACGTAACTCACAAAAGCGCTTTGTTAAAAGGCATGAAACTCTGCTTGCAGCGAATGAAGGATCATGCAGCAGAAAAGGCACCAAGGATTCGAAGAAAACCGCCGGATAGATCTGCTGTTTGCAAAGGTCTTCGTGACGGCTGAAACACAAAGTATCACGGAGAGGAGGGGGCGTGTCACAGACGCGTTTCGCCAGGCGTGGCTTCCTCAGGTGCACGCCTCCCTCCTCTTGGCGAGTCTCTTATATCCATGTCTTGTGGGCACACCTCCTCTCCGTGTTGCTCTCTAATTGGCTGTCACGTTGCTTACTCCACATGGTTGATTGCACAGATGGAAAGGTCATTTTCCTCATATACAAAAAAGCAGCACAGTATATACAAATAAAGAAAGGGTGCATTATATTTATAAAGCGGCATAAACCTTATCCAAGAGCATTAAAAATGTATGTAATATTATTTAAAAACGGCATAATCTCTATCCAAATTTCACATTTATGAAAAAGGGAATGCACTGTTTTTTACACGAAAATATCATAATATATTATATTCAAAGGACAAAGCAATCTTATTAGGGAACAATGTAATATTATGGATATATACAATATTACTTAAGCATGACATAATATCTTACATAGTATCGCAATTGTGCAAAAAGGAATGCAATATTTTTACACAAAAAAAAACATAAAAAATGCGTTTAACCAACTTACTGATCTCTATTTATGGGTATTGCAATTAAAAAATCTTACTTTGTGAAGAAAGGTGTATGTAGAATCTATATAAGTATATTCTCTTATGTTTGTATGCATATAATAGATCTTAAAAAACGTTGGCTACGCAAATTACATTTCTCAAAGATTTCCAATTACCTATTAATACCTCTTATATAAATAAACACAGTCTATACAAAAACTCTCTGATTGGTCCATATGTCTCTAAAACTTCAAGAGAAAGGGAAGAAAAAATTAGAAAATTATTATTATATGTAGTTTTTATTTTTGTAGCACAACAAAAACCAGGAAATGAAAGGAAAAAAAGGGAAAGGAGAAAAAGAAAAAATAATTTTAAATGGCTTATATGTAGAAAGTCATATAGGGGGGGGTCCATAAAGGGGCACTTCCATAAGTGAGTTCTACAAAAAATTGAACAGATCAAATTGTATGTTTAAATCTGATGGAGCAAGGGTTTTTAGGTTGTACACCCACTTCATCTCAATTTGTCCTATTTTTCTGATGAAATCTTCTCCCCACCAATGTTTTTTTAAAAGTACTATCCCCATAAAATGTAATTGTCCAGGGTCTGCTTGGTGATGTGTAGTGAAATGTGAAGATACACTATGCTCCATATATTTGTTATGTATATTGTTCATGTGTTCCCCTATTCTCTTATGTAAGGGGCGGGTGGTTCTGCCCACATATTGTGGACCACAAGGACAAGTTAATACGTAAATAACATTATTCGATTTACATGTTATTAATGATTTAATTTCATATTCTTTAGGGTCGTGGTGAGAACTAAATTTTGAGATCTTGTTACCCCTCATGACTCGACTAGAGGTGCATGCTTTGCATGTTTTGCACCTATAAAAACCATTAGAAACGCCAAAAAACTATTTGTCCTTTTTATTTTCTCTCAGGTAGCTTTTATTAAGGACAGAACCAATATTAGGGGCACCTTTATATGTGATGCTTGGTTTTTCAGTTAGAATATTTTTAAGTATCGGGTCTTTCAATAAAAGCTGCCAATGTTTGTGGAGGATTTTCTGAAGGTATTTACAATCTTGGTTATAATCTGTTAGTAGTGTTATTCTTTCTGTTCTTATGTTTTTATCCACTTTTGTCTGGTTTTTAGATTAATTTCTAATTTCTAACAAAGATTTTTGAATAAGATCTTCAGGATACTGTTTGTCCTGGAAATCTGTGCATAACTTCTTCGTTTGTTCCAAAAATATCGCCTCATCTGTACAGTTTCGTTTTAATCTGGAAAATTGATTCTTTGGAATATTAGTGAGCCATGGGGAAAAGTGGCCGCTGTCAAATCTAATGTAACTATTAACATCCACATTCTTAAAATTGTAAAAAAAAAAGCTGTGATTAGCACTATTTCCACTTTCTTAAAGGTCTCACAAGTGAGAATATTCAGCTAAGCTAAAAAAAAGATAGTCACCGAGACTGTATATTATAGTAACATAGTAATTTAGGTTGAAAAAAGACACAAGTCCATCAAGTTCAACCCTTCTACCTATCATTCCAACTTTTGATCCAGAAAAAGACAAAAACCCCTAAGGAAGCTATTTCGAATTTTGCCTCCTAGGGGGGAAAATTCCTTCTTGACTCCAAGGGGCAATCAGATTTCGCCTTGGATCTATAAGCTCTATTATTAATTCGTTTTCTATTATTAATAACCCTGTATGTTCTGCTTTTCTAAAAAAAAAACATCCAGACCATTTTTAAATGCATCTATTGTGGTTGATAGCACTACCTTTCTTGGCAGTGAGTACCGTAACTTTATTTTCCTTACCGTAAAGAATCCCTTCCTTTGCTGTTTATGAAATCTTTGCTCTTCTAGTCTCAGAGGGTGACCTCTTGTTCTTTGTACATTTCTGTTAGTGAACAGGTCACTGGAGAGCTCTTTATATTGGTCCTGCACATATTTATATAATGTTATCATATCCCCTCTGTGATGCCTTTTTTCTAAAGTATATAAATGCAATTTTTTAAGTCTCTCTTCATAACTGAGATCCTCCAATCCCCTTATTAATTTTGAAGCTCTCCTTTGCACTTTTTCTAGTTCCTTAATATCCTTTTTAATGACTGGTGCCCAGAATTGTTCTGCATATTCAAGGTGAGGTCTTACCATTGATTTGTAAAGAGGCAAGACGATATCCTCTTCCCGTGAATCTATACCTCATTTTATACATCACTGATCTGTCAATGATCCTCCCTCATAGTTACATGACAATCAGTGTAAAATAACAACATGAGACACTTGTGCTTCTGTTCTATTGATAATGTACATAGATATTACAGTGGAGGAGATGTGACCCAGAGGTTTGCCCAAAGAGATGACTTCTTTCTATTTCTATTTGTATAATTTTTTTACATTTTCATTTTTACTTTTTACTTTATTTTTTTTATTTTTTTTATTTTATTCTTATTAATTTGTGTTCCATTTACATTTTTCATTACTAAAATTATACATTTTATCATTTTTTATGTTTATTTTTTGACCATTCATATTGTATTTCTATTTAATTTTTTTTTTCTGTTTTTGTTTTTACTTATTTTTAATAGTTATTGGTAGAAGTACTGGAGAGAATTAATTGCAGTATAATAGGTGCAATTGCATTTGTCTTACATACCTGATGCTTTATTTTCTATTTATGTATGTATGTATGTATGTTTTATGTAACAAACCGCCATTTATCTTTCATTACAATCCTGTTAGGGTCTGTTGTCCATGAACCTATTTTCATTATGCATTGGACATATGACTGCCCACTCATACTGCAAGAAAGCCAATTTCCTGTGAGTGGGGTGACACTGATGCCCACATTATTAGCATTTTGAAAACATAATTACTGAAATGATTGTGAGAAAAAGTAGGATGGAACTTTCTTTATAGCTTCAGAGTGAGTGGAACTCCATTAGGATGAACATAGGTGGCAATTGTTTATCTGGATTGAAGGACTGTATTAGAATTGTTCAGTGGGTTAGGGTGTGTGTGTATCGTGTCTGTATTACTGTATCATGCATTACCTGGAGGAAGTCAGGTGGATCCCAATGAAATGCGTAGGATGTGGGTTTTATTGGTTTTTTACTCTTTCATTGTTTTATTGATGTGTTCTGGTACTGCTTTTTTTCCGGCCCCCAGAGCAGATTGACAGTATATTTTGGAGTGACTATTTCCATGTTTAATAGGGATCCACAGGACGTCTACTGGTAATCTTTTTTCTGAACATGCGTAGCACTAGAGATATGTTGGTTGTGAGTTTTATCTGAATATGGTGTGTTAAATTTTCTATAACAATATCCCGCTACTTTTCTTTCACACATGCCCACCTCAGCCTCTGAAGAGACATCCAGCATTCTGTTTGTACATTTATATATGTTGTTGATTCCTGGAGAATCTCTCTTTGATGATATTGTCTTTTTGTGACTGGGGGAGGGGTAAAGTGTTTAGCTGTTTAAAGGAGTGTGTTATCTGTTTTTTTCTATATATATTAACCCCTTCACAACAATGCCAGTAAATGAACGGATACCCAATGCAACAAATGGATGAACTTTAAAATGGTGCAACTTCTATGTTTTCGCTGTGATTATCAAGAAAAGTAAAGGAGCACAAATATTAATCATTAAAGAGTATACAATTTATGTGATATAGTTCTGTGCAACTTTGTGCAAAAAAAGCAAATAATAAAAATACTTATATATTCACTGTTGATTGAAGAGTTCAAATTGTTGTATATTTCTCAAAAAGAGGAAAAAAAAGAAATAATAGTGCTTTTCGTCTGACAAGGTGATATACTGGGTTAACTTGTATGGATAATACTCACAGATTTAAGAGCAGTATACTGCTCTTTTTATGGGCGAATGAGGGGATCCCTGGCAGTGTATAGGGAATACTGATGTCAGCTGGTCTGCAAAGTAGCTCCCCCGAAGTGTTAATTCTCAGAATGCATTCATATATATGAAAAGGAAAATGCCACCATAGAAAAGTATTGTACAAACAAAATACTTTAATTAAGAGATAAAAAGTGAAGGCTTACTTAAAAGTCTATGAGTACAATCACGTAACTCACAAAAGCGCTTTGTTAAAAGGCATGAAACTCTGCTTGCAGCGAATGAAGGATCATGCAGCAGAAAAGGCACCAAGGATTCGAAGAAAACCGCCGGATAGATCTGCTGTTTGCAAAGGTCTTCGTGACGGCTGAAACACAAAGTATCACGGAGAGGAGGGGGCGTGTCACAGACGCGTTTCGCCAGGCGTGGCTTCCTCAGGTGCACGCCTCCCTCCTCTTGGCGAGTCTCTTATATCCATGTCTTGTGGGCACACCTCCTCTCCGTGTTGCTCTCTAATTGGCTGTCACGTTGCTTACTCCACATGGTTGATTGCACAGATGGAAAGGTCATTTTCCTCATATACAAAAAAGCAGCACAGTATATACAAATAAAGAAAGGGTGCATTATATTTATAAAGCGGCATAAACCTTATCCAAGAGCATTAAAAATGTATGTAATATTATTTAAAAACGGCATAATCTCTATCCAAATTTCACATTTATGAAAAAGGGAATGCACTGTTTTTTACACGAAAATATCATAATATATTATATTCAAAGGACAAAGCAATCTTATTAGGGAACAATGTAATATTATGGATATATACAATATTACTTAAGCATGACATAATATCTTACATAGTATCGCAATTGTGCAAAAAGGAATGCAATATTTTTACACAAAAAAAAACATAAAAAATGCGTTTAACCAACTTACTGATCTCTATTTATGGGTATTGCAATTAAAAAATCTTACTTTGTGAAGAAAGGTGTATGTAGAATCTATATAAGTATATTCTCTTATGTTTGTATGCATATAATAGATCTTAAAAAACGTTGGCTACGCAAATTACATTTCTCAAAGATTTCCAATTACCTATTAATACCTCTTATATAAATAAACACAGTCTATACAAAAACTCTCTGATTGGTCCATATGTCTCTAAAACTTCAAGAGAAAGGGAAGAAAAAATTAGAAAATTATTATTATATGTAGTTTTTATTTTTGTAGCACAACAAAAACCAGGAAATGAAAGGAAAAAAAGGGAAAGGAGAAAAAGAAAAAATAATTTTAAATGGCTTATATGTAGAAAGTCATATAGGGGGGGGTCCATAAAGGGGCACTTCCATAAGTGAGTTCTACAAAAAATTGAACAGATCAAATTGTATGTTTAAATCTGATGGAGCAAGGGTTTTTAGGTTGTACACCCACTTCATCTCAATTTGTCCTATTTTTCTGATGAAATCTTCTCCCCACCAATGTTTTTTTAAAAGTACTATCCCCATAAAATGTAATTGTCCAGGGTCTGCTTGGTGATGTGTAGTGAAATGTGAAGATACACTATGCTCCATATATTTGTTATGTATATTGTTCATGTGTTCCCCTATTCTCTTATGTAAGGGGCGGGTGGTTCTGCCCACATATTGTGGACCACAAGGACAAGTTAATACGTAAATAACATTATTCGATTTACATGTTATTAATGATTTAATTTCATATTCTTTAGGGTCGTGGTGAGAACTAAATTTTGAGATCTTGTTACCCCTCATGACTCGACTAGAGGTGCATGCTTTGCATGTTTTGCACCTATAAAAACCATTAGAAACGCCAAAAAACTATTTGTCCTTTTTATTTTCTCTCAGGTAGCTTTTATTAAGGACAGAACCAATATTAGGGGCACCTTTATATGTGATGCTTGGTTTTTCAGTTAGAATATTTTTAAGTATCGGGTCTTTCAATAAAAGCTGCCAATGTTTGTGGAGGATTTTCTGAAGGTATTTACAATCTTGGTTATAATCTGTTAGTAGTGTTATTCTTTCTGTTCTTATATTTTTATCCACTTTTGTCTGGTTTTTAGATTAATTTCTAATTTCTAACAAAGATTTTTGAATAAGATCTTCAGGATACTGTTTGTCCTGGAAATCTGTGCATAACTTCTTCGTTTGTTCCAAAAATATCGCCTCATCTGTACAGTTTCGTTTTAATCTGGAAAATTGATTCTTTGGAATATTAGTGAGCCATGGGGAAAAGTGGCCGCTGTCAAATCTAATGTAACTATTAACATCCACATTCTTAAAATTGTAAAAAAAAAAGCTGTGATTAGCACCATTTCCACTTTCTTAAAGGTCTCACAAGTGAGAATATTCAGCTAAGCTAAAAAAAAGATAGTCACCGAGACTGTATATTATAGTAACATAGTAATTTAGGTTGAAAAAAGACACAAGTCCATCAAGTTCAACCCTTCTACCTATCATTCCAACTTTTGATCCAGAAAAAGACAAAAACCCCTAAGGAAGCTATTTCGAATTTTGCCTCCTAGGGGGGAAAATTCCTTCTTGACTCCAAGGGGCAATCAGATTTCGCCTTGGATCTATAAGCTCTATTATTAATTCGTTTTCTATTATTAATAACCCTGTATGTTCTGCTTTTCTAAAAAAAAAACATCCAGACTATTTTTAAATGCATCTATTGTGGTTGATAGCACTACCTTTCTTGGCAGTGAGTACCGTAACTTTATTTTCCTTACCGTAAAGAATCCCTTCCTTTGCTGTTTATGAAATCTTTGCTCTTCTAGTCTCAGAGGGTGACCTCTTGTTCTTTGTACATTTCTGTTAGTGAACAGGTCACTGGAGAGCTCTTTATATTGGTCCTGCACATATTTATATAATGTTATCATATCCCCTCTGTGATGCCTTTTTTCTAAAGTATATAAATGCAATTTTTTAAGTCTCTCTTCATAACTGAGATCCTCCAATCCCCTTATTAATTTTGAAGCTCTCCTTTGCACTTTTTCTAGTTCCTTAATATCCTTTTTAATGACTGGTGCCCAGAATTGTTCTGCATATTCAAGGTGAGGTCTTACCATTGATTTGTAAAGAGGCAAGACGATATCCTCTTCCCGTGAATCTATACCTCATTTTATACATCACTGATCTGTCAATGATCCTCCCTCATAGTTACATGACAATCAGTGTAAAATAACAACATGAGACACTTGTGCTTCTGTTCTATTGATAATGTACATAGATATTACAGTGGAGGAGATGTGACCCAGAGGTTTGCCCAAAGAGATGACTTCTTTCTATTTCTATTTGTATAATTTTTTTAAATTTTCATTTTTACTTTTTACTTTATTTTTTTTATTTTTTTTTCTTTTATTCTTATTAATTTGTGTTCCATTTACATTTTTCATTACTAAAATTATACATTTTATCATTTTTTATGTTTATTTTTTGACCATTCATATTGTATTTCTATTTAATTTTTTTTTTCTGTTTTTGTTTTTACTTATTTTTAATAGTTATTGGTAGAAGTACTGGAGAGAATTAATTGCAGTATAATAGGTGCAATTGCATTTGTCTTACATACCTGATGCTTTATTTTCTATTTATGTATGTATGTATGTATGTTTTATGTAACAAACCGCCATTTATCTTTCATTACAATCCTGTTAGGGTCTGTTGTCCATGAACCTATTTTCATTATGCATTGGACATATGACTGCCCACTCATACTGCAAGAAAGCCAATTTCCTGTGAGTGGGGTGACACTGATGCCCACATTATTAGCATTTTGAAAACATAATTACTGAAATGATTGTGAGAAAAAGTAGGATGGAACTTTCTTTATAGCTTCAGAGTGAGTGGAACTCCATTAGGATGAACATAGGTGGCAATTGTTTATCTGGATTGAAGGACTGTATTAGAATTGTTCAGTGGGTTAGGGTGTGTGTGTATCGTGTCTGTATTACTGTATCATGCATTACCTGGAGGAAGTCAGGTGGATCCCAATGAAATGCGTAGGATGTGGGTTTTATTGGTTTTTTACTCTTTCATTGTTTTATTGATGTGTTCTGGTACTGCTTTTTTTCCGGCCCCCAGAGCAGATTGACAGTATATTTTGGAGTGACTATTTCCATGTTTAATAGGGATCCACAGGACGTCTACTGGTAATCTTTTTTCTGAACATGCGTAGCACTAGAGATATGTTGGTTGTGAGTTTTATCTGAATATGGTGTGTTAAATTTTCTATAACAATATCCCGCTACTTTTCTTTCACACATGCCCACCTCAGCCTCTGAAGAGACATCCAGCATTCTGTTTGTACATTTATATATGTTGTTGATTCCTGGAGAATCTCTCTTTGATGATATTGTCTTTTTGTGACTGGGGGAGGGGTAAAGTGTTTAGCTGTTTAAAGGAGTGTGTTATCTGTTTTTTTCTATATATATCCTGGTTAGGAGAAGACATTAAAGTGGTTGGAGGGTAAACTTGGCACTGAGAATTGATTTTGAGGTAGACATGTCACTGGGACGATATTTTGGTAGCAGGCATGACTACCATGAAAGTGATAAAAGTGCTGAAAGTGATTTGTGACCATGGGTAAGCAACAGCATTGTCCGTAGTGGACATTTACTTTACTTTGTGACAGACAATTATATGATGTTCTATGGACCTTCATGTACCTTGAGATCCCTGTTAGCGGCACTATAATGGAGAAGAATGGGTAGACCCTGAAGAAAAAGGAGTGCAACAAATGAGAGTTCAAAAGTAATGTTGCATGCCTAGAGAATCACAAAACCTAAATACCTGCCCTAGGTCTATTTCACTAAAAAAGGTGCCTGCACTAAAGAGGTGAGCAGTCATTATTATAATTAAAAACATTAATATTTCTACTATATTTTAATCCCCTTTAATAAATGCCTTCCTCTCTCTGTCATTGTTCTTTGAAACCTTCTGCCTCTGGCCTACTCATTTATTTTTTGTCCTCTAATTAAAAATTATATATGCAAGTATGGCATTATCATTTTATCAAGAGGTCTGGTACAGCAAATAGAAAATTAATTATATAACAATCATGGCTACATTTCTCATTTTGTTTAATGTGCCAACAATCTCCTATGAGCATCTAATTGAAAACTGGAATAGTGTCATTACAGCTGTTTTATGACCAGTTCCTATCAATAAGTAGACTTACATTGTGTCAAGCCTCTTTGGCCAGTCAGGGGTCTTCCTCTCCTGCCCCCTGGTCAAGCAGTAGGTGTTAGATTATTATCCTTCCTAGAAGTTTTGTCCATCAGAGTTTCAGTAAGAGATCAAATTATCTTGCTTAAAAGAAACATCCCAAAATAACTTCAAAGTCTTTCTTGCTCCTGGACCAATATAGTAAAACAATCTTCCTAGCTGAAATCCATTCTAAAAATACACTTAGATGTCCCATGTATGATTTTTGTATTGGCACAGAATTAGAATTTGCTCTTATACGTTTTTTACCTCTATTTAGTTAAAACCTCTGAACACTGACTGAACAGCAGTTCAACCCTATCTACCTCAGGTTAAATAAACAAAATAATACACCCACAGTTTTAACCAACCTTCAGAATACTCTTCAGTTAAGTTACACTGCAGTGCTATGTCCTGCTCCCAGTCATACACATGCCTCCCAACTGTCTTGCATTGTTCCGATTTTGAGACTCTGTCCCTCCAAGCTGCCCCACTGTAGTTTTTTTCCCACTTTTTTGAACAGAGGTAGGGCTCAACAGTTTAGTGGAATTCAATATTGCAATCCTGCATTCCAAATCTCATTCTCCACTATCCACTGCACAGCATTGCTCTTATGCGCAGTAGCACTGCAAGTTTGAATGACATGGCTTCCATGCATTGCAGAAGTGCTGACACTTGACATCCTGAGCTCAGCCACTCTGTATCCCAATTTGCACAGGGTAGAAGCTGGGAGCTATATATATTCCATTCTGGCTACAACTACTGCAACCTGAGCTTTCAAGATTTCTGAACCTTCTATTTAAGTGCATGTGAATGGGTAGAGGCTATGAAGGTTTCTGGGTCCTAAAAAACACCCGTCCACACCTCTGCTATACACACTGGAGCCTATTTAGTAAAAAACAAGATTGGATTGGTTGTTTCTTAATATTTTTTGCCGACATGGATTTTTTAGTAGTAGGTTTATTTATTTTCAACTGGCCTACTTCCCTGAGCTGAAGATGAGGAGCAAGGGTGTCGCTGATCACGAGGTGACATGTAATTCAGGTAATATTTTTTTTACAGGGCACTGTCTTTGTGCCAGGGGGTGGGTAAGGTTCATTTTATTTAATTAAGTTATTAATTATGTTATCCAGGGTGCCTTAGGGTGTTCTCTGGATAAGGAAGTGGAAAATAATGCATAGGGGTATGCCTGGTATTTGGGCAAATGAAGAGATGGACAAATACAATGCAAAACTGGTGGCCCATTGTTAAAATGTCAAAAAAAATGGTATGGGTGTGCTTACCTGGTGGTAGGCAGGGTCAATATCCATTCATTATGTGTTATATGCATACAGACTTTTTGTGTGTTCACCCACAAAAAAAATCTTTATAAAGGCTAACGAAGTTAGTCTGGCTTTTGCTTTAAGTCTTTTCATTTTCATTCTTTTTTGTATTTACATTTAGCTTTTATCGTTTATGTTTATCATTGTGGTCAAGTCCTCTGAAAGTAAGATCCAGCATACTGGTCTACACTAACGACACGGTCATAGAGATATGGAAGCGCTTCTCTTGGGATATATATCTATAGGGACAAAATGAAGCCACAACCAAGCAAATTATATACACCCATTTTTATCTATTAATTTGGTCTTCCTGTGTCAGAGACAATGGTGCAACATGAAGATTGAAGGAGAAAATAAAATCAATAAAATCAACACTAATCTATTGTACTGCATTCAATGATAAATTGATATTTAATTTTTATGTAATAGTATGTAGATAAAGTTAGACATGTTTGCAAAAACAAAAATATATAAATAATAAAATAGAAAAAAAATATCATGAATCAAAGCCTTTGAGAAACTAAAAGTAAACTCAGCCTGTAGCTCACAGTCACCTCTGTGAATAAATTATATTTTTCACACTGGTAATTTAGATTCAATAAAAACGTATATACATTTGAAATATATTAGTTAGGGCAGCAGATGGCATGTTAATACAAACGAAACACGCAAGACAGTTTTTAAACTCAATTATATACAGACAGGTTAAGTTAGGAATCATAAAGTCTTCACTCCATAGCAGCCATTCATCACTATATTTTCTCTAAAATACAACATACGTGAAAAATACTGAAAATGTGACCAAGCTCATGTAAACTTTTCTTACACAGGCATAAGCTTTAACCTTTGACATTGTAATTAGGTAATTCAATACGTTTACAAGTTAGGAAGAAACCACCACTCCCTGATCTCTCACTTCTCTCTCTTCTTTCCTGGTTGTGCATGTGAGCAGACATGGGTTAGGTTTTACCTTGGTGAAGTGTGGGTGAGGTTTAGTTGGTATTGTTGTTTCAGCTTTTATTGTTGCTGTTCTATTGTTGTTGTTCTAGTTATCTAGAATGTGTGTCATTACTTGCGTTACCGTTGTTTTGTCTCTGAATAAATGTTTTTTAAAGTAGACGGACCAGAGTTTATATATGCGTACATAATTCATATAGTTTGGTTATACACCACACCTCTAGTGATCCTATCATTACTGGGACCACTTTGGCCTTCACTTTTCACATTCTCTCTAGCTTATCTTTCAGGCCCTGTACTTCTCCAGCTTTTCATATTCCTTGCTGTACTGTAGACTTCACACACACCAAAGTTTCATACCACAGATGTGCACACACCTGCATGTCCTTAGAAAAACCAAATATATATAATATATATGTATGTATATAATGTATGTATATGTAAATATATATATATATATATATATATATATATATATATATATATATATATATATATATATATATGTATATATACAAAATCCAAAGATCAGCGCACTCACCACAAAGCAGGTAGGAGAAAAACTCTTAAAGCTATAGGTTTCATTAAAGCTTCTTAAAAACACCTGTCTTTCTAAGATAACAAAATTGGAGATTTGGTCACATATATGGCCATATTATGCTAAGCCCAGCACTACGTAATAGTACTCCAATATTGGTGGATCCTAACACTAAATACTGTTGCTTGTAGGAACAGCTATGGGAGCGTGTTTTGTCCCATCCTATGCCAACACGTTTCTGGTGGGAGCGTCAGTTTATTTTTGGAGATACCAATTGGTTTAGATCCAGGATGGTGCAGTATGGACGCTACATCGATGACCTGCTGGTGGTATGGCAGGGTGATTTTGCAAATAAAAAAAAAAACAAGACAAATAAATACAATACATACTATACAATCATAAAATTCAGATTGGGACTAACCTTTACGCAGGGATAGGATATTCTAAAATGCTTATCATTATTCAATGAAACTATTATTATGTCCAGGGCTTACTTTCTACTCTCGAGTTTAGCTACCTATACATTATAGGCTACATATTTCTTGTTTGTCAGCTGCCTCGTCCAACCTAATTCCTTTTCCATGAACAGTTGATATGTTATTTGGTCAGAAAGCTATTTCTTAATAAAAGGGAGACTAGATTTCCAATTACGTGTGATTATAATTTTAACCACAGCCATACAATGCTTGGGTAACTAAATTAATTTTCAAAAGGAGAAGTGCAAATTCTGGAGTAGGAGATAAAATGGAAAATATCATAGACCCACTTCCAACACTTCCTAACTGCCAGACAGCCCCACCAAATGTGTAAAAATTAACCGGTACCAGAACCGCATATCCAGCAGTTTGGAGGGTACTGTGGGAACATCATGGTGAGATGGTTAGGGACCAAGTACCATCTATTGTCTACTTTATATTGATTCTCCACAATATTCAGACAATGTACATTTTTATTAACCTTTTTTAGAGACAATAGCCATTCGGCAATAGGAATTTTGTGTTTAGTTCTTTCTCCCAAGACTCAATTGCACTAATATGGTTATTGTAAACTATCGATAAAGCCTTTTTAGCCTTGGACAGAACCTTGTCCACTGTATCATAACAGAAAATCTTAATTAACAAATTGTCCCTCTTACAGGTGGAATTATACATGGAGATGGACAGAAAGCCTTTAATCCTTAGATAATTAAATTTCTCTGTGGGTGGGATCTGCCATTTCACTGAGAGATCTGAAAAGATCTTAAATTTACCATCTAACATCAATTCTCTCACCATCTTATCTCCTAAATCTGTCCATTTTTCAGGGAAATATCATCCATTACAAGTTCCAGCGCTCTAATTTTATACGTATCCAGAATATTACCCTCAAGACCCAAAAGCCTTCTAATAGGTTGCCATGCTTGAACCGTCTGGCCCATAACCATGTTTTGTGTCATAAGGACTTCCAAGCTTGGCCTATCCATCCTTGACCATATGAGCCCATCCAGCTGTTTACGTCACTTTCCCGTTCTAGCAGAAACCAGGGAACTAAATGGTTGGCCGTCACTTGTAAGTAATATATGTGGACAAGCATATTTGCTGAGAAACAGTCTTTTATCAGGGGGAAGTAAAGCCCTCCCTTGTTATAATTCTTTGCCAATAAGTTTGCACCCATTCTCGGCTTTTTCCCCTTCCACACAAAGGCGTAAAGCTCTTCTGGACCATCTCTAACCAGGCAGTAGGGACCGATATAGGACCATTTTGGAACAATATAAGAATTCAGTATATTAATTTTCCCCCACCAAGATGTTTCCCCTTGCCGCCACTCCCTCAACCATCCGTTAGTCTGTCTGAAAAGTCTCAAAAACTTTACTTCCATAATATTATATGTAGCTCCTGGGATGACTAATCCCAAGTAATTAATTTGATTGCTGGACCAGTCAAAAGGAAATCGCTGTTTTAAAGCTTTTAACAGAGGATCCGAGATGTTAATCAAAAGGACCCTAGATTTCTCCGTATTCAGTTTGTAGTTAGAAATACCGCTGTAACGATCAATCTCATCCATCAACTGAACTAGAGATACTTGTGGGGATGTGATGGTAATAAGAATGTCATCCACATACAGTGAAATTTTCAGATCCAACCCATTTGGTTTGAAAGCCTTAATTTGCTTATTATTCCTAATGCTCACTGCAAGTGGCTCAATGGATAGGATGTAGAGGAGTGGCGACAGCGGGCTACCCTGGCGTGTACCATTCGTCATCTCAAACCATGCCGAACATATATTTGTCCCACTTTTCTAGCTGACGGAGAAGTGTAAAGTTTTCAAAAGTATCTCAATGCAAATTATTTCAATTTGTCCCTTACTCTGAATTGGGAAGTTTCTAGCATAGAATTTCTGGGTCTTAAACTTGAGGGCAATGAGGCAATTGGAATAATTGAAACTAATAACTTTAGGAAAAAGACAGCTGGTAACATGATCTTCCAGGCTAGATCCAGTCACCCAAGGCATACCTTCTATGGAATAGCTAAAGGAGAATGTATCCGTATGCAAAGGAATTGTTCTTCCAGTGAAGGTTTTGAAAGTGAAGCCGCTAAAGTTAAGGATAGGCTCTTATCCGGGACTATTCAGAGGAATGTACACAAAAGTGTACAAGTAAAACAGATGGATAGAAATACTCTTTTGGGAAACAGTAGGGACACTAAGAGACAGGTCAAAGATCTAAAATTGGACAATAGGCCAATTTTTGTGACTCAGTTAAAAAAAATCGTCAAGAAACTATAGTAAAACAACATTTGTCAATTTTAAAAACAAAATTTTGAAAGATGGCTTAAGATTTGTTACAAGGAAGAGTAGATTCTTAGGGTCGTTAATATCACCCAGTCATCTAAGTAATAAATGACCAACAAGATATACATGGTTGCATTGTAAGGGACCTTTTAAATGTGGGGGCATCTGCAAATGTTGTGAATATGTGATGGCAGGACCCAGATTTAGATCATCATTTACACATAGGGAATATGACATCAAAACATTTATAAATTGTAATTCCACACATGTGGTCTATATGATCATATGTATGACATGCTGCAAACAATCCGTGGGCAAGACCAAACAAACATTGAAAGAGAGACTATGAGAACATATTAATGACATAGAGGTAAAGGAGGAAACACCTTCAATGGTGAAACCAGGGAGACCTACGTTATTTTAGATTCCAGGGAACAAAGAAACTACACTGAATAATAGAGAAATATACTGGATCTTCATGTTGGAGACCAGAAGACCTAAGAGTCTAAATACTGAGTGGGACGTGTCTTACTATTTTAAATAACACCAGAATTATTACCCCTGTCATTAATAGGGTCACCAGTATTGATAGTTATTCCTATCTATCTTTATCTTACATATATATTATGTATGTTGCCTATTTACATAATGTCTATGATTATTATTATCATCATTATTCTTTATGTTTTCTACTTATTTTGCAGTATGGCTTGTTTTTCATGTTTTCTGTATGCAAAGTTGATAAGCAGTGGTTATTAAGGTGCAGTGTGCATGTTATCTGCCCAACTGAATTGGTTGGGAGTACCAAGGTTTTTCTATCTGTAAGATATTGGGGTTAGCCCCGATACTGTGTATATTCACTTTATGGCTAGGTTTGGTCTAAATATTGATATTCCATTAAGGTTTACATTTTAGATTTTAAATGGTCAAACTGTCTCAAATTAATCAGTCACCGAGCATCATACATGCTTTATCGTTAATTTGGCTCTGATAAGTGGTTACCAGTTGGACATACACATGGTATTCTATAATTGCTGCATCCAAGACTATTCAGATTCCCTATTCCCATGTAACACTATTAATACTGTGTTTTGATACATTATTATGTATGTGGCTTTCTCTGTTGAATATTGGCTTAGGGTTTTTTTTTTTTTATTAATGGGCAAACTCTGACATACTAGTGAACAAACTGGCTCTGTGTGTAAGTGTGAGTATGCATGTCTAAGAGTCAGACTGTGTATGTAAATGTGACTCTGTGTGTGTTAATGTGAGTATGCATGTCTAAGTGTAAGTATGCATATTAAAGTGTGAGTATGACTGTCTAAGTGTGAGTATGCATGTCTAAGAGTCAGACTGTGTGTGTAGGTATGCGTGTGTAAGTGTGAGTGTGTGTGAGTAAATTCAGGTTTTTTAAGTTGACTTACAGTTTTTTTATATTTTAAAAAAGAAATATTAGTAGGGGATCAACAATTTACAGTGCTATATAATTCCCCTTCCCATAATGCCTTCCCTCCCCTATCTCAACTCCCACAAAAATATACAAGCATACATGAATAGGGGATCAACAATTTACACTGGTAGCCCTCCCTCCCCTTTCTTACCTCCCACAAACATGACATGCTCCCTCCCCTTTCTTACCTCCCACAAACATAACATACTGTTTACAAATTCTAAAAATTACAAATATTCTTGAAAACATACAAAAATGTGTGGGTGTTTTTTACATTTTAAAGTTGGGAAGGCGTGCCAAATACAGGATCAGCCCTGGGTGCCAAATGTTCTAGATATGCCCCTGTGTATATACAATTATATATATAACAAAGCTCGGCACTAGAATAGGTTTCACATGCCAAGATCTTATGCCACAGACCTGCAGACTATTTTATTGGTATACTGCTAATTTATTTTTTAGGATATGAAGTTACTGATGGTTAAAACTAGCAATTGTCTCTCAGCTGTAACACTTGGATGAATGTCATCTGGTGCCTTAGTTATATTAAGCCTTACAAATGTGCTCTCATCCCATTGACCATGTTTTTTTTGATAGCCAGTCATTTAGTAACAAACAGCTTGTAGTTCATACTTTCTGTTAAATAGTCCAACTCTTTAAGGGCTGTTCTGTAAAAGTGAGCTGCCCAAAAAAATAAGCATTACTATCTTATTTGAAAAGATTGGCAAGTTCTAGAATCACTTTAAGGTAATAAAACTGATATATAGAAAGCCAAAAAGAATGATAGAGAGTGAGAGAGAGAAATATGGATCTATTCACTAAAAAATCGATCACAGCTCGAGGAGGTCACAAAAATTTTACTTTGGGGGTTGACTTTCATTTTGAAACGCTTGGAGTTATTCACTAAAAAGTGAGTTGAGATGAACATTTCATCTCACCAATTCAGTGATACATTATGTAGGAACAAACTTAGTTAGTTCCCCCACTAAGTGAACTCATAAGGTTTGTTCCTGCACAATGTATAGCTGAATTGGTGAAATGAAATGTTCATCTCACCTCAACTCACCTGCTATTCACTTCAACTCACCTGCTATTCACTTCAACTCACCTGCTATTCACTTCAACTCAACTGCTACTCACCTCATCTTGTAGTGAATAGCCCCTTAATAATTTAGCAAATTGTGAATATGTTTTGTTTATTTTTTCTTTTGAGTAGTACTTGACCCTCATAGATGGATAACTAGATAGTTAGATGACCCTGATTATAAGATGACACCCCAAACTTTTGATATTCCTTTAGGAAAAAAACTAAAAGCTTGAAAATAAGACTGCCCTATAGGAAAAAAGTTAAATTTTTAAATATTCACATGAAAATAGCTTTTTCATATTAAAAAAAAAAAATGAAAAAAATGCATTTCTTGTTTTTATTTCCTTTTATGTGCCAATGCTGCCCCTACCCCCTCCCAGACATGCCCAATGCTGGCTCTCTCCCCCCAACATTGTCTCTGTCTCCCCCTCCCTCCCCCAACATTGTCTCTCTCTCTCCCCCTCCCTCCCCCCAATGTTGTCTCTGTCTCCCCCTCCCTCCCCCCAACATTGTCTCTATCTCTGCCTCCCTCCCTCCCCCCAACATTGTCTCTGTCTCTCTCTCCCCCTCTCTCCCTCCTCCAACATTTTATCTGTCTCTCTCTCCCCCTCCCTCCCCCCAACATTGTCTCCGTCTCCTCCTCCCTCCCCCCAACATTTTCTCTGTCTCCCCCTCCCTCCCTCAGAGCATTTGCTCTGAAAAAACCTTGTCTTATATTCGATTAAATACAGTAGATAGCTAGATAGATTTAGATATAGATAGACAGACACATAAGCACATATACTTATGGATATACACATATAGAAAAACAAACCTGAACCTACAGTTGAAATAAACTTATTTATCTGTTTCCTTTTCTTTCTTTTTTTTATTTTTTGCTACTTTTGTTAATACTTAGCAGCTGTGCCAAAATATTTTACGTTGTACAAAAGTCTGCAATTTAGACAGATGCTACTTACAATTTACATAGTAATGACACTAGGCTAAGCAAAAATTGGAGTTTACTCTAAAGAATTGTCTCATTTCTGTTGCAGGGGAAAATAAAACACAAATCGACTTTATCTCTGGAAAACATTAAATGTCACTTTTGCCAAATGTACACTTTCTGCACATAATGTATGTGAGTAAAGCGATGACTGAGTCTATTCCCTTGGGTTCTAGCTAGCATTATGAAGAATCCTCATGATCACCGAGGGAGTACTAATGGTACCTAGACTTGGAATTTTAGCTTATCAAGCTCAATAACAAATCTAGGAGAATACCTTTTCTCAAATTGAAATGATTTTCTTTTTTTAATACAGATGCACTTAATGTGATCAGCCCTTACCTGAAGCAGAACCAGATAAAAAAGCAAATTATAACTTTAGTAGGTCAGTGTCGTATTATTTTGGTTTTTCACAACCATATGACATGAATCATTAGGTGTATTTTTGAAGTATCCATGCACAAACGAATAAACAGAGGTGCAAGCTTTGAACAAGGCACATTGCCCAAATGTCTGGGGTCTCAGGCAGTAGTTTTTTACATTGTATACTTTCATAGTTGCCAACAATCCTGGATTTGTTAGGAAAGTGCTATTTTTCTGCTCCAAATTTGGGTCTGTTCCATTGCATTTATGTATGTATAGATTAAGGCTATATCTGAGATATAGACAGCCAAAATATGGAAGATCTTAGCTTTAGTCAGCCAGTACCTATACCGTGGAGACAAGAGCTCAATTTTGCGGGGTCACACAATGACCCCTCATATTAGTCGTCATCGTGGAATCCCATCCCGTTTTGGCTTTGCTCATGCCTGTGCCAGAATGTTGGTAACTATTTACTTTCTATTAAATCCAGTTTGATTTATATATATATATATATATATATTTTATTTTCATTTGTATTTTTTTTATTCTGCAAAATTATTAAATAGATGTTTCGGTTTTATCTTTATATGTGTATGTATACATATATATATATATATATATATAATTTTTTTCATCAGAGCAGACTGCTCTGTTGTATCACTGCTTTGGTGGAGTTCCTCTCCACTTAAATTGATAAAACACACAACCAATAAATAATGTATGTTTCCACCTCAGCTTATACTGTGATTGTAGAGTATATAAACAATGATAAAGAACAATCTATACTAGGGTTAGGCAACCTTTGGCACTCCAGATGTTGTGAACTACATTTTGCTTGATGCTACATGATACTACATTGTATTAGCAGAATTGCAAGTAAATGTATATATTAGGAGACAAATATGTTTTAAACATGTCAGTGGTGTTTCATATTTATATCATCAATTGTAGCTTGATTTGCAAATTAACTACTTGTCAGTGGGAAATGTGTCATTTGCATAACTAGCCACAAGGTGATGTCATAAATAGGGGTACAACAGACATGTTTAAAACTTTTTTTTATCCTAATGCCGGATTTACTTGCAATTCTGTTAATCCAATGTAGCTTTTTCATCATTTTTTGTTCTCTACATTTACAGTATAAGCAATGTTGAGGTAGACAGAATCACTTTAACCCCTTCGCGACAATGGACGTGTCAGGCACATCCACCCAGGAACTCCCATCCCAGCAATGGACGTGCCTGACACGTCCTGTGGCTAAACGAGCGGTTTTCACAATAAACTCTGACGGTGCGGCTCTATAGCCTTGATGATGCCCGAAATCCTGGCTCTTGAAAAAAAAGGACTTAATTAGTTAAAATTTAGGTTTAGGGTTAGTGTAGCAGCTAGGGTTACAATTAAATTAGGGTTAGCATAAGGGATAGGGTTACAATTAAATTAAAATATATTAAGGGTTAGCATAAGGGTTAGAGTTCTGGTTAAATTAATGGTTAGGGTTAAATATGGGGTTCAGGTTGGGGTCAATATAGGAAAAAAAAACAGTGGTTTTTGCCACATAACTCTCATATTTTATGATTTTTTTTGTAGTAAATTATAAGATATGATCCACATAAGGGTATCTAAGGAAAGCCCTTCTTATGATGATAAAAACAACATATACTTTGTGTGGGTACAGTATGTGAGAAAGAAGAAAATTACAGCTAAACACACACACCCCAGAAATGTAAAAACAGCCCTTGTCACCAAGGGAAAGTCAAGGTCAAAATGTCTTGTCACTAAGGGGTTAACATAATAAAATGTAAATTAAACATACCTAGCAACTTTTATTGTGTTGGCAGATACAAATTAATTGACTCGCCTATTCTATGTGTAACTACACTTCAATAAGAAATCAAATCTTATTGCTAGGCTCTTAAACTGTGAGTAGGACTGATAACAGTGCCCCCTGGTAAGATTAAACCGAGTGCCTCTACACACACTGGATAATGGCATAATTACATTTTAGACTTGTTTGTTCTCTGAGATATCTTTATGCACATACTAGTCATTCACATATTATCTTCATGCATCAACCTTTATTGCCTCCACTGGAAGGCTATTCTAGTTATTTGCTGCTCTTTCTGTAAGTAGTGTTTTCTCCATTTCCCTCAAGTCTTCCACCCTCCATCTAGAACTGATATCTTATTTTATAGCCTAATGCCTTTAATTAGCTGTTAACTGTACAGATACAAGTATTTTCTCACCTTTCACTTTAAATTTAAAAATGACATCACTTTACAGGAGCATTTCTTTATATGTTGTCAAAAAATAATAATTTAGATGACTGTGATTACTGTCTTTTATTTTATTTAACTGTTACTGTATTCTTAATACCTGGTTGTCCTTTATTTTTATTTATTACCATTTGTAAGAACCCGAGGGGCTCAGTGTTCAGGTGTCTACTGACAGAACTGGGTTCACATGGTCTGTTGTGGTGTAACCACTTGCTCCCAGGAGTTCCTCCCCCGCGTATGTGTGGTCACATTCCAGCACTGTGACTATAACAACAAGAATACAGTCCAGGGAAGGGGAAAGATTATTGACATTATTTTTAATAGCTGAAGCCAACTAGAAAGTTGTATTAGCTTCCCAAATAAGCACAATGATACTAGTAAAAGGAAACACTAAACATTTTACAAGGAAATTATACTGCACATATTTTTTTGGGCATATTTTCAAGATGTCAATGAAATGCTCCAAGTATAAAAAATTGTTTGTTCCATGGCAATATGAAGACTTTTGAAATGTCTTTTGATAACCAATAACTTTTACACCCTGTTTTAGACACAGTTAAGAGGTGCATTAAAATGTAATTAACATAGACACTCAACATTTATGTATTGCAATGCCATTAATGATTTGCAGATGCAGTGGTCAATGAATATTTGGCTCCACATATGTCTCTGTCTGTGACCTGAACCAAATGTTTCCATTTTTTTAGCCCTGTATTCTATTGCTGTAGTTGTGTTGTCATTGCCTTCTTTGTGAGATCAGTGTGGTATAAGCTGGGTCTAAATAGATAAAAAACAATAATCCATATAATTATAATTAGAATACAACATGTTATATTGTTGGCAAATGTATGAAGTAAAATAAGGTTGGTATTGTATAGTGACTCTGAGCTATATTGTGTGTGTACTATGTAAATTTAAAAAGTGTCTGTGCAGGCTCCTGCTATAAAATTGCCTTGTAGATTGATATGAAAATTATCTATGTTCAACAGTGTACCAAGTGTTTGTTGGGAGGCAAGTAGAGTCAGGCTGAAACCAGTACTGACTAACAGATTTATAGTTAACAAGTCTTGAAAGCTTACACCCTAAATCTTCTCAGTCAATAAAGGTGTCAGCTTGACTCTGCTTACCGCATGTGTTTCTATCAAGGTATCAACTCTCATTTTTTTTTCAAGTAAAATTTACAGTTCAAGGTGCAAAGTGATGTCATAACCAAGTGACACCACAGACACAGAAACTTAACTACCTACCTGTAAAAATAACATGATATAATATGGTGGGCTTCTTATATAAATAGGGATCCTCAAATGGTGTGAAGGAGTTTTGTTGTAAATGAATTAAAAACAAATAATTAATGGGATGATATACCTTCAGAAACACTCTTCTCATTGGTCAAATATGAACAATATCCATTGCGAACCAGACTATTTTCCATAAATTGGTTTGCATTACTCAGGAGACCTTTAGAGTTGCATTTTACATATATTTTCTATTCTTTTTATCAAGTCACTTAAATGAGCTAACACTTTTGGTTGATGATTTCATTTGATTAACATAATTTAACATATTGAATTCACTAATGAAGATTTTATTTATTGTCTACAGAGACATTTGGGCATATTGTAGCTCAGTTGTTTGAAGAGTTACTAGTATATCAATAAATGCAAAATAAAAGGGATTAAATTCACTAAAATAATGTATCATTTTCCTACCACATTGTTAAAATCTCAACATCAAACAAAGGAATGTTTTGTTACTTCGAAATGCTACCTGTACTACAATGGGAGTATTTGAGAGTATTTGTTAACTATATGCAAATACATTCAAATGAAATTTACTTACTTGGGACCTCCTTTTAAAGCACTTAGGGCCTATGCATCCAGCTATGACCCTCCAGCTGCTAGACAACTACAAATCAAATAATTCCCAACCAAAGGAGATATCCCCCAATGCAAACAGATGAAGGCTGGACTTGCTTGTCTCAAATGGGTGGACATATGGAAACAAAGAATCAAGAATGTATCATGAATCAGTTAAAACATAATACTTACATGCCTTTATTCATAAAACTTACAGTAAAATATTGCACTTTGAGTGTAATTCAAAGTGCTAAGTGTGCATTATTGGAATCCACAGTGACAACACAGGAAACATGGATAGCAGAGGGACCCATGTATGCAGATGGATTTGGTGCAGTTCATGGAGCAATATCCTTAAAGTGCAAATGCCAAGCAGAGAGACCATGTAGCAATTAACAAACAAAAATATAAAACCAAGTATAATATTGCACTTCACCCTCTTCCACATGTTTCGTCTTAGCGATATGACTTCATCAGCAAGTTAGGAGCAAGTGCACGTACAAAACCACAACATGTATACCCCACCACCCCTTTTTATTGTCCAATTCCAAGCAAGTCCAAAGAAAAGCCACAGATGAAATAGATTATTACAAACGTGCCAAAATGGCTTCACCACAATGCACAAATTCACAGTACACGAGTCACACTTCTGCATGTCAGTGCATTCCCATGTGGACATTTGTCTACCCAGTTCACAGTCATTGTGTTTTTATTACTAAAGTGACGCATATTCACCATTAAGTTGTCGAAAGTGGGGAAAAAATACTACCACAGTAAGCAATTTCGATGTTGACAAAAACACTTTGAAATAGGTGTTTGTGTTGAATTTGTGCATTTCAAAATAATTTGAAATTATATTTAAATTCATGAGTAAAGTGAATATTACTAGAAAAAACTCAAATACCCCTATGATTAGAATATTGTTAACATGTATAACCCAATAAATAAAAAGAAAAGGGATGAAATGGTTCAGGATCTACAAACAAAGAAATATGGAAGAAATATGACTATTGAGTAAAAGTGACAGAAAAAAAATGTCAAAATACAAAGAAAAGAGCAAACAATGAAAACAAAGAAGAACAATAGTAAACAAAAAGGCATTTATATCAATATATAAATTGAAAAAGAAGAAAAATAAATAATGAAATTAAAAATATTGAAATAAATTATTGAAATTATTTTCTTTAGAAAGAAAAGTAACTTAATATCTCTCAAATAGCTTAGGATAAGATAAATGAAGAGACCAATGGGGAGGGAGTATGTTGGAGTTTGGAAGGGAATGAATAAAGTGAAGCCATTTGGGAATTTAGACAATAATATAGGTCTATGTATTTTTCAATAATAAATTATGTCAAATACAAGAAAATGTAAAATGTTATTTAAATATTTAAGGGCACTGATGACAACTTTCCTTAAGACAAAAAACACACAAAAGGCCTAAATGAATTAAACACATAGGCTATAAAGGGTGCATGCTGTGAAAGGAAGGTCTGAGCCCCAAAAGAAAAAAAAATATTGAAATGCATTATTCCATAATAATATGAAAATAAAAAATAAAATTGATAAATAATAACAAAATAAAAGGAAATTCATATAAATAATAATAAAAATATATGACTAAAGAAGAATAGAAAAATAAGTTGACAGCAGAGGGGGCAATGTTGTCCAGAAACTCTCCCAAAGGAAGGTATTCTGAATACACCATCTACAAACATTGCAACCTAGAGGCCGCAATCAATCTTTTGAAATGGAATGCTTTTTATGAGATTTTTTTTGTTTCTTCAGTGATTTTGATACTTTTAATTCTTTTTTATTTTTATATTTTTGTATTTTTCTATCTTTACATATCTATATATCCCGTATTTACTGGTAGAGAGATATGTTTTAGGATACAATTCTATGTTTCTATTTTTATGAGATTTTTTAAATAATTTTTTATATCTATATTTATTTTTATTTAGAACTTCAAGCAAAAGTGTTTTCATCAACATCCGAATTGCATTCTACGGGAGGATTTTGTTCTAACTTTTGACAACTTAATAGCGAAGACACAAATCTATTATAATGAAAACACAAAGACATGCAGAAGTGCGACTTCTGCAATGTGAATGTTTGCATAATGGGAAGCCTATTTGGCGCCATTGAAATAATTAATTTCACCTGAGACTTTTCTTTGGACTTGTTTGGGATTGGACAATGAGGAGGGGTGGTGAGGTGTTTATGTTGTCTTTTTTTATGTTTGTATTATAAGCACTTTTTTTTATACTGCTATTTGCAAGTCCAGCGTTCATCTGTTGCGTCTAAGACAGTTCAGCACGGCTGATTCACTGCCGACAGTTCAGCACGGCAGTTTGAACGCTGAACTGTCAGCGGTGAAGATGAACGTGGTCACTTCATCGCGGCAATGTAAGGGCTGACAGTTCAGCGCTGAACTGTCAACACTTACAATCATACACCCCCAAATAAATTATCCCCCCCTAATAAATGAAACCCTAACCCCCCAAAAGTGACCCCCCAAACCCTAACACTAAAATTAACCCCTGAACCCTTATACTAAAATTAACCCCCTAATCCTAATACTAAAATTAACCCCCGCACTCTCATACTAAAATTAACCCTAATACTTATGCTAACCCCCAATAATCACCTTTAGCAATTAAATGACCCACGATGACCTCTTGTGCGATGAACTGGCCATCACAGTAGAGGGGGCGGGGAAGCAGCTGCGTTAATGCAGCCGCGATGAACTGTCCCAACCCCTCATCTGTTTGCATAAAAGGATATCTCCTTTTCGTCTGTTTGTGTTATCTGAGGAGTCCATGAAGGAGTGCCCTATCTATATTTGGGAACTATTTTCAGTTCTTATATATCTGTTGTTTTGCTCGTTTGTACATTTGCAGTATAGAAACAACTGGGGGGCTGCTTTTGGACGCCTAGTTTTGTTTTCACAATATAGTTCCCCCAATGAAGGAACATATTAAACCAGCAATGACTGATATAACACACAATTAAAAACTATTTTCGAAAAATGTATATATTTTGTATGTTTTTATAATCAACACAGAAATGATTACACTTGGTAAGTTTTCTTAATTACGATCAAGCTTTAGCTTTTGATTGTATATAAAATTGCTAAAGAATTATGGGCTTAGGATGATGACTTTCAAAACTGAAAGAGAAAAACTGGTAATGAATTATTTTTTTATCAACAAAATGTTCTTTTAGTATCACAAGTGACTTATGCTTCTATGCCAAATTAGCCGGGTACATGTTCTGGATCAACTAATTGACAATTTTTACATTAATTGACAGTCAAACAACAGAGAGAGCTATTCTGGAAATAGCAGGCAGCAAGATGACCTTCGGTACGAACAAAGGGTATGTAAATGCAGTGTACATTTATTTCAATTTTTGCAATTAAATTGATGATGAACTGAGAACACTTCTGTCCACAGTAATAATATAATTTATCAACCAATGTTAAAAGTACAAAACTAATAATTTAATATAGTTTTCAAATAATCTATGATACACATGAATGGATACACTAGTCAAATCAATTTATCAAGTGACATAATTGTTAAAAATGATAAAATAATCTCACAGTATTATGTATATGTGTTCATAAAATTATAAACATTCAAAATGCCATTGTTAGAAAAAGGATTCCAAGGGCAGCTATGCAGCATACCTAGGTTTTTTTTTGTCAATTTGTTTTCTTTATTAATAAACGTATTTTCTTATGGGGTTTTTTTTTCAAAATAAACATATTTTTATTACTTGTTGCCTTGGTAGTCACTCATCTCAATCTAACTGTGGGAATCACTACTATTTTCCATATCCTGTTACCCTGAATATATCTTGCCTTAATGCCACTCACTGATTGTATCTTCAGGATATCATATATATGGTGTGACGTATGAACTCTTGACAGACCCTGGAGAATTGAGTGAGAGAATCAGTAAAAGCCCAAAACTTGACATTTGTGAGTAAAATAACCATAATTAGAATGCAGATATTATACTTTTTATAAATATGGTTATTTTGTGTATGCATTAAAAAACTAGTAATTCTAAAGTCAAATTATTTTACATGTATAGTTATATAGTTACAGATTCCAGTAATAAAATATATTACCACTTGGTTTCTCCCCTCTCTGACTTCCTTCATAACCAGGCTATTTGCCAATTACTGGACAATTACTGTTTTAACCCTTCTGCGGTGTCTGTGTATGGTTGTAATTTTCCTCTTTCTTATTTACTGTCCTCTGTCCTCTTCACTCCCTTATGTGTTTCATGTACCCTATTGCTTCTAGATTGTAAGCTTGTGAGCAGGGCTCTGTTCTAGTTTGTCTAACTTAGTATGTAGTTCTCTTCTATGCTCTGTATCTAATGGTACGTAAATTGTTGGCGCTAAATAAATAAATGGTAATGTAATGTAATTTACTGTACCCACACAAATTACATATTGTTTTTCATGGATATGAAGGGCATTCTTTAGATACCACAATTTGTATTGTTTCATATAATTTATTACAAAAATGTAATAAAATATTGTGGAGAACTGAAAAAAACACTTTGTCCAAATGTTCCTTATAAAATTTTTTACTCATCTGCTATAGCTAATGAAATCCTTCAAAATTGAATCAAATATGTGTCCTGAATTTGGGAATACCTCATGTTTTAAGTAAAAAGGAAATAAGTACAAGTAGTGCATTGCTATTTCCAAAGCATTTTTTGTCTTCAAAATTAACTATTGTGACATTGTAACAATCATATTGCTCATAAACTTTATAAAAATGTCGCTACAGGATCACTGACAGCCCTAACATCTCACTCATCCTCTACTGGATAACTATATATATATATATATATATATATATATATATATATATATATATATAATTTTTTTTTTTTTTTTTTTTAAATGTAATCTAACCCTAACCCTAACAAACCAAACCAATGACAAAAATTATTTGACAACTATATACACCTGGTCACTGTGATGGGCTGTCACAGAGACTGGATATGTCAAAGGAGACCTTGGTCCTGAGGCACTCAACCATGTCATTTACCGGCCAATCGTGGTGTGCCACTGGAGCTACTGTGATCGGAGCTGCAGGACTTGCCAAGCAATTTACTTGTCAACAACTGGAACGTTTGCCATGCCTATCCTGGCACGCTGAATGTCTTCAAGGGGTTAAACACAAGTTTAATAATGTTTAATCTTCTGATAAACCTTTTGGCAAATTGCGTAAGTGCATTCTCTTATATAATGAAATATGTACATGTTATTAAGAACTCCTTTATTTCATTGTTTAACACGTTTGTTATTTGCTCTGCAGACTATATAATTTGTCTGAAGTTACGTGTCCCAATATGTCAGCACTGATTTCTACATTGTTTCCCTGTTTTGTTGAGAGTAGCAATTACGTTAGTGGTTCTGTGAGTCTGTAAACAATGTTCTACGAAGGCTCTGTCTAATTACAACTCAAACCACAGTAGGTTGTGTTACATTTTAAATGACAATAAATAAATGCTGGGGCTGGGCTCCCATGTCATTTTCAACATATTCTGATCAAGAAATAAATGCGGAGTAACAAAAATAAGAAAACAAGTTGAGAACAATATGGGTTGTATATACAGGTCAATTATGAGGAAAAATGGGTTTTGCATGAAATATGCACTTACAGAGGGAAATGCATCATGCCACACCTACCATAATGATGTAATTTGGAGGGTGACCAGACAAGAACAAGACATCTACAGCTTTGCCTCTAGTGATTACTTGTATGTGGTTAGCAACCTTGCAGTATTCTCACAATTTCTACATCTAAGGTTATAGCAAAGGCTTTATTAAATACAAATCTACACACACCAGATAAGCCAGAAGAGTTTTTTCAATCAAATTCCTAAACTTGCAGTGCTACCACCACTGAAATGGATTCTGGGTAGACAAATACAATTAAGGTTCCAAATTATCATCTTTTTGACTCTATATCCACTTTATACATAGAGCCCTTGGTGCTAATAAATGCTGTACAAGACAGCCTTTAACCCCTTCCCGACCTTATGACGAGTTAATTCGTCATAAGAGCCGCACCATTAGCGACCTTATGACGAGTTAACTCGTCATGCAGTCTAGCCGGCGGTGCGCTCCGTGGGCACCGCCAGCTAGTCTGCAACGGGTCCAGGACTAAGCCTCGCTCCCAAGGCAAAGCTCCTGGACCGGATCCGTCAGTTTCCGGGCATGTGATCGCGGTGATTGAGTGATCACTGGGATAACATGCAAATTAGATGGCAAAGTCAGTGTGTTCACACACTGACTTTGCCTCTAATTCACTCCCTGTGCTTCACATTCTTATAGTGAAGCACAGAGAGTGACCTGTAAGTAAAAATACATTAATTACATACACATAGGTTAAAAAAAAATTAAAAAAATTAACCCTTTCATTGCTGATCACAGTTTTTAACTGTGATCAGTTTCCTTCCACTTTATGGCCCTCATTTAGTTGTTTTTTTAACAGATTTTTTTATTTTTACAATTTATAAAGTTTTTTTAAATAAATAAAGGTAATTTTAATATATTTATTTAATAACATTTAACCCCTGCATGCCTGTTGCATGATTTTTACTGATCTGACATCGTACTCTTCAGAGTTTTTTTCTGTCTTTTTTGTTATGGGGGGTTTGGGAACCAATATTTTTCTTTTTTATTAGTTAGTTAATTAGGGGGGATAACTGTTAGTGTTGCACTAGTTATGTAGCTTATTATTGGGAAAATAATGGGGAAAAACTTTTTTTTCCTCAAAAATTTCCTCTTTTATATGTATTTTTTAATACTAAAATGTAAAGCATTTTTATGTATAGGGTATCAAAAGAAAGCTCTAACTGTCCTCTAAAAAACAACATATAACTTGTATGGGTACGTTAAATGAGAGAGAGGAAATTTATGTTTCAAAAACCGCGTATTTAAAATTGAAAAACCCTCTGGTCCTTGGCCCAGGAAAATCCCTGGTCCTTAAAGGGTTAAACATAGCCCAGGACAGCTTTGTGGAGCCAGATAACCACTCATGGACAACTGTTGCGTCCTTAATGGGACTCTTCTGCAGGAGGCTGGTTACTGGCTTTCTAAGTGCTCCATGTATAAAGTGGATGTAGAGATAAAAATCTGATCATTATTTACCATATATGCATATGCCTACCCAGAATCCCTTTCAGTCGGTGTACCATTGCAAGTTTAGTATTTCTGTGGAAAAAGTCTTCTTGCACATCTGATGTGTGTAGATTTGTGTTTAATATTGTCTCTGCTACCACATTATTTTTAAGGGTTTCTCATTACCTTTAGCTTACTATAACTTATGGAAATTCAAAAAGAAGGTCAAAGTAGCAGAGCTGGAAAACAAATCTCCAAATCAGTTGAATAGGATCATTTTTCCAAATAAGCCACTTTAGCCTTTAGTTTGAAATTATCTTGACAATTTCCACTTTCATGAAGAAATGCCTATGGACCATTCCCTCTTTCATAAAAAAAAGTCCTAGGGTTTTTTTTTTATTCAACTGAATGAGACAATTTTACCAACTCAGCTACTTCAGCCCTAGTGTTCTTTCGAAGTCTACATATTCTGCCCAATGTCCTTTAAATGGTGTTTTAGGAAATGTTGGTTCATTTGTGACTGTCTTCCTCTGCTGGATGATATATTGGAATTTCAGAGAGTGCTCTGTTACAAATGAGTGCAAGTTCTATCCTGTTTTAATATAAATTAAGTTACTTGTTAAGGAGTACATTATGTCCTTCCATCTTTTCTCCCCTATATGGCATCTTGAACTAAAGGCAATTTCAGCTGGATATATTTTCTACTGTTTTTGTTTAAATACGTCTTGATACCAGTTGAATACAATGTGTGCTGAAGCCTCAGACACACACTTCTTCAATTCCTACTATTGATACAATCTGCAGAACCACCACAGTTACTTACCGGTTCTCCATGTGTCGAGCCTGCTGACACTTGTTTCACATGTTCTGGTTTTCTCCAGCACCCTGAGAACAAGCACAACCAATGTATTATAATAAAAAGATGTTGAAAAGTGTGGGACAAACTTTGTTTTGGGGGTAGAGTGTGTAATTTCCCACACACATAGATGTCAGGATGTAAAAAAAGGACAATAGCTGCTATACATAAGATGTGGCAAATGCACCTTTTTTCAAACACTTTCACATGCGGAACCTTTCAGAATTAACCACTCACTGATCGAAAAGTTGAGCGATCAGCATGGACATTGTATTGGTTTTCATGGCGAATGCTCCACTTTTAAAACATTGCCCAAGAATTGGCCTTTATCCATTATCTTTAATTTGTTTATTAAAATTAAGCTTAGATGGGGAAAGGCTGTACATTTGCAAACATCGACATAAATCACACACATTTACTTTTTCAATAATCATTTTTAGGAACTAAAACTTTTTCTTTAGAAATAAATCACAGTAGGTTTACCTGTAAATATGAAGTATACGTAATGTGTTTATCTGATTTTTTTTTTGTCAGCAGCATATATCAAAAGTGCTAAATCTGTTTCATTATTTTTCATAATGTATATTTGAACAGATCTTGTAACTGTGGTTATTACAGTCACTCAAAACCTGTTTACAGTCATTAGATAAACGGAAAAATCCCCATCAATGTCAGCACACTGACAGGTATGTTTAAAGAGCTTAGTGCTATTTATTATTATTATGCATGAATAATACTTTTAATACTTGCAAAAAGAAAAGTTTTGCTGAAATTTGATATCATCTAAAATTCCTCTTTTGAATATATATAAAAATGTATACTGGTATATACGTGCATATCTATTTTAAAAAAATTGTGTTTGTTTTATCAGTCGATTTTTGTATATTATACCCACTACATAGGGCCTACACAATAAAGAGTGAACTACATGGAACTGAGACAGGAATTTCAAACCTAAGGCCAAAGTAACTGAGTTTTATTCAGCTGCATTGGAGAATCTTTCCAATTTGGCTCCATTGGCATACATTTTGAAAAATTAAAATTCTCATCTTAGTTCCCTGCCATTATCTCCTTATTGTGTTAACCCTATAATGGTTGGCTATGTGATTGCTTCAAGTAGTCAGGGTCTATAACAAAGAGACATAAACATCATTATACATAAAAAAATTGCATTGCATTTGCGTCTTTTTCTTCCTTCCAACACTTTCATGTGTGGGATGATTTATAAATAACCCCCATTGTTTTTATTTATTTATTTATTCTTGTAGTCGACTCATTAGTGGGTAAACCAGGCTGAAAGGTTGTAGAACATTGTCAGATGGCCAAATGGCTGTGTTTCAGTGTGCTGTTTGACTTACAGAAGACATTATCAAAGTTTATTTTAATCATATAAAATTAACACAGAACTTTTACCGCCTTGTGCTTATGTAGCGGAAAAATCTCTTATCAAATCAGAGTCACGTGACCATTGACGGCAAAATGTACAATGATACCAGCATGCAACTCGAGGCTTGGGTTGACATTTTTGTTCGAAAAAATACTGCCAATGTTATTGCCTCCATGGACTTTATATTGACTTCAAGCCAAGTAAAATATATGCTGGGCAGCAATGCTAGGCATGGTCTGTGAGAGTCCATAGATCATTAATTTGTCCTTTGGTAAGAACAGTAAATATCCACCATGATCAATGTTGGTATTTCACCTTGCGTAAGACTATGGACAAATTTGTTGTGATTAAATATCTGTTTTTGTTCATGGTGCTAACATTCAGAAATTATAGGTCTTGAGTGTCAATACTGCTGAATGTGGTTGTGTATATAATTTAGTTTCTTGTTTTTTCCCTTTGTTTCAAAATATAAAAGACAAATATAACATATATATATATATATATATATATATATATATATATATATATATATATATATTTATATATATAAACATATCCAAGATAGTACTTCAATATGAGTCAAATAGTCGAAACCTTTGTATCATACAAAAAAATAAATATTTGTAGATCCAGTCGACGTTTCGGTACGCACCGCGGACCTTTATCAAGACTTCAAGCCGGGCACATTGGATCATTGTTCGGCTGAGTGCACCTGCCCTTGGATTTATATATATATATATATATATATATATAGATGTGTGTGTGTTATATTCGTATAAGGTGTATATGTGTATATATATATATATATATATATATATATATATATATATATATATATGTATTAATACATATAGATTAATATATGTGCACAATATATGTTTTTACTATCTTCTCCCTCCTTCCCCTTTTTTTCTTCTCAGTTTAAACTTAGTGTCAACTTTTCTGTTGAATATATTATTTTCTAGTTAGTAATGTAATGAGATCTTAGATTCCATCACAACAAATTAAACATGTTCTGTGCTTTTCCTTTCCAGTTATTGATAAAATACGAAAGTGATGAGGAGCAGCCACTAAAAGGACATTCTAAATAGGGGAGAGAGGACATCCTTACTTACTCCCGTTTTTTAAGGCTCCACCAGATGGAACACATGTCTATTTCTACCACCACATAGAGAGACCCTATAAAATTGTCGATCCATCCATCCATCCACTCCAAATGAGTGCAGCAACTGCAGCATGCAATCCCCCAACCATTTTAAAAGTGTTTTCAGCATCTAATACCCACTATTCTTCTAGAGTTATTACGCAAGGAGCAACCAGAAATAAATCCTATCTGGTCCAGATGGACCAACCTATGTCACCACCCCTCAGTATGGAAGAAAATGACTTGAAGTCCACACTGATAAGAGAAAATTGGCCTACAGTTACATAATTCTGACTTATCTTGTTTAAAAATAGGTAATATGTTATCCCTCAGACATTGGCTAACCTTATATTTATGGATCTTTTTAAAAAGTTGCTATATCAATCCAGGCCTGGAAATTTATAATGAACCAGTGAGTCTATTGCTCTTTCAAGTTCAGTTTTCTTTATTGGGTGATTCAACTTTTTTCTTTAGCTAATGGGGTTTTTTTTTTTATTGCAATATTCTTGTATCTCCTCTTTGGAGGTATTATCTGAGAGGTTATAAAGTGTGTGGTAAACATTTTCAAAGACTAGGGCTCTATCATCCAGAGATCTGAATGACCTATTATTAGCATTTATTATGGTTTGCTAGCTCTTTTTTTTACATTTATTTGTCATCATTTTATTACTTCTTTGACCACTTTGGTAAACTTCTATACTAAATTTTTCCCTATTTTTTAGTAACTTTAGTGAGTTTTTACATGAGAAAATGTGAGTCAATAAGTGCAGCAATGTAATCCCTATTTTGTTTATTTTGTAATAAATTGCCAACTAAATTACCAGGTGGAGAATGATGCTTTTTTCCACTATCCTTTTTTTCAAACAGTACCATGCATTTTTTATTTAGATTTTAGCTATATTTTGGATCAAAGCCACCTCTACAACCACCATGTCTATTCGAGATAAAGAGAGGTGAACTTTGGAAAAGTGTTTAAAATCCAACTCCTGCAGGTGAAACACCAGCCATATAGCTAGCAACTCTGCACCTTTAAGCATTTGATTCAGAACTTTAGGCTGTTTTTGTTAATACTTTATCATTTTTTTTATTATTTATTTATATTTCTTGACCCCTGTTCTGGGTCAAGAACTGAATTAAAGTCCCACCAATGATCAGCAAGCCATTAAGACTCTTCCTAACCTCTCCAGAACAGTTTGGGAGGTTCATATTTACTAGAGTACAACATTTATCATTAATGTGCATATTATTTAGAGATGGGCAAAACGTAAATTTATTTCATCCAAAACTAATTTCGTCCATTGCTGCATTCGTTTTAGATTAAATTTGTTCATTATTTCATTTTGTTATATTCATTCGTACGAATGGGAAATAGTTTCACCTATTGGAGAATTTGGTTGAAAGAGTCGAATTAATCTGAATTTCATTCATCCCCTACCTTATGCTATTGAACTGTTGAAATTTGAATTCATACGAATTTCCCAACCTTATACAATGTATTGAATGCACATAGGTGAAATGTTCATTCAAATGAATTGAATAGTGAAATGAATGCACCAATGGACAAAAATGGAGAAAACACATAAACGGGCTGCTCAAGATGTTGAAAACGTAAAAAAATATGTATTAAGTGACAAATCACGAACAGATAAAAAATAGATCCACAGTGCGAAAAAAACGGCCCTACATAGGGCAAACAAGTAGCCTGATGCGTTTCGTACAGCTTCGGTACTTAGTCATAGGCATACTGATACCTGGAGCACCCTCCATATATAGTGCCCTGATTTAACAAGGTTTGTACCAATCTAACAATTACACCATAAAAAAGTGTTTACTGGTGAATCCTGCTATAAGATTTAAATAGCTAAAACTGGCAATAGGTAAGAGCAGTGGAACACACATAATTGAATAAAGAAATGGTTAAAGAATGTGCAAACATGTTGCTAATAAGCAAAGCCAAAGCAGGTGAAAAAAGTAGCAATGCTTGCAATTTTGAAACCACACACAATGTCCACAATATTAAAGGGGAAAGTAAAAGAAAAAGAAAATAAGGAGATAAATTACATAAAATGAAACAAAATAAAATAAAATAAGCTGAAATAAAAGTAAAAATAAAATTAAAGTGAAAATAAATGGACAAAAATGGCCTCACTTCAATAGTATAAGGTTGGAGAATTTGGTTGAAAGAGTTGAAATCATCTGAATTTCCTCCCTTACCTATGTTATGGAAGCTTATGGACATCATTTTGTTGAAATGAAACAGATAGGACCATAGCAAGTCAAATTTTAGTGGTGTAGATGTAAACCCAAAAATGTGATTAAAATAATATTGAGAAAAGTGTATAAAAATATTTGATATTCTGTATTTTAAATTAAGTTTGCTCTGGTCAGAATCACAGCACAGGCCTGCAGGAGTTAACTGTAATTAAATTAATACATAAAAAGAATATAAGTAATATAGTAAAATTGCAAAAACAATAAATGATGAGAAAAAAACAAAATGAGGGCCATAAACTTGGAAGGAAACTGATCACAGTAAAAATAAACTGTGATCTGCAGGGGAAGGGTTAACTTTTTTAAACAGGTAATTAGTTTGTTTTTTTCCTTTCACTGTCATTTTGCTGTCATTCTCTTTCTGTACTTCACAATCATTATGTGAAGTACAGGGAGTGAATTGGAGTAAGTGTATATAAGCATATAACATATAACATAAATTGTATTACTAAGTATTTTGCTAATTATGGATATGAAATTTAAACTGTTTATTAATATGTATTGCACTTTTTTTTTTTTAAGTTTTAAAAAATTCACTTCCATAATTATCAAAATGCTTAGTAACACATTATACAAAAATGACAAATGCAGACAGTCATACAGTATATAGATCTGGACTAACTTCAATAGTATAAGGTTGGAGAATTGGGTTAAAAGAGTCAAAATTTCATTTGAATTTCATTCATCCCCTACCTTATGCTATTGAACTGTTGAAATTCGAATTCATCTGAATTCCCCAACCTTATACTATGTATTGAATGAACATAGGTGAAATGTTCATTCATACAAATTGAATAGTGAAATGAATGCAGCAATGGACGAAAATGGCCGTACTTCAAAAGAATAAGGTTGTAGAATTCGGTTGAAAGAGTCAAAATCATCCGAATTTCATCCCTTACATGTGCTAATAAGCTGTCGAAATTTGGTTGGGGAATTTGAATACAGAAGCTTATGGACATCATTTTGTTGAAATCAAACAGAGAGAAACACAGAAAATCAAATTTTAGTGATGTAGATGTAAACCCAAAAGTGTGATTAAAATAATATTAATAAAAGTGTTTACTAAATATTTGATATACTACATATTAAATTTAACAAAATAAAAAACCTGTGGTTTATATAATAGTCACAGTTGACAGTTTCACAATTTATTTGTTGGCTTTAAATGGCCAATAACCTTTATTAAGGCTACTTTGGATTTGTTTGAAATTCATGTCCCAATTCACTACAATTTATCTCTTGGAGTATAGCCTTTAGTGACCCCTTAAGATATATGGTTCATGCATGCTTTGACAGTATCCCTGGGAGGTAGATTGACAGTGTCACAATGCATGCATGGTCGTGCTGTCACACAACCAGGTAGCATTGCGCATGTGCAGTATTCAGTCTCCAGTCTCCAATGTCCCAGACATCAGAGAACAGATGAAGAACATGGTGTTGCAGTTTTTATTTCCACTGTTCTGATGAATTCTACTTCTATTCTGAAAAGTGGGACAGAGGTAAAGCTCGGTGGGACAGCGTGACAGACCCCCAAAATCGATACTGTGCCATGGAAAATCGTAGAGTATGTTAATGGTATATTACGCCATTCAGTCAGGGATACTCCTAAGGCATGCATGAACCCTTAAAGAAGGATTTTCCAGGGCCAATGACCAGAGGCGATTTTTTAATTTTGATATGTGGTTGATTAAACTTAGTTTTCCTCTCTCTCGTTTAATGCACCCATACAAGTTATATGTTATCATTTTCTTCGGATGGATACCATGTACATATAAATGAACTACAATTTAGTATTCAAAAATACATATAAAACGGGAGAAGTTTAAAAAAAAACAATTTTCCCAATAATATTGTACACAACTAGTACAACAGGAGCACTGACCCACTTAGCACAATTAACTACCTAATACAAATAAAAATGTAGGTTCCCAGACCCCCCAAAAAGTACAGAAAAAACTTTGACCAGTATAATTAACTGGTCACAGCAATCAGAATCACAGCACAAGCCTGCAGGGGTTGACTGTAATTAAATTAATATATAAAAAAAATACAAGCAATATAGTAAAATTGCAAAAGAAAATGAGAAAATAACAAAATGAGGACCATAAACTTAGAAGGAAACTGATCACAGTACAAAAAACTATGATCAGTAAGGGAAGGGTTGACTTTTTTTAAACAGGAAATCATTTTTTCCCTTTCACTGTCATTTTGCTGTCATACTCTCTCTGTACTTCACAATCAGTATGTGAAGTACAGGTAGTGAATTGATGGCAAGTCAGTGTATATAAGCATTTAACATATAACATAGATTGTATTACTAAGTATTACTAAATCTAGAAACTGTATGTCTGTCTGTATTTGTCAATTTTGTATAATTTATTACTGAGCATCTTGATCATTGTCGATATGAAAAGTAAACTTTTTAATAGCATTACAATACAACAACTAAAGTCGACATTGAGTTGAATTTGAGTGAAATGTTGCCAAAATTGAGTCTATTGGGTCTATTGACTAACATTTGAATTTGGATTTTGACCACGAAATTCGAATTTTAGTGAAATAGACTCACTTTATTCGAAATGTGTCGAAATTAAGCCGATTTGGCGAATGGACGAATTCCACAGATCATAACACAGTCATTTTTCATTTAGGATCAGGTTTCTTCTGCATAGCATAATGTTATGCAGAGTAAAAACAAATCCAATATAAATACTGAATGTCTGTGGAATTTGATTTCGTTCGTTTTTCATTTTTGTTATTCGGACGAATGGACGAAAAATGTTATTCATCAGAAAACGAATGCACATGTCTAATATTATTAATAATATATAATAATACAAATAACAGTATTAAAAATAGTATCACTCCAACACTTAAGACGGGACATCATCTTTAAAGTGACAAAATGAAGAAAAACATATTTGTATTGAGAAAATAAACATGTTTTGTTTGTATTTGGTAACATTTTTGAAGGTACACAACTTTATTAATCAATCCATGTGTCTGGATAATAAGTTTAGTAAAATTAAAATAGAGTAAGAAGCATGCTAAAATCAATCATAAACTAATTTATATTGAACACCAGTCTCTACAGTTATTAAATATATATGCCAGAGGGTAAGGAATTATTAAGCAAGAGAAAAGTATAACAAATACTTTTGAACCATCCTGTTTTACATATCTCAGTTTTCTTAACAGAGATTATTTTAATCCTCAAGTCACTGCCAAGGATCAAACAGCACATATACTCTTTGTAGCCAATTAAATGGCAGATTTTCTAAATAAATAATGAAAATATTGCACGATACCTTATTATTATCTAACACTAGTAATGATATTTGATTATCATTACCATTTATATTCAAAGAGCACACAGAAATAGATATAATAGCATTTTATGAATGCAGACTCTGCCACCTAATAGCATTTGCAGTGTGAATGTAGAGGATACAAATGATTTATACCTAATATTAGAAAAATTATTATTAAGCACCCTTTAAAAGAAAAATGTATTTGAAATTTGTTTGCTCTGTCACTTGTTTATGACATCATCTTGTTTTTACTTATTCTACATGTTAGTAGTTTATTTACAAATGGTGACAGACAGTGAGCCAAAAACAAGAAAATGGCATTCAAACACTATAAAAGTGAAGGATAAGCAGAATCGTTTATAGAGTACGAAGAAGCCAACAAAGCCTGCAAAAAGGCAATTGAAATGGCTACATTGGAAAATGTGCTAATGAGAGTAAAACTAACTGCAAACTCATTTTCAAGTATGTATATGATAAAACACAAAAAAGCTAAAGGAGGAAAATGTTGATTCTGTGTTATCTGAAATGGGAAATTTTGGTTAGAAAGGACAGAGATAAAGGAGATATTTTAAATACTTTTTCCCTCCTGTTTATACCAAGGAATTGCCGAGCCCCTACTGGCTGATTTTACAGAACCGTTACACAAAACAATTTTAGGTAAGGTAATACAGTCTAACCTTGATGTTTCTTCTTTGCAGAAAGATTTAAACAAAGGGGAGAACTGGGCAAGCAATTGGCAAATGAGGTTCAATATAGACAAATATAAAGTTATGCATTATAGAATAATAACAATGTAACACATTTTTTAAAGTGGTATTTCCTGAGAGAAAACTACTAATGAGATGGATTAAGGAATAATTGTACAAAACAGACTTGGCAACAGAATGCAATGACAGCCAGCAGCTGTAAGGGCCAATAAGTAACTGGCATGCATAAAACAGGGTATTGATTAATGTGAGAAATATATCATCTTGCTTATTTGCAAGTCAGTGGCAAGATCTCTCTTTGAATATGTGGTACAATTTTGGCTACCAGTTCTTAAAAAGGAAATTATGGAACTAGAAAAGGTGCAAAGGAGAGCTACAAAATTAATAAGGGGATTGGAGACTAAAAAGTTACATTTATATATTGATAAGATAACATTATATAAATATGTGCAGGGCCAATATAATGAACTCTCCAGTGACCTGGTCATTAACAGAAATATGCAGAGAATAGGATGTCATCCCCTGAGACTGGAAGAGCAATGACTGGATAGACAACAAAGGAAGGGATTATTTATGTTAAGGGAAGATGTGGGATTTACTGAGAGGTGGTCATATCAAATACAATCAAAAAGGCTATGGATATTTGTTTTTGAAAATCAGGATATATAGGGTTATCAATAATATAATTAACATTAATAGTGTCAATAAAGTCAAGAAATCATTTTTTTCTCCTAAGTGTAAAAATTCATAATAGTTTACTTGGATTTTCTTTTCTTTGCCTTCTTTGGATCAAAAGCAGGAATGATAGGAAGAAGTGTTGAACTTGATGGACTTTTTTCCACCTAAATTCCTATGTTACTATGTAATATTACAGAAATTGAATTTTGTTACATGACTATGTATGTCAGAGTACGAGCATACATTTCTGAGAAGTCCTGATTCATGGCTGCTATCCACTGGTGCCAATTTACACTATCCAGTAGAATGAATATTATACATACACAAGTGGTCACATGTGCAGTATGTTGGGGAATTAAACTGATTAAAAGGAGCAAGATGCCAGCAGGCATTTTTGGGCCCGCCAGATCACATACTTTCAGATTGTCACCATGTTATTTTGTGTATCTCTCACAAGTGAAATGTAGCTTTGTATTCACATTCCAGACAGATAACAGACTGGGAGAAGAGATACAATCATCAACACTTATCTGGAAGGTGTGCTCTACCTTCATTACAGTTATAGTGACCTTTCATCCTGACACAAGACCACCCTGTATCTGAAGGAAGGGGGAGGAGGAAGTGCTGTGTGTGAGACAAATAAATTACATTTCAATTTAGTAATTAAGTCAGTTAAAGTAGGCAATTATGTATCCATTTTTGCAGGTCTGTTCTAATGGATCAACTGTATACCTGATAATATGTATGCTGTGTTATGTAATAAACCCATATCATTAGGAAGATATTCATCTGTATTTTAACAATTTAGATATTATCACCATGGATTTATATGTTGTCAGACTTAATATCTAATTTGCATATTAGTGATCATAGGATAATAATGTGAAAACATGGGTTGACCTTGGGTCTGCTGTTATGCCTTTTGACTCACACACACAACATTTTGACACACACACACATATTGGCATACATATTATCAGGAATATAGTTTATTGATTATAACAGACTAACTCCAATAAATACATAATCACATACTTTTAATGAATTACTTGTGAAATGTAATTTCTTTGTATCTCTGTACACACATATGCCACATATTTTTATTTACATGTATAAACATATCTGGAATACTGATTAACACAATGTTTTTTAAGCTCCTGAATCAGTGGTGCCAGGAAGTCTGCTCTGATCTTTTTTTTTTTAATATGCCTTCTTTTGGATCAACAGTGGTAAACATGGAATAGGAACATGGTTGAACTTGATGGACTCAAGTCTTTTTTCAGCCTAAACTACTATGTAACTATCTTTATGTTATCTCCTGAAATAGGTGGTCATAAAATCACAGTGAAGTGAGTCAAAATCATCACAAACTAAACTTAACTAATCAGCCACTGAAAGATATTTATTATCAAAAGTTAACCAAGATCTCCATGTGGTGGTTTAATATGGGAAAATAATTTGAAAATTGCCATTCACATGACTCTGGGGTAATTTAAATAATGCACACCACATCCATTACCTTGGAAGAATACAATCTAGGAGGGTGGAACAATCAGATAAGAGTTATATTAGAAAGTGTGGTAAAAGACTAGTTATGGGCTGAACACCATATATCCGAGACTAAATAAAAAGGTGCAAGGAGCTGCTGATGTTCCCGGCACCTACAATTAATAATATGTGAGGCAAGCCTCCTCACTAATACTGACAGAGCTGAAAGCCAATAAGAATGCTCCCAGCATTCCCCCTGTTAAAATACCAGGAATGGGAGCTTGCCTTAATGCTTAGCATAGTATCATGGATCCCCTAAAATGACAGGCTTGAGTGCATTATACCTGCTGCACCAATTGTTGTTGCTCCTGACAGGATTTTGTAGTCCACTAGCAGCAAAAAGGCTACAGTTTGATGCATAGTTGCCAGCCTGTTTAACAGGTGTCCATGCTGGTTGCTTGAAAGGGCACTGTGCTAAACAGAAACACAAATGTATTGTGACTGCCCTGCATTACAGTTCCCTAAGCATTAATTCTTTGAGTGCATGGAGATATTATATGTGTAACATTGCACAGATATAATCTCAGTGTTTTGCATCATCATCAGGGTCTAAAAAAATAACTGTTGTGAACTTACTACTGTAGTGAATTTAAAAAATCAGGAATTAATGAGTTGGAAAAACAGGAAAGTTGAAAATATTTTCCATCTAAGCTATGAATTCCTGAGTTTTCTATTCATTTGTCAATTCACCACAGTTCACTAGAAAATAAATAGTCCCACTGATGCTAGCAAACCAAATAACATGCTTTACAGTCCATTCAAAGGAGTTGACTGGTGAATAGGATTATATAGGACATTGTACACAAGACTGATCCTTTTCTATTATTAGAAAATAATTTTTTTATTTCAAAGTATGGTATAATTATAATTTTCACACGATACACACATATCATTTTAATTAGCATGAACTGTGGGACATGAGTCCTTCTATCATTATTCTACACTACACTGGGGGTAATAAACAGCAATGAAGACTATTTTAATTGTAGTTAATAATTCTGCAGCAATCTAAAAAAAAAAAAATACAGAAATTGTTTCCCACGCTGTGTATTAAAAAGACACTTTAAAAGCATGTACCAATTATATACCAATTGTATAATATATAAATGAACCTGAAAAAAATATTACTCTTACTTTAAAAGTGGTCTGGATTTTTAAAAAATGGTCTGGATGTTTTTTTTTTTTTTTAGAAAAGCAGAACATAAAGGGCTATTAATAATATAATAAGTTAAAATATTGGTGGGAGCACTGATTGTGAAGACAGAAAAGAAGGTGAAAAAATTGGCTGGAACAAGTTTAATATTGACAATGCAGTTTGTGAGCATAATCTATAAAAACATTACATTAAAAACTCAGTATGTACAACATCACAACTTGTTTGTACCATAACAGGGGGTCTTCCTGTATGATTTGAAATGTGTCTGCATCAATAGATGTAAAACAAAGAGACTATGGTAGTGGATGATTTTTCAAGCAAATGTGCTTTAAAGCACTTTGGAGGACAGATAGGATTGTTTGAGCTATTTATGCATAAAAATGCAAGCAAACCACATTTTCCTTAAAAATCATCCAATACCACATCCCAGCAAAATCAGTGAGGTTTTGACTCAATTTCTGAATCCACCACAACAGGGCAGCATTATAAAGAGTAGAAATTGGTATACATCTGATACCTCTAAATAGAGGAAAAGCCTTTTTCACATCTTCCACACTTGTATCTAACAAAAGACTCTTTTTATTTATTGCATCACTCTACCTCTGAAGAAGCCGCAACATATGTGGCAAAACATGTCAGGTTCTCTTTTTTACATCTACTGATGCAGACGCATTTCAAATCATAGAGGAAGACCCCCTGTAATTGTACAAAAAAGTGTTGATGTTGTACATACTGTGTTTTCAATGTAATGTTTTTATAGATTATGCTCACAAACTGATTTCGAGAGTTCCTGTGGAATTTTTCACCTTCTTTTCTGTCTTTCCAGTCAACTCTCCCACCAATATTTTAACTTGTATTACTGTGTGTATTGAGGAACCACATCTGTCATGATCTGAGACACACTCTGCCACCAGCCAGGGGGCCCTTACCTGATCCTGCAGCTCCCCAGTCCTCCTCTGCTCGCTGAATGAACACTCCACGATGCACTAGGCTGCATCCCCGGCCTCTAGTAACAGAAGCACAGCGAATCGCGGGTGCCTGTGTGTTGCGGCCGCCGATCGGGCGGATGGGGGAAAGGCGGGCAAGAAGGCTGGAAACCTTCTTCATACAGTACCAGCAAGTATGAGGAGTTAAGATGTCACTCTAAACTGGTGGGAGGGGTTTTGGTCCTCCAGCCCTATATAAACCCAGCAATGCCTTCAATCATGATTGGTTGTCAAGCTGTTCATAGCTCTGCTCTGTTTAGCCCCTGGTTCCCACTTGTGGATATCCATATTGATTCTTACTTATTTCCTAGGCTTTTTGTCTACTGATTTCCCTGCTCGTACCTTGCCCCGACTCTGGATTGTTACCCCATTTTGCCTCTATGCTGCCTGCCCTGACTCTGGATTGTAATAAAGGATTATTCTTACTGGATCTACTTAGACTCTGAGCTGTGTGTATTCCTTTATCCTTTGGGCCTCAGTTATCCACCCTGCTAAGTAGCTCCCTTCCCGAGCCCGACAATATCTTGGTGTTCTTTGGTAGCTGCTATTGTCCTCATTTTGGTGACAGTCTTGTATACAACTAGTTGTTTTCATTTCTAATAATATAATAAGCATTAATAATAGAGCTTATTAATCAATGTAATTATTAATTAAATTAGAGGGCAGGACTAGGTGGCTGTGCACACCTTTGTTTACCTCATTTCCAACACAAATAGAGGAGATTAACCTGATCAAACAGGATCATAACTCCACCCCCATGTGATGTTATAGTTACATTACCCTCTCATTCAATGCATGTCTAAGTGAGAAATCTGTGCTGTAAAGTCACTGGTGGGTGGCACCCAAAATCACTATATTTCACAAAATGGCAGTGCCCAGTCAAACTTGTTTAGTAAAATATTTAATTAAATACAGTCACATAACAAAAACAAAAGAGATATCGGAAATCAACAATACAAAATAAAACAAAAATAAAAAACATTTTCATTATTTGGTGGGAGTGTCCCTTTAAATATTTTACAGCAGGTATTTAATTATGATAATATGAAGCAAACAGCACATAAAGTACATTACAAAGCAAAATACAAGTCTATACATCAGACTGGACCTCCTTTAACCCCTTAACGACAGATGACGTGCCAGGCACGTCACGGCAAATCGTGGACTTGCCGACAGCTGACGTGCCTGGCACGTCATGCACTAAATGGAGTAAAGAAAGCGACCAGCGGTCGCTTTCTTTACTCTAACGGTGTTGCTACAATGCCTCTAGGTAGAGGCATTGTGCAACACCCCCCAAATGTGCAGGGGCGCGCTACGATCACTCCACGGAGTGATCGTAGCAGCCATTTAAAAATGGCTGCGCCCGCTGCACACATGTGCTTAGAAAGCGAACGATCGTTCGCTTTCTAAGCATCTGCGGTGTTGTTAAAGTGCCTCGCCAGCGAGGCACTTAACAACACCTCCAGGCTGCCCAGAGCCGATGGTGGTCGCTCTCCTGAGCGACCCCATCGGCTCAGTAGAAGGGAACGCTGCCTGTACAGGCAGCGTTTCCCTTCTAATGGCAAGAGCATCGGAAGTGAAAGTATTTCACTTCCGATGCTCTAGGGGGAGCCAATGGATGCCGGCACAGCAGATCTATGTGATCTGTGTGCAGGCATGTATGGTAAGTGCTCTGATGAGCACTTACCATACTGTCAAAGGCAATATTACTAAATATTGCCTTTGACAAGTATTGATCTGCCTCCCTCACCTTACTAGTTATAGTAAGGGAGAGAGACAGATCAGATCAAGTAAAAATATAAAATAAAATAATAAAAAAAATATTTAATAAAATTTTAAACACCAAGGGCTTTTATAAAAGCCATTTAACCCCTTCCCTGCCATTGATCGCTGTGTACGCAGTGATCATACACAGCAGCACATTTTTTGCTGTCTGTGCATTTTTTAGGGGTTATTTTTTTTTACTGTAATTCATTACAGTATAAAAAAACCTCTTTTAAGAGAGATTAACCCCTTTCTTGCCGTAGATCACTGCCTAATCAGCGATCTGACGCAAATGCAGCAATCTTGCTGCAGAAGCATTTTTAATTTTTTTAAAACTTTTTTATTACACCCGTCACGTGTTAATTATACCCGCTAGGGGACTACGTTTAACGTAAAAAATTTTTTTTAGCTGTCTGAGCGCATGTATAGCGATCAGTAACAGCTGATAAGTGACAATGGCGGGTTGGCGTTTGCTCAGATGAGCATCACCATTCGTCTGGTTAGATCAATATGTGTAAATATTTGATCTGACCCGTGTAGATCTGCCTCCCTCTCACTTGAGTTTTAGTGAGGGAGGGAGACAGAGCTGTATAATGTAAGTTTTTAATTATAATATATTTAATAGAATTGAGACCCAAAGGCTTTTATAAAAGCCGTTTCCAGTATTTAACCGCTTCCCTGCAATTGATCGCTGTGTACGCAGTGATCTTACACAGCAGCACATTTTTTGCTGTCTGTGCATTTTTTTAGGGGTTATTTTATTTTACTTTGATTTATTACAGTATATCAAAGGCTCTTTTAAGAGCTATTAACCCCTTCCTTGCCGTATATCACTTCCTAAGCAGCACATATGGTCACTGCCTAAGCAGTGCATATGGTCACTGCCTAAGCAGCGCATATGGAGCAATCTAGTCGCCGAAGGATTTTTTTTGCTATCAGCATTTTTTTTGTCAGACTCACTAGGGGTTAATTATACCCACTAGGGGATTACGTGTATTCCTTTTGAAGCTGTCTGAACGCGTGTATAGCGATCAGTAACAGCCGATCAGTGGCAAAGGTGGTTTGGTGATTTCTCAGATGAGCATCACCATTCGTCTGGTCCGTAAATATTGTTCTGACCCATATGGATCTGCCTCCCTCTCCTCACTTGAGTTTTAGTGAGGGAAAGAGACAGATCTGTATAACATAATTTTTAAATTGTAATAAATTAAATAAAATGTTAATAAATTGTGAGTTCCAAGGGCTTTTATAAAAGCCATACCTTTTGTATAGTGTAGTGTATTAACCCCTTCCCTGCCACTGATCACTGCACAGCAGAACATTTTTTCTTGTCTGTGCATTTTTAGGGGTTAATTTTTTTGTACAGTACTACAAAGGCTCTTATAAGAGCTATTAACCCCTTCCTTGCTCTACATGTTCAAATTCCAAGTTTGAAAATCAAAAAGCGCACCTCTCAAATGTAGCCTTTCAACCCCTAACAAAGCTGACAAAGCTATGCATGGGTGGTATCCCTGTGCTCGGGAGATGTTGCTGAACATATATTGTGGTATTGTTTGTCAGTGACACATACCGAAATATGTGAATTTGTGTCTAAAGTGCAATGTATGTGGGAAAAAATACACAATAAAATGACTACCACAAACTTTGACAAAGGCTGGTGGTAGAATTGGTGCATGGAAAGTGTTAAAATAACACCATTTAAAATAGCCTAGGGTGTCTACTTTTACAAAATATATACTTTTTGGGGTAAAATACACTGTCCTACTTAAAAAAAAGTCCCAAATGAAAGATGGGCTCAGGCTGACTACACGTCAATATTCCAAGTTGAAAATGCGCACCTTCACAATGTGGCCCTTTAGCCCCCAAACAACCCAACAAACCTATGCATGGGTGGTATCCCTGTACTCAGGATATGTTGTTGAACACATATTGGGTTATTGTTTGGCAGTGACACATACCAAAATCTGTGAATTTATGTCTAAAATACAATATTTGTGAAAAAAAACCACACAAAAATTACTACCACAAACTTTGACAAAGGCTGGTGGTAGAATTAGTGCATGGAAAGTGTTAAAATACCACCATTTGAAATAGCGTAGGGTGTCTACTTTTAAAAAATATATGGGTTGATGGGGTAAAATACACTGGCTGGTTTCAAATATGTCCCAAATGGGACATGGGTGCAGGCGGTCTGCATGTCAAAATTTTAATTTGGAAAACAAAAAACTGCACCTACCAAATTTGGCCTTTTACCCCCCAAACAACCCAACAAAACTATGCATGGGTGGTATCCCTGTACTCAAGAGATGTTGCTGAACACTTATTGGGGTGTTATTTGGCAGTGACACATACCAAAATCTGTGAATTCATGTCTGAAGTACAAGGTTTGTGAAAAAAAACCACAAAAAAATTACTACCACAAAGTTTGACAAAGGCTGGTGGTAGAATTAGTGCATGGAAAGTGTAAAAATACCACCATTTGAGATAGCCTAAGGTGTCTTCTTTTAAAAAATATATGGGTTGATGGGGTAAAATACACTGGCTGGTTTCAAATATGTCCCAAATGGGACATGGGTGCAGGCGGTCTGCATGTCAAAATTTTAATTTGGAAAACAAAAAACTGCACCTACCAAATTTGGCCTTTTACCCCCCAAACAACCCAACAAACCTATGCATGGGTGGTATCCCTGTACTCAAGAGATGTTGCTGAACACTTATTAGGGTGTTATTTGGCAGTGACACATACCATAATCTGTGAATTCATGTCTGAAGTACAAGGTTTGTGAAAAAAACCCACAAAAAAATTACTACCACAAAGTTTGACAAAGGCTGGTGGTAGAATTAGTGCATGGAAAGTGTAAAAATACCACCATTTGAGATAGCCTAAGGTGTCTTCTTTTAAAAAATATATGGGTTGATGGGGTAAAATACACTAGCTGGCTTCAAATATGTCCCAAATGGGACATGGGTGCAGGCTGTCTGCATGTAAAAATTTCAAGTTGGAAAACAAAAAACTGCACCTCAAAAATTTGGCATTTTAGCCCCCAAACAACCCAACAAACCTATGCATGGGTGGTATCCCTGTACTCAGGAGAAATAGTAGAATCTATTTAGCATGTTTTTTCGTTCGCTATTGTCGATGAGGAGAAGTTGTTTCAAATAAAAACAAAGAAATTTGTGTATCTTTTTTTTTTTTACCATATTTTATTATTTTTTTTAATAATATGATAAGATATGATCAAAAAGATGGCATCCATAGAAAGCCCTTCTTGTCCCGATAAAAACAATATATAATATGTGTGGGTACAGCAAATGACAAAGAAGAAAATTACTGCTAAACACAAACAGCACAGAAATGTTAAAATAGGCATTGTCCAGAAAGGACAAAAATGTTTCAAAGGCTCTGTCCTTAAGGGGTTAAAGAGGGACTAAACCCAATGTCCTGGTCTAATTTGATTTAAAAAAAAAAACTTACCTATCTTCAGTATGTTCTGTGCTTCTTCTTTTAGTGTAGTGCTGACATCTTGTGTAACCCTCTGGCTACAATTTTTCCTGTTTCACTGGAATTCATCTTAACGGTTCACATTAGCATTTTCACACACATTCACATTCACTCCTGCTTCACTGTCATTCTTCCAAACTGTTCACATCAGCATCCCCACACACATTCACATTCACCACTGCTGCACTGTCATTCTTCCTCGCTGTTCACAGTAGCATTCACATTTTCTTTTGCGTTCCCATTCTCAAATAGCTTTGTCCCTCTCAACTTACGTGACTGGCAGGCAGACACACCATTAGCAGTCACCAACCATCTCAGTAAAGCAGCAGTGTCACAAAACAATTTCTCCCAATTCTGGTTTTTTTAAAGGATACTTTGCAGAAGTACAAATCTAAAATGATATAAAACAGAGAGAAATTGCCTTTTTATCATGTATGTTATTGCATGTATATGTCCTGCTTAATGAGACTTATCTTTTTAAACTATAATTCCAATTGGTCAGGATTATGATTTATAAATTACAACAATAATAATAATAATAATAATAGTAGTAGTCATTTAAAACAAACACATATCTACATCATGTGCCACTGTATTTTATAGATATATGATTAAATTAGTTGCATAAAAAAGGGAAAATAAAATTAGGTGTTTATCTCCTGGCTCCATTTTGTGAATATTTCACCATGATGCAACATCGTCCAAAATCTACCAGCCAGTCTCACTTTACAACTGTTGCCAAAGCCTGCATGCAGATGTTATAAGAAACACCCCTGCTCTCTTACTGGCTCCTGTGAATCATACAACGATAATAATAATAATAATAATAATACTAATAATAATAATAATAGTATTAGTAATAATAATAATAATAATAAAAATGTACATGCACTGAATCATGTCTTCTTTTTCAGTTCATCCAACTGGCAATATTTTGAATTAAATAATCAAGACAATACAAACAGTTTTGTGGGACCTCAACTAATGAATTTTTAATTCACATCCAATTATTTTGACTATTGTAATACTAGCGGTAATTAAAAGTGGCACTAATGATGCAGTTGTCATTATATATTATATTATGAGACATCAGTTCAATAAATGCAAAAAGATGATATACACACTAATTAATACTGAAAATAGCGTTTCATGCTGTAATGAATCCGACTTTATATTAGTATTTTAAGAATCAAGGAATATTAAATTATTCAAGTGAACCATATTTAAATCATGGGTACCAATTTGTGATGATCAAAGGATTTTAATTATATTTGAATCTTAACATTGATTTCAATAAAAAGAAAAGTCAAATTGTATTGTATGAAACTGTCTCAAATACTGCTGATTTTTTTTTTTTTTTTAATTTGTAGACACATAAAGCGTCAGATAATATAGGTAGTTATTTTTAGCCTTATTAACTGACTCATTAGTTAGTTAAGTCCTTGTTGTTTATCATTAATGGCAGTACAGTATTTTATTCCACCTTTGACAAACCACATTTCACATATCCTTTGTATACATATGTAATGTCTTAACCTCTTAATGCACCTGGACTTATTTATACGTCCTGCAAAACATGGTCCTTGAGGACCATGAGGATGTATATATAAATCCTGAGTTTTCATTTAGTGCAATCATACATGCTGGCATCTATTCGAAGAGGCTGCGCTGCATCTGAAACAGCCTCCAATAGTGACTTTCACTGCCTATGTGTTAAAGGTGTTGCAATGATGCCTCAATCCGTTTCTGCCCACCAGGGCAGAGCGATCACCCGGTGATGGCGGGTGCCGTTCTGAAGAGAAGCATGCTCTTCCAATATGGCGTGCCCAGCAGAGAGCAACAGAAGTGATAAAATTGTTTTTTTTCCGTCTCTCTGAAACTGTTGCTTGACTGCCTCTAGAGGCAGTCAGCAACATTACATTTAGAAGAACTATTACTTGAAATAAAAAACAGAAAAACATGGAAACATTGGTATTTCTAAACTCAGGAAAAATATTAGAAACCAAATATATGGGGTCTTTTTTACCATTTGTAATTGTTTAAAAAAAAAATCAGATCAAAGTTAGAAAAAGTGTTTTTTGGCATATTTTCATCATATTTTGTATTAATGTTTTAATAGTAAGTTATATAATATAATGAAAATAATAGTATCAAAAGAAAGCCCCATCTGTCTTTTAAAAAATGATATATAATTTGTGTGGGTGTACTAAACACGAAGAAAGAAAATCACAGTTAATCAAACGTAAAACAAAAAGAATTCTGGTCATCAAGGCACATCAAATACAGTTAATGGTATCCAGACAGAGTAACTAATTTTATATAATGAGGCTCATTTAGATGCATTTCTATATAAAAAATAATAGAATCTCCATGAATGAATAAAATATTATTTCCAAACTGAAAACATGCCATTATTTTTAAAGACAAATTCCAATAATATACTTAAACTAGACAGTAAGCACGTACCTAAAAAGTCACAATAAACATATGTAGTTCTACTTTTTATTAGATATTAATGATAGTGCCATCTGGAAATGCTTTATATAAATCAGTTTCAGACAATAATCTCAAAAGTATAGTATTATTCTCATGTAGGCAAGTTTACCTATCACTATTTTTTAAGGGCATGACTGTTGTTCAGTGTGCTGGTGGCCATCTTGTAATGTATGATCATCTGACACCTAAATATTATTTATACTGTCAATGTAGACATGGGAAAAATGTCCACCCCATTTTCCCCTCTCCCATCCCAATACTCTCTTACTTCTTCCCCATCGACAACCTTTGTTGGCTCAGGAGAGGAGTTTCCTGGTGGGAGGCAAATGTTACTTTCCCATTGTTAGTAAAATGTATGTGACCAGGGTAGTAGTAGCTAAAAGACCAGCATGTACCTATGCAGCATGATAACTTTACTTTACAATAGCTGCTGTGGTAAAGATTAGCTACAACTACCCAAGACTACAATTCCTCTGGTGTTCTAAGAAATTTAGTGTGTGGTATTGTGTAGTACAGTATATGCCACCATCCAGCCTACTGTACCCGTAGTGTGCAAAACATCAAACATGTTTAGGTATTAAAAAAAGAGGGTATTAGAAAGGAACATGAAGGCTTAGATCCAAAATAGGAGACATGGGGGGCACGTACTAAACAATTGCATTGGGAAAAAAGTTTGTAAAATATGAGTTGCAATTTGTGAGTATTTGTAACCATTTTGTGCTTTTTTTTCCCGATTTGCACCTATTCCGTTTATTTTTATGTAGTGTACATTTTTCCTGTCGTGCTAATATATTGTGATTATTTTTGTGCAGGCTAAAGACTTTTTTGAGTATTTTGTGAAAAATAATTACTTAATTATTTACATGTGAAAGTTACACCAGCTTTTAGCAAGTGCTAATAATAAAAAGGTAGAAAAAAACGTGCCTGTTTTTATTCGCAATTATGATCATTTTTAGTCACCATTTGCTCATATTTACTATTTGTGTGTTAAATGTTTAGTACAAAAAATGGGTTGAAAGAGCTACTAGCCAAGGGATTGGTTAGAGGGTAGTAACAGGTGCCATAACAAGGGACTGCTTATACGCTCTCTCCCAGGTGGCATATTTATGAAAAACCAAAAATATATCAAAAGAAGCTGACATGGACACTGATAGTATATATGTAAATATATTTATTTAATTATATGACAATGTAACATCTGTCAATAGCAAAGGACAAAAGTATGTAGGAGAAAAACGAAAAGAAAAAATATATAAAAATAGATGTTTTGTGCTCAGACACTCTTTTTTTAAACTGTCTCAGGGTCTCCCCAATGTAAAGGAGGCCACATGGGCATTTGAGAATATATACAACAAAAGTTAAGTCACAGGTAAAATAATCGTTAATTTTGCCATAATATGGATGAACTGCCTTTGATAACACTGTTGCATTGGTTACCACTCAGGTATGGGAAGGTACCGTATTATGGCTCAGCAAGAAATCTGCTTTTGGGTTTTTTACTACCAACGTTTTCTGTGACTAGGGCATCCCTAAGGTTGTGTGACCTTGAATAAGAGAAAAGAGGGTTTAAATTTCAGGAAAGACATTTGTGATGGGTGAGACAAAGGGTACATGGGATGTTGAGGTATCTCTGGTTTTAGGTTACAAGTGTGTCTCTGGGGATTGTGGATAGCCGAGTTTTCTGGGTCTGTAGTACCTCTTGGTCATAGCCATGGTCAGAGAATGTCTTGGAGATCGCATCTAGGTGAATCTCCAATAGTGTCAGATTAGTGACTATTCTTTTGGTACAGACAAGTTAACTGTAAGGGAGACCTCTTTTTGAGTGTTCTGGGAGGTAACTGCTGTAAAGGAGCCGCTTGTTTTTGTTGGTGGGTTTGGTGTAGATATCAGTTTCAAGCCTGTCTCCCATTCATATTACAGTGGTGTCCAGAAATGAAATTTGTTGTGCATTGAGGTCACTGGTGAAATTGATGTGTGTATTGAGAGAGCTGATCTCAAGAACAAACTGGGTGAATTCTTCTTGTGTGCAATCCCAGCAAACACGTCATCGACATATCTCTTCCTTATGATACAGTGCTTGAAAAAGGGGAGTTTTGTATATTCCATTAACTTCAAGATGGTCCATATAGATGTTAGCATATGTGGGCGCAACATTGGAGCCCATAGCAGTACCAACATTTTGAAGGTAAAACTGGTCTTCAAACAAGAAATAGTTTTCAGTGAGAATGTATCGATTGATGAGTAGATCAAATAGATCTTTTTTGCAATGTTCCAAATACCAGTTGTGTCAGAGTCGATGGTCTATGCTACAGCCTGAAACCCACCTTCATGGGGTATTAATATATAAAGGCGCTGAACATCCAAGGTCGCCAGATAGAAGTTGTCCAACTTTGGAATAGTCACTGTGTTGATAATGTTCAGAAAATGGGTTGTGTCTTTCACATGGGAAGTTTTGGCCAGCAGTTTATCCAGAAAGATGGATACCAGCTGAAAAATGGAGTCAGAGCCCGCTACTATAGGTCTGCCAGGTGGTTTGGTGGCATGCTTGTGAATCTAAGGGATTGTGTAAAGTACTGGTGTAAGTGGATAGGGAGTGTACATGAATTTAGCTTGATGTTTGTTAATGATGCCCTCCTGCAAGGCTTTGTTATTCATTGTTTGTAGTGTGCATTATAGCCTAAAAATCACCACCAATGTACCACCTTTGTCTGCAGGTTTAATGCATACATTACAGTATAAAACATGAGTCTTATGTATAACCTTTAAGCTCTTTGAAGGTTATACATAAAGGTCATTTGTGATGTGAAGTCTAGTTATGATGGCTGCCACAACCAGCTTCCTGCTGACATGCTTCTGCTTCAACGACTGGACACATGTCTAAGACCTTGTGTGATTTCTGCTTTCTTCTTGAAGCCATAAGTATAGAAGACCCACAATATTTAAGTGAGACAGAAACACTCCTTAGCTGTTCAGTCTGTGCTGCATTTATTGCTGGAAATTATTGTATTTTTCTGAACTACTTGTGAAGGAAGAGGGCCGGAGGTAGTGTCAGGTTCCAGTCTTTGTTCTCAGAAGCATCTATCCAACTGTGCGACCTGGTGAATCAAATCATATCCCCGTGTGCAAGTCCATCTTTACAGTATTACTAAAAAATGTTGTATGTCATATATTCATGCTTGATTGTACACTAATATTCATTAGCCTTACAGCTGTGAATTAAATGTAACCTTTTTTGCCGTTCATGTCACCATTTTCTAATATAGTGATTAAGATTTCAAAACTGATCAATCTCAGAATGTAAATGATAGAATGATCGTAAAGAATACTATACTTAACCCCTTAGTGACAAGACATTTTCACCTTGACTTTCCCTTGGTGACAATGGCTGTTTTGACATTTCTAGGGTGTTTGTGTTTAGCTGTATTTTTTTTCTTTCTCACATACAGTACCCACACAAATTATATGTTGTTTTTATCGTCATAAGAAGGGCTTTCATTAGATACCATTATGTTCATCATATCTTATAATTTACTACAAAAAAATCATAAAATATTATGAAAAATTTAAAAAAAAAACACTTTTTCTAACTTTGACCTAAAATATAATTTACACAAATAAAATCATTAAAAAAGACCCCGTCTAAATAGTTTCTAAATGTTGTCCCGAGTTCAAAAATATGCATGTTTCCATATTTTTCGGTATTTTTTTGCGAGTTATGGGGCAAAAACCAAAAATAGTGTTTTTTGTTTTTTTCCTATATTGATCTTTTGACCCCAACCCGAACCCAAAATTTAACCCTAACACTAAATGTAACCCCAACTCTAATCCTTATTATGTCCCTTAATATTTTTTAACTTTAATTTAATTTTAACCCTATCCCTTATGCTAAAAAATATTTAATTTTAACCCTATAGGCTAATATAGCTAAACAACCTGTTTTTATTTAATTAAATATGTATTTTAATTATTTTCCATTGCAATGCTACTAAACTACCACTAGGGGTAGTCAAGTAGCATATTCAGAGCGACGGAAGTGAAGTTACTTTCACTTCCGAAGCTCAGACCGGCAGAGGACTTAGCCATATTGACGGAGCAGCATGCTCCGTCAATATGGCTCCCCACGATCGCTTCGTGGGGCGATCGTGGGGGTCCCAAAATAGAAATATCGGTGCTGGCTATTGCCTCGATGTCGAGGCAATAGACCAGCACTGTTAAAGCGGTTTTCGCGATCGTTGATCGCGAAAACCGCTTCATTCACTGCAGGACGTGCCAGGCACGTCCTTTGTCATTAAGGGAGATTCTCCCAGGATGTGCCTGGCACGTCCTTTGTCGGCAAGGGGTTAAAACGAAGCGATATATACAAATTAATTCAGACTGACTAAATGCGTTTCTATTCTATCATGGTATATATATATATCTTATTTGTAACAAAAGGCGGAATTTTGCACTACACCTGCCTAGTGAATATATAATGAAATACAAAATTATTGTGCAGCCAAATAATATTCATTGTGTAACTTTCTATCTCTCCTCTGTGAAATTATTCGGTATAGACATGAATTACTCTACTGTGGAAAAATATGCATATTGCCCTATTGATTCATCAGTATTTTGTTCTCATGTGATTAGCCGATGAATATGGGATTGTGATTTGCAAAAATTGTAAAATATCCAATTTACTTCAATATTTCTGAATAATTTAGCACATGGAGAAAGAAGGTAAAATGGAACCAAATATTCAGAAAATTGAGAACACAGCATCTTCAAAGACTTCAGCAAAGATTGATAAAATTAATGTATTATAGTCACAGGACCACAAAAAAATTGGCTTAGTATCATATGTTTTCAAAATAAGTTTGCAGTGCATTGTCTAGTACGCTTTCTCAAAGTAATATTAACTTTTATGCTTTTTTCTAAAGCTTCATGTTATCCATCATCAAAAGCTTAATTTATATTTAACCCCTAAACACCTAATGGCACTTTTGTTTTTAGAAATCAAAAGCACCAAAAAAAGGAGATTTTGTGTTCCTCGCCCCGTTCCACAGTGACCGGGAGCCAGGGAAACAATGACAGAGACAGGGTCATTAAATTGTGTATCCCCGATGAAACAGTGTAAGACCTCATGACTTCACTCATGAAGATTTGAGATTGGGTATGGCGCAGTTCTGTTAAATGCATCTGGGGCTCATTTTGAGTGTTGGTTACATTTACCTCAACAGACTAAGACAGAGGGGATCCCACTGCAGTCCACTAAGTGGGATCCATAGAAAATCTCATCATGGGGGGCCGCAATGAGCTGCTTTTCTGAACAATTTCTGTGCCATCCTCATGGTTATTTAAGCCATGTATTTTAAGACAGCATAGAATGTCCTTACACACAAAGTGGTTAAACATAACCATGGGTTTGCAATTTACAGTATTTATTGTTGTAGTATTGCTACATATTCTAGGTTATTGAATGGAGCCATTTCAATTTCCTTTTGTCTCAGTCTTTGTGTACTTTGCCCAGTCTTGTATTTATGCCAAATAAAACTAGGATGGGGAGTCAGTGCTTCAGGAGGGGCTGATTACTATCATGAAATAAAATGTTAGGTATTTAAAGTTATAGGGGGCAGACATGGTACTGGAAATTGATTAGTTTAAGACATGGCCCTGGGAAGGGACAATTTTAATGATGTTCTATGGACCTTGTCCATGTTAGTAATGGAGTGTGAAAATCTGTAGAACCCTTAAGGTTGCAAGTGCAATTCCTGGTAAAATAACACACTACGCCATGAAGGACTGAAATCCTGCAGTGCCCGCAAGGTCCCCCTGCTCAAGAAAACACATGTATAGGCCCGTCTAAAGTTTGTTGTGATCAGATGAGACCAAAATTGAGCTCTTTGGCATCAACTGAACTCGCTGTGTTTGGAGGAGGAGGAATGCTGCCTATGACCCCAAGAACACCATCCCCAGCATCAAACATGGAGGTGGGAACATTATGCTTTGGGTTTTTTTTTTTGATAAGGGGACAGGACAACTGCAGTGCATCAAAGGCATGATGGATGGGGCCATGTACAGTCAAATCTTGGCTGAGTACCTCCTTCACTCAGCCAGGGCATTGAAAATGGGTCGTGGACGGGTATTCCAGCATGACAATGATCCAAAACACATAGTCAATGCAACAAAGGAGTGGGTCAAGAAGATGCACATTAAGGTCCTGGAGTAGCCTAGCCAGTCTCCAGACCTTAATCCCATAGAAAATCTGTGGAGGGAGCTGAAGGTTCGAGTTTCCAAATGTCAACCTCAAAACCTTAATGACTTGAAGAGGATCTGCAAAAAGGAGTGGGACAAAATCCCTCCTGAGATGTGTGCAAACCTGGTGGCCAACTACCTGGTGGAAACGTCTGACCTCTGTGATTGCCAACAAGGGTTTTGCCACCAAGTACTAAGTCAAAGGGGTCAAATACTTATTTCACTCATTGACATTCATATCAATCTATAACTTTTTTGACATGCATTTTTCTGGATTTTTTTTTTTTTGTTATTCTGTTCCTCACTGTTAAAATACACCTACCATTAAAATTATAGACTTATAATTTCTTTGTCAGTGGGCAAACATTTAAAATCAGCAGGAGATCAAATACTAGAAGATCAGCATTCCATAGCTCCTTTAATGACCTGTGTCTAAAGGTAGCTCATGATCCCAGGTTGATAAGGAATATTTAAAAGGAGTTCAGCACTAAACTAGCCTAGCTTCTTAGCACTTCACAGCCCACAATGGAAGCACAACTTTCTATTTCATACTTTTCACTTACAAACTTTCAGAGCTGTGAGCCTCTGCCATGGTGATTCTTTTTCTTTCTTCTTCCAGCATGTTCAGTCTCTCCTCCCTCCCATCCCACAGGATATCCTTCATCTCCTATAGTTACTGTTGTAGCCCACATGGTGTTTTCTGAAGCCTGAACCTAAGATATACACATCAGTTAGTCACTATTGCTCCCTGGAGGTAGAAGGAAAGCACATCTTCTACAATGTTATATACAAGTAATATGTATTAAAAACAGGAGTTAATCCAAAAGGGAGATACTTCATATTACTTATGAAATTGTGTCTGTGATATGAATCATTAATAATGGGGCGATGAAAGTCATGTCCACTATAAGTGAAGAGAGAAAGGCTGTGAAGGTGGAGACAGCAAGGGACTCCGCTCACATACATTCATGCTTATAGGGTCTGCATGGCTAAAATTCTGAGCATACCTGACCTCGGGACATTCTATCTTAGCCTATTGGTCCCAACCAAAGTCTCATCTAAAAAGATGGCTGCCTGGTCTACACACTGTGGCATTTATTAGTGAAAAGTGGTGCATACCATTGAGTCAGGACAGAGAGGAGCCTGGGAGGAAATTGCCAGCCTTCCCCTGACCCTAGAACATACTTGAAAACCTGAATATCTGAATGTAGCCTTCATTGTTAAACACGTTATTATGATCTAAATATAAAGTCGAAAATAAATTTACCACAGAAATGTCAGTTAGTACCCTAGCATAAAAATCTCAGTTTGAATCATGCAACAATTTAAAAAAAAAATGTTTTTACCATTTGAAAATAGTCTCATGATATTTCATTAAGACAGTCACATCCATAAATCCTGTCTTGTATAATGTAAAATATTTACATATCTCCAGTTAGATTTTGTTTAATAACAAAATTGATTTTGTAATTCTATTAATTTCAAGAGATTCATTATGCAGTGAAAAACACTATAAATGCCTTTAAATATCTCTTCCCACTGACACTGCATGAAAGTATGCATGGCTCCCTGTACATTAGGGATGTGCAAATTGCTTCCAATGTAAGAATGATTTAAAGAGCTGGCACAAAATGTGTACTTCCCCAAGCAGCACCGATAATTAAAATGCACACATTTTTATTCCAACACCATTTTCATCATATTAAATTGATAATGATTAACCAAGAGACTTGTTTTTGGCACTTTAATAGTTCTCCCATAGCTGAAAATTACAACAAAGGTTCGCTGTTAAATGACATTTTACTTTTTGTTATAACTTTTGATTGGTTCACTCACTATTTCTCTTAGGGAACATATTTTTTGTAAGGTAGGTTGAAGTTTCCTAAGTATTGAGTTACATGTTTAATCAGGTGACAAGGGAAACTGGGGAAACCAGGGAAACATGTTAAGCACCTAGAGGTTAGATGAGCTGCATTCTGAGTGAAGCAACACAATACCATGTCCGTAACTGGCTAACTATATACAGGATATAACCATATAGGATAAATGCAACTCCACGTGTGTGACTTGCAAAATATTCTGAAGGGAGGAATGCTTCACCTTCGGTTACCAACCATCCAGGTTTTACAGGGTTTTTATCTCTCTTTGTGCCGAAAAGAGACACCAGCCACCCAAATCCCCCTTGTCTGGTTCCGGCTTCTGTTACAAACATAGATAGCCTCTGTGCCCGTACTTCTCCAAAAGAGTCATGTGACCTATCAGCACCATTACCATAGTGTTGGCCTATGTTCAAGCCTTTGGTTTCTTTCATTCATTCGGATACATAGATTGTAGGAGTGATTGTGGGCAGGCAATCATGGTTATCTTATATTAAAGCAAATACAATGTAAAAGTTGTTGCTTATGAGTAACCAAACCCACGGCATTAAGCAGCAGTCATTGCATCTGGCAGTGAGGTTTGTGTGCGGCTGAGTCAAACCTCAATTATTAGAATCTAATAAAGAAAGCAAGGGAGATTTTGAACAACCAAGGACCTGTTTTAAGTTGGCAATTAGAAGAAAAAGGAAGATTGAATTCGATTGTTATGAGCACCGCTGACTGCACACAAGTAGTGCTCTAAAGGTCTCCAATAGTTAACCCCTTCATGACAGTGGTTTTTCATTTATTTTGCTGTTCATTTGGGACAGGAGTAATTTCACAAATTTGGTGATGCTGTGCTTAAACAAAAGTGCACCCTTGCTTCCTAAATGAACCCCTGCATGTTATAGTGTATTAATTTTAAGGAAAGATTTTGAGACCATGTTTTGAGACATAACCATTTGTGTACTGTATCCAATTTAATAGAACATGTAAATATGAAAAAAACATGTCAAAGCGTGCAAGTGAAATCGAGAAAATTACTGCACCAGAATAAATACCAACTCCCATTAGTGTGTTCCCACCTACACATGTTATAAAGGATGTGGAGTGGTTAGAAAAGAGATACTTGTGCATTTGGTGAAACACCATATTGTAAACATTTAGGAATGTATTCAGCCATATGTAGGGGATGAAAATCTGAGATGTCTTCCAATACAGGGCAGATACAATACAATACAGTAGGTGGAAGAAAAACAGAGAAAGAACTAAAAGTACAATAAATTAAAAATACTTACAATGCCCTCCCTCCTGGAGATAGCACTCACAGAGTGGAAGGTAAGTATAGACACTTCACATATAGACACATGAATAAAGCAATAAATTGTTATTTATTACAAATGATCACTGATTGATTTTCACAGTGATCCCACGAATACATTCAAAAAATATTATTTTTGTCCCTGGCCTGCTTAACAGGCCAGCTTGTCTCACCAATTGCAGCCCTTTTGGGCACTCCATGGTTTCTCAGTCGAAGGGTATTATGGAACACTCCTGTGTCATTTTTGACTGCCCATCGTTTAACTAGCTGTCAGAGCAATTGGACGCATATTTTATTTTCTGCTTTCTTGGATGGCCTCACTTGTAAGGCTTCCAGGTAATCTGTGATGTCACCAATCAAGCCAAAAACATCATGATCATGGCGAATTTAAATAGCCAGTAAATGTTTGGGTATTTTCACCAATGCACCAGATGCTTTGGAATTCTGTACTTTTATAGGCATTGTTGTGAAGGGGTTAAATTAAATCATGCATTGCCCTGCAACTAAAATTGTCTCTGTACCATGTACATGTTTGTCCTCTTTAGTCTAGCATATTGTTACTAATTATTGCTAACATATGATTTTCTAAAGTACAGTACTGCAAGAAAAATCTACAGCTTTATAAAAATAATTGCTGGTTGTCAACATTATAATAGAGTGAAGAATCACTTGGCTAAAATCTAAAGACTCTAGAAATAAGTTAAAGGAAGATATGAAAAGTTTAATATACTTACTCACCAATGCTTGAATTCTGAATTTACACCCGTGTCCTTAACCTAGACCTCAAGGAGAACAAATGGACTCATACCTAAATCCTATAATGTTGGTGGTCCAGTAGAACCAGTATGAAAACCTCTGTACTATGCAGTTAAGGTTGCCACTTTTCCTCCAAAAAATACCAACCATGCTATTGCCTTCATTGACTTAACATTGGCCACAAAACAATTTATATTCAAAATAATAATTTTTGTAACATTATTATTTTTTTCCTGGTCTTCTATGGCTACTTTTATATCTTTCTCCAATATTTTCTTAATTTATGTTGGTCTATTTCTTTTCCCCTCATTTTCGGTTACTATAAATGGCTTTTTTTACATTGTCCGTTTTTACTTTCAGTTTTGTTTTAGAGCTTTAGCTGAGCTGTGTGCTACTTGATGGCTCTCTGGTCCCGTTTTTCTTTTTTTCTTTGTTTATGTGATGTCATCACGCATGTTGCGTGATGACATCATCGCGTTTGCGTCACAACATTATCACGTCATGACGTCATCGCGCTACATGGCGGCCGTCATTTTTTAGTTTCATTTTCAGGACCACCACACTCCAACAGGGATCTAGCTCCTCCTGTAAAAGGCATTTCGCCAAAACGTTGGGGAGCTAGTTCCTTGGGTATTCTCTACCTGGTCTCAGCATCTCTGTAAGTGTATTTAGCTATTGTTTATTCATTTTTCTTTTTTTTATCCCCCCTATTAGTATCATCTGTATTCATTTCTTCATTTGTGATATATTCATTATTATTAGCCTGGATTTGACTAGTATTATTTATATGTTGTATTTGTATTTTTATAATTTTTTGATATTTGAATGATTATATTAAAGGTTATTTTTTATGTTTTCTAAACATGGTGTGCTGCCTCTTTGTATAGATTCAAAATAATACCCTTGATTGGCTAACTGAGATTTTGAGCTTTCCAGATCAGTTTGGTTTTCCTGGGTGCCACTTGTGGCACCTGTGCCATATGTCCCCCATCACTAATATGAGATATGTCTGTATTCAGCTACAGACCAGCTAAATAACTTTGGAATGGGGAATAATTCAATGTACTGATTTAATTAAACGGTAATATTTTGTGAATCTCCTTTTCTTTCATTTCAAAAAGTAAATACAGATCTAAAATATATTTGGATATCTTCATAAAACTATTTTTTCAGTTTCATACTTGCATTTAATAAAATACAACGTTCTTTTAAAATATATATATTTTCTTGCTCAGAAATAATCAAACAATTACATGTAAAACATGATTATATGTATACAGTGGCATACTTACCGTTAGTGCAGGGGTTACAGCTGCGACCGGGCCCGTCATTCCAGGGGCCTGGCCGCCCTGCGACCCCTGAAAAATAAAAAATAAATAAAAAAAAGTGGGCAAACGGGGCAGCTGCCCAGGGCCCCATTAATTCTTGGGGCCCAAAGCAGCTTCCCTGTGGGCCCCCACAGCTGCCCGCGTGACTGTCTCACATGGAGACAGTCACTATCGGGCAGCAGCCGGGAGGGACCCGGCTTGTCTTCACAGCCACCGGAAGTGAGGTAAGTAGGGGGGGGGGGGGGGCTGCTGCACATAACTGGCAAATAACACTGGCTAATGGGCAACATTTTTATTACATATGAAAATAGTTGAATATAATATTTAAAAGGTCATATAAGTATACATGAAGCTAGTTATATACATATATTTGGGGTCCACCTCAAGCTTTTGAAAAGGCTGGAAATATTTTAATTTTTTTTGTGATCAGAAAAAGTAATATTACTTTACTGAGAGGATGGTGGATGCATGGCACAGCTTTCCAGCAGAAGTGGTAGAGGTTATTACAGTGAGGAGTATAAGCATGCATGGGATAGGTATAAGGCTATCCTAGATATAAGATAAGGCCAGGGACTAATGAAAGTATTAATTTACTGCGAAGGTTGGGGATACATGGAATAGCCTTCCAGTAGAAGTGGTAGAGGTTAATACAGTGAAGGTGTTTAAGCATGCATGGGATAGGTATAAGGCTATCCTAGATATAAGATAAGGCCAGGCACAAAGCAGAACAGTTGGGAGGCATGTAAGGGGCATTTCTTGGGTGGAGTTGCACGGTGGGGTCAGGGGGCCCCAGGGCAATTTTTGCACCAGGGCCCGGTGGTTTCTAGTTACGCCTCTGTGTATATATATATATATATATATATATATATATATATATATATATATATATTTAAATATATTCTGTTTGTATAGATTACACTAGTTAATTACTACTAGTAATAAATAATGTTTTAGCATCATCATTCTGGACAAACTTCTCATGTGCAAAATCTCATTAACAGAACCACAATAATCACTGATGAGTCTAACATAGAGTGTAATTTAAATCCTCATTTAGATGTAACATGTTAATTATTTTAATTGCTTCTCTTTGTAATAAGTTCCTTAAACATTCGAAACTTGTTTTTACTTAGTCCATAAAGCCAATATAAATATACACAGATAGAGCTTCTACACAAAAATAAATACACGAATAAAAGTAATAATAAAACAAAAACTCTAACCTTCTCTAAAGCTACCTTTATTGCTCACAGTCCACGAGACCAGTGTTTTTATTGCAGTGTATTTCTATTTAATGTCATATTCTGGCTCCGATTTTACAGCTGTTATGTTCTAAGTAGATTTCAGAACCCATCGTACGATGAGCCTGTTTAATCTGGCAGGGGGCAGGCAAGCATGACTATACCAATGTTCCCTTTGAATGCACTGCTTTTATTCTTTATCAGTCATGAATTAGCAGTTCACTAAAATATACGTTAGAGGCCAGTTACGATGTAGAAAATCCACTGGCAAAAATAAAAAGATTTTTTAGCTACATGCTTCTGGCCATCATTTAAAGGGAAAGTACAATGAAATAGATTTTGATTCAAATCCGTTTTCTACATCATTGTTGCCATGATTGTACATTTTATTACTTGTCCTTATCTGCTCCTTGACCACCCACAATGTTCTTTTTTTAGAAAGACAAAGCTTTATTTAACATAATTAGCCTGCCTGCTTCCTTTCAAAGGGCCACGCCAACACTATTCCCCCCCCCCCCCCACACACACTTTTTTTTTTAACTTGAACCCTAAGCAGATAATGGTCTCATTCTCACTTAGTGAATAACTAAAAAATGTTGCTATTACTCTGAAATGATCTTACCTTAAATCCATCCAAAGTCAGCATCTGAAGTATAAGCCACTTTCATTGTTGCTTCTTTTTATTCCAGTCTCCAGGCAAACTCTGTGGAGCTGGGGATTAGTATATACTGCAAACCCTACTCGCACCAGGGAAGGATCCAGAGTATGATCTTGGGTGGTGGTGGGGGGGGGGGGGGCACATTCCATCTGTCTTTTCCTCTCCCCCAGGTCCTTCTGTCCCACTCCTTTTCCTTCCCATGTCTGCCTGTCTATCTCCTCTCCCTTCCCATGTCCGCCTGTCTTCTCATCCCCCTTCCCATGTCTGTCTGTCTCTCCTCTGCCTCCTCATGTCTATTTCTTTCCTCTTCCTTCCCATGTCACTCTCTATTCTCTTTCCCATGTCTATCTCTCCTCTCCCTTCCCATGCACGTCTCTCTCCTTTACCTCCTATGACTGTGTATTTGTCCCTCTACCCATGTATGTCTCTCCTCTTCCCCATGGTTGTCACTCTCCTCTTTCCCATAGCTGTCTCTTTTACTCCTCTCCACCATCTATATTCTCTCCTCTCCCCATCTCTGTTCTCTCTTATCCCTTCAGTGTTCTCTTCCCCATCAGTGTTCTCTCCCCCATCAGTGTTCTCTCCTCTCCGCCCCTTCCCTCCTCTCATTCCCCATTCTCTCCCCTATATTCTCTCCTCTGTCCCCCCTTCTCTCCCCTGTGTTCTCTCCTCTGTCCCCCATTGTCTCCCTGTGTTCTCTCCCCCCTCCCCAGTGTTCTCTCCTTCCCCCCTCCCCACTCCTGTGTTCTCTCCTCCCCTGCCTCCCCAATCCCATGTTATCCCCTCCCCCCCACCCACTCCCGTGTTCTCTCCTACCTGATGCGCACTGCTGGCTCACTCTGCGGGGAGACACAGGCAGCATGGGCTCCGTGTGTGTTAAACACACTGAGAGTTCAATCCAGACATTCGCCCATACCGCCGAGTGAGCCACCCTGCGCTCTATTCAGGTTAGGGACGGACCGTCACAATGTAGTAAGCCCACCCACCCCGGCACTGCTTGGGGGGGCAATTGCCCCATTGCCCCCCCCTAGATTCACCACTGACTCGCACTGTAAGTTCTTCCACGAATCGGACTCCTCCCCCTTTCATTCCGTGATGATGTCACAGTCACTACACGTCTTGCTGAAAAACTTTGTTGAGTGCATGCTTCTGTGACATCATCACACTATGGAAGGGGAGGAGTCCGATTTGCAGAAGTACCAACAGCACAAGTGGTGTTTAACAACTCAGTTCCATATATACGCAACTTCTTCTATTGTAATATAAGAGTAGATTTTCCTTTTATTTAATATTAAATACTTACCTTACTAATTCCGTGGTGTGCATCTCACCTCTCTCTGTGCTCCTTCTGTGCACATTGATACATATTGTCTTCAGATGATTGGAAATTACACTGGAACATATCCTATACGTGTACCCAGGAGCATGAGATGACCATGTATGAGTCTCGCCTGGTAATTACTACATTGACAAAACAATGGTTAATCCTGGCCTGGATCCTTGAAGGAAGAAAGGGTTAAACAAAATATGTCCCAGACTTTGAAAGTAAACGCGACGTGTATCTTAACAGTGGAATCATGGCAGCTGTCGATCAGAGGATAAACTGCCATGTACTATCAAAAGTACATGCCAGTTCATCCTCACAATAGGAACAACTAAAATTTCACGTGTGCTTCTATATTACAACCACAAGTGAAAAGTAAGGTTTGCCTTTAATGCAACCAGGATCATCCATAGCCCCAAATTTGTATTTGTACCTATTTTATAAGAAAGAAGGGCTTAGTCAACCTCAACAGGAATTGAACCTGCAACCCTGAGGTTTGAATGGATAATAGCGATAATGCATTCTCCCACTGAGCAACCATATATTGAGAAGCTGTGCTCTGGCTAATCAGATGTTATTGCGTGCAATTACCTTTTGATTGGATACCAGAATCCCATATATTTCTGTTTATGGTAAAGAGCATCAAGCATGTGCAATTTTGCACTTTATATGAAGTATATATTACACTTTAGCTAATAAATCGGAATAGCCTTAGAGTATATAAGTACTACTGATGTTTTCATATTATATTTTTGTACATTTTATCTGATCTCTCTGCATCAGCCTTACAGGTCATTAAATTGAGCCTTTTATGTGCTCATGATTATTGCATAGCACTAATGTTTGTTCTTATATGCTGCTCTCTCTTCAGCATGCATTATGTCTGTAAGCATTTATATTTTCTAAGCACTGTCAGAGTTCAATTTGAAAGCATAACAATTTCTGTGGAGTGTCAATCACCTTCTCTGATACAGTGCACAATAGAAATCAACGGCATTTTCTATTTTTTTGTTTAGTGTATGAGAGAAGAAAGTCCACCGTTATACATTGTGCAGCTATATGTAAAACAAAGAACTGTGTACAATATACTGGTTGAGAAACAACAACATCTAACACTAAGAACAGAAATGTTTTATGGGACCGCTGAGACAAAAGATTGCATCACGTGTAGACATTTTTAACAGAAGTGCTTTAAAGAAAAAATACAAATTAAGAAATGTATTGAGACTTCTTTGCTCCATATAGCTATATATGGGGGCTCACATGTTTACAATCTTTTGGTCACATGTGTCAGATCTTTGATCTCACCCAAGATGAAGGAAGATATGGCCCCAAGATTCTAATCATGTCTGCCCCTGATAGAGCTATATGGACCATTCATTGGGGTACCTTATGTCTGTTATTTCAGAAAAACATTCTATTTAAATGCTTACACTTATTGCAATATTTCAATTAAACATAAGTTAAGTTGTTGCCGTAAGCTGTCCTTAAATTATGAAATAAAAAAACAATGTGTAACTTTGACCAAACATGATACCATAATTATCATCTATTATTTGTGAGAACCCAACAAAAGACTTCCGTATGGGCGTACAGTTCTAATTGAAGGGACAGCTCCACCTGCAAGGTCCAAAAAATACTGCATCATGTAAAAGAATCTAAAAAATGTTCTACAATACTTCCTATCTCCAAAAAAATACAAATAAAGTGTAATGGAGTGTTTGCTCTTGCTCAAGTGCTGTCTAGCTCTCCAAACCCTCTGTATTTTATGACACTGAATTTAGAGGCCCCTCCAGAATTATTGTAAAACTACAGAAGAACTGTAAAAATATATGTGCATTCCAGATGTATTAAACACATGTACAACATAACAGAAATAAGTTTGGGTGGAAATACACCTTCTCAATCACGATCATAATACCCAGCATTCCTTGCTATAAGCACATACAATCAACTAATTACTACTTAATCAATCAAAAATCTCTAATAATTGAACAACAATGGTACAATAAAAAAGATTGTATGTGCTTAATGAACTGCAAAGACTCTTCTTCTCTCTTACTAGGTTTCATTTAATGTGTACAGTGTGTCTTTCGAGTCTATGCAATAAAAAGAAAAAAACTGCAGGGATTTGAAATGGGAATTACATTGTATTGCAGAATTTGTTCAACTTGGCTTTTTTTGGCATAAAGTTGGTTCCCATCTCAATTCCCTGCAATGCTTTGCAATTCTCTTTTTATTGAGTAGACGCTTATCTGCATTTTTATCATATGTTTATCTTTTTACAGGATTCATTTCGTACTCCTGTCATGCTGCTTGTCACTGAACATGTTAATGTTTCAATACCTGAAGTATCACACATTGAAAGCAAACACCAGAATTGTCCCTGCACAATGTATAGCTAATGTATGGTGACATTAAAGGTTCAACTCACCACATCTCACCTCAACTCACCTCTTTTTAGTGAATAGCCCCCAGAGTGAGGAAGCACCCAATCTAGGTGGAAAGGGGTGCACAGGAAAAACATGTAGTATGAAACAAAAGTGCGAAAACGCAATTTGTGGGGATGTGTAAGGTAAATAGGTTTGGTCAGGGAATTATTAATTTGCGTTCCTATACTGAGACTGAGATCAATATACGTAAAATATAAGGGTCTACTCAATAAACAGTGCATTGCATGGAATTTCCTGCAATTTTCTCCTTACTGAGTAGAACCTATAGAGTTATCACCTCCCCCCCCCCAATATTGGCATACTTTGACACAGTGTGGGGCTAGGGCCAAATAATATGGCTAAATCTAAATGGTTGTGAGTTGATCTTTCCATGTATTGTGTATATATTTTGGTCCCTTCACCCTGTATTACATATACTGGTTTAATGTTAAAAAAGGAAGAGACAGCGCTAGAATATACCCCAGAGACAACAAGACAAATGATTATAGAAAATAGGATATTTATTACAATTCACAAAAATAAAAGTATATATATATAAGTAAAAAGACCAAATAGGGGTCCAGTACAACTGGAAACAAATATAAGTAGGTGGTCACATACACATAAAGACAGGATAAATACAAAGTCTAAATATGTAAATAAAAATACAAAGAAGAAAACAATAGGTTAAAATACTAAATAAAATCTTACCCACTGCTAATAAAGTGCTGTTAACCTGGCCAGGTAACTGGAAATAGGCATACAATGTATACACTATTTGCACATACACAATGACAAAAGGACACCCTTCAGGACGCGTTTCGTATGGAACTTCTTCAGCTGGTGGGTGTGTGTGCATAAAGGCAGTGGGGAAAATACATCCTATATATAGTAGAAAACCTCCAGATAATACATCTAATTGATAATTAGAAGCAGCTGAAAAATAGGCTGGAAAATAGGCTGGAGGTAGTGATTTCGCTAAACCGGAAGTAGGTAGTCTGGGAACTTCCGGAAAAACGGCATATAACGTCGTTGTCAAGGGGACGGCGTCGCGTTGTCATGGTGACGCGTCCTTCACTCGCATAGCCGGCATAGCGGGCGGAGGACAGCGAAAACACCATAGACAAGGGACGGCTGATAATGCCACAGGGGGAATGTATAGTATAATAACAAATCACATAAAGGAACATGACAAAGACAGTTAGTAGGGTTGACCACCAAATAAAATAAATAAATGGTGGTATATAATACAAGGAAAATACACAAAAGGGATCTAAGTATAAATATAGACATAGTAAATAGATCTTCTATATGTGCAAAAGATACAGGCAACATGTATGTATAGAAAAATCTGCAGAGTACAGCACATGATTGAATAATAGAACACAATAATATACAGCAGACATAATGGTATACAGCAAACATGTATGTTGAGAATAGTCTGCAAAGTACAGCACATGATTAAATTATAAAACATAAAGATATACAGCAGACATAATGGTATACAACAAATAAATCAACCTAAATAAACTATGGGGAAACAGACTGGATGTCCAAAATCAAAGGTAGGGTATAATATCAAATTTATCATTGAGTCCCCTTGGTACTAAAGTATTCAGGGTAAGAATCCAGAAAGTTTCCCTTTTCCTCAAAGTCAACTGACGGTCTCCCTTCCTAGTTCCGAGGACTACTTGCTCGATAACCCAAGCTTTAAGAAGGGTGTCATTTTTGTTGTGAGATTCCCTAAAGTGCTTAGAAACAGTATGTTTTAAAAACCCAGTTTTAATGTTGTATCTATGTTCGTACAGTCTTTTCTTAAAGAATCTACTGGTTTGACCAACATATTGGAGGCCACAAGGGCACTCCAACATGTATATAACAAATTTTGTTGTGCATGAAACATATCTCTGAATATTATATTTGTTATTGGTAGTAAAACATACAAAGCTGTCTTTCTTTTTGGGGCAGATATCGCAGTGGCCGCAACGTCCACAACGGTACCATCCCTTAGCAGTCCCCAAAAAATTACCATGAGTTGGATTTTTTATTTTCTGGGATTCCTTAAATTTTTTCGTTAAATCAGATGGAGCTAACAGGGATCTCAAATTTGCATTTTTCCTACAGATGATTTTGCATTTTTGTGGCAGGATTTTACCCAAAACTGGATCTGTTTGGATAACATGCCAATGTTTATTCAGAATATTTCTAATTTTACTAGTCTTATCTGAAAAAGTGGTAATCAGACCCATTTCGAAATTGTTTTTACCTTCATCCACATTTGTTATTCCATTAGGAGTGGAGAGATTTTGTATCTGTTGTATTTTGATACCATTGATTTCATCTATTCTAAATTTTTTGTTTTTATTGTTATTGGGTTTGTTAGTCGTAAAAAGATTATCTCTATCCATTCTCCTAACATGCTGTTTACTATTTTCAACTATTTGCTTATTATATCCCTTTGCAAGGAATCTATTCCCAATTGTATCTGCCTGTACATCGTACAGATTAACATTTGTACAGTTTCTGCGCATGCGTAGGAACTCTCCCTTTGGGATGTTATGTATCCACTTATGATCATGGTAGCTTCTAGCATTTAAGTAGGTGTTTTTATCTACAGCTTTAAAATATGTTTTAGTTTCGAGGACTTTCTCAGGAATATTTCTACAGATAGTTAGGTCCAAGAAATTTATACATTCACTGCTAGCTTCAAAGGTGAATTTTAGGCCTAGGATGTTATTGTTCAAATGTTCAAAAAAAGTATTTAGTGAATCCATAGATCCCCTCCATAGGATGAACAGGTCATCAATGTATCGTCTATACAAAATCAATTCGGCCGGACAATGGGAACCAAAAATGGTCTCGTTTTCCCAGTCACCCAAAAAGAGATTCGCGTAACTGGGTGCAAAACGTGTTCCCATCGCCGTGCCGCATGTCTGAATGTAGAAGTCACTGTTGAACACAAAATAGTTTGTTTCTAATATAAATTTCATGCTATCACATAAAAAATCTCTATGTTGACCACCCAAGTAGTTAAAAAGGTTAAGCATGTTTCTGACTCCTTCTATTCCATCATCATGTCGAATGGAAGTGTATAATGCTTGTATATCAGCAGTTACTAGTATCATATCATCATGCCACGGAATAGTTTTTAGTAGCCCAATTAAAGATTGGCCGTCTTTTAGATAGGAGGGCATGAGGGGTACTATAGTTTGAAGAAAGAGGTCTACATATAGAGATAGGTTGGAGCTTAATGACCCAATTCCTGATATGATGGGTCGTCCTGGAGGGTTCTTTTTATCCTTATGGATTTTGGGTAGATGGTAGAACAGGGCTATCTTTGGATTTCTTACCAAAAGACAATTATACTCCTCCTTGGAAATAATTCCATTAGATTTTGCTTTCTGCAATAAACCACTTAGTCGCTTTGAAAAAACAGGGGTGGGATCCACTGACAATCTCTTATAGAAATCTGTATCAGACAACAATCTATTAGCCTCACTAAGATACACCTTTGTATTTTGAACTACAACACCCCCGCCCTTGTCGGCACTTCTAATGACAATGTCACTGGACTGTTGAAGGTCTCTGAGCGCTATTCGCTCAAATCTAGTGAGGTTGTCATGTCCACACTTAGTGTCCATATCCCAGATGTCTCTTTCCACAATATTCTTGAAGACCTCCAAGTGCATCCCTCTACTGCATACGGGGTTGAACTTGGAGGGCAATTTCAAGTTAGTACGAACTCGTATGTCCTCTGTAGATATATTATTTTCATTAAGTAGACCATTTAGAATTGATACACCAGGTAAATCTTTTGCTGTAAGACATCCATTTACATCCCAAATGGCGGAAGGGACAGTTCCGCCACTGGGGAGAGAAAAATCATGTCTATTCAGAAAAAATCTCTTAACAGTTAGTTTACGTATGAATTTGTTGAAATCTATCAACAGATCTACCTTGCTTAGGTTTCTACATGGTGCAAATTTCAGGCCCTTTAGCAGCAAAGTGACCTGACTCACAGTTAGAATATGGTCAGATGTATTATAGATACCAAGTTGTTCAAGATCCGTTACTGGACAATTCTTGATCGCTTTATTGTGTCTTTTAATATTAGATCTTCTTCCTCCTCTTCTTCCTCGGACTCGAAATCTGACCATTGATCCGTGGTGTCTATCTCGGAGGATCTTCTTTTTGTGTGTGGATTGGCTTTTCTCTTCCCGAATCTTTGTTCTAAAAAAGACGCTGATGAAGAGGGTACAGAAGAGGAGAAGGAAGTCGAAGGAACAGCAGTCATAGAATGGGTGGAAAATAGATTCAAATTAGAAAAATCTCTTTTTCTTTCTCTATTTTTTAAGACATCAAACCGGTTTTGTGTTGGAACACCGAATGTGACTTTAGGTCTCCCACCACCATTTCTCCTAGCATAGTCCTGTGTATTGTCATCTCTCTTATTCATCCCTCTTCTATCAGATCCTTTATTATCGAATTTGTGTTTGTTTTCCGGCATGGATTTTTTAGATCTATAGGGTTGACTAGTTCTATCTCTACTGGGAGTTCTCTCTCTTTCTTTTATTTTCCAATTGAATTGTCTTCCCTGTGAATAGTCTTGTCTGTCTCTTTTAAATTTAGATTGTTTGACGGAGATAATATCTGATTCTATTTTGTCTAATCTCTTTTCTAAAATATTTTCTAGGTCCTTAAATTCAGTGGCATTCCTATATTTTTCAACTGATTTGACTTGTTCTTCAATTTTTTCTTCTACCTTGGTCAACAGTTTTTTTCTCCTCTTTATAGCTATTTCCATTAATTTAAAGGAACATTCTTCTAAAGCATTATTCCATTCTTCCAATAAGGCAGTGTCATTATCTCCTATATTGGCCTTTTTATTTATCCTTAGGCCTCGTGGTATAATACGTGCCTTTATGTATTGTTCTAAACTAGTGATATCCCACCAGTGTCTTAATTCTGATTCTAGTGTTTTTTGTACTTCAAAGAACCATGTATCAATGTTTTTATCTTTTGAATTCTCCTTGGGTTCTATCATATTAACATCAAAAATTCTTTCACTAATTAGTGCTCTCTTGTTTTTTCTCTGCATATAGCTTTCCATACTTAGAGAGAAAAAAGAAGAATTACCCAAGGAAAAAATAAAGTGCAACAAAAATATATATTAATAATAATCTATATATGTGTGAAAAGTGAAAAGTGAAAGCAGCTATGCTGAAAGTAGTGGCAACAAGAAAAAAGAAAGAATGTGCACAGCGCTAAATATAAACAGAGTGGAAAAATAAAAGATAAATAAATATAAATATAAAAACTAACCCGTATATACTCCACACAAAAAAAGGAACCTTTAGGTATGAAAAGGAAAAAATATATGTCTCAAAACCGCAGAAGAGGGGGGCAAGTCACTTACAAATAGTGGAAAAAATTGTGTAGCAGCTAGTCTTACAACTGCAATGGACTGCACCACTGCAAAAAAGAAGCACAAGGTTAAAAAAGGAAGAGACAGCGCTAGAATATACCCCAGAGACAACAAGACAAATGATTATAGAAAATAGGATATTTATTACAATTCACAAAAATAAAAGTATATATATATAAGTAAAAAGACCAAATAGGGGTCCAGTACAACTGGAAACAAATATAAGTAGGTGGTCACATACACATAAAGACAGGATAAATACAAAGTCTAAATATGTAAATAAAAATACAAAGAAGAAAACAATAGGTTAAAATACTAAATAAAATCTTACCCACTGCTAATAAAGTGCTGTTAACCTGGCCAGGTAACTGGAAATAGGCATACAATGTATACACTATATACTGGTTTAATGTTATTCTCTTCATCCCTTTGTTTCTGTAACTTAAGAGTTGGCCCTTAACTCATCTGCAACTCATGATTTAGAATATAGCTGGCTACAGGTTTTTTTAGATGTGTGTTTCTACTCTAGTCTGCATGTGTGAGTGAAACCAATAACTAAAGTGTTACAGTGTGTCAAGACACAAGTTCCGCCTCCACCAACGTTTTTGACTTATTGATCAAGTGTCATCGTTGTAACGATCTGTTCAGATTTATTTGCTTCCTGTTACTGAGATTGTCAATGTCAGCTCTTACAGTGGAAAACTTAATGAACAAAAATGTATACAAAACAGGGAAAAAGAGCAGAACTGAAAGGAACAGGATATAAATTAACTTGTGTAATCAAAGCATTTAAGATTTTTGCATGACTTCAACGTCCAACATTAGAGACAGGCCTGTACATGACACCTAGTTACTTCTCAAGATGACCCTCTGTGATAATGATGTTATCAGTACACAGAATGGATGGAAGTTATGTATTAAATAGGCATACATGGAAACAGAGCCAAATAGTGGCAATATCGCCACGTGTGCCAATTAAAAAACTAGTACCCTCACAATCTTTGGAGTTAGCGCTATACGCACTGGTCTCACACTTCAGTGTTGCACCGATGCATTAAGCAACCAATTTGTAAAAGACGAGGTGACCCACAACAAAATGAAGCGGGTGGCTGTGGCTGAATGGCCATGAATGCAGATGCATAGAAGTGAAGCTCAGGGATGGGTAAAGGTGGAAGAGGCCACAGTCAGCAAAGATAAAGACGGGCCCCACTCCAATAGGGAGGTTACACCGCAATTGCGATAGAGCTAGTTAGGAGTGGGACTGGCTAAACCTTTTTTCACAGCTTGCCCCAGTCACCAACATCCTCCTAGCAGTAGTATACATTTGTATATCAGGCCACAACCTGTCCTTATCTGGCGAATGGAGGGATATGTGCCCTATATATATCTGCATACCTTTCTACACCAAGGGATAGCACTAAGGGATAGCACCAAAGGTGCGCTCTTGACCCTTCTTTCTATTCTCAGTTTGTTTGCCTACTGTACTGCTGGGTCATACTCCAAGATGCTCAACCCCTTCCCTAACCCCGACCCCCCTTGCTGTCATTCCACACCTCAGGTACTACCTGCTACAGCCCCTACTGGAAATCTAATCTTATGTCAACATGCAAATGATGGCTAACCCTACACCATTCCATCTTAAAATTATTTCCATCAATGCCAAAGACCTAAACTCCTCAGACAAAAGAGCCTGATTGTTTAATGAACTCCGCACCAAAAAAGCAAACATTGCCTTGCTACAGGAGACTAATTTTTTTCTTAACAAGCTGCTAAAATTGTCCCACCATTCCTATCCACAAAGATTCTTGTCCCACTCCCCCATCAAAAAGACAAAAGGCGTCACCATATATATATATATATATATATTGCCAAAAATCTCCCCATTTCAAATGTTATTTGCTGGACAGACAGCGATGGAAGAGCAATTTTTATTAAAAGTCAAATAGGCCCTGGAAAGGTCAGTATGGCAAACAATTAAACACCAACACATTTTCCTCCGTTATATTATAGGGGAATTGGAGACCTTTTCTGATGGAATCACTATTCTGGGCGAAGACCCCAATGCCGTGTTAGACCCAAAACTGGACTCGTCCACCGGGACATCCACTCTCTATATGTTCCCAAAATACAGAAGGTCCAATTATTTTTATAATCACAACTGGCAGACAAATGGCGGATTCAAAACCCCACCAGCAAAGATTACACCTTTTATTCCATACCTCACAATATGTACACATAGATTACCTCTTCCTCTCCCACAGCCATCTACATTTAGCACAAACATCTAGTATTGACCATATCACCTGGAGTGACCACACCCTAATCTCACTCACAGTGCACATCCCAACTATGACACAAAGACAATGCAACTGGCGACTCAATGACACCCTGCTTAAAGACTACCTTACATATGTATTTCCAGACCAACGTGACACCTGACACTACCCCACATATTGTCTGGAAAGCACACAAAACAGTCGTTAGATGTCACCCGCATAGCAGCTACCCTAGGAAACATTGGCACTATTGAAAGGGAACACAAACAATTACTTTCACATACTTTGTTCCTAGCACTTACTCACCTGAAGGCAGAATTGGAATAACTATGTAATAAAAAACTCCAAAATACTATTAAGAGATTGAAGGGCTTATATTATGCACAGCAAAAGAAACCGGGCAAACTGCTAGCTAAGGCCCTTAAAGCCAAAAGAATCGCAACAGATATATCTAAAATCAGGAGAGGCCACAATGAACTTCTACATAACTCTGAACATTTAGCAGAGAGATTTCATTCATTTTACATGGAACTATACGATATATCTCATATATATTCCCTACTAAACGTTGACTTGAAACTGTTTGCCAAGATCCTTAACACACGACTGAGAATAGCCTTGCCAAACCTCATACATAGGGACCAAATGGGTTTGTCCCTGGTAGGGAAACTAGAGATATGCCAAGTCACACTCCATACCTACCTTTGCTGAAAAGGCATTTGACAGGGTGAACTGGTCCTTCATGAAAGGTGTCCTCCAACATATAGGCATTGCAACTATTATTATGAACTGGATAAACGCGTTTTACCATCTACCATCGGCCCGCATAGGAGTCCATGGCATGCTATCAGGACCCACTGTCCCCACTCCTGTTTATTCTAGCCCCTGAACCCCTCTTACATGCTAAAAGGACTAATACTAACATACATGGCTTAGATATAGAGCCCACCGACACAAAGTTGTTGATGACCTATTCTTCACACTTACCCAACCACACATAACATTGCTCAACTTGATAGAGGAACTAAAGATATATGGCACCCTCTCATATTTTAAAATAAATATGGATAAATCAGAATCTTTGAACATTACATTGCCAACAGACATTGTTGATGGTCTCAAATTCTCCTTCCCATTTAAATGGTCACATAATTCTATTAAGTATCTTGGAATGAACCTTTCGGCTGACCTATCTAACTTATATGCCCACAACTATCGTGCCTTTTTTGAAAGTGGACATAGCAAAAGGGACAAATCAACAAATATCCTGGTTTGGAAGGAGATTTGTGATCAAAATGAATGCCCTTCCCCGGATATAATATGTCTTACAAATGCTGCCTATCCAGGTACCCAAATCATTTTTCAGTGACGTAAAAAGACGGCTCACAAAATTTATATGGAACCTTAAATCCCCCAAATTAGGCTACCAGTACTTAATCCGCCTGAAGGAACAAGGCGGGCTGCCTGATGTAGAATCATACCACAGATCCATCCTACCGGCTAGGATTGTAGAATGGACGAGATGCTCCCATGCTATGGGTATCCATTGAACAGTAATCACTAAGAACACCTATCCTCATCGCAGCCTGGGTTCCCACCACTCAGGCCACAGTACATGACACTTCCCACCAGACAGTAATGACTACCATGTGGACCTGTATGCATGTATGTAATACAGTTGGTCTGGTGAACCGACATTCACTGTTACTATCCCTCCTCGCCAATGCAGACTTTCCGCCTAGCAATGCATACTTTACTATTCAAGACTTATTCACAGGCAGGGTACGCTACCCTAGACTTGGACATGTATTGCAAGAGGGTTTAATGAAAACACTTACTGACATCAGGTATACTACCCCACCATCACACCAACACAGATTCCTTTATATCCAACTGAGGCATTACATCCTCACAATACCTAATGTTAAGATACCAATCATTTTGAGTGGTGAGTCCCACTCGAAACAATGGTTTTATTGGATGGACTTCATAGGCAGGATAGATGTGAATTAGCCCTGATGAAGTACAACTTCTAAATTCCTCTCAGCCACAGTGCTCCGTCGCTAGCCCTATTTATGAATAGCTACACCCTATTCTGCCATATGCGGAAGATTTTATAAGGTCCTACCTGTAGAAAGAGTGAAAGACAATACTCCCTTCCCCAAAGTTTTATTATTGCTCTTTTTCTTTCATACTTTTCGGTTTATGTACAAAACGCATCTATAGCATTATGTGGATTTTCACTCCCTGGTTTTTGTGGTGCTGAACTCAAGGGCCACCTGACCCTCACCTATAGATTTTTGCACAGAGCACTGAGAGACCTCTATCACAATATACTGTTATAAATAAGCATGTTTTATATAAGGGTTTCAGCGACTATTATGTTTAATGATGTACTATCTGATGAACGAAGGTGACTCGATGAACCCTTGGTAGTGCACCCTTCCCCAATGTAGACACAACCCACCCATTCCTCAAGAGTTTTCTCTTCCTGTCCCATCCCACTGACTGCCCCCCTACTTAGGGACCCCCACTCACACCTCCATCCCAGGAGGAACCACCCGCCACCTGCCAACCACACATTCTCACTTCCCCTGACAGCCACCCTAGAGGCCCTTTGTTCCTTTGTATAGACAGCAGTAACATCCTTGGGAAAGTCTGGAGCTATTTGCCTAGGATGCCAACCATAAGATACATATTGACAGGCCTCACATTCCTGGTGTGCTCCCACCCTCCGACAACCGCTAACAATGCTAGTCTCTGTATATTGTAAGCTACATGATATTATTATGCAGCTATCCGCACCTCGATGCATATATGCCATTATATAAGAACCATTCATCCTCATATATCATTATTTTCCCCTCCCTTTCTTATTTTTTGTACCCATCCTTCTTTTGAAAAATCTATAAAAAAGATAATGCGTAACAAATAAAATTAAGTGATGTAAAAATGTACCTCCAAATAAACTTACTAATATGCTGAAACCAGCAAAAATAATAATAATAATAATAATAATAATAAGTAATGTATCATACATAATATATAATATATTTTAACCTTAGTACACCCTTTTGTAGCTCCTGTTTCTGATTTGTTAGTTCACTATTATTACACTCCATTTTTAGTTTGTATTTATTTGTTCATTTGTTTGTTTGCGTGTTTATTTTTTTGTCCTCCACACATTGCATTTTCCAGTCTTACACATTCTAAGCCATACAGAGCTAAAATCTATGGTTCAGTTTTTCAAACACACACAAGGAAAAATCCTGTTCACTTACAATTCCTCCATTACATTTGATGTGAGTAACTTATTATCACGAGAACATCCCATTAACATTTCTTTTTTTACATTGCATTTCCTTATCTTAAATTTACAGAACAAAAAATAGTTCCTGGTAAATGGTTTGTCATACTTCTCTTGTGACGGGTTGAGTCTGCATGAATGTCAAACTGAATGCCTGATATGTCTGACCTTTGCTTTTCATAATATCTTTTGAGAAATATTGTAACTATTTGGAACAAAATGCTTTATGGAAGCCAGAAATGTCATGCACAACACTGAATAGTTAATATTTAAATATGTTCCTACGTTCCAATCTTTTTCAGCATGTTACGCCTACATGTAGATAGATTGATAGACAGATAGATAGATAGACAGACAGACAGACAGACAGACAGACAGACAGATAGATAGATAGATAGATAGATAGATAGATAGATAGACAGCCAGACAGACAGATAGACAGCCAGACAGACAGACAGACATACAGAAAGATAGACAGACAGACAGACAGACAGACAGACAGACAGACAGACAGACAGACAGACAGACAGATAGATAGATAGATAGATAGATAGATAGATAGATAGATAGATAGATTCCACATGAAAAAACATGTTGCTCTAAAAAATACAAAAACATATTTTAAAAAAATGGCGACTTCGTGTACCAATTAATCAATACAAGGCAATCCTGGGTATTAAACGTTCTGCCAGGGATTATGACAAAGGCTATGCTGACCCTCTTTTTGCCTTACTGTCCACTTTATTATTAAATCTCATGAAGCTTAGTTATGCTGTTCCAACAGCCTTTCCAGCATAGCCTGGATTAGATGTACAGTGCGAGAAATCTCATTTATCTACAGCCATCTCCTTCCTTATATAATTGTGCTTTGCTTTTAAATAGATGGGAAATTGAACCTCATTTTTTTTTTTTTAGAGTTTAGTGTTTATTGAGAATTAATGAATATATCAATAGTTTATAATCACATCAGGTTTTGTAAAGTCGTTTTTAAAAACAAACTTTCACCAGACTGATCAGTTAAAACATCTGTTCACCCCAAGATAAGAGCCAATGTTACTATCTATACTGCCCAAGATAAGAGCCAATGTTACTATCTATACTACCCAAGATAAGAGCCAATTTTACTATCTATACTGCCCAAGATAAGAGCCAATGTTACTATCTATACTGACCAAGATAAGAGCCAATTTTACTATCTATACTGCCCAAGATAAGAGCCAATTTTACTATCTATACTGCCCAAGATAAGAGCCAATGTTACTATCTATACTGCCCAAGATAAGAGCCAATTTTACTATCTATACTGCCCAAGAAAAGGGACAATTTACTAAAACATAAAATAAAAAATAAGATGCAAAAAATGTCAGGCATTAAAGGGATAATGCCACCTTAAACATTTTTCTTGCACTGTGAATGCAGAGACAAAAAATATGTGTTAGCAGAATTGCAAGAAAATGTATAGATTAACAAAAAAATTTTTTTTTGCTAGTGGTGTCTGATGATGTATACAAATTTCGGTAATATCATAAACAGGAGACACTACAGACACATTTAAAAGATTTGAGGTCAGACTATAAGATGACCTTGAATATAAGACGAGGGGTTCTTTTTCAGAGCATTTGCTTTGAAAAAAACGTGTCTTATATTCCAGCAAATATGGTATCTTAACTTAGTACACCCTGTAATAAAATTTCAATAAATATATGTACAATATATACGAATATCAGCGCAAACTGAACATTGGTCATTTTTCTTAAAGCTGTCTTAGAAAAAAAAGTGTGCGTTGATATGTCTATGTATTATATTTCACAAAGAGAAGAACTAGCATTCTCTTTGCTTCCCAGCTATGATCAATATAAATGACATATTATGTGATGTTCATACAATATTTTTAACATCATCATTTTTCGGAACAGTAAATGTATTGTTTTTGCTTGAATATAAGATGACACTCCCAGGACATGCCATTGTAATTACAGACTTGCCAATACACCCACAAGTTTACCATTGCACTCCTAAAACTTTCCAATGTTACCCAGGACTTGCCAGTGCACCCACAGACTTGCCAAATTACACAAAAACTTGTCAGTGCACCCACAGACTTCTTTAGATGCCATTATTTTCATCTTATCATATAATTTGCTCTAAAAAAAAGAAAATATAATGAAAAACTAAAATAAAACAGTTTTTCTAAAGAAAAATCTTTGACACATCTACAAATCCTAATACAAAAACTGCTTTATAGATTCTAATATTTGTCTTGAGTTTACAAATACCCAATGTGTACGTGCTTTTCTGATGTTTTTTGCAAGTTATAGGACAATAACTGATAGTAGCGTATTGCCTTTTAACCATAACCCTAACCTAACCATAACCCAAGAGCTAACTGTGAAGATAACATAACTCTAACCCTAATCTTTGATCTAAGCCTATCTTGGACTATATTTCTTTTTCCTATGACGTTGACTGCCTCTAGAGGCTGTAAATAAATATTCCCAGAGCATGGAAACAATCATTGATTGATTTTGAAGACATTGCACATAACTGGGGCAATCTTATGCTTGCAATCACTACAGGGAGTGATTGTACTGCCGTTGGGGGTCTGATTTTAGTGTTGCTGAATGCCTTAATATTGAGGCATAACAGCCACACCAGCCACATCAGCTAGGCGCACCTGGATCCCCCTCGCAAGCAGCCGGTGGATGTCTGTGTAATCGGGACTTCTATGACGGAAGCTGAGATGAGGATGTCTGCGCATATAGTGCCGACATCCACCGGCTGCCCCCACTAGCTACCAGGGAGATTGGGGCAGCCGGTGGATGTCTGCACAATACATTTCCACCGGGAAATGCCTTTCATTTTTTTCCTAAAGAAATATCCAAAGTTTGAGGGGTCGTCTTATAATCAGGGTTGTCTTATATTCGAGCAAATACGGTATATATTCATGGAATGAAAAGCAGGCTAATGATGCATTCAGTTTAAAAAGGAGAAAAAGCAAAAATGTGATTGCTCTGGGTACAAAATGGTGAATTTGTTTTGTTTGAAGTGAGTTTATAAAGTAGACTTTTAAGTACATGGAATGGGCGATGTGGCATTGGTGGGCATTATTGTGCTGTAAAAGGTATGCAAAAAAGCATAGCTGATTTGGAAATACAGATAATAACCGTGTATCTTAAAGTAACTCTGTCAACCAAAATGTTCCTTTACTGTGAATGTAGAAACTAAAAGACTATGAAAATGATAAAACATTATCTATAAAATATATTTTAAATGTGTCTGTGCTGTCTATTTATGAAATCACCTTTTGAAAACACTACAGACACATTTAAAACATATATTTCTATTATGTTATGCATGGCCATGCAATTTTGTTAACATAATGTATAGCTAATGTTTAATTTTTTTATTGTTCCCTACATTGAGACATTACATTACAGACATTCTGTTTACGAACTACGGTTTGCATTTCCATTGGGTTTTCTTCATATGTATGAGTAACATTCATTCTTTTTACAAATGTCATAAATGTTGTGAAACTATGGATTTATGCCACTAGCCATGATTTTATTGCATTGTAAGGCACTGTGTTAAAACACATCACAGATGGTCTGTTAAAGTAAATAATTTCGCCTGCATCATCCATCACATTACATGACAATATGGTAACATGCCAAAATGGCCACTGGCAAATGTCAAAGCGCTATCCGTGTTTGCTAAAAGACTTACAAATGTTCCGTTTTGCTAAATGGTCACAAACCTGTCAAAATACAGTTTATCACTTGGAGACTCTAAGTAAATAGACATTTATTATTATATTCAGAATATGAAAAGTACAACATATCTACTATGTATGACAAAAAATATTTGGGAAAACTATCTTTCCTAAAATATTTTCAGCAGATGGTGCAATGTATTTATTTATTTTACCAAAAACGGAAAATATGGTTGGAGTGTAACTTAGTGATGTCTTATAAATGGACAGTTAGACCTACTAATTTAGAGCGTTTTCCTTGCAACTAAAAAACTCAGCATCTGTCAAAACAACTGCAGAACAATATTATTAATATATATGTTATTAATTACAGGATCTAGAATGTTGTCCAAAATTGGTTTTGGAATTTCTCTCCTGGGAATTCTATGGATTCACCGTATTCCATATGGACAGAAATCCTCCCGACAAACCCAAAATCAGCTAACATTTAAATATGCCTTTAAAAAATGACACAAAAAATATATGAGTATGACAGTGGGTGTGCAACTCACATAACCATGACACACACAAGAACCACCTGATAAATATAAAAAGTAATAAGTCTGATAAACTAATATACTTACTATATTTAAAGCCACAGTGGCTAACAAGAATAGCCTGCAATTTATGCAAATACTCATGGATTCATAAAGTGTAAATGCTAATAGTATAACAGTATACATAATCTGTTGATTGTGCATTATTGACTCAAGAGAAACCTTTCTCTGGCTGTGTTGTAGCATCTGCTGGATATTTAGATAGATCCCATTATCAAACGCTCAGGTCTCAATATAATTACTACAAGAGAATTGATTTTCTATGACATAGTTGGCAATTAGTAAGGAACAGCTAGACTGTTTGGTTATTGTTTTCAGACACTCTCTTCCATTACAGTGCGAGCAGTAATCATTCAGTGCTTATTAAACACATTTGTTTGCTTCATTCTGTAAGTCTTAATACAGAGTTTATTTTTAACTTTCTATTATTTTAACAGATTTTCATTATCTTGGCTCTCTTTTTATATTTGTAAATGCTCCAGTTTTAGACCCTATATCTAGAATGTAATTGTAGTGCTACAAATGAATTGGGATACAAATACATGGATATAAACATAGGATTTAGAGAGATGAAAAAAATATACAAAAAAATAATCTGTTTTGCATTGATGTTTACATTCTATTGTATGTGCGGAAACCTCACTACTGGCATTCCTGTATATTTACAGAGGGGTAAATAAGAGGTTAAGCTGCGTAACACATTTGATTATTTTTAGGCACAGTCATAGGTCATCTGTGGATACAATTGGTATAGTATGAGTGCCAACATTTTTCCATTTTTGTATCTGGTGATATAATATAATCTGCAAGATATGGAACGTTGTTTTATGTGCAAACTAAATTGTTGTGGTAACCAGCCAATATACACTGTATAGAGAAAAATATTCTCTGTATTTCCCTATATTCTCTAAACATTCTGAAGGACTCAGTTATTTCTAGCATGGTACTTTGATAGGATGGCAATTTTGCAAAGAAACTCCGTGGCAGGAGCATCATGGAATGGGTTTAGGCAGCTAGGCAGATGCATGCAAGCCTCGCATCACTAACTACAATGCCAAGCACCAAATCGAGTGGTTTTAAGCACACCACCACTGGAGTCTGGAGCAATGGAAACAAATCTGTGGAGTGAGAATCATGCTTCACTATTGCAGATGGGAGAGTCTGAGTTTAGCAGATGCCAGCAGAACATTACCTGCATGACTGCATTGTATCAACTATAAAGTTTGGTGGAGGAGGGATAATGGTATAGGGCTTTTATTTAAGGATTGAGCTAGGCCCCTTACTTCCAGTGATGGGATATCTTAATGCTTCCAAATATTAAGACATGTTGGACAATGTTATGCTTCCAACTTTTTTGCGAACAGTTAGGGCAGAGCCCTTTTCTATTCCAGCATCACTATTTTTTTTTTTTTTTTTACAACTGCATGCATCGCATGAGAAGATGCTGAGTTTATGAATAACCACAATATTAGTGGTTTGAGCTGGCTCAGATGCAGAAGTTTAAAACATAATGATCTGGCTAGTTGGCACTCGGAAACATGGAGACTATACCCCAGTGCACAAAAGCAAGGTTCATAAAGACATGGTTGGAGGAGTTTGGTGGAGCAGAACTTAACTGGCCCACACAGAGACCTGACCTCAACCCCATTAAACACCATTGGGAGGAGATTTAATCGAGATTGTGTGCCAGGTCTTCTCATCCAACATTACTGTCTGACCTCATAAATGCTTTAGAGGCTGAATAGGCAAAAATTCCCATTGAAACCTTGTGGAAAGGCTTCCCATATGAGTGGAAGCTGTTATATCTGCAAAGGGAGGACCTACTACATATTAATACAAGTATGTCTCCAAGGTGTTCAGTCCACGCTCCTAGGTTTTAGGAGCTGTGTTTTTGAGTGTTTCACTATAACCCTCATTCAATATTTTTCTCTTTATTTTTTCCTTGTCACACTGATATTGCACTAGGTATTGGCATTTTTGTATTTTACAGGTGCAAGCAATACATGAAGAGTGCCTCTGTATCAATACATTTTTTCTCACGTGTGTTACATTTATAACACTCTCCTATATTGTGTTATATTTGCACAGACAATAAGAATCACTTGCATTAATTGCAAATTTCTATTCACATGCTATAATATCATTGCAGCACAGTTTTTTATATTTATATTTATTGTCACTAGTCACCTATAAGGCATTTATGTATCAGTTTTTTGGGTAGTGTCTAATCACTGAGCGCTGGAGATATTTTCCTTTTCTGTTCTGTGCTCGCACAGCCGCAGGTTGTCTCTGTTTGTTTTGATTTCTAGCTGCCGGTCTTTATTTTATATTGCACTCACCCCTGGTGGTTTTTGCAGATTTGATCATCCATTTTTTTCACTTTTACATTATAACAAGTGGGTCTATTCACTAAAATTCAACTTTGAAGGTAGACTTTCATTTTGAGGATAAGTCAAATTTGGCACCCGAGTTTGACATAGGAAAAAAAAAAAAACTGATTTGAATATTCTCCATTGGGAGGCAAAATGATTGAAGCCATTTAAGAGACTAAGTAAAACTCAAGTGCCAAATTTGAAAAACAGCTTTGAACATTTCACTTCCCACTACTTTAAATGGGGAAGATTCAGACCTGGGTGTTTTTCTAAGCCCTCCAAAGATGAATTTTGGTGAAATTCAGGTGAAAAGTAAAGCTCACTGTAAACTCAATGCTCATCTGAAAAATACAATTAGTACACAATATTAAAGATAACCCTTAAATGTATTGGTTTTTCGTAAACAAAAAAAAGTAAAGCTTGTGAAAGTCATTGGTCGGTTGTATCATTTGTAGCATAATATATTAAAATAATGAACTTTATAAATGAATGCTACTGTGCTTAGCTCTTTTGTCATTATACTACAAACTAGAACTGTTATAACTGGTCAAGCTCCTATTAATATGGCAGAAGGATTGAGTAACATCTGGGAGATAATACCAGTTGTTGAATCATATCAGGCACTTGGGTAATTGTAAGATACCTTTTTGTCTATGGTTTCTTATTTTATATATGTGTGCTTCCATATTACTATTTGCCCTCTAAACTATTCTTCCTAACAAAAGTAATAAACTGAATTAAAAAAAAAAGATATATATATATATATATATTTCAGATTAATTTATTCAGAGGACATCTTGAAACCCAAAGTAATATACTAATATAATTATTTTTTGTTTGTTTGTTTGTTTGTTTTGAGAAGTGGGACAAGAAAACAGAAAAAAAAATGCTTTCTATTCTCTGTTACAGTATAATAAATAGAAATAACATGCACAAGTGAAAACATTGTATTAATGTAACATTGAAAAGTTATATTTCCCCGGCTTTTGCGTGTCTTACAAATGTGATTATTTCATATCAGATTCACAACTAAAAAAACAACTCAGATTAGGAGTGAGAACAAACTAAACATCCATTATTGTATAACGCAATAAAATATAACACAAGCACATTTGGTGACAATTTTCCTCTCGCATAAGGCTTTTTTTTTTCATAAAAGAGAGAATTGTACAGAAGTTAGAAAAATCCCTTTTCAATTCCTGCAATTCTCTCTTTCATGAATAAAACCCGTAGTCTATAGTTTAGATGGTAAGGCTTCCAAATGTACTGTCCAATGCACAATATAATTCAGCATAAGCCCAAGTGATGACAGTAATACTAATACAGGAAAGAAAAATAAAACAACTTACGTCATTGGTCAGTTACGTTTCTTTTTTTAAAAATGGGAAGTTGTGCAGATGCAATTTAAACATTTCATATTGACCGATTGACAAATAGCCCAATAGTGCTGTGGAAGCAGTAGCTACCGTGAGCCCCTGCGTATTGATGCTAGTTTCGTCCCTGGATTAGTTATGCTAATTTTCATTGAGAATATAATATTGAGAGTGAAGTATTACCATTTTTTTATTGTTTGACAACACGTGATTCAATAGTAGATGTAGATTTCTACTCCTATTAAATGGGGGGAAATAATTTAATTTAAAAATAGGTATGTTGAACAGAGCCCATTATGTGCAAATATCCTTTGCACAAAAATATTCAGAGTTCATTTATCTGTATGTCATTGATTACTTTAGACAGCAGTAGAAACATTTAAGTTAGAAACCAGTGATAAGTTATAACTCACGTCATCGAACAGAGCCCAAGATGCTTAGACACCATTCTACAGTAGGTTTTTGTAATATTTGACCCTCACAGTAAGCATGTGGCTAATGGAATAATAAGGAAAACAAGATATATACATATATGTCAGCCAATGTGTGACCTTAAAGGTCAGTATAATATAGTTCTCAACAATACTTTTTATTATTGAATTATGTATTTAATCATTGCTGAAAAATACTACTGGTGAGGTGACAGCTTTCGTCTAGCTTGTATTTTGCAGATAATGATGGATGAGTGACAAATTATGCCTACAGTATATAGAAACATACAATGTGTCGGCAGATAAGAACCATTCGGTCCATCTAGTCTGCCCAATTTTTCTGAATACTTTTATTAGTCCCCAGTTCCCGGTCTTATAGCTAGGATAGCCTTGTGTCTATCCCACGCATGCTTAAAATCCTTGACTGTGCTTACCTCTACCACTTCCGCTGGAAGGCTATTCCATTCATCCACTACCCTCTCAGTAAAGTAATACTTCCTGATATTACTTTTAAATCGTTGCCCCTCTAATTTAAGACTATGTCCTCTAGTTGTGGTAGTTTTTCTTCTTTTAAATATACTCTCTTCCTTTACTGTGTTGATTCCCTTTATGTATGTAAATGTTTCTATCATATCCCCCCTGTTACGTCTTTCCTCCAAGCGATACATGTTAAGATGCTTTAACCTTTCCTGGTAAGTTTTATCCTTCAACCCATGAACCAGTTTAGTAGCCCTTCTCTGAACTCTCTCCAAAGTATCAATATCCTTCTGGAGATACGGTCTCCAGTACTGCGTACAATACTCCAAGTGAGTAATGTAAAGTAAATGATTACTAGTAAAAAGTATAGTAAAGTATAAACTATTATATTTTTTTCCTTCAAAACTATTTTTAAGATTTTGTTAAGATAAAATGCCAATTAAAAGCCACAATGCTTGTAGCCCATGAAATGTCAACTTCCATTAGTTTGTGAGTGTGCAGTACCATGAAGCATTTCCTCTTCATCCTTAGAACTACGTGCATGTTAACATTTTACCAGTGACTATAATATTGATTTCTGTATAATTGAATATTCCCAATAATGTACTGAACATTGTTCATTTAATTTTTTTCTATTGAGACATGCAGTTCATATTACTAGATACCTTTATTAAAAAAAAAATGAAAGTAAATGCATGTTGTCTTTTTTTTTTTTTTTTGTGACACTCAGACTAGAGCAGTGTTTCCCAACCCAGTCCTCAAGGCACACCTACCAGTCCAGGATTTAGGGATTACCTGGGTGTGTCTAAGGTGTTTTTACAAAGAAGAAAAAAAAAACACCTTAGACACAACTGGGTAATCCCTAAATCCTGGACTGGTAGGTGTGCCTTGAGGACTGGGTTGGGAAACACTGGACTAGAGACACATCGATTTGATTAATCGTATTTCTCTTAGTGTACTCTCAGTTCATCTTTGTGTCGCTTTGTTCACGGGAGAGATTTTTGTATATTCCCCTTTTATGTGCTCTGTTTTTCCTTTTGTCTTTTCATTATAAAATGCTCCTAAAACATCCCAGAAAGAGACGTTTGGAATCAGAGCTAACTTTCATTATGGTAAATAAATGGTGTACGAACATCAATGTATGTAATTTTATTATATTTAAAGCTTATTTGTACAGAACCAAAAACAACAACACATAGAAATACAGAAACAGACTGATACAAAAGAAGAACCAATGAAATATAGATGTAAAATGTAATGATGTAGCTTAAACTGTAGTAGTGTTAACAAATGACTAGCATAAGAAATAATAACAAAATATAATTAGGATAAATGGAATTGCACATTTAAAGAAATATATATGTTTAATAACATAAGTAACTTATAGTTCAGAGCTAAAAAGCACGTTATTTTATTGCTCAATCTATTCCATTCAAAACTAAGAACCCCTTAAAAGTGTCATCTAACACACTGAGAACATTACTTCACTGTTAGGGCAGTTGTGGAATAGACTGCCAGGTTAATTAATTTGTGGCTGATTCAATCAGCCATAAATTACAATAACTTTTGGCTGTTTTTTTCATGATTTTTTTTTCATGATTTGGAATGTGAACAGTGTTAGCACAACTAAAACTAGATTGGGTAATGATAATCCATGGTCAACCCAACTGCCTTGGAGTCAAAAAGGAAACGGTCAATCCAACTGCCTTGGAGTCAAAAAAGAATTTAGTTTCCCTTAGAGAGGACATCACTGTCTCATCGGTTTTTGCCTTCTTCTCGGTCACAAATATGGGTGTGTAGGGTTTGAATGTGATGGCCTATGTGTCTTTTGTTAAGATAATTTACTATGTAAGTTCAGTTTTAGCTGATGTTATGTTATGTGATGACACAAAATTAGGTAAGGTTGCTGATGACACAAAATTAGGTAAGGTAATAAAGAATATATAGACAAATGTAAAGTTATGCATTATGGGAAAAATAATAACAAAGCAACATATACGTTAAATGGTATTTCCCTGGGAAAAACTACTAACGAAAAGGATTTAGGAATCATTGTAGATAACAAACTTAGCAACAGTGCCCAATGCCAGTCAGCAGCTTCAAGGGCCAATAAGATATTGGCATGTATAAAACGAGGTATAGATTCACGGGAGGAGGACATCATCTTGCCTCTTTACAAATCAATGGTAAGACCTCACCTTGAATATGCAGTACAATTCTGGGCACCAGTCTTTGAAAAGGATATTAAGGAACTAGAAAAAGTGCAAAGGAGAGCTACAAAATTAATAAGGGGATTGGAGGATCTTAGTTATGAAGAGAGACTTAAAAAATTGCATTTATTTACTTTAGAAAAAATGCGTCTTAGAGGGGATATGGTAACATTATATAAATATGTGCAGGGCCAATATAAAGAGCTCTCCAGGAACCTGTTCATTAACAGAAATGTACAAAGAGCAAGAGGTCACCCCCTGAGACTGGAAGAGCAAAGATTTCATAGACAGCAAGGAAGGGATTCTTTACGGTAAGGACAATAAAGTTATGAACGTTGCCTTCTTCTGGATCAAAATGCTGGAATGATAGGTAGATGGGTTGAACTTGATGGACTTGTGTCTTTTTTCAACCTAAATTACTATGTTACTATCTTACTATGTTACTATGCTATGCACAACAATATTTTGGTTCTAAAGAAACAGAGCTAAGTGTGAAAGTTAATTTATTTAGAAATGAATGCAGTAGTTGATTTTAATGTGCAAAGACAAATATGAACTTTCGTAAAGATGTTTCAGGATGGCTCTATTCCCAGAGAAAATGAAATTGATCCCACACAATCTAATTTTAAAGCTGATAAATAGTTTTTGTTGTTTTTAAAGTAAAACTATATACCATTTATTCATGACTTACTCTTGCAGACATGTTCTTCATTTTGTACTTTATTAATTTAAAAGTAAACATTTTTTTAACTCGGTCCTTAGCAATGTATATCACAGCAATGTATCAAGGATAGGCTTGGTAAATATTCTGACTAAATTACCTGTTTGAACCTCAGGGTTGAATGTTGCAATTCTGTCAGAATCAACGTAGCCCTTTTTTTTTTCAATTTTAGAAAAAAAGAAAGAATGATGTCTGCACTCCCAGTTCAAAAAAATATGAAATAGTGATTTATTGGCAGGTGATAAAAAATACAGAGGATGAAGGCAGCAAGGCATAGAGTGGAAGGAACTTTGAGTGCAGACATCATTCTTTCTTTTTTCTCTTATTACTCCGTTTCAACAACGAGGTGGAGCACCCCTAATTACATGGTTAACCATTTCGGAAGCATTATCTACCTCATTTGGAGTGGAGCCGGTGTGGGAGAGAGACTTCTCTGTCTCTCTCTTCTCTTTTTTGGCATTTGTATTTTCAATTATAAACAACACGAAAAGTAAAACATGCATTTTAAAATACTTTTAAAGCATATTAATATTCATTAACATTTGGAAGCTGTATTTTGGGCACCAGACAGTCCCTTTAAGGTCAATATATTAGTACAATTAAAACGGGTAATAAGAAAATCTATTATTAAGTTGCCAGTTTGGTTAATTCTGTGAGAGTGTGTTAAAGTGTTTTGGGGTAAATTCAGAAGCCTGGCTGAGACTTCAGGAATCCTTCCTACCCAGAGTTCAGTGTAATCTGCATAAGCAGAACCAGATATGAAACCAACACTCACAGACTATTTACGTGTCTGTGTAAGTGACACTGTGTATGTGTGTCTGTGAGAGAGAGTTACTGTGTAAGTGACTGTCTGTGTGTTTAATGAAATTATGGGTTTATTGTCTGACACTGCCCTTGTCTGCTAACAGAAGGGTTAATTCTCTGTAACTGCTCATATCTGCTTATACAGCTACACAAATCTTGAGTCGACCCTGATGTTGTTGTTTTTTTACTGTGAAAAATAGTCTTGTCATTTTGAAGCACAGAACATACCAAAAAAGATTCTGTTCACTAATTAGTAAACTATGGTCAACTTGGAAATTACACAAAATTACACAAAATCACAGTTGAAGAGAAGTACCGAGAAATCCATGGCTCGCATTAGCCTATGACTAAGTGCTAGTTTGGCACGAAATGCATAAGACATTAATTTCACTTGTCTGTAAAATTGTTCATACCCTGCTTTTTATATGGATTTAAAAAACGTTATTTTCATTTTCAATAACTACTGCGTGAAGGCTGAACCTGTTTGCTAGATCTCAAAAAACAGGTGAAGATAACTGAGTTGAAACTCTTCTATTGTTTAACCATTTAGGGCATTTTTTGTAACCCCCCCCTTGTCAATTTCTCCACATTTCACTGTATCTTGAATATTCCCCAGAGAGGACCTACATTCTAGGTAGTTAGATTATACCTTATTTTCCTGGTGATTTTGCAAGCAAATATCTAAATGAACAGGATACACATCATCAGAAAAGAGCTTATAAATGCTTACATTTCAAACTTTTAAGCATGAAACTGGCATAACAAAAGTGTCCTACTTCTAAGCAGTTATAATAAGAAACAGAAGTCCCATTGCCCATTGCCAGAGAGGCACAAACAGCAATTATGTCAATCACCACTTGACTCCCATGTGTTCAATACAGTGCAGATTTTTAACTTCCTGGTGCTGCATGTTCCTGACACTTTATGATTAAAGACAGATAGACAGCCAAACTGGGTATAATTGATGCCTCCAAGCACTTTGCTTTAGGCAGCCCAATAGACTCTATAGGCATCATACTATAATAAAATTAGTTATAAACCTAAACTTCAGCAGACAAATAGTGTCATTTATTCAGTTTATGGCTCTGAATGTTCAGTATTTAAAGCTGCCTCAAATCAGTTTTCATACCTCATAAAAAATGTGTATTTGTTTGTCCTGTTTCCTGTACATTTTTTCGTATACAATAGCCCTATGAATGCTCTCATAATATGATCTGGAAATTAATTTGTATATCTCGAATAATATATTATTTTTAATACAGTTATATGACCCAGAATAACTACTTGGAAAATATCAAGTTGTAGTTTTTAGTACAGAGGTGACAGACATTGGTTACGCAATCAGTAATAATTCGTTCAATAAGAAATATGTAATTTGTATATCAGGCCACAAGGTGCTATAACAAGATGAGCATTCTACCCAGTCACAGTCCCTGCTACATTTTTACAAACTTCTATTTTTTTAACAATGCATCATTCAGAGCCAACTCTGTTCTTCAAGGAGGAGAAACTCAGCCGGTTTGACAATGCATGGTTAAGTTGGTGAGATTAAATGTTCATATCTGCTCACTCACAACTAGTCTTTCAGTGAACACACCCCACAGGGTTATTGTAAGAACTGAGCATTAGTCATACAAAGAAAAATATTTAATCTTTCTAATATGTGTTTCTCAATTATATATATTAATATTGTGTTGGGTACTCTTATAGAAAGAATTACCATGCGTACCCTGATGTCATAAAGATGGAAGGAAGACCGGGCATGACCTGTGCTTTACCTTTACTTTTGAATGCCATACTTGTTCCTATTGGTTCTGTAAACTTGCAACAACGTTTTAAGCTCAATATGTGTTTTATGCTGTTTTATTATCTCCTTTATTACAGGAAAAGCAAGGTGCAATTTCCTGTTGTTTTATCTCCTACCTTTTTGTCATTTTGCTTTGTAGTCAAATGGGTCTATTCACTAAAATTCAAGATTAGGACGAGGAGGTAGAGTTTGAAGGTCGAGTTTTATTTTTAAATTCGACCTCCAAACTCGATCTCCTCGAATGGTTCACTAGCATGTGAGTTCACTCCCTCTTGCCACGACTTGCCAAAGTCAAAGTTGACCTCCCATCTCCCATTTTGGAACCGTTCCATAATTTCTTTCATTGGGGAAGATTCAAAATGTCTTTTTTTCTTTTAAGTCAAACTCGACCTCCAAATTCGGATGCTGAATTTGACTTAATTTATTTTTAAATTCATCTAATTCTCCTATTATATCCTATAGAAGGTGACATTAATCTCTGATTTTGTAAATTGAGTTTGATGACGAAGTCGACCTCCTCACCATAACTCATCTCACCACATCTCGACTGCATAAAAACATTAGTGAATACCATTTGTCAAGATGAGGCATTCGAGAGGGTAGTGAGTCTGTTCGAGTTGTGCTAATCTCGATCTCCAATTTTGAATTTTAGTGAATAGACCCAATAGTGTTACTTTCAACGATTTGCCGGTCATTGGTGCAAAAGTTAGCTTTGCATCTGGCAGGTCATTCAGGTTTAAGTGAATTATGATGGTTGAAGAAGTGGCCAAAACTGTATCCACTATTTCTGTTGTCAGTATCAATTATTTAGTGGGTTGGGTGTGTGTTTATAGTCATGGGCCTAAGAAGTCAGTCATTTGTTTAAGCACTATTCAGATCCCATGGATGGTTATTTTATTCCCATCTTAGCATTTCTAATTTACAGAATTGCATGTAGCAACAAAGTAAATAACTCAATAACTCAAAATGATCTTTAGAAAACTGCCTAAACTTTATCAAAAGCTACTGTACTTCCATTGAGACACCAAATAAAACCTCTCTGGATTGTTGTAGAAATTTTTTATGAGATTTCATTCGCTTCCTTGAATTCATCTTAAAGCAACAATTTAAAAACTCTTCTGAAACTGAATGCTTACGTAAAATAAAAAAAATAGTGTCAAAGCCATGCAAAATGCATTTCATTCAAATACTTTTTTTAGATCTTTGTCCTTAATTCAAAGGAGTAAAACTTTGCTATTTATCTGAAGATGAGTTCTGTTCTGTACATGATTACTATACTTTAGTTGAAGATAAAGATGAAACTAAGTGTATTTCCATGAGAAATTTACAGTTTTTTTTATCTTGAAAGTGCAATACATCTGATAACAGATTTACGTAAATTACAGTTTTTTGCACATCAGAAACAAAATGTAATTCTACGTAGATTTTAATTGATTAATGCACAGTAATGTTATCAGTTATACAGTCAAGATAGGTAGCTTCAGGTCAAAGCTGGTATATAAATTCTAGGTTCAGGTCAAAGCCATTCAGTTTTGAACTTGTTAATTTGAAGTACCCAACCTTCCTAGTCTCAGAGAAGTTATTGAATTTTTATCTACTAATTTCTGAATGCAACCACCTCCCATCTTTTATAGTTGCATATTGGCCTCTAATATCACTAAATCCATATCCTTCTCTTGACTATTCTGGAGCTTCTTTATTGCTCATTTAGGGGACTATGGTAATTCTGTATAACAATAGTGGGGGTCTGTGCCATTTGTTATTATTTAGGATTTTGGTGGCCTAGGACCTATTTTTGCTCAAGAAATCTTGCTCCGAGGAATTTCCTGCAGCACATAATCATATGGTCATAGTCCATTTACAGTTCTACTTAGGCTGGTACTAGTGAGCAGCCGAAAGTGCTAACTTGAAAGTGAATTTCATACAAGGTAGGAAGCAGGGCAGCCATAAAAAATATTGAGGTCCCTTACAGAAAAAATGGCCTAGCTACAATCTCATATCTAATAGAATCAATGAACCCATGTGAAAAGGCAGCCATGAGACTCACGTTGTTTCAACCAACCTCTGCTGCCATGGTACGAAACTCTAGGGCATACTTGGCAACCAATCTCATGCCCTGTTTGATAGACATAAGCTGCTTGAGATCAGAGAGAAAGCAGGGATATCAAATACCCTCTGCTGTGGGGAAGGACTGGGGAACTATTTTGAAGTATATTCCGATAAACCATATTCTGGTTTAAAAATCCCCTGCACTGAGCTGAGTCACCCCAAAAACATTAGGGAAGCAAGACAGGCCCAGTCATGCCTCTATGTCATAGCAGGTTCGTAGGCTACAACCAGTACAAAATCAGGAAGTGTGGCAGAGGCGGTAATAGTCATAGGTCGACAGGATGCCCAATCAGATGTATAGAGTTAGGAGATGTAAAAGTTAGGAGAATGTGTAATACTAGTGAAAACTGGTCCAAACGTTGGTCCTCCTGGTCCAATCTATTGCATACATTATGTATAGTTGGATTGATTATACCATCCAGATCCATGGACCCTACGTAGGGACTAGGAACCAGGCCGAGACAAAAAGTATGGCACAAAACACATTTATTAATAAATAATAAAGATTTGGGGATAATGGTCCTAAAAACGAAATCCAGGACTGTGCCAGGTTCAGGAACCAAAGTGGATAATAAAGATCAGCGAAGTCAAGGCCAAAATGACAAGAATCACACGGGAATTCTGCCCACCCAGGTAAAACACAGGAGTAAATCAATCACTTGGTAGCAATGCAAGGGCAAGGATGTAATAAAACTTGATGCTTAAATAGCCTGGTCTGAGTAGGAAAGGGGCTCGCTGATAGTAACCAGGTAAACTGTTTAAGGAAAGGAACTAGTCATTATAAAATAAGTGATCAACGCAGACACAGAGAAGGACTGCTCTTTTAAAACAGGTGAGATACCCTGACACTGGTACAGAAGAGTACAAGTATTATAAACTGCTCGGCTTTTTTGTTTTCTCTTTTTTTTGTTACTCTGTGTATATCAGTGTACATATTTCTTTACATTACCTAAACAAAAGACTGAAGACTCATATATATTGGACTGTTTTGTATTATGTACTTTATTCCTAACAACAGGATTTTTTTTTTGCATGTTAGACAGCCTGTCTTTTGCATATTTACTTTTTTCCTCTTTGTTTTTTTTTTTGTATATCATTATTTTTTCTCTGAGGCTCAGTTAGAGTATTTTTAAACAACAGTGCCAGATGTTGTTCTGCTAATCGTCATGATTTCAAAATAAGGTTGAGTTGGCCATTAGCTGCATAGAACCCCTTTTACATATTGCACTGGTATTCCATTTGGTTATGTATTTCTTACCAGTTATTACCTCCCTGTTTATGCCAATGTCTTGCCATACTGAGTTTAGTTGCCAACATGACATGTTGATTGAGGCCAAATTATTCCCACCATACATGGTACACGGTCCCTACCCCACTGTTACATCTCCAACAAATATTTGAGTATGAATTCTGCATTTTATAGAGTCTCAGGGGGACCATGTACCATCTATTTATTATTTTGTAATGTAGCTCTAGCACGTTTATGCAATGTGTACTTTTTTTAACAAATTAATTCCCTATAAACAATCCGACTGTGGGTAAGATGGAACCAAATCCGCCTCCCATTTAGAAGTAAGCAAAATTCATAGGATTTCACTGTTTGACCCCCCCAAATTTCCATTTTTGTGCCACTTTGGCTTTATACTTCGGGCCAAGTTGGGGGATATTGAGTGGACCCTTACTACTCATTAAAAGTGTGTTATCATTTAGATATGGGGGATGTCCACATTCAAACAATTACTGGTGGTGTGTCCTTATCCAATTACCCAACTACTTATAGAATCACACACACACTCCAAAATGAATCACAAAGGATTGACACTACCATATCTAAGGGCTATATATGTGTATGTATGTATGTATGTATGTATGTATGCATGTGTAAGTATATATATCTAAAAAATAAATGCAATAAGAAAACAAATTCAATTTCTGTACAGGAGTTAATAAAATAAAATTGTGTCATGAATATCACACAGGTGTTCATGATTATTATGTAATAAAACAATATCTATCTTTATTTAGGCTTTCCTTTTTTTCAGGCAGAGGTTATTTTGTTGTTGTCTTTTTTTTTTCTTTTTTTTTTAACCTTTATAGAGTTTTCCGTGATTTACTTTCTAAACTTAAGATGGAGTCAGTGAATTTAAATTGAGCAGGTGCATTTGAAAGTTGTTTTCGAAGATTCTCAACATTTTAATAGCATGCCCTTCTCATTTGGTGAGGTGATATATAGAGCATAATATACAACTTTAACACACAAATAATGTTTTTTGATTGCTTGTGGAGTTTACTTGCTGTGAAGCAGAGCCATTTTTCTTCCTAACCTTAAGGATATAAGTACTTCAGATTTTGCCAGTGTAATCCAATAAGTGATGCTTTTTCCTCCCGATAGCAAATTGAATTTTTGACTATCATTTATCATTATAAAAAATAGTTTTGAAAGTTCTGACATGATTTACAAAATGATGGTGTTTTTGCCCTATTTTGTAATATATATATGGAGTAGATGAGAATACTATGTTTAAATACACCGAGTTTCAAGGGGAAATACTACAAAAGTACAATAATGATGAACAGAAGTCCACTTTCAAAGTATTTGTCACAAAGAAGGGCACTCAATGTGTAGGTAGTCTAGTGAAAGCATAGAACAAAAATAGACTTATAAAATCACTGGAACAAGCCATATTTGTTCTCCTGGAGCATGCTGAAAACTAGAAATTGAAAGACCTAAACACAACATATGTGTTGCTGTAGACAGAGTAAAGGGAAAAGGTTTTGATATTTTTGTGTGATTCGTTCTATAAATAATGTTGTTACGTGGTTCCAAAATGGTAGCCTTTGTATTTGTAGCTGTGATTGTAATGAACACAGATGATGAGATCATGTCATATTTCCAAGAATTCAACATGTTACAGTTCCATGATTTCCTAATTGACATGCCTGTTCCTTGAATTATTTTAGAGTATGTTATCACAGAACTAATATTGCAATATTTTTGGTAAATTGTCTATAGATTTTGTATCTTGCTATTTTCATACATCCGCTACCAGCATTTCTTTTGTAAATGGTACTATTTAAAGAAACATTGTAATTTCAAATGTATGTCTATATTTTATATATGGGTCAAGTCAACACAAGTTCCAGGGCCATAGGTCAGGTTCAGGGCCACAGGTTGCTCCCCACCCAAAAAAAATCACCTGGTTTGCAATGTTTGCAAGACAGCAGTGCAATGGGGATGGGACACTTCATCGCGGCTGCTTCCGCGCAGCCGCTTTACCGCCGACTCTGCACCGCAAGACAGCTCGTCGCTGGAGATTTCATCGAGGGACATTTAATCTCTAAAGGTAAGTGTATTTCAGTATTTTAGCTATTTTAGTTAGTGTGGTTATAATTAGGGTTTAGGGGGTTAGTATTAGGGTTTAGGGGCTTACTTTTTAGGGGGTGTTAGTATTAGGGTTTAGGGGGTTAGTATTAGGGTTTGGGTGTTAGTATTAGGGTTTAGGGGGTTCATTTTAGTATTAGGGGTTGGGGTTAGTATTAGTGTTTAGGGGGTTAGTATTAGGGTTTGGGTGTTAGTATTAGGGTTTGGGTGTTAGTATTAGGGTTAGTATTAGGGTTTAGTGGGTTAATTTTTAGGGGGTGTTAGTATTAGGGTTAGTATTAGGGTTTAGGGGGTTAATTTTAGTATTGGGGTTAAGTTTAGTATTGTGGTTTGGGAATCATTTATTAGGGGGGGGGGGTTATTTTCGTTTTACTTTTACATTTGTAAGAGCTGACAGTTCAGCGCTGAACTATCAGCTCTTACATAGCCGCGGCTGCGATGAAACGGCCGCATTATTCTTCATTGCTGACAGTTCAGCGTTCTAACTGCCGCGCTGAACTGTCAGCGATGAAGATGCGGCGCCGAAGTGTCCTAGACCCCAGTGCAATGTCTGTTAGATATTATATCCAATAATGAAAATATTTTATTGGCGTGCATGCATTTTTCTTTTTGTAAATACACATATTTTGAGAATATTGTTTTTGAAAAAAACATTTGCTACCATTGTGTATTGTGCACAGAATGTAGGTTTTTCATGATCCAGATAGTGAATCATAAGAATGATGAGCACCACACACTGTGATGAATTACATAGTAATGTTGAACTTTGTCAAGAGAACACAAGCGATCTTTTTTTCCATCTCTATACATTGTTAAAATAAATTATATAGCAATGTATGCTAAACATGGAATTTTCAGTATGTATTAAATGCATATAATGTGTGTCTGTGCACCAAAACAAATTCACTGAAAAGTTGACTAATATTATAAAGAAAGAAAATAATTGTTTAAAAGGGCAAACCAAGAGTAGGAGAACACAGTATTGGTACACACGGTGTGCTAACATTACAACATGGAAAAAGGAACAACAGTAAAGAGGGAAAGCCAGAGAAGGAAGAATAAGTGTTGGCATCAGACTGTGGACAGTGTTAACATAGTTGGTCGGAATAACAGGTTTGAGGAGGTGGTGAAGAAGTAATTGCACTACATATTGAAGTGTCAAGGATACCTAGGAATGTACATGCATTGGGAATGTTGCACATGGCTGCACATGTTAAAATGTTTCACACATGTAGAATCTGCAAGGGTGTGCGTAGAGAGCATGTTACATGGAGAGGGGCTGGGCAAGCAGCCCATTGTAGCAATTAACATGTACAAACAAACTCTGCAAGTATCTAAGGGTCATGTGAGTTGCAGTACAAAGTTTCAGTACATATCAATATCTGTGTATCAGTGGAACTGTACATCTGTGGTATAGGTGTGTCTATACATGTGTGTGTGTGTGTATATATATATATATATATATATACATACATACATACATACATACATACATACATACATACATACAAACATACATACATGAAGAGATTTTCAGGGCAGCCACTATGCCAGAGCCATTGGTGGCAGTCCTTCTTAGCCTTCTGACTTGCTGTATTTTGAATAAGGGCTACTGCATGTCATGGGGCCTGAGACAGTCACAGGGTCACAGGGTCACAGGGTCACAGGGTGAGGGGACAGTTGCCTACCAATTGACTACTCATGAATATTGAACATCCATTGATGTGTTATGCATGCTAATTGATATGTATTAACACTGTTCTCTCACTGTACTTCTACCATCTTGTGCTGTGTCCTTTCAAACCCAGAATCAGGTCAGACAGATCAGCTGGCACTGGTGGAAGGTTCATCTTCACCTGTTCATTAGACTTGGACAAATATATTTGGACAAAAGTAAATTTTGGATCATCCAAGCCCAATATTTACACATTTCGGTTTGGACGAAATTTATCCACGATTTTCATTTCCAGAATTCCATTGACTGTTGAAGTGTCCCTCAAATAAGCTGAAGTCTATCAGGAGGGCTTCAACTTATTTTGGGAGAACATCAGCTACAGAAATAACTGAACACTTCCAAAATTATATAAAAATAATAAAATATCTAAAAATGAAATATATTAAACAAAAATAAATATGATAATGCAATAAAATAAAATAATAATTTTTGAAAAATATTATATTTGAGTTGTATATTTATATTATAAAATACACATTATTGTAAGGGAAGAACTTTGGCTTAATTCAGGGTCATTTCAGCACTGTTTTGGAGTTTGACTGTCGTAGTATCTGTCATCATGATTAGATATTTTCATGCTGTTTACAGATTACTTTGGTGGTTTCCAAGTAGATGGAATTTATGGGCTGCTCAGATCACCACTGCGATCTGATTGGGTCTGAAACTTGGAGCTCTGATTTTCTCGTAGAAAATAGGAAAATAGAATATAAGTTAAATCAGAAGAATTTAATTTTGCATGTTTTATGGAGCATGTGTGGAGGTGATTGGCACATATTTGGGTAGCCAAAAATCTATGGGTTTCAAGACAAAAATGTCCTGATCCGAATACTTATGGTGCTTTGTTTTCTGAACGGCACGGAAAGCTGATTCCCGCCCAAACTGTATTGAATATCCATTTCTCATGCAATTCCCTGTTTATGGATAAATCACCATGCAAATGTTGATGTTATATGTTCAGCACCCAACTGCATATGCTGCTCCCAGGGGCAGCATTTGTTCCATATAAACCTAATTAGTTTTTGTTTGTTTTTTTACTCCATTTCCCTTCACCCCAGCTCAGGTTGTTACATTTCCCTATAGCTTCCTCCAGCTTTATCCATTCACACCTTTGAGTAACTTTACACAAAAATGGACTGTGATTGTTTATCACTTCCCTTTATTTATTTCACTACTCCTTCTTTTTTGCTCATTTGATATTAGTGTTAATTTTTGTCATGTCTCATGGGTGATTTTTAACCCACACAAGTTTTTATTGGGGTCATCCCATGATTTATATACCTAGTGTACTTTTTACTTATAATTTGTACTCATGTCTTTTCATAATAAGTGGATCAGATTTGTTGTTAATAATCTGTGTGTATTTTTATTATTAGCTCAATTCATTTAATTTCGGTGTTTTGTTTTCCACTATATAGGGTCTGTCTGATGCCCAAAATGCCCATCTTCCAAATATTAATGCATAATAATGTGCTTTCAAAGTACTTACATTGTGCAATGCTTAAAATATAAAATACTTACAACTAGATGGAATTGTGAAATTACAGCAGTTTGCAAGAAGTCAGGACTGCCCACAGTAACTGAGTAAAAGTCAATTTCCTTTTTTTTTCCAGCAAGACACCATGAGAATAATTTCATTCAAATGAATGGAATTCCCCGTCTCTCTGGTAATGTCATTAATGTCATTAGACAATGTGTTGTACTGTTAAGAGTACCTACTGTGTACAGAAGCACCTATATCAGTCCTCACAATGTATTCTATTCCAGGAGCACAGGAAGTGACTAAATGGAAAACAACTTTATATCCTCAGTGTCTATATAATCAGTGCTGCTGTGCCTGCAGTAAGCATGCAGAGTAATCACTGGGGGAGGGCTTGAGTCAAATATTAAAAATCCAATTTATGCAGAATATCTGCATCAAATCACACTGGAAAAAAAGCACTTATCTTAATCTTGCACCAAAGTGAGTTTGGATACTAGAGTGTCCCTTTAAGGCTGTTCATTAATGTAACATGTTGCCTTCCACAAGACCCTCTATGATCTGTAGATGTGTTCCTTGATCTGTTCTAATCTTTAATGTGTTCTCCGCTGCTCCCCCTTGTGGCCACAGAATGACGGTGCACAGTTGCCATGATGACAGTGTGCGTCCCTTGGGGCCATTCTGATCTTGTTCTTTGGCACCAATGATTCATTTTCACTGCCAGCTTTTTCTTGTTACAGTATGGACATGTCTTTGATGAAGTCCCGCTTTATATATGGTTGAAACATTAGATTATTACAGCAAGTACCATTAAACTTGTATGCTATTGAACCAGAGGTGTGCCGAGTTGCAAATATTTTCATTATACTAACCCTGTGGATATTTTCAAGGCCCATCCATTTCTCTGGCATCATTACTCTTTTTGTCATGTTTTTTTTTTCTTTAGGTGTTCCTGCATCCCATCTATTTTTTTTTTGCTAAAACTTAAACTTGGAGAAGATCATACCCAGAAGCCTTAGCTTCTTGACATGAGCTCCATTATTTGTCTGACGGGCCGTCAGTCATGTATGATAACTTCTAGATGGCAGGATATGCTTATCTCGTAGCAACCAATGTTTGTGTGAAGCTCATCAATACCTGATTGATGAGCTGACACACCAGTAATGTTGAAACCTTGGCGGCTCACCAATCTCATGAGCTTTTGAACTTAGACTGAACTTTATTTTCTCCCGAATGCTGCAGCTAGCACCTTTCATAGGCATTTTATCCAGTCAAAGGCAACATTTTTCCTGATAAAAACAGTAGGGTTTGATTTACTCCCTATTTAAAAAAGTGTGTAGAAAACAATAAAGCTTTTCTTCTCATTCTTTGTAACACTAAAGTAAACCTGTCAATCACAAATTTTATTGATGCCAAGTTTAACTTTAGGTGAGCAAAAAAGGGGGGTGGGTGCACGATCTCCTGAGAACAGACAACACTATAATAGTCTGTCCTGTAGGATAATACCTACTTGGGAGGGCAACTCCGTTTTTTGCTTGCTTACACCATGTCTGTTCTCGGGAGATCGTGCACCCACCCATTGTAACTTTAGGGCAGTATCAATATTTAATCTATAGATAAAGCAAATTCTTTAGCAAATGTATACATAAAATGATGGATGGTACTTACAATTTCCTTCTGGCTCGAAGGATGGCTATGAAAACCTCACAATGGGTTCCAAAAAACACCTCTGCCTTGCCCCCAATGGTGATAGATATTTGTGTTTTGGTGATGGTATGAAACTTAAAAATAACATTTGCCAGCAAGATCTATGTAACTGTTTTGAATTAGGAAATAATACAATGTAATTTTTTTGTATAATGGAGCCTGATTCGAATGGAAGATTATGTTAATCTTACATAGTAATTAGAACATTAAGGTATTGATAAAAGTTGGATATGAGGGCTCAGTGACATTATCAGAGTTCCATAGATTTTCATTGCACTTAATGTTCTTTCTTGTGTTTTCTAATACTTTGATGATCACCACTGTATGTTAATTTAGGCACAAAATGTGTTGTTTATTCACTTGTTTTAACATTCATCATTTACTTCTCTATGTTAAGTACTATTGAGTTGAGGCCTTTAAAAGACTTTTGGATCTATTCACTAATTTCGACTTTGGAGGTTGACTTTAATTTTGAGCACCCAAGTTTGACATGTTCGAATCTTCCCTATTGAAAATAATGAGAGGTGAAATGATCAAAGCTATTTTTGAGACTAAGTAAAAATTTGACACCTGAGTTTGACAGTCTCAAAAATAGCTTCAATCATTTTGCCTCCCATTACTTTCAATGGGGAAGATTCTAACCTGTTTTTTCAAAGTCAAACTCAGGTGTCTAAAAATGAAAGTCGACCTTCAAAGTCGAATTTTAGTGACTAGACCCATCTGAGTTTGTATACTAGAGTACGTATTTTCCTGTTCCCCATCTGTTTGCAAAGTACATTTTTTTTCAGAAAGATGTTTCCCCATAGTACTTTTAAAAAAGTGAATATCAATGAACTTCCTTTTACATTCATCTGTAAAAGACAAGCTTTATCACTGTTTTGTATTACTATATGGATGTTTATCTATATAGGTTTATGTGCCTCTCAAGATGATGTACAATAATATATACTGACTAATTACTGCCAACCAATAATAGCTACATATTATCTGGGTTGGCATCCAATCACTAATTTTTTTAAAACCATACAATGAAAATCCTATGTGGGCTTCGTTCTTAAAATTCTATAAATTCTAAGAACGTTACAAAGAAAAATTGAACAATATACTTTTTCTGCATCTGGTTTCTTTTGGATACATTTGATTAAGCTGATTCATTACAACCAAGACCTTGTTGAAGACAATAATCTCACAACAACTTCAAAGCACGAAAAGCTTTTATTTTCCCATTAAATATCCGATTTAGACTGCAGACTATAGATAAAAGAACATTTTAAGAGTCTGTCAAGTATCTCCCTCCTATTACTTCATGTTATGTCTCAGATGTATTCATAACAGTGCATGTGTTGAACTAGAGATTTTTTTTATTTATCAAAGCCATTTCTAATATGGTTTTACTGAAAAAAAATAATAAGTAGCAGCTTTTGTAATCATAGCTGATTCAAGTTTTTGTGATATAGAAGCCAATTTAATCACACTTAGAAACAAAAAACAATGTAACAAAAGAGCACATCTGTGGAAAAAATGTATACTAAAATGGATAGACATATTTTATGTCTTGAATCTTTGTAATCTGTTATGTGAACAACACAATGAATGTATAAATATGTAAGGAATGTACGAAAAGCACTAGTGTTAAAGCTGTGCTTTGAGACTTTGTTCGAAAACATTTATAAAGTAAAACTATATGTATGTGCCTGTGGTGAGAATATCCAGAACATCTAGCTATTGGGAGATGCACTATTGTATTTGTTTCCAGTGAGCAGACTGAATCCACAAATTTAATTGGCCATGGAATATTACAGTCCACATGGATGCAGTGAAAAGCTAATGGATCAACTTGTATGCTTCTAGTTGAAGCATGCAGGATACGGTAAGACTATGTTACTAATAACATACATTATATTTTACCAACTTGCTTTTAGTCCTCCAGGCTCACAAGGTACTATATGGTTCTGTCCTCATTGTGTGTTTATACACCATATTAAAGGACAAGTAAACTTTTTTTTTACACAAGTGAAAAATTCAGTGTCCCTAGTACAAGAATAATTGGAATGTTTTACTAGTAGATGCCAGCATACCACCCAACTTCTGCCCCTGGCAAATCGCAGACACCAAAAAATTAGGTTAGAACTGCAGGATTCCCCCCCCCCCAAGCTCCTGCTAGACCAACGTGGGACATTGGGACAGAACCCCAAAGTGGGACTGTTTTGGGCAAAGCAGGACAGTTGGAATGCATATTCCAGTTAATCCTCTGGTTGGCAGCTGCCATGCTTTACAGGAAAGCAAGCTTGTGACTGTCTCTCTCTCTCTCTGCTTGAACTTTAACCTCTTAACAACAAGGCCTGTACTTATAAAGGACTTCCAATGCAATGCATTGGTGACAAGTGGAGGCACATCACCCAGAGAAGGAGTTGTCTTGGTCTGCAATAGCTGAGACAGGCTTTCCAGCTATTGCAGTGAGGATTGTAATATGTATAGGGACATATCACAATCCATTGCCATCCTCCCCCAAATGTGGGGGGATGGGTGGGGTGAAGTGCTCCTAGTTGCCTAGTTGGCAGACACGGATAAACACTGATTTTTTGAATTTATTGACTTGATCACTGTGGAAATCAACCATATTGATAACATGCAATAAATGTAAAAAGTACAATACATTATAATCCATGCTGGATGAACACTGATTTTCAAAAGAAAGAGTTATACTTTTAGGTCTATTCACTAAAACTCTTGTCTCAAAAATAGATTCAATCATTTTGTCTCCCATTACTTTAAATAGGGAAGATTCGAACCTGGGTATTTTTTCTCAAACTTGGGTGCCGAATTTTACTTATGGGCCTGTTCACTAAAATTCAACTATGGAGGTTGACTTTCAGTTTGAGACTAAGTCAAATTTGGCACACAGTTTTGAATCCTAGCTATTAAAAATGAATAGCAGGCAAAATAATTTAAGCTATTTATGACTCAATTGGTCAAACTCAGTTGGCAAAGTTGACTTAGTCTCAAAAATATCTTTGATCATTTCGACCTCCAAAAGTTGAATTTTAGTGAATAGACCAATATGTCTCAGAAAAATGAAACCCCAAGAAATGTAAACACTTTTTTTGGCATTTTTATCTTTATTGAATTTTATACAGTACACAAGGGGCTATGTCTCAAAAAAATGCTTTCAAAAGAAATCCCTATCTATCCTTAAAAAGACCAATATCTAATATGTGGCGATTCATTTAAGAAACAAGCATGGACTTTTATTTAAAAGCACACACAGCTAAAGTAGCAAAATTGCTATTGTCCAGAACAGATAGCAAAACAAACTAAATCATTGTCCTGAAGGGGTTAGTAGCTTGTTTATATATTAATAATAAAATTCTTAGAAATTGATGACCAAGTTTGGTGCTCTGGATATATAATTGGCTATTAAAGCAGACAATGGGCCAAATTCAGTAATATAAAATATCACTATCAACTAAGATTTTTCTACTGAAGTCTAAGTATTCACTGATGTGAGATAAATTAACTCAAGTCATTCAAAAGACCCCAATATGTGCATTTATCTATAGCAAAATAGATAGTAATTTCATTATGAGTCACACAATAATCTCCTGTGAGATTCATCTAAGTATCTGCTACATTATATTATTTTACATTTAGCAGCAATAAACAATCTGCAATTGGGCATCATTTCGATCGCATTTTAATATAATTAATCACTTGGGAATTGGAAACCCTGTCACTGCAGTTTGTGTGTTTCTTGTTTTGTGACTGCATATGTACACAAGTTTATTTTTAATAAAACACCTATATTGTATTAAATGTATTATATATTGATTCAGTTATTGTAGGTAGGACTATTGAAATTATGTATTTTGAATGATAGTTGGAAATTACCGTCCCAGGTCAAATTTAGGATCTAACCCCTTAGTGAATGGCCTGTTTCGAAAATGTTGAACCCTTCAATGCAATGGCGGTTTAACATTTCTGCAGAGTTTGTTTAGCTGTAATTTTTCTGTACACACAAATACATGTTCCGGAGCCCTGTGCGGGCTTCCCCCGTGGCGCCCCCCCGTCTCTTTCACCCCCCTATGTATGTGTCTCTCTCCCTTCCCATGTTTGTCCCTTTCCTCTTCCTTGCCATGTCTGTCTCTTTCTCTCCCCCCCATCCCCTGTTCTGTCTCTCCCCCCGTCCCCTGTTCTGTCTCTCCCCCCCCTGTACTGTCCCACCCTCCCCCTGTTCTGTCTCTCTCTCTCCCCCCTCCCCCTGTTTTCTCCCTCTCCCCCAGTTCTGTCTCTCTCCCTGCCCCTGTTCTGTCTGTCTCTCTCTCTCACCCCTCCCCTGTTCTGTCTCTCCCCCCAGTTCTGTCTCTCCTCCCTGCCCCTGTTCTGTCTGTCTGTCTCTCTCACCCCTCCCCTGTTCTGTCTCTCCCCCATCCACTGTTCTGTCTCTCTCTCCCCCCTCCCCTGTTCTGTCTCTCCCCCATCCACTGTTCTGTCTCTCTCTCCCCACTCCCCCTGTTATCTCTCTCTCCCCCAGTTCTGTCTCTCCCCCTTGCCCCTGTTATGTCTGTCTCTCTCTCCCCCCTCCCCTGTTCTGTCTCTCCCCCCTCCCCCTGTTATCTCTCTCTAGCCCTGTTCTGTCTCTCCCCACCTGCCCCTGTTCTGTCTGTCTGTCTCCCCCCTAACCCCTGTTCTGCCTTTCTCACCCCCCTCCCCTACCTTTGCCTGCAAAGTTGGATCCAGGGAGGGGGCGGAGCTAACCGGCAGAGCGGTGTAGCTCCGCCCCCACCCTGTGAAGCAGAGCACAGTCTGCATTACGGGGAGCCATGGGCAGCAAGAGAAGGTGCTGCTCAGCTCCCCATGCTTAATGCAGGCATGGGGAGCCGAGCAGCACTTTCTCATGATGCCAGTGGCTCCCTGTGAAGCAGATGCTGCTCTGCTTCACAGGGTGGGGGTGGAGCTACACCGCTGTGCCGCTAGCTCCGCCCCCTCCCCGGATCTAGCAGAGCCTCCCGAGAAGAGGGCTGGTGAGGGGGGATCTTTTGATCTCCCCCATCCAGTGCCTCTATCGGCTTTTTTTTTTTTTTTACTTTTTTTTTTTAAAGGGAGGGCGCCCCCAGGGGTGTTGCGCTCTGTGCGCTCGTACAGGTCGCACACCCCTAAGGCCGGCCCTGTACATATTATATACTATTTTTATCTAAATAAAAAGGGATTTATTTGGATACCATTATGTTCATCATATCATATAATTCATATAATTTACTATAAAAAAGTTTATCTAACTTTTACATGACACATCTACAAATGCAAATAACAAAACGTGCTATATAGATTATAATGTTTGTCTTGGGCAATAATCAAAAGTAGAGATTTTTTGGTTTTTAATCATTAACTATTGACCACAACCCTAAATCTAACCCTAGCCCTAACTCAACTATAAGCATACATCTAGGGTCAAGTAGCCCTTTTTTTTTTTACCTGTAATGTTGCTGATTGCGTCTAGAGGCAACTAGAAATGATCACTTCCAGAGCTCTTGTCAACTACAGGACAATGTCATGCTGTAGCGCCATGCTGCTTTCCAAAATGGTGACTGCGATCTTTGTGGCGATTGATTGCTGAGCCCTGGAGATTGATGCCTAAACATAGGCAGAGACTACTGATAGTTGCCTATATACTTTGTTTGAAAAAGTGTGGCTAATGCACAATCTGTTCAACCCTTACTGTCACAGGTTCAATTCCCAGCAGGGTTGACTCATCACTCTGAGGTCATTAAGATGAGTAAACTTGGATGATATAATAGCCCCAGGACATACTTCATATCTGAGCATACCTTTCCTGCATTTATTATTATAACAGGATGTTTATAAAAAAATTTAATTGACGAACAGACAGAGCTAAGATTTTTTATTGGCAGACCAAGTGAGTTTTATCATCACTATCCACTTTTCTATGCTATATTTACATTTTATAGTTATCAAAACTATCTTAACTAGATAAAACAATATATAGCTACACCAAACCTTTCACAGCATCCAAAGCTTTTCTATGGAAACTAAACTCAAACTGTCGCTTTGTTGATACTCTCAGCTCCAAATGTCCATGTATTTCTGTTAGTTATGGAGAAAAGAACGGCTGGTTACATTTCTCTTTATGTTTTTCACTGGCCAGTTATGTAACTTTTAATTTGCTTATCGTAAAAAGGCATTATGCTTTAGTAAACATTATATCAGTGCATTAACAAGCAATGCTTGTTGCTTGCTGTTGTTTTAATGGGTTGCCATGGATGCTAGGGGAATGCTTTGCATCTTGAACTAAAAGGAAGTGATTTGTGTAAATACAGTATCTCACAAAAGTAAGTACACCCCTCACATTTTTGTGAATATTTTATTATATCTTTCCATGTGACATCACTGAAGAAATGACACTCTGCCACAGTGTAAAGTAGAGCCTTTATAACAGTGTAAATTTGATGTCCCTTCAAAATAAATCAACATACAGCCATTAATGTCTAAACCGTTGGCAACAAAAGTGAGTGGAAATGTCCAAAGTGTCAATATTTTGTGTGGCCAAAATTATTTTCCAGCACTGCCTTAACCCTCACGGGCATGGAGTTCACCAGAGCTTCACAGGATGCCACTGGAGTCCTCTTCCACTACTCCATGACAACATAATCGAGCTGGTGGATTTTAGAGACCTTGAGCTCCCACACCTTCCGTTTCAGGATGCCCCACAAATTCTCAATAGGGTTCATGTCAGGAGACATGCTTGGTCAGTCTATCACTTTTACCTTCAGCTTCGTTAGCAAGGCAGTGGTTGTCTTGGAGGTGTGTTTGGCATCGTAATCATGTTGGAATACTGCCCTGCGGCCCAGTCTCCAAAGGGATGGGATCATGTGCTGCTTCAGTATGTCACAGAACATGTTAGCATTCATAGTTCCCTCAATGACCTGTAGCTCAGAATGCCGAGAAGTCCTCACCTGGTTGCCGCCACACACGCTTGACGCCAAATAAGTTTATATTGGTGTTATCATAAAAATGAGGAGTACCCATTCATGACCAAATACTGCTCATGAACGTGTCTGGTGTTATTGTGTAATGTTATTGCTTCTCGCCAACAGCACATGTGTAAAATACATTGAATTGTTTAGCAAAATTACAAGTAAATTGTTCATACTGAGATATAATTTGAAATGTCACCCCGAACAAAACTATATTGTATCCTTTCAATTTTCTACAACTTTGCCATACATAGTAATATTTTTTAACAGCATCACCATCACCTACTCATTGAAATGTGATTGAAAGCATTAAATTGTAATGTGGAAAAATCAGTATTCCAACACTGTGAGCTGCCATTATAAACTGATATGATGAAGAAGAGATATTAGAAATTGAATATGGCAAAGTGAAAAAACACAATTTCCAAATCCATTTAACTATCCTATTATAAGAAAATGTCAATGTATTACATATCTCCTGTATACTCACATAATTGGGGATTATTCTAGCCTTGGTGAAGAAATAATCTTAATTTTATTAAAGACAGGAGGCGAATATTTGCATAATCCCTCTTTACTGAAACCTCCAGCAGCAAAAGAGTTAACAGAGTTGTAAAGATTCAACCAATAGAAACAAACACAGGATGCATATATAAACCCCCTCAGGACACTTCCTCTTCCTCTTTCTTTGAACAGCCGAACAGTGCACGAATACTTAATTCTCAAAAATAACCGATCACCACAAAAAGTCGGAGCACTGGAATCGGACAGATGCCAACTCAGAACACCATGCTGGAAGGCAAAGAGAAAATTGTGAAAGTAAACTGGTCTACTAAACAGATTCATAATAAGACTGCAAACAATAAACAGAGAGACAGTCGTAATATATAATACAAAGACTTCAAACAATAAAAGTCAGATACACAATCATAATATATAATAATACCCACAGATGTAATAAGGGTTGGGGGAAAATAAATAAACTGGGGGGGAAATATTCGCCTCCTGTCTTTAATAAAATTAAGATTATTTCTTCACCAAGGCTAGAATAATCCCCAATTTTATGGCAAGACAGGAGGCTTCATATTTGCATTTTCCCATGCTCCAAATTAGCAAGATGAAGAACTCCATCTATCAACTGTAGGAAAACAGGTTTTAACAGATTGATGTAAGAGATCAGAAGCAGCCTGTTAGGCACTGCACGAAAAATGGACTTGGCTGACAAATACCTATGGACAGCGCTAGTCCAGAAAAACGCCCCTTTTTTCCAGGGTAGACACATCCAAAATGAATTGTGCCCGACATTGAAGGTCAAGCCAAGTGGATGCCACATAAAAGGCAAAGAACCGATGGATCATAGCTGAAAAACATTCCTAGAAGGGAAAATGTACCGCAGAGAAAGTGAACCTCAGGATGTTCATAATACTAAAGTACAGAATAGACAGTATAGGGCAAGACAGGGAGAGAGAGCGAAAGGATCAGCACATTATAGTAAAAGGAGAGATAACCATAGCTGTGATCTCCACAGCAGGGTGATTAATAAGCCAATTACTCACTGGGGAGTGATTAGATAGGGAGACCGGAGAACTGTGGGAAGGCATAGGCTCCCTGGAGAGGCCATGACTGGAGAAACGCGTCCACTGCCATAGAGAGAGGTCCGGCATCCAGCTGAAGAGGGCTGGTGTCTGACAATTTGCCCTAAATACAAACATTTCAAGGTTGAAGGTACCCTTGAGATTCAGGGCAAGAATGACCAATGGGGACACATGCCAATGTGTGGGGCCAACGAACAGTGAGTTCTGTCTTAGAGGAAACTGGGAATCACAAAGGGACACCTGATGATATCCAGTAAGTTGATATGGAATCTGCGTTCTTCAGGGGTCCACAGGCCTCCACATGAGATCCACCCCATCTGAGGGAACTGGCGTCAGAATCTACGATGCATTATTCCACAGTGGAGACAATCCAGTCATAGGAACCTAAAGATGATGAGCCTTCAGACATTGCATTACGAGAAAGTGCAAGGGTCCTGGAAAAAATGGCCTGTATAGGGGCAGAGAGCAGACGATCATGCTACTCAAGAGCAACCGAGAAGGCAGTGGAGATCTTGGACTGAGATAGTTTGAGGACAACCGACACTGAGTATCATGAAACACAGGAATTGTATGGATTGAATGGATTTTAATTCCAATTTGCCTTGTTGATCATAAAGCCAAGATTCTAAAAGAGATGGCTGATCTTGCACCATCAGCAAGATGTTGTCCAGATAAATGATAGTGGATTCAGCGAGCATGAAGACACTCCATAACCGGCTTGCAGTTTTGTGAAGCACCAAGGTGCAGAGCCCGAATGGCCACAGGTGATCTTGTCAGAAAAACAGGAGTATGTGTGGGAGAACGCGACGTACCCCTTACTAGATATTAATCTGGCCTGGAAGGAGGATGATGCATACTAATAGGACAGTGAACGGTAGAAGAATGTGCAGTTTTGAAAACTGGTAGGACGTCAGATTCTGAGCAGAGGGGCCTGATTCTGTAGAAGGCGTTCTGCTGGTGGCACAGCCCTCTGCCGACCAGCCCTTAATTAAAACGATCCCCATGGAAGACCTGCTTCATTGATGTCTGAGCTTTGTTTAGCTAGGTAAATATGTTGACCTGTTGATTTATTTAGTTGAGGTCGCTATCCCAGGTCCCAGGATATGTCCCGCAAGATATGTCCTGCCTCTGGGCCGAGATCCTTGGGGGCCAGTTCATGTCAGCTTGACATCCAATTTGTAAAGGGTGGTTTTGTGCTGTTCTGCTAACATAGCCACGTAAGCATTGCCTAGGACACACATGGCTTGTTGCGCCATTCCCGGGACAGCCGTGTATCCAGTGGGGTGCCCTCTGTCAAAGCTTTATCTGTGATGAGGAACAATTGTGATGGTGGCCAAGACATCAAGCAGTTTGCCATGTTCCAGCCCTTTGCCAGGACTTTGACATTCTTGGGCATGAAAATTACAAAGGTCAAACGGAGGTGTTAGCCACTTTGTACTGTATAGTAGGACAAGGACACTCAGCATTGAGCTTCTGGAATACCTCCTTTTCCAGGGGATGCTAGGTAGGACACCACTCTGAGGACCTGGAATGGCGAAGGATCGAAAAGAGGGAGACCCATAGCATCCAGAATCTCCAAGGGTGTGCCAGGTTTAGAGGAGCCTGTGAGGGAGTCATGGAGCAGGGCACCCCTGGGATGCAAGGGTCCTGATAGATCAGCAAGAAGTGGAATCCTGTAAATTAGTACTCCTTTACCACAACTTCTGAACCTCTTGGCCTTTTTTTACAGGCATCCTGCCCTTGGGGTCTAAAGGATCAGTGAGAGCCCTGGATTCACAAGCATCTCTGCCATCAGAGAGTATGGGGATGAGAATGCCTGGGACTGATGTAGAGCAGCCAGTGCATAGGTGAGGGTGTCAGCCAGAACAGAGCGCAGCCAAGAGTAAAGCCCTGTGGGCACATAAGTCTCTTCTGTCAAACTGTCTTAGTGCCGTGCCATTTCTTCAAGGCACAAGAGAAGTATATGTTGTGGTGCCTGTATATATCGGGGGTTACCCGAGGTGTCAGTGGGGGTCACCCACAGCACTGGTATAAAGGCTGCTAAGCCAATCCCTTTAATCAGAGGGGAAACACCCCTGGCCTTGTTGTGAGAGGCATATGTTGTTGTGCCTGTATATAAATCAGGGGTCACATGTCTTGTCAGTGGGGGTCACCCACAGCACTGGGATAAAGGCTGTTAGGCCAATCCCTTTATTCATAAGGGGGGGGGTCACCCCTGGCCTTATTGTGAGAGGCACATGTTGTGGTGCCTGTACATATCGGGGGTAACCCGAGGTATCTGTTAGGGTTACCCACCACACTGGGATAAAGGCTGTCCGGCCAATTCCTTTATTCATAGGGGGGTCACCCCTTGCCTTATTGTGAGAGGGATATGTTGGGGTGCCTGTACATATCGGGAGTAACCCGAGATATCAGTGGGGGTCACCCAGTACACTGGGTAAAAGGCTGTTAGGCCAATCCCTTTAGTCATAGGGACCCCTGGCCTTGTTGGCAAAGGCATTTGTTGTGGTGCCTGTATATCGAGGAATGATTCCTGGGTAATTCTGTAGATGGGTGTCTCATAGGAGAGCCCTGCTTAGAGGAACGAGCCAAATATTCATCAAGGGTTTTAAATTTCTCATCCCCAGAAGGCATGACAAGTGGTAACTCTTTTAGTAATGATATCTGAAAGATGTAATGGGGGGCTATATATAATTAAAGTAAAATTTAACAGGGTACACCCAATTTCCCAGTGGGGGTGCACCTTAGAGAAAAGAAACATGTCGGTGCGCTAAGCTAGTCACAGGCTTTATATATGCATCCTGTGTTTGTTTCTATTGGTTGAATCTTTAAAACTCTGTTAACTCTTTTGCTGCTGGAGGTTTCAGTAAAGAAGGATTATGCAAATATGAAGCCTCCTGTCTTGCCATAAAATCAGGATTTTTCAGGGTGAGCGACATGCAATTAATACAGACTATTGTTGATGAACTCGACTGCAATAATTAAAAAAAAATGTTGTTTACAACCTCAGTGAGTGGACAAAATGTAATAAACATAATTAATCAAAAAATTTACATTTTCCTAGAATATAAATGAGGTTGTATAATTTCAAAGAATCTACTTATTTGATGAATTGGAATGCAGTTTGCAGAAATCTTCTGTTTTTAAGCTATTGTGCTACTAGCATTTTAAACTTGGAAATAGATTACTTGAAGAGGAGTCTTTTAAAAGAACTGCTGTTTAGAAAAAAGAACATTGGTTGGATCAATAAGGTTTTAATTAGAGATATTTTTAATCAATGGGGCTTAGGAAGAATTGTTCTTCCTTTGTTTAATTTGCAAGGAGTATATATATTTCCAGTGCTGCTCAATGCATACCCTACACACATCTAATGCAATCCATTCATGTGCAATATAACTGTAATAAATATAATCATCTTGGATTCACATTAATGTGGGGAATAATGTGCTGATCAATATGAAAAAATCTATTTGTTCTTTGTATTGCGTAGTGAGAGTTTTGCTGGCTATCTGTTTTATCAAATGCTGATATAAAAGCCTACATTTGGTTTAAGCGAATGGCAAAGAGTCAGCTGAAAACATAAGTTCGGAGAAGTACTGATGACTAATTGTCAGGGCCACTGTTTAGTAGGGGAGAAAAAAAGAAAGAAGACATGTTTATGTTTTTTTATGTTATCACTAATAATATTTTTAAGAACATATATGAAAAACAATATTTTTTTCATTATGCTCAACGATCATAGTCTGAGATAATATGAGGAAATGGTGACTAATATTTAAGTCTTGAAACTTTCCTGATCCATATTTCAAAACATCATTAGCACAAGTGGGAGGAATATTGGGTCTATTCACGAAATTTCAAGAATAGGTCAAGGAGGTCGATTTTGGAGATCGACTTTCGACTCGGCACCTGAATTTGACTTAGGAAAAAAACCCAGGTCCGAATCTTCCCCAATGAAAGTAATGGGGGGCAAAATTATCAAAGTTTTTTTTGAGACTAAGGGAGATATTCACTAGAAAATTAGGGATTTAGTGAATAGCCCTCTAAGTCAAAATCGGGTGCAAAGTTACAAGAATAGCTTGATGCCTCCCATTGCTTTCAGTGGGGAAGGTTCAAACCTGGAACCAATGAAAGTTGACCTCCTCAAGCTATTCTTGAATTTTAGTGAATAGACGCATATGTGTTCAGTTTGTGACATCAGTCCGTATCAAACCGCGGCAATGCAGTTGTTTGAGGACTATATTTACCATGCTCCTGGGGGGTTTCAGTTTGACACCCCTGGTCTAGGACCTCCACAAAAATATCATAGCTGCCAACATTCTTGAATTTGCAGGGACAATCACATATTTTTGGGCCTGTCCCTGCATTAACACTATCCATGTAAAGTGCATTACACCGTGCAAAGGCATGTCTGGCAGATATACACAGCCTAAATGCTGGGAAATGAGTTCCATATCTGTACCTGGTAGTCTGGAGCTCAATGTTGCAGGGTCATGCAGCGGCACATGATGTCATGCAGCTCCGCCCCTTTTTCATCCCAGGACCTTCAAACAGGAAGTTGGCAAGTATGCAATATGCCTATTTAAAAAGCTATAGACTCATTTATTTTTCTTGATTTGTGTTCCATTGGCCAATGTGATAAAACGGTTAAAGGCATGGGTGTTTTCTTAGGCCCAAAGTTAAGTATTTGTTGTTGGAAAGATTATGCAAAGCGATTTTAGCCTGTTATTATGTGTCTTAATACAATCTACCTCCAAGTGTACAGTTTAAATCATAACCACTTGATTCCACAATGCTCCTTCGTGGCAATACATTCATATTTTTTGTAAAATCTGTACTTTGAAACATGCAGTTATATCAAGAGAGGCTAGAAATATGACCTGTTGAAGTTCAAACCCATTGAGTCTGGAAGACATCACAGGAATACAAATTAACAGAAGACAAACAATAGGTCTTACTGGTTATTTTGCATCAAGAAGGAAAGGATTTTTTATTTGTAACAAATTTATTGTCAAAAAAAAATGTTGATCCACTTGTGCAATGCTGAAATGCAATACTAAAGATATATATTAAGATGCTTACCCAACTGATCATAGTAACAAACTGTGATCAGCAAGGAAAGAGTTAACTTTTTTTTTTTTTTTTACAGGAAATGTGTTTGTGTGTTTTTGTTTTTTTTCCACTTACAGGTCACTCTCTGTGCTTCACTATGAGTACATGAAGTACAGGGAGTAAATTAGAGGCAAAGTCAATGTGTGAACACATTGACTTTGCCATCTAATTTGCATGAATCACTCGATCACCGCGATCACATGCCCGGAAGCCTGCCGATCGGATCCAGGAACTTTGCCTCGGGTGTGAGGCAAGGTCCTGGAACCATTACAGACTGGCTGGTAGGGCGCTTTAACTACGTGATGAGTTATTTAAGGTCCATAAGGAGGACATAGTTTACATACAGGATACTAATTTCCGTGACAGGATAGCTCCCAAATTCTGTGACTGCGATTACCCATTGGGATACTTCAGCCACTCCAGTGATACAAAATCAAAAGGTTTTGGTATTGTGTTCTCAAAACGTATTCCCTTTCGACTCACAGACATATATACACCTTCGCTAATGTATACTTGCCCAATAGTAATCAACACGTCAGTTTAAACAAAATTCAAAGAGTCATCCAGGATTTTATATCAGAGATCCTGATACTAGGGGAGACCTGAATGTAGCGTTACACCCGAAAAAGGACACTTCTATGGGCCATAGCCGCATAGCGCACAGGACTTTACTTAAAATGTGACAGGCCTTCTCTAATTTACTCATTTTAATCCCACGTACATAACACTTACTGGATTGGAATATTACTGGATTGGACTATTTTTATGTTACATATGGCAAACTCAGGCTTATCCGAGACATCAGATATGGATCCAAAATGTGCAGTGACCACGCTCCGCTTCTGATGACTCTGGAATTACCCCTACAGGCCAGAAATAAGTGTACATGGCGCCTAAATGAGGCACTACTACTGGACCCAGAGACACAATCCCTCATACAAACACAAATTGAAAACTTTTTCATGGAAAATCTGATAGTTTCCTTCCAACGGCATGGGAGGCTGATGATGTACGATCAGGGGCATGTTAATCTCCGCTGCCACAAAACATCAAAAGGACCAGGGGGCTCATATTGAATCCCTAGCTAAACGCATATCTGACCTGGAGGCAAAGACCTTGGGCACTATGCTCTGCGATGAATACATGCTCTCTACCAAGCACCCTCAGCACCAAGCAACCTCAGCCCCTTATCCCCTCTGCTCTTTGCCCTATATCTAGAGCCATTTTTGGAAACAATAAGGAAAAACCCAAGCATAGTGGGTCTCAATATTGCCTGCTGCCAACACAAGGTCGTGGCCTACGCAGATGGCTTATTGTTTTTTGTGACCCTGCTTGAGACCTCCCTACCTTTCATTATGCTATAATTTGAAGTTTTTGGGAAATTGTTCCACCTCAAAATTAATGTACAAAAATCTGAGATCCTAGCTGTTAATCTCCCTAAGACACGATTTGAGGCCTTGAAGGGTGCCTTCCCATTTAAATTGAGCACCAAAAAAAATCAACTATCTAGGGTTATGGCTCTCGGGGGACCTATCTGACTTGTGAAGCTAATTTTTTGCCGCTTTCCCAGACCAGCTACACTGACTTACACAAATGGGGTTCTACCTTCCTCACATGGCAGGGATGGATAAATGTGATCAAAATGAATGTTATGCCTAGGCTTTTAGACCTTTTTCAGATGCTGCCCATAGCTCTACCACAATCATTTTTAACATTCTCAAACGGGCAATTACTAAATTGGTATGGCACGACAAAAAAAACAAGATTAAGATATATATATACTTGACCCTACCCAAATCCAGAGGGGGACTGCCCCTTCCAAATTTACAACTATGTTATGTGGCCACGCATTTGTTACGCATTGTTGAGTGAACGCTCTCTCAGCCAGACAATCTGTGGATTGACATGGAGGCCTCCAGTTTGGATGTCCCTATAGCTGTTTTGGTAAGCGACACTCGTATGCACCCATGCATTCTTCCTTCACTCAATGCCTGGCATAATTTTTGCCAAACAACATGACTTACAACCTTTCCTTCCCCATTGGTCTGGATGGGTCACTGGGCCCCTTTTTTAAACTGAATTCGACTGGACACATTAGAGAGATATTAGGGTACTCTGCTATCTTGCCCCTTGACGCCATTCTGCTGGACGCTACCACTACTTTTCTTACTAAAACACTACATCCAAACACTTCCACAACAACATAATTTGACATATATGGAACATGTATTCACACACACGGACTGATTACGCCATGGTGTATCACTCTTGTTCTGAAGAGTTAAGTTACCAGCTTCATTGGTAAGTGGGAAATGGCTCTCAACATCCAACTGTCCACTCAGCAATGGGACAACATTTTTACTCTTAAGCACAAATGCTTTTCATTTATGATGGTACAAGAAAACGCGTACAAGCTATTGACTATGCTGTAAAAAAAACCCGGTCCTGCTTCACAGAATCAACCCTGAGTTTCTGCTCACCTGTTGGCACTGTGGAGAGGAGCAGGGTACAATGGCCCATGTCTGGTGGAGCTGTAGGCTTATAAGGGGGTTCTGGGACACTGTTAAGACAATGATTGTGAAATTCACTAACACTCCCCCACCCTTTACTCCAGTGACATATGTGCTACACCACACCACTCGATTCCCACTTATAAGAAATTGGTTGTTAGACATTTGCTAGGTGCATCCAAAAGTCCCACTCCCACTTAACTGACATGATAAATACAGACACATGGTATCACTGGTTGGAAATTACACAAGGCAATAACTTTGTGCAGCTCCTAACCACTTGAGTCTGCTAAGTGTGGAAGGTGGCAGGGGACCCTTATGAGATGCCGGGAATCACATAGTAGGATACACTGGGTCAGCTGACCATTGGTCTGGGGTCACACAGCTCCTCTTTTTCTTTCAGTCCAGTTGGGTGGGTCCCCATCACTGGTTCCCCCATAACCCATATAGAGTTTTATATTTATGATAGCTTTTCTTTCTCTACAAATGCACTTCATATGGTCTCCATATACTCTCAGGTCCCCAGCTCCTGCTCAGGTCATCTCCCGATGTATCTGGTTACCGCTGGAAATCTAATGTAATTATGTTTTGTGTACTATTACTATGATTCTACAATGGCTGTAATCCCATATCCCCACACCCCTTCCTTTCCTTTCTGTATCCTGCCCACCCCTACCCCCTCTACTGTTTTGTTTTGATTGAAATAGAAATAATAAACAAATATGTTTGGGGTAAAAAACTGGGTGACGAGTTAACTTGTCATATGAAAGCAAATGCTTTGGCTCTTATAATGAGTTAACTCTTCATACAGTCACAAAAAGGTTAATGCCTTTCATTGCCAGATCATTGAGCATGTGCGTTTACCTCCAAAATGGAGCAATGAACATCATCTCCTCCGTCAAAGAGGAAACATTGCAGAAACAACTAAATATCTGCTGGAATACATGTAAATATAGACATACATAGGTAATAAAGTGTGCAATCCTACGCAAGTGACTACTTCCCCTGTTGGAGAAGTATTGTTTTTTATTATATTTTATTGAAACTTTTAGGATATATGGAAAATAAAGGGGAGTAAAACATATTTTCATGGAAAACATGAACAAACAATAAAAAAGTGAAAGCAGCGAAAAATGAATGGAAAATATTAAACATTAATATAAAGACAAACAAGTAGATCTTCTTGCTTATTCAGCTTAATTATCTAATTCGATATTAAATCTTATATGAATATTTCAAGTAGGTTATTTTTAATTGTTACACATCAACTATGTTCTTTCCGGAGGGAGTATTAAAATGGTGAGTGTTTCCAACAAGTAGAGTTGTTAGTCTTATAACTAAGTCTGGCTTGGTTGCAGTCAAAATGCGTCAGCTTCGTTGTTTTAATGTTTTGCTGACAGTCCACGCTATGCTATTTTTAGAAGATAGAATAAAGATTAAGTTTTACTTTAAAATTCAACTTTCATCATAAGCTTTTATTGGACCGCCAAAGAATAATTGAGTTTGCCTTATCACTAGCAGGGAGTGACAGTCAGTGACCAGATCAGCCACATCGTAATAAAGAATGGCATTTATCTGCTACTAGAGCAGCTGGATGTATCTAGAAACAGAACTGCAAAAAGTGTAATGGCTCTTTTACGATTATTTAGTTAAATCCTATAACCATATAATGTTATTTACATTGTGTCTATCCACCAGCGTAAGAGGGGCACAAGCATTTTAATTTTTTGTAGCTTATAGTTTATATGGAGCTTTTTGAATATGGTATTCACATACAGTTGTTCTAGATAACTGTCAGAACAAGTGAAAACATACCAGACATATATAAGAATTAATTATTTTGGGATCTCAGTTATTATATTTCTCAGTGAACACGGATCATGTCCTTAGACAAGGCACTAGTTCCCAAATTACATTTACGGGGGAAAAATGTAGTATCTTGGTAAAACAAATCTTTATATATAAAAAAAAAAAGCAATCATTGTAATAAACATGGTCAGCTTCTTCCTGACCACTGAACAAAACATTATAACTTTCGAAATGTCGATTGGATTACAAAATCAAGAGAACAGTAATTCAATGAGTGTCGATTCTTATTTTCTTCACAGCTTTATTACATAGGGCAAACATGATTTTCTCCATAGCAGGGGAAACCCTTGGCGCTTCTTGGAGAGAAGTAATATCATCACTGAACTTTTTGCCACATACTTCGAAAAAAGTAATGTTGAATGTCAATGTAATTAAAACTAAAGCTGTAAGAAGGATATTTTGAATGCAACAGTTGAAACATAAAACAGAATATATATAGTATATTGACTGTCTTGCCAACTCAATCTCCCAAGCTTCCCAGATGTTCCACACATTCTATTTTCGTATTTGTTATACTTATGCATTCACACATCGGTTATTGCCATTTTCTTTTTTTTACAGTTGCCTATTAACACCACAAAATCACAGTGATGGCTGAGACTGCAGGCTAGCGAATAAGTGCCTTAGAACAAGAAACGCGTCAAGCTTGTGTGTTCAAGTAATTGGTAGCACAATAAAATACACATTGTCTAAGGACCCTTTTTATTCAATGAAGTGTTTGCACTGTTTTTCAGAGTCTTTAACTACATGGCAACAGCACATCTGTAACATTTGCAACTTTCTGCTTTTTAAAAAAAAACTATAGTCTATATAAGCGATATATGTTATCTTTGGTTTATCTATACACATCTACAGTTTTGCTAGAATATTTGGCTAGAATAATGCGTACATATAATTATATTTCCTTTTCCAGTGACATTTTTGTATGGCTGGTGCAATTTGATATGTTATACCAACTCTGTATATTTCTGATAACATTTGGTATATAAGATGTTCTATTACTCTAATATAATAATCTTACACTAGTTACATTATATGATTTCACATTTGAATACATACTTTTCCCTTGTTTCATAACATTTTTATTCTTTTTTTTTTGTAGCTACAGCCATTTTATTATGGACAATAAGATATTTCTGTGTGTTATAACGGAGCACACAGTAGTTTTATGGCCTCTTATAATGTCGAATACAGTTAAAATGAATCCAGCTAGTACCTGATAAAAAAAATAAAGATTCTAAAGGTAACAGTAACTGATTTGTCCTGGGCACACAAATGATATCAACACTTTCTTTCTTGAAAATGTCATGGAAATAATAGACAAATAAAATGAGTTTCAAGGACATTGGACATTTGTCCAAACGTCTAATAACGAGCTTGCAAAATGGCAAAAAAGCACACATTTATTTTTTCGAATTTAACTTACAATAATGTAATTTGTATTGAAAGTGAAAAATATATATATTTATTTTGTGTTGGCCTTTTACTTTAACACTATAGAATATCCCTGAAAGGTGCAATTGTTCCAGTCAATCACATGTTTGTCTCAGTGTGACTAGAACATTCCAGCAGTATTAGAAAGCCATTAGCAATCTGTCTTTAATGACAGCTCTGTCAATCACTATGGCTAGGTTTCTATTGTATTGTCATTCTCTAAATGCTGTTTCATGTGCTATTTTACAATGCAGACCATAGGACAGAGAAAACCTTTTAAAAAAAACTATTACAATTAACATTTACATTATTGTTTTGTTAATTTGTTGCATGTTATTATTATAAATGCTTAGTATTTTTATGTTGGTTCTAAGTTAAATTTACTTTTTCATGTAAAACATGACATAACCCCACTGTAATATACTTCCAATTCGACTAATATACTAACATAATCTAGAATTTATTAAATTGGTAACCTCAAGGCAAGGATGGATTGTCATGAGCCATTGAATTGCTAGATGAAGAATCCATTGGCATGAATGTGCACACCCCTGCAGAGATACTATTGCTTTGGAGGTCCTGAAAAGAATCAGGACTCCTGCAGTGAGTGAAAAGAATGGAGCTAAACTGGAGGCAAAGTTACTAAGGGAAAAAATGAAGCAATTGTCAGGTTCACAGTCCACAGAAGACATTTGCAGATGGAACAGCAAGCCAAGGAGCAGAAAGCCAGAAACCAATAGACAGGGCAGCAAGAAAGGGAAGAATGTACCAGTTAGCATCAATAGGAGTAAGACAAAACCATGGACTGTAGAGTCTGCAGGAACTGATACTGGAATAGTTACAGGAACTGGAAAAGAGCCAGCAACAGTGCTTAAATCAGAAGCAGGAACATGATCTGGGACATGTGCAGAAATGGAGTCTGGAGCAGAAACAGGAATAGAAACTAGAACAGAGGCAGCCAAGAATCAGTCAAATTTACAGTATTAGCTGCAGAGTGAACAGTAGCTGCTTAACAATCTAATGTGAGCAAGGGGCTTTTATGTTGGGGGCATGGCTGTTCTGCAGGGGTAGAACTATGTTCTGTCCTCTTATCCACAAAGAGGTCAAGGAGGCTAAGGCACTGATCTCCACTAGATTAGTGATCACATCTTGATGCTCACGTTTCTTGCACAGTAATCTCAGGAGCACGTACATTCATGGTAATTTAGCAGTCTCATGGTGAATGTACTGATACGTTCAGTCCAATTCAGTCAGAGCTTTCCTGAATTGCTTACTCAGTACTGGTAAAAGGGGCCATAAAACTATTTGACACCTACAATGCATGAAGATGGCACTATCATCCAAAATGTGAACCAAAAAATATATTGATGAGTTTCACTTTAATATATGAATGACAGATTCAGCACATGGTCATCTGTGGGATTTTGTTTCTGGTAGGGGATAATGAGGCAAAAAATTGTTCCTCCCTCTTTATTTTCCCCTCTCCCACCTTAATATGTCATGCTAATTGCCTACCATTGTTGGCTCAGAAGAGGGGATTCCTGGTGAAAGGCAAATTGATAGGAAATAAATAATACTATTGTAGTAGTTATTAACAGTTTAGCATGTTCCTGAGCATAATGGGAACTTTAGTTTACAAAAGATGGGGTGGCAAATATTAACCACTACTATTCCAGTCTAGAATTAACTACACTTCCTATGGTGTTCATCCACTAATAGTTGGCTATAAATCATGGGAGCTCCAGTCAACAACAAAAATAGGTAGTGTGTAGTGTAGTCCTCCACAATTCCCATAAAGTTTAGCTGGCTGAATTGTAGTATAGATACAGTCAAGAAAAGTTAGTTTGTACTGTAGACTTAGGACTGAAAGTGGGAATTGAGAATGGAATGGCAAAATTAAGGCTACAATAGCAGAGCTTGAAGTATAGCTGAATGTGAGAATTTTTGTAACCCTCAGGGCCCGCAGGGCACAAGACTGGAAGCCCTCTGGCAGGGTATGAGACAGGAAGCCCTCTCACAGGACACAAGACTAGAAGCTCTCAGGCAGGGCCTGAATTTGGAAGTCCTCTGGCAGGACAAAAGACTGAAAGCCCTCAGACAGGACAAGAGACTGGAAGCCTTCAGGCAGGGCATGACAATAAAAGTTCTCTGGGAGGGCACGAGAATGGAAGCTCTCAGGCATGGAACTAGACTGCATGCATAGCACGTCTGCTATAGGAGGCTAACAAGCAAAACTCTGAAATCCTTCTTATGGGTGGTTGAGATGCAGCAAAAGGAGCCAGAAAATAAGAAAAACAACCACCAAGCTGAAACCAAATTAATGCAAAGCCCAATTTGCAATAATCTACAGGTAAGTAAAGGAATTCACAAGTTAACTAGGCCAGCTGAGACAAACAGAGAGAAAAATAATAAAAAACACAAGCAGGATGGTCACTGGAGGAGGAACCGCCAAAAAATAGGTAAAGTAGAAGCTGCCAGAGTGAAAGGGATTAGACCAGCTAGTGGGGGAGAAATAGAGCAGACTACATCACTTTAACAGCTTGGGGTGTATAGAATTAAATACAAATATGTTTGCCACACTCACCTGTCTGCCAGGTGTTTATTTTTGGTTCTCTATGTCTGGGTAAGTTATCATACACATTCTACTGCTTCTCTCTTATTTTGCTGCATTGGGTCGGACCTGAATTTCCATGGTGGGGAAAGTGCACCTTTATGCCTCTACCCTCCAGATGCCAATTATTCAGCGGTTAACCCAGCCGGTAAAAATATGGCTTGCTGCCAATGTTAAGTCTATGGAGGCAGTAGCAAGGCTGGTATTTTTTTGTGGAAAAGGTGACAACCCTAGGTTAATCCCATATAACAACACATTTTCACAATATTCTCTTTCATGTGACTTTAAATAATAATGAGCACTGGGGGGTATTCACTCAAAAGTAAACATCAAGTAAACAGAAAAAAACAGGCATTAATAGGGGAGTTGGAAAAAATGACTGTTTTTTGCAGTTTCACTTTCTAGTGAATAAATGCCAGCAAATATGTGATATGGGCTGAAACTATGTTTTATTTATCATTATTATTATTATTGCTCTTATTTTTAGGATATGCAGTTTTAAAATTGTTATTCCTAATTGTTATAAGGAAGGGATTGTCTCACAGTTTTTCAATCCATCCTTGCTGCCTGCATACAAATTTATGTAATTCTAAATTAACAGTGAAAGTATTTGACTGTCACACATACAATTAGAGGACCACCGCTGTCATGTGTAAACCTTGGTTTCAGCCAATTTTTTTATTTATTTTTTGACATTTAAGATAGTGGTTTTTTGTACATTCTTTTTCCATCCAATTCCTGCACTTTAATATTTTATCCCTTGTGGGATCTTAAGATTTGAGAAATATAGAATCCACATGCTATCTTTTTTTAACTTTAAACTTTTGATTTTAACTTGTGCATTTAAGTATTTTATTTCTTTAAAGTTCCTCTGACATACTGTGTGCCGAGACTATTTTAAAAAGCCATACAGTTCAAAAGGTATTGACTGATTCAATGAACTTCTTTTATATTTAGCTTGGTGGCCTTGTCATCCTAAGTGCATTTTTTCACATGTTCAAGTACATTAATCACCAGAGGTGACTGACGGAGTGAATCTATTCACTGACAGAGTCAAAACTATTTTTTTTTTCAGAACAATTTAAGAACAGAATCATTTTCATTCTCTTTTTGTTATAGTCTTTTTTGCTCTGTAAGTTAACCATTAGGAAATGGTTGTAATGACTGAAATCATACATTTTTCATATATAAATGATATTATTAAAGGAAAATACTTTGAAACATTCTAAAAATGAGTTACAACTCCACGAGCTAACTTACTATACACTACGATCAATCGACAATATTTATTGTAAACAAACAACAAACACACTCCAGACTAGCAGACTACAACTTGCTAAATAGCTCAAAACGCATCCAGCGAATTTGTTGTACTCTGCAACCTCACTTTTGTGCTGAAGTTGTTTTTTTTCCCATGAATGTTCACTACTATTTGCTTACATTAAACATTTCCAATTGATCCTGAAGTACTGTGAGTGCCAGTCCATTTCTGTTTTCTCTTTCTTACCTGTATGGTGTGAGGGCTGCCGCATTACCCTCACTCGGTGAGGCAAAGGGACATGGAGGGTGATTGGTGGATGCTGTTATTTATCTGCCCAACCATCTCTGTAAGCATGGACATTCTTTTCTACTATACACTAGAGCCTAGTTATCCAACTGTAGCCCTTCAGCTACCATCATTTTCTGTAATTTATAAAGTTGTTGTTGGATTTATGGGACTTGTAGTTCAGCAACAGCTAGAGGGCCACAGTGGGATGCCTAGGCACTAGATCATAAAATGAAAATATATTGACTAGATTAAAACTAACCATTTAAATAGCCTTGTAGTTACTTTGAGAAATAATTTTTAGTTTCCAATGGTATAATAGTAAGTGGTGTGTGACACCAAATTTGCTGTTTCAAGTAGCTCCAGAGGTGGTATTGTAGGTATATAGCAGACAATCTGAAAACAATAGAACAAAAGACAATGAAGTAAATGACAGCACAGAAATCTACTACTTGGGAGCAGATTTGGCATTATCATATAAGAGCTATAAGAGCTTAACTTGGAGGAGACTTGTCAGCACATTGGTCCCAATCAAAAGCTTTGCTGAGGGTCTCCAAAGCTAGAACCACCCTTGTCTGTGAGCATCTATAGACAGAGTTCTGTCATATACTTTAGTCCCTGAAAAAATCAAGACAGAGGTAGAGCTTGTTAGAAAAGCAAGATTGCCTCCCAAATTCAGGATTGTCTTGTGCAAAACACTCCAGTTGGGAGGCATACATGTTTCACTTTATAACCTCGAAACCTGAATATTGGAAATCATACAAAGAATGAACCAACAAAATAAAAACAAGCAAGGATCGCATAAACCTTCAATAACAAAGGAAAGCCGTTATGCACGAACCCAAGGCTCGTCACTATTTTACTGTCAAGCTGATAAAACATGGCTTGAAGCCAATGTAAACCTGTGATGGCAATAGCATGGTATCCCTAACCCCCACTTCTACCCCAACCCATATTAATTATGTTGCTCAATGACAAAAATCCTCCACACATCTTCCATTAGTCTAAAATCCATGAAAAAAAACTTCCCTGACTTCTGAGAACAGGATATTTCTGTTAATAATTGATAAGCTTTAATATCCGTACAGAATATATAAATTAATTTCACTGATTAGCACTTAAAAATAATAATACAAGTCATTTGGGTATCTTATACACCATTTATAAAAGCAATGTTATTAAGTTGCATAAGGTGTGTGTGTTTTCTTTTAAATGGCCAAGCTATCGCCTCCACAAACATAACATTGGCAACAAGTCAGTTTGTTACTGGTCTACAAGATAACTGTTGACTAGTGTTGAGCAAACCGGAACCGCACTGTTTGGGTGTGTACCGAACTTTACGTTTTTTGGACCCCGGACCCGAACACGGACATTTCACTGTATGTCCGTGTTGGAGTTAGGGGTTCGGCGATTACATTGTATGTAATGCTATTGGCTTTCTATAAACCGAAATAGAGTCCCCATTCATACGAATAGGTTAATTGACCTATTTGTATGAATGGCGACTTTATTTCGGTTTATAGAATAGCAATAACATTACATGTATTACATCTGAGAGTCAAATAGAACCATCAAATACTGTGCTTACAGCGCACTTTGAAAAATTCTAATAGTTTGGGGTGGTAAATAGTACATTTGCGTCTTGCAGTGCACTTCATATCTGAGAGTCAAATAGAACCATCAAATACTGTGCTTACAGCGCACTTTGAAAAATTCTAATAGTTTGGGGTGGTAAATAGTACATTTGCGTCTTGCAGTGCACTTCATATCTGAGAGTCAAATAGAACCATCAAATACTGTGCTTACAGCGCACTTTGAAAAATTCTAATAGTTTTGGGTGGTAAATAGTACATTTGCGTCTTGCGGTGCACTTCATATCTGAGAGTCAAATAGAACCGTCAAATACGGTGCTTACAGCGCACTTTGAAAAATTCTGGCTACCTCCTCCTCCTCCAGCACCGCTTCCACCTATATCGCCAAGGTCACTGCCTCCCCAACCTATGGGTCACTTAGTATAAACTGAAAGAGAATACTCTGCACTCCAACCCTCTCTCAAATGGATAATGTTGTTGATCCTCCTGGCAGCCATGCTTTAGATTTAGATTTATGTTCTTCCAAAGCTAAAATCAAAGATTCCATCTAGTGCTATTTTATGGTTCAGCTGTATTTTTAATTTGTATGTATTTTATGTTATTTGAAGTTATTTCCCTATCCATATTTGTTTGCAGGGCACTTGTCCTACTCTTACCCACATTATACTTCCTTTTGCAGCCCTCTAGCCCTTTCCATTACTTTTTTAGAGGCATTTTAGTGGCCAAAAGTTCGTGTCCCCATTGACTTCAATGGGGTTCGGGGTCAAGTTCGGGGTCAAGTCCGAGGCCGAACCTGGACTTTTTTCCGAAGTTCGGCCGAACCCGCCGAACCCGAACATCCAGGTGTCCGCTCAACTCTAGTGTTGACCCTTTATGTAGGGTTGCCACCTTTTCCTGAAAAAATATCAGCCATGATATTGTCTCCTATGCCTATTGGTATCAAACCAATTTTTTAACAGGCTGAAATCTCAAGTTCAGCTAAAGGGAATTTCAGATTTAATGGAACACTAAACATTATATTTCACTTGTCCTTCTAATATAGAAGCACAAGGGAAATGTTAGTTGTTCCTAGTGTGAGGATAAACTGGCATGTACTTTTGACAGTACACGCCAGTTTATCCTCTGACCGACTGCTACTATATGGGAAGCAGGCAGCCGTCTGGTTGGCGACTGGTTCTCTCTGCTTGTGCAGAGAGAGCCCTTCATTTTTGCCTGGGATCAGCAGGAGGGACCCTAACTATGTCCCCCCCTGCTGATCCCATGCAAAAACAAGGGTTGTTCTCTGTGCAAGCAACGACAGACCCCCGCATTCAGCAGACACAGCATGGTGACAGTGTCAGTGCGTGAAAACAGTAATTGTATCTCTTAAGATACACGTCGGGTTTACTTCAGACTCTCAGAACACATTTTAAACCTTGCTTCCTTCAAGGAAGGAAGGGTTAAAAAACTGTTCAGTGGTCCTGTGAGGCCAAAGTAACCGAGTTGGAAGATTTCTTAAATTCACCTTCATTTTTCCAACTTGGCTACTTTAATCTTACATTTTAAATCCACTTCTCCATTCCACCTTTTTTCGTAAATAAAGCCCTTTGCCTTTACTGCTGCCGTTTAAGACAATGAACTGCAAGTTGTACATCACATTGTCACTTAAACTGGGCACACACTACATACCAGGGATTCAATGTTAAAACAGTACTTTCAGTGAAGGAGTGCATTTCCAAAAGTTTCATAATAAAGATTATTTTTGATACTAGCTCGCTGGAAGTTTTTGAAGGCTTGGGAATTTTTTTTTAAATGATGTCTTCAATCTACATGTTCTATATTTCATAATCAATCCGTACATTTTTGAAGTAAAAATGAAACTTGTTTTCATATGCTAATGTTTATTCAGCATCTCCTTAACCGTTTTGCAGGTATAATTTGCATAAAGAAAGCTCTGAATAATTTTGCATTGCATTAAATGATGTACTACCAGGAGATGCGTTACAAAATGCATAACTTTAAAATGATTATTTAAAGGTATGTATGTCTTAGAAATGATCTTGAATAGATTTGAACAGGAAACTCAATACATTTTTTTTTTTTCGAAAGAAATTGAGAAAGTGTATGAACAATTGAAAAGCTATTGGTAGTTAATGCCTGAATCTGTATTACAAGATGGTAATGTGTTATTATTTTAAGATGCTGACAGTTCTCCTTGCACAGTAGAGGACATTAGAATTGCTTCACGTATGAAATGCCTCGATCACTACTAGGTTTTGTACAAAGTGTTCATATTCTTGACATCTGCGCAATGGAATGCACAATGTCCTCTAATCATAAGATTTTATTGTGCACTACTCTTAGCACAGCTACTTCTAAACATTGCAAATACTTAAATTGTAGACAATTTTAAAAATGATGAAAAGGGATCTATACATGGTGTTTGCAGAACTGAATGGAAATGCATAATTGTTTTTTTAAATATATGTTTTTAATGTCTCTGGAATATGACTTCACCCGTGGCTTGATATGCAAACTGCTCATTTTAGACGTGGGTCCCCAGCTAGCTGCACTTAGAGGAATACCAGCCATACGACTGATGATGCCAATGAAAGCTGAAACGTGCATCAGTGGTTGCTGTGTTCTTTGTGCAGATGAGATCTGCCAGGCAATTTTGATCTGGACAGCCCTTATGGGTGGTGATTCTTTTCCTGGGTAGGTTACATCCTATAGGACTGGCTATTTCAACTTTTTCCCATTCTCGCTGAGAGTGATCCCACACCTTTGTTTTTTGTCTCAATGAGTTATCGGGTTATGCCCATACTTGGGTCCTTAGCTCACTGCACCTAGAGAAATACCAACCGTACCACACTGAAGAGGCCAATAAAGGCCAAAAGATATGTCTGTGGTTTCTGTGTTCTTCATGCAGAGGAGACCTGCTAGGCAATTTGGATTGGAATCCCTTTAATGGGGGAACTAGTATGACATGCTAATGGAGAGGTTTCCTCTGTAATGGCGCAAGCAAGAAAAAATAGTGATTCCTCTCCCGAGTAGGTTACATCCCATAGAGCCGGCTATTTTAGCTTTTGCCCGTTCTCACTGAAAGTGATCCTACACCTTTTATTTTTGCTAATTTTCAATCACAAAAACCACAAGGTGATGTCAAAAGCAGGCGACAACTCACAAATATTTATAACATAAATTTCCCTCATTTAATTCATTTGAATGCTATTCTGTTTACACAATAGGGGTCATGTATAAACTCGGGGCAAACGCAGATAGCACCAAATACTGGTACTTTTGGCATATGCTCCAATGTGTAAAGTGGTAATTGCCAAACAATGTTGCCAATCACTGCTAACATGAAATGAAACTGTAATACACATGATATGATGGTGGGAGGCTACATTTAACCTAACAACTGTTGATGGTGAACAGTAACTGGTAATGTGACATCATGGTTTTTATTATACATCAAGAACTGTTATGATGGTGTTATGTGTATGGTGTAATAATGTATGGTGCTGTATATATGTATTTATATGTGGCAGTTTCCAAACTTTTATTGGGGTTACTAACTGTCACATGGGATACGTGTGTTTTTTATTACATGACAGGTTGATTGATTTGGTAATTGCACAATGTATGCCAAAATAACCAAAAATCCAATCATGTTTTTGTTTTATTATCAAATATGTGATCACGGCATATATTTATTAATTTCCATATCAATTTGTCTGTGTCCCACCTGCAGGGTCTTTCTACCTGGTCCAGCCGACTCCAAGTACCGTGCGCCCCACCATTTTTGATTTTGGCCCTTTTCACTTGGGGAACTTGGCCTAGGGAATCCTTAGGCGCCCCCCAATCCTATGGATTCCCCTGGCCAAATTCCCCAACTGAACAGGGTCAAAATCAGCCTTATTTAAATTGGGCCAAAGTCTACCCAGTTTGGGATTGCCAGAATAGACCTTATAGTTTTTTCTTTGTTGTGGTCATGTTATTTTCATTTGGTCAAAATAAAGTTTTAAAAAAATACAGCATCTGGAAGTCTCTAGAATGTTGAAAGACATATAGTTCAGTAAAAAATCTGTAATGATGAATATAATTTCCTAAACAAAGTAAAACTTATGTCCCACTAAGTACCTGATTAAAGAAGCACTTACTGTATGAAGCAAATTGTACTGAAGGTCAGACTACTTTTTTAAACTATATGTAAAAAAGAAACGGCAGTCAGCTATAATGTAATTGTGTCCTTATTGTTCCATACGTTTTTGATCCTACTTGACAAATTGCAGGTTGGACTGGTATGATTGACTAAACTTTTGTTGAAAATACACAACGAGTTTTGTTAATAGCAATATTCAGAATGTGATGAACAAAATATATGTCAAACTTCTACTATTGCAAATTTTTAGACAATGATAAAGTAAAGGGAAAAAAACATTGTATCTAAAAAAGTTAAGTCGTAATACTTACTATTGGTCTGTGTCTCTTTGGCTGGATCACTACTCAGTATTGGCAGAATTATAGTGTAAGCCACCACTTCATGCTTCACCTCTCAGGAGCCATTCTCTGCTCTTTAAGGTTGGAACATTTCTTGTTCTTCAATGTGACTGCTACCCATTTTCACAATATTGTGTTACCTTTCACTAGTATCATGACAAAGAATGCATTGAGCGTGATAGCAGTTTCCATCCTCTGTTTTAGCAAGGACAATCATGGATGTCCTTCCTAGGTAACTACATGATAGGATCAGCAGTTTACAGCAACAGTATAAAGCATACATGCTTGCAGAATATGAGGAACACCTATCATGCTCACCCCATCATCGCAGAATTTGATTGCCTACTTTCCAACAGGGCCCACCAGCATCACACTAATGAAAGTGTATTGGGAGAGGTGCAATACCACTTCTCCAGTATTCCTTCTCCTGTGTCTTGAACACTGGAAAATTGATGGGTTATGCAGTTGACCAATGATTGAGAAGTACTGTTGATCAACAGATTCAGTCCAGAAGGTGGAAACCAAGTCAGTGGTATCTGTGCATTGTTTTCTCATATTTTGGAAACCATGGATCACAGAATAGAAATGCAAAAATCATTAATGTGACAATTCCTTTTAACTATAATAAGCTTTAAATGAAAAATCTTATCGTGTTTATGTTTTTGTCAAGATCACTTAAATAATATTTTTTTTTATCAATTCTTATCAGCATTAAAGTGAATCTCTCATTCACTGATGATTGACTAAGTCCCAATCAGGTGGGTCATGTAATTAAACCATGACTAACAATCATCTGAGACAGAGTGTTTTTAAACAGTTCAATTAAATGTCACATAAATCAATGTCAATCTTCTTAAACAAGGATTTATAATGAATAATTAATAGAAAAACAAACAAATCCAATCTATCGTTGTGGGCGATTTTGTTTTATTTATTTATTAAGGTTTTTTTTTCTGTGCTTTAAACTATATAACCACTAAAGGGTCTATTCAAGTAGCTTTGATTTTATGTGAGCAAATCATAGCACCTATTATTTTGGGACCCATCAGGAATCATAAATATGACCCTGAATTGGCCCGAAATTCATCCATCTGAACAGAGCAATGAAACTACTGAGGAAACAGTACAAGTTGCTGAAAAACGATTGCAAACTGCTACAAGACAGAGCTCCTCAGCAGTTTCATTTCTCCGTCAGGAAAGGAACAATTTAGAGAGCTGAAAAAAAGTTGTTTTGACCTAGAAATGCCACTCTTAGAATCTTTAAAACATATAACATAAGGTCTATGCAATACCACTGAACTTGCAAGTGATGTGTGAATACTGCAGTAGCCCTAAGTAGGATGAAATGTGAGGCTACTAACTAAATAAGTGGCCTCCTGGGGCTTGGAACTGACACTATGCCCGAAGCCAAAATTAAATAAAATAACCCTTCCCCCATTTCTCTCCCACTTTGCTCCTGGGGCTGGTCAAATGATCCTGACACAATAAATAAATAAACAAACAAATAAAATAAATGCATTTAATATAATCTAAACACACACATTACATTGCTTGGTGGGGGGGAATCAAAATCATCCCATTGTAAATATTGTATTCTTATCACATTCATTACAAATCGAATATAAAAGAGAGATGGGTGAAAAACATAAAAATAAATATAAAAGAAGAGATGGAAGGGGAGGGCAGGTACAGGGATAATTCAGAGGAATTTACTTAGATGTGGGTAATTAAACAGATTATTTGAAACCTAGTAGGCTCTGAGGGTGATGCAAAATCATGGTCTTAGCACACTGTATATGTCATAATACAAAGCCTCAAGTGATAAATAGGGTGTTACACATCCCAAAGTTTGCATGTATTCCAATTCGTGAAGGTGGTAGACTTCCCCACCCCAGACCAATTGAAGAACCCCACCCTATATAATACCAATAGTTGGTATTATTGACTTGACTGCATCTAACATATGTTTAAATAATGTTTTTTTTGTATACTCACAGGGATGCTTCCGGGGACCGGGGTTTGCTTCTTTATAACTAATGACTCTGTTCCAGAACTCCTGAATTCAGGGGCACTCCCACCACATGTGGAGAAAAGTACCCAAATCAGCCTGACACCTCCAGCACCGTGGAAAGATATCAGGTAGAATGTGGTAAAGTTCTGCTGCGACCTTATAATGCTTAATAATTTAAAATAAGTTTCCTGAATGTTATTGTGTATGGATCCCTTAAGAGCAATTAGTAACAGAGTTTGTCAGTCAGTTTTGTCTAGTGTCTTCTCAAAGACTCTATTCCCAATGTGGGTGTAGTATGGAAGGAGTTTGTGCTTTTCAATTATGATGGCCTTATTTAAAATGGAAAGCAGGTCTGGGGTGGGGTTCTTCAATACAAAACATTAAAATTTATCAAAACACTGTTATTCCCTTACCATAATACTACACGTTTACTGCACTGGATATTTGTACCATTGCAGCTGAATCTTATCTTATTCCTTCAGGAATAATGTGCAGTATGCTAACTTTAACTTTTTGCCTTAACCACCGCATTTAAACTACCCCAATGACTGCTTAATGGACTAAAAAACACTACAGCATTGTAATAAAGGTCATAATCATGCTATAAACAACACTTTAAAAAGATAAATGCTTTTAAGAAACAGGAATTTCCTGTTATGTGTTAACTTTTGTTCGAATGAGATTATTATTGATGCTATTGTGTTTCCAGATGAAATGTTCGTTATTTTAACAGAATTCTTCTCATTGTTTAAATACATGTCTTTTTTAAACAACAGATCTCATGTGTAGATGTTAAGACACAAAAATGGTTATTAGCATTAGGCTAATCAATATAGCAGGCAAACAAAGAAAAACACATTTCCCTCATACCTCTTGTCATTGTTCCTGAAACATCTGTTGCCACTGATAAAAATGAATTCACATTGATCTTTAAAGTTAAAAAAAAATCTCTGTACACTTTCTATAGTGCTCATCTATACTAACAACTAAATGCAGTAAATATGCAATTACTGTCAACAGATGTGGGTGTACATTGGATAAGTCTATATCCAGGACCGATACAACTCTTAAAAAACACTTGTCACTTTTTTACTAAAATGGATTTAAATACCTATAATCTGTTTTACTTAAAGTATATTGTGGGCCACTTTATCAGGAATGGCACATGCTAAATCATCCTAAGTGTTAAATTGAAACACATGGATACACTTTATAAGTAATTGTAATCAAAATGTACATAGTACAGAATGATGTTTCCACTTTATACATTGAAAAATTATATTTTCCTATTGTCTATCATTGAATATAAAAGGTAATTCAGTTATTTAAAAAATAAGAGACACATAAAAATAGTTTTACTATTTTAATGTAAGTTTAAATTTAAAATTGATAGAAAAGTAAATTTTAATATATTCTAACGCTGGTTGTCATGTTGGTATGTGGAACTTGGTGAATGAAACCATTTACAGCTCTGGGTAGCGAAGCAGAGGGGATGGAAATATACCTGGTCTATATTTTATGGTTCCCTTCACTTTTCCAGCCTTGTGCTTAAGAGCTTTTCTGGGAAGCTCCCATCCTTACTGAGACGAATGTTCTCCCCAGCTGTTCCCCCCTTCTATAACCTCCAATCCAGTACCAGCAATTTACTTACTATATCACAATGCAAAAGGAAATCAATCCTCATTTTCCTACAGTGCCCCGCAATTGTAATATAATGGACAATGTTAAAACTTCACCCAATCTAAAAATCCCTTAAGAGATCTCTGTCAATATACCTAGAAACAGAATGAACCTGTAATCATGGTTGACAATCTTTCTTACCTGTTTGTGTTCTGTATAGAATATTGTATATTTATAATTGAATCATTAATATTTTTAACACGATATTGTACCCAACTGCAATGCTCATGGACACAGAACGTCCTTGAAAATGAAATAAATATCAATGTATCCTACCTGGTAAAATAGTTTAGAAATAAATAAAATAATAAACATCCTTGAATAAAACAGCAAAGTCGTCACCCTAGTGGTTAAATTGCTGCAAGGTGTTTTTACATTAGAAATTTACTTCATTACCCATAGGATTACTCTTTATGTAAAGTAACGTTAATGGTACCAAAGTAAATCCATTCCTTGGTGGTGCCTCCATAATGATGCCACTGGAAATCAGTGCCGATGTCCAGTGATGTCACTGTGGAAGCACCTCCTACTTCTCCCCTACTGACCAATGTATGACAGTTTAGATAAGCCATTGTGGCCACCCCAAATCTGCTGCCTGGCATTATTTTATGATTTAATATGAAGCAGCAAACATATTTCCAAGTTTAAAGTTCCTATTTTAATGTACTGAATGTATACTAAGTCTTCTTTTACTGGCGCTCAATACCTATTAAACCAAGCTACAGAATCACAGATAATAATATCATTAATCTATCCCGTCCATCTAACTAGATCAGGAAATACCCAGTAAAGCCAATATCCTAATTAGAGTCCATCTGTTTCATGGCAAAACGAAATACATCAATCTCAGCGCGCTTGCTATCTCCCTGACTTTGTCTCTGTCTGGCTAAGGCTGGATTAGAACACCCTGGTTGAACTATTTAGGCATTTCACAAGCAAGATATTCTTTTAAAAACCTGTATAATTTATTATGTATTGGTGTCTCTTTAATTATACATATTGTGCAGTAGTTCTACCAAGCAAAAGGAACAAATTGATCAATGATTCATAGTCATTTAACACAATTATTTAGGGTTTAAACATCCAGTCCAAATATGCAAGCTTATAACATGTTACAGTAAGTTATTTTATGTTAGTTAATGTCAGAGCAAAGGTGAACAAAAAATAAAAATATGACATAATAATAATTTAAATAAATATTATAGCTCCTTAGCATTCCCAGTGAAGCTAGCTTCCCCTTCCCTACCCTGCCACTCATCTTTCCGCTCATGTGTTGTGGGTAAGCATATGATAACTGCTCCTTCTTCCATCCTATGGAAATAGCAAAGTTACATATAGGAAGCAGCTGGTATAGCATGATAGGAACAGAGATTTATATCTGAACATAGTGTTGTGGCAGGTTGTTGACTAAATGCCATTAGTATCGTAACGCAATAATGCCACAAAGCCAGCAAAGCTGTAAAAATAGGGATGCGAGGCCCAATACCGCCTCATGATTATTCCCAGTCAGTTAAGCCTCTGAGAACTGTAGAATGAAGCATGATTGGCTGGTTAACAACCTTCCAGCCACTCACAAATCAGCACATTGGAAGAAGATGGATTATAATCAAATAAAGAGAGTTCATCCATAGGGTTGTTACCGGCAGGCCAGTTGTCTATGGACACATTACCATGGTGGCAACCCTACTCCTCTGCCTTTGCAGGAAATACCTTGCTGATACATAAAGGGTGGAGCCATTATAAGCAGAGTTCCACACTGCTGGGAGGGACATATATGATTAAACTGCTATTAGAATAAAAGGTGTAGTAGCTGGTGTATAGATCTTTGTGAAGCAGAATATATTTTTCTAGTAGTTTGGGGAATGGCAATTATGAACTATCCAGCAAACAGAAAGATTAGTGTGCCAGTGTGCCATAGTGTGGCCTCTGAACGCTATGGGTTATATAAATAGTTTTCTTTTGAGTTCCTCTACATGCCTGGACAAAAAACTCGAGATAGGGCAAAGGAGTCTATTTATACCAGGAACTTGTTGATGCACTGTGTTTTGGATGCCTCTGATATTCTACATACATGTAAGATGTTTGTTAAATGTCCTTCTATATTTTACTGTTACTTATAGTCATGTTTCTTTCCATTATGTGTTTGCTGCAGAGGAGGAGTTGAAGACACTTTTTGAAGCACCTACAAAAAATGTTTTTGGTCCATGTGAGTGCAAGATATAATGCTTTTCTTTGTTAATCAACAATATTACACTACATATCTTTGTATATCTTTTACTTTCCATTCATATGTTTCATTGACCAAATGAGTGACATCATTGCAACATATGCTGTTGATTATGTGATTTGCACTGATCTTTCTCTGTGCTGTGTACTATATTTGTTTTTGATGTGCGTTATTGGGAAGAACACTTTTTATTTTAATTACTGCTGGATTCAGGTAGGCGCCAAGAAAACTACCATCCACTAAATCACCTATTTGGTAATCACATTCTGTATTAACATTGATAAAGGGAGGGCCATGAGAGATAATACAGGTTGAGTATCCCTTATCCAAAATGTTTGGGACCAGAAGCATTTTGGATTTTGGATAATAGATAATTTTGGATAAAAGATCATTTTCACCAATAAAATATGTGAAAGCCTCTTGATATACAGTAAAATATATGAAAGCCTCTTGATGTACAGTAGTATCAATGCAAAATACTGGATAGAGCAAATAAATCAGTTTTACTATGATGTAGCTGTGATGTGAGACATTGATCAGAATTTGCATTTGGGCCTGAACGTGTACCATTGTATTACTCCCTGTGGGCGTGTGGGAATCTGAGCATGCATGGCAGAGCTATTTACTGCAGAATAAGAATTCAGCATTTTTTATTTATTTATTTGATTTATTTATTTATAAAAGTTTTTTTTTTACCAGGAATGAAACATTGTGATTTCTCTCATTCGAAGTATGTCCTGGGGACCCAGCCCAGATTGGAATTACACAGGGTTACACATTTAATAGTAGATTAAAAATACATACATACATACTAATAACAGGTACAATCTGTTTTGAGGAATTTGGAGACACTCATTTTCAGGGATTTTAGAGCAGAGGATGATTGGCAGAATGTGGGAGGCTAATTCACATATGAGGAGCTCTGAAAAAAACGCACCTCTACCTGCTTACTTTTTGAAGTGAGGGATCACTAGTGAAGGATTACTTCAAAAAGGGATCTGAGATTGTAGGATGTGCAGGGAGTAAGAGTGATCATGGTGCTCAGGTAAGGGGGGAGCTTTCCAGAGAAGTGGTTATGCACTAAGCACACTAGGTGGAGAGTGCGCCTGGAGGCAAGCGTCAGCCAGTTTAACTCTTTTAACATTTTACAGTGATGAGTGTTATAATCTCACTGTAATGCAAATTGGCACAATGTATTTTACAGAGTGTCAAGTTTACTGAGATGAGTCTGTGGTGCAAAATCATACACAACATCTCCAAACACCAAGATCGGCATTAACATTTGATGCACAATACATTTCCTTACTGTGGAATTTAGGTTTGATTTGTTCCTATATAGAGAGCCAATCTGTCATGCTTACCTTGATTGGGGTCCCTGTCCACCGCGATCGTGACCCAAACAACATCCACCAAGGTAGTGGATGCGATCTCCACCATCCGCCTTCTCCAAGATGGCAGGCGCAACTCTCAGACATAGTCATATCAAACTCCAGACACTCCCATATGGCCCTAACCAAATGGCCATTCCAGACACCACAGCAGGGAGATGGGACCACACACCCTTCTCCTCCTATTTGTGCATGGTCATCAAGAGGGCGTGGCCTTGCCAAGAGTCCTTCCAATTCCATGGCAACATGACAAACTGTACTTAATCTTCCTCTAATTTAAGTAGAACACATCCTAAATAAATCCTCTCTCCCAAACCATCATTGCTTCCTGATTAATGAAGCTGTCAGTACTTGCTACTGTGCCTTTTCCTCTGCCTTTCTGATAACCTGTGTTTTTGAAGGGATGGGACACTTCATCGCGGCTGTTTCCGCGCAGCCGCTTCACCGCCGACTCTGCACCGCAAGACAGCTCGTCGCTGGAGATTTCATCGCAGGACATTTCATCGCTAAAGGTAAGTATTTTAGCTATTTTAGTCTATTTTAGTAAGGGTGGTTAGAATAAGGGTTTAGGGGGTTAGAAGTAGGGTGTTAGGGATCAGGGTTAATTTTAGTATTAGGGTTTAGGTGGTTAATTTTAGTATTAGGGTTCGGGGGTTAGTATTAGGGTTTAGGGGGTTAGTATTAGGGGTCGGGGGTTAGTATTAGGGTTTATGGGGTTAGTATTAGGGTTCGGGTGTTAGTAATAGGGTTAGCATTAGGGTTTAGGGGGTTAATTTTAGTATTAGGGTTCGGGGGTTAGTATTAGGGGTCAGGGGTTAGTATTAGGGTTTAGGGGGTTAATATTAGGGCTCGGGTGTTAGTATAAGGGTTTAGGGGGTTAGTATTAGGGTTCGGGGGTTAGTATTAGGGTTTATGGGGATAATTTTAGTATTAGGGGTTAGTATTAGGGTTTAGGGGGTTAGTGTTAGGCGTCGGGGGTAGTATTAGAGTTTAAGTTTTTTTTTATTAGGGTACGGGGGTTAGTATTAGGGTTCGGGGGTTAATTTTAGTATTGGGGTTAATTTTAGTATTGGGGTTTGGGAATCATTTATTAGGGGGGGTTATTTTCTTTTTACTTTACATTTGTAAGAGCTGACAGTTCAGCGCTGAACGACTGCGTTATTCTTCATTGCTGACAGTTCAGCATTCTAACTGCCGCCCATGAACTGTCAGCGATGAAGATGCGGCGAAGAAGTGTCCTAGACCCTGTTTTTGACCTCTGCTTGGATACTGACTACGAGTTTGCCGCTGACCCTGACCTCTGCCTTTTCCTGACCACGCTCCTTCTCAGCCAGCCTCCTGCCTCATCCCTGTGTACCTCGCCTTTGGATTATTTTTGGTTGCCCTTGTGCACTCACTCACCCATCAGCTCACTGTCCCCATCTTCAGTGAGTGAGTGGGTGTTTTTGCACGTGTGTGGGGACTATCTCCTGCAGCTGAGATCTTCACCTGAAATAATCCTAGGATACAGCTTTGACATGAGCTTGTCAATATGGAGACCAAAAGATAAGTTTGGATCTAGCCACATACCAAGATACTTATATGAATTTACCTGGGTCAGGCTATAACTGGGTTTGGTCCAGAGGTGTATTTGAGGATTGTTTAATTAAAGCCGGTTAGCATTAGTCCCAGACAACATGGACACATTTTTTCAGTGTTGAGTAGTTTAGTACCGCTTGTATAAATGATTGTATAATTAGCGTACATATGCTCATGAGCTAGGTCACACACCGAGGGTAGCTCATTTATAAATAGTGTGAAAGGCAGTGGCCCATAGATGGACTTTAGTTACCAATGGTAAAGAAATCACAAGAGCCCAGCACAGCATGGAAGGAGTCTTTAATTCAGACAGACTTTCCTGTCTGAATTAAAGACTCCTTTCACAGTGTGCTGGACTCTTGTGATTTCTTTACTACTCAAAGGCATACGTGGAGCCTTGTCCATGCGCCCTCCGTCTAGTTTGTGAATCCGGATATCACTTTTTTTGTTCACTTACCACTGAACCTGCATAAGTACTTATCTTGCTCATGTTTACTTTCTATTCTAATGGAAATCACCTTATGCTAAGGAGTACTGAAGTCTATATACTCATAAGAGTAATAAACCAGTTATCTTGATTATTCCTCTATTAATCAATTTGTTTCATTCGAAAAGTAAAAAAAAAATGAATGTTATCTTTATAGAAATTTGGGAAGTGAGACACTTAGATTTGATTACATTTGTCATATCAGCCATCATTTAATACTTATTGTTAAATGGATTTGGCATTGCATACCTCTGTTTTCGTTTAGGGTCTGAATTGTGATCTCCATCATTAACTTCATATTCACAAACCCTTGCATAAGGGTTTGGAAAAAAGAGGGACGATCTGCCAAATCCCTTTGGTTAAATGAGGATCCTTCCACAGGAATTTTTTAAACATCTGTACACAAGTTGGAGAAATAGGAGCCTGCACCAGCACCAGCTGGTAATTACATTATTACATAGTTAATTAGATTTAAAATAGAGATATATTATATCAAGTTCAATCCTTCCACAAACAACAGAAACTAATAATGTCATCCGAAAGGGGAAAAATTCCTTCTCTAATGCAAAATAATAATAGTCCTGGAGAATCCTGCTGTTTTTTTTAAATTATTAAAAAAATATGTTTTACTTAATTTTTTGATAACAATGGATAAAAATAGATTGCAAAAAGTATATAATCTCAAATAAACCTTGAACAAACGTTGCACACAAATAAGAAACTTGCAGAGAAAAAAATACGCATGCCCTTGTGCGATTAATGATAAAGCAAATACATGATGAATAAATGTCAGCAGACTATTTTAGATAACATGATAATTTGCCAGACAGTGACAAGTTGTTCACTGCTGAATATTCATTTGCTTGTATATTTTCCTCTGTCTTTCCAATCGCCGAAAATATGTATGTTTCATGGCATTCACCTCAAGTGAACTGATATTTTCAATGCATGCTAATTGCAGCTTCCATTTTGATAAATCTGACCCTTAATTAAATAATTATGAATAGAGATAAAGTATACCTAAATAGCAGAACAGCAGACATGGCAGCCTTTGTGTTAGCATTAATCATTACACTTAAGACCTGTGATTGCACTAATGAACCCCTGTCAGAATCCTTTGTACAGATATCTCGGACTGATCATGCACATAGGTGTGACCAGACAAAATTATTTTATATTTAATAAACATTATAGTTAAATAGAACAGATTCATCTGAGAATATTTAGTGATGGGAACTGCAAAATAGGGACCATCAATTAAATATTTATATTCCTCTTCTTTTCCTTTATTTCTCTTCCACCCTTTAATTTTTTATTCAGTTGAATTACGTACAAATATAGTTATACATAAAAACAGGAATACATGTTGTACCTTGGAATTCAAGGATTGGTGTTAACTAGAGTTGAGCGGACTCCTGGATGTTCGGGTTCGAGAGGTTCGACCGAACTTCGGAAAAAAGTCCGGGTCAGTGCTCAAACTTGACCCCGAACTTGACCCCGAACCCAAACCCCATTGAAGTCAATGGGGACACAAACTTTTGGCCACCAAAATACCTCTAAAAAAGTAATGGAAAGGGCTAGAGGGCTGCAAAAGGAAGTAAACTGTGGGTAAGAGTAGGACAAGTGCCCTGCAAGCAAATATGGATAGGGAAATAACTTCAAATAACATAAAATACATACAAATTAAAAATACAGCTGAGCAATAAAATAGCACTAGATGGAATCTTTGATTTTAGCTTTGGAAGAACATAAATCTAAATCTAAAGCATGGCTGCCAGGAGGATCAACAGAATTATCCATTTGAGAGAGGGTTGGAGTGCAGGGTATTCTCTTTCAGTTTATACTAAGTGACCCATAGGTTGAGGAGGCGGTGTAGGTGGAAGCGGCGCTGGAGGAGGAGGAGGAGGAGGTAGCCAGAATTTTGAACAAAAGGTATTACAAAACAATCCCAAAATTGAAACGCCAAGTCTCATCATACTGCAATTCTTTTGTATTAACAGAAACATTGGCTGTGCTATGAGCAAAATAAAATAAAAATTAATATCCACTCGACTAGTAAGAAAAACACTTATATATCATTGCTCAGTAGTCATGACTAAGCAAACCACAAAATTAATTAGAAAGAAAATAATCTTAAATATGCAAAGTGTTAACATTTCACCATTAAAAAAATCTAGACATTGCACACAAAACATTAGTTTCTTACTGATGAGAATGACTTCTTATTCTGATTTTTGTAATTAAGTAATTACAACCATATGATGTTGGTATTTAAAAACACTATCTCCAGCAATTTTAATTCATGCTATTTAATTCATGCAAGTTCAAGCTTTTTGTTAAATATATTTGTTCTGTGGGACAGATCTGCAATCAGTATAATCATGACTTGTACTGTTTGGTGAATATTGAACAGAAACCACTGTGTTTGTGAATCACTTAATAGTACTTACCATGAGCAATAAACTACACCAGGACTTATTTGTACAGTAGTGTCAACAATGACTAGTTTAAGTATTGAAACAACTGTCTACTTTATTCTGATTAATAAACAATACTTCTATGAGAATAATTTTTCAAATCATAGTATTTCACTTCTTGGAATTTAAATATAATGTCATTTGGGGCTGTCCCAACATGTGGCATTATGTATGAACAGTGTATGTCTCGGAGACAAACATCACCTAAAAAAACAAGTAGTGAGCTCCAGATCTTAGTACGCATTGGTCTTGGGAGACAGTTTAAAGGTTATAATACCCTAAAATTATACACAAAGACCAAGTAAGATTTATTCTCGGAAGATCTTCATCAATTAACAAAAGGAACTATTTGATATTTTAGATCTCAGAAAAATGGGTCTTCTATGCTATTATTGTTATTAGATGCAGAGGAAATATTTGGAATATTTGAAACACATTTTGATGGCCTTTGCTTTGTCTGGCTGCTGTAGTACAATTAATACAACAAGTGAATCAGTGCACTATCCCAACACTTCACACACTTAGTTTATATAGAGGCATGGTTTCCGCCACGTGTTATATAGAGGGGAAAACAAAATAAAAATACAAAATAGTGAAGTATGTCATATACAAATAAAGTTGTGATGGTAAAAACAAAGTCAGACCACTCACATTTTCCTGAGCGCTATGCTCAGTAAAAAATGCATCCAGGGGCCCCTATTGGGGTATGGCAAATGGCACTTTCCCTCAATAGAACTTCACTCCAATGCAATATAAAAGAAAGGTAAGGGGAAGGGGACCAGGCTTCAGTAAATTACGTTTTAATAAAGTATAAAAGCAAAAAGCAGAGATCTTACATTAAAAACAGTAGATTTCAAATGCAGGTAAAAGTCTCTTTAAAGTGCTCCGTGTCTTGTAGCAGCCAGGTCTCCTCACAACGCGTTTCACCTACTAGAGGCTTTTTCAAGTGTCCCCTTTGTGTGTGTCACTTCCTGTGATGTCATCAGTACTTCCAGTATCTCTGATCTTTGCCCACAGTGATGTTTCTATTGGCTCCTGTAGTACAATACTTATTCTCTATACCTCTCATTCAGCTAGTTCAGTCGAAATTTATACAAAATCAAAACCAAACTTAAGATAGTAAGAGAAAACAAAAAAGTAGTAGCAGTCACTGCAGAAACCTAGCTAGTAAAATAGTTTACCACTATAACACTTGAAAAAAAAGGTAAATGCAACTCAATAAAATGAAGCCTGTCTGTATCAGCAAAAATCTGAATACTGGTAGACTTCAAATAGTAGCAGCAGGGATCACAAGGATACAGAAAATCATAAAGGAGACACAAACTATAAATGTATCAAAATGTTGAGAATATGAGTATATCAATAACGGTCTGAGACGACAAAAAAGTAAGCTTTAATAACTAGATAGAAGCTTCAAATATATGAGTCTAATAATACATATGCAAAGCAAATTAAATTATGAGCAATGTCAATCTTAACAACAGTGGAATCACCCCTCACGTAGAAAATGAAATAAATAAATAATACTCCCCGGTAGTAATGCAGCATCCCAAAAAGTACTCCTCAGGTACTCTCAACAACAATACAAAAACATAATGAAGCGCAGATACATGGAAGCGAAAAAAACAAAGTATAATAGTGCAATATAGTATGATAAAATAAGTAATGTTGGTGGGGATATATATTCACTCACAAACAGTTCTTCATAAAAAAGCCCATCAACAGAAAAGAAGGTTCCTCACATCCATGACTTAGTTAATCTTCTTTAATATTACTATAAAACAGTAAAAAAAACAAAAAAAACAATAGCGCAGCATCTGAATAAAGTGCAAATTTGAAATAAATGAAGGCACTTCCACAGTTATAGGCACCTGCAAGATGTGCACTACAGGTTCAAACAAACAAGGGGAGGGTCAGCGAAGAAGTCCTACTCCCACAACTCTGAGGCTGATGCCTTCGATAGATGAGTCGGACTCTCTTTTTCCAGCATATTTTTTTTGCATGTTTTTTGTGAAAATGATATGACAACATATTGACATAATAAATACAGGGTTTGTTTTTTAAATAGCGACTTTCACAGATTACTAAGAATTCAGAATTCAGAGAAACTTGGCAATTCAGAGATGAATAAACATACACATGTACTCACCCAGTGTGTCTGAAGTCCACTTATGGCAGCAGCTGAATGGGACCAAGCCTTTTTACTGAGGGGGTCTATTCAGCACGTCTCTGGTATGCAACAATATATCAGTTTAAATTTGGATCCGTGTGGTGGGGTGAATCAGATGCACATGGTTTGTTCTCAATACCTCTGAAGTTTATTGTAATGACTTATATAGAAGCAGCAAGGGGTTGGCTAGTAAAACATCATTGGTTAATATTTGGTGCAAAAAATGGAGTACAAATGGGGTGTAGACATAGAATACATACATGTTACAAATATATATTTATATAATTAACTAAAAGCAAAATATCTTTGTTTTGTGTTACCTAATTGGAAGAATGTCAAAACTCCTGAGATGCAGGGAGGAAGAAACCTCCTGTCCATATCCCACACCAGGCCTTATCTATGTTTATAGATAAGAACATTATTGTGCCACTCAGTGAAGGCCCTTAGAGAGAAGCATCCGTGTGTGTGTGTAAAAGAACACAAAAAGAATATGCTCCCTCCAAGATGGGAGGGGGCTTTAACCCTACCCTGAAATTAACTCTGCCAATGCTGAATTAACTCTTGTGTTGCTGTTAACACAATAGATTAGTTAACACTAACAGTATATGCAATTTTTAGGCTCATATATTTGAAGCTTCTATTCATAACAATATTTTTTGTTTTTGGTTAGTTATTATAGCAACAAATAAGTGATTTTTGGGGAAGATTAAGAAAAAATTTAGAAAAATAAATTACAAATATAAAATAAAAAAAATGTAAATGAAAGAGAAAGTAGCATGAACCTGTATCAAAGGATAGCAAAGGGCATTCTTAAAATAGAGGCTATATTTTATGACAACACAATTAAAGATTTTGAACAGCTACAATCTACATATCAGTTACTGAATAAAGAAATATTTATCTACATTAGAGTTAAGAAGTTTGTAAATAATTATTTAATGAATAAAAGCATGAAGAGGTTAAAAATATAGTCTCATTATTTAACAATGAATTAGAACATAACCATTTGAGTCACAGTATGGAACTGATCAATTTAAAACATAAAGATCTTCCAGTTATGAAAGCCTGGAGCAGAGATATGGACAAAATAGTTATTGAGATAGATTGGTTTGCTATTTGCTCAAAGGTAAATCCATTCATTGTTTGAAGTTACTAAAATGACAAATAGGGTGTATAACATACCTTATATGCTTCCAAAAAGTACTTACAAGATTCAGATAATTGCTGGTGCTGTGAAAGGGAGATAGGCACATACCTTCATATTTGGTGGTATTGTTCTAAAATTATAAATATTTGGGAAAGAACCCTAGACAAAAACTTTATGTTGCTGAGTTGAATGTGAGGATTTTTCCAACTCAGCTACTTTGGCCTTAAGTTTAAGGCCAAAGTTTAAGAAGATATCAGTAGTGACCGTATTTTATCTATAGATAGGACAGAAGTCATCCATGATAGGACAAAATTATTCTGATACATCTTTTTTGTTTCTGTAACTCAAGTCATAAGAGTTGTCGAAAAGCGCTAACCCCCCTAAATACTTGGTGTCAAGAAAGTGCTCTTACCAGTGGCTAGAGATAGGCTACTGGGACTATAGCCCCAATCTCAACTGCATAGCTCTGAATGGAGACTGCTGTCATTGAGCAGAGCTGGCACTTCAAGGGGCAGCACTGCTCAACAACTGCAGCATCCATTTGGTGATATACTCAGAGCAAGCCCTTCCACGGGGCAGACTGGGGCTACTGAGAGTGTGTTTTTAATCTGGTGTTTTGGAAGACCCCAATTTAGTGTGTCAGTGTGAGTGAGATAAAATGTGTGTGTGTGTCTGAGTGTCAGTGTGAGTGAGTGCCAGACTGTCTGTATATGAGTGGGTATCTAATGGATAAAGGGGTTAACTCCTTTGACACTGCCTATATCTGTCTTGCTTCCCAAGGGTTAACTCCTCTGACACTGCCTATACCTGTCTAACCACCCATGGGTTAACACCTCTGACAATGCCAATACCTGTCTAGCCACTCGGGGGTTAACTCCTCAGACACTGTCTATATCTGTCTGGATTTTATTATAGGTCACTGGTCACCTAATATGTTTTAGGGAATTGCACAGCCTATTATGATAATAATGTTTTACCATTCCTTTCTTTTCACCTCATGGGTGCGCTCTTTTACATATTGTCATGATCTACCACAGAGTAGATCTCCTGAATATCCCATCCTACTTACCTGTCCACCCGCCCCGGTAGTGCGCATACGCCACTGCTACCAATGGTAGCAGAGGCGCGTACACGATATCACACCCGTCGTGTTCACACCAGACGCGGGAACATTTAAAAGGGAGAATCACCATGCACTCATTGCTTGGTGATTCTCGTGTTTCTAGCCTAGCGTCTTTTGATATCTTCCTCGTTTATTGCTGTTGCTGACCTCGGACTTCCTCCTGACCACTCTCTGATTGCCTGTGCCCCTCAGACCCGGTCTGTATTATCATTTTGCTTATTTTATGGTGACCCTGACCCTGGCTTGTACCTTGACTATCCTATTTCATGCATTTAACCACCTCCCTGCTGGGGCACAATTACTGCTTGTGCCTGCATTTAACCACCCCCCTGCTGGATTACAATTACTGCTTGTGCCTGCATTTAACCACCTCCCTGCTGGATTACAATTACTGCTTGTGCCTGCATTTAACCATCATACTGCTGGAGTACAAATACTGCATGTGCCTGCATTTAACCCTCTTGTCGCTGGATTACAAATACTGTGTGTTCCTGTATTTAATCATCTTGCTGCTGGATTACAATTACTGTATGTACATGCATCCAACCATCTAGCTATTGAATTACTAGTGACTTATTTATCTCTACTTCTTGATCATCTGTATCAGGTTCGTACCTACAGTGTGTTATCCTTGTTATCTAATTCCCGTGTCTGCATTGAGGTCTTTATCAAGCTCCCAGAATTCCTCACACATATACATATACATATTGTATTATGTATATAAGAAGTGCTTTAGTGGGTATATAAACTTAGTGTAAAATATTTTTTTAAGAGCTCACTCAAGAGGTGAAAAGAAAGTAATATAAAAACAAACATTATTATAAAAATAGGCTGTGCAATTCCCCAAAACATAATAAGCGACCACTGACCCATAACATATAGTACATTACGTTTAAATGTATTAAATGCATGCACTGTGTAGTGATAGAGACAGTGTGTGTGTATGTATTTTACAGAGACAGTGTATGTGTGTGAGAGAGACACAGTGTGTGTGTGTGTGAGATAGATACATAGTGTGTGGTATTGAGATATGGTGTGTTTAGGAGCATGACACGATGTGTCATTGTGAGCAAGAGATTATGTGTGTGTGTGCGAGCAACAGACTGTGTGTGGGTGAAACGAGAGACTGTGGATGCAGGCAAAAAAGACAGCGAGAGACAGTGTTTGAGAGCCCATCTGCCACAGGCTCTAGCCTCATATAATTTGGAGACCTAGCAAAGCCCCTGTCTCTTACCCTGAAGTACTTATAGGGTAATATGAGTAGGCATTTTTTCCCATACCTCACCCCCCCTTTTCTCTCTCGCTTTCTCTGTTTCTTCTTCTCCTTCCATCTTCTGTAACCTAACTGCCTAATCCTTTGTGATATCAATGTATGTCTCCCATCAGGAGATCAATGTATATTATGCCTGAAGAAGAAATTGTTTAGCGGAGGTATTTATTCAGCATGCAGGTGATGTTTCAACCCACACAAGTTTTTTTCAACCTTAAGGGTTAAAACTGCGCCTGCGTGCTGAATAAACACCTCCACTAAACAATCTTGAGTGCTGGATCCTTTATATCTGTGTTTTCTCTGTTTGAAGAAGAAATGGAGCTGTCTGAAAAAAAAGGTTTTTTAATACTAGAAAAATGTTGCAGTAGACTAAACTAAAATACAAGTCAATAAAATACATTAGACAAATAAAAAAACTAACATAAATGTGTCTGTCACATCCAATTTGACAAGCTTTTATTCATCATTTCCAGCTGCATATTAGTTTTCTGTTTTATAATTCATAAAATAAGGAAAGTGAAAATCAGTTAGAAAAACATTATTACAAAATGTGTACCATAAAACCATAGGTCACCCAGTGCATAACATTTTTGTACGTATGCAATATTCAATTAACATCTGGTACATTTACTGAATATTATTAAGATATCTGCCAAATTAAAATGAGAAAGTATTTAATTAAACTGTCGGAATTATGCTTTTAGTGGATAAAGATGATCTCATTTTACAAACAGATATTTAATGTCATAAATCACACGTCTCTACGAGATGATGTACTGATGATATAGAAAGACTAGGGCAGGATTTTATAATAATTACTATTTGTATTTCAGTTACCCCCCCCATTGGGCTTTCATTGTAGATTAGAATCATTCATTTTGTGGTTGAAATTTAAACTATTTTTATCATTAACTAATGAAAAAATGGTTCAATACTAGAAGAATATCTGTAAGCAATTTTAATAGATGCTTGAATGTTGTCCCATATATTATTACCGATCCATTTAAAATGTGTCAATATATTTCTCAATGCTGCATAAAATAGTGGCATAACATAGATATCTGGTGACATAACTGTCTATTCTATGCTTAACCTCCACTAACACTCAATCCCAAATAAAGGTATAGTATCTGATGTGAGGTAAGGCATGGGCCACAGGTTTAGTAACATAATATGTACACAGTTAACTTTTAATTTTCATACCTCGATTCACTGACATGTTTTTGGCTGCAGGACAAGTGGGTGCCTGCAACACTGAGCTCTTCCTTTAGTATAGCTCTTCAGGGAATTGAGAAGGGAATTTCAAACTACTAAACGTAGCTAATATGTAAAAATTCTATTCATGTGTAGAGTTGAGTGAACCCGAACCGCACAGTACGGTTACAGTTTTTGGACCCCGGACCCGAACACAGAAATGTCACTGTATGTTCGGGTTGGAGTTCGGTGTTTAATGGCGCATTTTGAAGGCTGCAGGGCAGCCAATCAACAAGCGTTTGACTCGTTTGCCCTTAGAAGCCATCACAGCCATGCCTACTAATGGCATGGCTGTGATTGGCCAGTGCAGCATGTGACCCAGCCTCTATATATAAGCTGGAGTCACGTAGCGCCGCTCACATGAGCTCTTCTTAGTGTAGGGAGAGGATGCTGCAGCTGTGAGGGACAGATTAGGAAAGAATTCAGGGGTTGAATCTGCAAACTACAGCGATTATTCAAACTACAGCGATTATTTTAGTGGGTGCTATACTACATTTTTGTACCCTGCCCTGAGCCCAGTGCTACAGAGAGTGCAGTGCACTTGTAACTGCATGTGTGTAACTGCATGTGTGTCAGGCACATGACTTTAATACTGTTCTGGTAGCTCAGTGGGCACCATCTAGGCATTTTTAAATACTGCAATTTTTTGGTGCTAAATAGTACATTTGCGTACTGCATTTCTTGCAGACTAATATAACCCTTAAATACTACTGTTACATTGTTGTTTTAAAAAATCACACTTTTTTGTGCTAAATCCTGCGGTGCACTTCATATCCGACAGTCAAATAGAACCGTCAAATACTGTGCTTACAGCACACTTTGAAAAATTAGTTTTGGGTGCTAAATAGTACATTTGCGTCCTGCGGTGCACTTCATATCTGAGAGTCAAATAGAACCGTCAAATACTGTGCTTACAGCGCACTTTGAAAAATTCTAATTGTTTTGGGTGCTAAATAGCACATTTGCATCCTGCACTTCATATTTGAGAGTCAAATAGAACCGTCACATACTGTACTTACAGTGCACTTTGAAAAATTCTAATTGTTTTGGGTGCTAAATAGTACATTTGCATCCTGCGGTGCTTTTCATATCTGAGAGTCAAATAGAACCGTCAAATACTGTGCTTACAGCGCACTTTGAAAAATGCTAATAGTTTTGGGTGCTAAATAGTACATTTTGCGCCCTGCACTTCATATCTGAGAGTCAAATAGAACCATCAAATACTGTGGTTACAGGTCAGTTTGAACAATTCTAATAGTTTTGGGTGCTAAATAGTACATTTGCGTCCTGCGGTGCACTTCATACCTGATAGTCAAATAGAACCGTAAAATACTCTGCTTACAGCGCACTTTGAAAAATTCTAATAGTTCTGGGTGCTAAATAGTACATTTGCGTCCTGCGGTGCACTTCATATCTGAGAGTCAAATAGAACCATCAAATACTGTGCTTACAGCGCACTTTGAAAAATTCTAATTATTTTGGGTGCTAAATAGTACATTTGTGTCCTGCGGTGCACTTCATATCTGAGAGTCAAATAGAACCGTCAAATACTGTGTTATAGGTCACTTTGAAAAATTCTAATAGTTCTGGGTGCTAAATAGTACATTTGCGTCCTGCGGTGCACTTCATATCTGAGAGTCAAATAGAACCATCAAATACTGTGCTTACAGCGCACTTTGAAAAATTCTAATTATTTTGGGTGCTAAATAGTACATTTGTGTCCTGCGGTGCACTTCATATCTGAGAGTCAAATAGAACCGTCAAATACTGTGTTATAGGTCACTTTGAAAAATTCTAATTGTTTTGGGTGCTAAATAGTACATTTGCGGCCTGCGGTGCATTTCTTGCAGTCCAATAAACAAAAACAAAAAAAATAAAAATAAAAATTGTTGACTATTGGCGGTTACATTGTCGCCTGACATAAACCATCTGTTACTTTGGTGGGTGAACGCAAAGAATGAGGAGATCGTCAATTAAGGGGCGTGGCCCTGGTTGTGTTGCTGCTGGTGTTGGTGGAGCTCCTGTTGCAAGGAGAGGACGTGGTCGATCTGTGCCAGCTACACGCACAAGTGAATGGTGAGGCCAGAACAAGTAGTCTCCAGTTCCTTGTCTCCCACCCAGTCCCCTGCTGAAAGCTCAGAGTTGGCACCTTCAGCCCATGGCCTCACCCACTTGCAAATCAGCCAAGCAGTCTGAGCCACAAGTCATGCAGCTCTCTCTTATGCTTTTTCATGACTCTGCTGGCGGGGTTTCCGTGGGCCATCCACCTAGCCCTGCCCCAGAAGTGGGAGAGATTGAGTGCACTGATGCATAACCACTTATGTGTCAGGATGTGGACACGCGAGGACCACCGCAGCACGTCTCTGATGATGACGAAACACAGGTGCCAACTGCTGTGGCTTTCGGCAGTGTGCAGACCGGCAAGGAGGGCAGGGTTGAGGAGTGGGTGGAAGATGATGTGGAGGATGATGAGGTCCTAGACCCCACATGGAATCAAGGTCATGCGAATGACATGTCCAGTTTGTAAGAAGAGGCGGTGGTCGCACAGAGGCACCAGCACAGCAAAAGAGGGAGCAGGGTGCAAAAGCGGAGCGGCCATCCCTTAAACAGTTCGCCTGCTACTGCCCACCGCACCCAGGGATGGAGCACCCCAACGCCAGCTCCAAGGAGTTCCCTGACGTGGCAGTTCTTCAGACAATGTGCTGATGACAAAACATGAGTGGTTTGCACACTGTGTAATCAGAGCCTGAAGCGAGGCATAAACTTGCTAAACCTGAGCACAACCTGCATGACCAGGCATCTACAAGCAAAGCACGAGCTGCAGTGGAGTAAGCACCTCAAAAACCAAGATAGGTCTCAGGCTCCTCCTGCTTTCTCTTCTGCCTTCTGTCTCGGCCTCTTCCTCCACCTCTGGAGTCACAGTGGCACCTGCCGCCCCGCAAACAGAGGATGTGGCAGCAACGCCACCACATCCGCCACCGTCCCCAAGCATCTCCACACTGTACCATGGAAGCGTTCAGCTGTCCATCTCCCAAACACTGGAGAGAAAGTGGAAGTATGGCCCTAAGCAGTTTGGCGCATGTCCTTCCACCACCGAGGATTGCAGGGCATTTCTCTTTGCCTCCTGTTGCCTCCTCCTCCTACTCCGCTTCCTCCTCCTCTACCACATCCTCATCCGGTCAGCATAACACCATCACCACCAACTTCAGCCAGGGGGAAATGACAGAAGGCTGTTTTAAAACTCATATGTTTGGGGGAAAAACCCCATAGCGCTCAGGAGCTGTGGACGGGCATGGAACAACAGACCGATGAGTGGTTGTTGCCACTGAGCCTCAAGCCCGGCCTGGTGGTGTGCGATAATGGGTGAAATCTCGTAGCAGATCTGGGCCTAGCCGGTTTGACGCACATCCCTTGCCTGGCACATGTGCTGAATTTGGTGGTGCGGAAATTCCTGAAAAACTACCCAGATATATCAGAGCTGCTGAAGAAAGTTCGGGCCACCTGTGCGCGCTTTCGGCGTTCTCACCCTGCTGCTGCTCTCCTGTCTGCGCTGCACAGTAACAGCTCACTGCCTCTTATGTGATGTGCCCACAAGGTGGAACTCCCTCTCGAGAGACTGTGCGAGCAGCAGCAGTTGATAGGGGAGTTTCAGCTGCAGCACACACGGGTCAGTCACTCTGCGGAAAAGCACCACTTCAACACCAATGAGTGGGCCTCCATGCGAGACCTGTATGCCATTTTGTACTGTTTCAAGTACTCCACCAACATGGCCAGTGCCAATGACGCCGTTCTCAGTCTTACTCTCCCGCTTCTATGTCTCCTTGAAAAAACGCTTCGGGCGATGATGCAAGAGGATATGGCACAGGAGGAAGAGGAGGAGGAAGAGGGGTCATTTCCATGGTTATCAGGCCAGTCATTCACAATTGGCTTGGAGGGTATGTTCCTGCACCAGCATAGGCCAGGTACACAGTTGTCCAGCCAGGGCACAGTTCTGGAGGAGGATGATGATGATGAGGAGGAGAAACCGTGTTCATAGCAGGGTGGCACCCAACGCAGCTCGTGGGCATCACTGGAGCTTGGCTGGGGGGATACAGAGGACACAGATGATACAGCTTGTCCTTGCCTCTGGGCAGCTTGGCACACATGAGCGACTACATGCTGCAGTGACTGCGTACCGACTGCCGAGTTGCCCACATTCTAACTTGTGCTGATTACTGGGTGGCCACCCTGCTGGATCCCCGTTACAAGGACAACGTGCCATCCTTAATTCCCTCACTGGAGGGTGATCGAAAGATGAGCGACTACAAGCCAAGCTGGTAGACGTGCTACTGAGGGCATTCCCAACTGACACTGGGGGCTCAATGGAAGCACAAGGTGAAGGCAGAGGAGGATGAAGAGGTCACCAATGCAGCTGGGGCACCGCCAGCACCCCAGAAGGCAGGGTTAGCATGGCTGAAATGTGGAAAAGTTTTGTCAGCACCCCACAACTACCAGCACCACCATCTGATATGGAACGTCTTAGCAGGAGGCTGCATTTCAGCAACATGGTGGAACCGTACGTGTGCACAGGCCTACACGTACTGACTGATGGGTCTGCCCCATTCAACTTCTGGGTCTCCAAATTGGGCACATGGCCTGAGCTTGCCCTTTATGCCTTGGAGGTGCTGGCCTGCCCCGCAGCCAGTGTATTGTCTGAACGTGTGTTTAGCACGGCAGGGGGCTTAATCACAGACAAGCGCAGCCACCTGTCCACAGCCAACATGGACAAGCTCACATTTATTAAAATGAACCAGGTATGGATCCCACCAGACTTGTCTGTACCTTGTGCAGAATAGACATTTATACCGGCCTCACCCAGCCATTGTTATACTCAAGTGCACTTATTCTTTGTGAAAAAACAGTGTTGGCTACCTCCTCCTCCTCCACCGCCGCTTCCACCTACACAGCCACGGTCACCGCATCCTCAACCTAGGGGTCACTTAGTATAAACTATGTACACAATAGCAGAGGCTTGTGAAGGCCTTTTCTCCATGCATCAGGAGTTGAGCTCAGTTTGAACAATGAAAGAGAATACCCTGCACTCCAACCCTCTCTCAAATGGATAATTATGTTGATCCTCCTGGCAGCTATGCTTTAGATTTTGATTTATGTTCTTCCAACGCTAAAATCAAAGATTCCATCTAGTGTTATTTTATGGCTCAGCTGTATTTTTATGTATTTTATGTTATTTTAAGTTATTTCCCTATCCACATTTGTTTGCAGGGCACTTGTCCTACTCTTACCCCCTTTTTACTTCCTTTTGCAGCCCTCTAGCCCTTTCCAGGACTTTTTTAGAGTCATTTTAGTGGCCAAAAGTTTGGGTCCCCATTGACTTCAATGGGGTTCGGGGTCAAATTCGGGGTCAAGTTCGAGCCCGGACCCTGACTTTTTTTCGAAGTTCGGCCGAACCCGCCGGACCCGAACATCCAGGTGTCCGCTCACCTCTATTCATATGTAAAACTTCCCATTCAGATAAGTCTTTATTTACATTAAACAATCACACAGAGCAAAAAAAATTGACAATCCAGTCAAATTAAACATGAGAGAATAGACCAACAATCTTGACAAGTGAACCGCAGACAAATATGCAATAGTAGACAAGAAATTGGAAAAAACCTAAACCAAAGTCTAACACTATCTTTCAAACCTATATTTAAGCTGACCATGTATAGCAGCCAAAGATTCCTTCAGAGATTTAAATGATCAATGTGCTATGTAGATCAAACTCTGTTGTTGTTTTTGCATGAGGCATAATTAAGTCGGTTAGTTGCAGGTGAGTAAAAGTGAGATGCACATTACCTCTCCCTGAATTAAGCATGCATTGTGCAAGGCCAACACTGGTGAGCATCTCCAGCTAGAATGCACAGTTGGCTTTATTCTTAGAGCTCGAGAACCTTAATGTTGGTTAGACAGAATGCTTCTTAACTTACTTGGAACTTACATATTAGTGATTACACTTGACCCCCTTATTTTGCAACATTAGGCGAACCCTAACCCTAGATTTCACACTTTTATTTTGTATTGCAATGTTGCTGACTGCCTCAACAGGGCAAAGGAAGTGACATTTCATCACTTCAGAAGATCTTACCCACAAGAGGGCAGCGCCACATTGGAGGAGCATGCTGCTCTCCAATCTGGTGCCTGCAAGCAATTGCTTGTTCCCTGTGCAAGAAAAGTAGGTGTTGATTAATGCCTTGACACTGATCAATGATCACATCCACTGCTCGTTCCACCACAGGATGTTCCAGGGCTGACACATCCTATGTCACAAAGGTGTTGACCAGAAGCTCCACTATCTGTCACTAGAACTTTGGTTTCTGTCTATTTGGAATAATATATTTTATCCTCTACAAGAATAAACTACAAGTCTTTTTTTGTTCTATGTACCAAAAATAAAGACGTTAGTTTATCTGAAGTTACAGAATTCTGCCTAGCAATAAGATTAAAATGGTACCTGAAGTGAACATGCACTTAATTAGGTATTTTCGTCTCAAGTACATTGTTTTCTTCCTTAATTCTCATTAATTTGTTAGCGGGAACTAACAGTGACATTATTACATTGCTGGAAAGTCTGCTAGTCTTTTATTCCAAAATACCATTTTTTTCTCCCTCCAACTTAATGCCTGGTGTCATTTTATTTCCCTTTCTCCCTCCAACTTAATGCCTGGTGTCCTTTTATTTCCCTTCCTCTCTCCAACTTAATGCCTGGTGTCATTTTATTTCCCTTTCTCCCTCCAACTTAATGCCTGGTGTCATTTTATTTCCCTTCCTCCCTCCAACTTAATGCCTGGTGTCATTTTATTTCCCTTCCTCTCTCCAACTTAATGCCTGGTGTCATTTTATTTCCCTTCCTCCCTCCAACTTAATGCCTGGTGTCATTTTATTTCCCTTTCTCCCTCCAACTTAATGCCTGGTGTCATTTTATTTCCCTTCCTCCCTCCAACTTAATGCCTGGTGTCATTTTATTTCCCTTTCTCCCTCCAACTTAATGCCTGGTGTCATTTTATTTCCCTTCCTCCCTCCAACTTAATGCCTGGTGTCATTTTATTTCCCTTTCTCCCTCCAACTTAATGCCTGGTGTCATTTTATTTCCTTTCCTCCCTCCAACTTAATGCCTGGTGTTATTTTATTTCCCTTTCTCCCTCCAACTTAATGCCTGGTGTCATTTTATTTCCTTTCCTCCCTCCAACTTAATGCCTGGTGTTATTTTATTTCCTTTCCTCCCTCCAACTTAATGCCTGGTGTTATTTTATTTCCCTTTCTCCCTCCAACTTAATGCCTGGTGTCCTTTTATTTCTCTTCCTCTCTCCAACTTAATGCCTGGTGTCATTTTATTTCCCTTTCTCCCTCCAACTTAATGCCTGATGTCATTTTATTTCCCTTCCTCCCTCCAACTTAATACCTGGTGTCATTTTATTTCCTTTCCTCCCTCCAACTTAATGCCTGGTGTTATTTTATTTCCCTTTCTCCCTCCAACTTAATGCCTGGTTTTACAGCCATCTGACTTGCACAATATTACAGGCATCTGACTGGCACATTATTACAGGCATCTGACTGGCCCAATATTACTGGGCTCTGACTGGCACAATATTACAGGCATTTGACTGGCACAATATTACAGGCATTTGACTGGCACAATATTACAGACATATGACTGGCACACTATTACAGGCATCTGACTGGCATAATATTACAGGCATCTGACTGGCATAATATTAGAGGCATCTGACTGGCACAATATTACTGGCATCTGACTGGCACAATATTCCTGGGCTCTGAATGGCACAATATTACAGGCATCTGACTGGCACAATATTACTTGGCTCTGAATGGCACAATATTACAGGCATTTGACTGGCACATTATTACAGGCATCTGACTGGCCCAATATTACTGGGCTCTGACTGGCACAATATTACAGGCATCTGACTGGCACAATATTCCTGGTATCTGACTGGCACACTATTACTGGGCTCTGACTGGCACAATATTACTGGGCTCTGACTGGCACAATATTACAGGCATTTGACTGGCACAATATTACAGGCATCTGACTGGCACAATATTACAGACATATGACTGGCACACTATTACAGGCATCTGACTGGCATAATATTACAGGCATCTGACTGGCATAATATTAGAGGCATCTGACTGGCACAATATTACTGGCATCTGACTGGCACAATATTACTGGGCTCTGACTGGCACAATGTTACTGGGCTCTGACTGGCACAATATAACTGGGCTCTGACTGGCACAATATTACGGGGCTGTGACTGGCACACTATTACTTGGCTCTGACTGGCACACTATTACTGGGCTCTGAGTGGCACACTATTACTGGTCTCTGACTGGCACATTATTACTGGTATCTGACTGGCACAATATTACTGGTATCTGACTGGCACAATATTACTGGGCTCTGACTGGCACAATATTACTGGGCTCTGACTGGCACAATATTATTGGTATCTGACTGGCATAATATTACTGGTATCTGAATGGCACAATATTACTGAGCTCTGACTGGCACAATATTACTGGTATCTGAATGGCACAATATTCCTGGGCTCTGACTGGCACAATATTCCTGGGCTCTGACTGGCACAATATTACAGGCATCTGACTGGCACAATATAACTGGGCTCTGACTGGCACAATATTCCTGGGCTCTGACTGGCCCAATATTACTGGGCACTGACTGGCCCAATATTACCGGGCTCTGACTGGCACAATATTGCAGGCATCTGACTGGCACATTATTACTGGGCTCTGAATGGCACAATATTCCTGATATCTGACTGGCACAATATTCCTGGTATCTGACTGGCACAATATTACTGGGCTCTGAATGGCACAATATTCCTGGGCTCTGACTGGCACAATATTACTGGCATCTGAAAGGCACAATATTACTGGGCTCTGACTGGCACAATATTCCTAGGCTCTGACTGGCACAATATTACAGGCATCTGACTGGCACAATATTACAGGCATCTGACTGGCACAATATTACTGGGCTCTGACTGGCATTATATTCCTGGGCTCAGACTGGCACAATATTACTGGGTTCTGAATGGCACAATATTACAGGCATATGACTGGCACAATATTACTGGGCGCTGAATGGTACAATATTACTGGGCTCTGAATGGCAAAATATTACTGGGCTCCGACTGGCACAATAATACTGGCATCTGAAAGGCACAATATTACTGGCATCTAAATGGCACAACAATTACGGCATCTTAATGGTACAATAATACTGGTATCTTAATGGGCAAATTGGATGGGGCTTCTTAATTGTACAATATTACTGGTATCTGAATGGCACAATAATACTGGCATATTAATGGGAAAAATGTCTGTGGCATATTAATGGCAAAATAATACAGCATATTAATGGCAAAATAATACTGGCATATTGATGGGCACATTGACTGTGGCATATTTAATGTACAAATGGTGTCATATTTTAACAGGCAGACTGTCTTTTGCATATGCAATGACAAAGTGACTGTGACATGCTCTGTGGGGAAAAATAACATGTACTATTGGGGAAAGTGACAGTGTGGCCTTTTTCTGCATGGGCAGTTCAGTGGATCAAAGTGAAACTGTGGTATGTTCTGTGGGGCAAATTTACACTGTAGCATGCCAAATTTTGTGGGTTCAAAATAAGTGCAAGCCATGTGCTGTTGGTGCAATATAGGTGCATGACAAGTGCTGTGGGTGCAATTTCGGTGCATGACAAGTGCTGTGGGTGCAATTTAGGTGCATGACAAGTGCTGTGGGTGCAATATAGGTGCATGACAAGTGCTGTGGGTGCAATATAGGTGCATGACAAGTGATGTGGCTACTCTATGGGGCTGTGTTAAGTCCTTTAGGTGCAATGTGGGTGCAGAAAAAGGGAATAAAAACAAGAAATGCAACTCTTCAATAACATTTTTAATACATATGAAAATAGTTGAATATAATATTAAGAAGTTCATATAAGTATAAATGCAACTAGTGAGAGAGAGTGAGATGTGTATAGATATTTATAAATATATATGAACATATGTAAGTGCTCTCTAACATCTGTGTATATCTTTGTCATTTAGGTAATGAGTAGTTGTAGTGCAGTGTTGCATAGTAAGATGGTATACATATTACAGCCATATATACACTTTTTGTATCCAAATATACAGTTTATACACTGCAATTATACACGTAATATACACATTTTATACAATGCAATAAAAATACTCACTGCAAGAAAAGTCCAATTGTGTGTGTGCTTATTTTTATGTTTTTTATTGTGTGTGTGTGTGTGGGGGGGGGGGGGGGGGGGGATGGATGGTGGGATTGCATGCAGGGGAGGGGGCAGGGTCCAGGGCCCAAGCAAATGCTTGCCCAGGGTCCAATCACTATTAAAGACGGCCCTGACATAGCCCACTATGCTCCAGCTCATTAAAAAAGTAACTAGGCCCTGTTTAAAGTCATCTAATGTATTTTCTAGCACCAACTTTTCAGGCAGTGAATTCCATTATTGTATTATCCTTATTGTAAAAAAAAAATTGCTTTAAATAACTGGTGTTCTTTAATGTATGTGGTAAAATTAATGCACCAGTTAAAAAGGCAAGTTAAAAAATGTGCTCCTATCTTCTTTTATATACTGGTGGCTGCCAAAATGGGCCCTGCCCCCTAATGAATATTGGAACCATGGGCTGTTAAAGATGCCCCTGGTTCCCCTCTTAATATCGGTGTGGAGGCTGCACAGGAAGTCAAAGTGCCCCTTGTGCTCTAATAAGTGAAAGGCGCTAGGGGCTTGCAAAGTGCCTCCAGCCACCTAAAAGTGAACAAGGCTGAGCAAAGGAAAACAGGCCCCCTATGCATTTAATGAGGCATGGGCGGCTCAGAAATCTCTAAATGAATGGGATCAAGGGCTCCTCCAAAGTCCGCCGGCTCCAATAAAATAAATTGAAATTGTACCCTACCTACTTCCCTTACCTCTAAGTTTTCCAGGAAGCGGAAATGAAATAATTAAAAAAAAAAACTGTCAGTGGCACTCTTTGAGTGCCATTAATTTGCTCAAGGAAAAATGGGTTTCTAAGTCTGTGTCCCTGACTCCTGGGTGATCACATAAAAATGGCAGTGTTTGTGTTATTGGGTTCACAAACACCATTAGAGGCTTAACAATGGCAAATTCTCAGTTACTTAATAAAGGTATCATTTTAACTTGAGTTTGTTTCCTGTCTTATTCAGTAAAATAACACACATAGAAGATTCTATCTCTGTGTTAAAAGATTTATTAAATTCATTTTAATTATAACTTATTGAAGTTTAGCACTTGTTAAGCATGACATAAGATGGGAAATAGCTTTAATTGCTAGTTTTTAAAAAAATATAAAGTACTTTCACCTTCATGTAAAAAAGGAAAATTCTTAAGTAAATTCTTTTGAAATACATTATGAAATGATTTCCTGTAAAGCAAACCAATAGTGCAACTTGTTACTTCAGGCAAATTAAAACAAATAGAACCTCTTATGAAGCTAAAATGCTTTGTACACAACAAGATGTCAGTCTAAAGTAGACCTGTATCATCTCATTTCCATCATCCTGGCTCGTGGTGTATACATGGAAGTAAAGTACCAAATACATGGTAGGGCATTAAAAGCTATCTAAAAATAAGCCTGGTAAAATTGTTTTTTTTTTTTTAAACTTTATTGAGTGTAACTCTTACAGAACAAGGCTGTGTCTAGGGTTAGTGAACAGGATTCTGACATGATCTATTAGGTTCAGTGTAATTACTTCAGAGTTCTTGAATTTTCAGTGACTGACTGCAAATACCAAACATTAGATCCAGAGCTACTCTTTAGAAAATGTGTTTATTGAAGGAACACTTTTTGGAAGGAGAAGACAGGTAAATTATATTATTACGGTGGGAATTGAATGTTGAAATCTTGCATCTTAAGTCTAGCCTCTCTTAGAATGAGTATCTACCAAATATTGTATTAGCCACAATGTTAATGTCGGCATTCCTTGTTTTTACTATCTATTCCTGGAGCCAACAACCTCCAATGTGCAGGTAAGTTTTTGTTTTTACCAATAGAGGATATCCATTGATTTCTAGTGGACCTTTAATTTGTGAGCTATTATCATTAATGTTGTATTATTGGGGTGTGTTGAAGATTGGTGATATTAGACATGTGCAAAACTAAAATTTTCGTTTCGTTTTCGTCCATTCGGGCAAAAATGTTATTTATTTAGTCTAAAACGAATTTCGTTCATTACGGCATTCGTTTCAGACGAAATTTGTTCATTATTTTCGTTTCGTTAATTTTTATTCGTTCGTTTTATAGAATACATGTAATACTATTGGCTTTCTATAAACCGAACGAGAGCCCCATTCATAAGAAATTCTTATGAATGGGGCTCTCGTTCGGTTCATAGAAAGGCAATAGTACTACATCTTTTCTATAAGCCGAAGGTCTATAAACCGAACGTTCGGTTTATAGACTTTCGGCTTATGGAATACATGTAATCCTATTGCTATTCTATAAACCGAACATTCGGTTTATAGAATTGCCATAGGATTACATGTATTACATAAGCCGACAGCCTATAAACCGAACGTTCGGTTTATAGGCTGTCGGCATTTAACTATACAGAGACAGAGTCTCCATTCATAAAATTATGAATGGAGACTTTGTCTCCGTGTAGTAAAATGCCGACAGCCTATAAACCGAACGTTCGGTTTATAGGCTGTCGGCTTATGGAATACATGTATTCCTATTGCTATTCTATAAACCGAACATTCGAATGAACGAATGATTTTCGTTTATTAACCATTCGTTCATTCGGCTTTCGTTAGCTTAGCATTTTTGTTCTTCGTTTTTCGGACGAATGGCCGAAAATGCTATTTTCGGACGAAAATGCATTCGTCCGAAAACGAATGCACATGTCTAGGTGATATACACTTCAAGTAAATTATTGAGCTTCAACACCAGGTAAGAGACATACACATCCATGCATCTGGTGACATCCCACTTGCCTTTGTAGACAAGAAATATGTAAGACTTTCTTTGCTGGATTACCTTTTCTTAGTGTGGGCTACAGCAAGGTGCTGTGTATTCACTGCTCTGTGGTATAATGGTTTAAAGAGATAGATAGGTGAACCGATTGATGATGAAAAGTGGTCAGAAATACTAGAAGAGACAGCAAAATGTTCTGTATCAGTCACCTTCAGCGAACAAGCATATAAACTGTTACACAGGACATATCTAGAGCCAACAGTATGAAACAAAATGTATGCTGATGCCAATGAAAATTGCTTTAGAAAGAGGAGACAACATCCATATATGGTGGAAATGCTCCAAAATAAAAAGAATATGGACCAAATTAAATAACATCATTAATGTGATCATACCCATCCCAGTGACATTAACACCTTGGAATGCGCTATTCAATCAAAAAATATGAAAATATATTAATTAGATCATTATGTATGGGTGTAATAATACACACAGCTAATAGCTGGAATAAAGTACACCTATCCTGATATGATGTGATTACAAGAATAAACGAAATCGGTGTGAATGAAAAGCTATTCGAGTATTGTGAACGACAAATACATGACATTTCTGAAAATATGGACACCATGGCTTTCAAGCCCTTATGGTAGATCGGTTAATATTAATATCATCTAATTATTGATTAAGTTAAGCTAAGAAATTATAAACCTCTATTTTATTTATTTGAGTTTGTTTTTTTCCTATATTAATATTAAGTTGTATATCTTATATCATATACTTGGTAAATAATTCTGATAAATTCTATATTCTGTTAAACAATTTGATATAAGACACATTGACACAATGTAATATTTAGAAGATAAGTTTATAACTTGATAAATCCAAATAAAGATATATAGTATTAAAAAAAATAAGGAGTGTTGAGTGTTTTCATTCTCAAGAGGGCACTTCTTATGAAACTTCTCCAATAAAATAATAACACCAGTTCCATTTTTTTTATAAATTATTCATCAATTCATACAATGAACAGGCAATGACCACTCTAAACCAAGTATAAGGGAATAATGCATGAGTGCTATTTTTTAAAGAAATACATATAAACTTAAACAAACATAAATAAATAAACACCAATTCCAACACAATACAGTGACATTTCACAGTGCAATTGGTAACCTTTTAGCCTTTTAAACTATATAGCAACATATTAACTCTAAAAATCTATTAATATTCCTAAATCTGATTTAAATTCTGCATACTAAAGGATCATTGTGGGTAGGCTTGGCACTTTTATCTGAGAGTTGAGTACTTAGGGTCTTATTTATCAAGACAAAACTGATGCTATTTCAGTAAAAAGTACTAAAATAGTAGTAATAACCATGGAAACCAACGGAATTCTATAGCAGTTTGCTCCAAATGTAACACTTTTTTGATGAATCTGGCTCTTACTATTTTATTTGAGTTACACAGGTTTGGGCTTAGTGAAAAGAAACCTCCCTAGTATTGAAGCTATTTGGATAAATTGCAAATCATGTTGGTGGCAATGTAAACAGTGGAGTGTTAAAATCGACATTCTCCTAGCCCTTAGAACCAGTTTGGAGCAGACATTTTTTTCATTTATGTGGCTAAGATGGAGTGAGGTGTTCCATGAAGCTCCATGAAGCTCCATGACTAAATAATATCATTACAATTTATCATTAGGATTATACTCTTGGCGCCAACCAAGGGTGCGGTTACTCACAGTAAATTTTCAAACTACACAGTCAACCAAAGACTGGGTCAACTATCAAACCTGAGAAACTATCTCACTGCGAAATATATTTTTCAGTAAAGTATAGTTTAGTTCTTCTAAAATTACAAGGTTAGAAAAACTTTTGTCAGACACAATAATTTTAAAAAGTAATTGAAGATTGAATGAACAGAGAACAGAAGGTTCAGAAGTTGATAAAATGGAGACCCTTGCTTTCACAATTGAAAACTTTCTTTACAGGAAGATTAGTTAAGGCAAGACACCAATAGTCTGGTGAGAAAAAAAATGGTCCAGATACTTTTATTTATTCAGTGGCCATTGACTAAGAAAAAAATATATATATTATTTTGGGATAGAAATAAATCTAAACATTGAAAATCATAATTAAAGAAAAAAATAAATGGAATTTTAAGTGGGCCATAAGCATTTTATTGTAACTTTGAAGCCAGACTGGCAATAGCTTGAATGGATGTTATGCCTTATATTCATTCAACAAAAAGAAAAAGTAATTAAAATTAGTTTGGAGAATTTATGTAATTTTTCAATTTGATACATCTAAATCTTTGGTATTTTTGCTATTTACCAGCTGATGTTTTTTTACATTGAAAAGCTATTAAAGCTGCTTAATGAAACAAAATGATATTTCAGATGATTCAAGCACATTGCATTTTGTTTGTGGATGTCTGTTTTTAAATCAATTTTACTCAAGTAAAGAAAACAATAGTCCTAGTCATTTAATTGTAAAAGCACACACATTATGGCCTTTGTTCATATTGTTCTAAAATAAATAGATGATTCTATTTATATAAAAATAAAAAATTCTGTCCTTAGGTCCCATACCAGACAATTTCATATCATTAAAGATTAGCTACTTTTCTTTACATGATGCAGTACTTACTGATAAAAAACTAATAAAAAAATGACGCTTATAAATAGTGGCTTACACCCGCAACCCAAATAATACATAAAACATATAATACAAACCCTGGTATGGATAGACAAATAATAAATAACAGTCACGCGAAACAAGACGTATGGGCTCCTTTTTTCTCCAAATATGACAGACTGAAGCTGCTAGTCTTTAAGTGAAATGGTATCTCACTAGAAACTACAAAATAAAGATTAGTAAAGCATAGACGGATATGAAATGCAGTCATTCTTTACTGTAACTGTCACAACTAAATTGATACAGTGCATAGATATAAAGTGTAACTTATGTAAATACAAAGGAACTTGATCTTAGAATGGTATGATCCAATATATAGCAGCACAGATATAGATTTAATATTACAAAGGGATATACACTGTATGTTATAATCAACCATTACATTATGACCACTGACACCTTCCATAACAACTTTGCATGTATGGACATTCTATTCCGCACTAAAACGTATGGCCTGAACAACCACGAAGATGGCAAAGAATAGAGGATCCCCTCTGTCTGTCTGAATAAAATTGCACCTTGCCCAAACTTCCAGGTTCAGGCATGCCTCCAGGTCTCACAATGTTTTGGCAGGGACCCAAATGGTTTGTCAAGACCTAATTGGGGTCTCTGCTTCTGTCTCCCATTCTCTCGATCATGCAAGGACAAAAGCACCATTTGGTATTAAGGGGTTAAAAGTAAGGTGATAAAAGCACCATATTTTGCAAAGTTCCTTGTAAAAGATGAGAGGAATTTATCATTATATAAAAATGCACAGTTTGAAAAATGTCTTTAGATAAACATACAAATGGATGTTCACTGTACTTAAAAAATGGAATACTCAAATGGCTTTATCTAGTAATCCCAAAATGTAATCAAGTAGAATCATGCTGCTACTGCTGCTGGAACACTGAATTTTTTAACTATGATGTTTTTCCGCAGTGTTTAAATATTTATGATATCTATACATTTTCTTGGATGAACTAAACTTAATAATTAAAGGGGTGTTATATTAAAGCACAAACAAACATTTTTCTTTTTGCTTTCTCTCCATTCTTTTGTTAAAATCTTTTTTGTGTGAACTAGAATTAAAAATGCATTGATTTATTTTTTAAATAATTAAGACAACTGTATTAACATATTAGGAAGACTCTGGAAAAACACTGATATAAAAAAAAATGCATTTCTTTAAAATGTTACTTGTTTTTTAGTCTTGTAAATGGAAGAGTACATTCTCTGTTTTGATGACAACCAGCAGATTATGAGGCAAAGGTGCTGTCCTTTAAAGAGGGACTAAACCCCACCTATTTTCAGCAGGAAGGAGATGTTCTTTTAAAGCAAGTAGGCACAGAGACAGCCACTCAACAATCTTACTCTGGACCAGAATCAGAGTACCATTTGTAACATAGTTTTTACCAGGCAGAAGTCACTTTCTGCCTGATTTAAACAATTGTAATTAATTACTGTGCCCAAAATAAATAATGTTACACCCAGCACACCTTCTGTCACCAAATTTATTAAATCTAATATTAACATTTTAACCATGAGTTAAAAAAAAAAGCTTTAATGGTGGGCATGTCTGGCCGTTGACGAAGATGGCTGCTTAATCTCCTACCTCCCGGCCTTCCCAAAATACTGAAATCTTCTGACATCTGCAACCATAGCCAGAAATAAGAAGCCCACAGGAGAGCCTGAGACCCCAGGAGGCAGAGGTCGCCGTATATCTATACATCCTTGTGAGAATATTTTTGAACCATGGCAGATTTATCCTCACAACCTCCGGACGACCATGAGGCCTCTGTGGCCCACTCACCAGCTCCTTCCTAGGGCTCTGATGATATGAGCACATCGGTTACACCGATGTTACGGGAGGAGTCCGCCACTTCCTCAACGGCATGACAGGTATTTTCATCAGCGCCATGGAAAGAGGACTTGATATGGTATGATATGGTATTCTGATCTTGGAGCTGAAGCTCATGATCATGCAAGCAGTGTCAGCGTTCTATACAGACCTGAAAGGTTTGTAACAGCGCATGACTAAACAAGAGGCCAAATTTGCGAAACAAACCCAAACGGTCTCCCATGTTGTAAAAACCTCCGTCCAACAGGCACTATGTTTGGCAGAATATAAACCGAGAACTAAAGACCTTGACAACAGAGGTAGGAAGTGTACACCTAACAGCTACCATATGCAATTCCCTCCTTGGCCGTCCCATGGATTCTGCATTCCACTGCAACCCCCGGGGATATAATTTGATGTGTCATTGATTATCACCTTAAAGAAGCTGTTCCATGGAAGGCCAGAGAAATGGGTTCTTTTACAAACGCAAATACAGAGGTCTTGTTCTTTCAAGACCTCTCTGACCTGACCCTTGAGGCCCGTAAGGCACTCCGCCCCTTGACACAGGAGCTGAACTTGATCAGGCTTGAGAAAGATCTGCAAGGATTGAAACGTTGCCTATGTGTGATTAAAAATTCATCACTTTACAACCGAGTGCTGGTCTTTCATTTTTGTTGCTACAGGAGCTGCACTGACGGGGTATACAGTACTACTGGGGCCACCCATTTAGCCTGCACATCTGAGATGGCCCATCCATGAAAACCCTTCACTTTCAACAGGAGCTTCCCCTGTTCCTGGATGAGCTGGGACTCACCAAGATTGGCATTGCGGATTGGAGCCTTCCGCAACACAGGCCTGCTAATCTGCGGTCCCCTCTACCTCAAAGGCATTGCTCCAGATATGTCACCTGCAACTGTGACCCCTCAGGAGTGCACTGTGACCCTCCAGATCCTCCACAGCCTATTCTGGTGGATAGAGAGGAAAAGCTCACCACTGTTTGATTAGCTTATTCTACCTCAGGTATCCTTCTCAGGCTACAGGATGCTTTCCTTTTCATCTACTGCTGTGACCCACGGGTCATGGGTCACAGCCTTAGATGACTATGTGTTGCCCTTGGTTCCCAGACACTCCTGGGACTCCGTAGATATTGTCATGGGCCCACCAGTCTGTTTTCTGTTCCTCTTTTGGCTATTACAAAAGCATGGACTGGGGGCATACTGGATTCTATTGTCTCAAGTTGGATACCTACCTACTGACAGCCTCCCCCCCCCCCCTCTGTCCTCCTATGGAAGACATGCCATGGCTCTGGCAAATGCATATTTGTATTCTTCTATTTTGTGAAACTCCACAGAAGTAATAGGGGCACCATGGGAATAGGTCTCTAGATATCCTTCTTAAAATCTCTCAACATCGACTCGGATGCCTTTGTGCAGGTTGAATATAATACCCTTCTGATGTGACTATTGATGGGATAACCCTCCATTCCTGATACTTCATGCTCGACATTTCCACTGTATATATCCCACAAATGTTACTGCCCAAGTTTTTTATTTTTATTATTGTATTTGTGTTATGTTTATTTTGTGTTTTTTTCTGCATCCCATATGGACTTTATAGCTACCTACCCTCTCACGTCAGGGTCAATATACTTAGGGTCTCACATGATAGCAGTCTTTACCCTATACATGCTGGAGGACTTTGGCCCGTATGTCATATTGTATATCCGTCCTTTGGACTCACCTGCATACATGAGTAATATGTTCATTTGAAGTGAGGGTATTAAAGAGCATCTCTCCTTGGGCCTTGGATCAAGTTACCTTAAGCAACACTTTCATACACTCTCCATAAAATGTCAGTCTCAAATCCAGAAGGCACTGCCGCCAACATACGCAGGTATTAATATTGGTATTGCGCATGTATATTATGTCATAATATACTTTGTTTTATCTGTTGCTATTGCTGTACTCATAACATGCGCAAGGATGTTATGTAATGCCGATATGTCATTGGCCTACTAACCTGCTAGGATGTTTTATCACTAGCCTACTTCAAAGAGAGGTTTTTTCTTACTATTGTTCGCGTTTCTTTGGTTACAAATGTGGTTTTCCATGCCCTTGGGCACAGGATATTGTTGCACTGTTGAAGCTACTGAAGTAGATGTGGTTCTATTTTCTTTAATTGTTTGTAAAATTGAGCCCTAGTGTTGAAAAGGTCGAGCTCCTCATTTGAAGTTTACGTTAGTTTCTGTATTTTCACACATAGTCTAGTGGAACTTTATGTCCCCTGAGTCGGCTCTCAGTTCACGACCGACACCTACCCCCACTTCATTGACATCCTGGAAATATTGTTGGGTCCTTGAGATTCATTAATTGTGTTGGTTTGGACAATGGAATTCAACTAACCTTCAATAGATGCCTCAGGACAGTTTACTTGACATACTCCCTGTCCCTCCCTTCCCTTGCCCAGGGTGCAGTTGCCCCACTTTTATTACAACAACCTCCATGCCAAAGTTAAATGTACAGTGATACTCATCTCAGAGCATTTACCTTTTATAGAGACTACCCATATTGCTGATTTGGATGGGAGGTACGTGTTTGTAAAGGCCACAAAGAGCTGGCTAAAGCCTTGGTGGCTCTGTGCCCATTTCAGGAGGGATTTTTAATCTTGGGGGAGACTTTAAAATTGCTCTGGAAGCCCATGTTGAGACTTCTAACAGTCACTCACGCTCACCCTTACACTTCACCAAAACAATTAGAAAACTACTCCACTACTTACAATTAGTTGACATATGGAGGGCTCTGGACCACACAGACAGAGACTCGTAGGACACTAACTCTTATGACCTGCCCCCTGACTAAGTTGCCCTCCCACTCCCCTAAACTTATTCCTGAAGATTTTACCCAATTGTGTGTAAATATTGATGATTTTATTGTATTGCACTTACATCACTGTAATTATATTGTTTTACAATGCTGTAATACTGAATGGCTATGTACCAGCCCCCTCTCCCCCCACATTTACCATCTTTGAATTACTGTACCACTCCTTCCCCAGCCCCCTCCTATATCTCTGTTTAAAGTATACTACAAAAACCTAAGAAAACCAATAAAACCTTGATTTACAAAAAAAAAAATAACGTTTTGTTGAAATGTTCCTGTTAAGGTGAGATAGACTGCATCAGAAAAGGCTGAGTATATTGTTGCTTCTTTGGCATGGATGTGTAGTTTATGCATTTCATCATTTGTGAATTAATCGTGAAGACAAAAATATCACAAGGGAAACTTTGCTGTGTTTCTCAGGAACAATCTGCCTGTCGAAAAATATAGAAAACATAAATTCATGAAGTACAATTTAATTTCACATTCTATTACTGTTGGCTCCCATGTTCTGTTTGAGATCACTTATCTTTATACATGTCTAATCTACTCCTATACCAAGCTGAACTTTGGAATGTTATTTTGACTCACACTGTACCTGTGAATGTGCTTCAATTTAAAAGTTAATTAACCCCTTAGTGACCAGACTGTTTTGAAAATGTGGTAACCTTTCGTGACAATGGCTTTTTTTTTTTACTCCTCTGTGGTTGTGTTTGGTTGTAATTTTCCTCTTTCTTATTAAATGTACCCACACAAATTATATATAATGCTTTTTGTTGCAGTCAAGAAAAAAAAGACATTGATAAAAGATACATATAATTATATTGAATTCATTTCTAAAATGTTATCCATAAAAAGATTAGGACATAAAGGGTTAACATGTGTTTTGAACATATCAATGGAAAGTATTAATAGTCATATTACATATGCACACTTAAACAATTAGATCAGTAGTGATGCTTCCTTTCCTATAACGGAACAGCCACAAAAAAATGCACGTTTCTTGGAGATCAGCACGCAGTGAAGAGCTCTGCCTTAGACAAAATGATTGAATACTACATTGTATCTTAAAAAATGTTTTAATTTTCAAAAAAAGTGCATCATTACAATACTCACTTCACTCTCCTACATTCTCAACAAAACATGATTATTTGAGTGACACTGACATATAAAGAGAGAAGAATAATGTATGGAATAATGAAACAATGCATAAAAATAGTGCTAAACTGTTTAAGTGGTGATAACAATTGGATAAGTGTTAGAAGATTGCAACAGCACATTGTTCAGATAACAAAAAAAAAAAACGTTTGCTAAATGTAGTTCTAAAAATACTTGAAATGATTGGTTATATAGTTTTGCTTCACAAAAGGATGATTATTAAACTACACATGTTATCGCTTTTGTTTAAGTCCATTTGCAGATCATCTACTGAAAAACACCATGAAAAGAGTTACATATTGCATAGTTTGGTAGAGCAACAACAGTACTTCAAATAGACCAAAAAATGCAAAATAATAACACATAATTGTGAATAAGGCTACATGTTATGTAAATGTAATGTTATTATTTATGTTAGTTTTTAGTGGTCTGCACTGTATGCAGAATGTACAGACCCCTGAATTGCAAAAAATGTTAATGCCTGATTTTTTGCAATGACCTTGTCAGTTCTCCATTTAATGAATAGACTAGCATTTTTTATTTTTTTTTATAATTTTTTAGCATTGGTCCTACAATTTTTAGAAATATGACATTCACACAGAGAATTACTAACTGACAATCTGAATTCATGACATCATATCTGACATTGCATCACTTGCCTTAATTCATAGTTGTTTTGAGAGAAATTAATTATTGATCTATTTAAGGGGCTTCCAACAACTTGGTCTTGAAAGCTTACAACCGTTATAATCATTTTAACCCTACTTGTTTTTTATTTTCCCACGGCTAACATGGTACTGCCCCTTTAACATCCTTATTATCACATTGAGAGAATAATTCTAACAATTGTAAAATATGGGGGCTTCATGAGGTCTCAAGAAATAGGCTCTTTGCCCTCTTGTATCTAGATGTGCTTGTCTGTCTTTCATACTATTAATATCTTATTTTTGGAGTTCATTTGCAGTTCCCTTGTCAATTATAGACTCCATAAAGATATATTTTTTATTAATATTTAAGACTAACTTACCATGCTGGTATATCATATGTGAACAATAAATACCAATGAAACAGTACTTCTAATTCACTGAAGGTCAACGGATAACAGCTTTGTTTTGAGTGTGAAGGAGGACAGGTTAGTGTGAAATTTATGGATACTAAATAAAACTTGACCTGATAAATAAATTACACTGATTGAAACTTTAAGTAATGTAAGCCATGGGGAAATTGAACTAAATATAGTGAATATCATTCCTACAGCAGTGTAATTAACAAAACACAAATTAAAACCACGGGAGAGATAAACAATAGTCACTGTAATACTTGCAATTTGTAATGAACACTGCATAGAAGCAATATCGAACAATCACATTTCTATAGTAAAATGTCAAAGCTTTATTTTTAATGGTCAAATAAACAAATCTAGATTTCAATTTTTACAGAACATATGGAAATACATAATTGCAAACAGTCCCAAATTTGCCAGGCTAGTCCCTTTTTTGGGGGGATTCTGTCCCGCCAGGGTCCCAACATTAATCTTACCTATGCACATTGCTTAGAACTGTGCTGAGGCATAACTGCATATAAATGTGTATGTCAAGAAGACTTAAACAGTCTAAAAGAGGACAACTGATCTCCAGACACCCAGTATCTGTATCAAGGAATCTGGAGCAGGGTCACGGAACATTTTATGATGTCACACGGTGTCATCCCCTCCTTTTTTAGCTCTTTACCGTTACGTCCCGGGAGCTGCCCACTAAAAGTTGGCAAGCATGGTGTATGGTAAACCTTGAGAGAATAATTCTAACAATTGTAAAATATGGGGGCTTCATAAAGTTGGACCTTTTTAAAAAAAATACCCATTTTAGTTCAGGTGTAAGCAGGATGTGACACAGGGATCTTTGGTGCATAAATTATTTGACAGCCTTCTTATTATTCTATTTACCCCTTACTCCAGGATTGGTTCTCAAAACCTAGTGCTTAGTCACTACCAAAAAGTAGACTCTAGAGAGATATCTCAGTAAAATGGTAGAGAATGGTAGTTGTCTGGGAGCTATCGTTTAATAGTGTCTGGAGAGCTGCCTTTGTATGTGATGTCTGCTTTACATATACATTAAATTTACCACTTTATCTCAGTGTTTACTCAAATAACAGAGGGGAAATAATAAAGAGAGGTTGTGTTAGCTTCTGATTGACAACATGTAATCAAGATTAAGAATGTAAGATTACACAGATTTTTTTTTCGTTTGTCGAGATTAGAAACATTAATGATGGGAAAATTTTCTGTACTTACCCCTTCTTAGCATTTCTTCTGTCCTTTATTCCATGTTTCCCCACAGTGAATTTACATTATTACATGCTGTGTGAATCCCCTAACATCACAAGATGCTTTAAAAGAAAATTGCTACAGTTATAAGGGAATCAATATCTACTTTATGACATTTTAGAATGGGAAGAGAATTTAAGCTTAAAAAAGGAAAATCGATAAAGTTGTACAAAGTAATATCCGCCTAAAAAATATGATTCACTCAGCTTCACAGTATGTCTTCACCATTGCCAGATTTGTCAAATATAACAGCTGGAATATAGTGTAAATAGAAAAAAAATTAAGATGTTTTATAAAAAAATAAATAAATTGGTTTTGCATGTGTAGAGTAGCATGAAAGCATCTATGAAACACGTTTTTTACTGCTTAATTTTCCTCTGCTTACCAGTATGTCAACCCTCTCATCAAAACACAAATGTCACATTTAATACTCTACTCTGTCTCCCTGCTCCTCTGCCCTGCTCCACTCTTAAAGCCATATATCTTACCTCTCATTTCAAAAATAAAGTTGATGATAGCAAGTGTAACTTTACCTGCCACAGTTTGCCGCAACTATGACCTGCCTCACACCCTTCACCCAAACCTACTCTGAAAATCTTCTACCCTGTATCTGAGAAAGAGGTAGACAATCTGCTCTCCTGCTCAAGACTTACTACTTGTGTGTTAGACCCATCCCACCTCACCTTGTTTGCTCCCTATCCCCTCTTCTCTTCCCAACTCTAACCCACCTCATAAACCTCTCGCTATTATCTGTAATAGTACTGTTAACCTTCAAGGTTGTGCACATCAAAGCTGTACTGAAAAAATGTTTCCTACATCCCACGGTTCCATATAATTTCTGCCGTACATCCCTTCTCCTCTTTGTGTCCAAGTGACCATTTCCAATCTCACTTTACACCCTTACACTCTACTTAAACAGTCCTTATTAGAGTTTCCAATGAATCATACTTTGCCATATTTAAAGGCCACTTCTTAATACTGATCCTCTTAGATCTCTGTGCTGACCACCACCTCCTTCTTAACAGATTATCTTTGATCAGCATAGGTGGTGTTTTGCTCCCTCTTGGATGATGTCATATCTATCTAAACGGTCATTCACCTCATCACTTGTTGGAAAGACGTTGTTGCCCATTCCACAATGGCCGGGCCTTGACCCTCATATCCTCTTCCCACTCCTGCCTGCAATATTTTACCCAAGCTGCCCCCTTTCTCGGGAGGAAATGTAAATAAATGTTAATGCACTGTAATGTATTTGTAACACACAGGGTCCTGGATGGAATTAGACCCTAAGTGCCCGCGATTAGGTGCTTCATTGCAGGGTGAAAACAGGACTTTGTGCTACACGTATCCTGCAGCCTTGTGTACACTTATCCTGTAGTTTGGGGCTCCCAGTTTTGTGTAGTCACACAAAAAAAAATCTAAAACTTACCTCTTTGCTGCTCCATCTCCCGGTGCTCTGAAGGTCCGTGGCTGTGAGGGAAGCCGCGCGGTCAACAAAGTGTGTTGAAACTTTTTTTTTAAACAAACTTTATTGATCCGCGCAGCTGGAGGGGAGCTCACAAAGCTTCCCTCACAGCCACTGACCTTCAGAGCACCGGGAGACGGAGCAGCAAAGAGGTAAGTACTGGGGTCTGGGAAAGGGGGGGAGGAGGGTGGCATAACAAGCATACTAAGGGGCAATATCCTGGAATATTAAATGGCATATTGGGGGCAATATCCTGGAATATTAAATGACATATTGGGGGCAATATCCTGATATATTAAATGGCATATTGGGTGCAAAATCCTGGCATATTGAGAGCAAAATCCTGTAATATTAAATGACTTTTGGGGGCAATATCCTGGAATATTAAATGACATATTGGGGGCAATATTTACCAGTAGCTGCCTTATTTATACTCGAGTCAATATTTTTTCCCAGTTCTTTGTGGTAAAATTAGGTGTCTCGGCTTATATTCGGGTCGGCTTATACTCGAGTATATACGGTAATAAGGTATTTTAATTGCATATTTACATTAATATAATCATATTTAAATGTTAACAAAAGCTTATGTTATATTGTGTTATGTTCATTTACTTAATTTTTATATACTTAATTCATGTATCATGTTATTTTTTATTTATTTATATTTTTAATGATTTTTAATTTAATACACTACAGGCCTTTTTCGGATACCAAATTCGGATTTTCTATTCAGTCCAGGTCATTTTGCTGATGAGAATTGCTCTTTAAAACGAGAAATGACAACTGAAACATGTTTGTACTGACCTGAATTACCTTGAATGTCCCAATAGTAGAAAAGTTCAATAGTAGATGTGACTCGAACTGCCTTAGCCAAATGTACTCGTAATGCACCCAAAATGTATCGAAATGCAAAGATATAATAAATACATATAGAAAATATATTAATGAAATATAAAGTATTAAAATGTATAAATATATGTATGTTACACATATTTTAATAATAGTTAAATTATAGTAAATGCAAAATAATATCATAATAAAACAAATTCATATAAATGCACATATATATATATATATATATATATATATATATATATATATATATATATGCTTTTTATTATGAACTACAATCCATTTTGAAGTTATCAACACCTGGGCATTAAGATTATTTTTTGTATATATTTTGAGTGTTTATATATAATCATCCACAATGAGTGCACTCTGCTCAAAATATATACAAAAAATAATCATAATGCCCGGGTGCTGATAACATCACAATTCAAAGAGGGTATAGTTTTATATATATATATTTGTGTTCAGGGCTATTCTCGTAACGTGACGTCAGCATAGTATGGTGTAACCATGGTTTGGACAAGTCGGTTGAGGTGTGCCTAAACCGCCGTATGCGGTAGGCCTGTAATAAAGAGGGCCTACCCTAGATATAAAAGAATGAATTAATGAGTTGAGGGTGTGGTGGGTGGGGCCTGCCGAGGTCAGGACTACACGGTGATGCCGCCAACAGGGGGGGGGGGGGATTTAAATAGGCTCTTCCCGCCCCTCCCAGAACTCCAGGCAAGCCTTCACATATATATGTCTATAGATGTTTATATACATTTACAGTCATGGAAGAAATTACACACTATTTGAATTCTATAGTTTTACATAAAAGGACATTCTAACAATCATCTGTACCTTGGCAGATCTTACAATGAGGTACATACAACCTCAGATGAACAGCACCACATATTACATATTATACCATGTCATGATTTATTTAACAAAAATAAAGCAAAATGGAGAAGCCATCTGTGAAAAATGAAGTTCACCCTTACTGCTTTATTAGGCACTAAGAGGAAGTAGGAGACAGGAAGTCAGCAAGTGTGATCAGCTCTAAAAAAAATCAGAAGTTTTAGCAGTTTGCTGGTCTGGAGCATTCAGGTGTATGTTAACATAATGCCAAGGAGGAAAGACATCAGCAATGAACTTAGAGAAGCAATTGGTGATGCTCATCAAACTGGAAAAGGTTATAAGGCCATTTCCAAACAAAGTAAAGGCCCTCGATTTACAGTGAGAAATAATATTCAATAATAATACTTGAATAATCTTCCCAGGAGTGCAAGATCTTGCAGTGTTCTATATCTTTGATTAGAATAAAACCTGAAATGTGAGCTTTAAATTGACACACATGACCTTGAGATTCCTTTTTCATCTTTGAAACCATCAAATGCTTACCATACCTACTTATGTATTTTGAATAGCCTTGTTCTAATTTTATATCGTTTTAGTAGACTGTGGATTTGGATTTATAAGTGCAGCACAATCAGTTAAACTGAGGACATTTAAACAATGTGTGCAGAAAATACCCCAGGAACTTACATTGTTTAAAACCATTTCAGAACTGGAGAAATCAATACCATATTGATCCTAGATGGATTTTTCCCCCAACATCATTGCTTATTGCATCCCAGGAGTTGATAATCCCTTGCACTGCTGTATCGATTATAGCCTGTAGTCCATAAACATTACCATTTTTAAAATGTCAATTTTTAATGTAGTGTTCATTAATTGCTATTTACAACCTGTGGGAAATCGTTAACACATATTATGATGACCGACACAGCATAATGTAGCTGACTCAATAAAGAATTATTTTTACTTTTTTGCCAGGCAAATAAAATCTCACATTGCGTTTATAATCAGTAGATAGCTTTTCAGTAATGTATTTGCTTATCTGTTTTTAGGTCTTCAGGTTCTAGAGGAGGCAAATGGTTCATTCTGATCAACAATTAATCAATAGATAATTGTGACATCTCCTCACAAATATAAGTGTAGCATTCCTTAAGTGCTGACTGCCTGAGTTAAGTGGCTCTAAAGTGTCTCTTTCTATAGACACTTAAAAGGCTCCATTTTGATCTACATTTATGCTAATACATTGATGGTCAATCTATGCACAATCAGGTGTATTTATGCGGTTGGAGCTCAGAATTCCAGGACAAATCAGATCATTTTGGGGACATCAAAATGCCCCCAAATAGTCCTGAATTGAACCAACCAATCACAGAATGTATCAGCTTCCAAATGCCCCCCGAATTTAATCCAAAATCTACCAACGGGAAAAATAGCCTTGAAGTCCCATTTGTCATAAGAGAGAAATGGATCAACTGCTGTTATTCCAAAAAAGGCAAAACCCCGCTTATTTAATTAATTTAGAATTCTGCTTTCACTGGGGAAAAATGTATAATTAAATAAATATCATATATATATATATACATCAATTGATAAATAATGCATCTTTTGTCAATATATTATTAAATACATTCTATGTAATAATATCACAATAATGAAATAAATACATATGCATACATACCATTAATACAATATACATTTATGTAAGTATATAAAATACATATTACATATAGCTTTTCCCACACACCACTTGTAAGAGAAGTGTAGTGGTTGCAGGGGTAGAAACTGAAACTGTGTCCACTAGCCTAAGTAGCGCTGGTGACCTTTGCAACCACTACCATGACAATAGATGTAGATGTGGCAATAATGCTGGTACGGTGGAAAGTGGAGATGTATTGGCTGGTGGTATCATGCAGTGATGTGCCACAGAAGGTCACTTGGCAAATATTGTCAGGTGGTTTCTAGCTGTGCCCCTGCCTTACATATGTAAAGGTTCTCTTTAATTTCTAAAGTGTAAAATGGTGTTTTGACAATCAATGTTAAGCAGCCTATACAAACTTTAGAGCATTTTTCTAACCCATTGTAGTAACTGGCAAACATTTACAATTGTTTTACCTGATGCTTTATAACCAGGGTCATTGAATGGCGTTTTGTGAAGTAATTAACATGCAGTTCAGTGCTGGGATAATACTTTTATGTATTTTATTTTTGTCACACACTCATTACATGTTATAACCAAGACCATTTAATTACTAAGCGCAGAATACATTTTCATGCACCCAACATGCCTGCAAACAGAAATCTGTTTCAATTTTCCTGGATTATGTCTCTCCCAAAAAAAAAAGAAGTTGATTCTGTACAAGAAACAGTAAAAACAAGCAAGGGCAACTAAACTTAAATGAATGGCAACTTATGATGACTATATTTAAGACAGGATTATTATTTTATGGTATATATGCCATATGAGTGTTTATCAATATATGTGTAGTTGAGAAGTATTTCATTTCTTGTAATCTACATACAGTATTCCACAGTCAAATGGGTCAAGGAAATATTTTGATATTTTTTTCCAATTTCTGGGGATAATAATTTTTGCGGCCATTAGACAATGGATAACAAGGACAGTCTGATTTTTCCCCAATATAGGTAAATAGCCTAGCTGTAGTTGCACACTCTAGGGGTTACTTGGTATTTTAGTGTTCTCACAATTCTCTAAGTATTTCAAGACCATTCCCCATAGTGGTTTCACTTTTTCACACTGACAGCATACATGTAGGTAGCTACCTTTCTCTTTCCCACATCACCAGCATTTGTCACTACTTTGTGGTTATATCTTACCTATTCTTGCTGGAACCATGTACCACCTATTCAGTAGCTTACATTGGGTTTCCACCAGAAAGAGGCCACGAATCTCCTTGTTCTTTTTTGTAAATGCTTGTCACCATTCTAGTTCTTCTATGGTTATGTTAAGTTCTCTTTCCCATGTCTTTATCAATGTTATGTTGGACCTTGGTATTATCTACTCAATTACTTTTGAACATTTGGAATACATTGTTTTTGGTTTGTCATTGTATAAAATAAGTTTCAAGCCTCACCACAATCTATGATTGTTTTATTATTTAGATTGTTTTTAACCCTTAGAAACCTAAAAACCTCTTTGCTCAATAGCTTAAATTCTCTTGTCAGGCTCTCAAAGGGCTTGATTTTATTATCATTGAACAAATCACTGATTGTTTCTACATTATTGACTTTCCATGTGATTAAGGAGATGTTCTCTATACCTGCCTCCAATATCTCTAAACCTGCACAGTCCAGTATTTTATCCTCTAGATCTAATTTATCTTTGATTGTGTGCCATATTGGTATAATCTAGCTTACTATATAACTAGAGTTAAAAAGAGCTGTTTTTTGCTCTCATATTAGTGTGCTCAAATCCTTAAGGCTCCACCTCCGCGTCTCCATTCTATACCACCCTCTTTCTTAGCAGCTTCCATATGCATTACTGCAATATGGGATATCACTCTGGCTTCATAATAGTTTTTAATTATTGGCAGATCCAGTCCCCCCCTCCCCTGTCGATCCTATTAGTCATTGTGGCCAACTTAATTCTAGGCCTTCTACCTCTCCAGATAAAATTCACAAAAGAGGCCTGGATCATTTAAGCCATGAGTCGGGGACCTTCAGAAGAACATATAGATCCACCTTGGCAGAACATAACATTTCAAGATGTTAACTTGGCCCCACCAAGATATCTCCAAAGTGCTCCATGTTTTTAGATCTTGATTTGTTTGTTTTAGAAGAGACATAAAATTGGCCTCCATTATTCTTTCTACCTTTATAACATATTTTACTGCCAAATATGTGAGTTCCTTCTTATTTTTTAATTTATATTTTTGAATCCATTTTTTATCTTTATTTTTAACATTATTTTATTTTTTATTTTATTTTATTTAGAAAGTGCTTTACCAGGAAAAATACATTGAGATTTCTCTCGTTTTCAAGTATGTCCTGGGGACCCAGTCCAGAATGGAGTTACACAGAGTTACACATTTAACAGTAGATTCAAAAATACATACATACATACATACATACATATATTAAACAAGTTGGAAGGGGAACATACAGGGTAAATCATTATTGATACAAAAAGGAACAACATGTGCAGTATACAAAAGAGTTTGTAAACTAATAACAGGTACAATCTGTTTTTAGGATTTGGGAGATACTTATTTTCAGGGATCTTAGAGTAGATGATGATTTAGCAGAAACAGGAAGGCTATTCCACATATGAGGCGCTCTGAAAGAGAACGCACCTCTACCTGCTTCCTTTTTGAAGTGGGGAATCGCTAGTGAAGGGTTGGTGCAGGATCTGAGATTGTGGGATGTGCATGGAGTAAGAGCGAGCATGCCGCTCAGGTAGGGGGGGAGCGTTCCAGAGAAGTGGTTATGCACTAAGCAAGCTAGGTGGAGAGCACGCCTGGAGGCAAGCGTCAGCCAATTTAACTCTTTTAACATTTTACAGTGATGCGTGTTATAATCACACTGTAGCGCAAAACGACACAATGTATTGTACATAGTGTCGAGTTTACCGAGATGGGTCTGCGGGGCAGAATCATACACAACATCTCCATAATCTAAGATCGGCATCAACATTTGCTGCACAATACGTTTCCTTACCGAGGAATCTAGGTTAGATTTGTTTCTATACAGAAAGCCGATCCTAGGATATAGCTTTGACACAAGCTTATCAATATGGAGACCAAAAGATAAGTTTGGATCTAGCCACATGCCAAGATACTTATATGAATTTACCTGGGTCAGGTTATAACTGGTTTTGGTCTTGATGGTTAATTGAGGATTGTTTAATTTAAGTAGTTTGGCATTTGTCCCAAACAACATGGACACAGTTTTTTCAGCATTGAGGAATAATTTGTTGTTAGCTATCCAATTTTCAACTTTAGAAAACTGATCCTGTAGCACGGACTCCACTTGCGATAGTTGAGTACCGCAAGTATAAATGACCGTATCATCAGCATACATATGCACACGAGCCAGGTCACACACCGAGGGTAGATCATTTATAAATAGCGAGAATAGCAGAGGCCCAAGAACAGATCCTTGAGGCACTCCACACTTAATTGGCAACGGGAGGGAGGCAGTATCAGCAATGGACACATATTGAGATCTATCAGACAAGTATGAATGAAACCAGCAGAGCGACTTCTCATTTACACCGGAACAACTTAGTTTGTTTAGCAGCAGCTCATGATCAACCGTGTCAAAGGCCTTTGCAAAGTCAAGGAAAACTGAACCTGTGAGTTCACCCTTCTCCATGCCACTCTGAATGTCATTGGTCACCTTTAAGAGGGCAGTTATCGTGGAGTGATTTGACCTAAACCCAGATTGAAGCGAGGTTAGATAGTTGGAGCATTGATAATACTCGCACAGTTGATCATGGGCACATTTTTCCAGGATTTTGGAAAGTATGGGTAGCAGTGAAATAGGCCTGTAGTTTGACACCAAGTTTACATCTCCATTTTTGTGGATGGGGATAACTCTGGCTTTTTTCCAGGCTTTGGGGACATAACCGGAGGACAGGGACGCATTGATTAAGCAGGCAATGGGTCGCGCAGTAACAGGCGCACTCAGCCTCAGTAGCATTTACGGAAGTAGGTCCGGCCCACACTGTAATTTCATTTTTTGATTGAGGAGATGCGCTGCTATTTCACTATCTGATATAGAAGTAAATTCAAATTCAGCAATGTGTTTGGCCAGGGGTGATATCGATAGGGACTTGTCTGCCATAGAAAAAGTGGCATGATCTTCATTGTGGTGTGTTGCTATAAGAGCTGTGGCGCATCCTACAAAGTAGTTATTGAATTCATTTGCTATTGCCACTGGAGATTTTAGAACTTCATTATGTGTCTTAATTGTGGTAGGTTCTGAGCGGCGCGGAGGGTCATACATGTTTTTTATGACGCTCCAAAATTTGGTAGGGTTCGCTAGATTTCTATTCAGCCGTTCAGAGAAATAAGTTGTCTTGGCAAGTTTGGTTTGAGTCTTGCATCTATTGCGGACGTGCCGATAAGTGTTGTGATCTTGGTCTGAGCCAGTTTGCTTAAATTTTGACCATAAAGCATCCCTGAAATGGAATAAGTCCAAGAGGTCAGCAGTGACCCAGGGAAGATGGGCACCCCTTACTCTCACTCTACGCAGGGGGGCATGTTTATCACTGACCTGCATGAACTCAGATTGAAAATATTCAATTGCAGAGTCCAGATCGGGTATCAAGCTTAGCCTGCTCCACAGACAATTACTCAAGTCATTGAGAAAAGACTGGAGATTAAACTTCTTAAAACATCTTGTAACAATTACTCTAGGGGTCGATTTGATGGGTCTTACTTTCCGTACACAATACACTATGCAATGATCACTGAACACATTGGGTAGAATGCCAGATTGCTGGATTCTTTGGGGACAAGAGGAAAGGACCCAATCAAGCAGCGTATGGTTAGAGCTGTTGGGATTCATCCGAGTAGGAGAAGAAATAAGCTGTGTTAGGTTCATGGCTTTGAACAGTGAGCACGTTTTAACATTTTTATGGTCTAACCAGTCTACATTGAAATCTCCAAATATGAGCAGCTCACTTTTCTCATTTTGGGCACTTATATCACCCAGTAGTTTCTTGATGTCAGTAAGTGACTGAGCAGGGGAATTTGGTGGGCGATAGATCCCTACAAGTACTAATGGTTTTGAGAATGGGTGTAATATTCTTCCGGCTATAACTTCAAAAGTAGAAGGGGTACTTGATAAAGAAAGGTTTATGAAATTAAGTGACTCATGAATATATAAAACAATACCTCCTCCTCTCTTATTTCTGTCTTTTCTGGAACAGATGTAACCTTGTATTTGTATTGCAGAGTCTGGGGTTCTAGGGCTTAACCAGGATTCAGTGATGACAAGAGTTGTAGGTTTGTACACCTGACACCATGCTCTTAGTTCATCAATTTTTGGTAGAAGGCTGCGGATATTGCAGTGGACAGAGTAGAGGCCCTTATTGAAAGAGAAGTTGACATTTGTACTAGGACAGGGGCCAGGGTTGGTTTCAATGTCATTTGCCAGGGCAAGGAGAAGAATGAACACAAATTTGCAGAGCTGCTTCCCCTGAGCTTTCACTGACAACCTATGTTGAAAAGATGGAGAGGGAGAGGGTGGAGTGTTTTTTAACACTCTCCACCAGCACTCATTAGGAAGTGCACATTTACAAAGCAGTCCATGGTGGATCACTACATTATGTTGCAAGGCAGGGGTTATTGTATTGGGATGGGTGGGAAAATGGCTTACTAATGCCAGGAATAATGAAAACATAATAATACCTTTTGTTTGGTTGATCATACTGTCAGTAAGGCAGGTCAGACAAAAGAAAATGTAAAGGTAGGGAGGTTAAACTAATTTCTCCTCTGGAATGCAAAATTTAAAGCTGTAGTTAAGTTTATTTTAATTTATGAGTACCATGTTTGAATTGTAACACTTGAGAGTTCATGGTTTGATTTGGCACAACAGGACTATATTAAATCTGAAGAGTTAAAAGGTAGTCTAAGTCAGGTAGCTGCTAAATTCCAACACCTGCTGCTTATAGATGCAGGTAAATAATCTGCACACAGGTGAGAAGATTGAGGGGTAGGTAAGGTCTATAAAAGAAAATTGAGCTTGGGGCAGGTGGGTTGTGGGGCAGGTGGGTTGTGGGGTAGGGTGGGAGGGACTAAACACCCTTCTTGCAAGAATCCAAATGGCTATGTGTGCGGGATTCTGTTGAGAGAAGGATATTCTTATTGGAGACTTTATACATATAGGGGTGAAGGGGGGGGGGAGAGATAGTTTGGGCATTTTAAAAGAACTTAGATAAGAGGACCTAGCAGAGCATAAAGGCAATAAAATGTGGCAAAAATGTGGCTATATGTTAGAGGTTGTGATAGTGGGGAGAAAAGAAAAATAAAGAAGAAATGGTTACAACAACACATGCAGATAAAAGGCATAGTATATCACAAGTAGACATAGTAGTATATCAATTAATAAGGTCACATTTAAGAGTTGCTAGCAGATTCCTCTAGATTGGATATACCTGGTGTGTTCAAATCAGTTACTGACACCCTTCTTGCAAGAATCCAAATGGCTATGTGTGCTGGGATTCTGTTGAGAGAAGGATATTCTTATTGGAGACTTTATACATATAGGGGTGAAGGGGGGGGGGAGAGATAGTTTGGGCATTTTAAAAGAACTTAGATAAGAGGACCTAGCAGAGCATAAAGGCAATAAAATGTGGCAAAAATGTGGCTATATGTTAGAGGTTGTGATAGTGGGGAGAAAAGAAAAATAAAGAAGAAATGGTTACAACAACACATGCAGATAAAAGGCATAGTATATCACAAGTAGACATAGTAGTATATCAATTAATAAGGTCACATTTAAGAGTTGCTAGCAGATTCCTCTAGATTGGATATACCTGGTGTGTTCAAATCAGTTACTGACACCCTTCTTGCAAGAATCCAAATGGCTATGTGTGCTGGGATTCTGGTGTGTTCAAATCAGTTACTGACACCCTTCTTGCAAGAATCCAAATGGCTATGTGTGCTGGGATTCTGGTGTGTTCAAATCAGTTACTGACACCCTTCTTGCAAGAATCCAAATGGCTATGTGTGCTGGGATTCTGGTGTGTTCAAATCAGTTACTGACACCCTTCTTGCAAGAATCCAAATGGCTATGTGTGCTGGGATTCTGGTGTGTTCAAATCAGTTACTGACACCCTTCTTGCAAGAATCCAAATGGCTATGTGTGCTGGGATTCTGGTGTGTTCAAATCAGTTACTGACACCCTTCTTGCAAGAATCCAAATGGCTATGTGTGCTGGGATTCTGGTGTGTTCAAATCAGTTACTGACACCCTTCTTGCAAGAATCCAAATGGCTATTATGTTGGGCAATAGATTTTCCAACATTTAACCTATAGTTGGACACTTGACTGCATTACATGTAGAAGCAAATCTGATGGGCTAGATATACTAAGCAGGATGTTGTCCGCATGTGAAATCTTTAGATCTCCTCTTGGTTCGGGGATCCAAAAAACGAATCACAATGTCTCAAATGGATTGCTAATATTTCAATTGTTACTACATATAGAACTGTCACATTCCTTTTTTTAATGGGAACCAATTAAATTTGGACACATATTTGGGCTAACTGTTCTTGCAGTGGGTGATCCATATAATGCCATAATTGCGAAGTGCATCCATCCAACCACTCCAAACACCCTTAGTGAATCATCCAACAGCTGACCCTGTTGAAGGCTTTCTCTGCATATATGTAGTACATTAATGGGATTGTCTTTTCTTTATTATATCCATTGTATTTTGTGTAGATTAAGAGAATATATACATTTAAATATGCTGCATTTTTTCCTGTAGTTTCTTATAGCACATGTTATGAATATTATCAATGTACCACTGTATTCTATCTTAAGTGATGATTGGATAGATGCTTGTTGATTTCTCCTATTCTTTAACGTGTGATATGATCAACATCTTCATATTTTGTGCTGTAACTGTATTATGTTTTATACATGTTACTGTTTTTGTATTGCAATTATACTATGCTATACACACGTCTGTGCTTCATGTTGTAAATACATTGTATATATTATTGTGTGTTATGTTGCAGTTGCATTGTGACCTGTGTCTTGTGCACTTTTTTGCGTTATGTTTTTTTGTACACAGTGTGATGTTCCATGCTATTGCACTTTATACTGTAGCTATATTGTGTTTTGTGTATATTATTCTGCCTCATGTCACAATTGCGCTATGCTTGGTAAATCTTTTTGATCTGCTCGTTACTTTCCCCCCGTTCTTTCCCCTCCCTCTTTCTCCTCCCCCTTTTTCTTCCCCATCCTCTTCCTATCCTACCCTCCTGTTTGTTCGTTTTTGTATCTTCTTTTCCTATAATATTTCCCCTTTCTATATATGAGCAGTTTAACCCCCACACTCTATTATGATCTCGTTTTTAAGTGTAACGTATTAGACACCTTCTTGTTCCTGGTGATTTTGCGGTCCTCCGCCCGCTATGCTGGCTATGCAAGCGGAGGACGCGTCACCATGGCAATGAGACACCATTCATATGATAACGATGTCTTCCCGGGAATCTCCCCAATGCAAACTTCCGGTTTTCTGCGATAGTAAGATACTGAACTCAGTTTCAGCTGAGCCAAGTTACCAATTAAAGTGTATTTTTCGCGGTTTTTGGTCTGGTGTCTTATGTGTAGCCATTTTTTAGATTTGTCTGTTGACTTCTTCTATTGTAATAATTGTATTTAATGTTAATAATCAAGAGTGCAGGAAATAGTTCAATAGTTCATGGTCAAAATAGTTGTTAAAGACCTCTCCAATTAAAGTCGTCGATAAACCCACTGGTGAGGTGTTGGGGAGATATACATTTATCAGAGTATATCATTTTCCACCAACCACACATGCCAAGATCATGAATCCACCCTCTGGATCAATATCTTTATATTTAATCTGAACTTGTAGTGATCTCGAGAAAAAAATGGCTACTCCATATTTCTTCTGCTTTTCTAGTGAGGCATCAATTACCAGGGGATATTGCTTCCCATACCATCTGATTTTATACAGTGTAATCTTTAGATCTCCTCTTGGTGCAGGGTAACCAAAAAACTTATCACAATGTCTCAAATGGATTGCTAATATTTCAATTGTTATTACATATAGAACTGAAGACAGGGGACAGCCGTGTCTCGTTCCATTTTTTAAAAGGAACCAACTTGCACACATATTTGGGCCAACCGTTCTTGCCGTGGGTGATCCATATAATGCCATAATTGCAGAGTGCATCCATCCAACCACTCCAAACACGATAGTGATCATGAATCTGCCCTCTGGATCAATATCTTTATATTTAATCTTAACTTGTTGTGCTCTTGAGAAACAAATGGCTACTCCGAATTTCTTCTCCTTTTCTAGTGAGGCATAAATTACAGGGGGATATTGCTTCCCATACCATCTGATTTTATCTTGACTTCTCCACGCTTTTGTGGGATATTTAGGCCTTGTATATTGATTGAAGCAAACTTAATAATTTTCAAACGTGGTATTGGCCCTGTTTTCTGTCCTCCAGTGGTTAGACAATAACTACATACATATAACAAACACTTAGATGGAAAAGGAAAAAAACTTCCATCCATAGAGTTTACTTTAACACAACAATTGTGTAGCTTCATGGGGCGTATTCCCCCAGCAGTCATGAATAAAGTGGCACATTCTAAGTTCAGTTTAAACTTCAGGCATAATAGCTTTTTTTCAGGGGGATTAGGCAGGTGAACCAACCTATACACATTGACTAATTGTAGTCATAGTAAAAGTCTTAAAATCTAGAAGGACAAGTGAAATGTTTATTGCCCTATTGATTATCAAGACCTCTACCAGTGGGACTATAGTAGCCGATAAAATACCAAAAAAGTGTCTTATTAATCTTATAGGTGACTAACAATTTTATTTTTGGATTATTTACTGGATTGTCTCTTGATCATTTTACTTAAGATAATTCGATTTTAAAAATGTGATATACTAGTGGCTATCACCTTATCGGCAGGAATCTTACTACTTACATTCACACAAGTGAAAAAGTATTACATTTTAAATTGTTTACTGTATTTACTGAAGCCTTTTCCCTGTGTAGTGATAAAAGTAACCAAAAAAACACCACTAATTATACATATAGATTCATGATACTATTAAGACATTTGCCTTTTTACTCGGATAATTATCAAGACCTTTACCGGTGAACCTACAGTAGCCGATAAAATATCAAAGATGTGCCTTACTAATCTTATAAATGACTAACAATTTTAATTTTACGTTATTTAATGTATTAAAGGGGAAATGTGATAAAATGTTGCTATTACTTTATCAGTAGAAATCTTACTACTTATATATATATATATATATACACCAGTAAAAAGTAGTTGTTTACTATGTTGTCCCTAAAGCCTTTTCCCTGTATAGTAATAATAATAAAAAAAAATTATACATTTCAATAAGTGACAAAATTACAACCTTAATCTGTTTAATCTATTAGTTTATAGGCATTTTACCTGTGTTACTACAGGAACCAATATCTTATACAGAAGGTGTCTTACTAATTGTGTCGTAAAAAAAAGATGTAAAGTATTTAATGAGTTACCTCTTAGTCATTTACATTTACATGAGAAAGTATCCCCCATCGGGTTTACGCTTTTTGAATGTGATAAAAAAAAGAGTGGCAAGTACGTTATCAACAAAAGACTTACTACCTATTTACATGCGTGAAAAATTATTAAAATTTTAACTTATTTACTGTATTAGTTCTTAAATCATTCCCATGTGATAATAAAAATAACCCCCTCCAAAATTATTTTCCTTTCTTTTTCCCTTTCCTTTAGCTGCAAATCAGTAGGGGGAGAGAGAAAGAGAGACACCAAAAGAAAAAAAAGGAAAACACATGTCAATTAGTCAGATTATTATCTTTTAACCACGTATGTGCTTTTCCCAAAGAGTTCAGAACTACAAGGTGACCATCTGTTTATATTCTTAATGCTGAAGGGAAACCCCAGGAGTATTTTATATTATTTTGTCTCAAGATACTCATAATTGGATAATATCTCTTCCTCTGAGATCTTGTGAAGAATGATAAGTCCTGAAATAGCATATGTCCTTATGTTCTTGGTTTTTGGATTTATCCATTCTGCTTGTTTTTAATAAGAGTTCCTTAAATTAGATAGGACATTTATGACTATATCTCTTGCTTGATTTTCTGGGGTATATTTCAGCTTATATACTGGATAGCATCTTTCCATCACGGTGTTGTATTTATCTAGATTTATTCCCCATGATTTCCAAAGATTACGTAAGAACACAGCGATTTTTTCTTGTGTTTCGGACTCTGGTATATTTCTGACTTAGATTATTTCATCTTGAACGATCTTCTAGATCTCCCACCTTTTCTCCATTATTTCCAATTTCTTTTCCATTGTTTCGTTTTGTTCTTCCAGTGCACTCTCCCGGGATTCCAACCTATCCACTTTTTCTTCAATATTTTTTATTTTGTCAGAGACTTCTTTAATGCTTATTTTTTCCTTTCCTTGTCCTTTTCCCTCTTTGTTAGTGCCTTCTAATTTATCAGGGTTTTTTTTTAAGACATTCTGACTTTTATTCTATTTTGTTTTATCTCCCCCAGCAGAATATCTCTTCTCTTCTTTTCCATTCTCCTTCTTTAGCACACACCACAACAGGGGTAGATCCTTAACCCCTTACCCTCTTTCTTTCTTAATTTCCTCTCTCCTCTTCTTATGGACTTGTTCCTTTATTTTTTTTTTCTTTCACTCCATTATTCCTTTACATTTCTATCCAGTGTTTATCATCTATTGTTGTTCAATGAGTGAAATTTCCAATCTGCAATAGTATAGTTGCTATATAGAATAAAATCATATTGCAGGGTTGCACAAAGACAACAAGCTATATGGGGTATCAGCAGACCTAAATCATAGGACCTCCTATTTGTTGTATTTAATTTACAATACATATATTGGTCCCGATTCTCTGGCCATCCTAACTTTGTCCCCGTGTCTTGCTTCTCTACTTCTTTTATTGCAGTCAGGTTCTCAATCCATGGCAGTTTTTATTTCACAGCTTGTCATTAAGAGGGCCGGAGCAGCACAAAACAAACAAAACTCAGCTGGTTGAATGTAACTTTGAGTATTTCTTTTAAATATGAATCTTTGCAGTATTTTCCCTCTTTAATCCTGAATATGCACATCCAAACTTCAAAACCAGGTTTATTTTTTCAAAGTTTTTGAATGTTAAAGAGACTTTATTTGGAGGTCAAGTACAGCAGTTGATTCAAGCCTCAATACTCCAATCAACTGGTTTAATATAGATTTGAGTGCATGCTTCAGGTATAAAATTTTACTAATATATATATATATATATATATATATATATATACACAAAATCCAAAGATCAGCGCACTCACCTCAAAGCAGGTAGGAGAAAAACTCTTAAAGCTATAGGTTTCATTAAAGCTACTTAAAAACACCTGTCTTACTAAGATAACAAAATTGGAGATTTAGTCACATATATGGCCATATTATGCTAAGCCCACCACTACGTCAAAGTACTCCAATATTGGTGGGTCCTAACACTAAGTATTGTTGCTTATGGGGCTTAATCTCTTTACATGTATTACTTACCAGGGACCAAAAGGCCTTCCTATTGTATAATACAGAGACACTCCTGCAATGTATAGGTCTGGTCACCACTTATGGAGCACCTGTGATGGGGAGGGATGCTAAACCAGAGTCCTGGTCATAGCCTCTACTATACAAACAAATCCAAAAGGGAATGCACTCATCTAAACTAGCATATATTATACGGGGTGCTGCTGAGACCAAATATTTATACAAAATCCAAAGATCAGCGCACTCACCTCAAAGCAGGTAGGAGAAAAACTCTTAAAGCTATAGGTTTCATTAAAGCTACTTAAAAACACCTGTCTTACTAAGATAACAAAATTGGAGATTTAGTCACATATATGGCCAATCCAAGTCAGTTTTTAATGACCGCTTATCATTAAGAAGGCCCCAAAAAACCCCATCTAATTTCATGTGGTTTTAAGTACAACATTTAACCATTTCAGTCCCTTTTCCCATTTTCTTTCCCTTCCCATTAACCCTGTATATACATTCAAAATTTCAGAACCACCAGGTTTGTGTTCACAGAGTAATAAGGAGACTTTATTTAAAAGGAAAATGGAGCAGTTTTTCAAGCTCCAAGTCAGCTTACTTGAACTTAATTGAGATGGATAATTTAAAGGTGATGTTTGATGGTATTTCACTGTTTAACATTTAGAATTTCCTTGTTTCTTTTTTTTTTATTTTAAAGTCCTCTGTCGATGGTGAGATGTTAAGGGCGGGGAAGAAATACAGCAATTTGTTCAAGCTTTCACAGAAAAACTGGTTAGATATAATTTTAAATACATATTTTTAAATATATTATATAAAAATTGTACTTTTTAAATTCCACAGTGGATTCTCAGATCTTCTTCCCTCTACTATGTGTGTTCAGAAGTCACCTTTTCTGTGAGCACCTCTATTTAACTGTTTGAGGCAGATGGTCGCCAGATTTTCATTGTAGCAGCTGAGAGTTGAAGGGGAACAATTTCAATGAGGTGTGTGCCTCCGCTTCAGGTCTCCATCATTTGTTTAGTGGAAACTTTCGCTATGCAAGGAGCGATTTTTGGTCCTAAGCTGCGGACAGAGTTTTCGGTGACGTCACACATCATCCCCCCAACTGTTCCACTTTTAATACTTTACCACATAACTGATCTTCATAAATATTCCCCAAGGAGTTACAGCACAGTATTCACAGACCATCTGTGATACAAAATACCTTACAAAACAGCTGTCAGGTGAGAGAAAAGATTTTTTGCATTAAAAAAAAAAGAAGAAGCAATGTCTGTGTGTGGAAGTGTTACTCAGTGTGTATGTGTATGTGTATGTGGAAGTGTGTATGTAAGTGTGAGTGTATGTGTGTGTATGGAATTGTGACTCAGTGTGTATGTGAGTGGGACTCAGTATGTAAGTGTTTGTAAGTTTGACTCAGTGTATGTGTGTAAGTTTGACTCAGTGTGTGTGTGTGTGTCTGTGTGTGTGTAAGTTTGACTCAGTGTGTGTGTAAGTTTGACTCAGTGTGTATGTGCATGTGTCTGTGTGTGTAAGTGGGACTCAGTCTGTATGTGCATGTGTCTGTGTGTGTAAGTGGGACTCAATGTGTGTATGTATGTACATGTAATTGTGACTTAGTGTGTCTACATTTGACAGTGTGTTTGTGTAAGTTTAACTCAGTGTGTGTGTAAGTTTGACTCAGTGTGTGTGTGTGTAAGTTTGACTCAGTGTGTGTGTGTGTGTGTGTGTGTGTGTGTAAGTTTTACTCAGTGTGTTGGTGTGTAAGTGTGACTCAGTGTGGTTGTGTGTGGTTGTGTGTGAAGGTGTGACATACCGCTCCTGCTGTGACAAGAAAACCAAATTTGTCTACAAAACATAAGCTGAACTCAGGGAGGGTGGGTGGTAAGCTGCTACCTAGCTCAATTATTTTAAAATGGAAGGGGGGGCTACCTATATTGGCTACCCTAACTTACACTTTCCCTGGTGACTTTCAATCAGACAATACACATACACTTCCCTACACTCACACATGACCCTTACCCTGCTAGGTGAGCTTTGCCTCCCCAGGATCCTGTCAAATTTATATGGGGATCATTTAAATTTTCTATTTTGAATTCCTGGTTAGAAGTGACTAGTTATACTCTAATAAGAATTATACTTCACTCTGAAACATTGTCTACATTTCTTTTTTCATTCCCTTATAAATTCTAAGTTCATAATCTTTTACAAAATGTTACCGATTTTTTTTTTTTTACAAGCTAACATCTGAGGAATCTATGGTGCACAATAAACTTTCCCATGGTGAACATTCTAAAATTACATACATATCTACCCTCCACTACTAAATATAGATTGACATCACACACACACCTATTCGTAAAAGAAATGTTAAATAGTAATACAGAGGGGTAACAGCTGATGAAATATTGAGTACCAGCAGACATGATCAACGTTGGTGCTTTAGGAATAAGGATGATTCCAAAGATAATGGGTCTCTATTCACTAACAGGTAAATTGACCATTTCATCTCACAAACTCAACTTTACACTGTGTAGGGCCAACTGGTGAGTTCATCCTGCTAGTAGACATCAGCTGGCCATGGATAATGCATAGTATTAATCTTTAGAATCTCTTACTTTTTTAACAAAGCAACAAGGCTGTGTCCTGCACAATGCATAATTTCCAGTGAGATAAAATGTTCAGTTCAGCTCCAACCCTCCTGAATAGACACCAGTATCCATGTAATTTCCTTTAATTCTAAAGCACAGAACTTGATCTAGAGTTCTATTGATACATAATATTTCATGAAATGTTAGTTGCATCGTAGGTTTGTCCATAACACATTTAAAGTCTATAGAATTGCGTCATATTCTTTTGTTCAGTTTTACCATTTTCTGAAACTGAAGAAATGTTTATTTTTTTCAGAATGTGCAATGTAATCCAGAAAGCCAAGTAAATTGATCATTTTGATAGATCAGTGGAATCAATAATCATGTGGTGATCATAAATCCCTTTGACCATCTAATATCCTTTGTTAAAAAAAAACATCTGCTTTTTAAATACTAAAAATAGTGATGATTATGATGCATATTATTTTTAAAAAAATTCTTATTATCTATGTATTCTACAGTTTAAAGTATATGGAAATCTGACAGCATATCATTTGTTGGACATATTTAATTGAAACAATTTGTTGTTGTTCTTTTGTATTAGCTGCAGATAATGATGTTTTGGTCTTCACTCCAATCTACAAAAACACCTCCATTAACCTTATTTACTCTTTTTTTTTAGAGAAGAAAGGGAATAACACAGCGGGCTTAAAAACAAGAAACAGCACTCTACTAGGGAAATACAAAATTGTTTTCAAAAATATATATTTCTTTGTTGGCTTCTCATGGAAATATATTCAGGACAATATATGTATATGGTTATTTTGATAAATAGAGGTAAATTCCGTTATAATATGGTCCATGTTATAAAGTGGTTCTCCGATGGTTCCAGTGTATCTTGCTTCGACTTCCTCATTAAAGCAGAAGTTTAGTGAAAAATCCTGTGTGTACCCAAGGCACTGGCTGGTGAGATCAAAAGATCTCCCCTCACCAACTTGCTCTGAGGATTCCTTGATCTCTCCTCCCAATGCTCAGACTTCCCAAAGTACAGGTAGTGAAAAATCATAGCAAGTGCTGCTGTGAATCCTAGGTGCCATCTGATCACTGTGGTACATTTTGGCCTCTGGGGGTAAATCCTCTGTGCCTTCTGGGTACTGGGGTAAGTCATGTGCCTTGAGTTCTATCTGGTGCAAGTCACAAATGCTGGGGTAACACCTGGATGATGGGGCAAGTCTTATGATGGCAATTTGGGTGCTGTGGCAAGTCGTTTGAGTGCAATGTGGGTGCAGGAGCAAGTCCTGTGAGTGCTAAGATAACTGTTAGGTGCTGTGTGGTTATTGCAGCAGGTGTTGGATGCAATGTGGGTATTGGGGCAAGTCCTGGATGCTGGGGTAAGTTCTGTGATGTGCAATGTGGATGCTCTGGCAAGCCCTGTTGCAAGGTGCTATTGTGGCAAGTTATAGTACATTACATTAACATTGACTTATATTTCTATTAAAATTTGTAGTGGTAGGTATAGCAGATTGAGGACACTAACAAAAACAGATTTATATAAGCTTACAATCTCAGGTGCAGTGGGTGCAATGGCAAGGGATGTGGGTGCAATAATGAAATGAGGGTATGCTAAATAGAGTAAACTGGAGCAGTGGTAAGAAATAAAAACATAGAATGATTATTTTAAAAAAAATAGTAATTATCTGATATCTATAACGTACAACCACCTGTCAATGATGGTGGAGCAGCATGGGATTTTTTTTCATGGATTCTAGGCTAGTACAGATGAACCAGACTTGGTGCATCTGTTTTAACTACTCATATTATCATTAGGCCTATAATTAAACCATTTGAAACATAGGACATGCCTGGCATGTCCTGTGGTGAAATGAGCTGTGCGCTATCAGTGATCACAAACACAGGTCACAAACACCGCTCAGATGGCGTTGCTATTATCCGTCGATATCGAGGCATTATGCAACACCAAAATCTGCTGCCCCGGGCTCTTTTGTTTTCACCCCCATTTTTCATGAACTGAACTCAAAGATCTAAGACTTTTTCTATGTACACAAAAGGCCTATTTCTCTCAAATATTGTTCACAAATATGTCTAAATCTGTGTTAATGAGCACTTCTCCTTTGCCGAAATAATCCATCCACCTCACAGGTGTGGCATATCAAGATGCTGATTAGACAGCATGATTATTGCAAAGGTGTGATTAAGCTGGTGAAATGCTAAAATTAGCAGTTTCTGCAACATGAGGTGATGGTCGTGGATGAATGGCACAACAATGGGCCTCAGGATATCGTCCGGGTATCTCTGTGCATTAAAAATACCATCAATAAAATGCACCTGTGTTCGCTGTCCATAACATATGCCTGCCCATACCATAACCCCACCTCCACCATGGGCCACTCGATCCATCACTCAATTGACATCAGCAAACTGCTCACCTACACAACTCCATACACACTGTCTGCCATCTGCCCTGTACAGTGAAAACCGGGATTCATCCGTGAAGAGAACAACTCTCCAAAGTGCCAGACGCCATCAAGTGTGAGCATTTTCCCACTCAAGTCGGTTACGACAACGAACTGCAGTCAGGTCGAGACTCCAATGAGTATGACGAGCATGCAGATGAGCTTCCATGAGATGGTTTCTGACAGTTTGTGAAGAAATTCTTTGGTTATGCAAACCGACTGTTGCAGCTTGGAGATGAAGATGCTGGATGTGGAGGTCCTGGGCTGGTATGGCTACACGTGGTCTGCAGTTGTGAGGCCGTTTGGATGTACTGCCAAATTCTCTGAAACAGCCTTTGGAGATAGTTTGTGGTAGAGAATGTCTGGTGGACATTCCTACAGTCAGAATGCAATTGTACACTCCCTCAAAACTTGCAACATCTGTGGCATTATGCTGTGTGATAATACTGCACATTTTAGAGTGGCCTTTTATTGTGGCCAGCCTAAGGCACACCTTCGCAATAATCATGCTGTCTAATCAGCATCTTGATATAACATACCTGTGAGGTGGATGGACTATCTCGGCAAAGAAGAAGGGCTCACTAACACAGATTTAGACAGATCAATATTTGAGAGAAATAGGCCTTTTGTGTACATAGAAAAAGTCTTAGATCTTTGAGTTCAGCTCATGAAAAATGGGGGCAAAAACAAAGGTGTTGCGTTTATTATAGTAGGATGGGCAGGGAGTTATATAACAGCTGAAATTGAGGATTTAGTGTTTCTAAGTATTAAAAATAAAAATATTAGAACATCTGAACATGTAACTATACACCACTGTCAGACTTTTGGACCATTGTTTATTGTTTGTTGTATAGCTGTGCAGATAAATAAAATTAGTTTTCTGTGTCTGCTCTAACATCAAATGGAGCCTTGTTATATATAATGTAGAGCCAGCTCCACTCATGAAGACGTATTCACAAGTGGAAACCAATATACCTGTATAGCTTTTCTACTCATTTAACCTCTTTCATTTTAATTCAAGAAAAATAAGTGAATAGAGCTATTGAGGTCTAATAGCTAAAGGATAATACACATTGGGCAGAGACAAAGGTCTTCTTTTAAGACGAATGCAACCAGTTTGTCCCTGCACAGTGAATCATTAATGCTGACGTAATGCACATCTCACCTTAAATCACCTGCAACTAATTTTTTAGTTAAATACAGAGTGAGTTTTTTCAGGAGTGGGTCTGTTCACTAAAAGGTGAGTTGAGGTGAGATAAGCAATACATTTCACCAACTCAGCTATACATTTATGTCAAAGTGACATCAATAATGTGCATGGATCAACTTTTGAGCATGCAAAGTACTGACTCCCCAGTATGCTGAATACCAAACAATGAAAAAGCAGGATAGCAGTCTCAAATCAGCTTTGACATTACAGTTGAGAGATATTTTCAGGGCCAAGCTTTATAAGGCACCTCCTGACCCTGTACTTATTTGATAGGTATTGGTGTATAATAACCACACATGAAAAGTGTCAGAACCTAATATTATCAATATTGACGCACCTGCTAGAATTGGCCACTCTCTCTAAAAGGATTAAATATTGTATAGAGAAGTATTTTAAAGTGAACCTATTCTTCTTTTCACTATAGTATAACATCTGAAGCACTGAAGGGACTGTATCACATACAAATTGCTTATACCGTGAATGTAGTGAATACACAATGATTAAAAAGGATCTACATATTGTGTTTGCAGAATTACCAGTCTATATTAGGAGAAAAATGTTTTAATGTGTCTGTTGAGTCTCCTTCTTATGACATCACCTGTGGCTTGATATGCAAATAACACATTGCCCATTGAAAACCAATTCATTTGCATATCATGTCACAAGTGATGTCATAAGCAAGAAACTCCACATGTAAAACACATTTCTAGGCATTTGCTTGCAGCTTTGGTAGCACAATGTAAAGATCATTTTCTATCATTTTTATTCTTTAAATGCACAGTACAAAACCATTTTTAGGTGATACAGTCATTTTAAGTAAAAGGTTTCTAACAAGCCTGAATGTTCTGTTATTTCTCGTGAGATATAGGCAACATATTGAACTAGTAACCCATTTTGCACAGGGGAATGCTGGAATCTGCTTGTACTGCTTATGTAAGGTTAAGATGTGATTCCAGTATGGCCACCTTCATATTATGTTCCCATGGCGATTGTAGTAAATTTTACATGGATGGATATAATATTGTGAAAATTGGTTAAAATGATTGGTCTCCCTTAAAAACATACCGAAGAACACGTTGCTGAAAAAAGAAACTATCCTCACTCTCTTCGGTAAAGAGTTATGTTCAAAGATGTGCCATAATATATGAAAATGCATGTAAGAGCTAGGTGTAACTGACAGGCAGTCTGCAAAATCTGACATAGAATTTTGAAGGCTGAAGTTTAGAAAAGATTTGAGTTCCAAAATCATATGCCTTCATTTTATCTTTTAAGAGAAAAGGAGAAATCTAAAATATGACCAATTGCCTAGATTTTACTCATCCATTTTAACAATGAAAGCAGAGCTTTCACTACAGCAAGGTGTGTTAGACATTTTCCTTAGGCCACCATGCAGATGGTGTGTGAAGCCTGTGTGTGAAATGTAAAGATTTCCTATTGTTGGCCCAGCACAGATTAGCCTGGGTAGAAATGAGGTGGGGGTAGAAATGAAACATCAGCCAATGATAGCTAATTAGTGGGACGCCCCCCCCCCCCCCCATCCCGTTGTATGCTGCATGCATGAGTGATTAGGCCGTCTGGGTCACCCTGTCAAACCATGGATTATTTCCTGCTATAGAATCCCTCTGCTCCTACCAGGGGTCACATAGAAGCAGAGTTGTGTACTGACTAGGGTAATCACATGCCCTGGATTTCCTGGGACAGTCCTGCAATCGGAGTTCATGTCAAGAGTTCCGAGCAGTCTCAATGCAAAGTAGGAGGAGGCCGAGCCAGATAGGAGAGGCTTCTCAACTCACCAGATTCAGAAGATCCTCCTTCTCATGTGTGTTTTACTGTGTGTTTGTCTGTTTTTGTGACTGTGTGTGTATGTGTTTGTGTGACTGTGTGTGCATGTGGTTGTACTTGTGCATGTGACTACGTAGGCCATGGGAACCATTATGAACATAATCTAGAGGATAAATCAGCCAGGAATCTTAATTATTACTTGGGTAGCTTTGGACCATAGTCCACATGTAGCTCAGTCAACCATTATGATGGCTGGGCATCATGGGAATATTTCATAACATATCTAACCTTTCAAACCTTTGAGGATGGTTTAGTTCCAACAATGAAATCTGTAGCCCACAGCTGTCAGCTTACTACAGAGCGGCATTGGCAAAACTAAGCTAAATTACAAAACTATGGTGAAGGAACAGAAAGGTATAAAGAGCCTGAAAATGGGCAGTAAAATATGTATTTGATTAAAGTAACAAAATCCTTGAAAAAAAGGAAAAAAACATACAGTAGATGCCATTAAAATCAGAGCAGAGCCATTATAACAGAACACACAAATACATGTATATCTCCAAGAACTGTTTGTTGCAATGGATATTTAAGTAACTCCTCCATAGCTTTTGAACTAATGCATGGCTCACATAGCAATCAAAGGTTTATGTGTCAAAAGCCAACATGATCATTTATTGTAGGACAGGTTGCATAACAACTTTGATTGCTTTAAATGACTGTGGGCTATTTTCAAGGTGCATACATGCATTATAAACTCAATTTATATGTCATCAGACTAACAAAGATCAAAAATCAATATATTTCAATGACAGCAATATATACAAATATTTACATGAAAATGTTTCACTGGAGGCTGAAAAAAATCAGAACTAGATTTGTCCCCCTACCCTTGCAGTCCCCATTTCAATTTGGTATTCACTAACCATTTTTGTTCCATCAAGATCTGGCAAAGTGATCCGAAATGCTGCAAAGCGAGGTATGCCGAGGCTGAACTTGATGTTCAAATATCGAGGTAAAAAAAGAAACACTCTGATCAATTTGCCTCCAATTATATTCAAAAATTATTTGAAACGTGTTTTTTTGACTAGGTCAAATTTGACCTCCCAACATGACCCACCCAAAAAAAATTTGTGAATACAATTTTTTTATGTGTTTTATGTGTTTAGTGGTTGTCTAATTTTCTTTAGTGAATAGCTGAAGAATGTCAAATTAAATAGTTGCATAGTAGTTTACGTTGAAAAAGTTGTGTGTCCATCAATTTCAAGAAAAAAACAACTTATTTCATCAGTTTAGAATTCTGCTTTCTATGGAGAAACAATTCCTTCTTCACTCCAAAAAGCAATCAGTTTTGTCCTTGGATCATCAAACACTAAATAAAGCACTAAATCAATATTCATTCCTATACTAACATACATAGTTCTCTATGTTCTGTTTCATTTAAAAAAAAAAAGTATCTAGGGCCCTTTTAAAGTTATCTTATGTACTTGATAGCACCACCTATTTAATGCATGCCAATATCTTATTGGCCTTTGCAGCTGCCTACTGGCACTATGCACTGCTAAGTATATTATCTACAGTTACTCCCAAATCTTTTTCATTAGTAGATTTTCCAAAGGAAACATTGTTTAAATAATATTTTGAATGCGTCTACATTGAATCTCATTTGCCATATATCTGCACAGTTACCTGATTAGTCAAAATCATTTTGCAGTGAACACACATCTAATTCAGAATATATTGCCCTTCTTAATTTAGTATCATCAGCAAACACTGAGACATGGCTCCCTTTCCCATTGGGAGTTTATTAATAAACAAATGAAAAAGAAAAGGACCCAAAACACGTCCCCGAGGTACTCCATTCATCACATCTTTTCAGTCTGAGAACTTCCCTTTTACCACCACTCTGTTAGGATCACGTACCGTGGTACTGATGTGGAGCCCAGTTGCAGCAGTAACACACTTACAATACACTATATACTGGGTAGGACCATATTGGCACAGGTCCTCAGGAATGTAGCATTGGTATGAGTGCCCAGAAAAGGTATGCTATTTGTGGTACAGGTACTGATGAGGAATCCCAATAGAACTGGCAGGATACTTTTGGTTGTAGTACTTAATTTTCATCAATAGTAAAGTCACCAGTAGAGGCTATGTGGCGGACCTCTCCATTTTTAGCAGTAGACAGACATAGCCGGCATAAGGTGAAAGTGACGATCTCCATGGGAAACAGCAACAGGATTTCCTGAAGGTAAGTTTTGCTCAGACAGGTACCTTTAGAGGGAGAATTGTACAGGAACAAGGCAGGGTCATTAGTGAGCCAGATAGTAGAATAGTCACAGCCGAAGCCAGATGGTCGAGGGAGCCAGAGATCAGGATAGTCGGGTAGAAAATCCATGGGTAAGGAAGCCAGGTATCAGGGAAGTCAAAACAAGCCAGGTAATTTCATAAGGGAGTCCGGATACAAGTCGCTTAGGGTACAAACAGCACAGATAATTGAGCAAGGTGGATTTGGTGCCAGGGAAATTTAAAGGGCAGTAAGCCTGCCCACTTATGACACCAGGGAGTGACGTTGCCTCCTCATTATCGTGGCAACCGTGTGGGGTCTTAAAAAATCGGTGCCTCTCGCACCCATGTAGTCATCGGATGGTGGGTAGCTATCTTCAAGTGTGGAAGTGCTGGGCAGCAGCGGAAGATGTCTGCACATATCATGCCGACATCCTCCGGCTGCCCCCAATACCCACCAGGGAGATTGAGGCAGCCGGTAGGGGGAGGGAGGGAGGGAGGGGGAGAGAGAGAGAGGCAAGGGAAAGGGGAGAGAGAGGCAATGTTGGGGGAGGGAGGGGTGAGAGAGCCAGCGTTGGGGAGGGAGGGGGATAGAGCTAGCATTGGACAAGTCTGGGGGGGGGGGGAGATGGAGCATTGGGCAAGTCTGGGGGGTAGAGGCAGCATTGGCCCATAAAAGGAAATAAAAACATGAATTGCATTTTTTATATCATCATTTTTATTAAATATGAAAAGCAATTTTCATGTGAATATATACTACTTTTTCATGTAGGGTAGTCTTGAAATTCAGGCTATTAGTTTTTTTCCTTAAGGAATATTTAAAGTTTGGGGGGTCATCTTATAATCAGGGTCATCTTATATTCGAGCAAATCCGGTAATATGTCCAGCACTGGAAGGGTGTTCAAATGCTTTAGCTGTTTCAGGGTGATCCTAGAAAATCGAGACCAACATGTAAGTAGTAACTGAAAAAAGAAAAAAATAGCATTAGCACTCCAAATGCCATAATAAAGTAGAAAAATGTAATGGCAGAAAATCAAATCATGAGATAATGCACAGTGACAAAAAGTAAAAGGTGAGAAGAACACGCTTGACGCGTTTCGTGTGTTACCATGCTCAGTCATAAGTGTAACTGACAAAGAAACAAACATGCTATTTAAATGTGCACCAACAAATATGTGAAAAGGTCAAAGCAATCAATCAATTAGTGTTATATTCACAAAGAAAAAACTACAAGTGACTGCTTTCAAAACAAAGAATCCTAATACATCCTAATACATGATAAAAAATACCTAAATATATGTGTTTATGTAAAAGACATCTAAATGATAGTTGCAATAATAATAAACATAATGGATATCAAGTGCTCTTTTTATGTAAAGGATCATCCTAATACATGATAAAAGTACATAGATGAGTATTTATAAAAATGTTTTATAATAATTATACTTGCAATAAAAATAAACATAATAATTACAAATGAGACCAGTGACTTGGTGCATAATGTCATCTAATGTGTATTTGACCAAATCTATAAATAGACCATCTATTTAAATATATAAATACACATATCTATGTACTTTTATCATGTATTAGGATCTATCTATCTAGTTGAAGTGGAACATAGGAAAATATACAAACTTATATAAATAAATGATATTGCATTTTTGTTCCCTTCCTCTGCTTTCTGTTAAATATAATAATGGTTTTAAAATAAACACAGTCTCACTGTTTAAAAAAAAAAAATAGATGGTCTATTTATAGATTTGGTCAAATACACATTAGATGACATTATGCACTAAGTCACTGGTCTCAGTTGTAATTATTATGTTTATTTTTATTGCAAGTCTTATTTTTTTTTTTTTATAAATACACATCTATGTACTTTTATCATGTATTATAATGATCCTTTACATAAAAAGAGCACTTGACATCCATTATGTTTATTATTATTGCAACTATCATTTAGATGTCTTTTACATAAACACATATATTTAGGTATTTGTATCAGGATGATCCTTTGTATTGAAAGAACACCAGTCACTTGTAGTTTTTTCTTTGTGAATCTAACTCTAATTGACTGATTGCTTTGACCTTTTCAACTATTTGTTGGTACACATTTAAATAGCATGTTTGTATCTTTGTCAGTTACACTTATGATTAAGCGCGGTAACACGTGAAACGCGTCTAGTGCGTTCTTCTCACCTTTTACTTTTTGTCACTGTGCATTATTTCATGATTTTATTTTTTGCCATTACATTTTTCTACTTTATTATGGAATTTGGAGTGCCAGTCCAATATTCTTCTTTTTAGAAGAACAAGATTTGTCTTCCACAAAGCCATGTTTGCTCCTGCTAATGAAATACCTGTTCAAGATGACATCTTGAATATATTCCCTAAGCAAACATTCAAATGTAAAGCTCACATTTAGTTGCAGTAATTTAGATCCTTTCTTAAATATGGGCACCACATCAACTTTACCACAATCTGTGGGCACAAGACCTGAAATAAAAGAATCCCTAACAATCCAAAATAATGGCCTTGTCAGGTCCTGGCTTAGCTCTTTAAGTACCCATGGGTATATACCATCCAGCTCCAGGATTTTGTCTACAGTAACACCATTTAATTATTTTAACACTTTTTCTTGTGTCAGACAATCACATGCTTGCTCTGACTGTTTTGTAAACGTATTGTTCAGGTTCTTGTCCATTGGTTCTTCCTTGGTAAAAATAGAAGAAAATAAATTATTTAAAATACCTGCTTTATCTCTGTCCCCACTGACCATCTGAACCTTTTCAGATAACAAGACCCAACATTATCAGCCTTTCATTTTATGTCCTTTATGTGTTCAAATATTTTTTTGGGATTCCTCTTGCTGATCCCTCAGCTTTATAATGTTTGAATGGTATTTTCTATTTATTTATTCCCTGATTTACCTTAGTTCTTAGCCAAATTGAGTTGGTCTATTTTATTGTTGTTTCCAAATGGAATACATTTAGTTTGAAGGTATTCCACTTACCTTCTGTGTTTTTCCCAAAAATAATCAATTCAACTCAACAAGACCAAGAGATATATTAAACTTGCTAAAGTCTTTTTAAAATTCAGTGTTTTGGTAGGAACTATAATAATTTGCCCTTTTTCATTACTATAAAAGGATACCATGTTATGGTCACTAATCCCCAAATGCTTCCTTACTTGGATGTTACAGATAAGCTCTGTATTGTTAGTTATTACCAGATCCAGACAATCATCCCCTCTGGTGTCTGAACTAAAAATGTCATTCAACAAATTCAGAAACGTACCTCTTTTATCATCATTAGTTCCATTTTTACAATCTACTTCTGGGTTATTAAAATTCCATGGTTTGTAACCAATACCCACTAATGTGTTCTGTGCTGTGCTATCCCCACTGACTAGCTCCTCCAAGACATCCTCTACCCAAGCATATGAGACTCTCTTGCATTCCGGTGCAATCCATCCCAATTGTAGAGACTGTACCCCAAAGCAAAATAAGCACAGTACTCTAGAAACCCAAAGCCCTCCTTCTTTCACCAAGACTCCAGCCAAGCTCCATAATTTCTTGCTGTCTTTCTGGTGTAGCACATGACATAGGTAGTATCTCTGAGAACAATACCTTGGAGGTCCATTTCCTAAATTTCTGAGACTCTTTTAAGACTCTCCATTTTCCTCTTACTTTGTCATTGGTGCCAACATGGACCAAGACAGCTGGATCCACTCCAGCACCTCCCAATAATCCTTCCAATGGCACCCGGGAGGAAGCAATCAATTTGTTTGCTACGATTAAAGCCATACATTACCATATCTACTCTCTTAATAACATAGTCTCCTACCACCACAACCTGCCAAAGCATTACTTCCTTCTGGATACCACCTATGCTAGAGAAGATATTATCCTGGCTGTTATGACGAACAGCTATATCTAGCAAATTCACTTCTGAGTCTGCCTTCCCAACATCTTCAAGCAGGAGAGCACATTTGTTTGGATGAAGAAACTCAGGACTGGCTGTCATCTTCCTTCTCCATTCCCCACTACAGCCATGTCTAAAAGTCACCCATCTATGTTCCTGATCTGCTCCCAGCTGATCAGGCCTAGGTGACCCAGCTAAGCTCTGCTCAGTGAGCAAGAGACTACTCTCAATGTTTTCAATATCTCTCAGTGTTGCAACATGCCTCTCCGGAGCTCCAGTCTGTACTTCCAGAGAGGCCACTTGCTCACTTGATCAATCATACATTCTTAATCACAACCTGCTATACACCTGAAAACCTTTAATTCACAGATGTTCAGGAAAAGTTCCTATGGGATCCACTGGTTTAATTAACTGATTCCCCTTCAACCCACTAGCATTATGCCATTTGTGGTGAAATGCGTGAGGCTTTTATAATTTTTCTGAGACTCCTCTCATATTATTGGACATTCAGTGTGTGCTTCATATGTGCTTCACTAACTTAGTTTGTTCTCACAGTCTTGTGCCAGGATTTGTTCTATCCTGTTCTATTGTTCTATTTTATTGCAGGCCCAGATTTTATGAACTTCGGCAACACATCAGACTTTAGCATGCAATATCTCAAAACTCATCTTTTGCCTGAGAGAACCCTGTGGAGTTTTCTACTTCATAACTATCTCTAACTTATTCTTCTAAATATACCCTGTTATAAAAGAGATTATACATAGCCTGCTGCTTTACATTTATTGTCAAGCTATAAATAATTAAAACCAAGAGGGGATAAATTAATTGTAAAATATGTTTTTTTCTTGTAGTATGCCAAGGACCATGTTAACCCACTCCTCACACTTCCACTGATTTCTAAAAAGTGACAATAGAACAAGTACCAACAGTTACCACTCTCTGGGTTCTTGCTTTCTTCATCCTGGCTGTTCAGTAGTGGAACAAAGATGCCAGGTTAATAAATATTTCTAAATCCTTACCTCTCCTGAATCCTTTTTTTTTATTTATTTCTGAGGTCTAAATATCTCAGTGGATGGAGTAAAAGCAACCTTTGTTAAATTATTTAATATTTATATGATATAGTATTTATTCGCTAACCTTCAGTGTGAGAGGAGAGTAAATAAAATACTGGCATGTATAATTCAAGTTTCCATGCAGAGTGAGGTTTTAGAATATTCAAACACATTTCAAATGGGTTTTATTTAAATGGTAGACACACTGGATGTGTTGACATTATCTTATATCAGAAACATGACCTGTCAATGGGCTCATGCTTAAAAGAATTTCTATACATTATTCAAGGTTTATATATCCAGTAATGGATAGATATTGTAGATGGGAGCACATATGAAAATAAGCCCATGGAACATAATAGTAAAATAACTTTCCACAAATGGTGTTTTGCTGTCATTTTACTGTAACATATTGGACTATATAACAAATCTTTATCTGGAGTTCTTAAATAGAATTATTTTGGTGCTTATAGGCATGGAGCGGAAGAAAGAAAGAGAAAACCTGGTGTATAGCATTGTTATTACCATTTGAATGGCCGGATATACATAATTTTGAAATATCTGGTTCTATTTCTTGCTCTGCAGAGTACTGTTTAAATTGTCATGATAAAAATGAATTTCTTAGTCAGTAGTATTCAAAATAAAAAGCAGGTAGAATTTCCTCTGTCCTTTTACATATAAGTTCAAATGAAAAAGTATGATTCTAGACGCAAACAATTCCAACCTACGGGCTTAAGGAAATAGCCAATTGGAATATAACTACGGAGACTATTTATAAAGAGTAATTCAAGAGCATATCATTCAACAAATGAAGTTTAGAGGTAGCTTAAACAAGATTTATTACATTACCTGTTTAAAAGTGCAACTTAGCCTAATAGCCTCCTTCATGTAAAAAGGTACAGGATGAGTATTCCTTATCCAAAATGCTTGGGACCAGAAGAAGTGTGGATAATGATAAGATATATTAAAGCTTCTCAGCCCTCATAAAATACAGGAGTATTAATGCAAATACTGTATAGAGCAAATACATCAATTGTACTGTGATTTAGCTGTGATATGAGGCATTGTTGGGAACCTGCTGTAGGTGTGCGCACATGCCACTGTATTACCCTTTATGGTCACGGGGGAAATCTGAACATGCATGGAAAGGCTAGATTGCAGCTTAACTCCGTTGCTGACAATGGACTGCCACACACGTCCTGCAGTGGAATGAGTTTTCAAAATCAACGATCAGGAAAACAGCTCTGACGGTGCTGCTCTATTGCCTCAATGTCGAAGCAATAGGCAGCCTTGGATATAAACAGAGAATGCACCTATAACGGCTCTGGGGCACCCACGATCGCTCCACGGAGTGATATTGGGCGCCATATTGCAGGATGGTTTAGGTTGGGGTCAAAAGGTCAATGTAGGAAAAAAACAAAAATCACTATTTTTGTTTTTTGCCCATAACTCACAAAAAACTGCAGAAAACATGGAAAGCATATTTCTGAACTTGGGACAACATTTAGAAACTATTTATTATTTTATGATTTTTTTGTAGTAAATTATAATATATGATGAACAGAATGGTATCTAATGAAAGCCCCTTTTATGACGATAAAAACAACATATTATTTGTGTGGGTACAGAAGGTAAAGAAGAAAATGACAGCTAAACACAAACACCCCAGAAATGTAAAAACAACCCTTGTCAAGGTCAAAAAGTCTTGTCACTAAGGGGTTAATGGGGATGGACTTTAAATAAACTGTTGTGCACTTGCATTCTTACATTCTGATGGGTATGTGTTAAATTTGCAATTTTTGGCAAAATCCAAAATAAATTTGGATAACGGATCATTTTGGATAAGGGATTTTTTATAAGGGATACTCAACCTGCATATAAAAATTCAGCAAATCTTTGAGCAGACAGACACCGCATAATGATCACTATGATTTACTATGGAAGGCATGTGAAGTAATGGTCATGTTTTATAAGGTCACTGGATTATAGCAATTTCAAAATTAGGTTTTTGAAATTGACAACTATTTATTGCAAATATGCAGAAAAAATATATATGTCATAAATGGATAATGTAGCTCACAATATAAGTCACAATATATTAAATATAATTGTATTCTTATTGTTTTCACTCAATACTTCAAATTTACTTTAAAACATGAAATGCTATAAAAACAAAGCACCAAAGTGCTAATCCTGATAATAATACGCTGTTATTTATATAAAAGGGTCTTTAAAATATTAGTCACAATTAAATTACTGTCAGGTGAAATAAGTTGTCTACTATTATTAATTATAAGACCTGAAAACCTAACATTTTGATTGATGCCAGTTAATTACATTTTCATTTACAAGTAAAAATATTGATTTTAGGGAATAAATGAAACATTGCTTTAAATTCTTGAGAATGCTGTCATATGTAAGTGGTTTGACTAATTAGCAAAATTCTGAAAAATTCAGTGAGAACTGACACTAGACAAGAATAATTCATATCATAACATTTTTTATGAGATCTTTCATTAGACACATAGGTTTGTAATTTGCATAATTTACAGTTTTTAACATAATTATACGTGTCACCGAGTTTTACTTTTTTATCTGTTGAAATGCTTTATAATTTCTTTACCACCTGATGCTGCAATAAGATAATATTGACAATATTATCATGAAAAAAAATGAAACCTACAATTGTCACTTATTATAACTTGTTACTGTTTGGGATCTACATTTGAAGTGTTATAAAAGGTATTTAAAAATAAATGTGTGTTCCTTTGTTGAACGTGGGCAAGTGATAAAGATTAGAATGGTTGGTTTTTTTCCCCCCTATGAATTTGTTGCACTCATTAGCCTTTAATTCATACATCTGGCGTATTCTAAAATCAGAAAATGTGTGTCTAATACACAGAAAATTAACAGTAGAAGCACAGTTTGCATACAAATAGCCTGTTAAAATAAACATAAAGTTTACATATGAAATGAAAACATCCAACAGGAATGGATGTTCTAATACCTGCTTATTTGTTGATCAATCCAAAGAGTTGGACTGTCATGTTCTTTGCATTTTGTCTTTTTTATATGTATTGTATCTTTTTTTTATATATGTGAGTAAGGTGTTTTTTTAAGTGGGTAGAGATTTTTCTCTAGTCTTAGAGTGTTATTTAGTGGACTTTATTTTCTGGTTAGTTCTATAGTGTCCAGGTATTTTCTTTCTTTTCTCTAGCTCTAGCCATACGCTGTTGGGTTGTATATTTTAGTCTTGCCTCCAAATAATCCAGCAATCTGGCACCCTAACCAATGTGTTGTGTGGTCACTGCTTGGAGGGCTGTGTGAAGAAACTATGGACCATCAAATCAGCTCCTAAAGTAATTGTTTAATTAGGACGTTTTGTCTCCAATCTCCAAGTGACTTGAACAGTTGTCTGGAAAGCAGTCTGAAATAAATAGGTGATCTGAACTCCGCAACTGAATATTTCCAATATGAATTAATGCATGTATGTGATAAGCATGGCCAGCTACATAGGATGAGAGTAAAGGGTGCCCATCTGCCCTGGGTCTCATCTGACTTCTTGAGCAAGAAAAGCAAGTTACCCTACTTCCATCACTGCCATGTAGACTCGGTGCACAGATCCATTGCTTACTTAATCTATGTATTCCTGTCCTCTTGTCATGTTTCCAAAGCCTGAAAAATAGATAGAGTTGTCCCTATCAACAGATATGGTGATGTAAACATACAAGTGTCACACTACAAGCCTATTTCATTGCTACCTATTCATAAAAAGTGAGAATTGTGCAAGTATTGTCAATGATCTGTCTTTCTAACCTCATATAGAAGCACAAGTGAAAAGTCCATTGACCCTACTATGAGGTTAAACTGGCAAGTACTTTTTAAGTTCCATGCTAATTTACACTGTGACTGGCATGCTTCCCCGGGAAGCAAAGAGGCTGACTCTGTCTCCGACTGTCAGGATCAGCTCTGTGAGCTTAACTAGGTCCCCTCTATTAAATACCGGCTGTGTGGTAGCCCAACATGTATGTGTATCTGTATCAAACAAATAAAGGGAAATCCTTTAATGACACTTAAATAAACTAAGTTCAAGTGCTCAGGATACAGTGTATGTTAAAGAACAAGGCTTTCCTAAAACGTCATCAAATGGAAGACAGGATTTGCCTTATAATAGAGGAACTTTTACCCAATACAACTTTTATAGTGCTGCGAACATGAATTTCTAAGTGGCATAAGTATTTTCTAAATTTCTATATCAATTTACAAGTTATGTTTTGACAAAACATATCTTGCAGAATACCAGAAAGGCATTAAAATAAGTGATTCCTTTTCTTAGGGATATAAAGTCAGTGAAAATTGTTTAGCTGATTGTAAACAGTTGAATGTGAATTCATATTTATTAATACAACTTTTTTCCTACAGGGAATCTCTTATATTCAAGCTAATATGGTATATTATTTTATGTATTTATTTCTGCCATGCCTACATTTAACACATATCTGTTGCAGGGTTTTTTGGTCAACCTCCTACATACGTTCTCTTGCTGAGACATACAGCTGTACTCTGTATTTTAAATCTTTGAATTTTCAAAGATTAGCCAGTGCGTGGCACTAAGATCTTCCATGCCAATATGTTTCCCTTTGTCAAACATACGAGACATACACATATTTGAAAAGCAAATAATGCAAGCTTTTGCACCGAACAACTTGGAGCTGCACTTGCAATTAGGGTTGCCACCTTTTCTTCAGAAAAATACCACGCTTGCTACTGTTGCCATAGACTTAACATTGGTATGATGCCAAATTTTACTGGCCTGCCAGTAAAATACCAGCGCGTCCCAACTCTACTTTCAATTTAAGCTAACTATGAGTTTCTTTGGAATTTCTTTTCTTTGTTGTATTATTTTGTTATTGTTATATTCTTTTGCAAGGTGTTTTCCAACCCACAACCAATGATCACAGAAGCTCAATCTTCTACTGACATTTCCATTAAACTTGTTGATATGAAACAATCAATTTTACCAGACAGCATTGATTTTCCTTAGAACTGGGCATGTAAGATTCTTGGTCCAAAGATGTAAACCCACACAGGTGCTAATGGGAAGTTATAAATAATCCATTTGAAATGTAAACTAGCTGTGTGTGAAGAGAGCTTCCTTTTCATACATAAAGAGCAGCTGTATAATTATAATAGAATCATTTTTTTAAGGTAATAACAAAATTGCTGTGTCAATATGAAAAATAAAAAAAATAAAATAAGCAATGCAAATGCAAGAAATACGAGAATAAAATGCAATGCTTATGCAGATTTAGAATGAAGATTGAAGCAGCTAATTTAGTTTGGTAATAAAGTTTACAAAATAACTGAATATTACAGTGGATAATAATACCTTTGGTATTGGACTAATGTTTAATTTAATGTTCGTTCAATAAATTATGCCTTATCACGTACTAAAATACTCTACTGTTTTCCATAGACTTTTATAGCAAATATTGTAATTAACATCCAAAAGAAACTCTTTTTCTATAACTAAAAGCTTACATAATGGATTGTTTTAAAACGATGAACTGTTGTAGACTGTCAAAGAAATTGCAAAAGTCAGGCCAGAATAACTGTGTTGGAAAGCTGGAAAATGTTATCAACTGGGCTATTTTTACTATTCCATCGTCTCAATGCAGGACAGTGGGGGGGGTGGCTTGGGAAAGGAAGTGTCAGTGTCCTTCACGGTAGTGCTCTCAAAGTGACAACTCTACCGTGCATGTACAGAACCTCTGTGCAGGCACCAAATCAATCTTGTGGCCTGAATACTATGGAATGAATAATATCACAACAGCAGTATGGCAGGACCGTGTGGATCTTACCTATATTTAACCACTCATTGGCCAAAGGATGGACACATAATGAAACTGGTTCACTAAATTACATGGTCACTACTTATCTGTTAACTATTTCCACAGTATCTCAAGACATAAGCCATTAATATCATTATAATACAGTTCTATAAAGACACACACAACTTAAGGGTTAGTTGCAATGACCAACATTGCTCATAATGGACATTTATTGGAATTTATGATGTTCTGTGGATCGTCAAAGACATTGCCACAGACGCTGGCTGTCTAGTACTGGCACTTTAATTATCATAGTAGTTTTTTGATAAAACTAAGACAAAAGAATTGAAAATCAAAGTAGATAATTGCACAAAGCTGACACTGCAATGTAACCTACCCAAGAACACAATCTTTGTCACTCATTAAGCCCTTCAGCATGGGCATCCGCAGAAATTTTTTCAGGGGGGGGCATAATTTTACCGTCATCCTTTCTGCATCCTCACAGCACCAGATACAACACTATAGCACACAATATAACCTCTCAGCACCAGACACAACACTATAGCACACAATATAACCTCTCAGCACCAGACATAACACTATAGCACACAATATAACCTCTCAGCACCATATACAACACTATAGCACACAATATAACCCAACAGCACCAGATACAACACTATAGCACACAATATAACCCAACAGCACCAGATACAACACTATAGCACACAATATAACCCAACAGCACCAGACACAACACTATAGCACACAATATAACCCAACCAGGGCCGGCCTTAGGGGTGTGCGACCTCTGCGAGCCCGTAGAGGCACTGGATTGGGGAGATCAAAAGATCCCCCCTCACTAGTCCTCTGCTAGGGGGTGGAGCTAACCGGCTGAGGGGTGGAGCTCCGCCCCCACCCTGTGAAGCAGAGCAACGTCTGCTTCACGGGGAGCAAGAGAAAGTGCTGCTCGGCTCCCCATGCTTGCATTAAGCATGGGGAGCCTGCATTAAGCATGGGGAGCCGAGCAGCCCTCTCTCTTGCTGCCTGTGAAGCTGACGCTGCTCTGCTTCACAGGGTGGGGGCGGAGCTACACTGCTCAGCCGGTAAGCTCCGCCCCCTCATTGGATCAACATTTGCAGGCAAAGGGAGAGGGGAGAGAGACACAGAACAGGGGGAGGGGGGAGAGAGAGAAAGAACAGGGGGAGAGAGAGAGATACAGAACAGGGGGAGGGGGGAGAGCGAGACAGAACAGGGGGAGGGGGAGAGACAGAACAGGGGGAGGGGGAGAGAGAGAGACAGAACAGGGGGAGGGGGAGAGAGAGAGACAGAACAGAGGGGGGGAGAGAGACAGAAAAGAGGGGGGAGAGACAGAGGAGGGGGAGGAGAGAGACAGAACAGAGGGAGAGAGAGAGAGAAAACAGGTATGGGGGAGTTAGAGAGAGACAGACATGGCAAGGAAGAGGAAAAGGACACATATATACGGGGGGGGTGAAAGAGACGGGGGTGAAAGACGGGGGGCGCCGGGACACTTAAGGCCGGCCTTGAACCCAACAGCACCAGACACAACACTATAGCACACACAATATAACCCCTCAGCACCAGATACAACACTATAGCACACAATATAACCTCTCAGCACCACATACAACACTATAGCACACAATATAACCTCTCAGCACAGAAACAACACTATAGCACACAATATAACCTCTCAGCACCAGACACAGCACTATAGCACACAATATAACCTCTCAGCACCAGACACAACACTATAGCACACAATATAACCTCTCAGCACCAGATACAACACTGTAGCACACAATATAAGCATACGGCAACAGATACAACACTATAGCACACAATATAACCCCACAGCAACAGATACAACACTATAGCACACAATATAACCCCACAGCACCAGATACAACACTATAGCACACAATATAACCCCACAGCACCAGATAGACTATAGCACACAATATAACCCCACAGCACTAGATACAACACTATAGCACACAATATAACCTCACAGCACCAGATACACTATAGCACACAATATAACCCCACAGCACCAGATACAACACTATCGCACACAATATAACCCAACAGCACTAGACACAACACTATAGCACACAATGTAACCCAACAGCACCAGATACAACACTATAGCACACAATGTAACCCAACAGCACCAGATACAACACTATAGCACACAATATAACTCCACAGCACCAGACACAACACTATAGCACACAATATAACCCAACAGCACCAGATACAACACTATAGCACACAATATAAACACAAAGCAACAGATTTTTATATGTTTTATTTCTCCATGTTTGCCATCTCTTTCCCCATTATTTTATGTGTTTTATTCCTCCATGTCACTGACCTCTTTTCACCTACATTTTATCTTTTCTGCCCCATGTCACAATTTTGTCTGTATTCTGCTCCAATCAATCACCTCTTTTCATCCTCTATTATCTTTTCTGCCCCATGTCATCCCATTTTGTTTGCAATCTGCCTCCATCTATCACATCATTTTATCCTCCATTATCTTTTCTGCCCCATCCACTTGTCACCATGTTGATGTGAGCAGAGCCTGGTCAGAGGAGCTGCTCAGACTGGACAAATGGAGACCTCAGGGTAATGGGAGGGACCTCCTTGGATTTACCCCACTCTTCCATGTACCATGGTTTTTAAAGCTATTATAAGCTCTTCCTACCTGTTACAGAGGCTCAGCTATGGTCTCTGAGTATCTTCCCCTGCAGGCTCTCTTCTGTCAGTCATGCTGCCACATGGAGGGCTGAGGGGCGGGGCTATAACTTCATATCCCCGGGCACCCCTGTCATTGGCTCTCCATGCAGCATGACTGACAGCTGCAGAGACCTGCACCAATGTGGATGGGAGACCAGTATTACAGCAAGCAGAGTTGCAGAGAGCAACAGCTTTGGGTGCCACCTCCTGCCCTAGCAACTGGTGTGCAGTCCCCTAGGAACAACTAGAGGCTACATACTGAGAAAAAAATAATAATAATAATAAATAAATAAAAATGTAAAAAATAAATAAAGGGGAATTGCAAAAATCCAGGGGGGGGCAAGCGCCCCCCCTTGCCCCCCCCCCCTGCGGACGCCCATGCCCTTCAGGATACTGAGTATTTTTGTTTCAATGTTTGCTAGGGACAAGAGCCATTTTTCTATTTTAGCTATGCATATGTTTAAACAAAAGTGCACACTTGCTTCTTAAATTAATTTTTTTTTAGGACAGGTAGGGCTTGAGACCATTGTTGAGACTTAACTCAGTGTGTGCTGTATACAACGTAATAATGCATGTACAAATGAAAAATAGTTATTTTTACTGTTTTTATTACTTTCTGGGACAAAGTACATCTCTCTCCGCTTTGCCTTTGACACAGCGAGAGTGGGAAAAAAAAATGATAATCATTGTTTATAGCATTGAATTTTCAATTACTGCATCTGATCACTGTGATTAATATTCACAGTGATCACATGAAATTTATTTATAAAATAATGATGTTGGTCTGCCTAACTTTTAAGCCAACTAGTATCTACCCAAACCATTTACCCAAATTTGGGGGTGCATGGCTGTGGATTTTGACAAGGCTTTTCAAATCCTCTATGCAATTGCTGGGACAACTAGTCTTAGCAATTGCAGCTTCAGACTGAAACTTTTTTTGGGCAGTCCAGGCCTACCTCAATTTAAAGGCATCCTGAAACAGCTATTGGGAAGTACATTAGTCTTTTTTATTTTTGCCTTCTTGGCTAGTTTCCAGGAAAGCTATGTCGCCTCCAAACATCACAATCAGTGGCAATTTTAAATAACCATGTACACTAATGAGTGTGTGTATATATATATATATATATATATGTATATATATAAATATATATATATATATATATATATAGCAGTTTGGAGAACGGAGCACTCAGGGATTTGATGTCATGAAGAATCAGAGGTTTATTTTACAACAATCAACATTTCATTACACACGGGAGGGGCAGGGGCGACAGTCTTGGTAAAAGTTTCCTGTGTGGGACTGAAACGCTGATCTTTGTAAAATAAATCTCTGATTCCTCATGACATCAAGGTGTGTGTGTGGATTGTTGTGAAGGGAATAATGGCAGCACCAGCCATTGTTTTATGACATCTACCTAGGATATGTTTCGCAACAGGCATTCCTTGCAAGCACAAGTCATCTTTTTTCTTCAGGAGCAAAGGTGTAGTTTGACAAAGACAAGATCCAAGATCATCTTATTCAGAACCCTTGTTCCTCAGGCAAAATTAACCCCTTGGCGACAATGGCCCTGACACATCCTTTAGTGAAACAATCACTGACGATGCTGCTCTATTGCCTTAATGTCAAGAAAATATCCAGCAACGAAATTACGGCTCTGGAAGACCCACGATCGCTCCACGGTACCTCCTTTCTGTATAATTAAACAGGTGGGAAATCCCCAAGTGTATTTTATACCTCTCTCCCTCAATTCTGTTGTAATTTGTCCAAAATTTTTCCTTGCTGTCCTAGTGTGGTAAGACAGATCTTGAAACACGTTTATTTTTTCATATTCCTGTGGTCTGTTTTTCCAACTCATAAATGCTGATACAATTTCCCTTTTTGATCTATAGGATGAAAAAGCCACAATCACATCTCGTGGGAGTGATTCTGATAAGCCTTTAGGTCTAGACAGCCTGTGATATCTTTCCATTAATGTCTGTGGAATGTCAACAGTCACCCCCATTGCTGCAAATAAACCCAACATATACTCTTCTAATCCCTCTTGATTTACTTCCTCTGGAATATTACGAAGGTGTAAATTGCTCCTTCGTGCTCTGTCCTCTACGTCCGCTATTTTATTTTGCATAAGCTCGATTTTATTGGACAAAGTTTCTTGGGTTTCTTGGGCTTTGATCTCATTAATTTTAAGGGTTTCAATTTTTTCCTCTATATTTTTAACTCTATTACCCAGCAACATGATATCATTCTTTATGTCTGTCTTAGTATCCCTAGCATTTAATTTTATTTCTGATTTAATTAATTCCCATTGGGCTTCTAGAGCTTTCTTCAGGAAATCTGTTGTTATCATCTGTTCCTGTTCTTGTGAGGAGTCCAGTGTTTTAGAACTGGTTGTCTTTTCTGCTATACTGCTTTCTGCTCTGGGTTATTTACCCCTTTCTGCTGGGTTGGTGTGAAGAATTCTGCCATCTTTTTTTCCTTTATTTCTCCACCTTTCCTTTCCCTTTTAAGTAGGGGTTTCATTTTCTCTTTATTAACCATGATGTAAACTTATAAGTCAGTGATTGTCACAAACCTACCACCTGCTTATCATTTACCCGCTTTACCGTGACATACAGTGGTTAATATTTACGATTCAAATAGTTTCTATTCGACCACTGTTAACCTGCAGCTCTCCCAAGTAGCTGCTAGACACCTCAAACCTATCTGTAGTTCCCTGAGCTATTTTCCAGTTCCTTCACCTCTGTTTGATCACAATACTCAGGTAGCTACAGAATGTCTCAGCCCCGATAACTTGCTTATACAGTGGTTACTGCAGGATATCTCAACCTCCACCTGTAAACATACACATATATATATATATATATATATTTCCTCTCTTTTTTTTTCCCCTTCTCCTTCCCCCTATACACACTGACTTGCTCTTATTTACAGAAGCATATATACCACATATACAACAGTATTCAAGGGTCTGCAATATATATAGAACCTAGTTACCCTTTCTTAAATTATACCATAGTTCTTAATTAGATAGGCATAGTCTTTTTGCTCAACCGCTTCATCCGCAGTCTTCTTGAGGAGTTTGCGGAGTGTCTTAACTCCACTTGCAGTTCTCTAATATATAGGGTAGCTTTGTATATAGTAGCAAGTCCTTCTGTTTGACCCTTTTCAACAATATTTTCAGGGGGATACAAACAGTTTGAGAACTATTCGCCCTCCCCAATACCCCAGTGGCTCTTATTTATAGGAGTAACGCCTTCCTATTTAATCATATCTTCCAGCGCTACTCTCAAGGAGCTGCAGAATGATTCAAATCGAGTTATAGTTCTTCAGAGTTTGCAGTAGTTCTTATTTACTGAAGCAGAGGCTTCTTATTTAGCCACTTTTTCCCACCGTTCCCTCAAATTGCTGCCGAATTTCACTGGTAATACTGCAACACTTCACACTATGGACTTGTTCTTATTTCAGGAGATATAGTCCGTAAGTATGTCTACTTTTCATATTTTCCTCTTTCCCTTTTTCCTTCTTTTTCTGTCTTTCTCAATTCAAGTTATTTCCCTTTAAGCTATGTAGCAATTTTGTCAGGGAGCAGGATCTTTTTTGCTCAGTCACAATCTCTGCCGTATTCTCCAATATCTACAGAGTATCTCAATCCCAGAAATAGTTCCTTTCCGGAGTTATAAAGAGCAATGCAATGTTTGTTAAATCCAGCCCCACAGGTGTTAATATGTACAAAGAGAGAACCGGTATTTTAAATAACCTTACAGACTGCACAGTCTCTGGTGGTCGCTGGATCCTAGACCTTCCTGCGCTCCCGCGATGGGTCTATGTCCAGATTTTTATCCACTAGCTGTAGTCTGCTTAATAAAGGGTCATATATAGTTTGCAGTGGCTCTTAAAATCAGAAGCCCCAGATTTCATGGGGGAAACGACAGAGGCATAAGCAGAGCATATAGATAAAAAGAAGGTCTACTTATCGACTGGTGCTCTGCAGCTCTCAGATCTCGATCGCAATTATTCCTTGTTCTGGATCATTCACCAAACTCAGCATATAGTTCTCTTGTTCTATTCTGCAGTATTTGTGGTTGTTACTGCTCTGTTCTTCTTGTGGGGCTGGATCTTCTGGTTTGCCACTTTGCTGTGGCCATTTGCCCCACCAAAAAAGCAAGGAAAAAACGATCAGACTCGCTTATAGGTGGCATGGAGATCTTTGCCGCTTATCTCTTTGCGTTTCAGCGGACATCAAACAGCTTCAAAACAAGGTTTCAGACGTGGGGGAACGCCATACGGTCAGCAACTCCTACGATCCTGCGATCCCTTGGCGCCTTCAGCTGAGCAAGCGTGGCTACGTGCTCACGTCATTGCTCCTCCCCCCATCCTGCTCCTCCCCCCCCAGTTTTCAAATGCAACTGAGAGCAGCACATTTCAATCAAGAAAAATAAAACACAAATGTAAATAATTTCTATTCACTATACAATGAACTACAGAGAACTGACTAGGGCATAGCATCAGGTATCCAAGTAGCCAAGCTGGAAACTCCACTATTAACTCCACTATTTAAACAAGATGTTACCTAAAAATTAGTTACACTGGTAATATAGAGGGAAAAAATGTTCCATACAGAACTATTTAAGCAGAATTATAAAAACAAAAAATGCAGAGATGATGAGCTAAAAGTTTTTTAAATGTGACTGTTGTCTCCTGTCTGTGGCATCACCTAGAGGTCCATATGCACATTCAATATTTGCCACTGAAAATAGTAAGTTTCCATATTGGGCCACCAGGTGATATAATACACCGGAGACACCACAGCCACAATTAAAATACATTTGTCTCTTAATCTACATATTAGCTTACAATTCTACTATCACAATGTACATAATCATTTTTCTTATTTGGCACATTTACAATAAAAGCAATAAATATGATGGAATCCTTTTGTTGACTGGTTTTGTTATTTCATTGTCAGTTCACAAAAGTTCACTGTTTAGTGACATCTATCACGGGAAAAGTAAATTGTGGTTGTAGTTCAGAGCTACATTCAATAGACTTCTACATGAGGTCTTACTTCAACAATCATATGAACTGAAAATGCTAAATAAACAAACATGAATGGCAAATATTCCTGTAACCATAGACTTTGCAGCAGTATAGTTATTTGTGCTAGCGGTGATAATTATATCATATCAGTTACATAAATATACTCTATATACTAAGATCTGTTATTGAGGCAGTTGAAGTGAGATACATACACATACATTTTGTTTTCAAATTTTAAGACAGAGCCTTCACTAGATAAAAGAATTCAAACCCGAAGACATCACAGATTTCATCTCAAGAGATTGAAGTTGCCTCAGTCCTACTGGTTTTGAATGTAAACCATTTCTCCTCGGAGAGAACACAGGTTTCAAAACATGAGATTAGATCTCAACACATCAATAACCACTAGATCTCTGTAATCCTCTGGCTGGAATTAACCAAACCTGTACCAACTAACAGCTCTACAGCATCCTTCTGAGAGCTGTGCCTTTTATACTCTATTAGCTAGGTCAGCTCTAATGCTTGCATCAACTCCCAGGAGACAGGGCACCCGCTCATTGATTTTCAGCTGACAGAATACCATTTAATCATTTCTCAGATTGCAAAACAAAATGTTCAAAAGAAATGGGGAAAGAAATGAAGACTTTTGACTTAACCTACTCACTCCTGGCCTTGTACTTGGGGCAATAGGGCGTAAAAAACGAGAAAAGCTAATGTGTAGCTGAAAAAAGACTGGCAATAGTAAGAACTAGTTTTGTTTATATAACATGTAACTCCCCAAAGGGACTGAAGGTGCTTTGGTATACACTTAAACTAATTTTCAGTTATTTTTACCCAACATACTAATTTTACTGAAGGATAAAGGACTGAGCTTTCCCTGGCAAGAGTTTAACTTGTGGCTTGAGCAAGTATTGTAGTTAGAACATTTACCAACTGAGCTATCTCATCAGCTAGTTGGAGATAATCTAGATGACATGTTTACTAAGGTTGGATTAATTAACTTACCTTGCGTGCATGATGTTTATAGATCTTTGCATCTACGAAAAAAAAGGTAATTTGGGAAACTGCATAGTATACTGAATTGGGGAGGTTAGGCATGTGTAGATGTAAAAGTAGAACAAAGTGGAAAGTCAATATGTCTCATTTGCATATAATGCCACACGGTGATGTCACAGACAAGAGACAATACAAGATTATTAACGATTTTCTCTTAATCTATGCATTTGTTTTATATTCTGTTAACACTACAAACAATATTCTAATTACCTCAGATTCTACACGGGAATACCATTGGGTTAGCATTCCTTATTTAGTTTAGGGAAACTTGTTTCCAATCGTATTATAACTTGTGCTGAGCTTATAAGTAGAATCAGATACAGTAGTGTACAATGAAATGTAAAAATATACCTTGAAGGGCAATCATAAATTTACTAAAACCGAAATAATGACTAAAACTATCACCAAAATACTGTTAAATCTGAGACTGTTATCAGGTTGATCAATGTAAAATAGTTTTTCCCCTCTGTGTATAAATCTCAAACCTTGGTACACCAACACAAAGTTAGTAGAAAAGATTGTGAAGCCCAAACCCATGTGCATTCAAGCTCTAGCTGTGAGAGGAGGTTTTCTAAACGTTCCTTCAAGAAGACAAGATATCTTTCCATAGTTGGTTATTAACAAACCATTACAATTACCTGTAAACCTTTGTCTTTCAGAATGCATTCACTGGACAGTCATTCTGAGAATCCTCTCATCTGCCATTGAGCGATCACAGTCTTGAAGTTCATTAACAAGGTACGGTGCTGATGTTGACCTCTTATCTACTCTCAATAGAATGAACTCAGATTCGTCCTTGACAGAGTATCAATACATCAAATCTCACCAGACAGAATGCATGTTCCTCAACTCTGAAATAAACTAGATAGCTGTCACTGAACTCTCGGTGGAAACAAATAGCTACCAAACAGCAAATATGGCAGCAATATATTGTAAATTCTATACTGATTTGCGATTTAGTGCACTAAACATATTTCATCCTGAATTGTAGGTGTTAAATGTGGTGCAAATTTGCGTACTAAGGGATTATCTTTTAATTAATATAAAAATGCTATAAAACAAAATACATGATTGGTCCATAAGAAAATACAACATATTAAATTGCAATACTGAAAACGCAGCACCCAAGTTGGTTGGTGCAATCCATGCATATTGTATTTCACTGCATCATCGTTGCAGATATTATATAAAAAAAAAAAATGCAAAAAAAGTGGGGTCACTTTTATGTGATGTACTATACGCAACTATTCTACAACAGCTAATGCTGTTGCAAGGCATATCAAAAAATACTGGATTCTGATCAGCAAAACTGGAGTCTGATCAGCAAAATTAATTATGAATTTTCCTGACGCATGCGCAAGACAAATCAATGAAAGCTTTCAAGCTTCTCAGTGTAATCAGGTGGCAACTTTTGGCATATTGTGGTTCTCCTTCGAACAGACAGATTGCGTCTTTGCATGAACCTCATAAACTAGCCATGTCTTAAACTGAGTTGGAAGAATGTCGTGTTTGTGTGCTACATTGCTCTGATTACCTTTGAAGCATTACAACCTATGAAACGATAATGCGATGAAAGGTTTTGGATTTAACCTGTGCCCTGAAAAATGGGGTGCGACTATTATGCAGTGGCGTATGTGGTGAAATACGGTAGTTGAAACCTAATCCTACTATTACATTCAAGATGTGAGAATACCCTCATTGTTTTCTTTTAATGAGGCGGAAGGTGCGGCAATAGTACAATAAACAACCATTCAGGAAAGAGAAGAAATTAAATTAACTTATAATTCTGCAGTAATTAAAATTAATTATATTATAATATTATGTTAACCTAGGTTCCACCAGTTATCAAGGTAATTTAATTTTGTCTACCCAGCTAGATAAAAATATATTTAGCCACAATATGTGAGAAATAAATTGAATACATTTTGCAATTTATACATTACCAAATGGATCTTGAGAAGCTGTTATGGCAAGGCTTCAGGATATCCTTTAGGAATTAAAATGTGTGTGTCCAAGTTAGCATGAAACCCATGAGTACAAAATAGAGTTAAGATTTGTCAGTTTGTCAGGGTTTGCACCTGGTAACGTAGGTCAGGGTTGATGGCACTAGGTGGGACACACACTAGGAATAGCCCTGGAGGGCAACAGTACCAAGGGAGTAGGCAGAGTGATGTAAAATACAGTCCGTAGGGTCAATCCAATGGTTCAGTAGCTGGAAGATCCATAATAACAGGGAAATAGGGTCTGTAGGTTGGGATAGGAAGCATTGTAGAGAGACTAGCCACACTACAAGCTTGAAAATGAGCAAGCACTGTATGAACAGTGCTTGCTGTTTAAATAGGGCACCAGGACCTTAGCTCCGCCCACCATCCTGCAGGTCACCACCACCTTTAGCCAGATAGTGAAGACAGGAATAGGACCTGTCCCTTCTCCACACCTCCCGTGCATCCTCCAATGGGAGAATGCAACCGGGCAGCAGGCCACGCCCCCCCACCATCAGACTGCCACTTGTGGTGTGTGAGGCAGGCCATACTACAAGCCAGTTATGCAGCCTACACAGCGAACTCATGACCCCCTTGGCATGATGCATGGTGCTTGGAGTCTACACCAGGTAGGGTGTCCCTGCAGAAGGCAAGGGATGGAACCGGGGTCTGAACCAGTCATTAGATGACATCTGTAGAATATGTAATCTAATTAGTGTTGAGTGAACCCAAAACGCACTGTTCGGGTTCGTACCGAACATTACGGTGTCCATGCCACGAACCCGAACCAGGACATTTCACTGTATGTTCTGGTTGGAGTTCGAGGTTCGGCTATAAACCGAAAGTCTTTAAACCGAAAGTTATTTGGTTTCTAGACATTCTTTTCATAGAATAGCCAATAGCATTACATTTATTCTATAAGCCGAAAGTCTATAAACTGAATGTCTTTCAGTTTATAGACTTTTGGTTTATGGAATACATGTAATGCTATTGCTATTGTATAAATCGAACATAATTAAAACCGTCAAATACTGTGCTTACAGCGCACTTTGAAAAATTCTAATAGTTTTGGGTGCTAAATACTACATTTGCATCTTGCGGTGCACTTCATATCTGAGAGTCAAATAGAACCGTCAAATACTGTGCTTACAGCACACTTTGAAAAATTCTGGCTACCTCCTCCAGCGCCGCTTCCACCTACACCGCCATGGTCACTGCCTCCTCAACCTATGGGTCACTTAGTATAAACTGAAAGAGAATACCCTGCACTCCAACCCTCTCTCAAATGGATAATTATGTTGATCCTCCTGGCAGCCATGCTTTAGATTTAGATTTATGTTATTCCAAAGCTAAAATCAAAGATTCCATCTAGTGCTATTTTATGGCTCAGCTGTAATTTTAATTTGTATGTATTTTATGTTATTTTAAGTTATTTCCCTATCCACATTTTCTTGCAGGGCACTTGTTCTACTCTTACCCACATTTTACTTCCTTTTGCAGCCCTCTAGCCCTTTCCATGACTTTCTTAGAGGCATTTTAGTGGCCAAAAGTTCATGTCCCCATTGACTTAAAACGAACATCCAGGTGTCCACTTAACTCTACATCTAATGAACAAAATGGAGCCTGGCATCCATTTTGTTTCTACTGGTCTTTGCTTTACTGTTTTTATTTGTCTAAAATTCCTTATTTACTGGTCAGAGTAATCCAAGTCACCCCCTTTGCTTCACATTGGCAAATCAAAGCTATCTCATTATTGGAAACCTGCCGACTGGGTACAGGAACACTGCCCTGGAAGCAAGGAGTGGAGTTTTTACACACTGGCTGGCACACCGCTGGCCTAACTGCATGATAACTTAACTCATCATGCAGTCTATACAGTGCTTAGGATGAGTAATATGGATGCAAATAATTAAGCAATGAGAAAAGTAGGTTGCTTTCACAAAAAAACTGCAAGACCATGTAACTTGCAAGCATTTATGCTTTAATAGGACTTCATAGGTTTAAATATATTCAGATGACACATTATTGAGTCAGAATACATGGACTGACAGGAATATCTAAGTCTAGCATTAACTAGGAATAACAAATCAAACATGCTGGACATTTGGACAAAAAGAGACCTACCAACAGCTATTCACATATATCAACTGTCCACTTGTGTTAAGAAGCAATGACATTCTCAATACATTGAACAACAGATTTTAAAAATTTTAATGAATTGCCTTATTTGCTCAAATATAAGGTGAGCAAATTTTCTGAATACTGACCTTTTGGGTACAGTGGGCGCAATATGGGTCCAGTTGAAAAAACTGGTGCAAGGGCAATTCCTGTGGTTTACATTTGAGTGCAGTGGTAAGTTGATGGTGCAATATGGGTGAGGTGGCAAGACCATGTGGGTAATATTAGTGTATGGCATGTATAAGTGCTGTCATTCAATTATGGGAGAATGGCAGTGACAAGTCCTGTGGGTACAATATGAGTGCAGTGTCAAGTCATGGGGGTGCTGTGGCAAGTTCTGTAGGTGCTGTGTTAAAAAGTTTGGGGTCGCTTACAAATGTCCTTATTTTCCATGAAAACATACATGAAATGGGTTGCCACATGAATAGGAAATACAGTAAAGCTGTTAGGTTAAAAATAATGATTAAGGTTCTAAAGAAGGCTAGTGTAATGGATTCTTTATTATATAAATATATATGGTTTTATAATGACCAATTAGCCTTATAAAATGCTAAACTTGGTTTAGTTAACATAACATGCAATTGGAGTGATGGTTGCTGATAATTGGCCTCTGTATGCCTATGTAGATATTCCATTAAAATAACCCTTTTCCAGCTACAATAGTCTTTCACAACATTAACAATGTCTACATTATATTTTTGAGCCGTCTGATGTTATTTTAATGCACAAAATTTTCTTTTTTTTTCAAAACAAACTATTCTACAGCCAAAAACTGTTTTGCTGATTAAATAACTCATTACACTGGCCTTATTCACAATCTAAATCATTATCTCTTCCCGCTGCCCTCCTCCCATACATATCCAAGCTATGTGCGCAGCTAAGACCTGAAGTTACTCATGCTGATCGACAAATAGATGACATCTTCAGAGTAAGGAAAGCTCAGTGTGCCCTCAGGATGCACCCCGGGACATTGTAGTACATTTCCACATACTAGCTGATAAAATCACATATCTGACCATCAGTAGAAAGAAAGGACAGATCGTCTTTGACACGGACACTATTTACATCTATGACGAGTTGTCCCCAACCACTTTTATCTGGCATAGATTTTTGGCACCATTAACAGCTCATTTAAGGCAGCAGGGAGTTCAATACAGTCACTGTCCGTCAGTTTGGAGAATGAAACAGCAGTGATAAGCGATCCTGATGAAATAGCCTCATTTCTACAGGGTTTGGACATCCCACAGATGCGAGATTCAGGGTACCGACACGGTGAGCAACATGGCACCAGGAACATAAGGAGCTTCCACCGGATTACCTTATCTGACCCACTAATATACAAGGACCCGAGACTGTTTGGAGCTGAAACATAAATATGGGACTTTTCTAGTTCTTCCTCGCATTTATGATCTTTTCCCCCCCTCTGTTTGAAATCTTCCACAAAGGCACAACAGCTCACAGTGGTACTGTCCACAGTGAGAGTCTGCATGCTGGCCGCTAAGGTGGCAGGGCGGCAGCCCACTATTTGAGGAGCACTCTCTTGAGCTTCCGGTATACTCTCTCTTGGGATACCTCTACCCCTTTTAGTATTTTATACATTTTCTACCTCCTACTTTTCTATATCCCTATTTAGTCATTTCTACATCACTTTCCCTTACTATGTAGTGTTTATGACTCTGATTTAGTGCACTTATAATATAAATCGGCGTCCCTAGTTATTGTTTTCTCTATTTTACAACGGCCAATGAACACCCATGGCTTTTAAGAAGATTCTTAAATTGTGTTGTTGCACTACATTTGATTTTATATAGTTAATGGGAGGCCACAGTCATTCTCTTATTGCACTTAGTTTGATTAGTTTATTACTAATACTAAGAATTAATCTGGCATCACAGTGATAATTACTATAACAAGTCATTTATTACTCTCTTGAAAATGCATATTTTTCATTATGTTATTGTCTCATACACTTTATCCTGACATTAATGCTACTGTTATGTGATGTCTAATGGCTGATACGTTTTGGTACCTCTGTTTTTTTTAAATATAAAAATTCAATTTCAAAATCTTGAAAGTAAATCATTATCTCTAACCTTGTTAACATCTTGGCTATCTATCCTATTCATTTTGCAACTTTTTCCATGTATGAAAACATTGAAAACTTTCTAAAAAATGTCTAAGTGACCCCAAAATGTTGAACGCTTGTCTGTGGGTGCATTCTTTCTTTCTTTATTTATTTTACAAATCTTTATTGTTATTTATCCTCATATAAAACAATAACATAAAAAATGGAATAATTTAAGTTTCTCGATGCATACTCCATTGCAACGCCAATCTGACAGGACACAACATTGCATAATACTTGGGATGTGTGCACGGGGGTCAGCCGTAAAATATTAAAAAGTCATAATACCCAGTCAAGTTAGCAGGTGAAGAAAAAAACACCTTTCTCCAGCATACAAAAAAAAAAGAGACTTTAGACTAGGATTTCCAGTTGCGTACAATTTTCATTGCTAGAAAAAAGTTGGACCCCAACTGCTCCCTTAGCCTTGGGATAGGAGTTTACACCAAAATGTGTCAGAGCCAGCTCCTGTAGGGGAATAACAGTGACATTAAGGAAGGCGGAGACCCCAGCGAAAACCAATTCCGATGCTTCCCTCAGCAATTTGCAATCCCACCATATATGTTAGCAGTTCCCACAGCCTCCTCACCTCTCCAACACATTGTAGACATTGACAGATTAATCTTAAACATTATTTGAGGGGTTAAATGCCACCTAAACATGATCTTATATTGGAGCTCTTGTAAGTTCAGACAGTGCAATGTTATCTTCACGGTATTCCATGCGCCACTGCATACCTCCCATTCCCAATTCTGGCCCAATTCCATTTCCCATCTATTCCAGGCAAATTCTTGATTTAAGTCCTCCAGATTTTTTGACCTCTTTCTGTTTGAAGAGGTCCCTTATTCTCATATTTTTCCTTAAGGGACACTTTGAAAGATCCATCAGTTATTAAATAAGACCAACTTTTGGAACTGTGTTTTTTTTTTTGACATGTAAATATGTCAGGAAGCCTCAAAAGCTTAAGTACATTATGCTGCTCAAATAGAATATCAAATTATTAGGTAGACTGTAAAACTGTTTTTCCCTTTGCATATTCTATGTGTTATCATGCTGCCAACCAAGCCAACCAAATGGCCGACGGCCAAATCTCGTGATGTTTTGGTAGAACATCACGCTAGGAGACGGAGTCGCCATGACGTCACGCACCCGGAAGTAAAGCCCGCGATATTCAGATACTTAAGGAACCTACACAGTAAAGTGGTCACACGCTTAGAGGAAGCCTAAGGAAAGGCGAAACGCGTTGCGTGACCCACTGTACACCATTGATTTTATCCATTTCCAGCCCTGCCAAGTTTTGGGACTTCTTTATTTGCTGCAGGTTTGTTTACTGATTCGGCTGATTGCTGCATGAAAAGAAAGATCTGTAGTGCTGTTTTTCCAACACCCTATATGTAAGATACTATGTTTTATTAAAGCTGTTTGTACTTTACTATATACTGACTTCATCTTCACTTTCTGCCATCATATTCACATATGGCCACTGAGTGAGAAGAACTGAAGAAATCATTCCATTTGGATCAGATAAGCTCTTTTTCCTATTCACTTTTGTGAGTGCAATTAACCACCTCAGTATAGAATATTTCACACTGTATACAGAGTTGCACTATGGTTTTTGTCTTTTTTTGTCTTTCCATGTTCTGAGCCTGGTGGCGTCACCTATACTTTCAGTCCATGAAGGCAATTTAAGGCAATTATATATTTTCTTTTAATATACATAATTCTGTGTGTGGAAGATCTCCAGCGCACCTACCACCCTTGTTTACTGTTTTTGGAACTGTGTGCACCAGTTTACTGATATCGGAATTGGGGTCATTCATAAACAATATAGCCATTTAGGTAAAATATACGCCCTTATTAGGTTCATTCTGCCCCAAACCCCTATTTGTTTTTGCAGAAAATGTCTTATTAGCGGGGCATAGTTTAAGTCTAAGATTCTCTCAAATTTCTCAGGAACTATGATACCAAGATACTTTATGTATTTCTCAGACCATCTAAAAGGATATTTCATGGTTAGAAATTTAAGCGTATCCTCTTTTAACCAGAATGGATAGTGTTAATAATACGTCATCTGTGTATAAATAAATTTTACATGATCTTGAACCTGTATTTATTCCTGTTATTTCATCCAAACTCCTTATCCTTGCTGCTAGTGGCTCTAGGGACATGATGTATAATATTGGTGCCAGGGGGCATCCTTGTCTTGTCCTATTACTCACTTGGAACCACTCCCAGCTAAATCCCTGCCTTACAAACTTTGCTGTCAGATTTGTATACAGGGCCATGACCGAGTCAACCAGAGCACTCCTGCACCCATATGCCACCATTACCACCTTGAGGAAGCTCCAGTAGACTCGGTCAAACACATTCTCCACGTCTAAGGCCAAAATAATTGAGGGAATTTTATGGGACATTATGAAATCAATTAGGCCCATGATTTTCCGTGTGTCCTTGAGGTCTGCCTGCCCTTTACGAAGGCTGTTTTGTCCTGATGTATAATAAGGGGGATAACTAACATCATTTTCTCTGCAATTATGAATGAATACATTTTGGTGTCAATATTAATAAGTGAGATAGGGCGATAGTTAGAGATCTTAGAACCTTAGAATAAGTGTAATTACAGCCTGTAGCATTTCTGCGGGGAAAGTTCTGTTCTTCTTAATGATATTAAAACAGTTTGTCAAATGAGGGACTATCAGATGCAATAATATTTTTTAAAACATATTAGTATACCCATCTGGATCTGGGGCCTTTTTAGGTTTTAATCTGCCAATTCATTTCTTTACCTCTTCTTCTGACATTGGGGCATCCAGGCGGCACTTATGCGTATCAGTAATTTTACTAAGTTTGTGTGAATTATGCCTATTTTAAAAAATGTGCATTATCTATCATTTGGTCTGAGTGTTCTCCATGTATTCTAGAGTTTACATTTCCCCAGGGTACACTGGAAAGCTCTGGCCAGCCCTTTATCTGAGGAGTTCACTCTTTTATTCAGTGGACCTATTCTATCAATCTCAGGGTCAAAAACATGGTTAAAATCTCCCAATACTAAAAAAATACCCTGTATCCTATCTCAAATCCTTTCTAGTACTCCATTAATAAAGTGAATCTACTTTATGTTTGGTGCATGTGGGTGCAATCTTGAGCTGTGGGTGCAAAGGCAAGCTATGTGGGGGCAAAGGAAAGAAATAAAAACAAGAAATGCATTTTTTCATAACATTTATATTAAAAATAAAAACACTTTCATATAGTGCAATATTCACCAACTTACATTTTCATTAAGTATGTTTTTGCTTCCTTTGACTTTTTTTCTATGTTTGATTCATAGCCAGTATAGTCACATTGGTTGAAAATATAACTAATATTCTAAGGAAAATGTTGCATAACCGGATTGGAAAGATTATGCTAAAAAATGTCCTGGAGAAAAGTAAAATTCGCAAATATTATCAGGCAAGACAAATTCGAACACAATAGATAGAAGAAGGAATAAGAGCGGACAACTATGCCCTAAAGTCTGAAACAGGGTGATTTTCGTTTGGGTGCAAATATGAATTTTAATCTTGTCACTGTCAAAAGGATTTAGAGAGTATTGCAGATAAATTCTCAACAGCTCTTTAGTGTTAAAAATGTTCAGTGAAAATTCTTATGTTGCTTCAGTCCATGAATTATTTATGTCAGTCATCAATAAATAAATATTTTTCACTGTAAATTAACAATACTTTTTTCTTGACACGCATAGTTATATAATATATCTTTTTACACATTTAGCAATAAAAAATTAGTTTGGTTAATATTTCATTTTTTGAGAAACACAAGTCTAAAAATGACTCCGGATGTATCCAACGCTATCATTAAGTACACATTGCAAATAAAGTTTGCACTCTGATGGAACTTCAAGTGTAAATTTATTTGGGTGTGAATTAAATACAACCTATCAATTAACACAGACCAGTAAAACACAGCATAGCAAATAATAACAGGTGTTCCTAGAAGTGTATAACTGCTAATAAGAATATGATCGTAATATGTTGGCAAATACATTTTGCATTATGGGATAATTAATAAAAATACAAATTAAAAAATAAAAAATAGTAATTTTTGTATGCAAAAAATATTCTGTGGTGCAAAAAAACTAAATCAGCACTAACAAAAGGAAAAAACTTGTGTGGATAGGGTGAACAGCTTCACCTAAACAATGGGGCTTAACTCCTAACCATTCCAAAAGAAGTACAAGAAAGTGCATAAAATACACAGAAAGTCCGCTGTGTTCACAAATATTTAGTAAAAAATAATTTAAAAAAAGTGAAATTACAAGTGTAACAGACAATATACTTAGTGTCTAAACACATTGCAGAGGTTCCTAAAAAAAAAGGTTAATAAACACTGGAGGGTGGGGATAATATAAAAAATATAGGGAGTATAAAAATTTAATTGGCTCTTGATTTAAACACTTTTCACCCTGAGGGATTAAATATAGATTTTGATCTATTTAACTTTTTATAATATTTTGTTTTATTTTTTATTTACCTAGAAGTAGTGTTTTAATATGGGGGACTCTCTGCAATATATATTTACATACCCCTGGCTAGGTAGACAGTAAGCAGCACTTATGCAACCACATTATTTTATGTTTATATTTTTTCTTCCCTCTACCTAAAAGATTTCAGTTTGTTTTTCAATTGAGTTGTACAGTTTTTAGGTCACATTAAAGGTGGAAAAAGTTCTGAAATGATTTATCTTTGTTTCATTTTTTTACAGCACAGAAACCTGACATTTTAACAGGGGTGTACTTTTTATATCCACTGTATATATATATATATATATATATATATATATATATATATATATATATATATATATATATTCTTTATGGATATTTTTTTTAAAATAAAATGTACTATTAATAAAATAAAATTCTTTTATGTATTTTTATTTTTAACAAATTTTTCTATAATAAATTGCTTACATACTATTTTTATATATGTGATTCAAGGGTCCCCAACTATAAATGCAACTGTAAATGCCAATAACACAATGTGCCTCTGAGAATAACTGCCAACATGTAGCATTGAGCTGAGAAGTGCAACAGTACATGATATATATACGTGTATATGTATATATACGTCCCCATGGTCCTCAAGGACCATGCTTTTCAGGACGTATATTTACATCCATGTGTGTTAAGGTGTTAAATTGTTTTTGGTTGAACACTGATATCTAAAAAGTGTATTACTTCTCAAGGTTAAATACTTGTAGGGAACATCTCTATTTAAACCAGGTTAATGTAACTATTGCATCACAAGGAGGTGGGGTTATGATCCTGTTTGATCAGGTCAATCTCCTCTTTTTGTGTTGGAAGGCAGGTAAAAAAAAGTTGCACACAGCCACTTAGTGCTGCCCACTAGTGATACACAGGAGCCAGTAAGAGAGCAGGGGTTTATCTTATGACATCATCATGCCAAATTGAGACTTGCTGAAAATGTTTGGAGAATGTTGCATCATGGGTAACATTCTAAACATGGATGCTGGCGACAGACACATTCAAACATGAAGAAAAAAACCATATAGTATTATGTATGTGTTTGTTTTAAATGCACAGGTAATCTAGTTGCATCTTATGTACGTGGTAATGTCCCTTTAAGCCCTTTATAATCGATTAGAGATTGGCATTGTAGGAATTCAGGCTGAAGCTCTGGTTCTTAAAAAGTACAAGATTATATGTCTCTTGCAGATTGTATTCGCCCATAATCACCATGAATCTATCACTCCATTCCTTCTAAAACCATTTTCCTCTGAAGAGGTTCTTGTGGCCTAAACTCTTTGGTTCTGGAAAGGTGGGCATCTATGTTAGTTGCACTGTCTCTTTGTGGAGAAAGAGTTGAAGGAAAGTCATGCTGTGTAAAGGGGGCAAGCTGTTCCGAAAGATCCTCGGTAAAATGTACAAAGGGAAAAGCTTCCTGCTTTGACACACTTCTATTAAATAAACCATTGGATATGTGATTGAAAAACTTGCAAAGGCTGATTCCTTAGAATCACAGGTCATCGCATGGTTTTATCCCTATTATTAGTTTACTTGCTCTGAAACTAAATGATACATTCCTTATTGTAATATTGTACATAGTGAATGTTTTCATGTGTTTATATTTGTGTAAGCATGTTTGAATAAATAAGATTGGGTTTTGCCCTTTTAAAACACATCTACATTCAAATGATCTACCACTGTGTGAAGTATGTCTTTTTCCAGCAGTCCGTGGTTGGCTTACGTTTTTACACAATAAATTATTCACAAAATGAACAAAATAGAAATCAATTTTAGGTGTTCCGAGTTATATATATATATATTTTTCGAAATCCACTTAGCATCCTTACCTTAAAAAAACCCTGTAAACCCACTTGACCAGGTAAATGTATCAACATAATACTTTCCTTATGATCTTCCCTGGGCTCTCCTCACCCTTTCCATCATCTTGCTTCCTGCTGAAAACTACTCGTACACCTGACCCTCCATACTCACTTTGAGTTTAAAAAATAGCTGACCACTTTGATTTAATCCACTTCCGCATGTTCGGAGAGCGCCTCTACCGTTGGTTTAGGTTTGTCCAACAGATTACTTCCCCAACTACTTGCTTTAATGTTTTTTAACCCTACACATTATTTTGGGATACAATGGATTATTATTAATAATAATTATATTCATAATAAGTGAATTAACCTATTGTCTACATACATATGTATTGCAATCTATTTACATGAAAGAGTAACACATATTACAGCATAGTATATAGATCTTCAAATGAGCATTAAAAAGATGGGTTTTGGAATCTCTGCAATCTAACTGTGAATTTCTACTATGTATGTTGATCCATGAGAAGAAATGCATCAGTGACTGTATTTTACAGTGATGGAATCCACAGTCTCCAACAGCTCCATGATCTTACAGAAGGGAAGTTGTGCAGTAACTTGGTGTGTTGCCAGAATTTGTGAAGAACATTTCAAAATAAAAGTAGGCATGTCATACTGAAACTTCACTTACCTTTTAATAGGCCTCAAATGTTATATAATATGAAGAGGGTTTGTAACAAAACCCCTTGTTAAGCTATATATTTGCTGCATAAGAACGGAGAACAGAGACTATTCGTGTGGTTTCCTTCATACGAACAATTTACATCCAATGAGGGAAGGCACGAACAGTTCCATTCGTGCATTTGACAACTAATACAACAGGAAAATAGACACAGGGACTGAAATCGTGGAACTATTTTGAGCATACAAACATACGAACAATCGGTCATATCCACATTTTTACTAATTTCTGAACATCTGGTCCAATTCGTGCCATTTTTGGATATGTTGTTCCCATGAATGGATTGATTCTGAAAATGTAACTTTTGCTGAAATCCCATGCATAGTTTTGAAGTTATAATACATGTGAAAAAGTATATTTTTTAGCTTGGAGATAATTGAGCTGATACAAAGTTTAACTCAATTATCTCCCAGGCAGAGGGGAGGAATGTACTGTAATTACTGGGTGTGTTTCTATTGTAACATTGTGCCTGATTGGCTGCTGTACTTGCATTGTTGGTGCCCCTCAAGGTCCAGTGGGTGGTGAAAATACTGTAAAATCCTGCATAAAAGCAGCAATAAACGCTCAGTGGAGTCAGTTTTTACTTCACCCTTCAAAACATAGCCTTGTCTCGTTCTTGAAAGGGAACCTGCCCAGCATAAATCACTAGCTCTTTTAAGAGCTCTGCCTTACTCTCCACTTGGATCCAGCAGATGGGATAAAGCAATTCCACTACTGCACAGCATCTTGCCAGGAAGAAGGACGTCCCCAACGGCTGATACCCCCTTTCCCATTGGGTAGCCGTAACAGGGTTTTAATAGTTGAAGGAGTAGTACCATTTTAGCCATGTAAAAACAGAAAACAAGTAGTTAACAAGTAAGTTAAACTGATACCATTTATTGGCTAACTGAGAGTTTGGTTGCAAGCTTTCAAGACCAAATTGTTAGGTCCCCTCCTCAGGCATAAATGAGGTTTAAACCAACTCATAATTACATAGAACATTCTTTGATGCCCTATATTTTTCATGCCCCTTTTTTAAAGCTGTTAACCATGTTTTGTAATTAGGAATTTGGTTTTAGCATCATGTATGCCTCAGGTAGAGACATAAAAACTTTGTCTTGAAGGATTTGGGACCATAAAGAGTGAACTTACATGTGGTAAGGTAATTGCTTCTAATCAGTAGAGGTTAATGCCAATCAACTTTGAAACAGAAATATATGTACAGAATGAAATATTCTGCTAGAGACACATGCTGTGTGATGATTTTGTCAAATAGCCAATTAATAACTGAATAAAAGGAGATAATGATAATGGATTTAATAATGCAATAATAATAATGACATTTTTATCACTTGATTATAGACTGCCTTTATCATAAATGATGCCTTTCAAAAAAAAGTTACATTTTTCATATCATTGTGTTTTCTTTTTATTTGTAGGAAAACGTTTAATTTAATGTTGTTGTTATCAAGTGAAGTACAAAAACACAATAAGTACGGTTTATCTTTCAAAGGGTCCATAGCAACCATAAAGATAAAAAAAATAAGTCCATATACACAGCAAAGAAAAATGTAGCACAAACAATAATAAAGTCTGAATAGCCCCAAAAAAATAATAAAGAAGCTGAGCTAGGTAATAAACGAAAAGAGGTCTGGGTAAACCCTTGGGGTAATAAGGGGAGAAAGTACTGCTGGTGTCCGATAAGTGAGTAGCATAAGTCCATAATCATTCATAGGTTGAAGCATATCAATAAAACAGAAGGATAAAATTCAGCGCTAGATCCGTGACCAAGCAGCACCAACCTGTGTGTATCTCTGCAAACACACGTGAAAAATACACACAAACAGAAAAACAAGGGTGGTAGGTGCGCTAGAGGTCTTCCACCCACAGAATAATGTGTGGTAAAAAAATATATATAATTTCCTGAAATAGCGATTCACTTCATGGACTGAACATAAAGGTAATGCCAACAGTCTCAACACATGAAAAGACAGAAAAAGACAAAAACCATAGTGCAGCCCTGTAGGCAATGTGAAATATTTTATACTAAGGTGGTGAATTGCACTCACAAAAGTAAATAGAAAATAGAGCTTATCTGATCCAACTGGGGTGATTTCTTCAGTTCTTCTCACTCATTCAATGGCCATATATGGATATAATGGCAGAAAGTGGAAATGAAGTCAGTATATAGTAGAATACAAAAAACTTTAATAAGACATAGTATCTTACATATACAGCGTTGGAAGAGCAGCACTGCAGATTTTCCTTTTCATGCAGCAATCAACCGAATCAGTTAACATATGTGAAGCAAGTAAAAGGTCCCAAATCTTGGCAGGGCTGAAGATGGGCTAAAGTCAATGGTGTACAGTGGGTCACGCAACGCGTTTCGCCTTTCCTTAGGCTTCCTCTAAGCGTGTCTCTATTATATGAGGATCAGTTTAACAACTCCCACCACTGTTCTGGCAGTATAAGAACACAATGATTTTTTCAAATACAGGAAAACACTGCAACCTTGCTAAAATGGGACTTGAAGGATGAAATACTTATTTTTCAAAGTCAAAAAAAATGATTTGGGTCCCCCAAAGGGGCAATATTGCTACTTACAACCAGTAGATAATCTAATTGCACTATACTTGACCACAAACAGCAGGGAGCTGCATAACTGGACTACTGGACAAAGATACAAAAGAGTGGCTTGGTAGAACCTCTCTACCTCATGTACAAGTCTGTTCTAGTTTGTCTAGCTTAGTATGTAGTGCCCTTCTATGCTCTGTACCTAGCGCTACATGAACTGTTGGCGCTATATAGGTAAATGTTGATGTAATGTAAGACAGTTGAGTCTGTATACAAACATTCAAAACCCAGCTCTCTGCTACCATGCTCCTCATCCCTGATAAAGATATGTGCCTGGTAAGATTCAGGAGATTAGGAAATGGCCCACTGCATTTAAAGATGGCAGCTTGGAATACACAAGTACAATAAAGTGAACATGTGCGCTAGTGACCAACACTAGAAAAAAAGAGCATTACCCTTTTCTATGAGACGAAATACTCAGATATTATGCAAAGGGAAAAAAACAAAAACAATAATAGTGTAGTGGAATACACAAGGCCTGAGCAGGGCTAAGATTACCTTGAATCGTTCTTAGGGATTAGAAATTGAATCAAGTGGCTAATAATGGATAACCTCATGAGAGATTATTTGTATAATTGAAAAGTACAATTTCCATACTCATGTAAAGAGGAGCGCAGTCTGCAATTTGTGGAGTTAAGGGAATACGTTATTCTGAATGATTTATTAGTTGTTTATTTTTTTTATTGTTTTTTTTGGGGGGGGGGGGTGTAAATTATAGAAGAAAATAAATAGATAGTTGAGGATATAAAGTTACCTAACAAAGAAATCTTCAAGTATCTGAGTGTTAAGGGATACTTAGTCAAATAATCTTAAACTGCCTAAATGTACTTTCTTTTGAAGATTAGACCATAGATCGGATTTCCCGCAAAGGACAAAGAGCAAATAGAGTTATCTATTGAGATATTCAGAGAGGATTGTATTAGCATACTTTGTACAGTGTACAGAACAGTACACTGCTTACATTTGGCAAAGACTAATTTTACAGTCATCAACCAATGGTATGTGGTTCATGGCCATTTGGCCAAAATGTTTGGTGGCAATGTGGCCTAGTACAACTGTTTTAGAAATATTTGAATAAGTAGATTTCTAACTTCAATATCATCCAATCTAAGAAAAATTCCGGTGTTAAAACTAAATTCATCAAACATAAATTATTGATTTTGGTACACAATTTTTTACAAAAATCAATAATTTATGTTTAATGAATTTTGTTTTAACACCGGAAATGTTTTCAGATGGTATGATAGTGAAGTTAGAAATCTACTTATTCAAATATAAGCGGCCTTCTTATTAATTATAGTGAATAATTGTCGATCGACACTTTCACATACATGGCATGTGGTCAGAAAACAGTGTATCTATCAACTTAAAGGGACACTGCCACTTACATAAGATTTAACTAGATTAACTGTGCATGTAAAACAAACACAAATATAAGAGATAGGCCACTGTTTTTTTCTTTATGTTTTAATTAATTGCATATAAATGTAAAAAATAAAATTATCACCCGTATCCATTTTGAAAATTTTACCCATGATGAAACATTCTCCAAAATCTTCCAGCAAGTCTCACTTTACAACTGTGGGCAGGGGTTGCATGATGATGTAATAAGATACAACCCTGCTCTCCTACTGGCTTCTGTGTATCAGTGGTGGGCAGCACTAGGTAGATGTGTACACCTTTTTTTTAACTTGCCTTCCAACACAAAAAGCACATCTTTCTGGAAGAGAGATGAGATTGACCTAATCAAACATGATACGCTCCCTTGTGGTGTAATAGTTACATTGCCCTCCCATTCATTGCAAGTCCAAGGTTAGATTTATGACTTATAGACTGCATTCTATGTTTCTTGCCCCATAGTGGGATACTAGTGCTGTAAAGTCACCGGGGGGCTGCACTAAAAAACACTATATTTAAAAAATGAATTATTAAATAAACTCTCATAACAAAAACAAAAGGTATTTTTGAAATCAAAAATGCAAAATAAAAAAATAAAACCGTTTCAATTTTTCGTAGAAGTGTTCCTTTAAGATGGAAAGAGGGATTCAGAATAAATTTAAAAGTGTCCCAAACAACTTTAATGAATGGGTGAAAAAATGACTGTAAAGTAGAATACAGACCAGACCCACCTGAACACTGAACAGATAAGGGGAATGTAATGTCCATTCAATATTTTGTATACAATTATGATATATATATATATATATATATATATATATATATATATATATATATATATATATATAAATGAACATTTTCTATTGTGTGTTTTTGATAATTTTATATGATAACAAAAGTAAAATAAAAAGGTATTAATTAATAAAATTAAATAAAAAAAATGATTTAGAAAAATACTACTTTGTGGTAATGAGAGATTGGATGCTAGACTTTGGTAGAGCTGTGAAAATGTGTTACCACTGAAAATGTACTGATGAAAAATGGATCTTACTCTTCCACTCTTCACCCAAAATCCAGTCATATGACTAAAATAAAATTTATTGAAAACAACAGAAAAAAATAGAGCAAGATTAAAAAAAAACCTCACGCATTTCATTTAATCACACGCCTATGAGACCACAAGTTTGAAATATTGGACACTTTATGCTGTCATCAACAGAACTAAAAATGTTATTGAGTTACTGGTGTCCAATATGAAAGCTTACAGTGAGCCATAAAAGTGACAGCAGATGCTGATTTGTTTTGTGGCATAATGTATAAATCAATGAGCCTGCCAAGAGGCATATATAAAATAAAATCCTCTGAAGACTTGACATCAGACCTTCTAATTAATTGCTATTCCTCCAGTCAGTTTGCATATGCTTTTACCGTGATTTTGTTGGTCACATGAACTTTTGATAATTATTTTTATATTTGTCATATCATTGATCTGTTTAGTAAATACATGTTTATATAGTTTTGAATTTCAGCACCATAAGAGTTGTGTAATATTATTACTTCTAATGTGACAGATCTGTAATTAATCTTGCAATGTTGTTTATTCCCAGATGATTACACTTCCATGGAGCATTTCCTGAGACAGTTCACCAGTTTATATTTAACGCGGCGCCAGATTGATAGAACACTTTTACTGTACATGTTTCTGTTTAAGAATATTAACCAGACATACTGATATTAATGTATGGTGTGTAAGCAAAGTGGCTGGCTGAGTATGATGGAGACATTGGTTCGAATAATAATGTTATGGCTGATCGGTGTAAATAATAATGTAAACTTGTCATCTTTTATTGCAACTGCAGTAAAAGAAACAGCAAGTATAGGGCTCATGTAGAAGATTCGGTGGACCCTCTTGTACTGTGGTAAGAGCAGCCATGCAACTACATGTCGCCAGCTCACCAATGTTGGTGGTATTTGCTGACTGGAGTTTACAACTCCTCCATTAATAATTATATTCCTCTTTCCACAGTCCATGTGAAGAAGACATAGGAGGCATTTGTCGGCTTCCTGCTTGATTATTGTTATTACCCTATGACCCAATGTAAACAAAGAAAACAAACAGGTAAAAGCTAGATCTGGTGCCCTGATAACTACTAGGGGACTTTCGGAGGTTTTGCAAAAGGAACCACATTATAATGGGGTTTACCCTTCAAAGACAGCTACACATTCAGCATCCATAGTATGAGTATAAACTGGCATGTACTTTTGATAATATATAGCTGTACACCTTACATGGGCGCCTTCTGTTGATCACCTGGAAAAACGAGGGTCGCTGTCTACAATCTAGCAGACAGAGACCCCTGTTACATCTAGACCCCGATCAGAAGAGTAAATCCATTGTGTATCTGTACAGATACATGTTGGGTTTACTTGGATGAAGGGGACATGATTGTTTAACCCCATCTAAGGAAGCAAGGGTTAAAAAGGTGTATTTGTCTTTTAAGAATAGTTACTACATTATTATTATATTATTCTATATTTACCTATGCACAATGTTTTATTATTCTTTAAAATTAATATTTGGAACACAGCAGGAGCTTTAAATTCCCATAATAAAAAGCACACAATATATCTGTAAAGTAGTTATTTACAAACTCTATCTACTTTGTTATGTACCTTTCACTTACCACATTCAGATAATCCTGCAATGTTTTAGACATATTTTATTTTTCTTTGGAAAACATTCTTTAATTATTTATTTGTTGGACTTTACACCTGTCCAACAAACCCAACCTCTGTGATTATGGTAAGAGGTTTTAATATATAAGAGCAAATTACAAACTCAATAAATTAATAAAGCGATTGGAAGATCTTAGTTCTAAAGCATAATAGACTTGCAGGCCCTCTCACTCAAAGAGTTGTATTATTTATTTTGTATGTCAATGTTAATGGCATTATATGCACTGTTATTTATGTTCCTGTGTGTCTGGGACAAGGTCTCTGAGACACAGGTCAAACTGTATCTACATCCCAAATCAAATTACTGCACTAAGTCTGTGTTATGGAATGTTTTGTATGTTTAGTAAATGAAAATTGAACATAATAAACATTTAAATAAAAAAATTTAAAAAAGTTCTAAAGCAAGACTAAAAAAAGTTGCATTAATTTATGCTAGAAAATGGTGTCTCAGAGGAAATATCACTACATTATATAAAAATGTGAAGAGCCAGTACAAAGAGCTCTAAAGTAGAAATGTAAAAGGATTGAACTTGATGGAGTTGACAGGGAAGGTGAGGATATCTCTGAGTAAATGTTGACCCTGATTGTCAACAAGCCTACTATTAAAAATATTCTAAATTCTATATGACTAAGTATAGAGGGTGGGAAATCTAGAAAGTACTATATTGGATAAACCACAATAAGGCTACTCACTTTTTTAGAAAGGACAGAGTAATTAGAAATGGGGAGGGATTTGTCTAAATGTAAATCCTAAATTATTATTTTTTTTATTTTTTTTTATTTAGTTCTTTTTTTTTATATATACAAAACATGGCACTTGGTAATTACATAATTAATATCAATATAGAGTATAAAGTGCTTTCATAAAGACAACATAAACAAAATCAATATACAATATAAAGTGCTAGTATAGAAATACATGAGTATTATAGTTTTAAAGAGAACCTTACTTTTTCACGCATAGCTAAAGGATATATTACATTTTCCAAAATTAATGAATATATTAAAAGCATAATAGGTTAATGACACTTCGGGTACTCCAAAGATATTCAAATAACTTAATTAAGCGTGCATTTATAATTCAGTGGGTCTGGAGATGTTTTTCCCAAAAAGCCTATTCATCCTATCTATCCTTAGCTTCAAAATACATCAATTCATTCCAACTACCCCTATATTCCATTCGAGCTACAACCGAGTCATTCACCCTCTTTTCTCTTTGTATTTCCTTTTTTAAAAAGTGTTGTATTAATAAAAAAGACATTACAAACGTGATTCAAACAAAAATAAAGATTCATTATATATATTGGTGCCCCTTTCTTTCTTTTCCTCCTTTTTCCCTTCTTTTTTTTCCCCCTTCTTTTCTTCACCCTTTTCTTCATCCCTTGTTTCCTCTCTAGTCTCTTTTCTTATAATTATGCTATCCTCTTATTTATTTCCCTGCTGGATATTTATTGTTTGAATGCAGATTCATTCGCATTCACTGTGGCCCAACAAGTGGGGGTGAGGGAGGGGGGGAGTCGCGCCCGCGGAAAAACATTTTTTTTTGCGAAGAGACATGTCGGCCCAAACGCCATCAGGGTACAAGCTTTATCCGAGTATATCTAAACATTGGTTATATATTTTCTTGATGTTAATTAGTTTTTCTAGCCAGGGTAGATCTTTTTCCATTTTTATTTGATATTTAACTTGGTTTATATACTGTTTTTTCTCAAATGGGTTTTGATCCTTCCATTTTCTCGCTATTATTATCTTTGATGCTACTAAGCAGTTTAGGATTAAACACCTTTTCTCTTTTTTGATTTTCTCTAAGTCTAAATGTAGTAATGCAGTGCGTGGATTTAGTGCTATTGGGTTTTTTTCCCAATACCTCGATTAGTTCTTCTGACCATTTCCATATTTGTGTTACCCTAGGGCAGTTCCACCAGATATGCATAAAGGAGGCTTGTTGAGATCCACATCTCCAGCAACTTTGTGATTGTTGTGGGTATATTTTATTAAGGATTTTTGGAACCAAGTACCATCTATTTGCAACTTTAAATTGATTTTCTTTTACGTTTAGACAATGGAAAGTCTGATTGAGGTATTTACAAGCGCTTTCCCATTGTGGGATTGTAATTATGGTTTTTAAATCTTTTTCCCAAGCTATTATTGCTGGAATAGTAGCTATTTCTTGTTTTGTTTTTATGTAGTCTCTACACTTGGAAACTATTTTGTTTATTTTTTTATATGTAAAAATTTTCTGTATCTCTCTAAGACTTCCCGAGTCCTCGTGCAGGGATTCACTCAAAAAGTTTTTAATTCTAATATATGTGAATATTTGTCTCTTTGAGAGATTCAGATGTAGTGCTATCTCATCAAAGGATTTTAATTGGCCGTTATTTAAGATAGTAGCAATAGGTTGGTCTTCAGCTGTTTCCCATCCCTTCATATTCATTTCTTGCATGTTATAAGTCAGAGATTTTATCTTTAAAGAGGGTAAGATCTTTTTTTTTAACCCTAATTGTCTTTTCATTTTATCCCATTCTGATATAGTTTGTTCTAGGATCATTGATCTGTTCTTAATTCTGTTCATACTTCTTTTATTGCTATTTATCCATATAAAATATTCCAATCTAGGTTTGTTTACATTCTCTGCCTCTAGGTGGTACCATGTTTCTTGTAGCATATCCTCTATCTGTAGCTTAGCTACATGGGCCATAATGTTTGCTTGGTAATATTGTTGGATTGATGGGTATGCCAGGCCTCCTTCTTTTGTGGATTTTGCAAGAACTTTTAAACTAATTCTTGGTCTCTTCCCTCTCCAAATATAATTCTGGAAACTTGCTTGCACCATTTCTAACCATGGCTGGGGGATTCTCAAAGGAACCATTCTGAAAAGATAAGTCCACCATGTTATTACATATGCATTTATGGTATTTATACGGCCCCACCAGGATATCTCTGATTTGTTCCACTCGTGTAATTTCTTATTTGTTTTTTTAAGCAGTTTCATAAAATTTAACTCCATTATATTCGTGATTTCCTCTGCTATTTCTATTCCCAGATAGTCAAAATGCTTTTTTGTCCAGTGGAAATCAAAAAAAATTTTCAACGATTCGACTATTGTTTCTTGAATGTTTTTTGGTTGGGCTATTGTTTTGGTAGTATTTAATTTATAATTTGTTACCTTACTATATTTATTAATTTCCTGCATTAGGTTTGGGAGAGACTCGGTGGGTTTAGATAGAAAAACCAGAACGTCGTCTGCATACATTACCAGTTTAGAGTCTCCCCCTAGACTTGGGTGCCCATGTATCTCCAGGTTATCCCTAATTCTAATTGCGAGAGGCTCCAATGTCAAAATGTATAATAGAGGAGACAGGGGGCATCCCTGTCTCGTGCCATTGGTCAAGGGGAACCATTCCGAACATAAATCCATCCCCACCACTCTAGCTCTAGCAGAAGAGTACAATATCATTATCGCCCCGTGAATCCATCCCTGTATTCCAAAAGCCATGAGAGCTCCACTGAGGAATCCCCAGCTGACCCTGTCGAACGCCTTCTCGGCGTCCAAAGACAGGGTCAGCAGGGGATCCCCCGTCCTTTCAGACCGTTCGAGTATGTCGATCAGGCGGCGGGTGTTATTGCATATCAATCTGCCAGGGACGAAACCCACCTGATCTCTATGTATTATTTTTGGTATCACTCTATTCAATCGCTCCGCCAGGATGGCTGCGTACAGCTTTACATCCACATTTATTAGGGATATAGGTCTGTAGTTGCCTAGGTCTGTAGGATCCTTCTGCGGCTTTAATATTGGGATGATATTGGCACTTAGGAGCTCCTTAGGAATGGAAGGGGAAATGGCCATCTCATTAAAGGTTACTACCAGTTGAGGGGCTATGTAATCTCTTAGTTTTTTATAAAAGGAGTTCCCAAAACCGTCTGGGCCAGGTGTTTTATGGTTTGGTAATTTATCTATTGCTTTTTGTACTTCGGCTAGTGTAATTAAGTTATTTAACTTGTTTTTATCTTCTTCTGATATTTTTGGGATATTTATGGATTCTAAGTATTCATGTATCTGGGGTTTTGTACCTCCCTGTTCCAAATTGTATAACTTTGAGTAAAAGGTTAAGAAGGCTTGAGCAATTTCCTCGGGGTCTATAGCTATTTTTCCACCTTGATTTATTTTGGTTACTCTGTTTCTTGTTCTTTGTTTTTTTAATTTGTTTGTTAGTATTTTATCAGCTTTGTTCCCCTTATAGTAGTAGTTTACACGAAGTTTCTGCAGTTTAATGTTAGTATTTTCTTCTATCCTAGTGTTTATCTTAGTTTGAAGGATTTTGATGTCTCTCATTTTAGTCTCGGTAGGGAATATTTTGTTTTCTGAAGAGGCTCTATAAAACTGGATATAAAGTTCTTTTAGATCTTTTTCTTTGTTTTTTTCCATGCGATTTTTCCATTTTGATCAAATAGCCTCTTACCACTGATTTATAAGCGGCCCATACTATCGTGTTTGTAATCTCTTGTGAGACATTTTCGATAAAAAAATGTTTTGTCTCCTCTCGGATATATTGTAGATTTTTATCATTATTCAATAAATACCCTTTCAGTTTCCATGTTGTTTTATTTCTAATCGGTCTCTCGCCTACCTCCCAAATGTGCCAGCTATGGTCTGACCACGTATTGTCTGTCAAGGTGATTTTTTTGGTGCTTCTTATTGTTTCTGCGTTCCCTAAACAGAGATCTATTCTAGCGTATGATTTATGTGGTTTGGAGAAATGTGAATAATCTTTTGTATTGGGATTTAATAATCTCCAAATGTCATACAATGCATATTTATTGCATATAGCATTCAGTTTTTTTGATTGTCTAATTATGGCAGGATCAATATTGGCCTCTGTAGAGAGCCTCTTGTCAAGCCGCGGGTCCATAACAGTATTAAAATCTCCTGCTATTAAAAGAGTACCTCTAGTTATTCTATCTACTATTTCCATAATCTTTGCGAAAGTATTTGTTGGAGCTTTATTTGGGAGATAAACATTCACGAAGGTGAATTGTCTACCATCTACTTTACATACAATGATCATATATCTATCTTCCGGATCCGCAACCTGACAGGAGACCTCCACTTGAGAAGACCATAGCTACCCCTCTCTTTTTTTCCGTTTTCATGGAGGCATGTATTATTGTTGGGAATTTCTTCCCTCCCCATGTTTGTTTCAAATCTTTTTGCCAATGTGTTTCTTGGAGGAAGCAGATTTGTACCTGTTCTCTTATTAATACATTATATAGAAGCTGTCTCTTTTTTATTGTATTTAGACCCTGAGCGTTGACCGACATTATTCTCACCTCCGGAAATCCGGCCATGTCTCTTCCCAAGGGCGCAACACCCCTCCCACCCCACCCGGCCACATACCACCACAAACATTGGGTCCCTTACCACATTTGTCTGTGGGCGACCCTACACAAAACATAATACATAACAACATCGTCAGGTATACACAGGGGATATCCCCTTGGATTTCCACAAAGGTTCTGAAGAACAGGAACCTCCATGGAAAATCCATCTCTGTGGGATCTTGTCTAAGATGAGTCTGAGACACCCACACAAAGCAAGGCCTTCCGCAGGACACCGAGAATCATAAAACAAAACAAGAAAAATAGTGATTATGTTCCCCATAAATTCCACCTAATTACCGACCCCTTCCCTCCCCACTCCTCCCCGCCCACCGCTCCCTCGGACCCGTTGTTTTGTAGATTATATCCATCTCCGTTTCTCTACTGATGTTCACTCCCCCCCCTCCCTTCTGCTATTAAATTTACCTTAGTGATTCTACCCTATCCCTCTAAATCTCCCTCCCTCGCCCCCCCCAATTATCCCTCATATTATTAGATGGAACACAAAGAACAAGAAGAATATTATTCTACTCAAGTCTCCTACTACTCCCTAAGGAGGATAGAGTGGTGTATAAGTGTAATATCCTGTAGTTCGAATGAAAATGATGGGCTGACTGGAGTAGCAGACGCAGAACAAAACAAAAGAGGAAAGGACAGGACAGGACAGGACAAAAAAACAAAAAAAACAAATGGGGGAGGAGAGAGAGAGTGTTTATGTGTGTGTATACTCATAGTGGCTTTATATTTGTGATAATATTTTCATATTAATTATAACTCTATAACACAGGCGGGGAAAAAAAAAAAAAAGTTCTTCCCTTCCCCCTCCTTTATTCCTTTCCCTTCCCCTTTCCCATTCTCCCCTCTTGAATTGACATAAGGTATGATTGTGAATTTTGCTATAATCATTAATCGCCCTCTTGAGCATCAAATTTGCCCAAGAGGTTGGTGCTTTTAAACTGTCCCTTCTGTGCTGACCTCTATACCCCCCCTCCACTCCCCACTCGCCCCTAACCCACCCTCTATTGGGGTGCCTATTAGAAATTGTGCTTATGTGTAAATTATGTATTGTCTATAGGAAAAAAAAAAAACCCGTTATACCCTACCTTCATCCCCCTCCCGCCGTGCTCCTATCCTCTAATTGTGTATCCTCTATACCTTTCCTACTCCCCCCCAACCGCCTGTCCCTTTCGCTCCCTCCTCTCCTATGAGCTCAACTGGAGTTGCCATATCCTATAATTTTTGTGCCCATTCTATTGCCCTCTCAGGAGTATCAAATATGTTAACCATATTGTCATAATGTATTATCATTTTGATGGGGTAACCCCATCTGAATTTTATCTCTTTTTGTTTCAGCAATATAATAGCCTCGCTGAAGGATTTTTTCTTTTGCCTGGTGGCATACGAGGTATCAGCGAGTACTATAATGTTCTTATACTGTCCTTCCTTGACTGGTTTATCTCTGTATGCTTTCATGACGAAATCCTTTGTCTGGTAGTAATGGAAGCAAGCAATAATGTCTCTTGGAAGATCCGATGGAACATTCTTTGGCCTGTACATTCTGTGACATCTATCTAGGAGTTCATCATGTCCGTTCATTTTTAAGCCCAGAGATTTGAGATATTCCATTAATATGTTTCTAACGTCTTCGGTGTTAGCTGTTTCTGGGAAATTTCTGAAACTCAGGTTATATCTTCTTGAGCGGTCTTCCGCTTCGTTTATCTTCTGTTCAATTTGCTGCACTCTTTGTGCTAATTGTTGGTTGGAGCTTTCCAGTAGGTGTATTTTTGTTTCTTGGTTGTCAGTTTTTTCTTCGATCTTTGTGATCTTTTTTGCTAGAGTAGTTATGTCATCTCTTATTTCTTTTGTGTTGTTTGTTATTTCTTTCTTTATTTCTTCCAATATTTTTTGTAAGCTTGAATTTAGTATCTCTTGGGTTATAGGAGGGGGCCCAGGTCTGTTCTGTGCGGCAGGGCTTTCTGGGGGGTCATCCACTACCGAGGCGTTTTTATCCAAACTGTCTCTTTTATTTTTGTTTTGGGGTGAGAAAAAAAGATCCGAGGCACCCTTATCGTGTCTTACCTCTCTTTTTTCTCTTTTTGCCAGGGACTTGGTTTCCAACCCTTTTTTTGATGCCATTTCCTTCTTCCCTCTCTTCTTCTCACTACTATAATCCTTCAATTAGTTATCACTTTTTCCTTTCCTTTTCTTTTTCCTTTTCGTTTCTCCTTTCTTTCTCCCCTTTCTCTGGTTGCTCTCTCTCCCTCCTGTATCCCTATTCCCAAGTATTTAGGAGTGTGATTTTGAGTATTTACTTTATCTCTCCTCCTTCCCCTTTAATGTATCACCTAAGATTTCTATGTGAGAGGTGTGACGTTTCTCAGCTGCTTTTATTGTTGTAAAGCTGACTTTTATCTTAGATATAAGTGTTTACATTCCAGCATAAATCGTTATTAAGCAAAGGCAAGAACTGAAGCAAGATCTCTTACCCGTCTTAGTTTGCTGCTTGCTTTCAGGTTATACAGTGGGACTGGACGTAGCTCCAGGCTTCCCGCCTGTACACTCGGTACAGCTGTCCTTGTGTCTCTCAGCAGCTCCGGTAAGTGATTCCTTTTGGTATTTTTTTCTTATTTTTTTTTTCTTCCCTGTCTTTCTTCCTTCCTCTGTCCCAAGTGTTGGGTTTTTATTTCGACGTCCGCTTCTGTGGGGTTTGGAGTTTAAGGTTTTTTAAATTGGCAGGGGAGACGCCAGGAGGGAGGGAGCTTACCCAGGAGGTTTTTGATGAAGTCAATTTTGCTCGGTTTTCAGCCGGTCTGTAGTGGAGCTTTATTTTTTCTTGCCCGGAGCGGTTGGACGGTGAAGCAAGGGAAGGCCGGTCCGTTTAGCGCATATTACCTATTTTATTTTCCGGAGACAGCGTTTCTCGTGTCTGTGCCCTGCGGATTCAGCCCCCGCCTCTCGTAGCGCGTCGCTCACGTCGCTACGTCATCCTCCCCCGTAAATCCTAAATTAAAGCCCAGTATTAAAGAAGGTGTGCATGATGTAACTGGAACTGATGTGGAGACAATGTGGGTGGAGATAATCATAGACACTAAAAAGAATCGCACATTACTTGTAGGTGTATGCTACAAGCCACCAAATATTAGCATTGATGGAGAATATCAGCTTTTATTACAGATTGAAAAGGCTGCAAATATGAATCAAGTTTTAATCAGGGGAGATTTTAATTAACCAGATATAGATTGGAATTGTGGAATAACTAGTTCAGCTAAGGGCAGCACTTTTCTGAACCTGCTTAATAACAAATTTACTGCACAATTAGTAGACACCCCAACTAGAATGGATGCCTAATAACAAATAATGAGCTTATCTCAAACATCCAAATAAAAGAACACTTGGGGAACAGTGACCATAACATCGTTGTGTTTGAGATTAATGCAAAAAAACAAATTGGTCCCTACTCCACCAAAAAACGTAATTTTAGAAGGGCCAACTTTGATGGACTAAGGTTGAACATGTAGACTGGGAGGGATTGTTTTCTGGACTAAACACAGAAGACAAGTGGAATTCAAGTGGACAAGTGGAAAAGGTAATTAAAATGGCTGAATTGGAAAATGAGAAAAGGAGAGTAAAACTAACTCCAACATTTTTTTTATATACAAGTATATAAATGGAAAAAAGTTATACGCAGAAAAGGTTGGGCCCTTGCTATCCCAAAAGGGAAATTTGGTTAGTGAGGACAGAGGGAAAGCAGACATTTTAAATACTTTTTTTTCTTCTGTTTATTCTAAGGATGAACCGATGGATGAGCCCCTGCTACCGGAAGTTACGGAACAGTCACCGCAAACATGGGATTGGCTAACACAGGAAAAAGTGCTTAAACAATTTAAATCTGTTAAGATAGACAAGGCACCAGGGCCAGATGGTATACACCCAGGGCTCCTTAGAGAGTTAAGCATCATTCTGGCTAGACCACTATTTTTGATCTTTAGGGAATCTTTCAGTTCAGGTATAGTGTCAAAGGACTGGCGAGATGCCATTCCAATATTTAAAAAGGGATCAAAATCTCTGCAGGTAATAATAATTATCTGTAGTGGGGAAATTATTTAAAGGATTGCTAAAGGGATACACTCAAGAAGACATCTTGAATCAGAGTATAATTAGTAAAAGTCAATATGGTTTTGGGAAAGACAGGTCTTGTCAAACAAACTTAATAACGTTCTATGAAGAAGTCATAAATATATATATATATATATCTAGGTGTGGCAGTTGATGTGATCTATTCAGACTTTGCTAAAGCATTTGATATAGTTCCAAAGAAAAGGTCACACAACACATTGAGAGAAATAGGTTTGGAGGGAAATGTATGTATTTGGATTTAAAATTGGCTAAAAGATAGAATGCCAGGGTATTAAGAACAGTACCTTAGGGGTCTGTTTTAGGCCCTCTTTTTTTAAATTTGTTTATTTATGATCTCCCAAGTTGTTTTGAGGGCCATGTCTCAGTGTTTACTGATGACACAAAATTAGGTAAGGCAATACAGACTAACCTTGATGTTTGTTCTGTACAGGAAGATTAGGATAGAGTGGGGGACTGGACAATCAAGTGACAAATGAGTTTCAATATTGACAAATGTAAAGTTATGCATTATGGGAAAAACAATAACAAAGAAAAATCTATTTTAAATGGTATCTCCCTAGGAAAAACTACTAATGAGAAGGATTTAGGAATAATTGTAGATAGCAGACTTGGCAACAGTGCTCAATGCCTGTCAGCAGCTGCAAGGGCCAATAAGATATTGGTATGTATAAAACGAGGTATAGATTCACGGGAGGCAGATTTCATCTTGCCTCTTCACAAGTCAATGTCAAGACCTCACCTTGAATATGCAGTACAATTCTGGGCACTTAAAAAGGATATTATGGAACTAGAAAAAGTGCAAAGGAGTGCTACAAAATTAATAAGGGGATTGGAGGATCTTAGTTATGAAGAGAGATTTAAAAAATTGCATTTATATATAGTGTCTCAGAGGGGATATAATAACATTATAGAAATATGTGCAGGGGCAATATAAAGAGTTCTCCATTGACCTGTTCATTAACATAAATGTACAAAGAACAAGAGGTCACCCCCTGAGACTGGAAGAGCAAAGATTTTCATAGACATCAAAGGAAGGGATTCTTTACGGTAAGGACAATAAAGTTATGGAACTCACTGCCACAAGAGGTGGTGCTATCAACTACAATAGATACATTTAAAAATGGTCTGGATGTTTTTTTTGTTTTTTTAGAAAAACAGAACATACAGGTCTATTAGAATAAGCATTAATAATAGAGCTTCTTGATCCACGGAGAAATCTGATTGCCCTTTGGAGTCAAGAAGGAATTTTTTCCCCCAGTAGGCAAAATTCGAAATAGCTTCCATGGGTTTTTTTTGCCTTCTTTTGGATCAAAAGCTGGAATGTTAGGTAGAAGGGTCAAACTTGATGGACTTGTGTCTTTTTTCAACTTAAATTACTATGTTGCTATGTTACAATAGCGCCATCGCAAGTGACGTTATAATAGATTTCTGCATAATACTTTGGTTTGGTGTACTTTCCAGCACTTTAAAGCATATTCCATCCTTCTATAGTAAATGTATAGTATCAACATATTTTTTCCACCCCCTTTCCATGAATAAAATATTCAGAGCTTTGCACATCAGCAGTCTAAATGTATCAGATTTTGCTTCTACAATAACCACCTAGCTTGGCTCCAACTCAAAAGGTTTTAAGAATTCGAATTAGAAAGTGCTGATGAAAATATAATAGCATTACCAATATGAGATGAATACTTTGGAATGAGGCTTGCACACAATGTTGAAACAAAACTATCAGTGGTTCTGCACGGTATTTAGTTTATAGTAAATGGGAAAGCAATCTGTGTGCTGTCTGGTTACAATGGAATAAGAAAAGGGGCTTGAGAGCATCCCATCTCCATGCTAAATGTAATGGATCCCATCTCCTTGCTAAATGTAATGGATCCCATCTCCTGGCTAAATGTAATGGATCCCATTTCCTTGCTAAATGTAATGGATCCCATTTCCTGGCTAAATGTAATGGATCCCATTTCCTTGCTAAATGTAATGGATCCCATCTCCATGCTAAATGTAATGGATCCCAACTCCATGCTAAATGTAATGGATCCCATCTCCATGTTAAATGTAATGGATCCCATCTCCTGGCTAAATGTAATGGATCCCATCTCCTTGCTAAATGTAATAGATCCCATCTCCATGCTAAATGTAATGGATCCCATCTCCATGCTAAATGTAATGGATCCCATCTCCATGCTAAATGTAATAGATCCCATCTCCATGCTAAATGTAATGGATCGCATCTCCATGCTAAATTTAATGGATCCCATCTCCATGATAAATTTAATGGATCCCATCTCCATGATAAATTTAATGGATCCCATCTCCATGATAAATATAATGGATTCCATCTCCATTCCAAATTTAAAATACAGAGAAATCTCCATGTTTCCCATGTGCAGATCCCTAGCGATATGCTGCACCACACCTCACAAGCATAGACTGAAAGAAATCCTAGATCACGGCCCCCTAACATTTAGTTTCTTTACTACAAATGTCATGATCTGCAATGTTATATAGATGCAGAAGATATATTACAAATGTGTACAAGTTGATCATTTGATTTTTTTTTCATGCTTTGTAGTAAAAATGCTGTAAACTCTCCAAAATCTTTGCTTTTTGCCAATAAATGAATAATGATAATGATGATACCAATGACCTTCGGGCACACGTGGTGTATCTTGCTGCAACAACATAGTTGATGTTTCTCTCTCTTTTTTTTATTATGTGGGTTAAACATTTCATAAACTTTCTCAAGCATAAAGCTCAGGTTTTAAAGCAATACTGGTTTTAATGATTTAATGTAAATGTGTGTAATAAATTACAGAGTTACTGTCCTTAAGATTAGAGTTACATTGATTATCCAAGAAAAGAGTTCTAAAATAATTTAGGATTCACAAGCATCAATGATCTATTACATAAATATTTCCTGCCAGCAATTTTTTTTAGAGTAATCTATTTTCACAGAGGAATGGGATGGCACTTGACAGGTCATTAATGGGTGAATTTCGGAATAACAGGGTGACAAAGAGTCACATTGTGTTTGAACTGAAGTATGACAATGATAACCATTTAATCTGAGGCTTTTAGCTGGTTGCATAAAAATAAGAACTCATACATAAGGATACAACAGACAGATGTCAAGTTTACACCCTATATTCAATTGTCCTGTATGGAATATAATTTGGTTATTTTCATTTCTACCACTAGAGGCCTCTGTATTAGTTAGCCTCTTCTGCTCCACTCTAAAGATGTCAGTTGAGCCACATTGTATCCATCTACATTTGCTCCTTACTAGAATTGCTGAGTCTTCCTTGCAAGACCTGGAACCCCTTCAAAGCCCATGGTAAGGGTTCCAGTGTTTCTCCTACCACATGTTTCCTGCTTAGCATATCTACCAGCCTTTTCTGTCTGAGAGCTACCAGCCTGTCCTGTCTGGGAGCTACCACCTTATTTGAGTGTCTAATCTGAGCATCAGGTGCATCCAAACGTATAAACAATTGTTGTGTTATAACACAATACAATACACTACCACTATTCTGGGCGCTACAATGGATCTATCTCTATATTTCTAGCTATTTTGCTATTTGTACACACATACAAAGCACACATAGAAATGGATGCAAATATATATATATATATATATATATATATATATATATATATATATAAATAAAGATATGTAAATCATGAATATTTCATATCCATGTTAATTGGTTTTATCTTCTAAAAATCATCCAAAAACTAAATTGCAGTTCTCTTGCCCCTTAAAGAGAGCTGATTATATAGTTTAATACAGACAGTCTTCTTTTTTCAAAACTAAACCTAATGTTTTACGTCACACAAAGAAAAGACTCATCTAAATAAATAAAACAATATTATTAGTTGCTTAATTACTATCCTAACACCAGCAGTAGGCTATTTAGGTACAATTTGTGATGTAATGCTATCTTTCTATATAATATGTCAGGCCTTGTTTCTATTTGTTTTAACTAATGGCTGATACCAGATGACTGAGGAGCTAGCCACAGAGTCGCATAATAGAGGGGTGCAGCAATGACAGCTAAATAACTAGACTACTGCCCTCTAATGGAGAGCTGCATGTTCTTGCTCCTTATGGTAAATAATCCTCCTGTCCAGCCAAGAAAAGAGATAATTTAGTTTCCTGTTAATCATATATTTGTTTTCATTTTTCTACAAAAAAATTGCTATAAAACTTGATCAAAAAGGAGTCCAATTTTCTATTTTTAGGTGGAGAACCAGCTAGATTTTATATTGAGGATCATAGCTTCTTAATGTTTTTCATTACTTCATTTTACATAATTACACCTGTTTCCAAAAAAGTTTAAAGGAATATTAGATTTCTATTTCTTTAATATTCTTAGCGCTTTCATTTCATATTGTTTTTTATGCAAATATTTTTCACAATGGAAATAAACAGCTGTAACATTCTTTAGTCTCCAGAGAAAACTGACAGAGGGGATATTCTGTAATAGACAAATTAAAAATACGTAGGTTATGAACATACTTGATAATATAAACATAGCCATAAAAATGAAAGAGTTAACATTAGAAGTGTGAAGTATGAATAAAAGCAGTTGCCCTATTGTTTTTCCTTTACTAAAAATAAAAGTTATATACCAAAGTCTATTCAGATATTATTTACAGCCTATTGTTTACAGTCCTATATTGGAATGGGGAATGCAAATACCATAATATTATTGGGGCTATTCACTAAAAAGTGAGTTTGGTGAGTTGAAGTGAATAGCAGATGAGTTGAAGTGAATAGCAGATGAGTTGAAGTGAATAGCAGATAAGTTGAAGTGAGTAGCAGATGAGTTGAAGTGAGTAGCAGTTGAGTTGAAGTGAAAAGCAGTTGAGATGAAGTGAGTAGAAGGTGAGTTGAAGTGAATAGCAGGTGAGTTTGATTGTGCAGGAACAAACTTGAGAGTTCACTTGGTGGAGGTTTGTTCATGCACAATGTATAGCTAAATTGGTGAGATGACATGTTCATCTCACCTCAGCTTACCTGCTATTCACTTTAACTCACCTACTACTTCAACTCAGCTGCTATTCACTTCAACTCACCCCACTTCAACTTCACTCACTTGTTTGATATGCATTTTCTGTACTCTTTATGTGTGAAAGACATTCTCAGATTTTATGTCCCTTTAGGAAAGGTTTTTCTTAGATAAATATGCTACATGCTCAATTACCGAGAGCCCCAGTGTCGTTCTGTATGCAGAATCACAATCTTCCTGTGATGTGGAAGTGAATTCTGATTATACCTGTGTCAGACTCCACCATGGAGCTCGTCTCCAGTGTACCCTGTACTTGTCGGATGCCACAAACATCAATGAATCCAGCCTCCATGCCTTGCAACTTCACATCACAATACATCACATTCGTGTATGCGCATGCCTCTGCCTCTCCAGTGTCACTCACCAATCGGGCACGGTCCCCGTGAGGTCACTCCCCTCTATTTACCGCAAAGATTTAAAAAGAATCACCGCACTCTTCTCGACGGTTCAGCGTTTGCCTGCCTTCTATTTCCCTGACCGCGGATTGTTTCGCTGTTATCTGCAATTAACACTTACACTGCCAGCTGCACCTTATTTGTGGAATACCTTACTGATATCTGCAAATAACCCTTACTCTGCCGGATGCACCTTATTTGTGGAATACCTTGCTGCTATCTGCAATTTACCCTTATGCTGCTGCTGTATTTTATTGTGGATTATATTCTGTGTCTACTGGTCAAGGGTTTGGGTTTCCTGATCGCTACTATCTATTGGGGTGGTGCCTACTCCTGAGTTTTTTCCTGCTACTGAATAACCCTGGTGGGTAACATATACTTTCAGTATTACTATATATCATAGTCAGTTGTACGTTAGTCTGCATATTGGTCTCCCTTTCTGAATATCCTCACAACCTGATATATACTACACCTTATAAAATTCACTGTAAGCAAGTTTATTAGACACTGTTAATATCAGATTGTTACATTCACTGATTCAAGCTTGCATTAGAAGAATGGCGTCACCTTCTAGGAGAAGCATCATACCCCATCACTGTTTTTACAGAAAAAAAATCTTGAGTACTTAAAAACAGAAACATGTCTTCATCCTTGCCAAGCCATATGGGCTTTGTTTTTTGTACTGTTTTAGTTACTTACCACCGGGTTCTCGCAATGGGAAGGCTGATGCACTCTCCATAATGACGGAACACGATGTTATAATGTCATCTAATGACCATACCATTTTACAACCAAGCCATTTTCTGGTCGTGACCCAAACCATCTGGGATTCCTTACGATTACATTCCTCATCAGTGGTGTTACTCTTACAATCTATTTTAACTATCCAAAACGGCCTATACTACAACAATGACAAGATATATGTTCCACCTGAAGTTTGTTTATTGAGTCTCAAGACATTCTATGACAGCAGGGCACGGTGGAATAAGTCAGACTAAGAACTGGTTCTACATACTTTCTGCTCGACTTCCCTGACAAAAGATGTCACAGATTTTGCCAACTCTTGCACGGTTTGTGCGTGCTCCAAAAAGAAACATATTCGTCCTTCCAGTCTTCTACAACCCTTACCTGCCCCTTCCAGACACTAGACTGATATCTCTGTCAATTTCATCACAAATCTACCACCTTCACAGCAGTTTACTACTCCAATGGTCATAGTTGACCAATTTACCAAAACAGCTCATTTTCTTCCTTCAATCAACCTCACTTCTGCTACAGAGACAGCTGATCTGTCATCCGAGAAGTGTTTGTACGTTGGTCTGCATATTGGACTACCTTTCAGAACATCCTCACAACCTGATATATACTGCACCTTATAAAATTCACTGTCTGCAAATTTATTAGACACTGTTAATATCAGATTGTTGCATTCACTGATTATTGTGGCCACACATTTAGCAGAGGAATAATATGGCTGTCCGTGTTGCCAAAAGATATTTCTATAAAAGTGCTGTATTGTATAAAGTATATGATAAAAAAAACTGTTCATAAAGGGGATTAGTTACTGATGTTGCTATAGCAACAATCATGCCCATCTACCCACTACTCTTTTGAGTGTTACATCATAGGACACAAAGTTGGCTGAAACCAGGCAATAAACCTATCATTACAATTATAGGCTGATCATTTCTTTGTCAATGGGCAAATGTTAAAAATCAGCAGGGGATCACATACTTTTTTCCCTCACTGTATCCACTTTATTAAAAAAAAATGTTCTGTATTTTTTTATTCTTTATGTACATATCTAAATCTAGAAACACTTATTTCTAGCCTTGCTTGGCTTAGTCTGAAATTAAATTTGGTGCAATTCCATATTTGTGAGTGGTATTCCCGAAACAAAAATAATGCACTCATTTTTTTTTTTATGTCTGAATGTATTTGGACAAACCAAAAATGTTGCCAAAATCTAGTTAATATGCACATATGAAACCATAAGGTGATATCACAAGCAGGAGACAGCAAAGACTTATATAATGTTTAGTTCAATTTTGAAATCATGGTGTAGCTGTGTAGCTGTGAAATGTCTTCATTGTTGGTGAGATGGCTTGGTTGGTAAATACCCTGTTTGCAGAGCCAGTTCAAACCTCAAGTATAATGTTCTAATCACTTAGCCTTTCAAGAGCATGCACCAGTGGCATAGCTAGGGGTGGCTACTGTGGCTAAAACCCTGAATCTGAGCTCCAGAGATTCCTGCTGTGTACTTTCCTACTTCTCAGCTATCACTGCTGGTTTGCCACTTGTCTGTCTTTTAATACATTTTTTAAAATGTGGGTGGCTTAAAGCTTCTGAAGGATCTAGTTACATACTCTAGCATCCAGCATCCAGCAAGTAAGTGCACCTATTTCAAGACGGTGTATTAGCCTACTTTTTGTTCTATCAGTTTTCCATCCCTTCTGCAATCTGGCAGCTGTTGACTACTATTCCTATGATGCTCAGCCAGCCATCTGAATAAGCATAGTAGGAGCTATAGTTTATAATAGCCACTAAATTGGCAACTCTATGGGTTTATATTAAGGTTGTATATAGGAGTTTAGACAAAGGGACAGAGGATACTGGGTGTGGGGTTTATAAGAAGAGACATGAAAGGCTTGGTGAGGTAGGAGGGTACATGAAATACTGTTTGATGGGCTCAGAATAGAGGAAACTAAATGCTTGGTGAGGAGAATTGTAGATGGGACATGAAATGCTGTGTGAAAATGAAAACACCTGACACTCCACCATACCTTCTTGTTCCACCATGTCCATGTCCTATTAAATTCTTCTTGCCTGTGATTACTGTGCCCCTTCCAATATTTTATCCCGCACCCACTGTGTTTCAACTCTTTCCCTGTTTTCAACAGCTATCTTCTACTGTGTCCATTTTTACACTATATCAATATGTACCAGTCTCATTGGCATGATAAACCAAATTGATGCTTTGACTGCTAATTTACATGATATACAATGTGTATGCATTTACTGCTCATTTACATGATGTACAAAATGTATGCATTTACTTCTCATTTACATGATTTACCAAGTGTATGAATTTACTTCTCATTGGCAGCACACATTTCATTTATATATTTATATTGGTATAAAGCAATGTATATAAAGTTGCTGTTCATTGGCATCATCATATAAACAATTTATATTTATTTATTGATTATATATATATATATATATATATATATATATATATATATATATATATACATATATATTGATCATTGGCATCATATATTTCATGGCTTGAAAAATTTAAGGAGTTTTAGGATCCAGAAAAAAATCCAGGAGCCAAAACACAGCACATACACACACAGTCAGACATTTGCCTGCGTACACACACACACACACACACACACAAAGTCAGTCACATACACACATATAGAGTCAATCATATACATACATACATACATACACACACATACATACAATCAGTCACATACATACACACACACGCACACATACAGTCACGCACACATACATACAGTCACATACACACACACACACACATACAGTCACACACACCTACAGTCAGCCACATACACACACATAGTCACTTACACATACACACATACAGTCAGTCATATACACGCAGTCAGTAACATACACATAGTCAGTCACATACACACAAGTCAGCAGTTATTTATTTTTTATTTTTTATATAAGATAAAAAAATTTATCTATTATTATGCCCCCCCCCCCCCACCTGTCACTATACCTCATTGCAGGGAAGAGGGGCATTTCTGTTCCAGCCTGGTCTGTGCCTGTCATACAGGCCCATACCATCTTTACTTCTATCCCTGCTAGGAACTCCCTGTGCTCAGACACACAGCAAGGTGCGCGAGGGGTTGTAGCAGGAAGTCTGTGCAGCCAGTGCACACACTGCTCTCTAACGTGCCACTGAATAAAACAAAAAATAATATCCCAGTGGCATGGGCAGCATGTGTGTATAACAATACGTGGACACCAGGTCTACTTTCGTGGTCATGATGGTGACCAGGTGCATGGGATTTGTTGAGCCCTGATATATACTTCATGTGCCCACCCTTTATGTGCACCCAACATGTGCGCATCTTTACTTCTATCAAATCTGCTGTGGGCTCCAGCCACAGATCTTTTTATACTTAGCAATGCCCCTGGCAAGTATTAAAACCAATTTGAGTCCCACTGGGAGAGAGGCACTATATGGGATAAATACTCATTATTTTATGGTTCCGCATGTGAGAGTTATGCAGCATGTGTTACCACTTTTTCACAAATAACAATGGTAGTAATGACAGAAACAAAATAATTTGCAGCCCGTGGATGATAATTTTCAGGCCTGAAAAAAACATTTAAATTTAAACATGTTATTGTAAAGCAGATGTATGTATTTGTTTATTTTTTTTTCTTTTAGATGTTTGAGTCATTTGTTAAATGATTTCACCTAGAAGGTGTTTTACGTGGAAGAATGTATTAAGAACTGTTCTAGTGGTAAATAGCTACAGAATTTAGAAGTAGATAGAGAGACAGATCAATAGATAAATAGTTGGAGTGACTGATAGGTATATATTCGTATGCAATTATATTTTGCTGATTGCACTATGTCAAGAATTTAGAAGTGGATGGGCAGACCAATAGATAATTAGCTAGAGTGATAGACAGACAGACAAAGGTAATGGGACAAACAGACAAATTGACATAAAAACTAATGTACTGCAAAGTGTCAGGTATTTTATATAAAAAAAAATTGCAATCGCTGTTGGATATAAATAATGGCGATTCTACTTTTTTAGAACTCTGAACACTTTGCAGTGCGTGATGGAGGGAGCTCTGTCAAATTGTGTTTGGCGGAGATCCCCTGACACAAATCAGGTGCTTTTTAGAGTCTGACATGACCTAAACCTCATCTTAGATATTGCACAGTCTGCTTTATACATTGGCGCACACACCGAATATATACGCCAGTATTTTGCGTAATCAATGCGTGTGCCGTGTTTATCCGTGACCCCCATTATGTTGCAAACCCCCAAAAAATCAATATGTGCAGACAGATTGTGCAGTCCAGACGTGCTGATAACCTAGCTCAACGATAGCAAACAATGATGATAATACATAGATAGATAGATAGATAGATAGATAGATAGATAAATGGATAGATAGATTTATCTTCCATTAAATGATGCCAGTTTGACATACATAAAAATATGTAGGATTTCCTGCTAGTGGCATTAATGATACATTTTACATCAGACGAATTGTGGCAAATAAAAATATCAATGTTCATGTATACCTGAGAGCAGCTACAAGGGACTAATAGAATAAACTCATCCAGATACCGAAGGCAGAATTTATTTTGCAATCTTCTCAACAGGAAATGAATAAAAAGTTACTAATATTTTAGATAGCTACAACCGAGCTAAGCATCAAAAAAACCTTGTCATTCATCAGTTGTATCCACAAAAAAATAAGACTTCAACTCAGCAGTAAATGGGAAATGCTGAAGCAGGCTTGGAAAATAGAGGGGTAACTCAAGCAGTCAAGGATGGTTGCTTCCTTTAAATCCCCTTGAAGCAACCTTGGCATAAAACATGCAGAGTTCAACATCGCAGTTTTCCCTTGTATGATTTTGACAATTATTACAAAAATATATTAAAAAATATATCACCGTAGAGTCCTACTTTTACTGAACATCAGCTTTATTTTAATCAAAAAAAAGAAGTTCCTTCTGCAACTGGGAACTTGACAAAGCTATGTACTTTAAAAGAAACATGTAATTATCACGAACAGTTTGTGCTACAGTATCGGCACATGGGAGGCATCGTTCGAATCGCGTTCTATTGTTTATCGCAGTCCTGGCATTTACGTCAAGCATTAATATTTTGACATTTAGAATTGAGTGCGATGCAACACGTTAAATGTAAAAAAATAAAATAATAATACTTGTATTAAAAACAATTGGAACACCTGAGCAATTACAATCTGAAAATGAAGACAACTATAAAACAGTTAATCAAATATTTTTTAGAAAGGAATTAGTCTCTGGCGTTTTAGTGAAATGAATTAAATGAAAATATAAAGACCTGTTTACTGTTTTCTATGTGTAAATTTCTCCCATTATTTCTTGTTTGCTTTTACTGTGGCTCCTAATAATGTCATGCTCCTTGCAGTGCACATTATTATGGTGTTTTCGTATTTGTGTGTTGTAGACAGCATCTGCCAATGAATAGAAAATGCACAATGTGACATAACCCTGATTGGGTGATTAGTATTATTTATTTTTTTTGCAATGATATGTTTTTTTTATACCATTGTTTCCTGAGTTTCTTGACCAGTGTACATTTGACAAAATATTTGAAAAATATTTTTATAGTGTTTAAAGGGACTTAATTATGTACCTATAAATCAGGATGCCTAAAGAAGGAAATGATATAGCAGATATAGCATGATAAACGGTCACCAAATACAATCATGTGGACAATATATTACCTTTTTTATTTGTTCCCTGGAGGTTGCCATATTGCATAATGGGTAGACTCTATGCTTCTAAAGTAGAGCTGATGTATGTACAGCTTATTAGCATAATGACGCACATGTGTGATGGCAACTGAAGAACTCACAAATGCATGCGTGGTTAGTAGAATCCCTTATCTCCATATCTTTTAAGTGTTTGCACGGTAATGTAAATTCCCCCGAGATGTCCTGCCTGTGTAATTGGCCATTGCGGAGGACACCAGGTTTCAATGGGGTGGCTATTTCACAGATCCTGTCTTGACAAAGCAGATCTGTGTTCATGTATCGTCATTTCACTTTTGCTATCTTGTAAAATCTAAGATAAGTGTTTACACAAAAATGCAGCATTTATTGCTTTCTTTAACTGTATTGTATTATCTTATTCAATGTTAAAAATGAGGTGGCACAGTCCCTTTAATGAGATTTATAGCTCAGCCTCTGTTACAAATAAAACCCTTTTTTTTGCACATGTAGAGTAAAATTTGGTTAAAGGAGCCGAGATGAGAAGATGGGTGAGTTAAGGATTTTTTCAAACTCTTTTATTTTGGCCAGAATTTTGGGAAGTAACACCTTGCCTAGTTTTCTAGCATTATAGAAATAACTTAACTTATTAACTATGCAATATTAATGCACTAATAGAGTGGTTATTAGCTGGTAGATAAAATTGCCAGGTGATATTTTTGTCATTAATATATTTTTCACGTGATTTCACCAAGGTAATAGTTTCCTTGCTTTTTAGATTAGATCATATAGACTGAACCACAGAACTAAACATTGTAAGATGAGCCAATATCAAGTTAGCTTCAACATAAAAATCAAAAATCACTTCTGAAATATTACATGAGGCTAAATTTAGAAATATTGATCTATTTCTTCACCTGACAGGGTTGAGATTACTGAGAGCCAGCAACTTGAGACAAAAACAAAATAGTGAACATGTACTCGGAGCAGAATTGTGGAACGAAAAGTTCTTAGTTATTTCAGTACCATTTAGAAAACCTTTACAGATTAAAATGAGTGCATTCAAAAATGACAAAAAAAAAGTATTTCATGCACTAGAGAGGGTATGATTCATAAATACAATATTTTGCAAATTGCTATCAGAATATGATGCATGTATACTTTATAAACCTGGACACTTGAGTTCCATAAATGAAATAAATCTAAACTGACAGGTAAAAGATTAGATTTGTCATAGATGTAATACCATTTAACCGATCAAAGATATGTCTCTTGTGTATACAAAACTGTATATAATTTGTTTTAAGCAACGAAGGCATAATAGACTACCAAAATAGAAACTGTTGCATTTCATAACATTATGAAATTTCCTTATTAAAAGTGTCCCAGCAAATCTTTCGTATAATGGACTATACTTATAGTAATATAGTATCATAGTAATTTAGTAATTTAGGATGGAAAAAATTACAAGTCCATCAATTTCAAACCTTCTACCTATCATTCATGTTTTTGATCCAAAAGAAGGCAAAAAACCCTAAATAAGCTATTTCTAATGTTCTATTATAAATAGCCCTGTATGTCATGTTTTTCCATTTAAAAAAATCCAGACCCTTTTTGAATGCATAAATTGTAGTTGATAGCACTACCTCTCTTGGCAGTGAGCTTCATATCTTTATTGTCCTAACCGTAAAGAATCCTTTCCTTTGCTGCCTATGAAATCTTTGCTCTTCCGGTCTCAGGGGGTGACTTCTTGTTATTTGTGCTTTTATGTTAATGAACAGGTCGCTGGAGAGATTTTTATATTGGCCCTGCACAACTGTATATAATGTTATCATATCCCCACTGAGATGCCTTTTTTTTCTAGCATATATAAATGCTACCTTTTTAAGTCTCTCTTCATAACTAAGATCCTCCAAATCCCTGATTAATTTTGTAACCCTCCTTTGTACTTTTTCAAGTTCAATAATATCATTTTTAAAGGACAAATATAGCAAAAAAATAATTTATGTTTAATTAAAATATATCATCAATTGTAAATATTTTAAATATAAATACTGTAATGAAAGAATAAAGTATCTTATTGCACAATCTTTACTCCATATAGCTCTACCAGAAGGCAGACATTTTGTTTAGAATCTTTGGTCACATGGGTCTGGTGTTTCTTCAGCTTAACAAAAGTGAGTAAAGATCTGACCTAAGATTCAAAACAACTTGTCTGCCACCTGAGAGAACTATATGGAGTAAAGTAGGCTCAGTGACAAACTTTATTTATATTCTTTCATTAAAAAATGTAAATATAAATCATCTACACTTGATACAATCTTTCAATTAAAACTACGTTAATTGTTTGCTCCAGTTGTCCTTTAAGGACAACTGGAACAAATGGGTGGGGCCTATATCTAAATAGGAGCAGAAAAACAAGAGGGAAATCAGTGAAAGTCAGCACTTTAGAAAAGAGCAAAACAAAGCAAGGGAAAAAAACAGATATTGGATCTGGATTGAAGATGGTTTCATACAGATGATGTTTATACTCACATTGTGCATACATATTTATCTCCAGTTCTCAAGAACTAATACATAACTTCATATCTTGATCCTTTATTTGCTGATACAAAATTCAGCTCAAGGCAGACATTATGTGGTGTTACTGATACCATGAGCTACTTTCTAAAAAAAAAAGTAAATACTTAATTGGAATGCATTGGTTGGAGAACATATCAACCACTGTCAATCAAAAAATCCATCTTGCATAATACACGGACAAACATAAACAGTTATCAATACCTACAAGATCAATGCTTCCCAACTAGGTAGGGGGATGGCATTTTTCCTGGGGGCCAAAAGTGGCAGAGAGTTGGTATGTATGTTTAAAAATATACTTTATTGTCACAATTACAGTCTCACAAACAAAAGACACAAAGTACAGAGAACATAAATAACAGAAATGCTTAAAGTGACTGATGGAGGATACTTGTCTATTGTCTAAGTCAATGACAGCTAAGATCTAACAGTACTTGAAATGGGTTTGTGACATGTTAATGAAACTTGGAAGGGGAGAAGGTTCTCAAAAGGTTTGCAAACCTCTCCACTAACCTAACTATAATTGCCAGATATGTTTTGAATCAAGAGAATTACAACTGTATCCACTGTAAAAGTGGCATATTCACTATACGCTGTGCTTTCTGAGTCTGTTTGAGGGCTTGTTCCGTGAAGAAGTGAAGAAGAAGAGACCCTACCGATTACCTACCCATCTTATAGTGCTTGATTTCTCCCTTTCCTAACCATTGATATAAACTAAATTACATATTTATTAGAAAGATAATTTTATAAAAAATTAAATGAACAAACATTGGAAGTTTATTATTGGTGCAGCTTTGTAATGTATCCCTCTTCAAGCACTGTAACTATATTAAAATATATGTAAAAATAAAAGGGGATTCAAATATTAATCAGCAGGTCAATAAACTAGTATTAAAATACGTTTCAATAAATATGTTACAAGGACAATCTTCCGTTACGTTTAATGTTTAAATAAACTCCTTTTAGATTGACTGTAGTGAATATTTTTGAGATAATTTTATAAATATATTTTATTAGGGTTTGAATGAAAAATACATAGAACTTCACAGTTATAATATGATTAATTGTTACCTTTGATCATTCAGCCAAGGGTTATTATTGTAATGGCTTTTGAGGGTAAAAATAATGTTCAAAGCTTTCATTCTCATTAATTAACTGAAACATTCAGGCATCTATTTTTTCTGTGTGGGATTAAAAGACAGCATGAAACAATGTTGGACACTTAGTATTCTCTTTATTATTCTTTTTATTTCATTATGTGGACATATCCAACTTCACAAAACGCTGTTTTTGTTTTATTTTCTGAATGGGTATGCTGCAATTATTGTGAAGATGAAGACCATTGTAACATTTAATGAAGTACCCCTTATAAACAAATTTAAATAAACTGTGCATGTTTAGGTTCTATTGTATATTATGTGATTTGTTTATCTATACAAATACACTATTATTTCTGAAAAATCCCTGCCCAAACTGAAATAAACAAGCCATTCAAATGTTAGATTCCAATTTCAATTAATTTTAAAGTTCAATTATTAGTTTACACTTAGATGGATATCAATTTGTATAAAAGTTTATATTTTGCATACAATGGATTGTTTAATCAACATTTTCTGCTCCTCTTCAACATATCATAATAGAGATTCAAACATAGGCAACGATGATAGGAGGGTTATAATTAACCCCTAAAAACACAAAAGTAATATTCCGGGGGATTTGCCCAAGGAGCCAAGAATGAATTAAGTTATAGCCACTCCCCATGGGGGTTTGCTCAAAGCAACCAAGTATACATTTTTTAGAATCTTCCCAGTTAAAAAGGCAATAAAAAAATGAATACAAAAAATAAGCCTCCTATCTATGAAAAATCTGCAAAAAAATGTGCTTCACTCTTTTGAGTCTGCTCTCAGTGGAGAGCAGATGCATAATGAAATACCAACCTGAGAGTGCAGGTCTTTAAAAGACTGAAGGAGGTGTCTCATTGGATAAGAAGCATCCCTGTCCCAATCCTACTATTGGCCAATTTTAAAACTAGCTTACAATTAGCTGGTTGAAAATCCTGCTGGGCTGGGACAAGGAGGCTTCTGATTGGCCCCAAGATTTTCACTCAAGACTTTCCAGGGACCCACTTTGCACCTAGGGTTTACTGCATCTCCCACATTTGCAGCTCCCACAGGACATACCCTATTGGACAGCCCCTAGATTTGCACTCAGGACTTACCCAGGAATCCACTATGCACTTTTTGCGTTCATAGGACTTACCCCATCGGCCAACACCCAGATTTGTACTCAGGACTTGCTCCAGCACCCTGCTGCTGCCGCTACCACCTTTTTACTGAGTGACGGGATATCACATGACATCTGGTGCTCAGATTAATTAGTAGTGCAGTGAACGAGGGGGCAGAACAAGCAGTCAACTCCAATGTTGCTGGCACAGACTGTTTCTTCTAATGTTTCTTCTCATGCCACACCACCTTTGCAGGGCTGCCTTTTCTTCTCCCCTCTAAGGCCCTAGCTGCCTATTCTGCCTTATGTTAGTGCCACCCCATTGCAAGTCCCTCATAAATTCCTTTTTGGGGGGAGGCTGAGAGCCATTAAGAAGGCTCCTAGCCTCTGTAATATTATTGAAGAGATGGGAGCCATTTAGCCGGCTTCCAGTTCTGGTAATAATAGTGCGGGGGGGCAGGTCCTCTTGCCCTGGATAACATATTTATAATCAACGATGAGCGAACAGGTAGCACATGGCACCATTATTTTTATCAGGCTCTGTGTTAGGGGTCCTAGACCCCACCCAGTTTTACAAGGTGGGTTTACATGGATTAAGGACTATTCAAGCTAAGTCCAACTCAACATTTTGTGAGGTCGAGATTCAGCATTGGATGTCTGGGGGAGCAAGTCTATTCAAGTTTGTAGGTTGAAATTAGTGCTAACCTCGACCTCCAATCTCAAGTTTTACTGAATAGACCCCTATGAGTGAGACTGTCACCTATATACTTGAAAAAGGGATGACAAGTTTTTGTATATGAAAGATGGATTATAATTTAAAAGAACAAATCAGTTCAGGCATGCAATACATTTATCAAAATAAAATGTTAAAGGAAAATTAAAATGATATTCACTTAAACTAAATAATAAATAAACTAGATGCCATTGCGATAGATTTTAATAATACATTACACATTATTATTCAGCACGAGGCTCTTTTTGATAATTAACATTTACAAAACATTAAATACATTATATTCGATAATTGTAGGTTTTTGAGTCAGGTCAAGGTTGGTCTTCTGTAGTTGTGAACTCGATCTGCTTCTACAGTCAGATATGCATACCTTTACATTAAATCAATATCTCGATCTAGTTGCAAACTGCAATATGAATTTTTGGTGAGGCCAAATTGTTCTCATTATAGGAGTCTTCTGTTGTTTCCTAAACCCAATCTATTACACCTCCAACCAATGGAAACTTTCCAAGATAACTACTATACAAATACATAGACAAAACAAAGAGAAAGTCCTGTAGTATAAGGCCAGAAAAGAACAATGGAATATGAATTGAAAGTTATCTGAATAATTATTATATAATATAGTGATTTTATTATTGCTAATAATGACACTAATAAACCTTATTTATTGAGCACTAATCTATTCGGTAGTAATGTCTTAGTGTTATAACATCAATTATTTTGCACAGCAGAATAGGTTAGTGCTTAATAAATAATGTTTAATAGGGGAATTATTAGTAATAATAATTACAACAATATTATGTAATGATTATTATGGATAATATATTTTTCCTTTGAAATGTTTTAAGAATAAAACATACAAATGTTTTCTTGTAGTTGTCAAGTTACTGCTGTATTCTGATGATATTATGCTACTTATCATTGCAAATGAATACCACCTAAATCCATTCTCTTAATTATACGTCTTCAAATGTCAGACAATTAACTGATAATTATACAATTCTAAAATATATATACCAAACATATAAATCATATGTTTACTTCAATCAGGACAGAGGCACAATGATTCATTTATTTCTTATTACACATGGCAATTAACATTTCTAAAATGACAATTTATGAAAATCAAGTGAATTAATGTAACATACAGGTTATAATTAAAAGGACAACTGTCTGAAAAATCATGGCAGAGCCACATTTGCAAGTCGTACCATTTGACAAGTTTGATCATTTCCACAATGCTCCTAATTCCCTATATTCATACATTTACTAGAACATGCTACATAAATGTCCATACGAAATAGCTGTCCTCCAGAATCACACATTAGATAGATTAATCTATAGTTAAAGTGTGTCAAACAAAGCCCATATCACAAAATCAAAAAGAAAATATAAAATACTTAAGCTACTAGATTTCAGAGTCCAAAGGCTAGATTCTCAGAGATAAAAGGTAAATAAAGAAAAAAGATATATAAAGCTTTATCCCCACAATCCAAAAAAACAGAATAGAAAACGCCTGGTTGTTTCCATTTTTGAGTGCTACATCTGTCCCCCATAAGTTTGGTTCTGGCTGTTGGTCCTCACCTGTAGAGTAGATGCTGATCGATTTCAATTTGCTTTTGTGAGCAGTTGGAATGCTGTTTTGTATGGAACACTCCCAGCATTGCTAATGGTGCAATGTTTGTATCTTCAATACCACCATGCTTGGTCAAATGTTATAGCATAGCAAAAAGAGCATGATATCCAATTAGGATACATTACACTGTAGTAATCTTCCCTAAAATCAAGCAATCACTATACAACTTTAGCTAGAGAAACATCTCTCTACAAATTGCAAGCAAAAGCTTCAATTATTCAGGGCTGGTCCAAATATGGACACTCTCAGGCAGAAATTGAATGATACTGCCTCAAATGTGTGCAGTATTCTATTCATGAAATAGAGAATTGTAGGGATCTGAATTCAGTTTAATGGAAGAATATTTCCACTTCACCCATACAAAGAACTACATCAAAGATAATTAGCAATTAGATAAATCCCCTGGGGCAAGTCATTATGTTTAACAACCAAGACAGATGGGTCTAATCCCTAACATTTGACTTTTTTAGGTCAACTTTTATTTTGAGACTAACTCAAATTTGGCACCTGAGGTTCGAATCTTCCCCAATGAAAATAATGGGAAATAAAAATGAATGAATCTGTTTTTGAGTCGAAGTCAAACTTAGGTTCTGAATTTAAATTATTCTCCCCAGAAAAGCTTTGATCATTTCACCTCCCATAACTTTCAACGGGGCAGATTATAACATGTCAAATTTGACTTAGTCTCAAAATGAAAGTCGACCTCCAAAGGCGAATTTTAGTGAATAGACCCAAGAGGGTAAAAAACATCATATATTGTTTTGACCATCTGTTCAAATTTAGCCAGGTCTTTCCTTCAACTTAAAAAGTGACCATGTGAGGCCCAGTGTTAGGGTGGAGAAGTCCAGTTGCAGACGTAGGAATCCAGTCTAAGGAAGGTATATGTTAGTCATTATTTGCAGGATCCTGAATTCATAATTTGGAGGTAAACCACGAATGAGGACACAGGGCTACTGGTAAGTAAACAAGGAACAAGGCAAGAGAACAAGGGAAACATTAAAGATTAAAACGTATAGCACATGCCTAGCAGCAGCAGCTACAGTGGATTGTAAAAGGTGAGGGATTTATATCATCTGATGCCCATAAGATGGTAATCTACCATGTCTTTGTACCTCACTATAGCTGGAGAGAAACAAATAGAACAAAGAGGGAACAGAGATGCGGGAACACAGAGAGAGACTGGATGCAGGATAGACTAGCCTGGGTAAGTCTGACAGATTCTTTGCATACCAAATGTCTTTTTTGAATTTTAAATATAACTTCAATAGAAACAGTTCTGCTGAAGTTTCTATTCTTCCATTAACATGATATGAAGATTGTGCGTTTATTTTTGACACTTAATAACATTTTAATATTCACTTTTAAAACCTGTCCTTTCCCTCTTGGTGCTCAAACCCACACTTTTATTTGTTTTTCACCACTAAGCATTTAGTTACCAGTAGGGTATCTATAGCAATATTCCCACCCGTAAATTGCTTGCAGCAGCATCTCATCTCTGCTTTATAATGTTGCTGTTATTTTTTAATAGATAATGCGCCCACATCTCCAAAGATGTTTTGTCGTCTCCTTTATCTGCTTCAAGTTTGTAAAAGTATATATTCTTTATTTTAAACTTTTATGATTTCTTTGTTAGAACGAAAATTATCCTGATGGTATTCTGCCATGCAATTCATAACACATACTTATTTTGTTCGGCTGAGAATTTTATGAGACTTTGAAATAATATAAGAACAGTGTGTATTTCTCCTCAAATAAAATATTTAAAATATAAATGTCATACCAATTACAATTATGTCAGTCCAGCAAGGCATTCATTTCTAAATCTTTTTTAACAGCATATCCTAAGAATCTGGGAATAAAAATCAGTTTTGACTAACGTGCAATTTAATGTGGGTTCTAAATCACAAAGGAAGAATGAATTGCTCTAGAGCCATTACAGTCTCAGGAAGTGGAATCCAGAGCATGTACAAATCAGAATGTTATGTGTCTTCAACATGTGTGGGATGAGCGATCCACTTTGTCCGAAGATTCCTTGGGCAAGAAGCTATTTGCACAATGTATTGGAACTGCTCACATTCCCAAGAAACTTATGATCACCAATCAAATAATTTTGCCCCAGCTGATTCCCCAATGAAGTTACTTCATTTAGACCCAATATATGGGACCTGACCAATCAAATAACTGTGTTCAAAATATGGTCAGAACAAAAGGAGGTGTTACATAGAAACACAGAATGTGTCGGCAGATAAGAACCATTCGGTCCATCTAGTATGCCCAATTTTTTTTGAGTACTTTTATTAGTCCCCCGTTCCCGGTCTTATAGCTAGGATAGCCTTGTGTCTATCCCACGCATGCTTAAAATCCTTCACTGTGTTTACCTCTACCACTCCTGCTGGCAGGCTATTCCATACATCCACTACCCAGTCAGTAAAGTAATACTTCCTGATATTACTTTTAAATCATTGCCCCTCTAATTTAAGACTATGTCCTCTAGTTGTGGTAGTTTTTCTTCTTTTAAATATACTCTCTTCCTTTACTGTGTTGATTCCCTTTATGTATTTAAATGTTTCTATCATATCCCCCCTGTTACGTCTTTCCTCCAAGCTATGCATGTTAAGATGCTTTAACCTTTCCTGGTAAGTTTTATCCTTCAACCCATGAACCAGTTTAGTAGCCCTTCTCTGAACTCTCTCCAAAGTATCAATATCCTTCTGGAGATACGGTCTCCAGTACTGCGTACAATACTCCAAGTGTTCATTTGCTTACATCTAAAACTTGAATGTTGAATAGGAGATTTAGATGGAGGTGATGTTTTTGGAAACTGAAATAAAGAAACAGCGGCATTTGTGAGTTTCAATGACCCCCATATCCTTAAGTGTTTACTATATTGATATAAAAAGGTTTGTGCATTCACTTAAGAGGGAATATTATTCATTAATTGTAAAATCATTTTTTTTGCTGTTATACTTCTGAGATGTTTTTTCAGAATGTATTGCACCTGAAACAGCATGTTTGATGTATTACCGATACCTAAAAGTCTGCAACTGTTTATTCTGATCATTTCAGAGACTTTTGTGAGACTATTGAATGATGCATGTACAAGTGCTTTGAAGTTTTAGAAAAAAGTGTACTACCATGAATGCGAAACACGTTGAATATTTATTCGATGTGCTAATTTGAATTAATGTAAGACACTTTGGATTTGGGGTACATTTATTTTACTCTCTTGTAAGAGCTAAAGTAAAATAACATGTGTTGATAACATCCATTAACATAAGCAACATTTCCGTCTTAAGATATATATTATCAGCTACATGTAAAGTGTGAATAACGGAAATGCAATTAAAACAGGCACAGAAGTTATAAAACCCATTAGTGTTTTAGAATGTTTGTTAGTTGGCTCAGAGCATTCTGTACGCATGAGTTTAAATATCTAAGTACAGAAGACAATTTTGTGTACAACTAATGTGAGCTGCCTGCTGGTTGCAATAGACCATGCATTGATTTCTTTAGCCAGTGGCTTTGTAATTTTGCACTAGGTTTATCAGTTACTTGTTGTTTTGGTAAAATTTTCCTTGCCTGAGAGCTAACTGATGGGAAGAAAGTCCGCCTCATTAGGTCAACACAACAGTAAAACAATAATCTTTATTTTAAATGAGTAAATATTTTATGGATGAGTGCTGCCTGTGAATATAATCAAACAATTATTGAAAATGTAAGACTGTGACTAATTCTTGTCCCCCTAACCAGCTGATTAATATCCCATCTTTGAAATTAGTTGCTTAATTATAATGAGTTGTTTTTTTTCCCCCATACCAATAGCGTCTTGGGGAAAATCTGCTTCTGAAACTTAGCTCTGAAGTTTAAGTTGAATAAAAGGGACATTGTTAAGTGACTAAAGTTATTTATGTTGTTTGGGGATTTTTTTTTTATTTAGTCATTTTATTTTATAATTATTATACATGTGGGATATGGGATAAGCATAACAAATTGAATCTCCCCTCAGGGTGCTGATTAAGCCACTTGTTAACTTTTTAGATATGGAGTCATTTAACTTAAATCTCATGAGGAACTGGGAAATGTTGCATCCTTATTCTCTGGGGAAGGAATCCAAAACAAGACAAGAACAGGTTTACATGGAAACTGCAGCTCATCTGCCCACCTCATGGTACTTAGCACATTTATGTAGAATGTGCCAAGGAAATAAAACAACAAGTCTGCTAAGCACCAACCAAGGTTTTTTCTAATGGATTATTTTTTGTGCGCTTCTTTGGCTTTTTTGTGTTGTTGTTTTTTTTTTTTGTTTTTTGTTTTAATCTTTATGGATACCAGTTTTGGAATATGAGTTGTTGTGTCAGATTTTCTCAGCTTACATTTTATATATTTAAAAAGGTCAAATTAATTGGAATGCATTGCATTTTATTACCCAATATATTTGTTTTAATTCAATTTTAAATGTTTTTATTGAAATATATCAAATTAGTTATAATACAAGAAAGTGAAATGTGAAAACTATTTGTAAATTTATGGTGTAGAATAAATTAGTAGGGGAGGAAGAGAGAGTAAATCAGGTAGATTGGAGGGAGACTATATTTAGATAATTCATTCTTTGGAGTGCAGTGACAAAACCAAAATAAGAATATAATAGTGAATACCAAAATAGTCATGTGAATAATAACCATTTTTATGGCTTTCACTTGATTGGGGAAATCAGTCAGCCATCCACTTACATGATGAAGGCGCCTGCATAGTAGTAAATTATTCAAAGTGGAGCAGACACAATTCTTCTACCATAGCCCACAGGGGAAAGAGAGGTACACAAAAATAGGTCCAACCTTGCATTATAGCAGAATTTGGCCAATTCCAATTGGAGAGTTAAAAAAAAAACGCGCTTACATTGTTTGTTACATTCATATTGCTATCAGAAATAGAAACACATGTTGTTTGTGAATTAACAACATTGTATCTAGTGTGATTCATCAAAAAGTTCTAACTTTTTTTTTATTTTTTATTGTCCATTCAGTTTCAAATAACTATAAATTAGCATTGGTTCTTACTAAAACTACTTTCAAACAACAACAACAACACACACTTGCTTTCCAGCTTTTATATCATCATACCTTCATGCCGTAAAAACCTCCTTTGCAAATAAAGAGTTATTTATTGCCAAGTTGCACTTGATGCGGAATTCAATGTTGTTTTTTTTTTTTTTTTAGAGAAAAATGTTTTTAAAATATTTATTTCCCATTATAATGTAGTTAAAGTGGTTAACTTCATAACTAGATATCATGACCATACAAGGAGTGGACAAAAACAATGTCACCAACGAATCAACACATGAACAACAGAGTGAAGTAAACAAATGTGATGTAGAATATATGTGCCCCATTCAATTGGGTAATAGTAACACCTCCATGAAAATGAGAGAATATATCAACATTATTATAATTATTATTATTATTATTATTATTATTATTATTATATTTCAAATACTTTGGTCATAATCTACCAGTATTCGTAATTTCCTGTCCACAAAATATTGTATATGGTGCAAGAAGGCTTACTAAAAGATCTTCTTGTTAATCTTATTTGACCAATACACTGTACTTCACTAAAAAAATCCATACACAGATATTATGAAAGAGATCTGGCATACTTCCATGGTTGATGCGAATGAATTGATTAGTCATTAGCTTTCTGTTGTTCCACTAGTCTTGACCTTTACATGGCTAATTTGAATGTGATCTTTGCTCTATCTCGCAAAATACTTTATAAAAATCATTTGTTTTTTATTCCTTTTTTTTCCCTGTAAGAGACGTTTTATTATATCATGCGAGTTGGGCTATTATTTATTCTGCCCTTCACCCAGAGAACAGCTAATTTGTACTTAAAATAAAACCTTGTAACATGGTGTTCAACCTTTTTATTATAAACTTTTTTTTTAGACAAACATTAACAATTTAACATGTTAGAGAGTGTTGCTAAAAAAAAACGGACATTTTGAGAGCGGGGATTCTTTATAAAGCTCAGTTCTTGGGCAATCACCGTGGGAATGGATGCGGTGATCTAAATACTGAACAGTGGTGAATGGACAAGAGAAGTGGGGAAAAAAACAGGTATTCATTTCTGAATTTGAAAAAGAAAACAGTTATTCCATCTCATCTAAAAATTTGTGATTTTTGTAATTCCCATGTCTGTTTACCACTGCTCACTCTTCAATGAAGAGATCCATAAATGTTTTATGCATCTGAAATGAAACACCACATTTATCCTTTTCTATCCTCATAATGTATCCGGATATAGTGCTGGAAGGGTAATGTAACATGTCATGCTTCAAATTACAATGTATATCTCTCTTAGGAGTCATGTTTAATCTTCTTACTTGGAAACCAAGTGATAGTCATTGTTCATTTTATATTATTAAAGCAAGAATAAATAGGAAAGTATATGTTTTTATTCTGTGGTTTTAGGTATCAATCTTCATCTATGCATATGCCAACAGGCAGATAAACAGAATCACACAGCCTGGACTACACTCTTTTGTATGTTGCATAACAGTACTATCACTCACGCCTCTCAACTGTGGCTAATCCATCCTGTATCCAGTCTCTCCCTGTGTTTCTGCTTCACTTTTCTGTTTCCTTTTGACCCCTGCTTGCCTCTATGTTTTCATGGCCTTATTACCCGCTGTTGTATTCCAGTTCTGCATATTTTTTTCCTAGTACTCTGTCTTGTTTCCTTTCCTTCTTATTTTATATTCTCCACACTGATTCCATTGTAGTTCTCTCCAGCTGGTTTTGTGTCTCATCTTTGTCTCTGTTGCTTTAGTTTAAGTTAAGTTATGTTTTATACAGGCTTAGTGGTTAGGACTTGCCTATATTGAGGTACCATGAAGTGGCGGCATGATTACCATGTTCTATTGTAGGTCCCGCTGCTAGTGCTGTGTTTTATGTCTTTGTATTTTTGTGTATGTTTACTTTGTTCTCCTGCCTTGCTCCTTGCCTACTTACTTATAGCCCTGTCTACACTTTCCTGTTTGACCTTTGTTCCTCAGCCTGCAGCATCCGTTCTGCGTCACTTCCTGTTCTGCCTCCCAAGCCTGGCTCCAGGATCCTGCAGGGTATGGTCAATCACAGTGTCCTGCAACATGGCCACACAAACCTGGGTGTGTAAGCCCTGGGAGGGTGTAGTATCCCTTGTGAGCCTGCTTCTGGAACTGGACTCTTGTACTCCAACACTGGGCCACTCGGGGCCCTTACATCAACTGATTATTGTTATGTATACTAGCATGTCACCAATTCTTTCAGGATCTATGTATATTTCTACAGATTTGGTTCCCTAGAAGGCCAGTCATCCAATAAATTAGTTATTACAAATAGTAGGTTATAAGGTCAAGGAACACAAAAGCAGAAACCTGATCAGGTTCTTTACTGAACCTGTAGATCTCTGACCAAGGAGGTTTGGGCATGGAACGATTTAGTTTACTGTAGCCAGCGCTCACTTTGAGTGTTGGTTACATATAGCCTGTCAGACTGAGGCCCATCTAACAGAGGGGATCCCACGCCAGCAGGTTTGATAACACAGCACATCACGGGTGTCTGCAGGGTTGGTTACATTTAGCCTGTCAGACTGAGGCCCATCTAACAGAGGGGATCCCACAGCAGCAGGTTCCATAGCACAACACATCATGGGTGTCTGCAGTGTTGGTTACATTTAGCCTGTCAGACTGAGACCCATCTAACAGAGGGGATCCCACGGCAGCAGGTTTGATAACACAGCACATCACGGGTGTCTGCAGGGTTGGTTACATTTAGCCTGTCAGACTGAGGCCCATCTAACAGAGGGGATCCCACAGCAGCAGGTTTGATAGCACAGCACATCAAGGGTGTCTGCAGGGTTGGTTATATTTAGCCTGTCAGACTGAGGCCCATCTAACAGAGGGGATCCCATGGCAACAGGTTTCATGGCATAGCACATCAATGGGGACTGCACAGTGTGCTGCTGTTTAAAAGACATGCTATGTTCTCTGCACTGCCATTTGGGACATGCATTTAAAGGACAACTGTAATGAAAAAAAATGTTTATTTAAATAGCTTTTGCACTGCTAATAACAACTGTGCATAAAAAAAGGTAAATGACAAGATAGAAGAAATACCTTTTTTTATAGCTTCCACTGTCCCATTGTACTTGCTGGATGGATCAGACGCTCATCCCTGCTTGCAGGTAGTGTTTTGTGCAGCAGCTGCGGTGCACATCTTGGATATTGGTGGCGACCATCGCGCATGTGCTGTCAGAAACAGGGAGAGCATTTTCCGACCTGATATTATTTACAGCGCCTAGCATCCTGTAGGGGGAGCAAGAAAAAAAGTATTTCTCCATCATTTCATTTAGCTTTTTCTGCACTGATATTAGCAGATTTAAAGCTATTTAAGGAAACATTTTTTTTTTCACTACAGGTGTACTATAAGGACTGCATGGCCCATCCATATGTGGAAAGGTGTTAAACAGTTAATATTTTCAAGGATGCTGATATATAAAAAAATACAATACAATAGTAAATGTATCAGCCAGTGACTTGACTATTTAACCAAGCATTTTTATATTTGGGAACAACAAAAACAATTCCTCCAGTTCATTCTGCATCTAAATTACCACATGTGGGCAATACATTGCTCTCATCCTTTGTGACATGTCAACAACAGCATAACATTCATTATTGACCATCTGCCACTATTGTTTATCAGTAGGGAGCAAGTCATTCCCAAAGGTACCTTTGCATTACTCAGAGTATTGGAAATAAATTATTGAGAACAAGAGATTTGACAAGAGTCAAATGTTAACTCTGGTAGTTTATAAGATGAAGTGGAACATTGTGATGCTGAAGATGTTAAAATTAAGACATAATTTGTAGGGAAGACTCATGATTAGCGTTGAGCGAACCCGAACCGCACTGTTCGGGTTCATACCGAACTTTACGATATTTGGACCCCGATTACATTGTATGTAATGCTATTGGCTTTCTATAAACCAAAATAGAGTCCCCATTCATAAGAAATTCTTATGAATGGGGACTCTATTTCGGTTTATAGAAAGCCAATAGTATTACATGTATTCCATAAGCCGAAAGTCTATAAACCGAACGACATTCGGTTTATAGACTTTCGGTTTATAGAATACATGTAATGCTATTGCTATTCTATAAACTGAAAGTCTATAAACCGAATGTCTTTCGGTTTATAGACTTTCGGGTTATAGAATAGCAATAGCATTACATGTATTTCATAAACCGAAAGTCTATAAACCAAATGTCTTTCGGTTTATAGACTTTCGGTTTATGGAATACATGTAATGCTATTGGCTTTCTATAAACTGAAATAGAGTCCCCATTCATATGAATAGGTTAATTGACCTATTCGTATGAATGGGGACTCTACTGTATTTCGGTTTATAGAATAGCAATAGCATTACAGGTATTACATCTAAATAGTTCATTTGCATCTTGCGGTGCTCTTCATATCTGAGAGTCAAATAGAACAGTCAAATACTGTGCTTACAGCACACTTTGAAAAATTCTAATAGTTTTGGGTGCTAAATAGTACATTTGCATCTTGCGGTGCACTTCATATCTGAGAGTCAAATAGAATCGTCAAATAATGTGCTTACAGCGCACTTTGAAAAATTCTGGCTACCTCCTCCTCGTCCTCCTCCAGCGCCGCTTCCACCTACACCGCCACGGTCACCGCCTCCTCAACCTATGGGTCACTTAGTATGAACTGAAAGAGAATACCCTGCACTCCAACCCTCTCTCAAATGGATAATTCTGTTGATCCTCCTGGCAGCCATGCTTTAGATTTAGATTTATGTTCTTCCAAAGCTAAAATCAAAGATTCCATCTAGTGCTATTTTATGGCTCAGCTGTATTTTTAATTTGTATGTATTTTATGTTATTTGAAGTTATTTCCCTATCCAGATTTATTTGCAGGGCACTTGTCCTACTCTTACCCACATTTTACTTACTTTTGCAGCCCTCTAGCCCTTTCCAGGACTTTTTTAGAGGCATTTTAGTGGCCAAAAGTTCGTGTCCCCATTGACTTCAATGGGGTTCGGGGTCAAGTTCGGGGTCAAGTTCGAACCCGAACCCGCCGAACCTGAACATCCAGGTGTCTGCTCAACTCTACTCATGATTACATCATTCTGAGTTTACTACAGTGATGACTAACCTTGGCACTGCAGATGCTTAAGCGCTATACATTGCATGATTCAGATTTGTAGCACATGACTGGGAAAAAGATTTTCAAATCAAAGTATCCCATTTGATTACAAACACGTTAAATGTATTCCAATCAGGATCCTATACAAAACATACCCATGTGCAAGAACAGACACAATTTTAAAGAGTCTTATCTGGATATCAGCATATAATTACGAGTTTCATTTTATTACTGCATAACTTTGGTAAAACAATGGGGGATAGGAATAAAAACTTCTGCACTGCAAAGTGTCAGGAGTTTTATATAGCAATCGCTGCTGGATATAAATAATGGTGATTGTTCTTTTTTATAACTCTCAACACTTTGCAGTGCGGGATGGAGGCAATGGTGTATCTTGGTTTTGTGCTGCCCCAGGCAGACAAAATTCGGGCACCCCCCATCTGCGTTGCACACCCACGACCTGCCCCATCACCCCATTACATGCCCTCATCACCCACATTGCATACACATTAAATGCCCAATCACCCCATCAATGCTACCATCAACCTCATTAGATACTCCCACCACATCCATAACATGCCTCCATCACCCTGATTAATTGGAAGAGCTAAAGCTTGCTGAACAGTGGGGGAGGGAGCAAAAAATGTTTGAAGCACCAGAAGTGTACTTTAACACCCTCTGGCAAAGTGCTGCCCTCTGGAAAAGTGCTGCCCAAGGCGAGGGCCTTGTTTGCCTTGTGGAAGATGCATTACTGGATGGAGGGACCTCCGTCAAACTGTGTTTGGCAGAGATCCCCTAACACAAATCAGGTGCTTCTCAGAGTCTGATTTTTTTCATACATAGGCTGCGCTGACAAGACCTAAACCTATGCATTCAGTGTAGACAACGCAGAGTCTGCTTTATACATTGGCGAACACGCCGAATATATACGGAAGTATTTCGTGTAATCACCGTGTGTGCCGTGTTTATACGTGCCCCCCATTATAAAAAAACAACAATATGTGCAAACAGTTTGTGCAGTACAGATGTGCTGATGTCCTAGCTCAACAATAGCAAACAATGATGATGATAATACATAAATAGATAGATAGATAATGGAACCATCATAAATATTTTGTTCACTTTCTCTGTTCTGCCCTTACTCAAACATCGCTAGTTCAGGTCTTTTTACAGGCTGAGCAGCCTGCACTGAGAAACTAAACAAACGGCTACTTATCACTATTACACTTGTATAAATGTAATTCAAAACCTTCACCTTATAAAGTACAAGAAACAAAAAAAGAACGTGTAAGAATATTGAACTCTGAATATTCTCCCAAAGCAGTGTTTCTACATCAATCACTTTTGACAATACTAAGTGAATGGAAGGAACATTGAATGCTATTATTTGCATATCTTTACCAACCATATATAGAGGTTCTGAAAAATTAAATATAGTTTTATGTAAGACTGGTTCTTACATGTGTTATTCCTTTTTTTTTTGCACTTTTTAAAAATAATTTTCAACATTTTGATATAATGCAAATATATGCATATTTTTAATTTCGGTAGTTGAATCATTTATTAAATTTTTTACACCATTTATACACCATTTAGAAGGTGTTTTGCCTGGAATAATGCATTGAGAACTGTTCTTGAGGGAAATATTTACAGAATGTAAACAAATTATGCCACTAAACTATTTATGAGACTTTTGTTTCTTTGATACAAGCAGTAACTCAGTAGCGAACATATTGGCACATACATCCCAGAAACATCAGCTGACCTGTTTCCCCACAGCAATCCCCAATCACCACCAACACCATATACACATTATGTAATATGCTTGCCTTTCACCTAAGTAATCAGGAAGTGTTACTTTACTGAGAGGGTAGTGGATGTTTGTGAAGGAGTTTAGGCATGCATGGGATAGGCACAAGGCTATCCTAGACACAAGATAGGGCCAGGGACTAATAAAAGTGTTTAGAAAATTGGGCAGACTAGATGGACCAAATGGTTTGTATCTGCCGACACATTCTATGTGTCTATATTTAAAGTATCCACTTTATACATGGACTCCTTGGAACACATGCATATGTTCAAGGCAGCCTTTTGTAGCCCAGGATAAAGGTGTAGCACTGGAATACCCATCTATGTTTAGCTGTCTCATCCTTAATGGGATGCATGTGATTAGTTTTCTGGAAAACTGCTGGCAAAGCTTGGGGCAGAATGGCAAGCAAGTTAAATCTAACACAGTCAACAGAACGTTACTAAAAATATCTGCTCATCCCACTCCTGTTTTTCCAGCAGTAACCACCAAACAATATATATCTCACATGTGGGTGGTGGGGATGCTACATTTGGTCATAGTTACATAGTATGTTAGGTTAAAAAAAGACTTGCATCCATCAAGTTCAACCCTTTTGCTTTTCAATATACATAGAAACAATAGAATGTGAAATGTCCTACCCTGAATCAGTATATTTCATAACAGTACAGTATGTGCAGCAGAAGTTTTTAGAAAATGTTAAGGATATCTGTAGCTTTAAGAAACCTTTGATTGTGTGTTGGTATTTCTGTATATTGTATGTATGCTACATGGAAAAAAGTATTGGCACACCTGATTATTACACCATTGAATTTTATACATTTCACAAACCTATGCCCATATTCATCTCTGCATGAAATTATTATGCACTTATCACAACACCAAAGCAGCCAGACATCCAAGTAAAAACATTAATATAATGCATCTCTAGACAGTTTTGGTGGGCTAGTCTCTATTCAGATTTGAAGAAAACAACTCTTGGCTCCTGTACATAGCTGTTTAATGTAGAAGAGAGTGTGGAGGTAGAAACACAGACTTGTTCAATATTTATGGGGCACTTCACGAGTTTCTTGCTGCCTGGAGGTACTGTCAGCAATGTAAAGCCTGGTTATTCCCAAGAGGGATTTGAGTATTATGCCTTCAGATATCACTGTGTCTGTAGCTGCCTGTCCTGTGTACACACATACCGATAGGCATCCTGCAAACTATATGGTGAACGACCATGGACGCACTTGTCCATTGATTTTATTGTGGATCTGGCTACATGGGAATTCTGATGGTTGTCGACTAGTTCTCTAAGATGTTGTATTGCTTTCCCTTGAAAAACTTAACTACATTTCAAGAGCTCGCCTAGATTTTCTCATTGGAGGTCTTTCACTTGCATGGGTTACCAAAAATAATCTTCTCAAATCAGGGTAGCTAGTTTGTGTCAAGATTTTGGTGAGCTTTTTGTATGTAAATGGGATATCAGCTTTCCTTCTCCTTGGTCTGCTATCCACAATCTAATGGTGCCACAGAATGAGCTAACCAAGTCTTACAGCAGTTTCTGCATTGTTATATTTCATACTGCAATAACAGCTGGTTCGGATCTGCAATTCTGGGCAGAGTTCCCCCACAATAGTATTAATAATGCCTCTTCCCGATTATCGATGGTTCTGATGAACTATGGGTTTCAACCAGCCATGTTACCCAATACGTTCATGTTACAGGGGATTATGGCATTGGAGGAACATCTCCAGGATCTATGTTCCACTTGGGTGTACGTTCAGGACACCTTGAGATGCTCCATGCAGAACTACAAGCTCCAGGCTCACTGGGGAGAGGGTCTAGCTATCTTCCCATAAGCTACGGCTCTGTGTTCACTAGCAAAAACTTCCCCTCCCCACTATGCTAGGTCATTCTGTGTACTTCAAAGGGTTAAGCCTGTAGCTTGTGGATTTGACTTTCCTCATAGCATGTGCATCTCTAACTTATTTCATTAGATTATTATTATAATTTGAAACCATTGGTGTGTAACTGTTACACCACTTCAGTGCCACATCCGGTTCCAGTTGACAACCATTAGGAATATGAAATATAGAACATCACTGATTCACATGTGTTCAGAGGTCTCATCTAATACTTGATACTCTGGAAAGGTTACAGTCCAGAGCCCTGTTGGGTCCCAGCCTTTTATGTTCATGTCCTATCCTCCTGTGTTCCTTTCATGCCTGCTTATCCCTAAAGTCTGGACGCACCCACGTTGGGAGATTTATTTGAAACTAGATAAAAAGAATGAGCAAAACATTACACATTGTTGTCTGAATTTGTTTTAACATTGCTCCTGGCATGTATCAACCACCTTTAAAAGCTCTAGAAATGGTGTTCTCACTGGTAGCTTAATTTACTGCTTCAATGAAAGTAGAAATAAGGCAAGTCTCCGAAACATGAATATTCATTTTCATTAAGCTTTAAGAATTTTCCTTTGCTGGATCTTCTCAAAATCCTTCAACAACAGTGAACATTAGTGAGGGCTGATTGCTTAATGAAATTTCTAATTAAGTATTTCAAATGTTAATTTCTGAATCTATTTGAAAATTTACAGAATACACAGCTGGGGAAAAGATGTGCTCAAAATCTATATTACATGTTCCTTAGACAGCTAAATAGCTATAATATTTTTGTTACAAGTTTATCATTTTAAGCTATGTAACAGAACCTAGTGCCAAAATAGTAGTTACTCAAATATATTGTTTTATTTAGTGTTGAGCGAACCCGAACCGCACTGTTCGGGTTCATACCGAACATTACGGTTTTTGGACCCCGAACACGGACATTCCACTGTATGTTCGTGTTGTAGTTCGGGGTTCAGCGATTACATTGTATGTAATGCTATTGGCTTTCTATAAACCGAAATAGAGTCCCCACTCATAAGAATTTCTTATGAATGGGGACTCTATTTCGGTTTATAGAAAGCCAATAGCATTACATGTATTCCGAAAGTCTATAAACCGAACGACATTCGGTTTGTAGACTTTCGGTTTATAGAATAGCAATAGCATTACATGTATTCTATAAACCGAAAGTCTATAAATCGAATGTCGTTCGGTTTATAGACTTTCGGGCTTAAGGAATACATGTAATGCTATTGCTATTCTATAAACCGAAATAGAGTCCCCATTCATAATAATAGGTCAATTGACCTATTCTTATGAATAGGGACTCTATTTCGGTTTATAGAAAGCCAGTAGCATTACATGGTTATTGGCTTTCTATAAACCGAAATAGAGTACTTTTCATAAGAATTTCTTATGAATGGGGACTCTATTTCGGTTTATAGAAAGCCAATAGCATTACATGTATTCCATAAGCCGGAAGTCTATAAACCGAACGACATTCGGTTTATAGACTTTCGGTTTATAGAATAGCAAAAGCATTACATGTATTCTATAAACCAAAAGTCTATAAACCGAATGTCTTTCGGTTTATAGACTTTCGGCTTATGGAATACATGTAATGCTATTGCTATTCTATAAACCGAAATAGAGTCCCCATTCATAATAATAGGTCAATTGACCTATTCTTATGAATAGGGACTCTATTTCGGTTTATAGAAAGCCAGTAGCATTACATGGTTATTGGCTTTCTATAAACCGAAATAGAGTCCCCATTCATACGAATAGGTCAATTGACCTATTGGTATGAATGGGGACACTCACCCACATTTTACTTCATTTTGCATCCCTCTAGCCCTTTCCAGGACTTTTTTAGAGGCATTTTAGTGGCCAAAAGTTCGTGTCCCCATTGACTTCAATGGAGTTCGGGTTTGGGGTCAAGTTCGGGGTCAAGTTCGAGCCCGAACCCGGACTTTTTTCTGAAGTTCGGCCGAACCCGCCAAACTCGAACATCCAGGTGTCCGCTCAACTCTAGTTTTATTATATAGAATCTCATTAGTTAATATAATTAGCTCTTTTTGAACAGAGGCATTTTTGATTTCCTCCATTAAACTTATCTTTACATGCTATGGGCACTTGTAAAGGAATACTATGGGGGTATTTAATAAGGTATACACTTAGGTATAAAGCCCTAAAAATACTAATCTAAAATATTGTCTACTAGATTAAAAATATTGATACCAGAACTGGTGCAGCTTTTTAGTGAAGAGGGATGGACGAGATAATACCATCAGGACCTTTAATTTAATAAACTACGCAAAAGAGTCAGGATGCCCCCTCTTCCGCCTCCTCTCTTTGTACTGGTATTAGAGCCTTTTTTAAATGCTATAAGATCTAACAAGAAGATTTCCGGTTTGTATATGGGAGACAGACAGCATAATCCCACTATTACAAATTTTACAGAAAGATATGAGAAGCTGGGCATTACCACATATAACATGGATGGGAAGGATAGGGGTAGTTAAAATGAATGTTCTCCCTCGAGTACTTTATCTGTTACAGATGCTCTCGATTCATGTACCTAGTATATTTTTTAGTATCTTGAAATGATTAATTGGGAAATATATATGGATGGAAAAACCAAGCAGTTTGTCATTTATCCATATGACACGTAGCAGGGAGATGGGGGGGGGGGGGGGGCTTGCGGTTCCAGATATTTATAAAAATTATTTGGCAGGACATCTGGGTAGCATAAGAGACTGGATAAGAACAGCAGGTAAAATATGGATACCATTAGAGCTGTCATATAGCAGGTCCCTGCTTGATACGCTGCCATGGTTCGAGAACCCTGGAAAAATGCTCACTGTAAGAGCACACCCTACACCCCAACAATGAAAGTATGGCTGATGTGTATAAAAAAGGGTAAGATTTCTAGCTTTCCTAGCATGCTGTTACCGATTATAAATAATTATGAATTTTTACCCGGTCTTAATAGAAGAGCTTTTAGGAGCTTAATGAAGAATGGGTGAAGTAGGATTCAAGCTTGGACAGGTAATTCGAGAGGGGGAAATTTTGAGTCTGAGAGAACTCACGAAGAAGGAAATAAACAATTAACAAGAAAGGTTTTCATATTTACAGTTGAAACATTTTATTAAAAGAATGAAAAAGGAAAACGTATTACCACAGGGAGAAACAGAATTTGTCAATAATTGTCAAGAATATATGGGATACTAAACAATAGAGGAGATGAATTACCATTTTCTGTAAAATTATGGGAGAGAGATCTAAATCTCACACTTACAAAAAAGGAATGGCAAAAGTGTTTTATAATGGTACAGAAATGCTTAGTGTCAAGTAGTCACCAAGAAGTAGCTTTTAAAGTTCTTAGCAGGTGGTATAGGGTACCAACCATACTATATAAATTCTGTCCTCAAACGAGAACAATCTGTTGGAGGTGTAATAGGGAGAGAGGAGACATGTACCACGTCTGGTGGGGATGTCAGATAATACAGATATATTGGAGAAAAATAGAAAAAAAACTATAAAACATTTGGAGAAAAGCAATATCAAATTAACAGCTGAACTGGTACTGATCTTATATTCCCCAATGATATAATTAAGCCCTATACCCCCTAAATAAAATAGGCCTGAGAGCTGACCAAAAAACTCCCAGCCTCCCATTACACATATGGGTTTTCAGGGAAGGTATCCCTGACCCCCAGCTTGGAGCTGGGAAAGTGAAAAAAAATAAATAATAATCCAAAGTTTAAGAACTCTTTGACGATTAGACTTATAAATATAGCTCAGATGGTTATCCCTCTCTTCTGGAAGCAGAATAAATCACCAGGCTGGGAAACATGGCTTAGAAATGTAAAGTGTTTAATGGAGAAGATAGCAGAAGGAGGTGGGGGAGGGGGGAGACAGGAACAATATGGCTCCATGGGATCCATTCTGTGAGTCTTAAGAATATCTAGAGATGAGTTGGCGGGAGAGGAGAGGCTCGTAAGAATACATTCAGATAGGTTGAATCGATATATAGAAATAGAGGACTGGACCAGATTGGGGAGGGAGTAGGGTAGGTGATAATGGGGGTAGGTGAGAAATGTAGATAGAACGGATGAATGGATATACGAGGAAGAAGAAGGAGAAAGGGGATAAAGGCAATAAACATTGGCACCCGAAAAGTAAGGGAATAGGAATCAATAGGGTTAGTAGACAATAAAGGGGAAGAGAAAGAAGGCTAGGTAGGTGGTACAACGAGAAGGAATATGGGATAAAGTGTACCTATATATATATATATATATATATATATATATATATATATACCCCTAGGTAATAAACTGTCTACATTAAATATAAAGAGATGCCAATTTAATATGCATGTATGTATCTAGCTGATGTTTTACTTTGATTTTAAACTTACTTTAAATGGATTTTTGGTTATGTTGTAATGTCAAAAGATGACTATTGTAATTTGTTGTATTTTTGCTAATAAAAATAAAATAAAAAAAATGAAAACCAATGGTAGGTTCCTGTTGATAGCTCCATTTTTTTAAACTCTGACCTAGAACTGACCTTTATAAATCACCCACCATGAGGTTTTGTCATCATGGCATTGTGCCATTACGTCCATTTAATATAAACAAACTACAATGTAAATATTATGAAGGTGTGTTGATTGACCACAGGTGAATTCAAATTCACATTCTGGAATATAAGGCAAGAATGAGAAATAAGGTAAGGAAAAAAAAGTTTGTAACAATGCAAAATATAAGAATATTGCAACATACGAAATGTACAATCACAATAAATAATGCGATTACAATCACCACAAATGATTTCAGTGACATACATATTTCAAGAAATTTCACAGGGCATGTCCACAGGGGAATTCTACATCTACACACTTAGCTTGGGTCCATGGAGAGGAGGCAGGAGAAAGGGATGGATCATCTATGAGCAAAAGAGGTGATGACATAATGGATTAAAATGCCTTGTCAAAAATCCAAATCTTTGAGTGATCTACTATTATTGTTCCAGTACTGGTAGATAGAAGTAAGGCATTCTAGAGCTATATACCATATAAGGAAGAAACGGAATGGTCTTCTATTACTGTTGCAGTTCTGGTAGCTAGAAGTAAGGCATCCCAGAGCTATATGCCTATAGTTTAGAAATAGAATGGTTTGCTATTACTGTTGAAGTTCTGGTAACTGGAAGGACAGTATTCCAGAGCTATATACCTTATAGTGAGAAATAGAATGATCTGCTTTTACTGTTGCAGTTCTGGTAGCTGGAAGGACAGTATTCCAGAGCGATATACTTTATAGTGAATAATTAGAATGATCTGCTATTACTGTTGCAGTTCTGGTAGCTGGATGGAAGGCATTCCTGAGCTATATACCTTATAGTTGAGAAATAGATTGATCTGCTATTACTGTTGCAGTTCTGGTAGCTGGAAGGACAGTATTCCAGAGCGATATACCTTATAGTGAAGAAATAGAATGATCTGCTATTACTGTTGCAGTTCTTGAAGATGGAAAAAAGGCATTCTAGAGCTATATGCCTTATAGGGAAGAAATGGAGTGATCTACTAATTTTACTGCCGTTCTGGCAGATGGAAAGAAGGCATTCCTTAGACATGCCTTGGGAAGGAATTAAGTAACCTGCTTTTTTTTTGTTGCAGTTCTGGTAGATGGACGAAGACATTACAGAGCCACATGACTTTTTTAATATGAAGAGTTTTGGTTAGTTATTTTCCATTCCAGTTTTTTCTTTTATTATTGCATGGCTTGTTGTAAGCAAATTTGAGGATGCTCAATGTACTTTAAAATAAATTCATAATACATTGTGTTTTAAGCAATAGCTAATAAGACAAAATGAAATATTCCAATTAATCTAACATTACAACTTTAAAAAAAAAAAATGTCTATATTAGTCATATCTAGAATCACTTGGTTAAAAATGTCAGCTAACACTTAAAATTGAGGAAACATGATATCAGAATTGCATTTCAAATTTCTTATATGTTATTGGTTGAAGGATAAGTGTTCAATTCTAAAGGTGATCATTGAAAACAATATGTGCATGTGTTAACCCAGAATCCCTTGCAGTGTGGTGAGCACTGTATGTTTAGGATTGCTGTAGGAAAAGCAAGTCTTCCAGCTTATCTGGTGTTGTGTAGATTTGTGTTTAATAATGCTTCTGCTAATTTCTAAATAGGCTTTTGAGAAAAATAATAATGTATAATTGACATGGCAAATAAATAATCTAAGATAAGGTTCATTTTAAACACAAATTGAAACAACATTTTCTGGCAGCATCTGGCTAAAATATGTATGATCCTTAATTAACTAACCTTCTAAAGTTCATTTTTAATTTTGTCATGTCAACTTATCAGAAATATAGGAATAAAATTAGACTTTTGCATTAATTATCGGTAGTAAGTTGCAGAGGAAAAAAATAAAACGGAATAATAATGACTTTATTTTCTATAATGCAATCACATTTTTGTTGTGGTTCTGCCTTGTTGTGTGCTAAATTATACAAAGTCACCCTTGAGAAAGGCCTTTGGTGCTGAAACGTGGGGTTGGCTTCCGTGTGCTCAGCTCTCCCTGTTTTCGCTCCCTTGTCTGTCCTTTTTATGTGCCTGTGTATTTATGTAAGTACCCTTCTTTGTACAATTTTTGTATATGTTTATGCCCTAAGCGATATAATAAATACATGGCTTACAGCTGTTTGAACTCATTCTTATGCTCTTTCTGTTTTTCTTCTTAAAATTACAGTTAAATTAAGGAAAGTTTAATACCAAGAGAAGTTATGAGATGTCATGATATAATTTATAAATACCTCCAGTGGTAAAAACAATATATCGAAGATGAATATCACAACAAAGTTGCAGTTGGAGAATGATTATAGTCTATAAAACATGGTATTAATAAGATAACATGTACTTAGGTTCAGGGGGATCAGCATACCACATGGCATCTTTGATATTCTGTATCGAAAAAAGGCTCTTGATTCCAGGTTGATAATGAAGATTTGAAAGGAGTTCTGCAGTAGTTACTTTTAAATTTTAAATTACAATATTAGGCACTGAACTAGACCTAGCTTCTTGGCACTTAACTAGCCTCAGATGGAAGCACAACTTCCACTCTATTACTTTTAACTAGCAACCTTTCAGAGCTGTTAACCTCTATAATTCTGCTTCTTTTGCTTTCCTTCCAGCATGTCCATTCTCTCCCCCCCCCCCCCCCATTCCACAGGAAGTTCCGGTATCCCATGGTTTCTGTTGTAGCCCACATTGTGTTTTTTGAAGGCAGAACAAAAGATGTACCCATAAATTACTCTTTAGTGCTCCCTAGTGGTAGTAAAATGCATTTTTTAAACAATTCTCCATATAAATAACAGGTATCAATAATGGATACCACAGTTAGGGGAGGGTTTTATCCAAAGTGAGATACTTCACATAATTTTTTATAAATAAATACTTCTAAAATTTTACATCTCAAACCACCTCTCGCCATCTTAAATAGGAAGCTTAACTGAAGGTTAATTTTTTTTCACATGTAAGTAACTGTGGACATCAAAAACCCTGGTCTCTCCTGATATAGTTAAGCCTTATACCCCCTATATAAAATAGGTCTGAGAGCTGACCAAAAAACTCCCAGCCTCCCATTACACATATGGGTTTTCAGGGCTGGTATCCCTGACCCCCAGCTTGGAGCTGGGAAAGTGAAAAAAAAATAATAATCCATACCTACCCCACCAAATCTACCTTGCCCAGGTAGACGGGAATGATTCATCTGTAATAAAAGTCTCCATTTGGGTGCCAGGCTGGTGGGCAATAAAAATCACCCTGCTGGCACCAAAAAAAGATTACCTGTACCCAGCTTCTAGCAGTGACCCGCGAAGCCCTTGATCCTCATCTTCTGGCTCAGGTAGGGTGGTCACAAAAAAGTGCAAAATTATCCACCTATTATATTAAAAAATGGAAAAAAAAACTGTTGCAACAAAAAAAAGGGCGCGAGTCCCTGGTCTAAGCATCCATCCCCCATGGGGAACAGATACATAATGAAATCCCTACTCTGAGAGTAAGGATTTAATTTGAACAAGAAAGTGGCATATGGTTGACTGACTGTGTCAGATGCCTTCAATCCCAGCTTCCCCATTAGCTAGTTTTCAAAACCCAGCCTATAGGGAAGCTGGGATTGAAGGCATCTGATTGGCTGAGACAGTGGCCATATGTATAATGGGGAAACCATTTTGCCTTATTATTAGGTTGGGCCTGGGTTATAAGCCCTGGCACCCCTAATATTTTTTGAGGGGCAGGGTTTTTATTTATTTATTAATGGAATAAGTACACTGGCTCCAAGGGGGCTTTTATTCTTTTATTGTTATTATAACATTCATATTTTCATTTGCCTTCTCCAAAATGTCTGTAATGCTGCAATCATCGCTGAATCCGAATTGTTTGTTGTGTATTGTGCAGCTAAAAACCTGTGGGGTTTTATGGAGAAAATGTCCTGATCTTAACACCTCTGATACTTTGGTTATTGAACTGCCTGGATGGCTGAATCAGACCCGAAATACAGCATATGGTGTACCTGAATTTTGGATATTCTTTCAAAGTGGCTATTATCCCAATTAGTATCCATATTGGATCATCTGCGGCTATATTTCGTAGATCCTATAATCTCCAACCCCTAATATACCCTTCTTCTGCCATTTTATAATATTCAGGCAGTCCACTTCAACAGATATTACCTTATATTTTACACAATCAATAATTTCATTGTGCAGTCCTAAGACTATCTTCAACCTGGTCCAAAACTCCATAATCTATTTTAAAACCATACTATCTTTTAAAAAGAATAGGTAAAACAAGAGAAGGGTTTGAAGGCCAGCTTGGGCTCTTGGTGCTTGCTCCTTGAGATCGAGGTAGTTTAATGATCAGCCAGGATTCCAACTTCTGTGTTTTCTGCTGTATGCGCCTGTTGCAGGCACCCCCTGCTGGTTTTATTATCACCCCTACCTGGCTATGACTTGTGGGAAACCTAACCAGGTCTCTGCTTGTTGGTGCTCAAAGCTAGGGGCTCCAGCCCTTGAAGAATGCTCAGCCTGCACAGTGTTTTGAATTGCCCACTACCCCTGCGCCTGAACTCCAGCCCATATTGGCAGAGCACCCTGTTATTGGCCATTAATTTGTGACATAACATTGATCTTTTCCTGGTTTTGGAGACTTTCTTTTGTGCAACGAAATCTAAAACATCCACGTCAGTGGAACTACTACTGAAAAAGTAGTTGTTAAAACCATCTGGGCCCAGGGCTTTTTTATGTTTTTAATTTTCAAATTGCTTCTATAATCTTTTGGTCTTTAAAAGGCTGATTTAAGGCTTGCAGCTGCTGTAAATCCAGCATCCGTAGCCGAAACAATGATAAATATAAGATCTTCATAAAATGTATTAAATACTAGACCATTATTTTCAGTGGTTAAACAAATCTCTATCATCTTTAATCTTAGCTACTCATTTATTACTTTTGTTTCTCTTTTATCCTATTAGTGAGTATTCTATTTGCTCTATTTCCAACATTATAATGATTTGCTTGAAGATATTCCAATTTTTTATTAGTCTATTCTATCAAAATGTCATTGATTTTAGCCCTAAGTACTGACACTGTGATAGAATTTTCTTGCAAAGGGGCATTTTTTTTTAATTTTGACTTGTTCATAATATTGTATATGAAGTTCACCTTTTTTCTTTAATTTGTAACCTTCATAGGCACACCAAAGCTTTGTATCATTGACGAGACTGTTATAATTTACCTGAAAAAAAGTTCTATAATTTGACTAATATACTCAATAGTCTTAATTGCTGTCACTTAACAGGGCCCCGTGCGCCACTCAGTGTCCTTATCTTCGAGCCGCCGGAGATCTGGTGTTGTTGTGGTGGCCATGTTTTTGGAGTCCGGAATTTGAGAGTTACTTCTGGCGATGTCTTTTCAGTGCGGCGGCCATATTTTTGGAGTCTGCCAGTGCTCTATGAAGACTCCAATAAGATGTGCACATTACCTGTTAAAAAATGTGTAAAGTTAGACCTACATACACGCTCCTCTTCTCCTCTATTGGCCTATGCTAATCATCAGACTGAGTCTTGATAAAGGTCCAGAAGGTGGATCGAAACGTCGACTACTTGTTAATTACTGACTTGAGTATCGACTAATAACAATGAAGATGTTTTTTTATCAAGACCCGTGAGTGTGTGTTTTTGTTTTTGGACTTGTGTATGTATTGTGCGACACAGCACCTGGGCTATCAACACCTTATAAGCTGTATAGCTGAGTGCACCTTCCTTGGATTTGTGTATATATATATATATATATATTTATATATATACCTGGTTTTATAGTTGCCTGTGCAAAGAGTCTTTGATTCCAACAATGCTTGTTTGGATCTGCCATGAAACAACATTAAAAGTGGTTTCACTTTATGTGTTTTCCTGAGAAATGGTGTTTTCTTGTTTTTACATACTTTCCATTATTGGGCTTCAATTGTTTGTTTGTCTTTAGAGTTGAGCGGACACCTGGATGTTCGGGTTCGGCAGGTTTGGCCGAACTTCGAAAAAAATGTCCGGGTCCGTGCTCGAACTTGACCCCGAACTTGACCCCGAACTCGAACCCCATTGAAGTCAATGGGGACACAAACTTTTGGCCACTAAAATGCCTCTTAAAAAGTCCTGGAAAAGGGTAGAGGGCTGCAAAATTGAGTAAAATGTGGGTGTGAGTAGGACAAGTGCCCTGCAAGCAAATGTGGATAGGGAAATAACTTAAAATAACATAAAATACATACAAATTACAAATACAGCTGAGCCATAAAATAGCACTAGATGGAATCTTTGATTTTAGCTTTGGAAGAACATAAATCTAAATCTAAAGCATGGCTGCCAGGAGGATCAACAGAATTATCCATTTGAGAGAGGGTTGGAGTGCAGGGTATTCTCTTTCAGTTTATACTAAGTGACCCATAGGTTGAGGAGACGGTGACCGTGGCGGTGTAGGTGAAAGCGGAGCTGGAGGAGGAGGAGGCAGCCAGAATAGTGCGCTATAAGCACAGTATTGGACTGTTCTATTTGACTCTCAGATATGAAGTGCACCGCAAGACCCAAATGTACTATTTACCACCCAAAACTATTCGAATTTTTCAAAGTGCGCTGTAAGCACAGTATTTGACGGTTCTATTTGACTCTCAGATATAAAGTGCAGGACGCAAATGTAATATTTAACACCAACAAATTGCAGTATTTAAAAATGCCTAGATGTTGCCCACTGAGCTAACAGAACAGGATTAAAGTCATGTGCCTGGCACACATGCAGTTGCAAGTGCACTGCACTCTCTGTGGCACTGGGCTCAGGGCAGGGTACAAATATGTAGTAAAGCACCCACTAAAATAATCACTGTAATTTGAATCATCGCTGTAGGATTATGCCCCTCAATATGCCATTTTTATGTCCCTCAATATGCCAGTATTATGCCTCTCAATGTGCCAGGACTTAGCCACCCAATATGCCAGGATTGTTATGCCACTCAATATGCCAGGATTTTCCCACACAATTTGCCAGGATTATGCCCCTCAATATGCCAGGATGATGCCTCTCAATATGCCAGGACTTAGCCAACCAATATGCCAGGATTATTATGCCACTCAGTATGCCAGGATTATGCCCCTCAATATCCCAGGATTTTGCCCCTCAATATGCCAGGATTATGCCCCTCAATATGCCAGGACTTAGCCACCCAATATGCCAGGATTATTCTGCCATTCAATATGCCAGGATAATGCCCCTCAATATCCCAGGATTTCCCCCCTCAATATGCCAGGATTATGCCCCTCAATATGCCAGGACTTAGCCACCCAATATGCCAGGATTATTATGCCACTCAATATGCCAGGATTTTCCCACCCAATATGCAAGGATTATTATGCCACTCAATATGCCAGGATTATGCCCCTTAATATGCCAGGATTATGTCTCTCAATATGCCAGGACTTAGCCACCCAATATGCCAGGATTATTATGCCTCTCAATGTGCCAGGATTTAGCCACCCCCTACCTCCTTGCTGCTGCTCTGTCTCCCTGTGCTGCAGGTCCGTGGCTGTGAGGGAAGCGTTGTGCATTCCCGTCCAGCCAATGCACATTCAATAAAGTTTGTTTAAAAACAAAGTTTAAACAAACTTTATTGAATCCACATCGGCTGGAGAGGAGCGCACAATGCTTCCCTCACAGCCACGGACCTGCACCGGGAGACCGAGCAGCTGCGAGGAGGTAAGTAAGGGGGAATGGGGAGGATTTTTTTTTCACAGTTCCGGTGCCCCCTGCTAAATTGCGCCCTAGGCGGCTGCCTAGGTCGCCTTACAGGTGGCGCCGGACCTGCCGAACCCCGAACTCCAACACGAACATACAGTGGAATGTCCGTGTTCGGGTCCGTGGTCCAAAAACCGTAATGTTCGGTACGAACCCAAACAGTGCGGTTCGGGTTCGCTCAACACTATTTGTCTTCACTGATCTTGACCTTGTCTCGATCCATGATCTTGCAACAAGGCTCCTTCCTCCTGAATTCTACCCGTTACACTGGTTACATTTGTGCAAAAGGTGAGTATGGATCCTGCAGATCTAACCAGGATGTCCCATAGGCAAGACCACAAAGACCAGATTCTAACTACACACTCTGCACAACTTCAATCTTCAAATGCTTCGATCATTAATGGCCTCTGGTGGCCTTGTTCTTCCTCAGTTCTTGTCTCTGCATCCGTGACTTTTAATCAGAATAAACACCCCAAGTTGACTCTTTCAGACATGTATTCTGGCAACCCACAAGAATGTAAGGGTTTCCTCAAACGGTGTATTGCTCCACTTCCAGAATCAACCTCAAACTTTTCAAGCCCACTCTTCAAAAGTTTAATTCATTATCAGCCTCCTGCAATGTGACATTCCTGTTCAACCATCTCCTTTGGTCGAACAGGATTCCCTTATATTGGAGGCCACTGATCCCTTTCTCTGCATGTTTAAACACATTTTTGATGTTCCTGGTCACAGGGAATTGGCAGAAACTACCATTCTTGACTTACATCAAGGAAGGAAAATTCTGGGTCAGTACATCATTGAGTTCAGAACCTTGGCCTATGGGACCAATTGGAATAATAGGTCCCTAAAAGCTGCCATTCACAGTGGTCTTAACGATCACCTAAAGAATTCCTTCACGTGCTGTGATATTCCCGATGATGTAGAGGACTTCATTGCTATGTGTCTTCAACTAGAGGTGCGTATGCAAGAGAGACAACAAGAAAAAGACAGAGACAGTAAACCTTGTCCTACCTCTTCAGCTTTCCGGCCTGTTTTACCTACCCATAGCACTAGAGCTAATGTGACTTCCTCCACTAAGGAACCCATGGAAATGGGTTATTTGTTGAAGTTGATGCTTCTGAATCCAGTGTAGGGTCTGTTTTATCTCAGCATGACTGAGAGACCAATAAGATACACTCCTGTTCTATCTTTTCTAAGAAGTTCACACTAGCTGAAAGAAACTACAATATCGGGAACAGAGAGTTATTGACCATAAAAACAGCACTAGAAGAATTCCTCCATCTTAGTGAAGGAACAATCACTCCCTTTACTATCCTAACAAGAACCTTCTGTACTTGGAAAAGGCTAAACATTTAAACATACTCCAAGCAAGGTGGTTGCTGTTCTTCACTAGATTTAATTTCATCATTTCATATCAACCTGGTAACAAGAATAACAAAGCATATGCTCTTTCCCGCTTGTTTGAAAAGGAACAAGTTCCTTCCACTGAAGAGTGCATTAGTCTCATTACCCTTGCCCAATCAACCTTGGAAACATGTGGCCATAGATTTTATCACTGATCTTCCACAACCAATGGTTACACTTCAGCAATGGTTACTGTTGACCTATTCTCCAACCATGCTCATTTTACACCCTTACCCACAGTACCCAGTACCCAAAAAATTAGCTGAAGTCTTTCTTCAAGATATAGTTCATCTCCATGGGGTACCTTAACGTATAATTTCTGACAATGGTCCTCACTTCATTTATCACTTATGGAGTGTTCTCTGCCATTCTCTTAGTATTGACCTACACTTTACATGGGCTTATCATTCACAATATAATGGCCAAACAGAATGAACCAAGAATGTACTTAAACAATATCTATGCTTGTTCTCTTCCATTGATCACTCAGACTGGGCTACCTGGCTACCCTTAGCAGAACTCTCCTATAACTGTTCCTATCATGAGTCCCTCAAGAGCACCCCGTGGGATACGAACCCCACTTATGGCCTCCTGAATTACAAATCTCTGTTGTTCCAGCAACAGACTCCTTATCCAAACAAATAAAAGAGCACTGGGCTTCCATCAAATATCAGCAACACCAAGCCAAACTAAAGCAAAAGACCGCGGCTGACAAAAGAAGAACCCAGGTCCGAATCTCATGCCTGGTGATCAAGTATGGCTTTCCACAATGAATTTACATTTTAAATGTATCTCCAATACCTTGATTCCTAAGTAACTTGGTCCTGTTCAACTCCTTTCTCATATAAATGAAGTTACCTTTACTGTGGCTCTTCCAGCTTCCATGAAGATACCCATATGGGATGTTGTTTATCATAAAATCTCAAGAGACTTTTTCACTTTTTATCTAATCCATTTTAAGTACGTGCTAGAGAGAAATAAATCTGTTCTTTAAACCTGTCACCATAATTTAATTTAATGTTGAGATTAATTTCACTAAATATTAATGAAATGCGAGAAAAAGGTAATTATAGAGGCATATCAGTGACAGTATATTGAAATCAGGATTTGTTTTTGTTTCTTATCTCAAAGAATACATTGGATCTTTCTATGTCTTTGATTATGTCCTTGAGAGCTTTTCCGTTACAATGATAAACATTTATACATAAACAGAAAATAACAATGTAACCATGAAAAGAAGAAGAACATAAAAAAGGCCAAGGTAGCCATGCTTGATCTGCAGAAACATAATGTCAGTAATTGTTTTACTAGAAAGTGCTGCAAAGGATTCTGGGTAAGGAGATGCATATAAGGTCGGCTGTGATTGCGTGTTTGTCTCAATAGCCACATCTTATGTAGACTTCATAGAACAGAAGACATAGGGGAATAGAAAGATAGATATTAGGAGCTATTCACTAAAAGGTGAGTTGCTGGTGTGTTGAGGTGAGATGAACATTTAATCTCACCAATCTAGCTGCACATAGTGCAGGGACACACCTTAGGGCAAGGACACACCTGGTGTGTTTGCTTAGTGAAGGAAACTCACAATGTTTGTCCTAGCACAATGTATATTTAAACTGGTGAGGTGAAATGTTCATCCCACTTCAACTCCCTTCGTCTCACCTGCAACTCACCTTTTAGTGAATAGCCCTTATTGTGTAACAGTGAAAATAAAAAGTAAACCAAGTATCTTTATTGTACAAACTCACAAATTGTACAAAGATGAAAACCAAACAAGAGTGACTCCACATGGAGCAGCAAGTGCAGAGACATCAGTTTAGTAACAATAAAATGTGTAGGTTTGTGGTGTTGCTTTTTCTGTATATGTTTGATGCTAACAATGGGACATTCAAAATGGAGTTCCACCTTACTCAGTTTTCATCTAGAGGAGCATGTTGACATCCAGTTTACCTAAACTGATTTGGGTCCAGGCCATTTATGATTGTTAAGACACCTCTTACTGAACTATCATGGCTATTTTGCCAATAGAGTTGCCATTGTAATGTGTGTCTTTCAGAGATTGTATATGTTATCCATGCAATGTCAGCAAACCTAGTCACGGACAGTCAGTTTGCGTTTCTCCTGCTCAATTGGTTCTGCACAAAGCATTGCTAACTTATTAAATATTAAAGACAGGTTTTCACACCTCATCTTACCTGCAGCTCACTTTTAGTGAATTGTTCTTTAAACGTTACCAAAATGGCAGTGATCGAAGGTGGTGGAATATTGGCATAAGATATTCCAGTTGATTAGGGCCATAACAGGAATGCACCTGATATAAAGGAAATAAGAACAACAGTTGGAATGATTAGTTACTATGAACAATTACACTATTCACGTCCAACTCTATGGCTGATGATAAGAAAATGTGGGATATATGTAAGTGAAAGGAATAGAGGGGGGGAGGTATGAGCTGGTTGGTGGGAGAGAGAGAGGAAACTACAATCCCCTGCCACACCTGTGTTTATGTGGTAGTTTGTTTGTTAGGTACATGTTTGTTTTAATTCATTGTCTTATTACACTCTGTCTGGAAACTGAGCCAAAGGGGAGGATAATGTCAATTTATGAGGAAAATGTATAATAAAATATGACTAAAAAAAAAATGTTACCAAAAGATAATTGCAAGCTGACTTTTTATTGGTTCTAATATGGGTATAATTAAATGTTTCCTGTATCCAGCTAATGAAAAAATTGAGAAACGTCCGGTTCTGCACCTCTTGGTATTCTTCCGCAGACTCCTCCTCTCAGTACTCTCGCTGAGCACAACACATATTCAGGTAAAACCAGAGGGTTGAAGATCGTCCGCTTGAAAAAGAAAAGGCTTGCCCTTGACGAAGCGCCAGGACGCAGGGGGAAAACGCGTGGGCTTTACAATAAAACACCTTCACACAGCACTTACCTGGAATCCAATTGCATTATTTCTTTCCCAAGCGGACGATCCTCAACTCTCTGGTTTTACCTAAATATTTATAATTAAATGTTTCCCTTGCGAAAGTAATAAAACTTTTTCACTGCATTGAATTTTGTATGGCATGAAACTGATCTCAAATAGATTACTAGTTACATCACAATTTATACAGGTAATTGCTGCCTTAATTGTACACTGGTCGATGTTTATTACTATTTGACAAGTATACTTAACAATTGCTATTTCAGATGCCAACTCAATATCAAAAATTAATGTTACAGGACTACATGAAAATGAATCTTGTTCCTCGTAAATTATATTTTTTGCCAATCAACGCTTTGTATCTAAGTGAAATTGTATTGAAAATATAAGATGCCACTCCTCTAAACAAATAAAACCTTTTGTTCATGAATGAAGCTGATTGCTTTTACAAGAGAATCAAAAACCCTATAATTTGTAGAATAAATATATACCTTTGCCAATGTCTTCTCAGCTATTATTAAAGACACTATAATAATTAACTGCAGAGAAAGTAAAAAAAAAAAAAAGTAAATGGAGGCATAGAGTGGTGAATTACAAAACATTAATTAAGTTACATAAAATAATATAATCACAGTACCGATGATTTGTGAATGGCACATTTTTAAAAGTGACATCTAGGGAGTACAGATGTGGATATTTGTACTCACTAATGGAGAAAGAAATCACATACCAGCACACTGAAAACATTACTTCACGTAGCTGTGTGTTCATTAATTTTTAATATAAATAAAGTAAATATAAAATTCCAATATGATAACTAGCCATTTTTGGCTAGTTGGGGGATTGTACTTAATATAAGTGAGATAGATTCACATTTTATTTATACTGTTTTTTTTTTTTTTTCATTTGTGATTTTCTTAATTGGTTAAATTACATCAAAATCGGAAAAAAATGATCATAAAAAATGTCTTAAACGTGGACTAATGAGGGCTAATGAATGAATCGCTGACTGAATTGAACTTACCAATTAGGGCAATAAAAAACTGATTTATTTATTAATTTACTATTGAGAATAATCCCACAGTACATTTATTTTTCTTTTCTTAAGTTCTGTACTGTGCATGTATAATTAGGTTATGTGTTACTGCGTCCCTTGAGGAAAGGACCTAGCAACTTCTTCTTCAAAGCTTGGGATCACATTTTCAGTTAGCTAATTAAGGATATAATATTACCTTCTGTGGCTATCACCTTTCTATGCCTTTATCTACTCGGCAAAGTTGGAATTTAAGGCATTGCTTAAATTTTGATGCACAACATTTCGATGGGTTTACATTTAGAGAAAGCTAGGGATGTCTTCATCCCACAATGTCTACTGCAAATTGTAAAATGGGGTGGAGGTTTCGGAATTGGATGGGCTGCCACATGGTGGCAGTGATCAGTTCCTCTGATCTAAAATGCACCATTATGGTGCAACACCAGCCCCTCTTAGTATTTCCCTATTCAAGGATTGTAATGCCAACATATACTCTGCTGAACTATTTCAAGAGATGTTTCATAAAGTCAAATATATTCCATGGCCTCCCATATTACTAGATCTAAATATCAATCTTTATGGGAAGTTCTGGACTGGAGCATTTTCATCTTGGTGTAATACTCCACTATACACATGTTAAAGGACTGTATGACAGCACTAAACACTTTCAAGAAGAACTGTAGCTTTTCGGAATGCAAACCCCACTTCGTATTAGTTTCTTGATATTAACAGACTGATGTGTTCCCATTATCTGTTCCCATATATCTATATGTGTACAGCAGTGTACATGGCAGCCAAGGATGTACTTAAACACAAGAGAAATGTTTAAGAGAAGGTATTCTTACTGGTAGAACATATCTAAGACAGGATAGCTCAACAATTTGATGTAGACAGGATTTCTCGAACTGCTTGGTGTAGACAGGATCTCAACACATATAAGTGCGCACACCAACAAAATCAAACTTAAAGTCAGAATGAGGCTCAAACATTTTCTTTTACTGTGAACAAATATATGCAAACAAAAACGAAAATGTACATACCCAAATAGCAAAAATGGCAATGCAACAGGACAAGCCTATAGCAAATGTGAGATCCGCCAATATTACAGCACAAATTAGTGCTATTGTCAAGGTTGGATCTATTTAGGGATCACCCTAGGTACACTTCAATAGGTTTTAGATGTATTGCTCATCCAACTATGGATGGGATGTATAGACACAACATAAGTTAGGGCTCAGCAAAGGTGATTGAGAAATCATTGTAAATCTTATTTGCAAATGCCTACTCAGTAGGAGGAAAAACAGGTCTTCTGACTTGTCTGGTGTCTGTAGATATGTGATATATAATTATTGGAGAACTTATTTGGGTGATTTCTATTTAGACAGTAATGTTACCCTTCATGTCTATTCAGTAGTATGCACTATTTTGGAATCATATTAATTTTGTAGCATTTTTACCATGCAAGCTTTATCTAGACAACAATGAACAACAACTACTTTGAGGTTTATTCATTAAAACGTGAGTTTCAGGTGAGTTGAGGTGAGGTGAAGTGAGATGAATATTTAATTTAATCTCACCAATGTACAGTAGCTTTACATTTTGCAGGGTCAATCTGGTGAGTTTTCTCCACAGGGGAAACTCACCAGGTTTGTATCTGCACAATTTATAGTTAAAATGATGAGATGAAATGTTCATCTCACATCAACTCATCTCATCTCACCTCAACTCACCTCATCTCACCTCAGCTCACCCACACATGGGCGTCCACAGGTGGGGGCAAGGGGGACTTGGATTTTTTTTTTTTAAAGGGCCCCCCGCTGCTGTCCATATGACTCACACGGAGACTGTCATGCGGACAGTAGCCGGCAATCCGCATCCCCTGGATGCAGCTGCCGAAAAAAAGAAAGTAAAAAATAAACTCATTGACACCGGATATGACATTACGTCATACCCGTTGGCTGTGCTTCCCTCCTCCGTGCTGGAGGGAAGACTGCACGGAGGAGATGAGCATCGTCTACACGGAGCATCCAGGAGGTAAGTACTGGGGAAGGGGGGAGGAGAGGGGAATATAACGAGCATAACGCTGGCTTATTAAATGGCTAAATACTGGCATATTGAATGGCAAAATCCTGGCATATTGAAAGGCAAAATACTGGCATATTGAATGGCAAAATCCTGGCAAATTGAGTGGCTAAATCCTGGCATAATGAGTGGCCAAATACTGGCATATTGAAAGGCAAAATCCTGGCATACTGAGTGGCAAAATACTGGCATATTGAGTGGCTAAATCCTGGCATACAGAGTGGCTAAATTCTGACATACTGAGTGGCAAAATTATACTGGCATATTGAATGGCAAAATTATACTGGCATATTGATTGGCTAAATCATAATGGCATATTAATTGGCTAATAATAAAGGCTTATTAATTGGCTAAATCATACTGGCATATTAATTGGCTAAATCAAAATGGCATATTAACGGGCTAAATAATACAGGCATATTAACTGGCAAAATCATACTGGCATATTAATTGGCTACATCATACTGGCATAGTAAACGACTAAATAATACTGGCATATTAATTGGTAAAATCATACTGGCATATTGAATGGCAAAATCATACTGGCATATTGAATGGCAAAATCATACTGGCATATTATTGGGCAAATTGGTTGTGGCTTATCAATGGCAAAATAATATGGGCATATTATTGGGCAAATTGTCTGTGGCTTCATAAAATAACACAGGCATATTAATGGCAAAATAATACTGGCATACTGGCATACTAATGGAAAAATTGGCTGTGGCATATTAATGGCAAAATAATCATTTAATGCAGGGCTCGACAAACCACGGGCGCCAGGTCACTATGGTGACTAGGAAATCAGACCTGGCACCCAGGTATCGCGTGCCCCTCACGGTGCCCTTGTTGCTGGGTCGCTGGGAACTTTTTTTTTTTTTTATACGGTGACATATTTTAATAGGCAAACTGACTGTTGCATATTTTAATGGCAAAGTGACTGTGGCATGTTAATTGGTACCTGACAGTGGCTTATTTTAATTGGCAAAGTGATGCTGTGGCATCACCATTTATCAACCGTTTGCATGCTGCACTGATAATGACTAAGCTCCTCCACTTCATAACATTGTCAAAAAGAGGCGCAGCACAGCATGGATGACGGTAAAAGTATGCCCCCCCCCCAAAAAAAAATATATATATATTCTGCGGATGACCATGCACCTGCAAATCACCTTTTTAACTGAATAGACCCAATTGTGTGCCCACCAGATACTAGGTGATGTTGGGGTATCACACTAGTAAGTGTGCCGTGATATAGCGGGTGATCATCATTATGCTTCAGCCAATTAATATAAGTGAAATCTCACATTTCTATTATTTCTTTACAATTGATGCCAATTTTATTATGGTGAGATGTGCTGTTAGTATTTGGGAGTGTTTTTTTTGTTTTTGTATTTTGTATTCAACAGTGAAATCTTTTTTCAGTAGCCTGCTGAACTAAATGAACCACTTTGAATGAAAACGTGGGAGAAAAAAAAATATATTATATATATTGAATTTACAGTCAATGGTTTATTGGCTTGCCCTAGCCTTGCCACTGAGATCCAAACTATACTTAATTTAGATTTACTGTAAAAATTGTTTAAGGGAACAGGAAGTAAAACATACACAAATCAAGAACTCTTTAAGCATAAATGCAATTGCTTGTCCTCCATTCATTGTCATTTTCATTGCTTAGCAACAAGAAGAATTAAATGGAATTCTGTAGCCCCGGTTATAATAATAATAATAAAAAAAAAACTTTACATGGTTAGACTTGTCAACAGATTGTACTTCTATTGGAAATGTATATAACACTGCTGGGAGCAAACACAAAGGTTCTAATTGCTAGTCATCTGGTGCTGAAGGTTAATTAGATCTTTTAATCATTGCTCTCAAGGGCAACATAAACAATGCTGTACACATTACACATCAGAAAAATATATTTTTTCCTTTGTATCTTAAATTGTTTAAGTGAGTTGTTTGTGTGTTAATGTGTTAGTTTTAACAGTAATTAAATATACATATTTTATAAAGTGTGAATATCAATAAAATTAGCACACATTATTTGTGTTAATTCTGCACCATCAATAACTCAACAATAACTTGCCCCTGTGAGTTACTTGTGGGAAAGTACCAGTTTTCTTATTTGCAATTGTGATTGGAGGTCATCTTATTTGTGTCGAGTGGTTGTAGGCATTGCTATGGCCAGGTGGTGTTAATCCCCCCCATAAACTACATATTTAAATTTTCTTTTCTATATTAAGCCTTGTAGAGCATATGTATTTATATCCTATGTGTCTATTCACTAAAATTCGAGAATAGATCACGCAGGTCACCTTTTGGTGGTCAGAGGTCGGCGAACTCCCGCACTGCAAAGTGGACCTCTGCCAAACAGTCGTTGCCAAAAGTTCTCCAACACTAATCAGGAGTTTTTCAGCACCTAATTTTTTATACATTGGCTGAGTACCAGAACAGTCAGAAAGTACTTATCTGGCGGACGCTGCTCAGACTCAAGAAATTTGTTTGGGAGTCTGCTTTATAGAAAGGTGCACACGGTGATAGTGTCACTATTTGGCGCTATCTGCATGCGCACCGTGTTTATACATGACCCCCATAGTTTTAAATTAGAGGGGCAAAAGTTTACAGGAAGTATTATTTTATTGAGAGGGTAGTGGGTGCATGGAATAGTCTTCCAGCAGACGTGGTAGAGGTTAATACAGCAAAGGAGTTTAAGCATGCATGGGCATAAGGCTATCCTAGATATAAGATAAGGCCAGGAACTAAGGAAATAATTAAGGTTTTTATTTATCTAATATAGAAGCACAAGTTAAATGTTTGTTGTTCCTATTGTGTGGATAAACTGGCATGTACTTTTGATTGTACACGCCAGTTTATCCTCTGACTGACAGCTGCCATGCTTCCTTAGAAATCAGGCGCACATGGGGATAGCTCCAATATTAGGCCCTCTCTATAAATAGCTCCCAGTATCTCTAGCACATTGTATATGCAAATATAATATAAACACTTCATACCAAATATTGCAGTGCATTAGATATAAGATGACACTCATCTTTCAATGGTGTCCATTCATTGCAATCTGCTTTGGCAGAAACCAGTTGTTCCAATTGTCTTTTAACTGGTTTGTTCAAAGAAAAGCAATACAAAGAAGCAGGTTACATTTGTATGATCTTCTATGGCATATAAAATTATTAATATTTCAGTACATCATTGAAGCTGATAACTGTATAATTAAATGAAACATTTGTACAAGCCATTTGTGTGTTTTGTTGTTTGAACAGAGAGGCACATGCTTAATATGTCAGGGTTCCTTCTGTGAGCTGTTATTCGATTTTCTAAATTAACATGGCCAAATCCAAGTGATTTGTATGCAAAACGCTTGTTTAATCAGTCTCGTAAGTTTGAAGGAACGTTTAATCAATTCTGTTTATTTTGCTTACCAACAGGGGGAAAAACTTTTCTTGATAATGTAAAGGAAAAAAATAATAATTGGACTACTGTGTTCACTAATTAAGCAAATGGAAATGTTATTAGTTGTGTGGTAGATGTAAATAGCGATCATTTATTTTGACAAAACAATTTTATAAATAACCTTTTCTCACATAATTCCTTTACTGTATACACTTTAAAGCTTGGCAATAATTTGGTTTCTTGGGTCATTTATTTTGTTTTTTCTTTTGTTTGGTTTAGTTATTTTCTTGTTGGTAATCTGCTTATAGAAAATTGAATCCAATACAATTTTAATAGAATAAAACTGGCGCTGATCATTTTTTCACTTTGTTTTTATGTGTAAAAAGGTAAAATATTAAGACATAGCAAAGTCATCAGTGCATTTTATGATAGACTTGGGTTGGTGCTTTTTGTAGCCGAGGGAGTTGGGTGTGGTTTACAGTCAGGGATGGCAGCAAGCAAACTCTGCAGGAGATCTAGTACTAAAAGGGTTGAGGCAGGCAGCAAGTACCAAGCCAGAAATAAAGAAGAATTGTAAACACCCTAATGGCAGGGACACAACTGATCGCATCCTTTGGGGTCTCTTTCCTAAAAAGTGAACTGACAATATGAATAAGTCCAAGAAAAACTGGAAAGACAGAAGCTGGATAATCAGTTACCAACGTCTAATTCTTGCAGCTCACTGAAGATGTTTTGACAAAAGACCTGAACTAGGTTATAAATGAAAATTTTGGATTGCTGAGCTTACATTCTAAAGGAATGGGGCGCAAAGGTGTGCAAGAGACAGGAATGAAGTGATAGAAGCCATGTTGGGGAACTTATGCTAGTTGCATAGGTGGTATCAGTGGATTCTTAAAAGATGTTTTTAGGTGAATGAGACATACACTTTTGAACAGAAAGGGTATATATTTAACTTGTAGCCTTTATCTGTCTGACACAATATTCTGAAGTAAGGTGATTATGGGTTGTACCCTTTATTTATGTTTAGCAGTCCTCCATCTCTTGTTCTAAACTTGTTTATAACTCTGGTAAATCCCGGAGTTATAGGGAATGGTTATGGTCCAGTCCTTACAATCCTGAATGATAAAATATAGAGATCTTAAATAGTTCCGCTTTTCTACATGGGCAACCCTAACTTGGAGTAGAGGGATTTTACTATATTCTGACTGCAACCTGGGGTTTATGAAAGGTTTGGGGCTGGATTAGGCACCAACATTTTCCATGGACAACATTTACTGTAATATCGACAGTTTAATGATGTTGAGTGGACCTCCACAGACCGGCCATGGACACTGTTTTTCTTGTATGGACACTTTGGGAACCCCCTCATTTTATGGGTAAGAGCTCTATAAATAGGCCAGTATTTGTCCTACATACTAGAGGGTGCCTGTAGGTGCACTTGGCACTTGATAAACTGATCCCTGTGTTTTAGGTACGGAAGTAAAGTGTGACGCTTTGACCTGTAACCTAAGATATATTTGCATGCTGAACTCAATGCGGCGGTCTCAATAAATACATTGCCATTATACCTTTAAAATATGTTAGTAATTGTCCCGTTGCACCAGTATCAAATAGAAAAACCGGGAGCATCTGACAAATTAGTAATCCCTGCACAGCATAAAAGAAAATATAGAGAGATATTATTACCACAACTAAATCTCCACAGTGGTTTATTAATAGATATCATGTCTCATTTGCTGTCAGCATATTTTCATTAAAAGAAAAAAGTCTCTGTTATAGAACTAAAACTCCCAAGTGATTCAGATAATCTGGGAGGGGATCATAAGAGTTGTGGTTAATCCATTGCTAGAGTACCACATGTTGCCTAATTTGCTATATATAGTAGGGATTCTGCTGATTTACCACACTGTTTTGGTACATTTTCTATATTTCCTTCTCTTAAAGTGGATGTTGAGTTGCTTTTAGTAGACTATTTGACATTCTAATATAGTGTTCCTAATTGTACATGCTGTGTCTTAAATTTTAATCCTGCATCTTTTATGCATTTTTTATGTAACTAACACATTTGAGTGGGATGGGAAGCAACTATAAAAACCCACACAGTATGGATAATTTTCCTTCAGGCACTCACCCGAGTGTTTAAATGGAGTTATGAGTATCTTACTCCCACATAACTGTAACAGTGATTCAACAGAATAATTGGTTGTCAGAGACAGGGGCGTTGCTAGGTCAACAAATGATCGGGGGCTAGATCCCAGATGAGCTCAGTCGCACACAGTCTCACCCCGTCTCTCTCCCTCTCTTTCTCACGCACACCACCTCTCTCTCTCTTTCTCACACAACCACACCGACTCTCTCTTTCTCACGCACACACACCATCTCTCTCTCTTTCTCACACACACCATCTCTCTCTCTTTCTCAAACACACCGTCTCTCTCTCTCTCACACAAACTCTCCGTCTCTCTCTCACACACACACACTCTCCGTCTCTCTCTCTCTCCTGTCATGGTTATTCTAGGTTTGTGGCTGTTTCCTCTTCAGCCTCTAGTGGCCACTATTCTTGGGTGCCCATTCTACTCCTGTTGTCAGCTGCCTCGTTATCCTCAGCCCTTCCCTATTTAAACCTGCAGCTTATAGCAATCAGTGCCTTTGCATTGCTTTGGTTGCTGCCTGATAGTGCCCTGTGTATTCTATTTCTGATTATCTGTTGCCGACTCCTGCTAGCCCTTACCTTGTCTGTTTTGCCACCTGTCCTGACCTGTTTGCCCATCCTGACTACGTTTGTTTGCTGCCACCCCCGACCTTTTGCCTGTCTGAATATTCTTCTGCCTTAGCCACTATACCTTCGCCTTGATCCAGTATTCCGTATCCAGCTTCCAGTTTGTTGGGTTTAGTTTCGTTATCCTCGTAATAGTTCAGAGTGCAAAAGTCCTGGGGGAAAGAAACCTGCGGCTCAGCCATAGGGTGGAATTCCTTCAGGCAGAATATTCTGTTCAGTTGCTGGGGTCCATTACAAAAGACATATATCAAGTCTGCACAGCAGTTCCAGCCTCATACCTGAACGTAACATTTATCACAGGCCAGTGTCCTGCTCTGAGAGCTACCAGTCCTGTCTCAGTCTGGTCTCAGCTACCAATCCTGTCTCAGTCATGTCACAGCTACCAGTCCTGTCTTTGTTCAAGTCTCAGCTACTTGTTCTGCCTTAGTTCCAGTCTGTTACCTTTCCTGCCTCAGTTCCAGTCTCAGTCCAGTCCCAGTTATGCATCGTGGGGTGCAGACAGACCCCACATCCTGCCCTGCAATGAGGCTCCGACCTGGTCTCTTATCCCAGGTTGTGACACGTATGTCTCTCTCTCTCTCTCTCTCTCTCTCTCTCTCTCTCACACAGCGTCTATATCTCTATCTCACACAGCGTCTATCTCTCTCTATATCACACAGGGTCTATCTCTCTCTATCTCACACAGCATCTCTCTATCTCTCACACAGCATCTATCTCTCTCTCACACAGCGTCTATATCTCTTTCTCACACACACTTACACACACACATCCTGACACACACACACCCTCATACACTTATGCAAACACCCTAACACACACACACCCTCATACACAGTCACACTTACACGCAGACACTAACACACATTTCTTAATTTTTGTTCACAAAAAAAAACAACAACCTTAGAGCGTTGGTCCCCCTCCCTGCTAAATTACCTTTGTTTGCAGGAAGGAGGACATTTCTGATGGTGTCTGCAGCAGCAGACAACGTTTCTTCTGCCGGATGTCACATCCAGCGCGCAGCCAGACTCACAGAGTGACGGGGCGGAGCTTGCACCCGTCGCACTGTCAGTATGGCCAGGATGTGTGGTCACCGCAGGCACTTGGTTGTGGGTAGCACCTCCAGGAGGATGCCTCTGGACACTTTGACCCACAATTCAAAATGTGTCAAAAAAATTTTATTGTTTAAAATCATTTTAGAAAACAAATATATGCCTTTGCTTCAAGTGTGGTGTGCCTCAGGCATAGCATTCTGCAACAGGCGGGGCGTGTCTTTCAATTTGAATGGTGACCAGGTAAGAGGAGGGAGGCAGGTCTCCCATAAATTGTCCTAGGGGAGGCTCCCGAGTGCTGGTATGAGTGGCTCTGGTCCTGGCTCCTATTTAAACTCATCTCACCTGGCATTTGGTGCTTGTTTATTCCCCATGATAGGTCCATTGTGAAGCTTCTGTTTATCCTTTTGATCTACAGCTTGATATTTTTCCTGGATATCCAAGCTTTTGACCTACCTTCGCTAGTGAACCTGTTCTGCCTGGTTTGACCTTTTGAATTTCCCCAGTATGTTGTGTTGTTTTGGACTTTTTTGCTTTTATTTCTGAGCATTCTCATTCGGAGTATCCCTGCATTATGCTCCCAAGACATATACACCGGTCACTCAGGAGACATAGTGGCAGGTTCATTGTGTAACAACTGGTGTAGTTCATGCTTTGATTAGCACCTAATTGTAGGTTTAAGTCCTAATCAAAGCACAAAATGAGCCAGGTGTTAACACACTGAACCTGAAAATATGTTTCCTGTTTGGCCAGTGTATGTTTGTGTCTATGAAGATGTTTCTTCACGTATTTGAAATTTTGGTCCAGTCTCATCTTAATCCAGAGTATCTTTGGTGAAATATTATTATTCTTTTAAATGTGAGTGGGGTCCAACTTAGTTCCTGCAATGGCAGCTAAGTGTAGAATCATGTTCTGGATTTGGGGAAACGGAATCAAACATAATTTCATATTACTCATTTTAGTGTCAAGTTTGCACACACACTTTTTAAGGAATGAAGACCCTGAGGATTTGACTAGGCTGATCTTTTAACATCCAAATAAAGCATTCATTTATAATTTATAGTATACTAGTATGCATGTTATTATTACAGCTATTATTATGGCAGATCCTAATGAAAGTATTGAAAAATGTTTTTTTTTCTATGCAATTCTAAGTGCCAGCCTGTGACTTATAGATTCTACAAATGTGAAATTGTTTTGTTCTACCCTATTGCATGTCTAGTCCTATCAGCAAAAAAAAGAATAATGCAGATAAGAAAAGAGCTTGCTTGATAAGGGTTTGAATACTTATCAGGTGCACATTGTGCTATCTCCAAGGACTTCCAAATATTTCTTACCTATCCACGAAAGCTTAAGGGCAGATATAAGATAGAAGAAACATAAATTGGTACTTATACTCTTATTATGAAGATTCAGAGTTATTTACTGCTGCAGATCTTCCAAATCCAAAAACATAGTATGGCATGTATTTATAGGAGCCCACTCCAAAATATTTGAGATACAGAGTAATATTTTGAAGTTGGTAACACAGAGACCACTGATTTCCCACACGTTATGCACTAGAGGACCTTAATCATAGGAGCTTAATCAGAATCTATTATGCCCTATGACTAAGCACATCTATAGCTAAACACATGAGACAATCATTTTTGATTTTTAAGTATATTATTAAAGAAGACTTACAAGGTTACAAGGCAGATTTCGGTGGTCAAAAATATCCAGCAGGATAAGAAAAAAGACAAAGAACACTCTCTCCTATATCTATGTTTATTTTCACAATTAGTGCACTATTCACATTACAAATTAAATGTGGAGAAGTGTCTATGTCTTCTGCTTTATTAAAAAATTATTTTGGGGTACCTTCACTCTGTAATTTCTGTAATACAATGGAGATCCCTAGCAAATTAGAGCTGTCCCATACATATATCCACGGCACCAGCGGAAGATGTCAACACTGTCACACAACTACATTGCCTCTCCAGTCACTGCTCTCAAAAAAACATGGCTACTGGAGAAAGGAGAAAGGAAAGGAACCAACCTGAAATAAATACACAGACAAACCGCTGCAGCTCTGTTAACAAAGATCAAGCCCATTCCTTGCCAGAAAACACCACGTAGTAATATGTTGATAATAAAATAACCATATATCATGAACAGAATGAAATTCTAGAATAACACAAACCCCAACTTTATATACAAACCATAGACCAGGCATGGAAACCATGAGCAAACTCCAATGCCCCCCCTCTCCCCCTGTTTAAGCAGGATGCATGTAAATAAGTCCTTGTCTGGCAAGGTCACATTCTGCCTAGTTGTGGCAGTTAGAATATAGAAATTCAGAATATACATAACATTAGCCACTACAAATAGGTTTTACAAAGTTACCAGAATGATCCCAGTTCCACCTCACCCAACTGAAATACCAGCCCTAACAACTTACCCCTCCCAACTTCCCTCCCCCAGCAGCCATGCAGTTACTCACATAGACTCAAGCTAACAAATTAAACTATTACTGTATACACAAAGTAGAAGAGCACCTAGTCCATCTGCACTCATCCTCTTGTAATGTTTACATTTGCTTTTGTTTACAAAAGAGTGCCAGCTGGGGAAACTTTGAAAGACATTCCGGAGTATTCACTGCATGCATCCTAATGCAAAAACAACTATGACCATACAATGCACAGATTAAACTCTACCAGATGCATCAAACTGAATGTGATGCCATCAGCGCCCCTTTAATATCCTTTACACTTCGCAAGTATAATTTTTCTATCATGCCTTTAGTTCTCATTATGATGTCAATAACATGTTCGTTTTTCCTCCTCACACCTTTTCATTTATTTTATAAAGACAACATACAATCTTCCTGTTCGTCAAAATAATTGCCTGAATGAGCAATTACAAGGGAAAAAAAATGTATGGGGCTGTAGGATTAGATATACTACAGTGAGAATGGCACATAGAATCGCATTCTCTTGAAGTTCAAGGTTGCATTAAAAATAAGACTCATTTACTTTAGCTTCTGACATGCTGTGAGTAAGACTGCATATAATTAAACCATGTACTTCTTGATCACAGAGACAAACTAAAGCAGGAAAGAGACCAATACACTAAAACATTAGAGGCTATAATTAGGATACTTTAGCTCCTTTTCAGTAACAATCACAATTAAGGGAATTGACATCAGGCAGTCTAGGTAATATATTTAATTCTTATTGCTTTAATTTTGCAGCAGCATGTAATTGCTAATTGTCTTATTGAGTATTACAGCTATGAAATCACATTGCCAACAATACAGTGACTTCATAAAAGTTTACTGAAAGAAAATATCTTTTTCATCTTAAATGAAATGCCCAATTCTGCCTTCAACAAAAGCTTTGTACAAAATAGCACACAATGGTATTGTTATAGAGCACCGCACATCCTTTTATCATGGACCCGTTCTGTGCGAGACAGAAAAAAAGAGATACTGGTGTAAATATGAAAATTAATTAATCTAGATATGGGGGATATTAATATTCTAAGCCTATCTGAACTTTGCAGATGCAAACCTAGGCATACTTTGATCTTGCAAATTAAATATAGCTGTCTTAAGATGAGATAGTACTCTTGAATATGTGCAGTGCAACACTATTAACCCCTTGAGGACCAGGACTTTTTTGGCATTTATGCTGTGAGTGCATAGTTACCATCCTTCATGTTTCCGTCGACATGTATGTGTTCGACATGCTGCAGTATGCCCAGCAGTAGGCAAGATGTCTATTTGTACATAGATGCATTTATTTGCAATGTGTCCATTTATAGATTGTATAGTTTCCATCATCGGCTCTGTTTCCGGAGACACATATGTGTTCCACATGCTGCAGAAAGAACATGCAATGTGCAGCCTCGCAAAATGTAGTGACATACAGCATTAATTTGGCTAATCAGGGCAGAGTTCTTATAGAACCTGTCATAATTAATTAATTGAATTGAAAAAAAACAGATAGGGCCCCCACTTGCTGTCTCTCCATAACTGAGTCTCCTAAGTTAGGCACTAAGGGATACCCCTAGGCTAGAGGGGGTCCTTAGCAGCTTGTTCATTCACATAAGTGGGAACTCCACAACTGAACAAGTATAACAACTATATTACAAAATACAAGCATCATTTTTTAAACAACATTAACCTATCCACGTCAGTCATTATAGAGCTTCTATGGAGGGTGGGATATTCCTTCTTAGCATCTTCCTGTTTGAGCAACCTCCGCTTCTCCTAAGTCAATCACAGGGCTCCCTTTGAGCACTCTATGCATACACATTGACTTCAACATTGGTTTTAGTGAGCATGCACATCAAAGAACAAACATGCTATGGGATCAGAAGATCAAAGAAAATGGGGTTGCAATAAAGTTGTTTTCTCTTTTTTCATACATTTGCCAGCATGCCGGATATTTTATCCAAGGCTGCAGTAAATGCCATTATATTACGTAATCATAACATCCCAAGGGTGCTAGACAATGGTAACATCCCTAAAATTCCTTTTAATATTAATATTGATATAGGATTATGCTTGAGGGTGAATATTAGGTTTTAGTTAACCTTTTAAATATGTAACCCCAGTAATCCTCAAAGAAATGGCTATATTCCATTACAAGAGGGACATTAATCTCTTAAAATATCCTATAGACTGCAGTAAATAAAAATGCATCCCATGTCATATAATCCACACTACAGCATTCGTTAAACAGCCTTTTTTTTATAAGCTGATGACATAAGAAATCAATTTTTGAAGCCATTTTTGTGATTGTGTTATATGTCTTAATCCCTACAGCAAATAACTCACCTTTATGGTATAAAGATCACACTATTTTTTTTTTTTTTTAGTTTATTCAGCGTTTTTATGCTTTCAAGGTCCCATTATTGTAAAAGATGACATATTCTCTCTAAGCAAAAAACCGCACTACATTAGTCTAATGGGTTGAAATTATGGCTTGCCTCAGGAATAGTGTATTACGTGTCAAAACCCAATGTAAACCCTTCCATTGAAAGTCTTGACACTATTAAAAGTGAAATAATGCAGTGTGCTGAGGATGATTTGAAGTCCGTCTGAAAGATTTCTCCAGAAATAACATTTGTAAACTGCTGCTATTTGTGAGGTATTAACAAACTGAATGGTACATCTGTAAATCATTCGCCTCAACCCGGTATTAGAGGAAGGTAATGCGTAATCATGTTGAAAAATAAACGTGCAGCTAATAATACTTTTCCCGACTAACGTTTTGCAAAAATACCGCACCAGTGGAACCAGTATTGACAAATAGAATAAGGAGAGAGCTCAATGCCCCTAGTAACATTGTTATCTATGTAAAAAAAATTACATGTAGGACTGAATGTGTGAATGACAAGTGAATCTTCCATCCTCCGATTCACATTCCCTTTCTGAAACATTGGAGAAAGTTTGGCGAAATCTGATTGCTGAGGATACAGGGCTAATTAGCCAAGATTTCTTGCTCTACTCTTTACTAAAGCACAAATGTATGGTGAAGTGACCAACATGCACCACAAATAGGAGAATGTTGTTCAAATTTACTACTTTAAGGGTCTACACAATATAGGATTCGGATGTGGCATAATAGCTGAATAAAACCAATCCCCTGAAATGTCAGGACTTACCCATCCATTTTCCCTATGAGTTGCTTCCAGGTTTCACTCATCATAGGCTCCGCCCTCTTTCTGTGACACAATCTTCCCTCGCCTTATAGGGGAGTCACTCAAACAAGTTAGTTGCTGAGTTATTTTGTCCTGAACAGTACAAGTGCCTAGTTAGCTTCAGATTATTACTTAAAGATCCTCTGTGTACCGACTTCTGCCTGATAGCCCTTACTGCTGACTTCTATTGCCCTTGGACCCGGATTTGTTTCACCATTCTTACAGACTTCTATTTTCCTTTGGACCAGGAATTGACTCAAACAGTTCTGCTTTAATCTCCAACCTATTCTGATCTGGATTACTTGTGGACTTTCCTCAACCTCTAAAGCAATTATCGTTATATATTTATATTTCAACCAACAGAATCATCCTGTGCATGTTAAGGTAATCATTTCCATTTATCCATTTGTTACATAAAGTATTCAGTCTGTTCAAACCACTATTGCATCACCTGCTTGCTAATTACCTGCAAAAGCTGCATGCTAATCTCTTGCAAAACCTGCTTGCTGAAAACTGTTACATTTACCTGGAAATCCTTAAAGAGGTAGACTCATTTTTGCCACCTGCAGTTGTGTTTCAAAATATCCATTGCAAACCTAACATGAAATATGCCTAAGCAATATACAGAAATTTCACTGCGAATTGGCCACTCACTCATTAAGTATCCAAAGCATCAAAAGCCTTCAGATTGGAACATTTTTCTATAAAAAGCATACAATTTTACCTTCACAGTATGCACCGAACAGCCCAGAATACAGTTGTGGGATAATAGCAGCAATACGGCCATTTTAATCCTCCCAATCTGTAGATTTCAACTTTAAAGACCTCTAAAGTACACACAAATCTGTTTAAAGTACTTTATTTCACATGTACATGACTACATATGTCATAATATCATTCCCAATACAAATATACACAATTAGCATATTTGGAGAAAAAAATATATATTTTAACATATATGTAGCTATGGACATGGCAAAAAATACATCAGGGTCATAAATCACCAAGGGTCATGCAACAAAATACACGTGCATAAACAATTAATAACCACAAGATGTTATAAAATGTGTATGTGTATCTATATATATATCCCTCAGGGCCACCCTACACCTATGGATGAGATAAAGGAAGAATGAATTCATTTATTTTACAATCTCACACTAACAACTAACCTCCCTGTAACTGGGGGTGGCAATGGGTGTGATTGTCAATCTCCCTTCTTTACATAATTATCCTGATGGGGCTGTGTGAACCATGTGTGGTTTCATATGATTGATGGGACCTCACAAGTTGATTTGGGTGTGTAGCATTGCAGCATTCAGAATACTCTGACCCATGTTAAGATAATTTTTTCCTCCATTTCCATGTAATTTATGCTATTTATGCACATGTGCATCAATGTTTCTGCCAATGTAGCTTGTTCAGTTGTATTTTCATATCTTTCCCTTGTTATTCCAGAGGTGATGGTCTGTGATTGTGAATAGCAGTGCCTATTAGATATGTGCATTCATTTTCGTCTGAAAAAAGCATTTTCGTCCGAAAAACGAATAACAAAAATGCTAAACTAACGAAAGCAGAATGAACGAATGGTTAATAAACGAAAATCATTCGTCCATTCGTGCTATTGGCATTCTATAAACCGAAATAGAGTCTGTTTATCGAATACCAATAGCATTACATACATTCCATAAACCGACATCATGAACGACTTTCGGTTTATGGAATGCATGTAATGCTATTGCTATTCTATAAACCGAAATAGAGTCCCCATTCACACGAATAGGTCAATTCGTATGAATGAGGACTCTATTTCGGTTTATAGAATACCAATAGCATTACATGTATTCCATAAACCGAAAGACATTCGGCTTATAGACTTTCGGTTTATGGAATGCATGTAATCCTATTGGCTTTCTATAAACCGATATAGAGTCAGTTTATAGAAAGCCAATGGCATTACATACATTTCATAAACCGAAAGTCTATAAACAGATGTCTTTCGGTTTATAGACTTTCGGTTTATGGAATGTGTAGGTCAATTGATTCGTACAAACGAATAAAATGAAACGAAAATAATGAACGAATTTCATCTGAAACGAATGCAGTAATGAAATGAAATGTTTAGTTTTGCACATGTCTAGTGCCTATATATATATATATATATATATAATATATATATATATATATATATATATAATAATTATTCTCATCCATAGGATAAGGGTGGCCCTGAGGCAGGCCCAAGAGGATTACAACCAGGGTGCATTGCTGGCTGATCCTGCTATGGTCAGAGTGCCTAGGCACTATGTAAAAAATGTTTGCCTGGGACATAATGGAAAGGTAATCAGACCAACGACTTCTCAAGATGTTTAGGCTTTCCCATGTGGCCATCCTGGATTTAAATTAGTACATAAGACAGGAGTGGAGCCTTTGACTGGAAGGAGTATCTGGACTGTTGAGATTGTAAGCAGTATTCCATTCTCTAGGTACACATACCTTCCTGTCAACTTGTGGGACGGAGTTCAGGATCACTAAGGGAATCCTTGATTTAGTGCTACTGGTCCTGGTCTCCAGAGTTAAGGAGAACATACATTTCCCCACACAGCATACAGAGTGGCATGGCCCATACTGGCCTTTTACAGGGTAGCAGGAATACCGAATGTTCTTGGGACCATAGAATTCACCCATGTTGGGCTGTAGACCCCTGAATATTTAGATTTTCTGTGGTGTTCACTAGCACATCATGAATGTCAAGTCAGTAATCCTGGCTTGTGTCATGATGCAGCCATTTACATAGGGAGTCATACATAAGCACCAAGTTTAACAATGGTGAAATTCCTGATGGATTGCTCCGAGGTAAGTACATTAACATAACATTATATCACTATGGTAATATCCATTTCATATGTTACCATTACATTAATCAATGTCTCATGCCATGTCTTACAGGTGACAAGGGATATGTGCACCTTGGCTCATGACCATGCTGCAGAATCCAGTAGGACACATATGTAATAGGGCCCATATAGCAACAAGGTCTGTGATTGAGAGCACATTTTGCTGTATTAAATGCTTACTTCTGCTGCCTTGATAAAACCAGTGGGCATGTGTTGCCCACTCCAATGAAGGCATCGGACATCATTGTCTCTGTCATATTTTACATAACATCAAACTGAATATCAAGGGAAACCAGACTTATCAGCTTAATAATAAAGGTTTAGGCTAGTTCCTGTGTATATATGTTTGTATGTTCTCTTTTGTTCCTTAGCACTGTCCCTGGTATGTAGCTGAATAACTTGGAGCCTCAAGATACCAGGGAAATGCAGTTACCCAGCACTGGGCCCTTTGTCTCCACCCCTGCATTGTAGCTCCTGATTTCAGGCGCTCAGTGTCCCTTAAGATCCCAGACCCTGTGCATGTTCTTTTCCCAACGGTATGCTCTTAATATGTTTGAACTTCAAACTGGATTTGAAAATGTAAGCTACCTGAGCAGACCCCTAGTAGTCTAAACAACAAGAATGATAACTGGTTCTGCTTTCTGTCATCTAGAAATATCTGTGTTTCTTATTATTTCATTTTTGCTAGCATATGCCTAAATTAAACAATGGCATGGTTTACTGTACATTTAGATAATGTAAGATTTTATCTACTATATAGAACTTGCAAAATGGCAATTCGTTATATTTGTTGGTCTCTTTCTTTTCGGAGAAAACAATTGCACACTTAGCAGCCTATGTTGAGAAAAAAAAATGCTAATTAAGAGTCAAGAAGTTAAGTACCGCGCTTCTGAGCATGACACAAGCATTGTGTAAAGTGCGGGAATTCACGGGTTGCTGAGGGCAGGTTAGAAGAATACATTGTGATGAAATGAACTGTACTTAATGAGCCATTCGAACAACAAATTCTAAAATAGTATGCCGTTGGATAGTTCACACAACTCAATTGCCCTTGTGAATGTACAGGATAAATCTTCAGTGACCGTGTAATCAGAGAAAAGCTGGTTTATTTTTTATTCAGTTTAGAGTTTAAACTAAAAGGATAGTGCTTACTGTTTTTATGTGCAGTGTGTATAAGTAAATAACAAAAAAACATTTTAACTAAAAAGAATAGTGCTTACTGTTTTTCTGTGCAGTGTGTATAAGTAAATAACAAAAAAACATTTAAACTAAAAAGAATAGTGCTTACTGTTTTTCTGTACAGTGTGTACAAGTAAATAACATAAAAAACTATTTTCATCATTATAATTATTTAACAACATGTACATTTGACAGAATATTATTAAATATTGGTAACTGAATATTAAGTAACTGATAGGTTGCAGTCAATTTGACCATTTGGAATAAGTCAGATAAGGATAAATTAGCAGAACCTGTAGGGATAGCAATACATTTAACACTATCGTATTAAATATTAAAGTTATGTAGATACATTTAAAACAGTACTTTTTTTTTTTTTTACAAACAAACAAAACCACACAAAGCTATATGTGACTAGGAAAACAAAGAATACAGAATAAAAAGGGCAGGTTTGCTGGAAGGATCCTTCTTGATATACCTGCAACAATGTAAATCATTACCATCATTACCATTATCATTGCTTTAAGCCAGTTGAATGTTCAGGGAAAATCCCATGTCAGATTCTAACTTTATTGTCTATCCTTTGAGAGGTCAAATAGATGCAATACTTTAATGACAAGCTGGGCTAGTATTTGATATTAGTATATAAGCTTGTAAAGTCTTTCACCTGTGTGTGAAACATGGTATGAGCCATGGGAGAGTTCAGATTGGTTCTTTTAATTAAATGCTTCTCAGTGGGATGTATTGTTCTGTATATTTAAGTAATTGTTTGATTTAATGCCTTTGACTAAGCTCCTCTAAGCAGAAAGCACACAAGATAATTGGTATTCATCTGTTTTTCTACACTTGCCAATCTGTGAAACTGGAACGATGGAGTGGTACAAAAAATGCACTTGTTGTTTGACACTTCTCTTGAGCGCACTCATATGTGTTCCTAGGATAGTGTGCACTAACAGTACTCCGTAAACATGAATCTATGCTATCCCATTGTTCCCACATGGCGATGATAAAAACAACAACTTATGGGGATTATTCACTCCAATGAGGAACAAGATCTTTCTTTGGACAGAAGTAATGGTAAAGTAAATGGTACGCATTATAGAGGCATCAAAGGAATCAACTAATATGCAAAAATTTTTAGGACAAATAAAATTCAAGATAATAACTCAAAGCCTAGAGTCTCCATAGAGTCCTTTACAATGAAGAGAATGAAAGCTGTTGAGTGTTACCTGTCATGGTTCTGACTTGAATCCAATTGAAAAATTATGCTAAAGCTTAAAGTTTAGAAAGCCCTTATTCTTCCATAAAAAGTTATCGAAACCTATCCAGAAAAACTCACAAAAGTAATTATTGCAAATGGTACTTATTCCAAGTATTGGCTTAAGAAGCTTATAGCATGCATTCAGTACGTTTTCTCTGCAAGCTCTGCTGCTGTTTAGACTCCGTGTACACCAGTGTTAAGTTTGATTGCTTCTGTTTCTGAATAGTTTGAAGGATACTGTACATTATTTCATATTTAACAATATGTTACTGTATTCACAAAAGGAACCTCACCTTGTAACACACAAACTGATCTACCTTGTTAAGATAAATTAAAGTAAAATAAATGTCCCCATTCAATTTTGGCTTACATATCACAGAGCAAAAATAATGAAATAGAGTACTTTTCACCGGGGCTGTTATTGGCTGAGGCGGTAATAAATAGTTTTTAGTGCGTAGATGGAAAGTCCCTGATGTGTAGTTTTCCATGTTTTGTCTATTCTCCCATTCTTTCTAGGAGTTATTCACAAAAAATGAGTTACAGATGAGTTGAAAATCTCACCCCATTAACTATACATCATGCAGGGGTAAACGTGGTGAGTTTTTCTCTTGCTCGTTGGGCCTGTATAATGCATTGCAAAATATTTTTAGAATTCCTGCTGTTGTAATAGTCCATTCAGCAGGGCCAACTGTTCTTGGAGAAATTCATGAGTTTGGCCCTTTGTAATGCATTGTTAAATTATGTCCATCTCAGCAGCACCATACTTTTTGCAAAGATCTTTCTCTGTATTGTTACCAAAACCCTCAACATAATTGGCTTATTAAAATAATTACATTGACATTAACCTGGGATGTACCTAGGTTCTGGCTCAGGTGCCAAGGACTCTATGTTTGGCACACACGGGCACATTTTACATTTTAAAACACTGCATCTCTGTCCTCAAACAGCTTGCCAGTGTCACTACTGTCCCTAAACAGCTTGTCATTGACACCCATGGGGGTAGGAAGCGGGGGGGATGGGGGGGACGGATCCCCCCCAGGAAAAAATGTGGGGGGGACAGGTAGGGTGAAATCCCCCCCAGCAAACGGGGCCCCCAGCCCCTGCTTGCCGCGTTCACAGCGCATTGCGCTTGTGAACGCTTTTTTCCGGCAAGCCGCATCCGATGGATGCGACGGCCGGAAAAAAAAAAAAAAACTGACGCCGGATGTGACGTCGCGTCACATCCGGTAACTGTTTCCCTCCTCCGTGCAAGAGGGAAGACTGCACGGAGGAGACATCCGGCGGGGGACACGGAGCAGATTCATGTAAGTACTAGGGAAGGAGGGGGGGGGGAGGAGGTTTAACTGGCACTATATTACTGGGTTCTGGCTGGCACTATATTACTGGGTTCTGACTGGCACTATATTACTGGGTTCTGGCTGGCACTATATTACTGGGTTCTGACTGGCACTATATTACTGGGTTCTGGCTGGCACTATATTACTGGGTTCTGGCTGGCACTATATTACTGGGCTCTGGCTGGCACTATATTACTGGGTTCTGGCTGGCACTATATTACTGGGTTCTGACTGGCACTATATTACTGGGCTCTGACTGGCACTATATTACTGGGTTCTGGCTGGCACTATATTACTGGGTTCTGGCTGGCACTATATTACTGGGTTCTGACTGTCACTATATTACTGGGTTCTGGCTGGCACTATATTACTGGGCTCTGGCTGGCACTATATTACTGGGTTCTGACTGGCACTATATTACTGGGTTCTGACTGTCACTATATTACTGGGTTCTGGCTGGCACTATATTACTGGGTTCTGGCTGGCACTATATTACTGGGTTCTGGCTGGCACTATATTACTGGGTTCTGGCTGGCACTATATTACTGGGTTCTGGCTGGCACTATATTACTGGGCTCTGGCTGGCACTATATTACTGGGTTCTGACTGGCACTATATTACTGGGTTCTGGCAGGCACTATATTACTGGGTTCTGGCTGGCACTATATTACTGGGCTCTGGCTGGCACTATATTACTGGGTTCTGGCTGGCACTATATTACTGGGCTCTGGCTGGCACTATATTACTGGGTTCTGGCTGGCACTATATTACTGGGTTCTGACTGGCACTATATTACTGGGCTCTGGCTGGCACTATATTACTGGGTTCTGGCTGGCACTATATTACTGGGTTCTGACTGGCACTATATTACTGGGTTCTGACTGGCACTATATTACTGGGTTCTGACTGGCACTATATTACTGGGTTCTGGCTGGCACTATATTACTGGGTTCTGGCTGGCACTATATTACTGGGCTCTGGCTGGCACTATATTACTGGGTTCTGGCTGGCACTATATTACTGGGTTCTGGCTGGCACTATATTACTGGGTTCTGGCTGGCACTATATTACTGGGTTCTGGCTGGCACTATATTACTGGGTTCTGGCTGGCACTATATTACTGGGTTCTGGCTGGCACTATATTACTGGGTTCTGGCTGGCACTATATTACTGGGTTCTGACTGGCACTATATTACTGGGTTCTGGCTGGCACTATATTACTGGGTTCTGACTGGCACTATATTACTGGGTTCTGGCTGGCACTATATTACTGGGTTCTGGCTGGCACTATATTACTGGGTTCTGACTGGCACTATATTACTGGGTTCTGGCTGGCACTATATTACTGGGTTCTGGCTGGCACTATATTACTGGGCTCTGGCTGGCACTATATTACTGGGTTCTGGCTGGCACTCTATTACTGGGTTCTGGCTGGCACTATATTACTGGGCTCTGGCTGGCACTATATTACTGGGTTCTGGCTGGCACTATATTACTGGGTTCTGACTGGCACTATATTACTGGGTTCTGGCTGGCACTATATTACTGGGTTCTGGCTGGCACTATATTACTGGGTTCTGACTGGCACTATATTACTGGGTTCTGACTGGCACTATATTACTGGGTTCTGGCTGGCACTATATTACTGGGTTCTGGCTGGCACTATATTACTGGGTTCTGACTGGCACTATATTACTGGGTTCTGGCTGGCACTATATTACTGGGTTCTGGCTGGCACTATATTACTGGGCTCTGGCTGGCACTATATTACTGGGTTCTGGCTGGCACTATATTACTGGGTTCTGGCTGGCACTATATTACTGGGTTCTGGCTGGCACTATATTACTGGGCTCTGGCTGGCACTATATTACTGGGTTCTGGCTGGCACTATATTACTGGGTTCTGGCTGGCACTATATTACTGGGTTCTGGCTGGCACTATATTACTGGGCTCTGGCTGGCACTATATTACTGGGTTCTGACTGGCACTATATTACTGGGTTCTGACTGGCACTATATTACTGGGCTCTGGCTGGCACTATATTACTGGGTTCTGTCTGGCACTATATTACTGGGTTCTGACTGGCACTATATTACTGGGTTCTGACTGGCACTATATTACTGGGTTCTGACTGTCACTATATTACTGGGTTCTGACTGGCACTATATTACTGGGCTCTGGCTGGCACTATATTACTGGGTTCTGGCTGGCACTATATTACTGGGTTCTGGCTGGCACTATATTACTGGGTTCTGGCTGGCACTATATTACTGGGCTCTGGCTGGCACTATATTACTGGGTTCTGGCTGGCACTATATTACTGGGTTCTGACTGGCACTATATTACTGGGTTCTGGCTGGCACTATATTACTGGGTTCTGGCTGGCACTATATTACTGGGTTCTGACTGGCACTATATTACTGGGTTCTGGCTGGCACTATATTACTGGGTTCTGGCTGGCACTATATTACTGGGTTCTGGCTGGCACTATATTACTGGGTTCTGACTGGCACTATATTACTGGGTTCTGGCTGGCACTATATTACTGGGTTCTGGCTGGCACTATATTACTGGGTTCTGGCTGGCACTATATTACTGGGTTCTGGCTGGCACTATATTACTGGGTTCTGGCTGGTACTATATTACTGGGTTCTGGCTGGCACTATATTACTGGGTTCTGGCTGGCACTATATTACTGGGTTCTGGCTGGCACTATATTACTGGGTTCTGGCTGGCACTATATTACTGGGCTCTGGCTGGCACTATATTACTGGGTTCTGGCTGGCACTATATTACTGGGCTCTGGCTGGCACTATATTACTGGGTTCTGGCTGGCACTATATTACTGGGCTCTGGCTGGCACTATATTACTGGGTTCTGGCTGGCACTATATTACTGGGTTCTGACTGGCACTATATTACTGGGTTCTGACTGGCACTATATTACTGGGTTCTGGCTGGCACTATATTACTGGGTTCTGGCTGGCACTATATTACTGGGTTCTGACTGGCACTATATTACTGGGTTCTGGCTGGCACTATATTACTGGGTTCTGGCTGGCACTATATTACTGGGCTCTGGCTGGCACTATATTACTGGGTTCTGGCTGGCACTATATTACTGGGTTCTGGCTGGCACTATATTACTGGGTTCTGGCTGGCACTATATTACTGGGTTCTGGCTGGCACTATATTACTGGGCTCTGGCTGGCACTATATTACTGGGTTCTGGCTGGCACTATATTACTGGGTTCTGGCTGGCACTATATTACTGGGCTCTGACTGGCACTATATTACTGGGTTCTGGCTGGCACTATATTACTGGGTTCTGGCTGGCACTATATTACTGGGTTCTGACTGGCACTATATTACTGGGTTCTGACTGGCACTATATTACTGGGCTCTGGCTGGCACTATATTACTGGGCTCTGAATGGTACAATATTACTGTGCTCTGAATGGCACAATATTACTGGGCTCTGACTGGCACAATAATACTGCGCTCTGAATGGCACAATATTACTGGCATCTGTATGGCACAACAATTATGGCATATGTGTGTGTGTGTGTGGGGGGGGGGGTTAACATCGCGATGGATGGCGGGATTGCATGCAGGGGAGGGGGCAGGGTCCAGGGGGCCCAAGCAAATGCTTGCCCAGGGTCCAATCACTATTAAAGACAGCCCTGAGCATACTTGCCAACCCGGGACAATCCTGCAACGTTTCCGATCCTGGGACTGTCCCGGGAGAATCAGCTCTGCAGTGATCACGGAGGTCACCTGATCACATGACTTCATCGCACGACGTCATGTGATCATGCGCACGGCTTGTGCGCGTCCTCCACAAGTCACACAGCCCCACACTGGGAGGAACGAGGTAGGAACAGTGACTGTGTCACTGCCAATAATGTACCGTTTTTCTTTTTATCATGGCAGCTTCGGAACGTGATTGATTATTGCAGCTCTTAGGGGCATTTAAAAAATGTCTCTTAGAGCTGCAATAATCAATGACTTCCGAAGCTGCCATAATAACATGTCTCTTAAATCTGCCAATGACTTCTACTAATGATGAGATGATCAAAAAATGAGGGCAAAAAAAAAACCCTGGCAAATGAATGTGGGCAACAAAAAAACCTGGCAAATGAATGTGGGCAAAAAAAAAAAACCCTGGTAAATGAATTTGAGCAAAAAAAAAAAAACCCTGGCAAATGAATGTGGGCAAAAAAAAAAAAACCCTGGCAAATGAATGTGGGCAAAAAAAACCCTGGCAAATGAATGTGGGCAAAAAAAACCCTGGCAAATGAATGTGGGCAAAAAAACCCCTGACAAATGAATTTGGGCAAAAAAAACACTGGCAAATGAATGTGGATAAAATAAAACTGACAAATGAATGGGCAGAATAATGTAATTAATAAGTAATGATTGTAAGAGGCACAGAAAAACCTGGAACGGAAATGCACACCTTCCCTGCAATGAGATATAGCTTTGATCCCTGCTATTGATCTACATTTTTTTTAAATGTATTTTTTAAGATAAAAAAAACTGCTCACTTGAATGTGTGTATGTATGAGTGTATGTGACAGACTGTGTGTATGTATGAGTATATGTGATAGACTGTATGTATGTATGAGTGTATGTGACAGACTATGGATGTATGTATGCATGTATGTATGAGTGTGTGTGTGTGACAGACTGTATGAGGGAGTGTGACAGACTGTATGAGTGTGTGTGACTGACTGTGTGAGTTTGTGTGTCTGTGACTGACTGTATGAGTTTGTGTGTCTGTGACTGACTGTATGAGTTTGTGTGTATATATGACTGACTATGAGTGTGTGTGTCTGTGACAGACTGTATGTATGAGTGTATGTGAAAGACCATGTATGAGTGTGTGTGTCTATGTGACTGACTCTGAGTGTATGTGTCTATGTTACAGACTGTATGTATGAGTGTGTGTGTGTGTCTGACAGACTGCATGTATGTATGAGTGTGTGTCTGCGACAGACTCTATGTATGTATGTATGAGTGTGTCTGTGAACGACTGTATGTATGAGTGTGTGTGTGTCTGACAGATTGTATGTATGTGTGAGTGTGTGCCTGGCAGACTGTATGTATGTATGTATGTATGAGTGTGTTTCTATGTGACAGTATGTATATGTGTGACAGGCTGTATGTATGAGTATATGTGTCTCTGTGACTGACTGTATATGACTGCATGTGATTGTGTGTATGTGCTGTTGTCTGGCTCCTAGATTTTTTTCCTGGCTCCTAAAACTTAGTTAAGGTTGTCAAGCCCTGGTATAAATTTTATAAGTTATATACATATATTTGGGGTCCACCTTAAGCTTTTGGAAATATTTAATATTTTACAGTTTATTTTCTGGTCAGAAATGTAATGTTTGTTTGCTGAGAGGGTAGTGGATGCATGGAATAGTCTTCCAGTAGAAGTGGTAGAGGTTAATACAGTGAAGGAGTTTAAGCATGCATGGGATAGGTATAAGGCTATCCTAGATATAATATAAGGTCAGGGACTAATGAAAGGATTACATTACTGAGAGGGTAATGGATGCATGGAATAGTCTTCCAGTAGAAGTGGTAGAGGTCAATGCAGTGAAGGAGTTTAAGCATGCATGGGATAGGTATAAGGCTATCCTAGATATAAGATAAGGCCAGGGACCAATGAAAGTATTACTATACTGAGAGGGTAGTGGATGCATGGAATAGCCTTCCAGTAGAAGTGGTAGAGGTTAATACAGTGAAGGAGTTTAAGCATGCATGGGATAGGTATAAGGCTATCCTAGATATAAGATAAGGTCAGGGACTAATGAAAGTATTACTTTACTGAGAGGGTAGTGGATACATGGAATGGCATTCCAGCAGAAGTGGTAGGTTCATACTGATGTATGTTTAATGGTGTACACACAGCTCGCTGACTATATTTCATGTAACAGTGATAAAATGCACCTGCCTGATGTAGATGTTGTGCTGTGAATGTATCTGTTGTATACCAAGGATCCTGGTAATGTTGGTGGGAACTTGGTGATATAATATACACTGTGACAAGCTTTATTTTTACTGCTGCTATACCCGGCGAGCAAAAATGCTGTCCCCCCCAGATTTGTGGGGGTTCCTACACCCATGTTGACACCAATGTCCCCAAACAGCTTGCTATTGCCACCACTGTCTCCAAAACAGATTGCATGTGCTACCATTGTCCACAAACAACTGACCTGTGCCATCTCTGTCTTCCAGTGTTTCTGGTGTCTAGTGGGAGCAGAGCACAGGTGTCCTCATGGGTCTTTCAAAGTTATAACATCACTTACATTTTATTGTAAATACAAAACAGCAGCTCATCGATTTTTCAGACCACATCTCTGAAGTCCCGACAGAAGTGTCCAATTTGTATAATTGGCCAGACTACACCTGGGCACCAACTTCTTTTATATCTTTTAAAGCTGAGTGCTCAACCACTGGACATGGTATATATAAATGTACAGGATATGTCTGTTCAATGCATTAGTTATACAATCTGTACTATTAAAATATCTTGTTACTAGAAGTCACAAGGTAGATCTGTGTAAGCAAATGATCAACTAGGAGATTTCATAGTTTTTTTTTTTTGTTGTTGTTTAAAGTTAAAATAAAATTTGGTTTGAACGTAAATGAAATATTTGAAGACAGTGTTCATTTTCCTGCTCACGCACTCCAAAATATTATTTTTTATTACTTATCTGATCAGGCCTTTTTTCTAAAACAGCTGAGAAGTGTTATGGTGCCTTGGTGAACTCCATTACTTATTAATGAACATGAGGCATCCAAATATATGGGTTTTGAGAGTTAATACCTTAAAATACAAATAGATAAATAAAAATGTAATTTCCTTCTATTTTGTATTCCTAGGATCACATTGCTCTTTTGTTTTATCATTTATAAAAAAAATAATAGTACATTATACAGGGGCATAAAACGCCTGCAAATAACTGCAGCAAATACAATGAATACACTGACACTGTCTCATTATCCGTTACATGTATAGCATATGTCATCCCTAACTTCACCCTGGTGCCCTAAAAAACAAGGACAATTAAACGTATTTTGGTTGACAGGTGCAAGCGCCTCTCCAAATGACCAAGGCATGATATAAACTGTGTACAGTTCCTTTAATACACAATTACACACAATACACAGATAACAGTTTGTATGTTCAAAATACACCTTTTTGTAAAAGGGAAATTTTCTATGAATGTACAGACACCTCAGGTGTTTTGCCCACGCTATAGGGCTTCTTCTTGATTGAACATGTTACTTGTATATATTTCAAGGTATTCTGTAAAAAGAGGATGTTTAAAGGAACGCTCCCAACAAAAAAATGAAAAGTGTTTATTCATGTATTTTGCAGTGTTGATTTCAGATGTGTGTCTTGTTTTATATGAGTCCATTTTATTAAATATTTTACTAAACAAGTGTGACTGGGCGCCGCCATTTTGTGAAATATAGTGTTTTTTGGGTGCCACCACCCAGTGACTTTGCAGCACTAGTATCTCACTTTGGGGCTGGGGGACACAGAATGCAGTCTATAAGTCAGAATTCTGACCATCGACTTGCATTGAATGGGAGGGTATTGTAACTTTTACATCACAAGGGGGTGGAGTTATGATCCTGTTTGATCAGGTTAATCTCCTATCTTTGTGTTGGAAGGCAGGTAAAAAATAGTCCTGCCCACTATGATACACAGGAGCCAGGAGAGAGCAGGGGAGTGTCTTATGACATCATCATGCAGGCTTTGGCCACAGTTGTAAAGTGAGACTAGCTGAAAGATTTTGGAGACTGTTGCATCATGAGTAAAAATTCTCAAAATTGATGAGGAGATGAGTCACCTAATTTTAGTTTTACTTATATGCCAGTGATTTAATTAATTGCATATCTGTCTTCTATAGGTGTTTGTTTTAAATGCACATGTAATCTATTTAAATCTTATGTAAGTGGTGGTGTCCCTTTTTAAGAAGAAACAAATATTGTTAGCGTGAAAGAATATGGTTTAAAATAACGTAAGAAAAAAATCTACATTCCTGTTTTGTGAAATCAGCCTTGAACGCAACAGACTGGCCCAGCTATTTGGACATATGAAGATTTTTCTAAATTTTTCAAAACATTAAATAATAATACAAATAAAATCCTTATGATGCTTAGCTCATCACTACATCAAAGTAATAATAATATTATGAAAGGAAAAATCTTACCATTTTGTGCCATACACTAAATGAGTTATCCCACTTTCTTTTATGTTTATCATAATTCACCCATTAAGTATATCATGTTCCATCTTATGCATTCTGTTTACATTTTTTTCTTGTTATACTCTCATTTCGTACCATTGTACTCTGAGTGTATAATATCTTATTATCTATTCGTGCTACATACTTTTTTTTTAACCAAGCATTTTAGGAGTATTGTTTGTGTATTGAGAATCATACTTTTTTCAAGTATGATGTTGGCATAAGTAGTTTCAGCTTGACACAATAACCATTATTTTTGCTGACGAGAGATTTTTTTAAATGATAATTTTGACATTTCCAGGGCAATAATCATGTATTTTCCTTTACTAGAGTCAGGTGGCAGATTATTACCACAGCAAACAGATGGAAGACCAGAAGTAGAATGATCTACTCTTAAGCAAGCATATTTAAATAATGTATGCATGTGTGGACGCATAGCTGTTTTCTTTAAAAGATTTTTAACTTTCTTCTAAATCTACGTGCTTGTTTTTCATTTTGTCAGCCTGAAACTTGCAATATTTTCTTATTTAACAACACACAGTGGGTAAGGTTAGTGTTCCAACAAATATATATTACACTTTTTTTATAATTTCAGAAATGTTTTCCTGCAGCTACAGTCCAATAAACCCCTGCAAGTTGTTTTTATTTTTATTTTTTTTTAAGATATATATATAATAGTCTCTGAGGGGAGGATCATTTTATAATAACCAGACAATCCTAAAAGACATTTTCATCTAAAGCCAAGAAGAACGGATGTTCCAAAAGTCATTTTAATCGTGTTTTATAAATATTTTATTGTTTATAGTCTCTTCCAGTAAACTAAATCGCTGTTGTTTTGACACTGAGATTATTTGTTGCTAGCTCACAAAACAATTTCTAGATGAAGACATGAGGAGAGAAAAAAAAAAAAATACATTAGCCGTAATTATTGTTATAATTAAAAAATAGAATATAATTAATGATTTGGAAAGTTTCAATGCTGGTGTATGGAACAAGTATCATAGCCGATGGTAAACATCTAAACTGAAAAAGCTACAATAGAATTCATACTTGTAAAGATTTAACCATTAAGTGTCTTTGGTAATTTTATAAATTAAAAAAGAAGAGATGTCGGAAAAATGATTAAAAACAAAAAGCTATCTGTTGCTTTGTCATGTCATCTTCTCTTGAATATATAATTTACAGGTCAAATTATTTGGAATGTTGTATGTATGGACCAAGATGCCTTCAACCTGACATAAGTGGATTTTAAAAACATTTCAGCTTACCTATTTTTGGTCACAACATTTCACTGTTTAGTGGATTACTTACCGTATTTTTCGCCTCATAAGACGGACTTTTTTCCTCCTCAAAAGTGAGGGGAAATGTCTGTGCGTCTTATGAGGCAAATATAATACTTACCTCCATGCTGCTCCCCTTTGTGTGCTCTCCGTTGCTTCCTCCGTGCATTCTAACCTCCTGCACGGAGGAAGGAAGCTACGGTCGCTTTTTTTCCCTTCTTGACTTTATTGACGTTGAGTGACGTCAATAAAGTTAAGAAGAAAAAAAAAAAAGCGTCCGGAGCTTCCTTCCTCCGTGCAGGAGGTTAGACTGCACGGAGGAAGCAACGGACAGCACACAACGGGGAGCAGCATGGTGGTAAGTGCTAGGGAAGGGGGGAGGAGGGTAGAAAAAACGATAAAATCCTGGCATAGTGAGGGGCAAAATCCTGGCACAATGAGGGGCAAAATCCTGGCATATTGAATGGCTAAATCCTGGCAGAGTGAGGGGAAAAATCCTGGCATATTGAATGGCTAAATCCTGGCATATTGAGTTTTTTTTTCTTGTTTTCCTCCTCTAAAAACTGGGTGCGTCTTATGGTCAGGTGTGTCTTATGAGGCGAAAAATACGGTATATTGCAACTAATACTTAGGTGCACACAATGATAGTGCTATTGGATGGTACGTCTGCAGGCACCCACAATGTCCCATCCTGAGTAGAGAGGAAATACAAATAAATCATTTCTCTATCAAGAAACTAGCCAGAGACAACTTTGACTTTTTTCTGGGGTTCAAGAGTTTTAAATCCAAAGACAAAGAAGGATTTAAAATCATGTTTGCCACAGCCCAGATGGAAATAGACCATGAGCACCCGAGATCAGGAGCTACGTTGCAAGGTGGAGACACGGGACCTCCAATCCCTTGGAGGTTTGGGACCCCAAGTTTTTGCAGCCACAACCAGGCCCGGTGAAACAGCTGCTGTATCCAGGTCCCAGGGCTGGAGAGGAAATGAACTAAATGACAGCCAAGCAGAGCTAAAACAGAAAAGGACTGAGGTATAGCAGAACGGAAATATGGAGTGCAGGGCTACAGGACAGAGGGAAAACATAAGATAAAGCATAAACCAATATGAGGGTAAACAATACAAGACACAGGGATAAGGAACACAAGAGACAAATACAAAGGAACAAACATAAATACAGGAACTAGCCTAACACTCAAGATGGTAAAGGTGGGGGTTTGGTTCACCAACTTGCCAATTAGATATTAGCTTGCCAACCACGTCAAGGTACCCCAGATTAACTAACTAAGACATAATATAAGCAAAATAATAAATAATAGAATCTAAGACACATTCATGGAATTGACACTTAAACACAGAGGAAATACCTGTAGACTGCTGCAAAGGACTGAAAAGCAACGGGTGTGGTTTAAATAGTAAACTAACAAGGCAGAGGGAATGAGAGAAAACCTGCTCTTGCAAGACTTTGGTGTGCAATTTTGGTGCTTGGTTACAACTGCACTCACCAGTCTTTCTAGTTAATCCAGCTTGCACACACTGATCTTGTCAGTGTGATCTTCCATAGGTCTTCCAGAGCACCTAGACTGCAGACATATGTCTTGCTAGAGCATCAAGATTGAACACACTGGTCTTGCCAGAGCACTTAGATTGCATACACAGGTCTTGCAAGAGCATCCATGACTCTTTCAAGAGTATCCAGTTTGCACCCACTGGTCTTGCCAGAGCACCTAGATTTAACCCACAGGTCTTGTTAGAGCACCCAGATCAGGACATACACCTGAGAGCACCTAGATTGGCCATCTGGGGCATGCCTCAGCCAGCACCCATATTAAACTTTGAGGATATGTTGCAACACCTCGATTGCACCCCACAGACATGCCCCAGCATCCAGATTGCACTACAAGAACATGCCCCAGCTAGCACCCAGATTGTACACCTAGGGCATGCCCCAGCAAGCACCCATACTGAACATTCAGGATATTCCCAAGCACCAAGATTGCAAACCTAGGACTTGCCCCAGCACCCACATTGCACACCTAGGACATGTTCCAGCACCCAGATTGAACACCCAGGACATGCCCCAGCATGTAGATTTAAAACCAAAGATATGCTCCAGGACCCAGAATGAACACACAGGACATACCTCTGCACCACAATTAAACACCCAGTTATATTACCCAGCCAACACCCAGATTACATGCAGGACATGCCCCAGCACCCAGTTTGCAAACACAGGACTTTGCCCAACCAGTGCCCAGATAGCTGGGTATCTTTGCACTACCTGAGCACACACAGATATCAGGCTGCCTCTTATGCCCTTCGGTGGTCTATGGAGCCTGAAGGCTCGAAGGTCATAATGTCTGCCTCCCCACATAGATAGCTGGTGGAGGGAGATCTTTTTGATCTCCCCAACAAACAACTCTGACAGAGGAGTTGGTGGGAGGCATATCTGGCATCTCTACATGCACCTCATGTCCTCCTTCTATCCTGTGTCCCATCTCACTTTCTTCTCCACAATCTCTGTTACCCCACCATAATCATCTGTTATACACTTGTTTTTCCCATACAAAAGAAGCATTTCAACATCTATGCCACTCATCAACCCAAATGACATGAAGCCAATTTCCAGTTACTGATGAACTGATGCTCCCACCTTTACAATGCCCAGCTTTCATCTATTTTTAATGTTAATTTTATACTTGGAGTGTCTCAAAATAAAAGCAATGTCCTCATGATTTCTGTTTGCTACATTGTTATTTCATGAAACTTAGAGAATTGTGATTGTAAAATCAAATTTGATAAAACTTAGAGCAACTACGAGAAATCTAAGGGGGGGGGGGGGGTCTACCATGATGTTTTAATGTTAAACAGGAGAAAATTGTTTATTGCTATTTTTATTTATATGTAAATTATTTTCTATAGTTGTAGTTTTAATGATTTTTTTCTAACGTCATTGTTTGCAACCGATTGTGATTAGAAAATAAAATAAAAATAAATAAAAAATCCCATAATTGCCATCTGTAATGAAGACGTGTTGTTTTCAGTGATAAAGATTCCAGACAATAAAAGCCCCCTTAAGGACAGTGACCAGATGATACAGGGGCTTGTGTGTGAAAAAAAAAAAAAAAAGCCCAGAGATTCAAAATGTTCTCAGCTGAAAAGATCCTTAGTCCCTTCTCAATGCAATTATTTCCATAAGACTTCATTCTAGCGGCTACAGAAAATTTTCCTTTTAACTGTATTGATTCACATATATAAAAAAAAACTTGTAAAGAGGTCTGTTGCAGGGATACGGAGTAAAATGATTAAATATAATATTATCATAACACTGTGATTTTTCATAAAATATATTACATCTCTATATTGCAAAACCATTTGGAGCATATTTTGTTTGTGTAGAGTCAAACTACAATGAGAAAATGTATTTTGTGTTTTGTTCTATAAATTAAACTTCTAAAATATGAAAATATATGAAAGTTATTTTTTACCAAGTGCCCACTCCAATAGACCATAAATAATGAAACAGCCATGCAGTGAGTGGGTTCTCTGGCACTGCATCTGATTCCCAGGCTATGCTGGAAAGACTCTCCTGAACAACATGTATATACTTTAAAGAGTCCATGTATCAAGTGGATGAGACAAATGTTGATCATCACATACCTCAATTGCAAATCCTTTCCCAGAATCCCTTGCATCACTTTTAATTCTGGGTATTTCTTTGGGAATAACAGGTCTGTTGTCTTGTCTTGGACATGTAGATAAGTTCCACTTGAGAAACCAAATAAATGGATACATGCCATGTTCACTCCTTGCAATAGCTGCTAGCCAACATTGATGATGTCAGTGACCTGCCTTGCGCCAATAAGTAGTGGTAGTACAGGCCATACATTTCTCTCACTACTCCTGCAGTTAGAGATGTTTTTGACTGAATAAACATCTAGTTGTTTATATCTAAACCAATTTTGGCAGTCACAACTAATGACTACCAGTGATCAGTTCGGCCTATTCATGGGCAAAAGGCATCAGAGATGCTGAGCAAGGTATGCCAAGGGGATCACATTCGGTGATCAAGTTGGAGGTTGAATCAAATAATAAACAAAAGTAAGGTTGTATACAAACTCTCAATTTCCCACGATCTGGCCTCATAAAAATCTATTAATATGTAACTTGGATACCCCTTCCAAGTGCACATAACCTGAAAGTTGTAAATACCTAAGAAGTGTCTCATAGACCCATAACTTTACCCATTAATGTGAGGGCACACCTCCCAGCCCCCACCTGACTAGGCAAGATAGCATGTTTGAACCCCTGCCTCTATTTAATTCTATCCCAGCTGACCTCAGGCCATACACCTAGTTGCTCTGCCTAGGCCACAGGTTAAGATAGATCGAACTGCTAATCTAGTCCTATAGAAACTCCAGTTGAAAATAATTATTTGCCTCAAGGACACATAATGGTTTCATGCAGCTGAACTAAGAATATGTCTTTTGCACTTATTGTTATTATGTTATCACATATTCTGAACAAGGTTTCGGTGTGTGGTTAACAGGAGATGTCTGTAGCGTCCAGGCAGCTATACAATGGTATTTTGTATATCTCTCCCAGGTTATGTTAACCACTTAGCAGAGAATGTACTAGCATCCCACATTGCCAGGATCCCACACCCCCGAACTCCGTCCTCATTAAAGGGGCACTACCACTTACATAGGATTTAACTAGATAACCTGGTCATATAAAACCTTGCCAGCGTTATGCATGGAATTCCATCTGCCAGAAAGGGAAATATATCAATATTTGAGAGTGAGAAGCTTTCTGAAGCGAGGAAAGACATATAAAATTATTGACAAATGTTTTCTCTCAGAGAGATTTTAAACATATGATTGCTAAGTCCCACAAGCTAATCAGAATGCTAGGGAAAAAAAGATATCCTCCGGCAATTAAAAAGTGGGAGAAGGATATGCAAAGAAAGATAACTTATAAAGAATGGAAGAAGTCATTGAAGATAACGTATAAGTCCATTCATTGCCTGAATCTTAAGATAATGAATAGGTGGTATATGGACCCGGTTAAGCTGAGTAAAATGTGATAACCCAGTATGCTGGAGGTGTAATCAACAAGAGGGGGATTATATGCATGTGTGGTGGCACTGTAATGAACCCTATGGTCAGATGTGGAACAAATAGTGAACGACATTGCAGGAAATAAATGGGAACTGATAAGGGCTCTCTTGCACCTGGATTTCTAAATAAAAAAAGAAGCATTGACTATTATAATACACATTCTAGTTAGTGTGAAACTATCAATAGCTAGAAATTGGAAGTCCACAAACGTAACTCCATTGGCCCACATTAGAGCCCAAATGGAGCAACAGTGTCTAATGGAAAGATGGGTTGCTTTTACAATACAGAACAAAATCTATACACCCGCCTATTGGGAAAAATGGGCTAATCATTTTAAGAGATATGAAGGGGAGGAAAAATAAAGAAAATTAAAAAAGGGGACACTCCTGGGCAGGAATAAATAATATCAGAAACAGGGTCTTATTCAGTGATAAAGGGGACCGCGACCCACACACCATGTCCAAATATATGTAATGTTAGTTTATGGTTTATGTATGAGTATTAAATAATGATATGATGATATCTTGTTCTAAGCCATGAATATGTCATAATTTATAATGAAATGAATTAATGTAATTTTGATAATTTTGTAATTAAAAAAAATAACACATACATAATCATAAACCACAGTTTTTTTATATGATTGAATTAATTGCATTTAAAAGGAAAAATAAAATTAGGTGTTTATGTCCTGGCTCCATTTTTTTAATACTTCCTCTAATGCAACATCATCCAAAATCTTTCAGACAGTCTCACTTTACAACTGTTGCCAAATCCTGCATGATGAAGTCATAAGATACTCCACTGATCTCTTACTGGCTCCTATGTATCATAGTGGGCAGGACTAGGTGGCTGTCTATAACTTTTTTTTACCTTCCTTCCAACACAAAGAAAGGAGATTAACCTGATCAAATAGGATCATAACTCAGTCCCCTTGTGATGTAATAGTTACATTACCCTCCTATTTAATGCAAGTCTATGATCAGAATTCAGACTTATAGACTGCATTCCGTGTCCACAGCCCCAAAGTGACAAAAATGTGCTGTAAAGTCACTAGGGGTGGCACCAAAAACACTATATCTCACAATATTTCACACTTGTTTAGTTACATATTTTATTAAATTAAGTCACATAACAAAAACAAAAGACATATCTGAAATCAACAATACAAAATAAAAAAAGTACAAAAGTAAAAAATACAAATTTCCGCCCATATGGCCCCTCCAACTGCACAAACCTGAAACCATAAGATGCCCATTAAGGTCACTGTTTAACTAGTTATACTATAGTATTTTAACTAGGCACCCCTGCACTCCCCGGTTTTGATCGCCCAAATAACAAGTTGCGCACAGGCTCCATATGTTGATATTATTTTCATTTCCGTTAGTATATGTTTCCACCTCATTTCTCTCCTGAATGTATAAGCCCGAGCCACTAAAGATTTTGATTGGACCTCTCAACCTTCTTAAGCTCCCACCCCACTGACAATATGATTGTTGTTGGAGATTTCAATGCGGCAATCCACCCCCCCCCCCCCCCCCAGCGTGGAAGGACAGACCCACTCCTTGGATAAACCTCCGTTACAGTTCATCACCACACATAATCTCCTGGAGGTTATAACACCCAGCGGACAAGGATTATACCTTTTTATCATACACACACCTATATTCTAGAATCAGTACATTTTGTGAATCACAGCGTTGTCTCGCCATAATAACAGCTTCTGAAATACACTCATTCTTCTGGACGGACCGCACAGACATTATCTTCAGCCTCCTGGCCCGACTGCTGATTTCCTCTGCACGTCTCCATTAGCTGTCATCCAGCCAAGATGGAGAGTGCTCGATTTAGGCTTTTGTTCATGTGCAAAAGCTGTTTGGCTGCCTGCCCTTACAGCCAGTTAAAGGGACAGTATTAAAACCTCTGCTTCTCCTCCCAAAATGTTACTATTGGCCAGTCAATCACTTCCTACAATATATAAACCCTCATTTGTGTATTGAACTTTGCCTGTGATAGTGCCTTGTGCCTTTTGCTAGCGTTCCTGAGTACTTTTGTTGATATTTTGCAGCTGAATCCTGCTAAGTCCTGACCACGTCTGTTTAAAACCAATACTGCCCTGTTTTGCCTTCCTTCACTCTGATCATTTGCTGCCAGCCTCGATCCTTGCCTGTTTGACTATTCTCCTTACTAATCCTTCTGTACCTTCACCTTGATCCTACATCTCCAGTACAGTCTTTTGTTAGTTTGGTTTGGCTTTGGTAACCCAGTAATAAACCCAGAGTAAAACCTGCGGCTCAACCATAGGGTGGATTTCCTTCAGGCAGAAAAATTATGTTCTTTTGGCTGGGTCTGTTGCCATAACCAATATCTTTTTCTGCAGAGCAGTTCCAGCTCCGTACTGAATCCTTACAGTTATAACATGCCTTACTATGGAACCCTCAGATTTAGCCAGAGTATCCTCCAGACAAGATCATCAAGATCAGATCTTGGCTACACATGCTTCGCAGCTCCAAAGTCTCAATCAGAAATTAGATACAGTTACAGAATTATTACGATCTTTATCCACCACTGCTCCTATATCGGCACGTTCCATGGCTGCTCCTGAATCTGCTGACCTTGGCACCCATGGGACTGCAAAACCTCCAAAAATGCCAGTTAAAGATAAATATGTAGGCGCTCCCCAAGAATGTAGAGACTTTCTTAATCAATGCCTTCTACATTTTTGGACACAACCACAGACCTTTGCTATAAACTCATCTTGTGTGGCTTTATTATTAATCTTCTGAGAGACAAAGCACCTGGGCATCCCTGTTGCTTGCTTGATATTGGCTTTTGCGCATGCGCAATAGCTGTTTGGCTTCCTGTCCTTAAGTCCAGTTCAAGGGACAGTATAAAAACATCTGTTACTCCTCCCAAAAGTTACTCTTGGCCAATCAATCACAGGCAGTGATAGTGAGTACTTTTGTTGATATTTTGTTGCCAAATCCTGCCAAGTCTAAGTTTTGCCTGCCTTCCCTCCGATTGTTTGCTGCCAGCCTCGATCCTTGCCTGTTTGACTATTCTTCTGCCTGATCCTTCTGTACCTTCACCTTGATCCTATGTCTCCAGTTTAGTCTCCTGTTAGTTTGGTTTTGCTTCAAGAAGCCTCGGTCTCCCCAGTGCTGAATAGGCTGTGGAGCACTGCTTCCCTAAATTAATGCACTGCGGGTAACCGAAGCTGAGTGGACAGTTTCCTTTTCCCAGATACCCCCTGACATTTCAGCTCCCAATACAAAACTAAACACTTGACACCAACTATTAGCATGGGGAGTGTGGCTGTCAAGGCTTGACTTCAATCCTTCTAATTCTGTTTCCTGTGTGGGTCTTCTGTGAAACACTGAGTCAATTAGAGGTGTTCCCTATAACATTTGTATTCCAAGGTCTATAAATACATTTTCAGATTATAAATAGAAACCAACAAAATCCCAGCAGAATGCGGGAAACACGAATCTCTGGCTGGATAAAGCCATGAATATACAGACACATATTTTGGAAGATCATCGAGGATCAGAAGTGAACCCTTGAGGGAAAAGAGCTGGATATCGGAACACTGCTGGAATGCCGCAAGATAGAGCTTACCAGAGGGATATGTATCTCAAGCACTGAAGTGGGAGCCTTTCATTAGGACCCACCAGCTGATTTCATTAGCCTCCAGACACGGCTTATATTTTATATTGTGTTTTGTCCTCTATGTTTGTTTGTTTTATTACAGCTGTATGTTTAGATTTTTTTTATTTGCACAACATATTAAAATGTTGTATATTTTTTACATTTAACTTCCTATTTAAATCCCCCTAAAGACAATTGTTGCCCATTCGTAAATCAGATTAATTATCTCTGCTAGTGTACATGCCGGAATGGTAATGTGCATCTCCTTCCCCTCTAGTAACTTAGTAATTGGCAATGCTGCTTTTAAGTGAATATGCTCCCCCCTCCTGGCACCTAGCTTCTAATGCATGATGACCCATGTCCCAATGTGAACATAGTCCCTTTCAATGTGTCCACCCAACACCCCATGTTACCGACTCCTGTCTACCAGTTCACCACCCCTGACCTGGACACAATCCCAGACACCCTGCCTCCTCCTGTCCTTCCTAACTGCCCTCTCCCTGACTACTTTGACTAGGTTAAAGGTATAATGATGAAGGAACCAGATAATAAGTTCACTTTATAGGCAGATGAAATCCTGCTTACTTTAACATCTCCAATTCCTGCAGTTTTATTTTTTAATTGTGAATTTGGCACATACTAAAGTTACAAGCTAAACCGTACTAAGACTCAGGTAATATTTTCCTTATTATCACCAGATCAATTTAAAGTTCTTCAGACTAATTACCATTGTGGTAAAAAAAAAAGAAAATCTAAGCCCCTTTAATCTTTTTTGGGTGCATATCATCTTTAAAAAAATTCACTTAAAAGTTCTAGTTCAATTATAAATAACATTTTAATTTTTTTTTAAGATGTACGATTTATAACCATCCACTTAACTACTCTATTCTTTTAGAGGTTCTCCATTTTTACATACAGGATATTAAGCTAATTAAATGGAAGATATAGAGGATCAATAGTATACCAGATCTGTAAAAATCAATCTATGTTATAATTTCAAAAATGAGAATGGAAATTCTCCCTTCCCAGATCTGAACTCTATACATAAATGAGAATTAGAAATTTCCTAAGATTAAACCCTTTTTCCGCCAACTCAATACTACACAATTTTGTTGATACATTTTATAGATTTCACAGACTAAAATTTTAATTTGAGAAGAATCAGAACATTTTCAAAAAGGTAATATTTAAGAAATTTTAGATACTTGGTTTGAGTCTTGGGTCAAGACCAGGAAAGGTATCCACTGTTTAAATCTCCGTGAGACTTTTGATAAAGCTCTAGACCAATGGGCCCCTCCCATGAACAACATGTTGTGCCGCACCTCTACTAGCCTCTGCTGGAGATGTAATAAAACTACCGGTAGCTTGTTTCATATATGGTGGGAACGTAAAAAAAAAAATGAAAGATTTAAAGCAGAAAATTTCAGAATTTATACATTCTGCATTTAAAGATAAGCTTTTCCCCAAAAACAAAAAAAAAGTCAATCGGCTTCACTTATCAATATACTGACAGCAGTAAAAATCTGCCTAGCAACACATTGGAAAAGCAGTGAGACTCATCTCAATAATCTCAATCGGATATGGAAACATATTTTTTAATTAACCACTTCAGGCTGGTAACATACTATAATATTTGGAACTCTTAACTTGAATCCATAAAATCTACACAATAACCCCCATGGGATACCTACGCACCTGCACAATAAACATCTGGGAGCCATGACAGGAATGAATGACCATGCTTAATAGTCATATTTGGATTATACTGTATGATATGAATGCTGTAGACTAATGTTTATTTTCCTTTATTTTATAATTATTATTTATATGTATTATATGGTTCTAGATGGATTATATCATAAATCCTAAATCTTAAGTCTTGTATAAAGTTCATGTATGTTACATACAATTTCAAGTAGGAAACAATAAAAAAAAAGTTTGCTTTAGTGTACTTGTAGTATTTTAAATTTTTGCAAATTCTTGTTTATATATATATATATATATATATATATATGTGTGTGTGTGTGTGTGTGTGTGTGTGTGTGTATGTATGTATGTATATATGTGTTAATTAGTTGACTATTAATCAAACTTTTCATAAAAAAGGCATTTGATTGTGTTTTATTTATCTGTGACTTAAATATGTATTTTTATAGGAAAGTGGGCACAAAGTAAAAGCACTTTTCCAAATTATTATAAGAAAACAAAATGCTATTCACCTCAAAATTTAAATGATTGACCTATAAAAAAAAACACATTTGCACAGGCAAACTAGCATAGCATAAATTACTTTTGGAACCTTTCTTAACACTTTCTTGCAGAATTATCTTTTTCATCAGAAATCCGTTAAGTTCATCTGACTAACAAAAATTGACATTCAAATTGTCCGGAAATATATATTTTTTTTTAAAAACTTTGAGTTTCAAAAGAGTTAAAAGCAAAAGACACATTGAGAATTCATTGTTATTATTATTAGATTACAATTCTATTTGATTAAACATTTTTGTTGACCTCTTAAGCAAGAATCTTCGTTAGTGGACCATTAAGGTATACAATAGCATGGATTAAGCAAACTGTAACCATCTCACATTTTGTGTAGTCCCTCAATATATACACAATGCTTTTCATCAGGAGCAGTCAGCCAATGCCAATTTTACTATATTTAAAGTAATTAGGTGTCAGGATAAACCACAAAAGTTTGATAAGAAAATCCCCATGCTAAGAAAGATCTTTAATTCCCTACCTGAGAAAAAAAAATCACAGCTCTCAATTCCGACCTTATGGAGAATATTACTATTGATAAGTTTTCGGAGGGACTTTAAGGCTATGTAGTCAATTCAGGGCATTATTGATGTCTTTTACCAAGAAGGTACTTTTTTTTTACAACAGGAGGTCTTGGAAATAATCTATGTAAAAGCTTTATGTTTTTTGGTTAGACAGCTTTTACCTCAAACTTTGTGGGTTCATCAGGTCATAGTTCAATTTCTTCCTTTATACTGTTCTGGTGCTGCTGGTATTGTTTTTGTAGGTTGAGTATGGCAGGATTAAGGCTGTTTCTCACTAGAATGCTCATAGAAAATAGAGAGCAGTTAAAAGCGATCTGGAGAAAGAATTTATTTGGTCCTCTATAATCTGTGGCATAAATGCCAGACTGTGGTTGCTACCTGTCATTTTATTGGAACAGGCACAATGTGCATCAGCATCACATGCCATGTCATACTTTATTTCAATGTTTGGGATTCAGAGAGGAAATAATGTATACTTCTGAGACACTCTTCTTAAGACTTAGTCACTCTATGGACATATGGCCCAATGCAGGTTGAGCATCACGAGACAGCAAAGAATAAATAACCACACACTTAGAACAATTTCCATATTCTAATAGTTGTGATGAAGCCTGCTGAGCATTATACACTGTTATGTAGATCTGAGTATAACGAGACCTGTTTTTCGCTGTATATTTTGTCATTCTAGCTGTGTGTGCTACAAATGCCATTATGCTCACCCAACATCATATTAACATTGACACTTAAGCTGTGTATTCTTCTTCTCATGATTCTGTTTCTTGCCTGAGCATCAACGTATATATAGCCCATAACTAAACTTTGGCTGTGAACAAATTGTCCCTTGATGCTCAGCAATTGTTGTGTTGCCAAAGGAAGTTGGTTCAGCAAAAGACACTAAGAATAAAATGTGGAAGCAACAAATGTAAAAATACAGCTAAATGAGAGAGCACTGGGGAATACCAAAAGAGAGAATTACGGTAATGATGGTATGGAAGAAAGCAAAGAAATTCATTAAAATAATGACTTCAAAGGAATATTGTAGAAGTCCTTGCAGTAGCCCTGTTACTGTTGTGTTGAAAAAAGGAAATTTAGTGTTTTCTGATAAAATAAATAGTAAAATAAAAAAGCAATGCAACCATTCCTGTGACGTGCAAGACACCTGTTTACACTTGTGGGGGGATCACCTGTTTTAACCATTGTGTACTGCTCTAGGTACTGTTTCCTGTGAAGCACTCTAGAACCTTACCCCAGCGTCAAGTCCTTCGATTATTTTTACTCTGTTTGTTTTTGCACCCAATAAAGCACGTTTTGATTTAATACCCTTGGAGATTGGAGTGCACAATCTCTTCCCTGCATTTAATTACTGCGTCTAATCAACGTGCGACGCACCCACCCTCCGGGTAAACTGATTGTGGAGTGGAATTTTACTCTAGAACCTGACCGTTTGCAACAGACGATACAGAGATATTCACTCTCCAAGGATTCAGAAACATTACTTTCTAGAGTCAATTCTAATGGAAGCTTTTGCACTTCATGCTTCTGAAAGTTCCCCTCCCATTTTATGTTAGTCCTAGAGATCAAGATGTTATTACTCAGGGAATAACTTAGTTTTTCTACATAACCCTAATGATAGTTTCTTAAAGCTATGGGACCAGTGGATTTCACACCTGCTCCCTCAAATCTTGGATCAATATAATTCTGGTTAGCTGAATGTATTCCCCACCAGTGGAGACATCTTCCCTTAACCACCTCTGGAGTTAGCTATGATCTTAGACCCTTTTTCTCCTTCTCTTTTTCCTAACCTCTTTCCCTCACCATCCTACAGCCTCTTTTTAATAGCATCAATAGCTTAGGACACACTCCATGTTTAAATCGGCTCTTATGTAAAAAATGTATTAAAATATTATTGATAAAAATAAATACATATAACACAGAGCCATTGGCATACCCTCATTAATATGTTGTTCGTGAAATTTATTTAACGCTTAGTTTCCAAGGGTATGCATTTTTATACACTAAAGTAATCTATTTCAAGAAACTATTTAATTGTTTTAATGATATCACACCCTAGACTTTTAAAAATAAGATACCAAAGTGGCAGTAACACCATTTTGTGTTAATTGTTATTATTTTTCGACTTGTGGCTGTTTTATTTTACAACAAAAGACACATTTTATTACAAACAGTTCGGTTCGTAGAAAAAGTCACACTAGTTTAAATTGTAATATCAATTGCAATACCGCTGTAATACTCCACGGGCCTCGAAACTGAAAATACAGAATTCTGTACGTTCTAAAGTGTGAAATATAAAAAGAGTAGAATTTATAGTGGAACGAATCTGCAATAATAAAAACATAATGCACACTCTGGCAGGCTAAGTCCACTTTAATTAAAGAAAAAATCCTTTAATTTCAGTTATATAAAATGCTAGCAGGTATTTTGTCAAACATGTATTTTTCATTCTGGCGTGTAGGAAGCAAACACAACGTTGTTTACAATATAATTCCTTTGGGTTATTATAGTTATTATTTTTCAAGAGAATGATTATACACCCTTTCTGTTTCAGATATTTCAAAAATTACATTGTTCTATAGCATAACACATTCTAAAAAAATAAATATACCGCAATAATAGTGTTTTCCATTTTATTTTTCTGTATCACAGTTTTAATCCAGTTATGCATACACATTTTGGTTCAGGCCTTTGGAGTCACTTTTTTGAATTGTATTGTCTGGATGATTTTAATTTACTTAATAAACCACACCCCATATCAGATTCTCATAAAAATAAAGTCTAGCTACTCTTGGAATTGCTTATGGTCTCTAATGTCTGGTCCAGGTTGCCCATCCTCTGAATTAAACATTTGAATGAGACCTAGAAAACCCTTCCACAGATTGCAATTTCAGGGCCAGTTAATGCCTTGGTGTAAACATGGAGTTTTGTCATGGCTTCTGTTTGAACCATAAGGGACCTGTCTCCATCTTCTTGCTCATTATAATGGATAGTACAGTCTCCTCTTCCTACTGCTACATAATGGATATGTGCATGTCCCGAGGCTGCTGTTGGCTGCACCCAATCCAACAGGAAATCTAGGTGTTTATTCAGCACAGCCTTTTCTTCTAGTTGCTCCATCCTTTCACCCACAATAACATGTGCAAGATCAATTCACAAACCATATTTTATTTCTTACTATATGTTTTCTCATGCTGCTCAACTATTGCTCTGTGTTTCAAGGTTGACGCTTTGAGATGGGCTGACATAAAGAGGTGTGTACCGACTATGGAATAATTGTCCAAGGCATCATGGAATTTTCTGCTTTCTGTGATCGAAAGTCATCCTACGAGCCATGAGAAAACAGTCACCATTAGAACTGATCACCCCACTTTTAACTGCCTGCTTTATCTTTCTGAGTTATTCAAAATGATTTACTATGTTTGAATGTTCTATTTCGTATTGTTTGCTTGCCATCATTGGAGGCATGCTCAACATGTGCTTTTTAAAAAAAATCTCTTTATACAATTGTATTAATATTATTAAATATGAGCAATGTGTGTAGTTTCCTAGTGTTCTTCATTGCCCTCTTTTAAAATAACATTTATTTATTTACAACACTTTACACAGTGTTTGTGAAAGAAGCTTAAAGGGGGTTTACAGACAACATTAGACAAAAAATTCAGACTAATACATAAAGAAGAAGGATAAAACTTACAATATAGTTGGAATGGAAAACTGAGACACATAAGGTGCGTGAAGGTGAGGGGGAACCGCCTTGTGGCAATGCAAGGAATTGTTGGAACTGTGACAGTTAGGTGAGTCTAGTCTGAGGTTACTGGATTTAGGTGGGTGAATTATGAAGCTTGGGAACCTGCCGTCTTCATGTCAGGCCTGCACATATGTCATTGCATTACTTTTTGTGAGCATGCTTGAATGTGGGAATCTGAGCATCCATGGAAAAGCTATGTTGCAGATTATGGGGGATGGATAACGGATCTTTTTGGATAAAGGATTTTTGGATAAACGATAATTCACCTGTGTATGTATGTATATATATATATATATATATATATATATATATATATATATATATACAAACATACATATGTATGTATGTATATATATACAGACATATATATGTATTGCACTTCATATTGTGATCAGGGAGACACATAGGTTCACAGTATTACTGGTGCAGCAGAATTTTCTTTCGTACTTTTTAACTCAAAGGAGCACAACTAAAATAAGTAACATAAACATACAAAAATGTAGCTAGATCTTTCAAATAAAGAGGAAACAACACACAGTTACAGTGTTAGAGTGAAATATCAATGTGAAAAGACTATTTTGCTTGTGAATGTCTCACAATATTTTAATATAAGTCTCCAAAGATTATTACTTATTCTATTGTGTCCTTTTTGCTTTCTATTCTCTATGAAGAAAGCTCCAAAAAAAAAGTAAAGCAATAAAAAAATCAGGTAGATTCTGCAAAGAAACAACGACTAGCAGCTGTTTCAAAAACGTTGTAAATTACAAAAGTTTTGTAATTATAATTATTAAAACCTTCTACTATTAATATTTGTCATCTTCTTTCAGTGGTGAGATTGTCCATTGTTCATATTTGTTATTCATTCTCCCATTTAAAGCAATTTCAAAAACAACAATGTGTCATTTATTTTATCTACTCATGTTTATGCAGGTATTTTTTATTTTCATCTGACACGTTGACCCACCATGTCCCGTGACTTTATTTAATAGCGCACTTTAAAATCCGTATGAAAAGAAAAAAAAAAAAAAAGAGAAAATTGCATTTTTCAACTAAAATTTCAATGGAGTTTTGTTGGCAGAAAATAGATGAAGTACAATAATGTGTATAAAGCTTTCCTAAAACTATCGTTCAAAAGCAGTCTACATTTTTTTTCCTCTCTCTCCTTTTGCTCTCAAGTGAAATACAACTTTGGCAGAGTCTCCTACAAGAAATCATAGTTATTGTGAATTTGATTGGCATAAATACAAACAAGTAAGTCAATCTATGCTTTTTTTTTAACTGAATACATTTTACATAAAATGTGTATTGATTATTCTTTCTCGCTCATGGGGTCTTGGAATGGTTGAAGTTGTTAAAAAAAAAAATTAGAGAAAAAAATAACAATAAATGCTATTTTTTGCTCAAATTCATTTCTTTTCACAAAAACCTGCATAAATCAGGTAAACAGACAAATAAAGACTAAGCCAAGTCACATGAAGCCATGGTATAAAAGAAAATATGATAGGATAAAAGGCATTGGACAAGGGTTTTTTTTTTTTTTTTTTTTTTAGTAAGGATGCAATGCACATAAAAGTTCCACATGGAAAAAAGAAAGAAAGAGGAAAACAGGAGAGGAGGGGAGGACATGGCTGATGAAACTAGGCTTTCTTTGAAAAAAGCTGGCAGCACTGTATTCATCAGCAGCTGCAAATAAGAGATTTCCTTTCTCAGACTTTGCTATGCCCCTGAAGCTTTTTTTTCCTCCTATTCTTTTTTAGATTTCACTCCGGGATCCGGCTACCAAGCAACTGAGCTGTTAAGTACCTAATCTCTTTTCACTTGTCAGTTCTGGTGGTGGCCTACGGTTCTCTGTCTCAGCTAAGAAGAGCTGATTGAAATTAAAGTCCCAGCCACAACTGAAAAGAATAAAGCTATTGAGATGGCAAATTACTTTCTTTACTATTGTACTTTTTCTAAAACAAACTGCAATAAGCACATATATATCTTCGTAGATGACTCATCCTTTCAACACACTTTATAAAAGAATATAGAATGTTAAATATATGTATTGTCAGGTAGCTTAGGCTCAGTAACATAAATCAATGCCTTTAATTTCTTTAAAATTCAGCTATATGTTTTCCTTAACTGCAGCTCATAAAATGTTTAAAACATATTGATCCAAATGGAATTGGAGCAATTATGAAGTCCTATATTTGGAGAAATCCATATGGAACCCAATGGAATTGTGCTGTTGGTTACTCAAAAGGTGGTATTTTGCTTTCTGGAAATAATATAGTTTTACTAAATACTGCTAAATGGCAATGATGAGTGGGTCAAAATGATTGTTGTGTAACATGTTACCACTCTATAATTATTAACCCGTTCGCAATAATGGACATGTCAGGCATGTCCAGGCACGAACTCTGTTCCCGACAATGGACGTGCCTGACACGTCCTGCGGTGAAACAAGTGGTTTTCGCGATCAGCGATCGAGAAAACCACTCTGACAGTGCTGCTCTATTGCCTTGATGTGAAGGCAATATCCAGCACTAAAATTCCAGCTCTGGGGCACCCACGATCGCCCCACGGAGCGATCGTGGGTACCATATTGCCAGAGCAGCATGCTCCGGCAATAGGACTGCGCCCTCTTGTGGTCAGAGCTTCAGAAGTGAAATAAAATTCACTTTGATGCTCTGAATATGTTGCTTGACTGCCCCTAGAGGCAGTCAGCAACATTGCAATAAAAAAAAGACTTAATTATCTTAAATCTTGGGTTAGGGTTAGTATAGCAGCTAGGGTTACAATTAAATTAGGGTAGGCTTAAGGGATAGGGTTACAATTAAATTAAAATTAAAATATATTAAGGGTTAGCATAAGGGTTAGAGTTGGGGTTAAATTTAGGGTTAGGGATAAATTTTGCGTTTGGGTTGGAGTCAAAAGTTCAATATAGGAAAAACAAAAAACACTATTTTGGTTTTTGCTCCATAACTTGCAAAAAACTGCAGAAAAACATGGAAACAAACATATTTCTAAATGCTGGACAACATTTAGAAACTATTCTTTTTTAATGATTGTATTTGTGTAAATTATATTTTAGGTCAAAGTTAGAAAAAGTGTTTTTTTATTTTTTCATTATATTTTATGATTTTTTTTTTGTAGTAAATTATAAGATATGATGAACATAATGGTATCTAATAAAAGCCCTTCTTATGATGATAAAAACAACATATAATGTGAAAGAGATGAAAATTACAGCTATACACAAACACACCAGAAATGTAAAAACAGCCCTTGTCACCAAGGGAAAGTCAAGGTCACTAAGGGGTTATCGATGTCATCCTGGTAACTTTCAAGTATAAATATGCATAATTTATAAATAATGACAACAATTTACAGAGGCGCATTAAAACTTCTGCAAAGAGGGGAAGTCCCAGTGAAATTAGAAATCAGTATAAAACAACAGGAGGACTGCAAATTCAGTGTCTCAGATTTTTTGAGTAAACTGTTGTTACCACCTGCCTGTGCACCTAGGGAAAGAGAGAATGACAATTTAACTGAGCCACAGCAGCAGATATATTGAAAGTGTTACTAAGTGTGTCAGATCATCTTTAATGTGTATTGATGGGTGTTCTGAAGGAGATCACAATGCACAAGACAGATGATCAGGTGTCCTTTTTGTTCTATATTTGCACATCTATACAGGATAATAAAGACAGGGAAAGACTTGTCATTTTGTCCTTGAATATGCAGGGGCAGGATTGAGACATTTTGACATAGTTGCAGCGACTAGAGTTCATTTATGGTAGAACAGAGAGGAAAAAAAAATCAATATTTTTTTCTGTAACATGTAAAAAGTGGTATTAAAGGTTAACAGGAAAGGTAGACTTGGACAACAAACAAGAAAACACACTCACTGATAGAAGATTCACAAATGCAACTACAAAACAAATAATGAAATAATACTTTTTTAGGCGGTAAACGCAACTGAGCAGGGACTTACTCAGTGGATGTCCATTTATGTCTAAATGTGTCACGCAACTAAAGATTTCTAACCATCATTGATTGCAGACATGCAGAGTGGCCTGCAATCTTTATTGTCTTGCCATGTCATCTTTGTTTATTTAATAAAAACGTTACATAGTGTGTAAAATAACGAAATCATGTACACTAAGTAGGAGGAAATCTGAACTTTGAAATACTCAGATAGGTGGAGATGTAGGTATATACATCGAGAGTATAGATGGATGGACAGACAGATAGCTATTTGATAGATATGTAAAACATTCCTTTCAACTTTTGCCTACAGCAAATGAGGAATCAAGGGGTGGGGCGTGTCCCGAAAAGCCAGAGGTAGAGCTCAGAGGGACAGCAGGATTGCCTCCCAAAATTGGAACAGTCCAGCACAAAGCGTGAAAGTTAAGAGGCATGTGTAAAGAAAAAGACTAAAAAAAAAGTCCACCTGGAAAAGTAAAAGTGTTCATCATAAACAGTGGATTAGCAGAATGCATGGTGGGATACTTTATTTTTGTTTATTGTTTTAATATATTTTTTTATCTATATTTATTAATTATACAAAATACAAATACTATATAGAAAAATACAAACCAAACACACGACAATATTTATTTCAGAGGAATAATACATTGAACAGTTTCCAAATACATTATATACTTTGAGATGAACTTCAAGGCTCTGGAAAAAAACTGAAACGTTCTTATCAAAAGAATTTGACCGACAAGAAAAATAGGTGAATTGTGAGAGAAACAGTAGAATTATATGAGAATTTATCTTAATATTATCACTGGGAAATTATTAATATATCTTCTCAAAAATGGTCATTTTGTAAAATATCAATTCAATCAGTCCAGAATACATCATTCTGTTTATTATAATGCTGAAGGAAAGGTACCCCTTTCCCGATTTTACAGTGTGTAATTGTCTGTAATTTTATGAAAGGCTAATTCAGATCTAGGGAGGATTTTCCATTTTTGGCCATTAAAAATGTTACTGCCATAAAAACAGAAGAACTATCTTCATATGTTTATTATGGTGATTCAGAAGGTTTACATGTAATAATGTGCACATGCTCCTTTGGGTGTCAATTCAGACTCATTACCGAATCAGTTCATCATTCTATGGAAGATGTCTAGTCATATTGGATTAATTCTCAGGCACAAACACACATGCAGTCATACTTGCAGTGTCATATAAACATACAAGCACAAATACACACACAGTCACACATGCAACATCAGACTTGCCCCAGTACCCATATTGCACACACAACTTGCCACAGAACCCAGAGTGCATATACAGGACTTGCCCCAGCACCCATATTGTACTCACAGGACTTGCCCAGCACCCAGACTACACACACAAGACTTCCCCAGCATCAGTATTGCATACAAAATATTTTCCCCAGCTCCCAGATGGAACATGCAGGATTTGTCCTATCCAGCTCCCCAATTGCATTCACAGGACTTAAAGGGACATTTCAACTTGTTTAACTCTTGCTTCCTTCAAGGAAGCAAGGGTTAAACAAGACATGTCTTGGGACTTGTAAGTAAACCCAACTTGCATCCTAATAGATACACTTGGGTTTACTAACTGCTGTGTCTCAAATGCAAGGCACAGCAGTTCACGGTTGTCACAGCCAATCAGAGTGGGGCTCACCCTGCTCTGACTGAAGGGTTAATTTGGATCTGTGAGGGTTAAAAGCCGACAGTGTGTCTAAGAAACTGATGTCTGCAGCCGAATGCTTGTTTTTGCTTGGGATGGGCAGGGGGACCTAGTCTGCGCTAGCAGAGAGAGCCGGTCGCTGACCAGATCACTGCCTGCTTTCTATAGAAGCATGGCAGCTGTAGGTCAGAGGATAAACTGGTGTGTACTATCAAAAGTACATATCAATTTATCCTCATAGTAGGGACAATGGACATTTCACTTGTGCTTCTATATTAGAAGCAGAAGTGAAAAAAAACAAACATTTTAGTATCCCTTTAACATGCACACGAGTTCCCTGATTTCTAATGGTGGGCAGCTGTATTTCTGTGTGTTGCCCAGGTGCACAGACATCCTCTCAGGCTGCCGCTCATGCTCCCCGTGCATATCTACAATCTGAGTGCTGGCAGGTCATGTGACCCCTAATTCTATGACTTAGCCATTTGTAATCTAAGAGCACCTTGGCAGGATACAGACATCCAGCTGCCTCCTCATCCCCCTGCAGAGAGAGGACTGCCTGTAACCAGGATACATTTATCCTGAAATGCAGGCAGCTGCTGCCACCCCAAAGCCAGTGCCACATGCTAACACATAGTTCACCTATGGGTAGCACAATCACAATATACATTTTAAGTCATTCAGTGCTTGCTCGTTTTCAAGCTGCAGTACTTTGTATTGTTCCCTCTGAAGTTTTCCTATCCCTGCTACAGTTCCTTATTCCTCACCTGTTTATTGTCGACTTCTCCTCTGATTGTGACCCCGGCTTGTACTATTGATTGTGACCCTTCTCTGCCTGCCCTGACCTCTGGAACGTACCTGACCATTCTCTTTCCTACTCCTCGGATACCATTTTTTCTGGACTTTATTGTTTGGTGGCTCTTCACCCTTAGTGGTAATCCCTGCGCTGTTCTCTCTGTCTCACCAACCCGGACAGACCCCGACAGTCTGTACATTTGAATTGGGTATGATTAAAAATATCACAGTAATACATAACTTACTTCTGACTTTGTTATAGTTCTAAATATTGCACCAAATACTTTTATTGTAAAAGAGAAAACTTCAATAACTCACATTTGGTAAATATAGTCATACAATAAAAACAATAATAATGGTATACTATCAGTAAATAATAATATCAGTTTCATGCTCAGTTCAACTGACCTCACCACACACTGAAAGCCCCAGTGGTCCAGCTCCAATAAGGCTTTCTTTAACCAGTGGGATCTCCTGAGTTGGTATGTCAGGTTTTTAGGTGACACACAACAGATATTAAAAGATGGCCAGACTTGCCTGTGCAGTGAAATTGGGATGAACGGACACCAGGAACTTTTGTGGTTTAAGCCTCATTTCTTTATTTGTTGCTGGAAGGCATTAGAGACTATTCCCTGCCAGGATCCTTTTCCACAGGATTATTGAATGTGTAGAGGTATATAATGCAAATCTTCATGATCTAGTTTCATTACTAAAGTAGTAGGTCCTGTTTTCTCAGAATCTCAAATTGGTTGGTTTGCTCTTCATTTTTTTCCAATAGGGAAGGAAGCAAGGAAAGAAATGTGCACTCCACTCTCCAGTAGATGCCGATCAAAAAGTGCTATATTGAGTGCAGAGACGGACCAAGTAAACATACACAGACTGTGGAAGGAAGGCCACCATATGTGTTTCGTTTAATCATGCTTAAACATAGGTCGGGACAGAAGGCGACTACATCCACACGCAACAGGGAAGGGTGTTGTTCCGTCATTTCTACAGCTTCACTGGAACATGAACTAGGCTTTACTCTGAACCTACTCCTAATTATATACAAATCTAAAATATGGCCAAAACCAACTAAGACTTAACCAGTTGTAGTTGAGGGGGGATGACACACAAAAGATTGGAATAGCCCACTCAAAGAAATAATCGAAGGAGCTAAAAGCATAACAGGATGTTTGAATAAATGTGTTATGCTAATATTTCTGCACCCTACACACAGAGGAAAATTGAGGATAAAAGCAATAATCTACTACATAAGACCAGTAAGACAAGTGATGATCACTATGACACTCACTGACATAAAATCTGCTGAATTCCAGTAATCAAAGCCTACATCACTAAGCCTACGTCACTAACTAGAGACAGGCCCACCATCAGGGGGTGACAGGTGATACTGGCATCCCGGGCCCGGCACGTCTAGGGGGTCTGGCATGCCTGGGTAAAAAAAAAAAATTATCCGTTAAAAGCCAGTCTCCTCCAGCCGCGTGGCTTCAATAAAGTTTGTTAAAAAAAAAAATTCACATTTTTTTTTTTTAACAAACTTTATTGAATCCGTGCGGCTGGAGGGGAGTGCACAACGCTTCCCTCACAGCCGCCGACAGGCAGACCAGCAAGGAGGTAAGTACTGAGGGAGGGGGGGGAGGGGGGTGGTATATAACGAGCATACTGAGGTGCACAATCCTGGCATATTGAGGGGCAAAATCCTGGCATGTTAATTGGCAAATTCCTGGCATATTGAGTGACAAAATCCTGGCATATTAATTGGCATAACCCTGGCATATTAATTGGCACAATCCTGGCTTATTAATTGGCATAATCCTGACAATTTAATTGGCATAACCATGGCATATTAATTGGCATAATCCTGGCATATTAATTGGCATAATCCTGGCATATTAATTGGCAAAATCCTGGCATTTTAATTGGCATATTGAGGGGCAAAATTCTGGCATATTGAAGGGCTAAATCCTGGCATATTAAATGGCTAAATCCTGGCATATTGAGAGGCAAAATCCTGGCATATTAACTGGCAAATTACTGGCATATTGAGGGGCAAAATACTGGCATATTAACTGGCAAAAGTATAGCATATTGAGGGGCAAAATACTGGCATATTAAATGGAACATTGAAGGGCAAAATACTGGCATATTAAATGACACACTGAGGGGCAAAATACTGCCATATTAAATGGCACATTGAGGGGCAAAATACTGGCATTTTAAATGGCACATTGAGGGGCAAAATCCTGGCATATTAAAGGGGCAAATTACCGGCATATTAAATGGCATATTGAGTGGAAAAATACTGGCATATTAAATGGCATTCTGAGGAGAAAAATACTGGCATATTAAATGGGAAAAGAATGGCAAATTGAGGGGCAAAATCCTTTCAAATTAAATAGCAAAAGAATGGCATATTAAATGGCAAAATAATGGCATATTGAGGGCAAAATACTGACTTATTGAATGGCAAAATATTACTGACATATTGACCAACTGCTCCCAACCACCCTCCATATTACAGTAGACTGGTATAACATGCTTGTAAGGGTAGGTGGGGCGAGTGGGAGATATTGTCGGGGAGGGGGGGTAAGAGGGCCCAGAAAATTTGTTCAGTATGGGGCCCTGAAATTCCTGGTGGCGGCCCTGACTAGTGAAGACACTGAATTAATGCTAACCTACTGTTTTCACAGCTAAGATGGTGATATGGATCAGGTAAGTGTGAATAAACACTATAAAGGTGGACAATGTTTTGTAACAAGTGCTTCCATGACAAAGTGCTAAATGTGGATCAATCAGCAGGAACATTCCATTGATTTCCATTGAAAATTCCTTGACATGGAACTTTGCTCCAGAATAGTTTCTTTATCAGTACATTTCTATGTGAACAGAACTACAGACTATGGTGAACTAATGCTTCTGGAAACTTCAAGAATCCAGCTTAAATGGTGACTTGGATATGTATTATAAACTTGCATTTTCATCCTATTTAAATTCTAAATCCTTTCAACACAGTAGAAAATTAATGGAAATGTAAGTCCGACACACAAGCAACATTGACTATTTTGTTCTGTGTACATTTCCATACTATGCAAATATTCCAAAAAGCTAATTATAATTGTGACATTCTAGGCAATAAATTATGATGATCAAGTAATCACGGCTATGGTCCATTGCGTTATGATATGGCTTTACTATTACTATTTGTTTAATTTTTATTATTATTACTATTGTCATCATAATTTGTTTATTTTATTTCTCTAAATACTTAAATAAAAAAAAAAAAAGATCTGTTGATTTGTTACTCTGCCTAGCTATTCCCAGGTCATCATGCAATGCATTGAAATTCAGTGAGGGAGATGTCCACTTATGGGACTCTTATTTCGTGGGAATAAAAAAAGAACTATGTAGAATTTTCTTACTAGACTTTTAAAAGATATGCTAATTAAAGTGCTATTGGAATACAGGTCGAGAAATTCAAGCAATGCATATTTTATGGTCTTGAATAAGGCTAATCCCTCTTAACCCGTTAGTGACAGGACTTCTAGAACATTTTTGGTCATTCTGGACAATGATTGTTTTTACATTTCTCTGTGTTTGTGTTTTGCTGTAATTTTTCTCTTTTCATTTACTGTACCCACACCAATATATTCTTTATTTAGATATTGTAATTATTATTTATTTCTACTATTATTATTTACATTATTTTCTTCATATCACACCATTTACTATAAAAAAATATGAGAAGAAGTTTAAAAACCCCCACTTTTCTAACGTTTACATGAAAAATCTTTTACACATTTACAAATGCTAATACAAAACCTGATAAATAGATTCTTATATTTGTCCTGAATTTAGAAATAACCCATGTTTACATATAATCTGTTGTTTTCTGCAAGTTATAAGGCAATGACAGAGAGTGGCGTGTTGTTTTGTCCTAATCATTTTCTCCTACAGTTACCTTTAAACCCCAACTTTAAATTTAACCCTTACCATAGCCATAATGTAACGCTAACCCTAACCTTAATGTTAACCCTAACCCCAGATCTTAGCTTTTATATGCCTGGTAAGTCAATTGTCACAGAGGCAATAATGTTCTCTCTCCTTTTATGAGTTATCACTGATAACTAGTTTCTAACGTAACATTTTCTATATTCAGTATATGGTATTTAGTGACATGATATGTTGTAACTTGGGAGATTAAATAGAGCCCAACATGTCCAGGAAATACATTGGACATAAAAACAACATTCTTTCAGTCACTGGACTTCTTGCACCAGGCAAATCCTACCCTGGCCATAGCTTTGGCCATAATATATATTTTGGACCAATAGGTTCCTTAACTTAACCAACTATAAAAAATCTAAGCAAAACTCTTTCACAAATCTGTTATCAGGCTGGCTATCTTCAGATCACTGGTCAAAGAGAAATGGAACCTAAATAGAGGGACTTTACCATTGATAACACCTTTCATCTCCCTGCTGAATTTTTTAATGAACTAGGTTGTCTTATTGCAGGTAATTGAATACCATAGAGTGTGATAGAAACATTGAGTTAAAAACAAAGATAACCCATTAAATATCCAAGTTTTTCTGAAGTAGTCCACATCATCATGCATGTGTGGTTTGACCCACATTATTTTTTTGTTTTTATGTACCGGAACAGTAATAAACAGCCATAGAAAAACTACGCCATAGAAAACAATCATAAAAAAACATAAAAGATAACCCAGAAAAATATATGTATTTATTCCGAAATAATACAAAAGCAGTCTAGCAATAGTTTAAAAACATAATTTACAATAATAATAAATAATACATAAATAATAATGAACAATAACTGAAAAAAGTATAAAAACCACGCCTAAATAATATGAAAATATTTTATCATCTTAATTTGTTTTCTGTTTCTACCTCTCCCAGAGCCCATGTCTTAGTTTGTACATCCATTATGTGCACATGATTGTCTTCTTGTTCACAAACATTTGACTTTTAATGAAAAAACAAAACTCTTGTGTAACGTTCTACAATGTTATCAGGTCTGGAGCCAAAAAAAAAACACTTGTGAAAACACTCTTTTGCCCTATTATTTGTTTTTTTTACATTTTATTTTTATTTTTGGAAGGTAGTTTGTTATTTCTGTGAAACAGTTTTATACTTGCTCCCTTCAAAAGCAAAACATTAAGTAGCACACCCACGTTTTGCAGAAAAGATTAGTAAAGTATAGTACTAAGTAAAGGGTTGCTGAAATAATCATTATAAAAGTTCATTCTAATTTGTGATATTACAAGCAGTATGGTCATGACATTTAGAGAAAATTACATTGCTTTGTGCTTGTTATGGCTTCCTGACATGCTGCAACTTTCAAAAGTTCACAAAGAAAAAAAAAGCATCTTCAGAACTTTATTGGTCAAGGTAAAAGTATAATATAATAAGCAGTAAAAATATTTGAACATTGAAAAAATAAATATTTAGAATGTAATTCTTGAGATGGTACCCAGTTATAGTTCTCCTTTCATTAACTGTCATTGTTAGCATGCCCTGTTAAACATGACTACTGAATGGGGTTTACACTCTATTAATTAACTCCTTTAATGTTGGCAAAAATAAGTCATGTTTTACTGAAAAACTGCATTTTAAATTTAATGCAATTTTTTTTTAAATGAAAGAATAAAAATAAAGCAGTTTATTGACCCCTCTCTGTTTGTATAGCACTGGGAGTTGGCAGACATCTTGTGTCAGATGGGTCAGATCTGCCTACATGCCCACCCGATGATTGAGAGTACTCAGTAGGTACTTTATTTGTATTCTTTCATTAAAGCATTTATATTTAAAAGGCCCACAATTTAATGCAATCTTTAATTACTGAAAAAGACTAGTCCAAATGTAACTTGTTAACACAGCCATATAAGTTATACATTGTTTTTAAAAGGATAATTTTAATTTATTTGAATACCATATACATATACACTATATAATCTACAATTAAGTATTAATAATACACATAAAAAAAATCCAAATTTTGGAAAATGTCACTATTTTCCCAATAATATTCTACAAAACTATTGCAGCACTAACACTAATCCACTTATCCCAACTAACTAATAAAAATAAAAAATCCAGACAGAAAAATCAAAAATAGAACCTGAGCAGTATAGTATAATGGTATACACTTGAAATAGTAAATGTACAGAAGCAAGATAAATACAGTTCTTATAGGTTATCACTTGATAACACTTGAATTTGCTCTTCAGAATGATCCTTTTATTTGTTACAAATGTTTGTAAATGCCGACTGCATGGCTTGCTGCTTGATATTATACACTTGTGGTAATTTGTTTTGTCCCAATACTTTGGTCCATATAGTGTATGTTCCTATGCACGTTTAAGTAAATTCACAGCAGCAGTATAAGTACTTTTTCATGAACATTATTAGGAATGAATCACCAAAATAGAACAGGGAAATCCAGCAGGCTTTCCAGGACAGGTAGATTTTCTTAGAATGTGACTACCGTATTTTCCGGCGTATAAGACTACTGGGCGTATAAGACGACTCCCCAACTAAGTCGTCTTATAAGCCGAAAAAATTGGATCTATATTTTAAACTTTTAGGTTAAAATAAAGAGTTTCCCACCCTCCTCCCCCTTCCTCAATCCTCAATCCCCAGTAGTTACCTATTTTCTGCTCTGTCTCCCGCTGCTCCCGTGGCTGTGAGGGAAGCGTTGTGAGCTCCCCTCAGGCCGCGGGGACAATAAAGTTTTGTTTAAAAAAAACTTTAAACAGACTTTATTGAAGCCGCGCGGCCTGAGGGGAGCTCACAACGCATCCCTCACAGCCACGGACCGGCTTAACAGCACGAGCAGAGACAGAGCAGAAAATAGGTGAGTAAATCCCAGTACCCGGCGTATAAGACGACCCACCAACTTTCGAGAAGATTTTCAGGGGTTAAAAAATCGTCTTATACGCCGGAAAATACGGTACATATCCATCCCAGCAGTTCAGCTTCAGATAACCAATTCAGGGTAACAATATAGCGTAGACGGAATGTCATAGAAATCCAAGGTAACTAAGGTTACCACAGAGGTACTTCTGCTCATGCTAATTGGAGGATTTCTAAACTTTAAGGTTTAGTCTTTATTGTGTCTTCCCAATTCAATCTGTCTTTTTGACTCTTTGTATGGAAGAACAGATGATAAATGGACAAATAGAATAATAGATGGTTATCAAGAAGAAGAATTAAAAATAGTGAGGTGTTCACTCATATTAGTATACAAGAACCTAAATACTCTATATCATTAAGTGTATTAACTTGGAATGGTTAATGCACAGGAGCAAGGTAAGTACTTTGCACAGTTCTAATAATGCAAACAGGTGATGCCAGAAGTAAGGTAAGTACTGATGCAGGTTTAGGTAAATACACAGAAATACTTTGCACAGTTCTTCTGGCACTTGCTATAAAATAGACTTTTTGATTATTCTGATCCTTGTTGGCTATAACTATTCCCTTTGGACATTTTACCCATCAACTTTGAATTTTGTGCTGGACACATAAAATAGCCTATTATATAAAATAGTTCACATTATGCATATTTTTCTTGCACAAAATTAATTCACCTATCAAGTTTCAAATAAGACATTTTTAAAATGAAAAGAAAATTGTTGTGCTTGACATTATAGTAAGATGTATTTATATAACACCAACAATTTACACAGTACTTGGTACAGAGTTTCACCCCTTTAACTTTTAATGTTTTTGGACCAAAAGCACTAAAAGGCAATTTTGTGGTCCTTGCCCCCGTCACAAAGTGATCATAATTGAAGGGACATAATTGGAGAGACCCAGTCATGGTGTTTACAGACCTGTGGGTTCCTATTCAAACATCCCAAGACATTGCTACACCAATTTTTTGGTTTAGTTTTCATCCTTTTAGATGAATAATTGATATTCTACATTTAACTGTTGGTGCTACTGAATTCTACATGTGGATAGCAACAATAAAGTCCCTGACAATGAATCATTCAGGATCCATGTTAGCTACGATACATATGCCATGAGTTCCAATCTTAAAGTTGTCCATGATGAAAACCCTGAGCTACATCCTGAATCCAACAGGGCCAACTAGAGAGAATGTCAACATGACCTGGTGGTGAACTAGGCACTATTTTCAGCCAAAAAAAAAAAAATCCAAATGGACTCTCTGACTCTTTAATGTCATCCAAAATATTCTTTGCATATTGAAACAGCTCAATAAAATATAAACCTTGTTTTGATTGCACTTGATATAATTGAGTACACCAAACAAACCCAGATAGGCAGAGCACAGAAGTTACGAGGTACTGAGTAGTTCCCAATATATGCAAAAATATATAGTGATGTATACATAAATGCATGTCGCTTTGGATCTGAACCTTCTTATCTGTGCATTTTTATAATACTGACTTCAGTACATACACATTTAAGTATTATTCAGCTGTTCCATGACTTTACCCAGTAATCTGGCACTTTTTCTGTTTTCCCTTATTGTTTCACAAGTCTAGTAAGTCTACTTAAAAAGGTGTTTGGATGTGTTTAACACCCTTTTATATATTCATCCATAGTACATTGCGTTCACTTAGCATTTATCCTGTTGAATTCTTTGTGTGTTATCATTCAAGTCAAAGAATAATTAATTCTAAGATATGCAACAGTTTTTCTTCCTAAGGGCTTTCGCAAAGTCAAGAGGAATTACAAAATGAACAGTTAATTATATGTAGCTTCTGGCAACATCATACACACATTTCCATTAAGTAATTTAGAATTCTAACAAAATATTTTACATAAAAGGGCACCTACATTTCTAAGCTGGTTTAATTTCCATGTTCCTACAATATGGTTTGTCATAATTTGCATATTTAATACTAGAATAAAAAGCAGATGAAATGGAGAAGGAAGATGGAAAGCTCATATTGCTAGAAGTTTTTAGGGGAAATCCGTAAACATTATTATGTTCGCTTCCTCAATTGTAAATTCCATCTCCACTCAGTTCCATTTCATTTATCCTTCTTCATTAGACGAATAAGAAATAGTCACAGATGGTTTGTTTGTTTAGATGCACAGTTTCCTTCTCTTTGCAAGTAGAGTTGAATTGCGATACATTACTGGCTAACTGACATTTTGATTGTAAGCTTTCAAGGCCAAGTTGCTGGGTGTCTTCTCCAGACATTAAAAAACAGACTAAAGGAAATCTTTTTAGATTTTAGAATCTCATTTAGAAGTGATTCCCATTTGATTTGTAGTCAAATAGAGGTTGCCAGGCTGCCATGTTATATAGATTCTGCTCTGTGATGTGGCAGCATTGATTGGACTGTGATAAAACTCTAGCAGAAGAAGAGATACTTATCTTATCTCCCACTATTGGGTCTGTGCTGCAAGATTGACATATACACACACCAATGACAGAGAGAGACAGTTACTGGACCATCTCTCACTGCAGACTGTTTTTTTTTTTTTGTAATAAAAAAACAACCCTTGCACAACAGTATATTAACCAGTTTATGATGATTCACATTGCTCTATATGTTAGAATTTGAAATGTCATATTTTATAATTTGACCACAGGGTTTTACTGCAAAAGCTACAATGTCACATAAATGCATCTAATAATATTATTTGATACCATACTTTGCAATTAGCATTATTTTGGGATAAACTCTCAATTACAGTGCATATATGTGTAGTAAAAAATACAATTATATCAAGATTATATTAATTACCACTTTGCAAGAATTTATACTATTGAAAACAAGTGATGGCTTTAATTAACTAAGTGGAAGGTATAAGACAAGTGAGCAGGAGAAATATTCTGTTTTTAGAATTCTTACCAATTACCCTCAGAAATGGAAGACATATGTCATAAAATGCATTTTATGAGCATAACAGCTCTATATATAAATATGAATCTTCATAAAAAAGGAATCCATTACATTATGTTTAATGGGCTTCACTGCTATTGAAAGAGCACTCCGTTAATTATCCAACTATAAGCCTTGTGTACCCTAACAGTTTAGGATTCTATTTCTCAACTAGTCAGAGGTGCAATGGTTCTCAGTTGTCCTGAATCCGGTTTCATCCGAGACCGTCTGAGAGAAGCAGACCCCTGTAATACCCTGCAGCTATGCCACCTTAATTCAACCCCAACACATTTAAAGTGTTCTTGTTGGAGCCACCTCTGCTCTGGCCCTTAAAATTGGACCTCTGGATTTGTCTCCCAGGAAAGTTGGTGATGACCCTGCAAAAGCCACAGTGGACTGGAAGAGGCTCAGAATCATCCAAAATAGGCAGGCACAGATTGAGGTGGTCCCATCAGTCTCTGCCCTGATGATCAAGGCCCTGAAGGAGCCTCCTGGTGACAGGAAGAAGCAGAAGACCATTAAACACAGCGGTCACATCACAATGGATGAAGTAATCACCATCGTACATGAGATGAGGCACAGGTCACTAGCCAGAGAGCTCTCTGTTACTATTAAAGAGATCCTGGTTGACTGCAATGTTGATGGTAGACACCCACATTATATTATTAATGACATCAACAGTGGCACAGTGGAATGCCCAGTGAGCTAAATTCTCCATGCACGGAACTGAATGTGTTACCTGCAACAAAAACTATTCAAAGTGCAAAAAAAAAAAAAAATGGACATTATGGGGTTGTTCATGTTTTTATACTTTCAATCCTGGATTTTTATGTTGATGTTTTTATGTTGATCTTTTTATATATACACATATCTGCTCCTTAATTTTGTATGCAGATTTGCATGGAATGCAGTAATGCTTTGGTTGGTATAGCGTTGGTGTACCATTTTGTCATTTCACTTGTTCATCTAATCTATTATGGATTTATTTATGCTATGTTATGTTGTTACTTTATGTACAGTTTTGCATTCAAAATAGGTTTTGTCATAATCAACTTACTGCAAAATATGGCACAGGCAATGCTTTCCTGATACATGTTTTTAGGGTTTCATTCAGTTTTGGGGGGTATTTTGCCCTGTTATTATTTAACTTTTTCATTTATTTTAATACTGAGTTAATTAAATACTTATGTATATTTATGTTCATATTTTTTATGAAACATGTATCTGTTTCAAATGGCTACAGAGGTCCTTTTGACATTTAATACATTTGAGCTTCACCAGGAATAATCAACGTCCTATGGCCACAGAGGAGGGGTCACCATCACAGTTACTCGCCATTGTAGCTGTTGTTTCAGACTTTTCTGTGGCTGTGCATAGCTCAATAAAAGAGACAAGTTCAAAGGTTCCGTCTTCTATAATAGACGACTACAAGCTCCCTCTAGACCACCAATAAGATAAGGGCAATTGGAAGGTGAGGAAAAAAAACAGCAACATAACAGCTCTGATGATGTTATTATGATGGAATAAAGTTTACAATTTGATGGACTCTCCTGGCTGATCCTCCATTAACTCGGGGAAGTTATAACTTTGCTTCTTGTTTATTGTGGCAGTGACTATTTATTGTCAAACTTACCTATGAGAGTGAAAAAATGTCTGGTCTTTTTAATTCCACCAAAGATGCACAGGACATTTGTTGTAATTCACAAATCCCCAAAAAGTCCATAATGAGGCACTTTCTTTTATGTATTCTTTATAATTTATTCTATTGTATGTTCTCTTTCATATTAAAATGAAGGTTTTAATGTGCATTTTCTAACTTCCAGTTCATGCCCTTTTTTGTTTTAAGTTGACTGGAACAAGTCATACCCCGCTTTTATACTTATTTTTTCTGTAAAAAAAGTTACTTAGAGCCTTATTTCACATTACTGGAACTCTTACTTTTACAATAGATGATGCTACAATTATCTACACTAAGAAACCAAACATATAAACACATTAGGCTAAATCGACTAAAAAAAAACTGTGATAAACTAGTAACAGACCTGCAAAAAATAGTTGAGTTTAAAAAATTCTCCAACTTTTCCTAGCTAGAGATTAATGCATGATATTAGCAGTCCACTTGCAGCTCCCTTGTCAGTTTTCCACAGTTCAATTTTTTGTTAGGCCTCATAAAGTTAGTAGTAAGACGATGATGGTAGAACTAAAAAAAAATCCAGCACTTAAGTAAAGATACAAAGGCTTTGTTTGTCTTCAAGAAGAGACATTCTCAATATGGAATAAGTTAAAACTCACACTTTGAAAAATGACACTGTTTTTTGCTAAAAAGGTTTCTGTTAAATACATAATGTAAAATTATTGCTGTTTATTCTAATGTCCCTAACAAGCAAACGTTACCCCAAGATCCAGTTATTTACAAGTTATGCCAAGTATGTTAATGGTGATTGAATTTAAAATGATATCATAAAACCTCTGAGACACACAGATAATTGATAAAGGGGTATTATTTTATAGCCATGCCTGTCAGATTCCATTTACAGAAATATACATTACATGCCCAGAAGCTCATAATTTAATTTCATTAAAAATGAACTTATACGATATCTAGTCATTTATACAGAGCCATTTTACATCTATGTATTTTACTGAAGCACCCTGAAGCAATTATATATCCAATGAAAATATATCTTTTTATTACAGAAACCAACTTGTATTAGCTATTTCTTGACACAATACTGTTAATACAATGCTGTTAAAGAGGGACTAAACCTTGCCTAAGTACTTTTAATCAGACAGAAAAGTCACTTCTGTCTGATTTTAAAAGATTGTGATTGATGAAGTATTGTTCATTTGTTTTGGAATGTTTCTCTTTTGTCAGTCTGCTCTCTTGCTATTGGCTGTGGGGCTATGTGATTGACCAATGATGGGCTGTATTTCACTGCTGCCATAGAGAAGGAAACCCATTAGTCTTTACACTTGCAAAGATGAGGGGTGAAAAACATTTGAATGGTACACAATCAGCACTCCATTCAAATGATACTTTTTTTTAATGAAGATGACTTAGAATAAATACACAGACATATAAAATATTTTGCGGCATTTGGCTACAAAACACACAGAGTACCTACAAGAGGGAATAATTCTCAAGTATAAAACGGCTAAATATAGAAGGGCATTTAATTACACCATAAGAGCAAATAACAGGACTTTCTCAGAGGGATGCATGCTGCAGAGGGAGTTTGTAACTCATGTCACTGAATGTACATTCTCCAGTAAACAATTTTCAATGTAAAACTACAGATTTATTATTTGTTTGAAAGTAAAAATTATTATTATTACTATTTAACATATATTACCAACACACGCCAGATATAAAAAAAAACAAATATATATATATTTTGTAGGTGGAAATTCCAATTTTAAATCTTTATCGTTATTTATTGATGACAATATAAAAATAACTACATGTGACACGTACAAGCCGCCTAACTAACAAGGATTGAATAAGTTATTGGCTCCACCCTTTTCCAAAATGGTGTTCTTCAGAACCTTATGGCCACTGTAATTGATGATCGCCAATTCTCTATTCACTCCTGCATTCAATTTATTAAATCATAACAAACCTTGAAAACAAATAATAAAAAATATTCCAAATTTCCATGGAGTTCATCTGCTGTCATTTTTGTGTTTGAAATAGTACAACTGTTATTAACTAGGATTGACAATTGAGCTAACTTGATGTGCCAACATTTTTCAGGATGATGCATAATGAATCATTTGTTGTCACATTCCTTTTTAATGTGCAGTATAGATCTTTATTGTCCACAATTACCCAGCAAAAATGTGAAACAGTCGTTTAGAGAACTCTTAAATCGATTTTGGCAAGCATAGTTGAGGATAGTAAAGCAAAATTCCACATTTACTTCCAAAATATGGCTTTACAATTAAAGCCCCCCCCCCCCCCCCCCCCCCGAAAAAAACAAAAAAAAACATGCAATAATCATAAAAAATAGTTCAAGAAATAAATGCATAATAAAGCCGGTGTTTTAAAATTAAATATGTAATTATGGATTGACTTTTGTTTTGTTTTGTCAGTATTTACATTAAAAATTTTCCTTTTGCAGGGATTGATCCATTCATGATGATATCTCCTGCCTTGTTCAAAGAATGGACATTCCCAGTTATGGAACTTACTACCAAGAGAGGTGGTGCTATCAACTACAATTTTTTTTTTTTTTTTTAGAAAAACAGAACATACAGGGCTATTAATAATAGAATAAGCATTAAAAATAGAGATTTTTATAGATTTTTTTTTTTTATAGAATAGAGATCCAAGGAGAAATCTTATTGCCCTTTAAGCAGGACCAGCGCTACCCTAAGGCAGCACAGGCGTCCGCCTTAGGGCTCCACAAGGGGGGAGCGGGAAAATCCAAATTTCCCGTTCCCCCCAGGCCCGTCATAACGTGGCTGAGAGGCAAAATCCTGGCATACTGAGGGGCAAAATCCTGGCATACTGAGGGGCAAAATCCTGGCATATTGAGGGGAAAAATCCTGGAATATTAAATGACAATATCCTGGCATATTGAGGGGAAAAATCCTGGCATATTGAGGGACAAAATCCTGGCATATTGAGGGGCAAAATCCTGGCATATGAAATCACAATATCCTGGCATATTGAGGGGCAAAATCCTGGCATATTAAATGGCAATATCCTGGCATATTGAGGGGCAAAATCCTGGCATATTAAATGACAATATCCTGGCATTTCGAGGGGTAAAATCCTGGCAGATTGACGGACAAAATCCTGGCATATTAAATGGCAAAATCCTGGCATATTAAATGACAATATCCTGGCATATTGAGGGGCAAAATCCTGGAATATTGAGGGGCAAAATCCTGGAATATTGAGGGGCAAAATCCTGGCATATTAAATGGCATATTGGAGGGGCAAATTCCTGGCATTTTAAATGGCATATTGAGGGGCAAAATCCTGGCATATCAAATGGCATATTGAGGGCCAAAATCCTGGCATAGTAAATGGCATATAGAGGGGCAAAATATTGGCATATTACATAGCAAAATTAGTTCAGATTGAATTTTATGTGCACTTCTATCAGATTTTTTTGAGTGCATATGGTGGATATTTTACTACTTTTTTTTATCAATGTGGATAGTATATCAATGTATAAAGAAATAAATACTCAAGCCACAACTCTCCATATAATCATCCTGGTGTCTTTATTAAACAATTAAAGTTTCAGTCTCCACCAGGGGGCTCTTTTTAAGAAGGTAAGATGCAAATAAATAGTAAGAACACATTTTATTTGTATATAAAATACAGGGAAGTCACCACCAGAAGAGTTCACTACAGTCACACATTGGGGGTTACGCATAATACTGGCACATCTACAAATAGTGTCAAATACGGGTGCCAATATTTAACTCACTCTGACCTTGACTAGCATTTATCAAAAGTGCCCATTGCAAGTATCCTTTCTATTCCAGTCATACTTATTTGTGTAACTGTAGCCAACATTTAAAGTGTAATGGAAGCAGGTTAAAAATGCTACCTTCCAAAAATAACTCAATTAAGATGGTAATTACCCCTGTCAGCTGACCAGTAATTAACTTGCTAGTTTACACATTTCATCTTGTCACCCAGAGGCCCATGCTAGGGGCTGCGTCTAATCAGAAGACTATAATGAGCTTGAATAAAGGTTGTGATAAAGTCTAATTATTTACGTTAAGGGACAATAAGCAAAATGAGCTCTGGCAAGCCATCACTTTTCCCCTCGAGGACTAATATCTACCATATTCTGTAGTTAAGTGTCTTTCTGTGTTCTAATTAGCTACACCATATCCTATAGCTGGAGGTGCATGGCATTACGTAATTATCAGGAATTGCTGTGAATTTGCTGTGATACCGTGCATAATTTCTTTATATTATTTCTTTAATATATGGACTGTGTCATTTTCACTGTATAATTAAGAAACCTATTATAATAAACATGTATGCTAATAATGAACTACCATATACACAAGAATGTTCTAATGGTTTCACAGTTAGATGTTATTTATATAACATGTTATTTATATGAAAAGTAGTGATATAAGAACTGCTAAACTATACTTATCAGTAATAATAATAATAACAAGAGTGTGTTATCAGGATAGATATCCTCTGATTTTCAAGTGCATTGTGGAATGCTACTTTTGCCATCATTCAGGCATGTTACTGGTATCCAATTGAAAAGACAGCTAAACTACTGTTTGTTTCTGACACAGAAGCACAAGTGAAAACTTAATTGTCCCTAGTATGAGTACAAACTAGTATTTACTTTCGTATATGCCAGTTTACTCTCAGACTGGCAGCTTGCTTGCTTCCTTGGGAAGCAGGTAGCCAGGTCATGTTGGCAACTCTCTCAATGCAAAAGCATAAAGAAAGACCTTTATTTAAGATGGGATCAGAGGGGGACCTTAACCCCTTTTCATTTCAGACCCTGATCAGATGAGGGTGTGCATTTAATTGCTTAACTCTTTTTTTTTACCATGACATGTTCTTTTTTTTGGCTTTAATTGTAAAGCTATATTTTGATACTGTCAGCATGTGACAGCTTCAGGGGAGCTTCGGGGTAAAAACAGTTTTCAGACTTATGAAAAACATTTCCATTTTGAAACATCTACATTTGTTGATATTCCTTTATTCAATGCTTTTATTACATTTCCATATGTGAGTTCACTTTATTCACTTGCCACTAATATCAATTCATCTAGACATATTACACTATTGGGTCTATTCACACAAACTCCAGAATGGCTTGAGGGGGTTGACTTTTATTTTGAGACTAAGTCAAGTTCCGCAGCCGAGTTTGACTCTTCCCGATTGAAAGTAATCGGAGGCGAAACGATCAAACTCTGGTGTCTCAAAATAAAAATTCGACCTCATCGAGCTATTCTAGAATTTTAGTGAATAGACCCATGAGTTTGGTATGTGTATTATTTTATTCAGGTTTTTCTGTGCCATCCCCTGTTTCTTTTGATATTTGCGGCATTCTTCTAGGGAAGTAGATGATTCACTTGTCTGTTATTTCAAGTATTCACTCTTTCTTTCTTGCATAATAAGAAAAAACGTTGGTTGCACTTGGGAGAAAAAAGTGATGCTCACTGTCAGCTACTGCTGAAGTCTTGTATTGCATAAAGTGCTCTTCTCAGACAGACAGAAGCCAACCGGCTGCTTGACACATTTCTGACACATATCCTTAATTGTAAGCTCTTTGTGATTAACCCATAAATACACACAAAACCGGTGTGATTACTCAAACCCCCTGTGAAATTACTCCAAATGCCACCTATACTTGTACAAGGAATGGGTACTGTCAGGGGACTAAACCAAATCCCTTAAAACATATTTTTTTATAAAAAAAAAAAACAAAGACTCATCATAGCAGGAGACTAGATGGATGTGCAAACTACTACGCATACATATATGTGAAGGAAAACATAAAATCTAACCTAATACAAGTTAGTGAGGTGATCATAGAGACATTTTGGATTATGTTAGAATTTGGTTCTCATACAGTAACTTGTGTAGGTGTAATTTATAGGCCCCCTGGAAAAATAGAAGTGTTAGATAATATACCAGATGAGGAAACAGCTAAATTGACATTGAAGAGGTATAGTTATCATCATGGGTGACTTCAACCCTCCTGATGTGAACTGGAAATCCAAAATAGCTGCTTGCATCAGGAGCACACATAATATAAATTCCCTCCTGGGATTCTCTTTAAAGCCCGTAGGAGACAACTCGAAAGCAGGTCATGTTAGATTTAGTGTTCACCAATGGAGATTTGGCATCAGATATTACTGTAGGTGAAAGTTTAGGATCTAGTGATCACCAGTCGCTGTGTTTTAATATAAGAACAGTGACGCAGTCACACCACACAAAAACAAAAATTACTTTTCTAAAATTATATTATGTGTGAATGAGTCATTACCAGATTTGAGCTGTTTAAATGGAGTCCAGGTGGTGTTGGATTATATAAAAGCACTACTGAATTCTACAGAAAATTACATTAGACTTGCCAGTAAGAGCAAAAAATTGAAGAAACCACTGTGTTACTCCACAGAGGGGGGAAAAATTTTAAAAAATAAAAATTTTGCATTTAGTAATTCTAAATAAAAACATGGAGAATAAACAAATGCCCAGTCAGTAAAAAGGGGGATACCGCATTTTTTAGATCCATAAATGAGAAAAGGAAATTAAAACAAGTACTAGTTGGAGTAAAAACAAAAGAAGGAAGCTACGTAAAAGAGGATAAAGGTCTAGCAGACTACCTCAATGAATATGTTTGTTCAGTGTTTACAGATGAAAATGAAGGAAAGGGACCTCATTTAGGAAAAAAGACTAATGAGTAATTTGATACATGTGTGTTTACAGAGGAAGAGCTTCTACTTCAGCTGTCTAATGAAAAGACAAATAAGTGATGTGGGCTGATGGGATACACCAAAAGTTGTTGAATCGACTTAGTGGTGTACTAGCAAAACCCTAACCAATCATTAGCAACAGGAGAAGTCCCAGAAGATTGGAAACTAGAAAATGTTATGCCCATTCACAAGAAAGGTAGTAGGGAGGAGTCGTGCAATGATAAGCCAATATGTCTTACGTCCGTAGAGGGGAAAGTTATGGAAAGCATGTTAACCCCTTAAGGACAGAGCCTTTGAAACATTTTTGTCCTTTCTGGACAATGCCTATTTTAACATTTCTGTGCTGTTTGTGTTTAGCAGTAATTTTCTTCTTTGTCATTTGCTGTACCCACACATATTATATATTGTTTTTATCAGGACAAGAAGGGCTTTCTATGGATGCCATCTTTTTGATCATATCTTATCATATTATTAAAAAAAATAATAAAATATGGTAAAAAAAAAAAAATACACAAATTTCTTTGTTTTTATTTGAAACAACTTCTCCTCATCGACAATAGCGAACGAAAAAACATGCTAAATAGATTCTACTATTTCTCCTGAGTACAGGGATACCACCCATGCATAGGTTTGTTGGGTTGTTTGGGGGCTAAAATGCCAAATTTGTGAGGTGCAGTTTTTTGTTTTCCAACTTGAAATTTTTACATGCAGACAGCCTGCACCCATGTCCCATTTGGGACATATTTGAAGCCAGCTAGTGTATTTTACCCCATCAACCCATATATTTTTTAAAAGAAGACACCTTAGGCTATGTCAAATGGTGGTATTTTTACACTTTCCATGCACTAATTCTACCACCAGCCTTTGTCAAACTTTGTGGTAGTAATTTTTTTGTGGTTTTTTTTCACAAACCTTGTACTTCAGACATGAATTCACAGATTTTTGTATGTGTCACTGCCAAATAACACCCTAATAAGTGTTCAGCAACATCTCTTGAGTACAGGGATACCACCCATGCATAGGTTTGTTGGGTTGTTTGGGGGGTAAAAGGCCAAATTTGGTAGGTGCAGTTTTTGGTTTTCCAAATTAAAATTTTGACATGCAGACCGCCTGCACTCATGTCCCATTTGGGACATATTTGAAACCAGCCAGTGTATTTTACCCCATCAACCCATATATTTTTTAAAAGAAGACACCTTAGGCTATCTCAAATGGTGGTATTTTTACACTTTCCATGCACTAATTCTACCACTAGCCTTTGTCAAACTTTGTGGTAGTAATTTTTGTGTGGTTTTTTTTCACAAATATTGTATTTTAGACATAAATTCACAGATTTTGGTATGTGTCACTGCCAAACAATAACCCAATATGTGTTCAACAACATATCCTGAGTACAGGGATACCACCCATGCATAGGTTTGTTGGGTTGTTTGGGGGCTAAAGGGCCACATTGTGAAGGTGCGCATTTTCAACTTGGAATATTGACGTGTAGTCAGCCTGAGCCCATCTTTCATTTGGGACTTTTTTTTAAGTAGGACAGTGTATTTTACCCCAAAAAGTATATACTTTGTAAAAGTAGACACCCTAGGCTATTTTAAATGGTGTTATTTTAACACTTTCCATGCACCAATTCTACCACCAGCCTTTGTCAAAGTTTGTGGTAGTCATTTTATTGTGTATTTTTTCCCACATACATTGCACTTTAGACACAAATTCACATATTTTGGTATGTGTCACTGACAAACAATACCACAATATATGTTCAGCAACATCTCCCGAGCACAGGGATACCACCCATGCATAGCTTTGTCAGCTTTGTTAGGGGTTGAAAGGCTACATTTGAGAGGTGCGCTTTTTGATTTTCAAACTTGGAATTTGAACATGTAGAGCAAGGAAGGGGTTAATAGCTCTTATAAGAGCCTTTGTAGTACTGTACAAAAAAATTAACCCCTAAAAATGCACAGACAAGAAAAAAATTTCTGCTGTGCAGTGATCAGTGGCAGGGAAGGAGTTAATACACTACACTATACAAAAGGTATGGCTTTTATAAAAGCCCTTGGGACTCACAATTTATTATCATTTTATTTAATTTATTACAATTTAAAAATTATGTTATACAGATCTGTCTCTTTCCCTCACTAAAACTCAAGTGAGGAGAGGGAGGCAGATCCATATGGGTCAGAACAATATTTACGAACCAGACGAATGGTGATGCTCATCTGAGAAATCACCAAACCACCTTTGCCACTGATCGGCTGTTACTGATTGCTATACACGCGTTCAGACAGCTTCAAAAGGAATACACGGAATCCCCTAGTGGGTATAATTAACCCCTAGTGAGTCTGACAAAAAAAATGCTGATAGCAAAAAAAAATCCTTTCGGCGACTAGATTGCTCCATATGCGCTGCTTAGGCAGTGACCATATGCACTGCTTAGGCAGTGACCATATGTGCTGCTTAGGAAGTGATATACGGCAAGGAAGGGGTTAATAGCTCTTAAAAGAGCCTTTGATATACTGTAATAAATCAAAGTAAAAAAAAATAACCCCTAAAAAAATGCACAGACAGCAAAAAATGTGCTGCTGTGTAAGATCACTGCGTACACAGCGATCAATTGCAGGGAAGTGGTTAAATACTGGAAACGGCTTTTATAAAAGCCTTTGGGTCTCAATTCTATTAAATATATTATAATTAAAAACTTACATTATACAGCTCTGTCTCCCTCGCTAAAACTCAAGTGAGAGGGAGGCAGATCTACACGGGTCAGATCAAATATTTACACATATTGATCTAACCAGACGAATGGTGATGCTCATCTGAGCAAACGCCAACCCGCCATTGTCAATTATCAGCTGTTACTGATCACTATACATGCGCTCAGACAGCTAAAAAAATTTTTTTGACGTTAAACGTAGTCCCCTAGCGGGTATAATTAACACGTGACGGGTGTAATAAAAAAGTTTTAAAAAAATAAAAAATGCTTCTGCAGCAAGATTGCTGCATTTGCGTCAGATCGCTGATTAGGCAGTGATCTACGGCAAGAAAGGGGTTAATCTCTCTTAAAAGAGCCTTTTTTTATACTGTAATGAAATACAGTAAAAAAAAATAACCCCTAAAAAATGCACAGACAGCAAAAAATGTGCTGCTGTGTATGATCACTGCGTACACAGCGATCAATGGCAGGGAAGGGGTTAAATGGCTTTTATAAAAGCACTTGGTGTTTAAAATTTTATTAAATATTTTTTTTATTATTTTATTTTATTTTTTTACTTGATCTGATCTGTCTCTCTCCCTTACTAAAAGTAGTAAGGTGAGGGAGGCAGATCAATACTTGTCAAAGGCAATATTTAGTAATATTGCCTTTGACAGTATGGTAAGTGCTCATCAGAGCACTTACCATACATGCCTGCACACAGATCACATAGATCTGCTGTGCCGGCATCGATTGGCTCCCCCTAGAGCATCGGAAGTGAAATACTTTCACTTCCGATGCTCTTGCCATTAGAAGGGAAACGCTGCCTGTACAGGCAGCGTTCCCTTCTACTGAGCCGATGGGGTCGATCAGGAGAGCGACCACCATCGGCTCTGGGGAGCAGCACGGTGTTGTTAAGTGCCTCGCTGGCGAGGCACTTTAACAACACCGGAGATGCTTAGAAAGCGAACGATCGTTCGCTTTCTAAGCACATGTGTGCAGCGGGCGCAACCATTTTTAAATGGCTGCTACGATCACTCCACGGAGCCCCTCCAAGCCCCTGCACATTTGGGGGGTGTTGCACAATGCCTCTACCTAGAGGCATTGTAGCAACACCGTTAGAGTAAAGAAAGCGACCGCTGGTCGCTTTCTTTACTCCATTTAGTGCATGACGTGCCAGGCACGTCACCTGTCGGCAAGTCCTCGATTTGCCGTGACGTGCCTGGCACGTCACCTGTCGTTAAGGGGTTAAAAGATAGGATTGCTGAACATCTAAAAGCACATGGATTTCAAGATCAGAGACAACATGGGTTTACTTCAGGGAGATCATGCCAAACTAATCTTATTGTTTTTTTGATTGGTTGACTAAAATAATAGATCAGGTTGGTGTATTAGACATTGCTTACCTAGATTTCAGTAAGGCTTTTGACACTGTCGCACATAGAAGGCTTATCAATAAACTGCCATCTTTGAGTTTGGATTTCAATGTTGTTGAATGGATTAGATAATGGCTGAGTGACAGGCAACAGAGGGTTATAGTAAACGGAGTATATTTGAAGCATGGTCTTGTTACTAGTGGGGTACCTCAGTCTTGTTGGTAAGGTATGTCTTTTTGTTGATGATACAAAGATTTGCAACAGGGTTGATATTCCGGGATGTATAAGCCACATGGCAAATGATTTAGCTAAACTAGAATAATGGTCATAACCATGGCAACTGACATTTAATGTGGATAAGTGTAAGATAATGCATCTTGGGCGTAAAAAAAAAAACATGGGCAGGATATAAAATATTTTATACAGTCCTCAACATATGAGGGAAGGGATTTAGGAGTAATAATTTCAAAGGACATCATCACGTGAATCAACACAATAAAGGAGAAGAGTATATTTAAAAGAAGAACAACTTCCACAAAAGAGGACATAGTCTTAAATTAGAAGCTCAAATCTTTAAAAGCAATATCAGGAAGTATTAGTTTACTGAAAGGGTAGTGGGTTTAGGGATGTACACATTTTAAACACAACTTCTTATAATATTTGTATAGAAACATATTATATGTCAGCAGATGAATGATTTGAGGAACACAACAATGAGTTCAAGGGGTTGACTTAGCCTTAAAAATCTCCAGATCTCAATTCCAATGAGCATCTGTGCTAGACAAACAAGTCTGATCCATGGTGGCCCCACCTCGCAACTTACAGGGCTTGAAGGATCTGCTGCTAACGTCTTATTGACAGAAACCACAGCACACCTCCAGAGGTCTAGTGGAATCCATGTATTGGTGGGTCAGGGCTGTTGAGGCATCAATAGGAGACCTATTCAATATTAGGCAGGTGGTTGTAATTTTATGCTGATCGATGTATATCAATACAAATTTGTAGACAAAAGTTGGACAAAAATTGCTTTAAACTTATGTGCAATATGAATATATCAACGAAAATATGGTCAAATTTGCATTGATATATACATATTAAGTTTAGCTTTGATCGGTGCTGTCATTAGCCATTTCTGTGGAACTGACCAATATCTGTTAAACACAGTTATTTCAAGTGATTGGAATGAATAGGGGTGTATCTGAAGCCTGTTCTCTGGACTGTGATGTAACATGAGAAGGATGCCTTGATGACATAGGGAGGGTTATTGCTGAAGTAACAAATATTAGTCCCATACTTTTTGTGATATTTATAAGAAATAGGAAGTGATGACAAAAAAATCTAAAAGTCTAAAAAAGTTATCTTTTTCTTTACTTTTCAAGATGCAGCACTTATCTAAAAAAAAAAAAATTTTCTGGCATTTCGGGTGGAAGGTTGCCTTTGACACATGTTCATTCACTTCCATAACTTGGTTGTCATTTTTACTCTCAAACTTCAGTTATAATCATTATGTTTGACACAGAGGTAGGATTGTCCTTTTTTTACCAAATTTTCTTCCGTTTCCAATTGATTTTTACTAATTTATCAATAGAAACACAAGATAAATTGAACTATCCAAAATCAAAATGCAAAAAAAAAAAAAAAGTCCTTATTCAACAAAATACAGTATTATGGTAATTTGCCATAAGACAAACTCAATATTTTTTTTCTTCCTCAGTTCGAAAGTCATGCATTTTTCATTTTTTCACTCTTAATGTTACTGTCTTTCATCTCAATTATATTCAGTCGAATTCAAAGTCTAATAACACGTCAGAAAAGCAATGTTATACCAATGATTATTTAAAAATATGCCAATTTCATAAGGGTCGTCAGAGAGAAAAAGGGCTTTATTGCATCTAATGCATATTAGTGAAATTCGAATTCCCTTGTTTCTTCATCATTGGCTTTTTAGACATCGCAGTTCAATGTCATGCCTTGCTCCTGACATTTGTCTATCTATTCAAACTTGGAGAACTCATTCTTCCAAATGTGTTGTTCCTGTCTAACCAAAGGATTACAAATGTCACATTGCGTACTTTGTTTTCTAAAAGAAAAACTGTTTTTAAATGCAATAAAAAATACATTGAAATTTCCAATGAGTATTATAGAACGACAATAAAATAATTATGTGAAACAAAGCATTGTGTTACTTTGAAAGTACATCATCATTAGTTTGTTTGTTTTTTCGTTTGAGGTTTTTTTTTAGCTTTTTTTTATACAAGAGCAACAAAACGTTTATTTTTGTTCATTTCAATTGGTTAAAAACAAACTAGACAATTTTTTTTATCTGGCTACACTTTATATTATGATCGTCCAACTGTTTTTTCTTTCATAATACTGGTGCCTTGAAGGGAGATTTGTTAGAATTAATTAATCATAGACAGTGAAGTGTTTAAATTATATGTTAGGTGATATTAGATTGCATACAGTCTAGTGGTACATCACTATGTGGTAGGGTCTTCTACGTTTCTTGATCAAAGTGGAAGGTTTATAAATGTAGGCTTTTTTTTATTAAATGGTAATCAGTGAAAGTATTTTCTGTGTTTCACCTCTAAATTATGATAGTATCTAGTTCCATCTTAGCCTTTATTCCGTTAAATGATACATTTAAAATTATAAGGTGTATTTGCAATATGTGTAGATACAAAGTTGTTTATGTAGTTTTTCTTTTCATGATATTTGATGACTTGTATTCCCTTTGGTTTTTTCACTTAAATTTGAAGTTGACTTTCATTTTTAGACTAAGTCAAATTAACCCAGGTTCAAATCTTCCCCATTAAAAGTAATTAAAATGATCAACCTCTAATTCGACCCCCAAAGTCAAATTCAGCACCCTAGTTTGACCTAGGAAAAAAACAGATTCAGATCTTCCCCACTGAAAGTAATGGGAGGCATGCCAGATAAAAATGAGAATTTGTCAGCAAGTAATAGGAGCTGTAGGACCACATCCTTAGGAGCTACTTGGTGTCACGTTCAGGAGCGAGGTTTGAACCGCTTTGCAGAGAAATAGAGGTTAGTGCAACGAACACCGGTAATAGAACAGAATTCTTCCGCCTGAAGGAAGTCCACCTTATGGTTGAGCCTCAGGTTTCGTTCCCCCAGGTCTTTTGCACTCTGCACTACTACCAGACCCATAGTGCAGTTCTTTTGTGCTTTTTGCAGGCACAACACATTGAATAGCTGGCAATATTATACTGGAGCATACAGGTGCAGTTGTCCCAATAATTAGAGCAGGAATGGCCATTGGCCCTCCAGCCTCCAGCAGCCCACATATGTGTATATTATCGCAATTCTACCCTATTTCCCTGGCTCCTGTATATTATATTCTGGTTTTATTGCTCTTTCCACTTCAGCCTCTAGGGGCCACTGTGTCATTCTTCTCCCATCTTGGTGTCAGTTGGTCTCGTTATCTTGCAAACCAGCCCTTTAATATCTGCAGCTATTTGCATAGGGGTCCTTTGCATTGCTTTGGACACAGCATGTACTGTACCTCTGTGCCTTTCTTGCGACCAGGATTTTTGTATCCTGGTGTCCTGATGTTTTCGCGGTTGTCCCATCCCTCAGTTGTTTTGGTACTGCCCTGCACTTTCAGTTTGCTCTTGTCGAATGGCAACTTCTAATATCGTCTGTTGAAGGACAGTCACATCCTTATGAATTGCCACCATGACTGCTTGCCAGATGTTTTGCAGATCCTTCATCAGCCTCCACATGTCTCCTGTTGTGGAGGGTTTCTGCATCAGGGGTGATTTTTTTAAATATAACTTGAGTCCTCGATGGGCTCACTGGTTCCACAGAGGATGTATCTGAGTCAGTCTGAGCCATCATGGCCAAGTAAGGTGCGATATCCTGTGGTGCTTAGTTGGTCATGTCAGAAATACGTTGATATCAGCTGGTGGCATCTGTTTAGCTCTGTCTCCTTTTGACCTCTTGGAGTTGCAAGCCATCTTGTCATAGGTATTTAAATATCATTTTTGTTCATTTTACCCATAGGGTGATAGAGTAGTCAGATTTCTATGGGGTGTTTTGGAAGAGCTCCGCTGTGCCACATATTTTTACTTTTACAAGATATTGTGCAACTGTTCCCTAATAAAGTTAAAAAAACAGAAAAAAGAACAAATAGAAATTAAAGAATATAAAGAAACAAAAAAATAAATAAAGCACCCAATAAAAGAGAAAACATGTTTTAAAGGTGGGTGTTGCCTTCTGTTTGTGACATCACCTGTGGCTTGATATAAAAAAAGTTTGATTGCACATAAAGCCACAGTAGGTAAGTTCATAGACAGGAGAATCACAGATCTTTTTTTTCTTTTACATTTATGTATTTGTATTCAATTCTAGTACCACAACGTACAGATCATTTGTGATATTTTTTTACTCTCTACATTCATAAAACTATAAATGATTTTGGAATAACATAGTCACTGTGATAAGGTGTAGAAAAAAAAGACCCACTTAGAATTGATCAATTCTGTTTTTAGACTAGCTATTGAACTGGTACAGACATCAGCCTTTTTTGTGCTGTAGATATCTCTCAAATCCCCATCTAGTAAGAAAGATAGACTATGATGACAGCAGAAGGGCTTGGGGTTACCTATTCCTTTAGTCAAGCATGACTGCTTCACAGTCAAGTGCCTGTATCATATAGCTCAGGAAACATGGTAATGGACAGTATATCACTTCCTACTAGCAACCTTCCTGCAACTCATCTTTCAGAGATTAGAACCCTTGTTGAGCTGATATGTATCATATCTGGATATAGGTGAAGTTGCATTTTGGTAGTTAATAGGCCCCAATGTATAATATTGTTTTTCTTTTAATATATTCTACATTGTCATTGTAACTAGTTTTCATCTCCCCTTTATATTATGTTTACACACTTGGTGGCTCTCTAACATGGTTAAAACATTATAAATTTAATGGGTTTGTACACACTAAGCACTTTGGGGATAGGCATCCAATACATCTGCATCCTGTAGGATCTAGGCATGCATACTAGCGGGGGCAGCAGTGAAACTTATTGGTATATCCATATAGTACATCTTTTCTGGCTGTTTCAAGGTTTAGTATATGTACTTACCTGAATGTGAACTTGTTGTCTATAGGTTTCATTAATTACAAAGTTATATAGTCAATTAGGTTGGAATAAGACAAGTAGTCCATCACGTACAACTCTTCCATGCACCTTTAATTCATTTTAAGTGCAGTCTGACTCACTCTAGAAAATGATCTAAGCTACTTTTATTTGGTATTTCATTCCTAGAAAAGCATCCAACAGTGCTCTGAACAGTTTTATTGAATCTTCCAGTTTGTTCCACACATTAGTAAAGTAAAGGTATATGTTTGATGTTACTGTGATAGCTCCTATCTTACAAAGTTTTGAGAGGTTGATTATAAAGAGAAAGAAAGGTCTTCCCATTGACCTTGCAGTACTATGAGAATGGCCTGCGCATTCCCATATTCCAACAGATAGCAAGTACTTGATCTTTTAGAATATATGGAGGATATTATCAATTTTTGTAAGAACACTCAATATACTTTCAGTTGTACAGTCATACTGCTTTTCCCAAAACTGCTGGAGGACCTCATGCTAGCGTAACACAGCATCTCTAACTTGTGTATATTTCCTATCACACAATGGTTTCATTGCCTCACGGCAATGGTGGCTAACTGTGACATTGCATGGTGCTTAGTCAGTTTTATGATGTAATCACAATTGGATAATTCCCAAATTCCTGCAGTACCAAGGTCAGCGAGTACTGCCTTATACGAACAATGCACATTTACAACAGTTATGGGCAGATATGTGCATTCATGTATCTATGTATAATTGTAAGGAGACATATCCTAGGATGGGTAGTGACCTCCTTTAGCTCATAAATAAAGTCAGCAAGTCCCACATAAAAGTCACTGTTCCCTCTCATCACACTGACACAGGTCTCAGGTACAGCAGAAAACTAAGGGCATTTATTAAAGCATAACATGGGGAATATATACAGTCAGGAATCTGATAACAGAGATTAGGCAATAGAACAGTAAATGGATTCATTTAGTGGGACATAGCAGGATGTATCTAATATTCAGTCCAAGGCACTTGAGAAGTCTGAGGCTGGACAAAAGAAGTCACAAAAGAGGTTGTAATCCACAGTTCTTTACAATAATTGTAATGGTTAAATTATGACACCTACACTATTGGTCTCTACTGGATTATAGTAATTTTGGTAATTTTCCAGGTAGGTCTTTCCATGACATCATGGTTACACCACATGGTGAAACTCTTTTGTCAGCATCCCACAATGTATGATTGGTGAGATGGTAATCACATCTAAACAAAGAGTCAGGGTAGCTGTGACTTTAACCCCTTAGTGACATGACTTTTTTGGCTTGTCCGAAGCTTGGTGACATGGACTGTTTTAACATTTCTGAGGTGTTTGTGTTTTGCTGTAATTTATTTCTGTCTCATTTAGTGTACCCGCACAAACTATATATCGTTTTTATCGTTATAAGAAGGGCTTTCTTTTGATACCATTATTTTGATAACAGCATATAATTTGATGTAAAAAAAATAATAAAATAAGGCAAAAAAAAAAAAAACACTGCTAAAATGTTTCTAATATATGTCCTGAGTTCAGAAATAGCCCATGTTTTTATGTTTTTGTGCTTTTTTATTCATGTTACAGGGCCAGAACTATAAGTGGTGCAAAGCTATTTTAAAATCCTTTCTTTCAAAATTAGCGATAGTGACATTGTAACACTGATTTCTGTACTAAATCCATGAATGACCCCCAACATGTACATATTTTTGAAAACTAGACAACTCAGGGCATTTAACTTGGGGTATTTTGACACATTTCATGTAGCCATTTTACCACCAATCTATGCCAAAGTTTGCAGCAAAAAATCTTTTTTTTTAATTTTTCACATATATTGCAATTTAGGTAAACATTACCTTAAAATGTGAAGGGGTATTTCCAAATAACACCTCAATATGTGTTCAGCAACATCTCCTGAGTACAGGGATACCACCCATGCATAGGTTTGTTGGTTTGTTTTGGGGCTAAAAGGCCACATTTAGGAGGTGCGCATTTTGGTTTTCCAACTTGGAATTCTGACATGCAGAAAACTTGTTCCCATGTCCCATTTGGGACATTTTTGAAGCCAGAAAGTGTATTCTACCCCACAAAACCATATATTTTTTTTAAACTAGACACCCTAGGGTATTTCAAATGGTAGTATTTTAACACTTTCCATGCACTAATTATACTGCCAGCCTATGTCAATGTTTTGGGTAGTAAATTTTTTTCACATACATTGTACTTTGGGCATGAATTCACAAATCCTGTTATATGTCAGTGCCACACAACACCTCAATATGTGTTCAGCAACATCTCCTGAGTACAGGGATACCCCCCATGTATAGGTTGGTTAGGTTATTTGGGGGTTAAAAGGCCACATTTGAGAGGTGTGCTTTTTGGTTTTCCAACTTGGAATTCTGACGTGCAGAAAACCTGCGCTCATGTCCCATTTGGGACATTTTTGAAGCCAAAAAGTGTATTCTATCCCACAAAACCATATATTTTTGAAAACTAGACACCCTAGGGTATTTCAAATGGTAGTATTTTAACACTTTCCATGCACTAATTATACTACCAGCCTATGTCAATGTTATGGATAGTAATTTTTTTTCACATACATAGTACTTTGGGCATGAATTCACAGATCCTGTTATATGTCAGTGCCAAACAACACCTCAATATGTGTTCAGCAACATCTCCTGAGTACAGGGATACCACCCATGTATACATGTATAGGTTGGTTAGGTTATTTGGGGGTTAAAAGGCCACATTTGAGAGGTGCGCTTTTTGGTTTTCCAACTTGGAATTCTGACGTGTAGAAAACCTGCGCCCATGTCCCATTTGGGACATTTTTGAAGCAAAAAAGTGTATTCTACCCCACAAAACCATATATTTTTGAAAACTAGACACCCTAGGGTATTTCAAATGGTATTATTTTAACACTTTTCATGCACTAATTCTACCACCAGCCTATGTCAATGTTATGGATAGTAATTTGTTTTTCACATTCATTGTACATCGGGCATGAATTCACAGATCCTATTATGTGTCAGTGCCAAACAACACCTTAATATGTGTTCAGCAACATCTCCTGAGTACAGGGATACCACCCATGTGTAGGTTAGTTAGATTATTTGGAGGCTAAAAGGCCACGTTTAGGGGGGGTGCATTTCCAACTTGGAAGTTTGACATGTAGTCAGCCTGCGCCCATGTTCCATTTGGGACACTTTTGAAGCCTGTCAAAGTATTTTACCCCATAAAACCATATATTTTGGAAAACTAGACATCCTAGGGTATTTCAAATTCTGGTATTTTAACACTTTCCAAGTGCTAATTCTACCACCAACCTATGTCAAAGGGTTGGGATGTCATTTTTTCCCCACACACATTGTAGTTCAGGCAGGAATTTTCAGATTCTGGTATTTGCCACTGCCAACCAACACCTCAATATGTGTTCAGCAACATCTCTTGAGTACAGGGATACCCCCCATGCATAGGTTTGTTGGTTTGTATTGGGTCTAAAATTCCACATTTAGGGGGTGCGCAATTCCAACCTGGAATTTTGACATGTAGTCAGACTGCGCCCATGTTCCATTTGGAACATTTTTGAAGCCGTCCAATGAATTTTACCCCATCAAACCATATATTTTTGGAAAATAGACATCCTAAGGTATTTCAAATGGTGGTATTTTAATACTGTATAGGTACTAATTCTACCACCAGCCTTTGTAAAAGTTTGTGGTAGTACTTTTTTGGGAGTTTTTTTTCCACATGCATTGTACTTCAGGCATGAATTCACAGATTCTGGTATATGTCACTGCCAAACAAACAACCCAATTTGTGTTCAGCAACATCTCCCGAGTACAGGGATAGCACCCATGCATAGGTTTGTTGGTTTGTTTTTGGCTAGAAGGCAACATTTGTGAGATGCGCATCTCAAAATTCCAACTTGGAATTTTGACATGTAGTCAACCTGTGTCCGTGTCCTTTATGGGATATATCTTTGAAGCCAGCCAATGTAATTTACCCCCACCAAACCATATATTTTTTTATCGGTAGACCCCCATCACTACTTGTGGCAAGGGCTCAGCAGCCACCGATACATCGCTAGATGATGTATCAGTAAGCTGAATAGGGTCAAAATCGAACCCTGAGTCCGCGGCCTCAGAATCAGTGCGTAAGCAGTGATCTCGAGCAAAGAAGGGGCTAATAGCTCTTAGAAGAGCCTATCTAGTACTGTAATACATTACAGTACAAAGAAATTAATCCATAAAACAGTGCAGACAGCAAAACATACTGTTGCTGTGCAAGATTACTGCTTACACAGTGATGAATGGCAGGGAAGGGGTTAATACACAGTGAAAGACTTTCATAAAACCTGCTAATTTTATAAAATGTTATTTTATATCACTAATACTGATCTGTCTCTTTCCGTCACAAAAATGTAAGTGAGGAGAGGGAGGCAGATCAATATTTGTGAATCCGACTAATTTTGATCTGACCAGGGCGAATGGTGAGCTTAATTGAGAAATCACCAAACCGCCTTTGCCACTAATTCGCTGTTACTGATCGCTATGCGCTCAGGCAGCTTAAAAAAAAACCTCAAATATTTTTACTTTACATGTAATCCCCTAGCGGGTATGTGTAAAAAAATAAAATAAAATAAAAATATGCAGACAGATAAAAATTGCTTTGAGGTCAATATCATTGCGTAAGCAGTGATCGACGGCAAATAAGGGGTTAATAACTCTTAGAAGAGCCTTTTTAGTACTGTAATAAATTACAGTACAAAAAAAATTAACCCCTAAAAAATGCACAAACAGCAAAAATAAATGCGCTGATGTGCACGATCACTACTTATGCAAGATCAGTGGCAGGGAAGGGGTTAAACGCAGGGAATTGCTTTAATAAAAATTTTTTTATTGTTTTATTATTTGTGTGTTGTGTATTTATTGGTTTTTTTTAACTTTTACTTACTTTTAGAACTTTGATCTGTCTCTCTCCCTTACTAAAAAAAAATGTGAGGAGAGGGAGGCAGATCATATCTGGTCAGATCAATATAGAGTTAATATTGATCTGACCAGTCAGTGGGGATGTTCAGCAGAGCATCCCCACTGCCTGTCAGTGTGCCTGGCAGTCACTGATTGCCTCTGTGAAGAGGCAATCGTGTGACAGCCAGAGAGCACAGGAAGCAGGTACTTCCTGCCTCCTGTGCTCTTGCCCTTAGAAGGGCAGCGCCATCTTGGTCACACAGTGACCAAGATCGTGCATTTTTTTTTTGTGTTCCTGATTGCCTAGACTTGCGAGGCAATCAGAAACACTTTCTGAGCATAGGAAGCGAAAATTTCGCTTCCTATGCTCATTTTTGAAATGCCCGCGTTTTAAAGGCACTGTGCCTTTAAAACCGGCATTTCGATCGCTCTCCGGAGCGATCGAAATGCCGACGGGCATTTGTTTTAGCATTGTACAATGCTTCCACACGGAAGCATCGTTACAATGCCGCTTGAGCACTGAAAGCGGAAAAACTCCGCTTTCAGTGCTCGTTTCGACACAGGACGGACTAGGTCCGTCCTGTGTCACTAACGCCTCGGCACACAGGACGGACCTAGTCCGTCCTGTGTCGCCAAGGGGTTAAGAATATTTGGAAACTCAACTGCAGAAATAAATGACAATCCACACAAGGTATATCGTTTAAGCAATTCTTGTATTAAAGTTTAGCAGCAAAAAGAAGAAAAAACTGACTGATATTGATTGCAGAGAAAAAATAAATGGTTTGAAGTAATATGGAAAAATATATGTAACTTGATTGAAGTATAAAGTAAAAAATATAATGGAACACTTGATTGAAGATATGGAAGGTACTTGCGATTAGGTGATAGAGAAAAATGCAGGATAACAGGGACGGTCCGTATTCAGAGGATTGGAGAAGTACACAATTTGATTCAGGAAGCCAAAGGTCAGGATTGGAGAAATCAGAATGGTCGAGGATATCCAGGTCAGCAACAGGTACTCAAAAATGAAAATAGCAAGATACAAGGTAGCTTGGAGCTAAGGAATCAGGAGCAACAGCTGCTAAAGACAATACTCAGCAATTTGTGTCTGTTGCAGACTGTTATTTATAGTCACAGGAAGATTGCATCATCGGAAGGGGTGTGGCCTAATGAAGGGGCGTGGCCTAATGAAGGGGGCATGGCCTAATGACACGATCGCGAGTAAAAAAAAAACAAAAGTAAAAATGGAAGCCTGACACAAAGTCACCAACAGTGCATCTTACAACTGGAGTTATTACTTTATGACACCAAACACAATCCCAACGTGAAAAATAACAGGTGCTATATTTAAAGATACACTACAACACAAGCTTTTTTTTAACCTAGATGTAGCAAACTCTTGCGAATGAAAAACACATTTTATGTAGATTGTATTGTCACATATTTACATTGTTATATAGTTATAAAAAACAACATGATTAGAAAATCTTTCAGGTCAAAAAATTCGAAGCCTTTTCATTATAACTTTGGATATGAGGATAATTATGGCTGTAAAGAAAATGCAAATGTATTAGTAGTACTGCCGTATTTGCTCGATTATAAGACGACCCTGATTATAAGACGACCCCCCAAACTTTGGATATTCCTTTAGGAAAAAAACTAAAAGCCTGAATATAAGACTACCCTATAGGAAAAAAGTTCAACTTGTATATATTCACATGTAAATTGCTTTTTTAATAAAAAATGATATCAAAAAATGCATTTCTTGTTTTTATTTCCTTTTATGTGCCAATGCTGCCTCTCTCTTTCCCTTGCCCCAGCTTTGTCGCTCTCCCCCCTTAGTGTTGTCTCTCTCTCCCCCTCTCTTTGACTCTCCACTCACCTCTGTCTCTTCCCCCCCTTGTTTCTCTCTGCCCCCCTCCCCTTGTTACTCTGTGCCCCCTCCCTCTCCTTGTCTCTCTCTTCCCCCCTCCCCTTGTTTCTCTCTGCCCCCCCCCTTGTTGCTCTGCCCAATCCCTCCCTCCCCTTATTGCTCTGTCTCTTCCCCCCTCCCTCCCCTTGTTGCTCTGTCTCTTCCCCCCTCCCTACCCTTGTTGCTCTGTGCCCCCCCCCTCCCCTTGTTGCTCTGTCCTCCCCCCCCCCGTCTCTGCCCCCTCCCTCCCCTCACCTGTAAGTCGATCCCTGGTGGCTAGTGGGGGCAGCCGGGTGATGTCATCGCGCAGACATCCCCTGCTGTTAGAGAGGGGGATCCAGGTCCCCTGCAGCTCTGCTGGGGACCTGGATCCCTGTTTTATAATCTGACCTCAATTTGAGGTCAGATTATAAAATTACCTCGATTATAAGACGAGGGTTATTTTTCAAATTTTTTTTTTCTGAAAAAAACCTTGTCTTATAATCGAGCAAATACGGTATTATTGTATAGATGTATTTCAAGAAGTATGGATTGTAAACAAGCACTTCACATTTTATATGTATATATTTTATTACATATATATATATATATATATATATATATATATATATATATATATATATAAAATCCAAAGAAGTGTGTCGAGGATGCACTCACAGGTCTTAGCAATATCAAATTTAATGATTAAAAATAACCAACAACACGACGTTTCAGGCTAGCAAGCCTTTTGTCAAGTGTCATCAACAGTGTGAAACAAACACATAAATACACCCCCAATCAATCACCTACCAGCCGCAGCTGCAGAGACCCGCTCCACTAACGTAAAGAGGCGCGGTTTCCAGCTTCAGGAAATCGAAAGAAGCTTGCGTGTCACCGTGCGTTTCAACCAAACCAGCGTCTCCACGACAACGGTGAGGTCGGCTAAATCTATAGGGGCGTGTCTACACCAACCCACACCAGACCATGTCACTGAATCATGCTGTGGGGATAACGTGCAAGAGTAAACATGGCATCTAGTGCGAATGCCCCAAATATCACCGCAGTGTCACCCGCATAGGAGGGCATTACCCATATGTGTGTCAGTGTCAGTGATCAATGAGCCAGAAATTTACAATAACGGTTGTATCAATGTATATGTGACACCCATCCAACAAAACTATTATATAGACACAAACGTCCACCTGAGATACAATATGACCCTACTACGTAAATAACCAAAAGAGGACAAATGAGAGCCGCTACATGTAACTATGTAAAGAGAGGAATAATCTACTCATACCACTACAGAAATGAGTTATTATATTAATATTCATGAGAGTAGGCCAACGGGTCCAAGGGTATCCCAGGTGCACGTAATGTGTGTTGTGTGTATGTTGAACCAAAAGCAATATAAACTTAAAATAAGTCTACATATATAACAAAAAACCACCAGAATAAGTGAGAACATATGATAAAAAACATACTAAAAACTATATAAAAAATATACCACGTAAAAAAACAAAACCAGACGAAAAAAAATTAGACGAAAAAAATTAATAAGAAAAAAAGGAAAAAAATAAAAAAACAACACCAAAATATACAAAATGTACAGTCTGCATGCACAGACTAAACCACATAGCGAACCGTGGACGACCATCACCAAAGTAAAGAGCAAGGAGAACCAAGAGACTAGAAGGAAGAAATAACGAGGCTTAATAATCTCCTAATGTATAGAGGTGGCAATCCTGTGTAGCACCAGGATCACCCCATCAAAAAATAGGAACCAACCCAAACCACAACTCTAGATGTATTATTAATGCTGAACGTATTTCTACGACCGTAAGGTAGTAATTTAGATGTTAACGCTACAGCATATGCTCAGAAACCAGTCTGTCCGAAAAAGTCAGCCGATGAGGCAATCAAGGGGACCCAATATGGAGGCACAGTCCATGTTACAAGTTCTTTATACAAGCCAGAGTTTCCAGGTAATGGAAATCCTATGTTCTAGATGGCAGAAAAGAGTTGTACAGTAGTTGTTCGTTCAGACCCCGTGGTGACACTGTGTCTAATGTGAAGATCCATCTGCATTCTCGTTGGAGTAACATTCTTGCCCTATCGCCGCCTCTTGATAGGGGGGGTATATGGTCAATCGCGATGAATCTCAATTGTGCTAATGAGTGACGATGGCACCAACGTATGCAAACATGTATATGTACGTATATGAAATGGAATATATCTTGTCGAAATATGGGGCACATATCTCTCTCTACAATCGATTTGTTGATGACATATTCTTCCTGTGGACATCTACGGCAGGGGAACTACAAGAGATGTTGGCTAACCTTAATCGACTACCATCGACTATCCGATTCACGATGGAATACTCAGTAGATCAGATACAATTCTTGGACGTACTAGTTTACAGAAACCAAGACAAATTAGGGTATACTCTATTCAGGAAACCCACTGACCGGAATACCATATTGCACGCTAATAGTTTCCATCCAGCATCTCTAAAGAAAGCATTACCTTACTCACAATTTCTCAGAGTCATTCGGAATAATTCCGACCCTATAAAGATGAAACAACAATTGGATCAAATGGCCGAAAGATTCTATGATAGAGGCTACCAGCGCGAGTCAGTACAGTGCGCATTATCTAAAGCTCTTAAACACCAACAGCAACAACAGAAACACATTAAACATCCTCGGGTAGTCTTTCCAACTAGATTTCACGTAGCTTCTCCAGCTGTAAAAGATGCTATTACACAGAATTGGAACATTATAGCAGAGGATAAAAACTTACCTCGAATAGTAGATCAACCTCCCATGGTGTGCTATAAAAGAGGCATGAATTTACGTGACAGACTTGTCAGATCAGATCCGAGACACTGTTATACAGACAACAGTCAATATCAACGAACGGGATGTTACCGGTGCTTGGGGTGTGTGACCTGCTCGCACATGACATCTGGTACCCATTTTTCACATCCACACACAGGACGACAATATAGAATTAACCATCGTATTACATGCACAACAGAATTTGTCGTATATTTGTTAACATGTCCCTGTGGCCTATCATATGTGGGGAAACACAACCATGACTGTACGCGACCGGATTAGGGGACACAGATCGTCCATACGCACAGCATATCGGGATAAAGTCACAGACAAACCCGTGGCCAAACACTTCTATGAGAAACGTCACTCATTAGCATAATTGAGATTCATCGCGATTGACCATATACCCCCCCTATCAAGAGGCGGCGATAGGGCAAGAATGTTACTCCAACGAGAATGCAGATGGATCTTCACATTAGACACAGTGTCACCACGGGGTCTGAACGAACAACTACTGTACAACTCTTTTCTGCCATCTAGAACATAGGATTTCCATTACCTGGAAACTCTGGCTTGTATAAAGAACTTGTAACATGGACTGTGCCTCCATATTGGGTCCCCTTGATTGCCTCATCGGCTGACTTTTTCGGACAGACTGGTTTCTGAGCATATGCTGTAGCGTTAACATCTAAATTACTACCTTACGGTCGTAGAAATACGTTCAGCATTAATAATACATCTAGAGTTGTGGTTTGGGTTGGTTCCTATTTTTTGATGGGGTGATCCTGGTGCTACACAGGATTGCCACCTCTATACATTAGGAGATTATTAAGCCTCGTTATTTCTTCCTTCTAGTCTCTTGGTTCTCCTTGCTCTTTACTTTGGTGATGGTCGTCCACGGTTCGCTATGTGGTTTAGTCTGTGCATGCAGACTGTACATTTTGTATATTTTGGTGTTGTTTTTTTATTTTTTTCCTTTTTTTCTTATTAATTTTTTTCGTCTAATTTTTTTTCGTCTGGTTTTGTTTTTTTACGTGGTATATTTTTTATATAGTTTTTAGTATGTTTTTTATCATATGTTCTCACTTATTCTGGTGGTTTTTTGTTATATATGTAGACTTATTTTAAGTTTATATTGCTTTTGGTTCAACATACACACAACACACATTACGTGCACCTGGGATACCCTTGGACCCGTTGGCCTACTCTCATGAATATTAATATAATAACTCATTTCTGTAGTGGTATGAGTAGATTATTCCTCTCTTTACATAGTTACATGTAGCGGCTCTCATTTGTCCTCTTTTGGTTATTTACGTAGTAGGGTCATATTGTATCTCAGGTGGACGTTTGTGTCTATATAATAGTTTTGTTGGATGGGTGTCACATATACATTGATACAACCGTTATTGTAAATTTCTGGCTCATTGATCACTGACACTGACACACATATGGGTAATGCCCTCCTATGCGGGTGACACTGCGGTGATATTTGGGGCATTCGCACTAGATGCCATGTTTACTCTTGCACGTTATCCCCACAGCATGATTCAGTGACATGGTCTGGTGTGGGTTGGTGTAGACACGCCCCTATAGATTTAGCCGACCTCACCGTTGTCGTGGAGACGCTGGTTTGGTTGAAACGCACGGTGACACGCAAGCTTCTTTCGATTTCCTGAAGCTGGAAACCGCGCCTCTTCACGTTAGTGGAGCGGGTCTCTGCAGCTGCGGCTGGTAGGTGATTGATTGGGGGTGTATTTATGTGTTTGTTTCACACTGTTGATGACACTTGACAAAAGGCTTGCTAGCCTGAAACGTCGTGTTGTTGGTTATTTTTAATCATTAAATTTGATATTGCTAAGACCTGTGAGTGCATCCTCGACACACTTCTTTGGATTTTGTTTATTTGGATGAGAGCTGCACCCAGGCACTTCGAAGGATTTATGACGGATGTTACGCCGAGTGCAAGTACCTTGGATTAGTATATATATATATATATATATATGTGAATGTCCTTCACTAATTTAATAAACACATGTATGTATGTACAGGTATCCCTTATATCCCTTATATGCCTCCAGCCATGGGCTTCCAGACTAGCTGGAAAATCAGTCTTAAACCTGCTGACACACAGTCCTATCTGAGTAAATGTCAGCTACCCCAGACAGCAGAGAAGCAGGTAATATAAATAACTCCTCGGCACAAATTATTTATGGTCCCCTTTTAAAACCATAAGGATGACAAAAGGAAATATCAGATGGTTGGCGCATTTCCCTCTAATTTCAGTGCTTAGAAGCATTAAGCATCATGCTACTAAAATACATTACCTTGACAAACAACAATGTGAAAGTAGAATTTTATTGACAATATAAACTATATATCAAAGGTCCTGGTTGGTTTGAAAACTGAACTTTCTGGGGAAAAGTATTTCATTGCACTACATTATTTGAGTCCAAATTGTAGTTTAAAATACATCAAATAGAAATAATTTATAAGATAAGATGCGTAAACCAGGCTACTTGTGGGCACCTGTCACCAGTGTGTTCTGCTTTTGCAAAAATACTGCTTAATAATGATAGAAAATTGCTAAATATTTCTTCTAATTTTATTACTGATTATTATATAGCAAAGTTACTTTGTATTAAAGATTTTCATTGGTTTTCTATTTTGTAGTGAGAGCTCTTTTATATGTTTACAATAGTTTGTTTTACTATTATGCCTAATGAGTATTTTAGTGCACTGACCTTTTAGTTCAGCCTTTTTTATATTTTATCGGATTTGTAAAAAATATGTTTTCAGAAAGTAGCCAAAATACCTTAATTGTATCACAGAATGGACCTATGAAGATGTGATGAAAACAATTGAGCTATTTTCCAGTCCAGTGAGCTAACAAAGTAATTAAATACCCAAATACCCAGCTTATAAAACCTGTTATTTGTTGGTAATTCAGCTCTCTAACATGGATATTCTTGTTGGGATGTGGCAGCAAGAAGCTTTGAACAGTGTTGATGGAATTAAAACATGTTATATTTGAAGCATCAAGGTATTTAGAGGTTGTTAGTAATAGTTTTCCATGTTCCTGCCTTCCCAGACTTGTGTTACAGTTACCAGAAGCATGAACATGCTGCCAGAAGTGTATACGTCCCTGCACTTGGAGGCAAAAACATGCAGACACTGGGAGGGCAAGACTCACACTGAAATACCAGAACTCTTTCCATGGGCCAAAGCTGAGGAACCAGGGCATCCATGACACTGTTGGCACCTGGATACAGGTAATTCAATATTTAAAGGGCACCTTTTGTGACAAGGGGGAGGGCAGGGATTTCATGGCCCGGGGGCCCTCCATGGGGGCATATAATTAGTTAAAGGGAGCCCTAGGAATTGTGCAGCTCAGGTCCCTCATGGGAGCATATGATTATATTTTAAAGTGACTGCAGGCATTGCAGCCCCAGCAGTCACTTTAAAAAAAAATAATAATTATGGGGCCAGCAGAGCTCGCTGGCCCTAGGGGGGCCAATTATTTTAAGTTTATTTTAAGTGGGATAATATGGGACATTGGGGGAGACCCTGTAGCTCCCACCAAAAATGTTTTTACAAGTTAACCCCCATCAGTTCTGTAGTGAGCACTGTTTGTGTTCCCTACAACAGTGAAAGGGTTAAAATGTGCAAATAGCATTGTTAAGCTCATTTTTTTTTATGTGTAACCCTCCAAGGGAAAAAATGACCGATTTTTTTGCCCATTCGTTTTTTACCAGCTCTACTAAACCTCCTTGGAAAATGGAGGTATTTAGCAGGTCCAGTACTTTTTTAATTATTATTATTATTATTAATAATTAATAATAATGTTACCGGACTCGTTACTGGTGTTAACACAAGTTTTAACAGGGCCTCTGAATCTACCCCAATGTGTCTTGAACAAAACATACCATAGAAAAGATAATACATGCTTTATCTTAAAGTCCTAATGTTAGTTTGTATCGATACTAACCATGCATATATATCTATATATAACTCATTCTATCTATTTGTGAGATCACTGACAATTATTATTTTTATTCTGCATATAGAGTTCACCTAAAGTGTAGCTCTATCAATTATAGATTTATATTCCACATCAGCTCCTCAAGTCTGGAAAAGAGTTTTCTAAACCTTTTTGAAGTTGACACCATTAATGATGTATGTCGCCATAAAAAAATCTAAGTCTGGTAACGATTCTGGCAACATGATTTCAGTTAACCTTTGCCAGCCTGGAGATAAATTAAAAGCAGAATTTAGTCAACACTGACACCTGTTGTTATAACATAGTAAGGTGTGGTAAGAATCATGACATCACCTCAGTTAAATTAAACATGCAAATCAGTTAGTAGACACCCCAACTAGAATGGATGCCTGTCTGGATTTAGTAATAACAAACAATGAGCAGCTTATCTCAAACATCAAAGTAAGGGAACACTTGGGCAATAGTGACCATAACATGGTTTCGTTTGAGATTAATGCAAAAAAGCAAATTGGTAACTACGCCACCAAAACACTTAATTTTAGAAGGGCCAACTTTGATGGACTAAGGGCATCAATGGAACATTTAGACTGGGAACGATTGTTTTCTGGACTAAACACAGAAGACAAGTGGAATGCCTTTAAGCACACATTACAAAAGTACACATCCCAATATATACCTTTGGGAAACAAATACAAAAGACACAAATCAAAACCATTGTGGCTTACCTGTACCGTGAAACAGGAAATGCAAAACAAAAAATGGCATTCAAACATTATAAAAGCAAGGGATCAACATTATCATTTATAAAATACAAAGATGCCAACAAAGCCTGCAAAAAGGCAATTAAAATGGCTAAATTGGAAATCGAGAAAATTATTGCTAAGGAGAGTAAAATGAACCCCAAAATTTTTTATAAGTATATAAATGGAAAAAAGCTAAAGAGGGAAAATGTTGGGCCCTTGTTATCCCAAATGGGAAATTTGGTAAGTGAGGACAGAGAAAAAGCAGACATTTTAAATACTTTTTTTTCTTCTGTTTATACTAAGGAAGAACAGATGGATGAGCCCCTGCTACCGGAAGTTACGGAACAGTCACCACAAACATGGGATTGGCTGACACAGGAAAAAGTGTTTATGCAGATAAACTCTGTTAAGATAGACAAGGCCCCAGGGCCAGATGGTATACACCCAAGGGTCCTTAGAGAGTTAAGCATAATTCTGGCCAGACCAATATTTATGATCTTTAGGGATTCGTTCAGTTCAGGTATAGTGCCAACAGACTGGCGAAAGGCGGATGTCATTCCAATATTTAAAAAGGGATCAAAATCTCTGCCTGGTAATTATAGGCCAGTGAGCTTGACATCTGTAGTGGGGAAATTATTTGAAGGATTGCTAAAGGTGTACACTCAAAAATACATCTTGAATCAGAATATAATTAGTAAAAGTCAACATGGTTTTGTGAAAGACAGGTCTTGTCAAACAAACTTAATAACATTCTATGAAGAGGTCAGTAAAAATATAGATCTAGGTGTGGCAGTTGATGTGATCTATTTGGATTTTGCTAAAGCATTTGATACAGTTCCACACAAAAGGTTACTCTACAAATTGAGAGAAATAGGATTGGGGGCAAATGTATGTATTTGGATTGAAAATTGGCTAAAAGATAGAACACAGAGGGTTGTTGTAAATGGTAAAGCTTCAAATTGGACCAGGGTAGTGAGCGGAGTACCTCAGGGGTCTGTTTTGGGACCTCTTCTTTTTAATCTGTTTATTAATGATCTCCCACGTTGTGCTGAGTGCCATGTCTCAGTGTTTGCTGATGACACAAAATTAGGTAAGGTAATAAAGACTAATCTTGATGTTTTTTCTTTACAGGAAGATTTGGACAGAGTAGGGAACTGGGCAAGAAAGTGGCAAATGAGGTTCAATATAGACAAATGTAAAGTTATGCATTATGGGAAAAATAATAACAAAGCAACATATACATTAAATGGTATTTCCCTGGGAAAAACTACTAACGAAAAGGATTTAGGAATCATTGTAGATAACAAACTTGGCAACAGTGCCCAATGCCAGTCAGCAGCTGCAAGGGCCAATAAGATATTGGCATGTATAAAATGAGGTATAGATTCACGGGAGGAAGACATCATCTTGTCTTCACTATATAGTCCCTCAGTGATTTGAAACTGTGTCGCTTGACTTTTTCCTTGGTGTCCAGCAGCAGCAAATGGATCAATCCCACTGGGAAAAAGTGGTAGCCAACTTTTCCTCTCGTTAGTTGCTTCCTTACTGTGGCCCTTACTGAGGCTCCAGCTCAATTCGAGATATGTAAAAAAAAAAAATAGATTGCTGTTGAAGAGATTTAGGTAATGGCAATGTTTTAAGTTTGTAAGGAAAATATTTTTGTTTGCTAAATTCTGGTATATCCAAAGGATGCTTTACTGTCTTCTTTTCCGACAACCTATCATCATTCCTTCTCCCCTAGGTTGAAGTCCTACAAAGATAACCACATCAGCAGATAAAAAAAACATTAATAATGAGAATATTTTTATTTTTATTTTACTATATACTTAATACATAAAGTCTGTCATTCAGAAGCTTCTTCTAATATTGCTGCAAAATACATAGGCAACAACTACCAAAAATGGATATATACATTGTATTATATTTATTTTTTCATTTGTACTACTTTTTTTTATCACTGGATTGTTTTTTAGACGGTGGGCTTTTTTTTCTAAAATGATGAGAGTCTATTTTAAAAAATACAAAAATATGGATATAATTATGTTCTACTAAATGTGTGAAATGGATGCATAATTTAAGAAAAAGGTTTAAACAGGATTTTATTGGATTTCTTAAAGGTTTTTTCTGAAAATGACAACTAGTAAATCTAAGAAAACTCACTGAAAATATAACCATCATTTATGTAAACTGTTATTACTTACAACATACAATTTTTGCTGTATTGTATAAGATATATTTTATATTTACAGCACTCCTTCTATTGTATTTCTATGTGTCAAAAATAATTTAGCATGCTTTTTAACTAACACGGATTATCCTAGAGCAGTGTTGTCCAAGTCAATGCTCAAGAGCCTTTACCCTGCCAGAGAATTAGGATTTCCTAAATTGACAGACAATAAATCAATTAGCATTGCTTTATGCCACTAAACACCTTGTTCCACTAAGGAGCCCTGAAAAGCTGGTCTGACAATGGCCTTAGAGGGCATGAGTTGGACAAAGCTGTCTTGGATGTATTCTTTCAACATTTGCTCCAAATGCATTTTCAGTTCACTTGCAATCTAGTTTAACGGCTTGCGAAAGAGAAGTCTAGTGTGTGGCTCTTTTTCAATTACATTCTAGTGTTGCAATAATACATTATGATCTTCTATTAATCATAAAGTAAATGCCTAGTAGATTCTATAATTGCAATAAAAGATGGCAGTACACTGATTTGTAATTTAAAATGGGCAAATAAAATAATGAAAACACTAATTCAGCCATCTCCTAGGTTAAAAATGCTTTTGGATGCATCAAGTCTGTCATCTGTCCATTTCCCCATCATTTGTCTGTTTAATTTCAAATAAATCTGTCAATTGAAAAGACATCTGGGTTAGGTTCCTTTAAGGTTCAAAATGTGTTAGTCATTTGTGTGTTTTGCCACTCCTATGAATGTTTAATTAACATTTCAAACAACTGTGTTTATTGGAGAGATCCCTGGATTAGATTCTTCATTCTTCTGTAAATCCTGGATTACACATCCAAATATTTCACTGTGTAATTTATATAACGAAACATGTGTTCTACATGAAATTTATTTTTAGGTTTATTTTTGCTTTCATTTTGTTCAATTAACAGTGACTTGACCTATGATTGCAGTGTAAATACACACTTTTTAAAAAGTAAGTTCCAGGAATCAGGCTACTATGTCTCAATAAAGTTATCTGTTTTATAGATATATATTGTTGTGTTTTTTTCTTGCTTTACCATGTTATGTAAGATAGATGTGTAAAAAAATGTTGAGAGACACATAAAAGAGACCTTTGGAGGATATATGTCACATCAGTGTGGTACAATTTAAAAATAATTGTTAGACCTTTCAAAATAAGGAGCACATATATAGCAATGATAAATGCCATCTATCTTATTGACTTTCACTTTCTGTATTGAAAGATGTGCTACTGCTCAACGATACCGCATTGGACAATTTTTTTCAGTACAGTGATAGCTCTCCTTTGAATACAAATTTGTAATTCTCAATCATTCCACAGACTACTTCGTTAATGCACAAAATTATAAAATTATAAAAATGTAACGTTTCTATAATTATCAGATTTTTTTTGATTTTTTTATATGTTTTTTAACTTTTTTATTTTAATGTGTAAAGCATTTGCAAGTCTATTAAAATACAATTACCACTGGTGACTCCTTAATGCTTCATGAGTTTCATCTGTAAATCAAAGGATTTTAAATAGGACAAAAACAAGCTTTTTTAACTATTACCTTTTGTTTTTATGTGTTATTGTTTTTTTGTATACATTTGCAGGTCTGTTAAAATATCCGTACTACTAGTTGCTTAGCATAGCTTCATGAGTTTCCAGTGTTCGACAAAAGGGTCCTATACAGAAAAAATGTTTACTTTTTTTTAATTTTTACTTTTTTATTTTATTGTTTGTTTTCTAAAGCATTTGCCGGTCTGTTAAAATACAATTACCAGTGTTTACTTCTCATAGCTTCATGAGTTTCAACATTAAAGAGTTCTTAATAAGACACACTCATGCTATTTTTATTTTATTGTTTTTTTTTTTTAAAGGAACACAAAACCATTTTTAACTCTTGCTTTCTTGAAGGAAGCAAGAGTTAAAAAACATCTCCCGAGAGTTTGGAGTAAATCCGACTTGTCTCTTAATAGATACACATGGATTTACTCTCTGCTGTGTCTTACATTGTAGACACAGCAGTTCCTAGTTGTCGCGCACTGACAGTATCAGTGCAAACACAGCCAATCAAAGCTGGGGCTTGCCCTCGACTGCTGAATGCGACAGTCTCTCGCTGCTAGCGGAGAGAGAGACCCTTATTTTTGCATGGAAGCTGTCGGACAGAGGATAAACTGGCATGTACAGGTGTCGATCTGTCGGTCTGAGGATAAACTGGTGGGTATTATCAAAAGTACATTTCAGTTTATCATCACACTAGGAACAACTGACATTTCCCTTGAATTTCTATGTTAGAAGCACAAGTTAAATATAATGTTTAGTGTACTATTAAATAATTTGCAGGTCTGTTAAAACAAAAGTACCTTTGGCTACTGCTCATAGCTATATGTGTTTCCACTGTTCCACAAACAGTTAATGATTATTTTTTTTTCAAACAAGGCTAAGATGATGATTGCCAACACAACATCAAATGAGGTTTTGCTGCATATGGCACTAAAATAAATTGTATTCCAAAACAAAAACAATAGGAAACAGAAGCACATGCTACAATGCTTTGAAGGTGAATGAGAAGATACCTAGTTTTCATGATAAATTCCCTTTAGAATGCCAACCTGTCCTAATCTCTTTCACTTGGCTCGTTCTTTGTAGTAAGAATGTAATTTGTCATTTGGCAATGCAGAGGTGATGTTTCTCTGGATAGTTTTTGCTAGGGCCATGGGACTTGCTGCTGTCTATTTGAAATTTAGAGGGTCAGTATATTTATTTTCTTTTTTCTCACAAGAGATCTTGGGGTTTTTTTCCCTTCAAGCTCATCATTGTCACTTCCCTTTTGTATTTTTTACACACGTAATATGCACCTTTCTTTGTATTTCCTCTACTTCTATCCGAGATAATTCCCTATCAGCATCATAGAAATTCAGCAGATATGTTGCATTTAAATTCTATTTTCTGTTCAGTTTTCTGAGCCTTATCCAAACTCTTGACTAAATTCCAGTTCAAAAGCATCATTGGGGCTGCAAGGCACAATGGTGTCATTTTTTTTTTTATGAGATATGTTTCAACCCTGTATTGCCTCTGTCAGTCTTGTCTTGTGCCTTAACCTCAATTTCATACCTTGAGGCGGTTTGACATTTTCTTATGTTTGCTTGCTGTTCATTCAGTAATTACCACATGCTGTTTTTACTAAGTCATAATTTCCTAATAAAGATGTGAAATCTTTCCTAATAACTGCAATTAAAATTTGTTTTTTTTTCCATGCTCCTTGTTCAATGGAAACATTACATCAAGTGTGAATGTTTTAAATGTTCAAGAGGCTGACATGTTGTTTAGAATTTTGGGTCGGATATTGCGTCAGATGAGGGAACTTCTGACCTTAGATTCAAAGAACATGTCTGCCCCCTGAGAAGGCTTCGAGGAGCAAAGATGGCTCAATAAGGTACTTTTATTGTACCGTTCATTAAAACATTTCTATTTAAAACATTTACATTTGGCACAGTCTTTTAAATAAGTTTAAATTAATATATTGTCCACAATTATCCTTTAACTTCAAGGAGTTGTCCTGCTGTATGAATGATTTAGTTATTGTTTCTGAATATTGCCAGAAATAAATCTGTAACAAAAGGTAATTGGTTGTACCTTTTTTAATGTAGATGCTAGCTAGACTTAATTGTGTATTTTTTATATCAGTATGGATTAAACTTATGTAAACATTGAAATTCTCAGTGGACTCATGCAGTCACCGTCAAATCCAATCCAATACTCTGGTTTGATTCTAGTCAACTCTACCTTTCATCCATCTTAGATTGATAAAAAAAAGAGTAATAGTCTCACTTTTCCTGAAAGAAAAGTAATATGTTCGTGTGTATCCTACTTCTATCAATGCAAAATACAGAAAAAAATGTATCACCTTTTGCAGGAAATACCCCAAATCTTACAACTGTTATTTACAAAAGATCAGTCATGGGGTAAAGTTGGAAATGTCACCATGACAAGTATTGGTATGTAGCTGATGATTTTTCCACTTTTACAAGGCTAGTACTGTGTTTTTGTTTTACATGTACTATCTGTCTGAATAAGAGTCATATAACAAACATTTTTGTACCATCATGTTGTACATTATATGTTTACTCACATGATGGGCACAACATCAATTTATGTATAAGTGCACCATAACTGTCTTCTCTTTTGATTCTTTTGTAGTTTGCGAAGTTTGTGATTTGGGGTATTACAGTTTTGGTTGCAGTTTTTTACCACTAAGTGCTTAAGCCCATCTCAGTTTTTTTGTTCTTAAGTAAAGGGTGAAATATAGTTAACACTATGCATATGATTAGTTATAATGTGTTGCAGTGCTACATAATCTTTATAAAACCACACTGTTTAATAGCTAAATTAACTGGAAAACTCCATTTAAAACCATCTGACTATTGTGGTTGCACCCATGCTTCATTCGGAAATATCTTTATACCAAGTCAAGGTCAGGTAGACCAATAAAGATTTAGCCACATCTGCCATAAGAATTGTTCTAAAACAAAAAAACACAGGCAACCTCAGGAGATATGCATGCTGCTCTGGAAAAAGAGGGTGTGGTTGTTTCAAGGAGCACAATACGACGATACTTGAACAAAAATGTGCTGCATGGTCGAGTTGCCAGAAAGAAGCATGCCAATTCCAAAAAAAAGCCTGGTTACAATATGCCCGACAACACCTTGACACACCTGACAGCTTCTGGCTCACTGTAATTTGGAGTGACAAGACCAAAATAGAGCTTTATGGTCACAACCACAAGCGCTATGTTTGGAGACGAGTCAACAAGGCCTAATGTGAAAAGAATACCATCTCCTGTGAAACATGGTGGTGGCTCACTGATGTTTGGTGTGTGTGTGTGTGGGGGGGGGGGGGTGGCTGATATCTAAAGGCACATGGAATCTTGTGAAAATGAATGGTCCCTTCGCAACTGTGGTGGAACCAACCTCACCACTATGTTCTGGAGAAGCCTGGTTGCTCACCTGCTGCCTCTGGACTATGGCCCCATGGTAAAAGCTTGTATTTTCCCCTGCAGAAAGGCTAGTTCGTGCCTTTCTGCCTGGGTGTTCGGTAGATTGAATCTACCGAACCAACTCACGAATGAACGGACCACCTGGGTAATGGATGTGCCATAACACTATACGTTGATATTGTTAGTTAGTTATATTCTGTTAGTGTATTGGTTAATGTGTAATGTTTAATTCTGTGAGTAGACCACTCTGAAGGTTTATAATGTGACAGTGACTCCAATAGTTTACTCTAACATCCATTGTTCTGTTTTAACTGGATTAACTGGTAAACTGATTATTTTGTGTACATTACTGTGTGTAATTAGGTCTACTCACTCTATGTTAATTCCTATTTGGTTTGCAGTCTGAATGTCTAATGTTTTCCTAGCCCCAGTTAGTTGGAAAACTATGTTTAGTTCCACCCCCCCCCCCCCCATTGTATACTAATGTCTGTGATGTCATGTGTATGTCTTTATATAAGTCTGTGTTGTTACACAAATAAAGGAGTTGTTCAATCTTGCTGTACCGAACTGCTAGACGTCCTGTCTATTTGGGCACAAAGAGCAAGGGTCCAGGAAAGACTTGCTGGGTGAATGCTGAACTGTGAGTGGGGGCTAAGGAGGTGATTTCTCACAACGGACAGAGGGTCTACTTCGTCCGGTAGACGGTCCGTTACAGCAACCTAATACCAAATATCTATAGATAATAGAATTGGCTGTGCCACTAGGAACTTTTTCATTTGAATAGCAAGCCATGGATAAGGTCATAAGCAGGAGAAATCAAGAGCACATTTAAAACATATGTTTCTCTCTTAATTTATGCATTTGCTGCCATTCTGTTAATTCAATGTGTAGATTGTTATTTTCTTTGTTTTTATTCTCTACAATCACAGTATAAAACATAAAAATAGCATAATGAGTCTTTGCAAATCACTTGTTAAGAACACATGGCAGCAGTGATGTATAGATTGGTCTGTAATATTGACTATTTGGATCTTGATGGATATTGTCATACATGGGAGGTAAAGAGACCAAATAGTGAAACAAAGAATGCCAGGAAGGTTTTATGTTTTGTCCTCCACTTCTCAGAAGAATATTAGTGCACTCATTTTGGAATCAAGGTTAGTCACTGCACATGAAAGGTTTTCAGAAAAGAAAATGTATTTTCTATTTTTCTTTCAAGTCGATAGTCTTCTCTTGAGAGCCATGCTACCTAGAAATGTATTGTGTCTGTAAGCGAAAACCATATTTTCGAAAAGCTTTTACTGACCCAGAGTCATGTCAACAGAAACATCAGAAATATGGTCATCTCTTCACTGAAAATAATTTGACAGACCTATGAAAGAAATCTAGAATAATCATGAAAAAAAAAACAACAACAATTAAACGCTGAAACAAACCACAAATAAAAAATACATTAAAATGTGAAGTAAATTATCAACGGTTTTTAGTGATACTTGCATATACTTTCTCAACGGTGGAAACGGGATTGAGCAAAATTACGGAAAACGTGAAAAAAATGAATGGATCTAGAGAATTTTTGTCCCAAGCAAAAAAAAAAAAAGGGCCATTTGGTTCATTTAAACCAAACAAAAACAAGTAAGGAGTAAATTGCTGTAAATTAATGATACATTTTGTTCAGTGTGAAAATATGAAATAATATTAATTGTTTAATTTGTAAAATAGTGTTTATTTATACTTGAAATGTTTAAATACATTTTTATGCATTGTTACCATGTTACCGTGTTTCAAAGGAAATGCACTGTAGCATAATTATATTAACGTCAAAAAAGCACATTGATGTTTATTCCTATTTTCAGGACATGAAATGTCAAACTTACCAATTGACAAATACCTGTAACTTGCTAAAATGAATAGATGAGAACTACAGTGACCTCTACCAAAGAGACTGCTAAGCACAACGAAATTTGGAGGCAATGTATTTGCAGTGTCTCTCAGGATGCAATGTGCCGAGCTGGCTGCCCCATGGGTCTATTCACAAAAATTGTAAATTGGTGAAAGGAGGTCAAATAAAATGTATAAAAATAAAATTTACCCCCCCCCCCCCAACATGACCATCTCCTCCCTATTCAAAAAACTAAATCCAAAGTCGTCCCCCCCCCCCCCCCCCCCCACACACACACACTTTGCCAAAGTCTAACTTGGACTCCCATCTTGAACTTTCCTTCATGGAATGAAAAAATGTTTTGTATTCTCTATTACTGCGGGTAATTTCATAAAGGGTGTTCTTTAATGATTGCATTAAAATTACTGCACCTATTCAATAACCCTGTTAAAATAAATGAACTTCCATAATTGCCCTAGGCCCCCTAATCAGTATTGGGGTCAGTGGATGGGAAATATGTCCTGAAATGCCATTATAACTCCCCTATTATAATTCTAACTGGGAGCAGGCCTAAAGGATGCCTTTCACTTATTATCAAAATGGGACTGGGGATCTTGCCAGTATGATTTTTTTAGAACATGAGGATTCATTTTATTTTTGTGTGTCTCCTTTCACTTGGCCAAAGATAAGAATCCAGGGGGCTGATGATCATACATTTCCAGGTTTATTTGTCACCACAGGCCACCCTTTGTGTTCCAAGGGGATAGGGGATATTTTTTAAATAGTTTTTTTCTTATTTTTATTGCTTCATCCCCTTCTCCCACCTGGGCAAGTTAGATGTAGAGGGGTAGGTAAGGACTTTATTTTAATTTATTATGGGGCTGGAAGACTGTGTGGGGCCAGTAAATACCCTCCGATAATATAAAGGGGATATTATTTTTAGGTATATTTTTCACCACAGCGCACCATTTGTGTGCCTAGGGGGTGGACAGTGATTTTTGTTTTTCTTACAGGTTGTTTTTATATTTATTGCTTCATTCCGTTCCCACACCTGGGCAAGTTAGAGGTAGGAGAGTAGGTGGGGACTTATTTTTTTTTCTAGGAGGGCAGAGGCCTTTGAGGTAGCCCCTGACCCCAGGTAGTTCAAAAGACTTGGCCAGCAGCTGTCCATCACTCCGTTAATACCCAAATATGAAATAAATGGAGCTAGGGGCTTGCCAAATGTCCCTCACTCCATTAATAGCCCCTAATAAAAAAGTAGGGTCAGGGGCTGGCCAAGTGCCTTTGATCAGCTCCCCACCCTATTTATTGTAAAGGGAAAGAAACATTTGGGCAGTCTTTGGTCCTGTGTCTAAAATGGGGGTGCCTGGGGCATTTGAGTAGCCCTTGGTAGAGTATGTTAAATGGGTGAGTGGAAGGGGCACTGGGCACTTGGTGGAGCTTCAAACCCTGTGTGCTAAATGGAGAGGTAGAGCACTTGGGGTGGCATACCCGGTCCCAGGATCCATTTAGGGAGCCCCTGTCCCAGTATTCTTTTGGGGAAACCCAAATTTGAAGGGCGTGGGAGCAGTATAAGGTTAACTGGTGCCAACTGGGAGCAGTATAAGGTTAACTGGTGCCAACAGTGCTGGTTGGGGCACTGTGTGTATTCTCTACAGCAATGAAAGGGTTAATCCGCAAATATAGACTGCTTTATGCCAGATCAGAGTCAAATAGAGATTTCTTTGTATTGGACACATATTATGTCATGTGCCCAATTTTATGGAAAATAAAAGCTCAAATAAGCTAAGTTTAAAATTACCCAATTATATGAATTTGTGTTTCCATTTGGGCTCCCGAGCGTTTAGCATTATTTTCCTGACATGTCTTATTCCAAGTTAGTATGATTATCAATACCTTATATTGATCTCCTTTGTCACTTCTTATTCTTCTGACTAAAAAGTTCACTTACAGATGAAAATGCGTTGCTGGCAAAAATAAAGGAATTAAATAAAAACACAACATTTGTTTACAAAAGAAAGAAAATAGGGTTTGATAGATGTGATTATTCACAGCTAGCTACCTAACCTAAAGGTATAATCAATCAGATTCATCCTGCTCAGTATCCCAGCAATTATTTCAAATTTTGCTTTAAAAGAACACTTCTTATTTCAGTTTGTATCAGAAGACGTGATTGCTATCCCTTGATTTCTATCAGTTGCATTCGATGTACACAAAGACATAAAAGAAGAACAGAAAGATTACTCACCACGTACAGTGACAATTTGGGGAGTAAATAGGTGATCAGTACAAGCAATTATTTTGAGGAGAGATACAATCTCCAAACTTACCATTGCTAAGGTGATAGCATTGAATCATCAGGGTCTGATACCGACTTTCAAAGTTTTCATCTTATAGTTTTCCCATCTAAAAAGTCCTTTTAATCAATATTTGACCAAAAAAAGCAAGAAACATAATGAAAGATATATCTGCAGTTAATCAAGTAAAAAATATAACAAGGGATGTCGCTACGGTTGTGTAATGGTTGAGATGGGCTCCTAGGTGAAAGTATAAATCTCTGGTTACCTAAGGGATCCACTTCAGTATGGCAAGGTACGGTACCCAAACTACATCGTATTTACCAGGTGAGGACTAAGATCAGCAATTAAATCACTGTGATTTTCTGTTTCTGTGACAGATTTATTTTTAATGAGACTCAAGTTACAAGAGCTTGAATGCCATTTTTATCCACTTCAACAGACATTACATTTAGGTAGTTAAAAGAGGGATGTGAAGTGTGTAGACAAACTAACCATTAGATGCCTTTTTTGGTTAAATTCTTGGATGTACAAATGTTTTTAAGAAGAATGCAAATAACTGTTATGTTTTAATGTTCCAGCCTCAGGGAGTTTGTGGCATTCAAACTGATAGGTCCACAGTATATGTTGTTCTTTGATTGCTTTGTGTTACATACGTTTGGGCCCATGGACCAATAATTAAGAGTGAGTGGAATACGTACTTGTACACTGATATACATGGTGAGCTGCAATGCCATTTTATATGTGTAAACTTGTAATGGGAAAGTCCTTAAATGGACTGAATAGCCTAAATATTATCTATGCAGTGAATTTAAAGAAGAAAAAAACGATGAAAGATTATCAAGAAAATGCATAAATTAAGAGAATAAAATGCTTTACATGCCTCTGTAGTTATAACATTATCTGTGGCTTGATATGCAACCACAAGAAAGTAGCTCATTAGCATTTCAAGCCTAGATGATGTCATAAAAATCAGACACCACAGACATATTTAACTCGCACAACATGCATTGGCTTGTACTTCTGCTAACACAATGGATAATTTTCCATCTTCTTTTCTTTCTTCTTTTCTCTAGATTCACAGAGCAAACAATGTTTAGGAGACAGAGTCACCCCCTATGCTGAATTATTATACATGCAAGTACATCTTGTGTTGTGTCATTTTTTTGCTTTCTATTTACTTTCTTACAACTATAATCCATGAAGGGCAGGCGTGTGTTTTTGAAATGATCTTTTTTTAAATAAAAAGTTCTAGCAAAAAAAGATAATTTCAGAGACATACATCTGCAATTCATGGATTATATATATATATATATATATATATATATATATATATATATATATATATATATTTCCTGGCCATAGCCATGGCAGGACAACAATGGGTAGCTCCTCCCTATCCCTAATTTGACAGGAACTAATTAAAAAAGAGGGTATAAGTACCCCCTCCCACCACCACTCCCTCAGTCTTTTTGTTCATGTCCTATCCCTATAGGACACATTATTTTTATTTTTGGCTTACCTGGAGGTTCTCGCCTTCGGCCCCAAGGGAGTTCAGCCTCTCTTCCTTGGGAAGTCTTCAGTACTTGGCCCTGCGCAAAGGTGTCCCCCTGAAGATGCTCCTTTGGTGACCGGGAGCTACTTGCAGTGACCCTAGGGGTAGTAAGTGGATTATGGCCAGAATTCCATGGATTCCCTGCAGTGACCAAGTGGTAGCAGGAAGTGGCAGAAGATGTTCCATAATGGATATTACTTTTGGCTGACAGCCTCGGCATGTATAATATATAGATACTTAGGTATGTGTATAATATATGTTGTGGGCTGTCTGGTATACCCTTCCACCTCTCATATCTATATTTCTTTTCTGTTACGGGACATACATAGGATGTCAGGTAACTTTTGGTTTTTGGTTTTTCTATTTTTTGGGTCCCCCGCCGTCCAGGAACCACCATCTTTCTCGGCGTTCATCGGCTGTTCTGCACATGCGCGAGCGCGTTGTCGCGTCATGCCAGTTCTCGCGCATGCGCGTGGGTCTCGTTTCGCGCATGCGCATTGCGGTTGATCCAAAACAGGTGCAGGACGTCATTTATGACGTTGCACACCTTCTTAAAGGCGCCAAAACAAAGAATCTTTACCTTTTGCAGGTTCCTGAAGCTCCAGGGATCTTCTGGAGGGTTAGAAAGTCCGGTTTTGATTCAATATTCTCGATACTTTTTTGTATTTCAGGTATGTCTCTCCTTTTCTGCTTTTTCAAGTTGATCTTTTTATACTGGTTTGGTATATTAATTTCAATGACTTTTTTCAGAGTAACACTGAAATGGAGAAAGAACGATCATTCTCATCTGACTCTGACGTGTCATAAACATAGGTCACATTCTAAGAGTTATAGGTAAGCCACTTATCCATTCTTTTTTCTTGGTTTATAGACTTTCGGCTTATGGAATACATGTAATCCTATTGCTATTCTATAAACCCAACGTTCGGTTTATAGAATAGCAATAGGATTACATGTATTACATAAGCCGACAGCCTATAAACCGAATGTTCGGTTGTATTCCATAAGCCGAAAGTCTATAAACCGAATGTTCAGTTTATAGACTTTCGGCTTATGGAATACATGTAATCCTATTGCTATTCTATAAACCGAACGTTCGGTTTATAGAATAGCAATAGGATTACATATATTCCATAAGCCGAAAGTCTATAAACCGAACGTTCGGTTTATAGACTTTCGGCTTATGGAATACATGTAATCCTATTGCTTTTATAGACTTTTGGCTTATGGAATACATGTAATCCTATTGCTATTCTATAAACCGTACGTTCGGTTTATAGAATAGCAATAGGATTACATGTATTCCATAAGCCGAAAGTCTATAAACCGAACGTTCGGTTTATAGACTTTCGGCTTATGGAATACATGTAATCCTATTGCTATTCTATAAACCGAACGTTCGGTTTATAGAATAGCAATAGGATTACATATATTCCATAAGCCGAAAGTCTATAAACCGAACGTTCGGTTTATAGACTTTCGGCTTATGGAATACATGTAATCCTATTGCTATTCTATAAACCGTACGTTCGGTTTATAGAATAGCAATAGGATTACATGTATTCCATAAGCCGAAAGTCTATAAACCGAACGTTCGGTTTATAGACTTTCGGCTTATAGAAAACATGTAGTACTATTGCCTTTCTATGAACCGAACGAGAGCCCCATTCATAAGAATTTCTTATGAATGGGGCTCTCTTTCGGTTTATAGAAAGCCAATAGTATTACACGTTTTCTATAAAACGAACGAATAAAACGAAACAAAACGAAAATAATGAACGAATTTGGTCTGAAATGAATGCAGTAATGAACAAAATTCGTTTTAGACAAAATAAATAACATTTTCGTCCGAATGGACGAAAACGAAAATTTTAGTTTTGCACTTGTCTAATACTTACCGTAATTTTCTTTTCCTGGCTATAGGCCATTACAGCACAAGGATCCCGCCCAGGGATATTGCTGGTAATAAGACTGAGGGAGTGGTGGTGGGAGGGGGTACTTATACCCTCTTTTTTAATTAGTTCCTGTCTAATTAGGGATAGGGAGGAGCTACCCATTGTTGTGCTGCCATGGCCTATAACCAGGAAAAGAAAATTACGGTAAGTATGAATACATTTTCCTATATATATATATATATATATATATATATATATATATATATAAATATATTTGTTTTTAATATTATTACTGCATGGGGTTGCTCCAATCTTGTTATGAGTAGTTAGAAAAAATAAAACCTAAAAAAGACTGCATTAAATCCCCGTAGAATTAGTTAAATATAATCTCAGCCAAATGCTTTGCTTATCATATTCCTGTATTCCAGTATTGCCCTTGACAAGGTAAGTTTGTTATTTCCGTAAATGTAATATAATTTACCTCTCGCTAATATATAGTATTGTAAATACCTAATTTTACTCTTTAAAATGTGTGCTACACTCTAGGCTGTGGGATTATTGATTGCACACTTACTTACACTGGGGGGAAATATGATTTATAGCAGGAAGCACTACATCAATACAGAGTCAACACTGGGTAAAATATATGAAGAATATGAGACAGCTAAAATTTTAAGTTTGTCAGCAAAATTATGAATGGTATTTGCAATGATCTTCATTCCATTTGTACCATAAGTAATTTAGTTGATGTAACCTATCAGATCCAATATTTCAACTTAATAGGGTTGCAGTGACCTACCAGTTTTACAGGAAATGATTATGGCTAAACTGGCTCTCCTTGGTATTTTATACCTAAAGCAAGTGAATTACATTTAGAAAAATGTAGCACTAAATGTATTACATCATTGGTTTTTTTAGATGTAGCTTTGATGTATTCTATTTTGAATAAAGAGTCCTTGAGGTGAAAGCTGAAGGGGCTATTCTCTAGAAGGTGAGTTGTAGGTGAGATGAGGTGAGTTGCGGTGAGATGAACATTTCATCTCACAAATTTAACTATAGATTATGCAGGGACAAACATGGGTTTGCCCTGCTAAGCAAACTCACCAGATGTGTCCCTGTATAGGAACATGTATAGCTTGGAGGAAAGACATAACAGGGGGGATATGATAGAAACAATGAAATACATAAAGGGGATCAACACAGTAAAGGAAGAGAGTATATTTAAAAGAAGAAAAACTACCACAACTAGAGGACATAGTCTAAAATTAGAGGGTCAACGATGTATAAGTAATATCAGGAAGTATTACTTTACTGAGAGGGTAGTGGAAGTATGGAATAGTCGTCCAGCGGAAGTGGTAGAGGTAAACACAGTGAAGGAGTTTAAGCATGTGTGGGATAGACACAAGGCTATCCTAGATATAAGACCGGGAACAGGGGACTAATAAAAGTATTTAGAAAATTGGCCAGACTAGATGGACCGAATGGTTCTTATCTGCTGACACATTCTATGTTTCTATGTTTCTATGTCCCTGCACAAAGTATAGCTAAATTGGTGAGATGGAATGTTCATCTCACTTCAACCTACCTGCAACTCAACTTTTAGGAAATAACCCCCTTTGTCTTTAAAAAAAAAAAAAAAGCTCAGCTAGAGTTGAAATAATACTGTTTATTGGTTAACTTGACAAGGGTATAGTCAATTCTCGGGTTAATGCCCCCTATAAACCCCCAATAACGACAGACACCAGAATTTATGGAAAATAATTATGGCCATACCTTTAAATATGGCCATATCTTTATTAAAATAACATCATCTGTCATTGCCTAGTATAACATTACCCCACCCTTTATTCACATAAACTTGGCAATGACACCCCAAAAGATATAAAATAATTTGCATACTGATAACAAAACTTGTAATAACAATATTACAACCAAACACCTAAAACACATAACACACATAAACACATATAAAGGAGGGGCATACCGAGATCCCCCTCCCACCCGGTTTGAGCTACCAACTTGCTCAGAACCACCAAACACACCAACAACCAACTGGATATCATATCCAAACATACATAAAACTCTCCCTAAAGTGCACTACCCTTGCAATCTACGCCACCAGCCATCCATTGACGCCTCAAACTGGATGCGCCCCCCCACCACGCAGCGCCAAAGCTCGCTCTAGACCTATTTGGAAACCCAGATTAAGCAAATCCAGACCCACATCATTCAGGTGAACCCCATCATACCTGTATGCCCCTGGAAGCACCTTTTCCAATTCCCAATGGCGAATTACCACCCCTCTCTGGGCCCTGATAAAGCTAGCCATCAATTTATTGATCTTTCCCATACTCTTGCTGAGCGCTACGTGATCCCTGGCATGCCTCCTACTTAATCTCGGGACTATTTCTGACCATACTATTTGCACTTCAGGAGCCACAACCTGCAGACGCAACAAATCCCTCTGCATTTGACGTACTAATTCCCTCTGGGGGATCAAACCTAGGTCATTACCCCCAGCGTGAATCAGCACCAAATCGGGGACCCTGCCCTGCAATATTTTTTTAAACATCTCAAACCAAATGTCACTCCAGCCATATCCCCTGAAGCCGAACCACTTAATGGACAGGACGTTGTCAGGAAAGCCCAGTTGTCTACCGGCCATCCAAACTGCAGCTCTCCTTTTCGCCCAGAACACATAAGAGTGACAATCCATGCGACAAGACCTGTAACAGAAGCTTAAAACAGTGACATGATACAAAACCATCATCACATCAAACCCGTAGGCCTTAAGTAAGAACGGAATCGCTGAGATTCCCACCTCCCAATTTTCTTAATGATATCCTCTCTAAAACCCAACCTGGCCGCTTCCGTGGCTGCCCCTATGCGAAAAGACTGAGTGCCAAACTGACAAGCATCATGGCCCAACCTTGCCAAACCTTTCTTGAACACCTGCTGGAACTGAAACCTCGAGAGCGAGCTGCCGTCCGCATGAATCAACAATGAACCCCCCAGACCTACCGCTGGGCGAATAGCCAAAAACCGTGAAACCCACTGGACAGGACAGCAACCATGCCCAGGTAAGGCATGCAGTGTGATCTTACAACCTTTCCCAAAAACATCCGTCTTCGATCTCCGCTACCAGATAAGCACTTTACCTGACTCCACCTGGGTATCTGATCCTTGAATCCCACCAGCTGTACGTTTGTTCACACTTACCAGCTCCCCCACTCTGAAAGCCCCAAAGAAAGCTAAAACATAAGCAGTCGAGAATAAAACCTCCTCATAAGCATCTTCGCAGATAACATGCAAAGCCTCCAGCAAGCCTTCCAGTATGGCCACCGATACTGGCCTTCTTCTATCGGGAGCCCTCTTCCCCTTCTTAAACCCCCTCAATGCCAATTTGATCAGGAAATTCTTTGTGAAATCCGGCCAACCCTTAAATTTGAACAGGAACGCCAACGCTGACATGTTACGCTCCAGTACTGCTGGGGACACTCCTGCCAACATTAGCCGAAATATAAACCACAATAAGGTGTCCAATCTATCAGTTGAAGAACCTTCAGCACCTACCTGGCTCAATAAATCTTCCCATTCCCAAATTTTGCTATAAGCTTTCCAAGTTGACGGGGCTAAAGATGCCCTCACCCAATGTGCAAGCACGATGTTCCTAGCTTCCACATCTCCTCCGGGCATCTCACCCCCACCTCCTCTGCCTCCGGAGCCACCAGCCGAAATCGGGAAAACTGAAACCGAGTGAGAGAATCAGCTATGACATTCAAATATCCCGGTACATGTCTTGCCCTAAAGGCTAAATTGAGGGACATGCACAAAAGCACCAGCCGCCTAAGGAGCCGTATCACCGGCATAGAAGAAGCTGAAAGCCCATTAATTGCCTCTACCACCGCCTGGTTGTCAGAATAAAAGACCACCCTTCTGTCTTTTAACCTGTCTCCCCATAGAGCCAGCGCAACCACTACCGGGAACATCTCAAGGAACGCCAAATTCCTAATCAAAGGGCATGATTTCCATTCCTCAGGCCATTTCTCAGCGCACCATTTACCCCCAAAATATGCCCCAAAGCCCACGCTGCCAGAAGCGTCAGTGAAAAGGTTTAAATCCTGCGAAGACACCATCGCCTTCCGAAAGAAAACCTTCCCATTGAAGTGCAACAAAAAGGTATCCCAAACTTCCAAATCTTCCTTTAATGGTCTAGTAATTCTGATCAAGTGGTGGGGAGCCGACACGCCCGCCGTAGCCCGTGAAAGGCTCCTACTAAAGACTCTCCCCATGGGGATCACCCTACTAGCAAAATTAAGCCTCCCCAGTAAAGACTGCATCTGCCGCAGCGTCACCTTTTTTGCCCTTTGCATCTCAGCTACGCCGTCCCTAAGGGCCACTAACTTATCCTGAGGCAACCTGCACTCCCCAGCCAAAGAATCAATCTCAAGGCCCAGAAAGCTTAAGCAAGTGCTGGGCCCTTCCGTTTTATCAGCCGCTAAGGGAACCCCAAAACAGCCAGCTACCCATTCCAGTAAGAAACGGCAGTCGTCAGAGCCCGCCGGCCCAACGCAGAAAAAATCATCCAGATAGTGCACAATCCTGCGGCTACCCGATTCCTGCCGGACCACCCACTCTAAGAAAGAACTGAATTTTTCGAAGTAAGAACAGGAAATGGAACACCCCATAGGCAAACAGAGGTCAACGTAAAACCGTCCCTCAAAACAACATCCCAATAAATGGTGACATTGAGGGTGAATAGGAAGCAGCCAGAAGGCAGCTTCTACGTCAGCCTTTGCCATGAGGCCCCGGGCCCTGCTTTTCTCACCACATCGACCGCCTGGTCAAAGGAGGTGTATGATACCGAACAGAGGTACCTGTCGATATCATCATTCACAGAGGTACCATAAGGGAAGGACAGGTGATGTATCAGCCGATACTTCCCAGGTTCCTTTTTTGGCACCACCCCTAAAGGAGAAATCCTAAGATCTGTCATAGGAATGAATTCAAAAGGCCCTGCCATGCGCCCCAACATGACTTCCTTCCCTAACTTTTCCCTAACCACCTCTGGGTAAGAATCAACTGAAATCAAATTCCTATTGAAACGCCCTCCTTTTCTGGCAACATGGGGAATGAAGAACCCTGTGGAAAAACCCTCCCGCAACAGCGCTGCATCCTGTACATTAGAGTAAAGGTTTAGCCAAGGCAGCATCGCGTTTAGCCGCACCGGGGTGGCCCCCAATGGGAACCGCATTTCCTGCTGAAGCTGTGGCGGACCCTGCCTGACCGGACTTACCCTTCTTAAAGCAGCGCAGACTACTGTGGGAGCCTCCACAGTAGGTGCATTCGTGTTTAAATTTGCACCCCGCTCCCCACTTACAAATTCCTTCATTGAACTGCCAGCAAAACCCCGGTTTGTGTGTGGCCGACGAAGCTGGCGCATACCCCCCGCCGACCCCTCCATGAAATGGCGCCGCTTTTTGCGCCATCATCAATTTTAGCCAAAGTGGGAGATCAATCTGATCCCAACGCATCCCCGGGGTCCCTGCCAGCTTCTGCCTAAATTGCTCGTCATACCGCCACCACGCCAATCCGCCGTAGGTGCGGTATGCTTCCCATATCCCGTCCAGGTAGCAAAACAAAGCTTCGCATACCTCAGGGGACTTTCGTACTGTAATGCCTGCCAGGATACAAAAAGCGCGCAACCAAGTCCCAAAGGTCTTGGGAATCTTCCTATACCTCCGCTTTTTCTCTTCTTCCTCTTTCTTGGAGTCCTTTTTATCTTCCTCCTTCAGGTCAAGGAACTCCTCAAGAGGGAGAAGAGAAAAAATCTCCACATATTCTCCCTTCACCACTTTTTCCCTAACCTCTGACCTCAAATGCGCCCCCAAAGGGCCCGCGAATGACATGTAACCGCCCAGCCTCGCTACCTCTGAAATATCCCCTACCTGCGCAGTATTCTCACCTAACTCAACACCCAGCAAAGGCCCTGACATTTCCGCTGCCTGCGGAGTACTAGGGGGAGCCACTGTCGGGATTCCCTCCCCAGGACTACTGCTAACTACCCCCTTTTCCATCCCCCTGTCTGGTGCCCACACTTCACCCACCCCTGGTGTGGACCCGTGTTCATTCAATGAGTCTAACAGTAGCTGTAAGCCGTCCCTTAGCTTCTGCGTATGTGAAGTGCATTCTCTGGACTCACCAGTTGGGCCCCCAGCAGTCGGCAACTTCTGGGCCGTGTTCTCTGTCCGTCCTCCCTCCGAAATCCCTGTAGAAGCTGTGTTGGCTGCCTCCGCCGTTCCTGCAGCCGTAACTCGGTCCCTCGCCACAGGTGTCGACATCCTCGGGTTCCGTCCTGTAGCCCTGGAAGAAACACTAACCCCAGCCTGGGCCGGGTCGTGAGCGACTCCACTTGGTACCAGGTTCCGTACCACCTGCCTCCTGCCCTTTGATTGCCTCCCTGTACGCTCCCTGTCACTTTCCATCCTCTCCTCGGTATTATAACCCCTGACGGGAGCTTGGCCGTAAGAACGCCGTGGGGGGGTAGGTGTCTGACTTCGGTGACCCCCTGGGCTACCCCGATGACCTGACCGTGGGCTTGTTCCTCTTCGTCCTGCCAACTCCCCCTGTCCCTGCCGGGGAGACCTGCAGTACCGGGCCGACCGTCCCTGTGCTTCCTGACGATGCTGCTTCCTCCAATCTTCCCAACCCCTCCTGGGTGATGCGCCCCTAGATGTGGCCCTCTCAGACCTGTCTGCGTAGTACCTGTCGGACCGGACCTCCCTCCTATACGATTCTGACCTGCCTCCGCTGGATTGGGCCATGGATGAACCTCTGTCCTGGGACCTGCGCTCCCTTGCCACCGATTCCCTGCGACTGCACGGCTCACTATCCCTGCTAACCGAAACCCGATTCCTCTGATGCACTGCAAAACCTTCTTCTCTCACTGGGGACTGACTCCAAAGTAAAGGTGAGGAACTCCTGATAGGGCTCCTGGTTGTCCCTGCTCTAGGATTCAAACTGGGTCCCAGGGCCCCCCCCCGTCCAGCCTCTCTCTGTCCCGATGGGGGGGTGCCTGACTCTCCATCCTCATCGCTGTCCTCCACGATCCCTGGGTTAATTATACTGGGGCCTGCCTCAACCGGATCCCTAGGCCCGTTACCTCAGTTTCCTGGGTCTCCCACGCCATGCGGTCCGCATCTGCTCCCGGTAAGGCCGCAGCGCCGCCACGACCTCCGCGGCCTGCTGTCACAGCTCCACCTGTCTTCCGCGCTAGGCCCGAAGGCCCGGGTCTCGCCTCCTCTGCTTCCCCCGTCGCAGGCACCGTCCCCTTCACGGCCTGACACGGTCCTTTCTTCTGTGGGCGCTTCCGGCCCACCTGCAGCTCCGTCGCCGGGCTCCGTTTTCGCCTCCGCCGCCCTCCCGCTTCTGGACTCAGGCGTTGCGGAGGCCTTGTCTGCCGCACCGGGCGCGATGCTCCGTCTCCCGCCGCTGACATCTGCAATTCGGGCCCAAGTTGCTCCCGCAGCCAATCTGCTCCTCTGGTCCTCACAGCAGCACGGATCCCCTCCAGTAAGCCATCCAGATCAGACTCCATCATCAGATTATTGACAGGCGAAGATCAAACTGAACCTGCAAAACAAAAGACTAAAATCAAGGTAGGTGAATCTTTTAACAAAATGACTGATCCTTAAAATGGCTGCTATCCCTTATATAGGACCTAACTCCTCCCTGTTATAACACCAACCCACTTCCTTACCCTCAAGCCATTAACCCTTTCCTAACCCAGTCAATGCCCCCTCAGGTTGACTCTGCTGCCCCCCGGGGGCTCCCGGTCATCTGAATTCAAGCATTTGTTGCCAGTTACTAGCTCAGGCATTAACGAAATCAAAAACAAATGTCCTACTTACACATGCACAATAGATATTTTGAGGGACAAAAGGGACACAGAATTCCCTACCAATAAAAGAGGTGTAATCACTCGCCCATATTGCTCATCACCACGATGCACCTACTTCACTCTTTGGAGCAAAGAGATTCACAAGCATCTATCCAACCTCCCCGTAGTTGTATCTGGCAGCCATGCTGCAGCAGTACATCTGTCTGAAACAGATCTAGCATGGATGAAAGGTTCTTTAATGAACATATCACTATCTGCATCTCTCTCTTTCAGATTATCTTTCAGTTTTTGATCAAAACTGAACTGAGAAGTGAACTGCAAAATAAAAACTGTGTGTATGTCATGGTTTCTCACCTGTTTTAAATGACCTGCTCCTTTCCTAACTGTTTCCACTGTTACTCACACGGTTTCTATCAGCCCCTTTCCTAATCACTGAAGGCTATTTCAACGGCAAGTCTCATTAACTCCTTGCTCTTGTGTTTTTTCCACTTACCAAGTACAAGTCCTGTTATTCCTGTCTTTTACCTGGGTTGGCTGACATTGATCTCTGGTTTCCTGATTCTGCACCGCCTGAACACCATCTTTGGTTCCTGACCCCGGCTTGCCTCCTGGATCATATTTTTATATTTATTATTAATAAACAAGTGGTTTGCTTTTTGCTTTTCACTTGTCTCTCTCCTCTCACTAAAAGTGTGCAGGTGAGTTGAGGCGAGATGAACATAAATTGCTGTGGGACAAACCTGGTGAGATCCCACTGCTAAGCAAACTGACCAGGTTTGTCCCTGAACAATGTTTAGCTCACATAAACTCACCATTAAATGAACATCCCCCTTTGTTTCCCTCTCAACCCTCTACAAATCCCCCTTTATCACTCTCCCTTTTTCCCAAAATATTTTTTTACTAGTTACAGTTATATATATTTCCCTCCTGCATTCTGTCAGTCTAGAAATCTGGTTTCTCGAGCCTAACAGAACACTCCATGGGCCGTCCCACTTCTATCTTATACCTAACCTTATGCAAATGTGACAATTAGAGCCTGTCACCTCTACAGCAAATATGAATTCAAATAACAGTTTATAAAGATTCTGTCAGCCGATATTCAATACATAATCATTTCAGTCAAGATTCCTGCTGATAGTTATTTATATCTGGAAGTAAAATGTGCTCCTCATAATCATGTTTAATGCACCTCCTGTGTTTTTTTTAATAGGCCATATCACTTAAGATTCTTGGAATAGATTAAAGTGTTCCACATTAAGGCACAGTATGAAGGTAATGGTGAATTCTTTTTTTTACGTTAGATTAAATTAAATCCACGAATGCATTCATAAACATAACTTCTAGAAAAACATTAACAGTAAAATTGTTGATGGAAAATGTGTCTGTAAAAGTCCTTTCTTCGTGTTGTATATAGGTAGGCAGCCATTTATCAATCAGTACAATTAAGATTACAGGCTCGGGTATTAACATTTGTACAAAATAATGATATATTGATTTATATTGATAGACTTTTTTGGGTGCATTTAGCACAAATAAGGGGACAAATGAGGCAAGAAAAGGTCACACCGAGCTGGTAAAAAAACACCCAAAAAGTGTGAAAATATCAAACAAATACCTACATTCAGGTCTCAAGAGCAATTTGGGGATCTTCTTTCAAGGCTGCATGAATTGTTTAAACAATGCACATGAAAGGGGCAGTTCTGCCTACAGTGACCAAAAAAACATTTTACTCCAGGTGCTGCATCATGTAAAATAGAGAAAAAAGAAATTGATCTTTCTCATCAATTTTTTCCTCAACTCCACCCATCTCCTATAAATAAAGTGTAATAGTAGTATTGTTATTGTTTAATCAACAGTCCTCCCAATCCCTACAGATTCCTTACCTTTAAATATCTTGAATATCACTGAATTCAAAGACCATAGTGAAATTTTTTTCTCGAAACTATAGGGGAATTGTAATTAGTCTTAAAGTAATATTAAGTGAATATTATACGTATTCAATATATACAGAAAATAAGTTGACTGCAACTGGCACTTAAAAAAGTACTTTAATGTATAGACCAGGGGCGTCCAAGTTTTTTGTTTGCAGTGGGTCACCAGAAATGTATGTGTACATGGGCCGCATTCATTTTTCATCGAGAAAAAAGTAAACGACATCCACAGATTTCTGTGATACTTAGACACATACATAAACAGTCACACTTACATAGATACACACACAGTCAGACTAACACACACACAGACAAACTTACACACACAAATACATATTTAGGGATATAATTTATCTGAAGTAATAATACTCGTTTTTTTCTTCTTTAAGTATTTACAATATATTAAACTGTAGTTTTAACCCCTTAGTGTCTGATGGTTATGCTGCATTTGATGTGCCTTGAAGACCAGAATTCCATTATTTTTGTCATATGTTTACTGAACTGTGAATTTCTTTCTTTTGTGTTCAGTCCACCCACACAAATTATGTATCATTTTTTAAAGGACAGATCAGGCTTTCTCTGTAATGGTGCAAGCGAGCAAAAATCTGTAAATCGTCTCCCAAGTAGGTTACAACCTATAGGGCTGGCTATTTCAGCCTTTGCCCGTTCTCGCTGAGAGGGATCCCACACCTTTTTTTTTTGTCTTCATGAGTTATCAGGGTATGCCCAGACGTGGGTCCCTAGCTTGCTGCACCTAGAGGGATACCAACAGTACCACACTGACGAGGCCATTGAAGGCCGAAACGTACATCTGTGGTTGCTGTATTCTTCATGCAGAGGAAACCTGCCTGGCTATTTGGATCTGGACTGCCCTTATGGGTGGGACCAGTCTAATGTACTAATGGAGAGGTTTCCTCTGGAATGGTGCAAGCGAGCAAAAAAACAGTGATTCCTCTCCCGAGTAGGTTACAACCTATAGGGCTGGCTATTTACACACACACAGAGTCAAACTAACATACACAAAGACACAGAGCCACACTTACATACACACAGACACAGAGTCACACTTACATACACACAGACAGAGAGTCACACTTGCATAAACACATTAGAGAGTCACACATTAGAGAGTCACACTTGCACACAAAGCAGAGAGGGTCACACTTATATACACACAGACAGACTAACACTTACATACCCACAGATAGAGTCACACTTACACACACACACAGACAGACAGAGTCACACTTAAACACACACAAACACAGAATCACACTTACACACTTACACACACACACACACACACACACACACACACAGAAAGAGATACATACACAGAGAGACATACTTTTTTTTTACCAGGGCTGTGGGCTTCAGATGGGACTGTTACTCCACGCAACTTTCCTGTTGAAGTGGTGTTTTTTTTCTTTCCTCCCTCTGACCCATGCACATGATATTACATGCAAGGTAGCGGAGGGATTATGTGCCCTTCAAGATCTGCAGTGTTCTGTCTGGGAATGCTGCATCTAGTTACATGTGCGGTTAGAGGTGAGGTTAACGCTGCAACTCTCACTCGGGCCGTACCACCATTTTCCGCAGGCTGCATGTTGGATGCCCTCGGTATAGATTACAATATTGCTATACATTCCTTTTAATTCTCCTTGTATATATATTTACAAATAACAAAACTGGTCTGGGAAAATGTTAATGCAGGGACTTTAAAATGAGTATCAAGATAAACTGAATTATACTTCAACACACTAGTTTACATTCCTCTATATTAAGTAGCTCCTAAAACAAACTCAACAGAAACAAATGGGTCTATTCACTAAAATTCTAGACTGGAGATCAGTAATAGATCTAATCTCGACCTCCAAACTCTGAAAGACTCACCCACCTTTCGAATGCCTCATCCCAACCTAGCAAAATGGTATTCACTACCAGCTTTTTCAAGGTCGAAATGAGGTGAGAGATGGTCAAACTTGACCTCCGAGGTCGAGTTTGACTTTGAAAATAAGAAACTGCTAGTTGCCTCCCATTATGAAAGGCAAATTGCAATAAGGTTTTTATTCAAAGTCCAATTTGCCCTCAAGGCCAACATGTGGCCCCAGGAGGCCACAAAAAAAGGTGCCTTTTAAAAAAAATAGGGATTGCAGGCTTATATAAACATAGGATAATTGAGGAGGAAGCAGAGGTGATCCTGGAAAGGTTAAATTAGAACATCAGGTAACATAGGAGGGTGCAAAACCATCTACATTGCATGAAAAAACAGGGCTGAAAGTGAGCTGGGGGAGTGAGTGGGAGAGAGAGATGGCTTGGACAAGTGAGAGTGGGAGAGAGAGAGATGGCTTGGATGAGTGAGAGTGGGAGAGAGAGATGGCTTGGAGTAGAGAGAGTGGGACAGAGATGGCTTGAAGGAGTGAGAGTGGGAGAGAGAGATGGCTTGGAGGAGTGGGAATGGGAGGGACAGATGGCTTGGAGGAGTGAGAGTGGGAGAGAGAGATGGCTTGGAGGAGTGAAAGTGTGAGAGAAAGATGGCTTGGAGGAGTGGGAATAGGAGAGAAAGATGGCATGGAGAAGTGAGAGTGGGAGAGAGAGATGACAGAGCAGTGAGAGTGAGAGAGAGCTGGCTTGGAGGAGTGAGAGTGGGAGAGAGATGGCTTGGAGGAGTGGAAATGGGAGAGAGATATGGCATGGAGGAGTGAAAGTGGAAGAGAGATATGGCATGGAGGAGTGATAGTGGGAGAGAGATGGCTTGGTGGAGTGGAAATGGGAGAAAGAGATGGCTTGGAGGAATGGGAATGAGAGAGACCGATGGCTTGGAGGAGTGAGAGTAGGAGAGGGTGCAGGACTGGTGAGAGAGATGTCTTGGAAGAGTGAGAGTTTGAGAGAGAGAGATGGTTTAGAGGAGTGAGAGTGGGAGAGATAGATGGCTTGGAGGAGTGAGAGTGGGAGAGAGTGCTGGACTGGGGAAGAGAGATGACTTGGAGGAGTGTTGGTGGGAGAGATAGAGTGCAGGGCTGAGGGAAAGAGATAGCTTGGAGGAGAGGGAGTGAGTCTAGACTGGGAGAGAGAGTTGGCTTGGAGGAGTGAGCATGGGAGAAAGTGCAGGGTTGGGAGAGAGAGGGGGGCTTGGAGGAGGGAGAGTGTGTTACAGAGCTGGTCTGGGAAAGTGCTGACTTTCATTCTAAATTCTGGTTTCAAGAGAGAGAGAGCAGCATCTTGGTGCTCTGGTAAGACTTGGGTGTGCGATGCAAGGAATGTGGAGGCAATAGTGAAAGAAGGGCAGAAGAAATGGAATCAAGGAGGCAGATGAAGGATATAACAACAAGGAATGTATTTTCCTTGTGAGCTCAATCTGCATGCCTTGGTAAGTTCTGGGTGCTTGGGAAAGTCCTGTGAGTGCAATCTGAGTGATGCGCAAGTCCTGGGGCAAGTCCTGTCAATGCAATCTGGGTGCTTGAGTAAGTCCTGGGTGCTGGGACAAGTCATGTGAGTGCAATCTGGGTGCTGAGGTTTGTCAATATATCCACCCAGTATGTACACAAGGTTATGCCTCACACACTGCCCTAGTATATACCCTTGCACAGGATAATTCATGTAACCTTGTGCATATACTGGGGACTATATATTGCCCTGTGCATGAGGTATATATCAGGGCAGTATGTGAGATATGAAGTTGTATAAATAGTAAGGACATATATTGCCCTGTACAGGAATATATATCAGTCTTATCTATAAATAATACACTTATTCAAATGTGCTAATAACGTTATGCCATGGGGCTGGTATAATGATACAATGCTATATGGATGGTATTCAATCTTTTTCCAGGGCTGTTTTTTGTTCCCAGTTCAGCACTGACTGGGGGTTACTATTACACCCCCAATCCCCTAGCATATTAACAGGGGAATTGTAATGGGGAATCGGCTATGTGTCCCTGGCTTGCTGCACCTAGAGGGACATCAGCTATACCACACTGATGAGGCTGATCTAGGCCCGAAAGAGGGACAGGGGAATTTGGGTTTGAAATAGGTACGGTCTGTCCTAAATAGGAACACTGCAGAGGTGTGTGGTAATTTATTTAAGGCATTTGGATTTTGCTCCCACTTTAACTGAATGACTCCTTATTAATGATTATTAATGATGATCATTATTACTAATGCTGTTGTGCTGAAAGATCACCTTATCTCGAGCAACTTTAAATGTGTATTTTCATTAAACTTTTGGCTCCTGTTAGTTTTTTTGAGTTCAGAATACCCTTAATAAATGGACAGTTTTTTTTTTCATTAAATGAGGAGTAATTCTGATCATAAGGCAGGGCCATTAATAACATTTGAAATGAAACAGGATCGTATTCAATACAGTGGCAAATCGACACATCACTAAGTATCATGAGACAAAACCCATTTTGGGCCATTTGTCATGAATTAGAAGATTGGAAATATATTAACATGTCATTCACCCCAAACCGCAAGAAAACGTTTTTCTTTTTCAATGCATTAATTTACATTTTTGGAATCAATTTTGTAGATTGTGCCTCGAGTGTAATGCTTTTTTTTTTCTTTTCTTTATCATGGAGATGTGAAGTAAGCACATTCCCTATCAAAGTACAGCTTACTATTTAACATATTTAGATATGATCTTTAATGATCTGACCTCTCCAAGGCAGTTCAAAATGATGTGACATAAAAAAGAATAATTCAACCCAAACTACTTACCATTATTTGAATTTCAAAACGGGCCACTCTAGCGGAGTTCCGAATAGAAAAGAAAAGTGGGAAAAAAAACTTAAGTATTCACATTTTACAGATTTATTGCTGTTATCCCTGAACCGAGTGTCGCGGCCTGCACTAATATTTGGTTTAATTCAACATTACAGCTGCATTGCTATATAAATCACTGCGACTCAAGAATTGTATCTTTCTAGTTTACAGGGGCAATTTCATCGGCAGTATCTGAAGAATATTTTTAGATACGCTCTGCATCATGCAAAGAAAAATATCTGTCTTATCACTTTTTTTCCTAAACACTTCTTTTACAAAATACAAATAAATTGAAACAGAATTTTTGCTGTCACTACAGCAATGGCTCTGCCTATTACATTACATTCACATTTATGTAGTACTAACAATTTACTTAGCACTAGGTACAGAGCATAGAGAGGGAGTACATACTAAGTTAGACATACTAGAAAATACTGGTACATGAGGCAGAGAGCCATGCTGGCAAGCTTACAATCTAGAGGGAATGGGGTCCATGAGACACATAAGGGAGTGAAGAGGTCAGAGGGAAGGTAGTGGTAGTAACAGTAGTGGGATGATGGTTGGCACTAGGTGGGTTTGGCAAAAGATTAACTGACTAGTCACTAACAGGGATTGAGGACAGCGAGAGCTAGGTGTGATTAGCTAAAGGTAAAGTAAACTTTTAAACTAATTTGAGCGACTTTATAAAGTTTGAAAAGGAAGGAGAGAGCTGGATGCTCTGCGTAAGGGAATTCCAGAGAGAGAGGGGGCAGCTCGGGCAAAAACTTGGAGGCCCAAGTGGGAAGAGATGATGAGGTTGGAGGAGAGAAACAGCCCATTTGAGGAGCGCATTTCTTTTTCTCCAAGCAATCCTTATTGCATGATACTGAATTTAAAGGCCCTGAAGGACTGTCAATTGTTTGAAAGAGATAGAAGGGGAGAAAAAAATTAAGGGCCTCAAAAAGAGAGCTAAAGGGCATAGATGATGTTGTAAAGGGTGATGAGAGAGATGCGGATGTCAGTCATAGTATATAAAAATAGTATTTTATAATTGTTATCAAACATTTTCTGATTTTGGGTGTGCCTTACCAACTTTGCACCTTTACGGTGATTTTTTTTACTGTTATAAGTTAACATAACATACAGACAACAAACAAATCCCCTGGTGTTACACAAAATTCTTATGCGTTTTACCCTATTTTTCACCACATTGGGAGTGCATACGCCTTTGTTCGCTACTTTCTTCCTCATACTAGGGGCACTACATTTTTCACTTGTGCTTTTAATGAAGAAGCACAAGTGAAAAATGTAGTGACCCTAGAATGAGGAAAAAAAATTGTTACCCTTTAACTTTGAAATTCCCATTGTGATGCTTTGGGCAAGGTTCTGCTGGGAAACCTTGGGTCCTGCCATTCATGTGGATGTTACTTTGTTGCAGACCACATACATCATTACATAGAAACTGTATTCTCTGATGGCATTGGCCTCTTTCAGCAGGATAGTATACCCTGCTACAAAGCAAAAAAGGTTCAGGAATGGTTTGAGGATCACAACAACAAGTTCAAGGTGTTGACATGGCCTCCAGATCTTAATCAAATCGAGCATCTATGGGATGTGCTGGACAAACAAGTCCAATCCATGGAGCCCCACTTCACAACTTACAGGACTTAAAGGATCTGCTGCTAAGATCTCGGTGCCATATACCAAAGTACAACTTCAGAGGACTAGTGGAATCCATGCCTTGACGGGTCATTGCTCTTTTGGAAGCACAAGGAGACCAACACAATATAGGTATATGGTCGTAATGTTATGGCTGATCGGTGTATATTGGAAATGGATAGAGAATGCTAGTTGAAGGAAATCTGATGTCTCATGGGTTTCTCCTCTCTGAAAATAGTGTGGACAACCGTGCTAATTTATAGTTCTCTTGTAATTTTACATTGAAAATAATCCCATAGGGGCCTCTATATTCAGTGACATCCAACAAGGATGGATAGGAGAGATAAGCAATTATTTTATATGCAGGAGATTTGTTTATTTTTCTTTACTTTATATGACACAGGACTTATTTAAAAATAAAACAAACTGTCCACTGTTAGTGGAGCTGACCCTTTAACCCCTTCTCGACAAAGGATGTGTCAGGAACGTCCAAGCCGGCAACTCTGTTGGAATGAGCGGTTCTCACAATCAACGATCATGAAAACCGCTCTGACGGTGCTGCTCTATTGCCTCGATGTCGGCTCTGGGGTACCCATGATCGCTCCATGGATAAATTCACTTCCAACGCTCTGAATCTGTTGCTTGACTGACCCTAGAGGCAGTCAGCAGCATTGCAATGGGGAAAAAAATACTTAATTAGCTAAAATCTAGGTTTAGGGTTAGAATATTTGTTAGTGTTACAATTAAATTAGGGTTAACATAAGGGCTAGGGTAACAATTAAATTAAAATTAAAATATATTAAGGGTTAGAATTGGGGTTTAATTTAGGGTTCGGGTTGGGGTCAAAAGGTCAATGTAGGAAATAACCTTTTGTAGTAAATTATAAGATATGATGAAAATAATGGTCTCTAATGAAAGCTCTTCTTATGATAATAAAAACTACATATAATTTGTGTGGGTACATTATGTGAGAAAGAAGAAAATTACAGCTAAACACAAACACCCCAGAAATGTAAAAACAGCCCTTGTAACCAAGGGAAAGTCAGTGTCAAAAGGTCTTGTCACTAAGGGGTTAATGAGCACCAGGATTCTCTTCAGACCGAACATAACTTATGTCTAACGCATTTCACTATTGTCACAGGTCCTTTTTAAAAGGTTGTTGCCAAAGGAATAGTCAAAATACTCTTGCATATTATACTAGTAAAGCTGGTGAGAAAATCCACATAACTTTCACTCAACTTTATATTAATGTTCTTTTTTTGTCAACAATGTGTTCCTTTTCATAGACATTGACATATGGTATGCACATACTCATATATTTTAATTTGATTATATATTTGTTTTATAGTTCTACTTAAAAAACGCTAAAAAATATGTTTTGAATGAAATATGTTGTGTTTAAGATTTTATCATAAGGCTTTAGGTTATTATTGCAAAATGTAACTCTGGAGAACGTGGACAGACAGTATATTTCCCCGTGCTGCAAATCCTACCTCTCAAGCAAGGAGTACAAACATTTAACACCCATGGGCACGAAATTATTTAGCATCAGAAATAACACGGCTATGTCAAGTAGCATGCAAAGCTAAGCTTGATTTAAAACTGCTGCTAGTAAGACTCGAAGGTTACATAAACAAAGGCAATCTGTTGTAATGCACTGTGGTTTCACATAAAACACTTAAGTGCTGATTAGCAACTTTCAAATAACTGAAGCCATTTCACTCAAAAAACCTTTCAAATATATCTTAAATTCTATATCTTAAATTAAACCAAGGGGCAAAATTGTCAGCCAGCCCTTTTTATCCTATCTGGCAGGTTTTTTTTAATGTTTAAATGCTCAAACTTTATGATAACTCTTTTTGCTGTTTATTTGTTTGTTACAGAGATTGTATAAAACTCTGGTGTTATATAATTATTCTGTGTTGTGTTTTTTTTTTTTTATTCTGTAATTCTTTAATCCCAAAGACTTTTAGTAAAATGAAATTATCTGCCTTTTGTTAGAATCTATTTGGTATTAATCGCTGTGTGAGATAGCGTGGGACCCCCACATAACCCAGAAACACAATACTGTGATTCATTTCTTTTTTGAATAATTTTTGTTTAAAAACCTGGTGCACCACTTTATAGCCTATATACTTGGCCTCTGTGACAAACTATATCAATATTAGTTTTGCTACCAATGATATTTAAAGGGGCAGTTCCACAATGTATGAGAAATGTATTTTTGCATAAGTACTATATAGAGGCAGGAACCAACTTTATTCATGGCAGACATCTAATGGGATCGGCGACTGACCATTTAATAATGTTCTATGGACCTTCACAGACACTCGTACTGTAACATGTAAAGAAAAAGGATTAAAGCACAGGTGAACTATAATATGTATTAACCCCTTTATGACTGGACTGTTTGCCAATCTTCCACACAAATGATATATTGTTTTATTTAATGGTATTAAAGAATTATTTTATTTATGAGTTATTTTTAGGAACAGACTGGCAAGGCAGAATCCATATTGTCTCAGACTCCATCTTGTCCCATCTTGTCACAGTATAACTACTTTCTGCTTCACAAATCTCTCTCATTCTGCAAATTCTTTCTTTGCATCTTATACATACATAGTTGATGATGATAACATGAAATTATAATATTAGGGCGGACTTCGATAATTCATTTTTATAATACAAGGTGTATCCTAACTACTTAATTGATTTGATGATGTGTCATCATGTAATAGATCACCCCAAAACACAGCTTTCAGGATCTATCTGACTTGCGCTCTCTGTGTGCATACCTTCTTTAGATACCAGTATTTGGATTATATTATTTAAAATAATAATAAAATATGTTGGAAAATTAAAAGAAAAAATGATTTTCCAACTTTTACTTGAAACATCTTTTTGCTCATCAACAACAGCTAATAGATTCAAATATTTGACCTGCGTTTAGGAGAAACTAATGTATCTAGGTTTCTTTTTCTCAGGAAAAATAAAAAGTAGATTAAAAGAACAAAAAATGTATATACTAACCTAAAACACCCTCCAGGGGTGCCTTTGGCACTTTTATACAGGAATGGAATGAGAGGTAGTTTCCAAAGTAGAAAAATTGAGGAGAGAACATGGGCGAAAAAACATTGCACAAAGCTGCACAGATGGTATACAAAAGATGATTTAGTGTTAAAATGACACTCACAAATTAAATTGCAAAAAGAGACCAGCTCACTTTGCAACAAAAGTGTTTAAAACATTGCTCTTTTACCAACACAGCATCCCAGAAGAACACAATGGAGTAGCAAGTGTTTTCCAACTGCAAAAACAGATCAATCAATATATAGGAAATTTCCAGCCCTGCGTGTTTCATTGAAGAGATTTCAACTTCCTCAGGGGACATGTGAACAGAAAAAAACTCCTGGTACGTCATGTGTAGCCAATGGGTTTCATGTATTATATCTTATATGTAAGAATTTGTAACTTTCCCCTCTCTTAAAATATGTACAAAATACAGAAAATAAGCTAAGTTGAACTGATCCTTCAAAGCTGACATACATATGACATACATTCCAACTTCTGGTGTCAGTCGGACATCTGTTAATAAAGCTCAGTGAACAAGATCTTATATTTCAGCCTGAAAGTCTGACAAACCAATAAGGGAGCACCTCCAGAGATGGAGTCAGTAGGTCTCCTAATGCTTTGTTCCTCCCCTTCTTAAATGTATATTTTCTGAATGAAACATGATAAAAGGGGGTAAAGAATAAATGGCACTATGCATGACTATCTTTTATCCACACCCATTGATGTGGCGCCAAACACTGTTCTCAATGCAGCTAAACTGTATGCATTATAGGAAACCCAGTCATGCATGGTTTACTACTGTAGTTACAACATAATTATAGCTACATCACTTCCCCATGTGAAAAGCTTGTTGTAGGATGTATTGCTCTCCAGGCAAATACCCAGTATGCAGTACAGAACATCCAGTATTGGTTGTTTCACCAATGTAGTAAAAACATGAGTTATAGTTACATCATGTTCCCATATCAGAACAAGCTTATTGTAGCATTTGCAGAAATATACATAAACATTTTGATACATTGATATAATATTTCAGATTACACTGCTGTTCATGAGCACATTTGATAAGCTGTGTGACTTGTTGGCACTAACTCTTAAAAGCACTTCCTGCAAATGCTGTGAGCTGGAAACCATTGTATGTCACAGCAGGAAGTGACAAGTGCAGACAAAGCAGACTTCCTCAGGCTGATGAAAACTTGTAATGTGTTTTTTTTTCCCCCCAAATTCCTTCAGCTTTTTCAGCACAATGTTATTTTAAATAACATGGCCTTATTTTAGACTTTGTATTTGATTTTTAAAAACATTCTCGTCTTCTATTAAACAGTTACAGCCGTCAGTGAATATGTGCACACAGATACTTCTTATAGAGCACTATTTGCCAACAACAGTTGGAACAGAAACATTCTATCTGAGCTATCAATGCCTAATTTTTTAAAATTCACTTCTACTTCCTCTTTTAGTCAATAACCCCTTTAGTACACTCCTATCAGTCATATACTGCCACACCTGCAAACATAGGTAAACAAGTCTGCACAATGTCTCAAGCATTTCGCACCTGTGCAGGGAGCTTAATCATAGGCCTATGAGCCAAATGCTCTGAAAAAGACCCCTCGTATTGTATTCAAGGTCGTCTTATAGTCTGACCTCAAATCGAGGTCAGACTAGAAGACTGGGATCCAGGTCCCACACAGAGCTGCAGGGGACCTGGATCCCCCTCGTTAACAGCCGGTGGATGTCTGCGCTATACACGCAGACATCCTCTGCTGCTGCCCGGCACGTCCGTCGGGACTTCTATGATGAAGCTGGGACCTTCAGTGGCATATTGCGCAGACATCCTCCGCCTGCCCCCACCAGGGAAGTTTGGGCAGCCGGGGCACATAATAGACGGAAGTGTCGGGCAACATGGAAGATGAAAAAGGAAGGGTTGGAGAGAAGGAGAGAAAAAGGCAAGGGAGGGGGCAGAGAAAGAGGCAAGGGACATGGAAGATGAAAAAGGAAGGGTTGGAGAGAAGGAGAGAAAAAGGCAAGGGAGGGGGCAGAGAAAGAGGCAAGGGAATGGGGAGAAAAAGAGAGAAAGAGGCCAGGGAGAGGGGAGGGGGAGGAGAGAAAGGGGCAAAGGAGAGAAAGAGGCAAGGAAGGTGGGGGGGAGAGAGAGTGGCAATGGAGTGGGGAGAGAGAAACACCGTTAGGGGAGAACGAGTCAGTGTTGGGGGTAAGGGAGGGGGGAGAGCCAGCACTGGCACATAAAAGGAAATAAAAACACAAAATGCATATTTTCATACCATAATTTTTTATTAAAGATGAAAAAGCAATTTACATGTGAATATATACACAAGTTAAACTATTTCCTATAGGGTAGTCTTATATTCAGGTTTTTAGTTTTTTTCCTAAAGGGATATTCAAAGTTTGGGGGGTCGTCTTGTAATCAGGGTCATCTTATAATCGAGCAAATACGGTAGATCACAGTGCATTGCATTGTCACCACTGCATTGCATTGGGAGCCCTTACATGAACAGGCATTGTCAAGAAGGGATTAAAAAGAAAATAGAATCAGCAAATAAAACAGTTTCAAAACAGTGGCATTTATCCTTCTATGATAAGAAATGAAAAAGTAAAAAAAGTAAAGTTCTTATTAAATTTTTTTTCAGTTTGTTCCTGAATCTTTGATGGCTCTTTAATGCATTTAGAAGCAGTCAGACCAATTGATTTATTAGGGGAAAGTGGTCGTCTGTAGCCTGACATGACATTGCTAACTGACAAACGTCTGTACCAGCAATAATTGTAGAGTAGGAATGTACTAAAGCACAACATGGAACAGTAGAATTGTCAGATACATTTACCAATATCCCTCATCTCTATTATACTCTGTTAGAAGGTCATTACATTCTTCGTCACATAACCTGCATGCTCTTATCTGCCATACTTTATTGACTAAGTTCAATCTGAGTGCTAACTCTGTTTTACGCATCTGTTTAGACAACTCCCACTTCCATTTTAGTAAAAAGATTCATATAAAGTGTATTTAAAGTGCAGGTTTAATGCAAATTAAATAGATAAGTTGATTGCTGAGATAGAACAGGTTTGACTTATCTTGTGTATAAATAACATGTCAGGGTTCTCTGTTAACTCTTTGCTATACTCACAACTGTCCTTCCTTCCTAGACACATTTTGTGCCATCACCCCATGGCCAATCAAGTGTATGGCATGCTCTGTTAGTTAGCCACTATGAGTGACACTGCTACTTCATATGTGAAGAAGCACACACACTACCAGCGTCCTGTGTGTTGCTGGTGGGGCATTGGGAGGTATATTTCAATTCCAATAAAGAAAGAGACAACTGGCTGGCAAGTTCCTACAGGTCATAGTTCTACCCTTTGGCTGTTTCCAAATAATGATAAAAAATGCTTGCATGGAGGGACTGACAACAGAAGCAATCTAACTAAATATTTTTTTTTCCCTTCACTTACAATGTTGAATCCTTCCCTCCAGTTCATTGTATCCCCTCACTCAACATTCACTGCTAACCAGCACTTTACCTCCTCTATACCCTTACTGCCCCATCATACAATGAATGAGGTCATCTTAGGATGTGACAACATTCCTGGTTCACTCCAAATTCTGCTGATAACATCTGCATGTCAAAGCAGAAATCAAGTGAACCACATTCAAAGTATGACTGACCAACAACTCCATCTGTGTACTTTATATAACTGGAGCCACACTCACTGTGTCCATTTGTGTTATTCAGAAGGTCTATCGAATAAAATGGCACTAACATGAGCAATTCTTCTAGAATTTATGCTACAATTATATAATGTTCCGCAGTAAAAAAAAGTATATACATGTATTCCTTTTACACATAAACTGAACACAAGGCATCATTTTTTCCTTACTTGAGCCCATGTGTCAAGTGGTGTTGATCTACTGCAAGCCTGGCTCAACAAATGCTAAAAGATAAGATGCAGGATCGCAATAAATTAACTAAACATCAAACACAAGCTGGGGACAGATAAGATGCAGGACTCAACAAACAAAGCGGAAAACTAAGGTCAGAGAAAGCAGACAATGAATCAGCAAACAACAAACACAACCATAAAAGTAAGCAGGTAGGACATCATGTACAGCAGGGCCTGTTAAAGAAATGACCTCATTAAAAGCTCAGCGCATCTAAAATACTTTTGTAGTATTCCCTGTTTGATTAATCCAAGACATCTGGCACTGCACAACATAGCCAAAAAAGAGAGAGAGAGAGCATACTTTAAAAATGTATGTGATAACAAAGACTCTTTGAATTAAATTGTTTACTGGCAAAATGTTTTGCAGGAGAACAGAGCTTGACAAATCCCAGGAGCCAGGAAGCTCCTAAAATTATACACCTCTCTTAAAGGACAACTGTAGGCAACAAAATTGACAATGTTGTATTGGAAGTTTGTATAAAGTGAAGATGATTTAAACAGAATTACTTTAATGTAAGAATACAAAAAAGTATGTTGTTGAGTCCTCGTTGCATCATTTATTTCTATCACAAGGCCTGCATATTGTATAGTATCTAAAGTCAGATCTTCATTTATTGTGGGTCCCATGAGGAACTATCTGACCCAAGATTCTAAACAACTGTGATATAGATAAGTAGTCCATATTATGCCCAAAAAACACTATATCATTTGTATGAGTACAGTAAATGAGAAAGAGGAAAATTACAGCTAAACATAAAAACCACAGAAGTGTAGAAACAATGTTACAACATTTCTAAAAAAAATCTGGTCACAAAGGTTTTAAAGAAAGTATATAAAAACTATGTACACTTAATGCAAACGTTCAAGTAAACATAAGTTCATTTTTTGCTACAACTGTCCTCCATCCTTTTTGACTGGTTTACAAGAAATTTTGTGGTTGAGCCATTTCTTGGCTCCTGAAAATAACTAAGCTGCCTCCCAATTTTGGTCTATGTGGTATCTAAAGTCTAGGAATATTTGTCAGTATGGGAGAACTGTCTATTCAATTATTAATATTCTGTATATACATGGATTAAAGCAGAATGTCATGTAAGATTTAGAACATAAAACTGTTTTCTGTAGTAAGCAAAATAGATAACAACCTGAGAGCTTAAAATGAGGGAGAAGGGATTAGGTGGTGCTACATTGCACCAAACAGTATATTTAATTAATTCCAGTCAAATGTGCCATACGTCAGGACGAAATCTTAAATTGTGTATCTGCTATATATACAGTTCTAAAATAAAAAATAAATCCTAATTTTGTGGTTAACATTGCATTTAAATTAATATAGATCTGCACTGCTGGCAAAATATAATAAACTGTACTGCAGTAACATTAAATGTTAAATGAAGGAATACTTCTTTCAGTCATGTAAGGTCAATTATTGACCTGTAATGCAAGAGACACTTGCTGTAAAAGTAATTTATTCTCTCTTCCTTTCAACAATCTATATTACAATATAATTAACTCAGTTCACCTCACTACCTATGAAAAAATATAAAAAATTAAGCTGTAGTGGAGCTTTCCATGTGACATGGGTAATATAGTCTATTTTTTTTAATATGTTTTAGTTATTTAAGCATAAAAACTACAGTAACATAGGAAATCGTGATATTACATTACATCAGATAGATAGTAGAACAATCGTACATTGCATTGAAGTATTCGTTTCATTGTGCATTTAAATTGCTAATTTGGTGAATTCTTATGTTATACAGAGTGATATTTCGAATAGCGTATGTCATGACAGTGAATAGTAAAACATTATTTTTTCCTAAGGAACTTGAAGGAAAAAGTTTTGAAAGAGGAGAAAGGAAGATAAAAGTTGGGTGAAGGGTGGGGGTGGGATGCAATATCTCATGTGGCCATTCATGTAGGTAAATATAGCATATATTTGTTTCATATTATTATTATTGTTATTATTATTATGCATATTTCTGTAAAGCTTGAGAGCATGCTTCCCTTGTCAATAATTAATTTCAGTAAAACCATTGTTTAGTTTGTTGTTCCCCTCTCCCTTAGGATAGGATAATGTCCTCTGATTTGTCCGCTATATTTGTTCAAACATGGACATCTACTCTTTATATGTGGGTGCCAATTGTTTTATCCGGTGTGTAGGTATTAGAAGCTTGGCTGCATTTGCCATGTCAGGCAGCAGGTCTTTCAAATATTGTAGGTGATTATTCTAATATACAACCTGTTGTATGTCACTCGTGGCCTTCAAGACAGTATGTTTTTGTTTCGTTGACTGTATCATGACTATGGTTTTGCCGGGGCTTCTTATGGAGCTTTACTTACTTTCTATATTCTATGGTAGTCTGGCTGGTTTTATCTGTTTTTGGTTGCAGGTGTGCCAGGGCTTTGTGCAAGAAGGTTCGAAGGGCAGTGGGCCCAATGTCCTCTGTCACTCCATTTTGATGATGAGTTGTCATCACGAGTTTGATGATGAGTTGTCTTGATTTGCCATCCAAGGCCATCGACTGTTTGCTGATATGTAGAGTTAGTTGTTTGACCTCCTCCACTACATCTGTCTGTTCTGTCTGGAGATGCTCCACAGGGTTTTCCAGTGCAATAACTTTGTTTGTAAACCTGGTCACGTCTGCGTAGATACTTGCTAGTTCTGCTCTAGCATTTAGTAGCCGAGTCTTGGTTAATTGGTCTGTGAACATGTGCTTCTTTGTGCGTGGGGTATCATCAGAGTAGTCCTTTGATTCCAGCTGCAAGTACAGTGTGAATGTCGATGCTTAATTCAAGGTAGGCCCCAAAGGCCTTGTCAGGTGTGGCTCTATATCCAGTCTTCTCATCTTGTGAGTCATTTCAGGTCTCTTATTTCTCTGACCCATGCCTGAGCAGGCTTTCTTACACACAAGTCAAGCAGATTTGCAGGGAAATTAGTTCAAAATATCCATTATTAACCACTTGACAACAGAGTTCTAGTAAAACATGTCTGATAGCTGCCTTTGTTTGTAACACTAATGTTAATTTTATTGATTTTTGTGGTTGTCAACCAGGTTGTAGAGTTACTCTGCCTTGTGATGTATGGAGAGGTTAAGAACTTTTGATTTGCTCATATTGGTTTTAATGTTAGATTATTCCTTCAGTTCTTTGATCACATTTGGTAATGTTATAGTGGGCATATAAAAATGTAAAAAAAAATTCTAGGAGCTCACCCATGAGTAGTGTTGAGCGAACCCGAACTGCACAGTTCGGGTTCGTACCGAACTTCACGGTTTTTGGACCCCGGACCCGAACACGGACATTTCACTGTATGTTCGGGTTGGAGTTCGGGGTTCGGCGATTTAATGGCGCATTTTGAAAGGCTGCAGGGCAGCCAATCAACAAGCGTTTGACTCGTTTGCCCTTAGAAGCCATCACAGCCATGCCTACTAATGGCATGGCTGTGATTGGCCAGTGCAGCATGTGACCCAGCCTCTATATATAAGCTGGAGTCACGTACACACACATCACATGAGCTCTTCTTAGTGTAGGGAGAGGATGCTGCAGCTGTGAGGGACAGATTAAAAAAAAAATTCTGGTGTTGAATCTGCAAACTACAGCGATTATTCAAACTTCAGAGATTATTCAAATTACAGTGATTATTTTAGTGGATGCTATACTACATATTTGTATCCTGCCCTGAGCCCAGTGCCACAGCAAGTGCAGTGCACTTGCAACTGCATGTGTACCAGGCACATGACTTTAATCCTGTTCTGTTAGCTCAGTGGGCAACATCTAGGCATTTTTAAATACTGCAATTTGTTGGTGTTAAATATTACACTTGCGTCCTGCACTTCATATCTGAGAGTCAAATAGAACCGTCAAATACTGTGCTTACAGCGCACTTTGAAAAATTCTAATTGTTTTGGGTGCTAAATAGTACATTTGCGTCTTGCAGTGCACTTCATATCTGAGAGTCAAATAGAACAGTCCAATACTGTTCTTACAGTGCACTTTGAAAAATTCTAATTGTTTTGGGTGCTAAATACTACATTTGCATCTTGCGGTGCACTTCATATCTGAGAGTCAAATAGAACAGTGAAATACTGGGGTTCAAGTGCACTTTGAAAAATTCTAATTGTTTTGTGTGCTAAAAGTACATTTGCATCTTGCAGTGCACTTCACATCTGAGAGTCAAATAGAACAGCGAAATACTGTGGTTACAGTGCACTTTGAAAAATTCTAATTGTTTTGGGTGCTAAATAGTACATTTGCGTCTTGTGGTGCACTTCATATCTGAGAGTCTGATAGAACAGTCCAATACTGTGCTTACAGCGCACTTTGAAAAATTCTAATTGTTTTGGGTGCTAAATAGTACATTTGCATCTTGCGGTGCACTTCATATCTGATAGTCAAATAGAACAGTCAAATACTGTGCTTACAGTGCACTTTGAAAAATTCTAATTGTTTTGGGTGCTAAATAGTACATTTGCTTCTTGCGGTGCACTTCATATCTGAGAGTCAAATAGAACAGTGAAATACTGTGGTTACAGTGCACTTTTTAAAATTCTAGTTGTTTTGGGTGCTAAATAGTACATTTACATCTTGCAGTGCATTTCTTGCAGTCCAATAAACAAAAAAAACGTTTTTGTCTGAAAGTGTGTTTAGCACGGCAGGGGGCGTTATCACAGAGAAGCGCAGCCGTCTGTCCACAGCTTACGTTTATTAAGATGAACCAGGCATGGATCCCACCAGACTTGTCTGTACCTTGTGCAGAATAGACATTTATACCGGCCTCACCCAGTCATTGTTATACTCAAGTGCACTTATTCTTTGTTTTCTGTTGTTATATGTCCCAATATTTTGGGGGCTACCCCAATTAAAAAAAAAAACAAAAACAAATAAAAAACATTGTTGGCTACCTCCTCCTCCTCCTCCAGCGCCGCTTCCACCTACACCGCCATGGTCACTGCCTCCTCAACCAATGGGTCACTAAGTATAAACTGAAAGAGAATACCCTGCACTCCAACCCTCTCTCAAATGGATAATTCTGTTGATCCTCCTGGCAGCCATGCTTTAGATTTAGATTTATGTTCTTCCAAAGCTAAAATCAAAGATTCCATCTAGTGCTATTTTATGGCTCAGCTGTATTTGTAATTTGTGTGTATTTTATGTTATTTTATGTTATTTTAAGTTATTTCCCTATCCACATTTGCTTGCAGGGCACTTGTCCTACTCTTACCCACATTTTACTTCATTTTGCAGCCCTCTAGCCCTTTCCAGGACTTTTTAGAGGCATTTTAGTGGACAAAAGTTCGGGTCCCCATTGACTTCAATGGGGTTTGGGTTCGGGGTCAAGTTCGGGGTCAAGTTTGAGCACGGACCCAGACATTTTTTCGAAGTTCGGCCAAACCTGCCGAACTCGAACATCCAGGTGTCCGCTCAACTCTACCCATGAGGTGAAAAGAGTGAAATGGTAAAACAAACATTTTCAAGAAAATAGGCTGTGCGATTCCCCAATAAATATGTGACCAATGACCTATAACATGACTCAAATATTGTACATTAAGTTTAAATGCTCAAACATTTAGGGTACAAATTTTAACCATGGCCAGCCAATAATCGCACCATATAATTTTGCATATAGAAGGGTGCTCTTGCATTAAATTATCACTTCCAGATAAGTTTCATTTTAGTTTGAATTATCATGACTGTGGGATTTTTTTTGGGGGGGGGTAGGGTTAGCATTTAATTTCTCTCCCCAAGCAGCACAAAGTCTTGGGCCGGCCCTGGGAATGGGCTACAAGACCATCGCCAAGCAGCTTGGTGAGAAGGTGATAACAGTTGGTGTGATTATTTGCAAATGAAAGAAACACAATATAACTGTCTGTCTCCTTCGGTCTGGTGCTCCATGCATGATCTCACCTTTTGGAGTTTCAGTGAACATGAGAACAGTGTGGAATCAGCCCAGAACTAAACAGGAGGATCTGAAGTTTGCCAATGAACATCTGAATCCTTTCTACATATTAGAATATTAGAATAACCAATTATATTGTAGTAACTAATGCTTTTATCTTCGTTTATATACGCTTGTCTAAACAATTAAAATCAGAGTTAAGGAACACGAAGCATTGTCTAGTCTTTTCCTTCGTCGTCCTTTGCTCTCCAAGGCCTTGCCTGGTCTCATCATCAGCACAGTAGTTCACATCAATCTGGTCTTAGAGGGGGCTGAACAGACTACCCTGTGGTCAGTCCCTTTCAGTTAGTGTTTTTGTCTCTTATGAAATATCTGTTAAAGTAGACAAACTCATTTATACATTTTGTATTAATCTGGTGATACACCACAGAGTGAAAGATACTTTTTTATGTGTAACACAATTAGATTAATTCACTGAAAAGTGAACTGAATTGACAAGGCCAAAATAGTTGAGTTATGTTCTCTAATTCGTGCATTGTTGCAACTATTTTAGTCTAATTGTTTAAATTCCCTTGTCAATTTAACAAAGCACACTGTTTAGTGGGTGAGTGCGAAAAAAAAGCAAATATAATGAAAAGCATAAAGCCATCGTTAGCCAGCTTTATAGGGACTCTGTCACCTAAACAATGTTTATACTATAACTGTAAAAAAAAAACCCATCAAACTTGTTCTATTCATCGTGTTAGCAGAATTGGAAGCAAATACATAAATTAAGAGAAAAATGTGTCTGATTATAATTTACAACCACAATCAGCTTATGCCAATGCCAGGGCTGTGGGAAGTATGTACAAAAGGGTTAATATACTCTACCTTTCAATGGAAAATGTGTAATTTGCATATCAAGACACATGGTGATGTCATAAACAGGAGACAGCACAGTCACATTTAAAACACATTCTGCTAACACAATTTATAGATAATGTTTTTAAAAATAAGTTTTATTATCTACATTCACAGTATAAACAATGTTTAGCTGACAGAGTCCCTTTGAAACATAGAAACTTAGAAACATAGAATGTGTCGGCAAATAAGAACCATTTGGTCCATCTAGTCTGCCCAATTTTTTGAGTACTTTTATTAGTCCCCCGTTCCCGGTCTTATAGCTAGGATAGCCTTGTGTCTATCCCACGCATGCTTAAAATCCTTGACTGTGTTTACCTCTACCACTTCTGCTGGCAGGCTATTCCATACATCCACTACCCTCTCAGTAAAGTAATACTTCCTGATATTACTTTTAAATCGTTGCCCCTCTGATTTAAGACTATGTCCTCTAGGTGTGGTAATACAAATTCAAGTCCATATTTTGCTGCATTCACCGAACTTTGGCATCCGGATAATTAAAAGTATCAAAACATTTCTACAACTCACTCCTGTTCATACTCATTCTAATTATTTGAAAAGAAGGCAGAATGAAACAAGCTTTATTACATTTAGTGCTAAATTGGCAAACAAAAAAAAAAAAAAAAAAATTGAACTGAGATTTGCATCTCTAACGGCTGCTTGTAAGATACATACACAAGCAATCTGAGACAAAGAACAGAATGTAAAGTGACCCCAATTATAATAACTAGTGTCTGAATGTCTTTATCACACGGAATCACTGTGATTGTGTTTATTAAGCTGGGAATCTGTAATCTAATGGAGTCTAAACCCAGGTGGGACGGTACGTAAAGATTATAAATATAAACACAGCTCTCTCTTTGTGAGAAAAAAGATGTGAAGCAAAAGAAAGCACAATGTGACCGATATTGACAAAACTTCCAGAATAGTTATTTACTTGAGTTCCTCGCAATGTGGGAAGAAATACAACGCATTCAAACATGGAATTAAAAGTGCTCTGGCTATAGGACATATCCAAAGTAGAAGCGAACTGGAGGTAAACTCTAGCGGATCAGATAAAAAGCGTACGATTAGCACAAGACTGAAATAACGTGTCCCTTCAAATGTGTGAGAGCTCACGGCAAGCAGAGCTTGAAAATAACACCTGTCAGGATGACAATGTTGATAAAATTGCTAAAGATTTCCAGTCGGGATCCGTTCGAGGTGCAGACTCCATCACTCATCGGACAGCATCATTAAAAGACAGATACCAGGACACAGCTCTGCTCAGAGCACTGATGATTGATGCACATGGCTGGGGTACACATATTTGCAGGACGCCCATTACCTATGCACATCATTAAGAAGGATTATCTGGGAAAGTGTGTATATGATTGATCATGCGGCTTATGCTGATACAAGGGCTGTGAGAATTATGTAATGCAGTCCCACCATGACTTAATTCTGTTCATTTATGTAGAATAAACACCACCAGAAAAAAAACATCAGCGAAAAATGAATTAGGATGTTTTTTTTTTTTTTTGCAGTATCTATCTATCTATCTATATATATATATATATATATATATATATATACATATATAGATCCTGAAAATAAACTTATGTATATATATATATATATATATATATATATATATATATATATATGTGTGTGTGAATTACAATTGCACCAGACCTGATAGGGCTATTCACTGAGTGAGTTGGTGTGAGTAGAAGGTGAGTTGAAGTGAGTAGCAGGTGAGTTGAGAACATTTCATCTCACCAATTCAGCTATACATTGTGCAGTAACAGATCTGGTTGTTCCCTTGCTAAGCAGGCTCCTCGGTTTTGTTCCTGCACAATGTATACCTGAATTGGTGAGATTAAATGTTCTTCTCACCTCATCTCACCTGCTAAAGACTTGAACTCACCTGCTATTCATTTTAACTCACCTGCTACTCAACTCAATTCACCTTTTAGGGAATAGCCCCATTAGAAGAAAACCACATGTTTGCACAACAATGCTTAGATGAAAAAGGTGAAGAATTTTTTTTACTACTCTATACAAAAAAATGGCAGTTATGCCACCTATTTGTCACACACAAAAAAAAAACATTCAGGTACAGGAACTATTTAGACATATAGGGCCAAATGTATCAAGGCAAAAAAGGTGCTATTTCTAAAATAAAGTGCTAACTTTGGAGCAAACTGACATAATTTCCCATTGGTTTCCATGGTTACTACTACTATTTTAGCACTTTCTCCTGAAATACCACCTTTTTTGTCTTGTAAAATATGGCCCATAGCATGAATTATCTAATATGGTACAAACAGGGCATTTAATACAAATTAACTTACTTTGTCCATAATTCCTTTTCACTCTCAAATAACTGATTGACGACATTGTCGGATATAAAAAAAAAAACCATAAAAATATAAATACAGGTTATTAATTATGAATCACCAAAAATATGAAAAATGGATATCATTCAAATATGGGTCTCACCAAAAATACCCATATAAGGAATCTGTTATCTAAATAGAGAATTTGAATCATGTCTTTACACATTAAATCCAATGCTAAAATTATTGATAAAACAATAATGAATATATTTAAAATAAAATAAAGATCAAAAGATAAGCAAAATAGTGTAACAACAAAATACAATATCAATAGATGTTAATCATAATTCACATCATGACTTATAAAAGATAAAATAAAACATGAATTATGCATCTATGTAGCTGTATCAACATGCATGTAGTATAATTTACTATGCAGTTACATTTCTGACCACAAGATGGCCATGCATTTTATTTTGATACAACCACACCTACATCAATAATGAATAGTATTTAAAATAGTTAATGGTAGTACACCATAATTACCTACAAATTACCAGAATATATTCTGCTTAGGTAAGGTAATATTCCCAAGTCATGTAACTTCTCAAGGTGGCTATTTCTTACTCTGCCCGGTAAATGACAATGTATGCTTTCTAGCTTAGACTTTAAGAATGAGAATTTTAGATCATCTCTGGAGATTAGATATTACATATTTAGGTGAACAGCTAGACTATAAAAACTTATGGTTCTTGGTAATATCTATAGGACATACTTCTGGCTTCTGTCTGCAGAAAGGATGACAGATAAACACCAGGCTAAAACATATAGATCCCATAAATTGTTGGAATTAACCCAAATATATGTGCGAATTACATCCATAAATTAGAGATTATGCTAGAAACAAAATATCATATTTATACATTACCACCAGAGGTTGATATGCAGTTAAGAATTGTGTAATGGGAGTTACCAAAGAGACTAAGTTCAATACTATTTGTATGGAGATGTCTTTGTTCAAGTGAACATGTGCTGTTTAAAACCTCTTAGTCCTGAGTTCTCCCCAGAAGGAGAGAGACTCAGCCTTTTTGGGGCTCTACTCCCTCTTCTAAAATGAGTTTTTCTTCTGGTCTCCTCTTTACACCTCAAGTCTCTAGTTTTCAACCCAAACCTTATCCCAGAGTCACACCCTGCTCTCTGTAACTTTAGGCCTATTAACAGTGATGGTAGTGTTTAATTTAATTGATATGACGTCATGATTTATAGCTATACCTGGATTGTTAGTATAATGTAAGAAAATATATACGTTGAAATGTAAAGTAGTGTTAATACAAGTTCAAATAAGAGTAAATATTCTTATCATGCAACATTATATTAAGTCTCATAATAAAATGTATACCACACTAATAAAACAATACAAATAATATTCTAATTACTATGTAGGATTAATTATACTTTACATATTTATGAGTGAAGGTGTGATATATAATTATACATTTTAATTAGAGATTTGAATCTACCAGGTGTGTTTTTAATAACCCTTATTAGATTCTTCAAATCTAAGATCCAAATAATCTCACACTCTGTGTCTGAGTCTGTCATTATGGGTGGGATAACAAGCTGAATTCCAGCCTCCCTTCTCCTCTTGTATGTGTGCAGACATAGCTGGCACAATGAAATGTGGCTAGAGTAATAAACCTTCCACTAACAATGACCCCTTTATCTGTTCCAGTCTGTACTCTTAACATCTCAACCACTCTTATCAGTATCAGATGTGGTTTCAGAGAACAGAGTTTGGAATTTGGAAGACTCTTTCTTTTGTCCTCAGAAACACAGAGACAATAATATTTAAACAGACAGATGGATGCCTAAAATATAACCCAAAATGGAGGCTTCTGGCATCCATCTTGTTATCCTTGGCTTCTGCTTTATTCATATGTACTAGTGTCACGGACTGTCACGGACTGAGTAGAATCTGATGACTGGATCCGCAGTGCGAAGACCTGGTATCTTACTGCTACAGGCTTGGAGGCAGAACAGTGTCTATTCACCTGAATGGTATTCTACCCTACGGTTGGGCCTCAGGCAAATGACCACCCAGGACTTGATACACTGTCTGCAACCGCACACAGTAGCAGGGATACGCAGGGAATACAGGACGAACGAATGGTCAGCAAGCCGGGTCAAAACACAACAGGAGCAACGATACAAGACGGTATGGAGGAGGCGAGGTCACAAACAGGCAAAAACATCAGGGCAGGCAGCAAACAGAGGAGTCAGGAATCACAGCAGGAGTAAAACAAACGAAGAATCAATAATCAGGAATAAACGCTAGATCAAGCCACAAGGAACTATCTCAGGCAAGGTCTGAGTAGCAAATGAGGGTTTAAATACAATTTAAGCAGTAAAACCCGCCCCTAATAGGTCCCCAAAAAAGTATAAGTATAGACCTTTAAGGCTATGCTAATTTTCTGAGTGTAGCGGTACTGCGCATATGAGCAGTTTCTGTTTGTTGCGCGTTCATCGAGGGGAAGCGGTGAACGCGTCTGGAGCCCTGGAGGGCTGAGACGCTGAACAAAGCCTCCGCTGCCCGTACCTTGTTTGCAGAGGTAGCGGCAGCGGAGGTACGGACCTCGTGGCGGCAGGTACGTTTTTTTATTACAACTAGTCTGAAGATTATTGTTCAATATCTCTGACAACATGACCACCAACCTCTTTGAAGTCAATGCCGGTATATCTTGGGTAAACTCCCCCAACAGTTTTGTGGAAGTTATCTGAAAATGTGCAAAAAATAACTAATTATTCAAAATGGCAGAAACCACTAATAAGTCTAATGAGAAGAGGTTAGCAGATTTTATGTAAACTTCTGTGTGCAAGTGTCACACTTACTGCTGTGTCCCACGATGCCCCCGTCACTCAGTGCCATCCTGCTGCACCTCCGCAATGGTCCCGCCACATATAAAATCCAAGATGGCAGGCGCAACTACAAAAAATTGCGGTAGCGAATCCCAAATGGCGGATTGTGATCCTTTATGTCGCCAATGATGGATCCAATATGGCGCTCGCAAGTCCTCACCTTCTAGAAACACGTCCTAATTATCAGCCAATGATTCCATACAAAGAGGCATGGCCATTGTGGATCTCCATAGCAATATCCTAAGCTTCCTTTCTGACACCTCTCTTGTAATTACAAGCTCATCACCTACAGGCTATATAAAAAACACCTTACCTGAGTATCATTGCTTCTGGTATTTGAAGCTGTCAGTTAGTTAAGTTTTACTTGCTACTGTTTGTGCCTTGCTGATTTACTTGATTCCGGTTGCTGAAACCTTTGCCTCCCTTTGACTATGATTCTGAGCCACCTGTCCTGATCTTTGCCTTTTCATGACTTTAGTTGCCAGTCCACGACCCCGGATTGTCTGACCTTTATTTCTGCTTTGTCCTCCTGTCACTGGATTTTACTGCCGTTGTGCACCAATTCACCAACCAAGTTGTTGTTCCCACCTTAATTAACTCTGGTTGGTGTTTTTATTTGTACATACGTGCCTTTTGTCTTCTTCATCTGGACTCCACTTCAGACTGGTAAGAGACCCCGACATTACAGCAAGTCAAGGACAGATCATCCATTCAGGCTTGCACTAAGGCTGATTTAGAGGAATTGGTATTTTGGTTAATGGGACACTGTGGCAAGTTATTTTGGGGAAATGGGGCATTATGGCAAGTGATTTGGGGTAATGGGACTGTGTTGCAATTAATTTGGGAGAATGGAGCATTGTGCAAGGTATTTGGATGAAGTCAAATTATTGGTGGAATTCAGCAGTAATTTGGGGGAAATCATTTGCTGCTGTAAACTTGTGAAAGAAAGTATACGCAGGGTAGTGCTCCTTTAAGAAGGAATACACTTGTATTTTTACTCTCCTACACATGTTTATTCAAGCATAGAATCTGATTTATTAAGGAATTGAAACCTTTTGGTGATGACTGTAATGTACAGCAAGACTGCCGGTAATTTGGAAATTGGGATTATTGAAGTAATAAAATTAAGAAATACTCCCATTCCTTTGTGGAAAAAAAAAAAAAGAAATCACCAGGATGTAACCTGAACTTAACTTTGGCAAACAAGTTCTCCACTTATATTCATCAAGGCGGCTTGACAGCCACGTAGAGTTTCATTGGTAAATCGAGGAAACTTTAATGATGTTGGCAGTTTAGGGGACAAACAGGACATGCAGAATCATTTCTTTCACGGCAAGCAATATTAAAAGGAACACAAAACATGATTTCATCTGGCATTCTAACTTTAGAGGCACATCCTTTTTATAAAAGGTAGCCAAGCAGAGTAATTTGCTTCACTGGCCTGAAGTATTGAGATGAATGAACTACAGGAACCTAATTTCTTAACAAAAAAGAAAAAACATCCAATGCTCTCTGACTGTGAAATAACTTAAAATAATGGATAAAAAAAAACATCTTTCGAATAAAATGGAATAATCTGCTCCATTTATAATAGCCTTTCTCCTTCTAAGACCTTGCTCAGAGAAAGAAATTACATTGGCAGCGCTTAATACTGATACTGGGAAACCATGTTTTTTTATTTTGGTTTCGGCAGGTACCCATAACGATAGAGGCTACAAATTCCTTTTATGTTTTAAGATAAAATGATGTTGAGTAATTTCTTTATAAAGAGTTATAACATAGAACTCTCTATTATTTTTTTTTATCTTACTTCAACCACTCCTATTAGTTTATTTCAAATGCTGAAAGTTTCTGGGAGAGAATAAAAATACATGTATATATATATATATATATATTTAATTACATGTATTTATTTTGTTGACAGCCGCAGCATGATTGATGAGAATATAAGCATTTCGATTTTGTGGCATGTATATGTTCTTGAAGGGCCTTCACTCTTCAAACTCTTTCTATTTCTGAGTTGCAAGTTTGTTTCACACTTTTTCCAAGATTTTTCCTTTTTTCGTTTCAAATAAGTCAGGTATTCAATTCACGCATTTCCCACTGAAGTAGTTCAAATGCATATGAAGTCTCAAGGTGATGTCATAAACTTGTGACAGGATGAGGGGTAGGTATAGCTTGTCACCCAGCTCACCTTTTTTTTAATATAGGCATTTGCTTGAATTCTGTTAAAACAGCATGTTTATGTGACAATGTGCTTCGGTGTTTAGCTCACCCCACTCTTTCCTGACACCAAATATATTTAGGATGGGGCCTTCTTCTCGCATCTCCACTTAAACTGGGATTATTCATTTCCATTGTCAGTCTTTTTTCCTACTACAGGGCCAGCTACTTTCTGACTCTAGTAGAAAAGTAAGCTAAACAGACCACTGGGTTGCAAATGCTCCCAGTTATGGACACCACATAACTCAAGCACTCTTTCCCTCGCTTCCTAAAGTCATATGAAGCCTCAGCATTGTCATTTTTTACGCCAAGGAAGTGAGTTTCAGTTTATGAAAGAATCTATTATCTCAAGGCTAGTCCTCAGCTTCATCAAACATCCAAATCATTTGGTTAGGAAAAGCATAGTTGAAAAGTCACTCTTCCTACCATATCTCCTAAAGAATACATATGTATTTTAATGTTTACTGATGCTTTTACCTGCTTTTATTACATAATATCACCTATAGCTGGCTAAAACCAGAAACCCCATGTTAAATCTCTCTTCAGTGTTTGGACACCAGAAACACATGTTTCCTTAACAGGGTTTTTATATTTAGTTGGAAGGGAGCCTCAACAGGAGGCCAGTCAAATGGAGTTCTACTTTATATAGGAGGCTCTACGCTACCAGAGTCATCTTCAACAGTTTATTTACAGATCTACAACAAATCGAAACTTAGTCCGAACATTGTGTCACCTTGCTTGTTGTCAGACTTGAGTTGGGGAGTGAAGAACAGGGTGGAGTGTCACAGCAGTGAGGGATACTCAGGTGAGGATCAGAGATACCAGGTATGGCACAACAAGAGGAGCATGGAAAGAGGGGTCTAATACAGTCCAGAAGGTCAGAGCATGCAGAGACAAGCTAGACAGACTAGCCAAAAATACAGTGTAAAAATAGGTAGGGGTATCCAGTAGAGGTAAGCCAGGGTTCAAAAGCAAGTAAGTCAGGATCAATCTTAGCAAAATAGAATAGGGGTAAATGGTATTATAAACAGGTGCCACAGCTTAACAAGCAAACCTTACCTGGAGGGTGTGCAAAGGATGTATAATGCTGTCAATCAGGGACCCCTTCTCTTAGCACCTGGTAACTGTCCCTTTTGAGCATAAAGAGGGAGAGTGCTGGAAATCCACCCTCTTCCCCAGCCCTCCTGGAGTCACCCAATTATGTGGTGCCGTCGGGGTTATAACAAACACACACTTGTTACTCAATGATGTTCCTGGTCTGGGAGAAACCTTCTGATGTGGGGACACCCTGGGTAAGCTAAGTGTAAGAGCAGGCCCCTGAGCCTGACACTTGTACAATGCATCAAGTCCAGGATCCCAGAAGTGAGTACTGAGAGAGTAGTGAGTGTTCCAGCATCAAAAAACAAACTCACTAATACACATAAACTCTAACCCCTAGCTAGGCTTGGGCATTCCTTTTTTGACAAATTCATTTTCAAACAAAATTTGGCTATTTTGTTAAAATCTTAACCCTAGCCTAACCTTGTTTGACTTATTTTGAAATCAACTTTGATTCAATAAGATTTGTCCAAATGGAAATCCCAAAACAAAAATAATGTCTGAATTTAATTTGAAAACAAATGCGTCAATAGATTAAATTTGACCCCTCCCCCCTCCATGTTTTTCAGGAGAAGCTGTTCTACTTTTTCCGGATGAGCTGGCACACAACATAAGGGAAGTTTGCACAGCCAAATTCTTCAAAACATGGCACAAATACATGATTTCTTTATCGTGGGATCTGCAAGCTCAAATTTGTAGATCATTTCAGAATACACCGTGGTACATGGACCAGCTCATCCAGGGCAGGAACCAATTGGGGCCACACTCATGAGGGCCCTCACTATGATTGCACGGGTACCCAAACACTTAGCAATGTGAAGAAGACTCAGTGTTTTATCAACAGGTGGGTCAGGATATGGATATAGTTAATCTTTGTCTACCCTGGGAATGCGTAGGCGCCTATTAGAGAAGATTAACCCAGCTTTTACTGGCCGAATTACCAATCTGGAGTCAATGATTTAACTGTTCTGTTTTGACTTTATGCCTTTTCTCTGTGGTTCATTACCGACCCTACCCATAATTTTGTACGGGTTCTATTAGAATGTCGACACACTTTATCACTAACGTATATTTAATTGTCTGTATTGTATCTATAACTCACTGCAACTTTTTTTTACCATGTATGTGATATTTTGTAGAAATAAAAACTCTTGAAAATTGAAAAAAATATATATATGAAATTTTGTTCAGATGAACTGGACATTTTTGTTTATCCAAATGCAATCAAAATGTCATCAGCACCCAAGTCTAGTGTCCGCAGTGATGTTTTTTCCCCTTCAATAGATATCATTTTTCATGAACTATAGTACATGAAATGAATGGGATGATTTCAACACATCTTTACCAATACTCGGTTGATAGGCTCAGTTACAAAAATACATAAGAGCATCAATTACTCCCATTTCACCTTTTAAACTTGTGAAATGGATGTAACTAAAGGGATTATTATATTGTACATTATATCATTTCTAACAATGGCAAAAAGGTCAGTATGTATTTTCAAGGGTAGAATACAAATTATACTGCAAATCATTACATAAATATAGCTATCAGTGACATCTTTTGAATGTGTATCAGCTCTCTATTATCTTGTCTGTTTGTGACTAATTTTATCTTTCAACATAATGCATAGTTTGCAGCATTTGTTATAGAGGTAAAGGTGTTTGAATTATTGATAAATTACAAAATGAAGGAATTTAGACGTTCCTGACGTTACAATATATGAAAAATAATGGGAACTTAATAACATACATATATTAATATAAGTAGTATTAAGTGTATAGTGTATTGTTGTATGTATGCTGCTATTAATCTAATTCTATTTTTCTATGTTCAACTTGTCGAAAATAGCCAACGGAATGTTAAACCTTGGGAGACACTGTCTTAGTCTGGACTAAGTCTGTCATGTTCCCATTTTAACATCTTTATCATGCACCTAACTTACCTCACCAAGATCAAAGCACTGATCTGACTCAGAGGCATCACATTTGTGTCAATTATTTTTTAGGTCGAAGTTAGAAAAAGGTTTTTTTATGTTTTATAATCATATTTTATGATTTATTTTTGTAAATTATAAGATATGATGAACTTAATAGTATCTAACGAAAGCCCTTATTATAGCATAAAAACAATATATAATTTGTGTAGATACATTATGTGAGAAAGTAGAAAATTACAGCTAAACACAAACACCCCAGAAATGTCAAAACAGCTTTGTCACCAAGGGAAAGATAAGGTCAGAAGGTCATGTCACTAAGGGGTTAACCAGTGCTCTTGGAATCTCAGCAAGTCATCTGCAGTCTTGTTTTTCCTTGGGGTTAAACTTTTTGGTGAAGTTGATGAAACACTCTTGAAAGGAACTTGGGTATGAGAGAATAAAATGTAGACAGGCTTTATCCATGAAAATGGTGGATAGACATTCCAGCATATGTATTAATTCCATAGCTTCTATTAATATAGATTTATGTGTTTCTACATTATATTACTTATAAATTGGTTCATATAACCTTATAAATTGGTTCATATAACCTTATAAATTTGTTCATATAACCTAATAGGTGATAATAGGAAAGTAATAGAACCCTTACTATCTCACCAACAATATACAGGGTATTTGCCACCCTAAGGACACTGCAAATAATCAAAGCAGGTCAGCATATCTAAGTGGCTACAATCCCTGTACATCCATTTTCTGACACCCCTATATGGGGAATGGGATTTTGTTTACTAATATATTTGTAATATATACTTTATATGTGTTTTTTATGTGTGTATTTCTCTGCACCAAGTCACTGTGGGGTGCATGCTAACACCACCCTTAGGAAGGAAAGGGAACAAGTCCCAGGAGTGTTATTTTTCCAATCCGTATTGATTGGTCCAAAGGGACCAAATGTCACAATATTTCTCCATGGAGGTTCTTTCCATCTAGAAACCTGCCTCCATTTTATATTAATTTTCTATCTGGTTTTTAATATCAGACAATTCCAAGGGGCAAACGTTTCTCCAATTTTTGGCCATAATGATTCTACTGGCCATAAATATATGGGTAATTAAGCATTTTGAGTTATTGTTGCCACGGGGCAGATCTACATGGAATAAAAACATTTGTGATAGAAACTAAAACTCCATGGCATACACCGAATTCAAAATTTGTGATAGTGCTTTCTTTAAATCTGCCAGTGTCTCACAACTCCACCATATATGTAGGAAGGAACCTCTGGCCCTTCCACATCGCCAGCGGCCTGAAAGGGAATTAGACTGGATTCGAAACATCAGCAGAATATTTCTAAAAAGTATGATAATTTGGGTAACATATATGAATTAACTACAGCAGTTCTTCCCATCCACAATAATTCCAGGCCTTTCCAAGCTTTTCCAAGGAAATTCCGTTGTCAATGCTGAGTAATTCAATCTGGTAATCTCTGTTAAATCAAGAGAAAGACTCACCCCTAAATAATTGATACTCCTAGCTTGCCACTCAAATTTGAACTTTCTTTGCAGTAAATTCATCATAGCTTCTGTTAAGCCCTTGGTCAGGATTTGCATCTTTTTGATATTTACCCTATAGCCCGACAGGTTCCCAAATACTTTTATAAGATTGAAAACCACTGAATAGAGGTTGCAGGGTCTGTGAGGGACAGGAGCACATCATCAGCGTATAGTGTAATCTTGGCCTCTGTCCTATTAAGAGTTATCCCCTTAATTGTTGGAATTTGTCTTATAATTTCGGCCATCGGTTCTATTGTTAAGATATACAGTAGAGGGGCCAAAGGGCAGCCCTGCCATGTCCCATTCCTTTTTGGAAACCAATCAGAATGGAACATAAATCCTGAGACTTTGCCTGCTGATCACCATATAAGTTTTACACATTTGTGATGGTATTATTAAAGTAAAAAAAAAATATTCAGTTTCTTTAAGTATAGAGTAGATGTTTTCTTTGTCATAAAATAAATAACCAATGAATATGTTAATTAAAAAAATAAATTGTTAAATACCAGTGTCTGTAAAAAAACAGATTCCATTCATTTGAATGTTCCTGTAAGTAATATATTTTATTCATTTGTTATCAATAAATGAAGCTTTTTTGTATGCTAAACTAATTACTAAGATTTTAAATGGAACTACATTTACACCTTTGGCATATATGAAAAAGTAGATGGATTCTGTAGCTTTTCTTTAAGGAAATAAAAAAAAAAAAACTCTTCCTTGAAAGGTAAAGACCTTCTTCAATTTCCATACTCTTTTGTGCTGAACTATCCAAAAGTGGCAAATGTCATCTGAATAGATGATGTTTCCTATTTAAACAAGAATAAGATGTAAATTCAATTCTCAGACAGGATACCAATTTTTTTGTTTGGAAAATGTCAGTACAAATGTCATCCCTGCTGAGGACTAGTCCGTGATAGCCCGAATCTAAGCTCTCATCTGTGGGTGACATTCAGAATTGTATGCTTCATCTGATAATTTTAAAGAGTGTCTCATTTGTTACGAATAAAAGCATGCAGAGAGAAATGGGATGTTGGTTACACTAATTGTAACATCGACATTAAAGAAAATAAATAATGGTATTATTATTTAATTTCAATATTTAGCAACATAATTCTACTGAGTGACATGGAAATAGAACTATTTGAATAAATTGCTTAATTCTTCTCATATCAAAGTAATTGTGTACCTCTGAAATCAGTTTGTGCGCATACTGTAAATTAAATGTGTGAATCATTTGCTTTTTTCATTCAAAGCGACAAAGGGAACAAGATAGGGTAACTTAGTCAACAGATAAAGCAATATGCTTAGGAACTGAATGATGCTAATGATTGAATAGTGTAGAAAGTTAATTTGCAACTAGAGTTGAGCGGACACCTAGATGTTCGGGTTCGAGAGGTTCGACCGAACTTCGGAAAAAAGTCTGGGTCCGTGCTCGAACTTGACCCCGAACTTGACCCCGAACCTGAACCCCATTGAAGTCAATGGGGACACAGACTTTTGGCCACTAAATTGCCTCTAAAAAAGTCCTGGAAAGGGCTAGAGAGCTGCAAAAGGAATTAAAATGTGGGTAAGAGTAAGACAAGTACCCTGCAAACAAATATGGATAGGGAAATAACTTCAAAAACCATAAAATACATACAAATTAAAAATACTGTACTATTTAGCACCCAAAACTATTAGAATGTTTTCCAAGTATGCTGTAAGCACAGTATTTGACGGTTCTATTTGACTCTCAGATGTAATACATGTAATGCCTATATATGTCTATAAACCGAAATAGAGTCCCCATTCATAAGAATAAAGTACATCAAGTTCAATCCTTCTAACTATCATTTCAGCGTTTTGATCCAAAAGAAGGCAATGTAATGCTATTGGCTATTCTATAAACCGAAAGTCTATAAACCGAATGACTTTCGGTTTATAGACTTTCGGTTCATAGCCGAACCTCGAACTCCAACACGGACATACAGTGAAATGTCCGGGTTAGGGTTTGTGGCACGGACACCGTAATGTTCGGTACGAACCCGAACAGTGCGGTTCGGGTTCGCTCAACACTATTTGCAACCCAATATTTATGATAATCGTGCACAGAGGCAAGAATTAGTGAGTTGCAATTTCTTAAACATAATTGTGATTGCGGCTTTTTTTTGCATCCTGACACTTTTGTTTGTGGGCTATTGTGCAGTTTATACTTAAAGGGACACTTTGGTGCAAGATGAAGATTACTGCTTGTATAGTGAGCGGGATTTTTTTCCCAGTGTGATTTGATGCAAGCATTCTGCAAAAGTCAAATTTTTAATATTTGACTCAAGCACTGCCCACAGTAATTACGCTGCATGTTTACTGCAAGTGCAGCATTACAGTTTATTTAGTCTCTGAGGATATAAAATGTTGTTTCATTAAGTCACTTCCTGTGCTGCTGAAATAGAATACATGGTGTGGAGTGTAAAAATCTTGCTCTGAATTGTATTTCTCTCAGTGTGGCATCCTAAGAAAACCTTACATTTGCCCAGATGTTCTAAGTGTGTGTGCAGTGTTTATCTGTTTTAAGCATGGCTACATACTCTGCTTGTCCTCCAAGTATCTAGGGTTAATTAGTGGTCAGATAATATATGTTATACCTTTGCCAAAACCTTTTAATGTTTTAGGGGTTGTCTGATAAACTCTCTTATTAATCAACACTCGGGACTAATAAAAGTGTTTTGAAAATTGGGCAGACTAGGTGGACCGAACGGTTCTTATCTGTCGACACATTCTATACTTATATTTTTCTATGTAACACATGAACAGCAAACTACCACCAATGAGCAATGAGGGGCCAACTGCCTCAATAATTAGTCAATCCATCAACTTTTTTCTATCCTTAAAAATGTAGGATTTGAACTATGTATATTTAAAATAGTTTCACACAAAGCAAAAATGTGCATCCGTGACTCAATATATTACAGTGTCTGTGCAAATAAACATTATTTATTCGACTTTCCAAGTATTTTAATATACTTATATGCGCAGCTATCATTTATCATTTCTGATTTTGTGCCTCAACACACATTGCAAATCATAAAAATTTAAACCAGTCGATTGCTGAGTTTGAGGTCCACGGTCCATGTGCTTTCTACTTGCAAAGCTTAAACTCTTAATGGATCTGATTAATTTCAATGGACCACTTAGATTTTGATTAAGCCAAAACTATTCCCCTGTTCTGCTTCAGTTCTTATTTAAAAATGATGTGTTACGTTCAGCACTTTATTGTACAGTTCTTTCAACGGGGTATTTGGGCGAGTAAACTTTGGCTATAATCACACAAGACAGAAAAAAAATGAAGAGCAATTTTATATCATTAGAGATCATTTGCGGAGACAGAAGAGTCTAGAGATGTTAACAGAAAAAAAGCTATAACAAAAAAAAAAGAAAAAAATATGATAATATGATAAAACATTCAAAGAATATCATTCTTTTTCTTCTTCATCTGCCATAATTTTACCTTCCTTACTCCAAAAACATTATCATTAAGTAATTCTGGTAAAGTAATTCTCTGCTTTTCAGCTGAAATGTTAGAGTAGGGAAGAGGTTATTGGGTTTTTGGAGCATTCTGTAACGGTCATGTTCAGGAGATGGACCACAAGTGTAGATGAGGCTATAGGGACACTCACTAAGTACCGTAGGTAGCAAGTATTGGTCTTCACCTTAATGACTACACACCCTTGGTTGAGCCGCCGGTGGTATGTCACCAAGGATTTTGCTGGAACACTTACTACCGGATACTCAGCAAGTGGAGCCCGTATAGGATCGTACAGGAATACAGGCAAACGGAGAGTCAGGAGACAGGCCGGGTCACGGACAGGAGAGATACGGATAAACAGGTCACTAGCAGAAATCGAGGCAGGCGGCGGACGGAGAATAGTCAGGAACAGCAGGGTCATACACAGAATAATCAGGAATGCAGGAACAAACGGATGGAGTATATAGGGACGAACCGGGTCAGCAACAGATAAACGGAGTCAATCAGGAGTCAAAACGCTAGTGAGATACACAAGGCACTATCACAGGCAAAGGTAACCTGTGAAATGACCGTTTAAATACACTACCAATTGATCAGGACACACCTCTGATCAATTGGCAAGGGAGGGGTTAATTTAATAAATAGCCCTTTAACTGGGCTCATGAATATTCATGAAACACCCGTTCGCGCATGCGCGAACGGGTGCGTGACGTCACTGAGCGCGCGTCTTACTGGACGCGCGTCTCAGCATCAAGGGATGCTGGGGCTCTCACTCTGAGCCCCAGCTGACGGGATGGCGTCCTTCTGATCTGCGATGGCGGCGGATCAGGAGGTGAAACAAGGTAGGTGACACATTCAGGGATTTCATAAGAAAAAAAAACTATTGTTTGTTAAAAAGCATTTTCCTTCAGCATTTTGTTTTTCTTCAAGGGGGTTAAATACTGGACGGCAATAAAAAAAAAACAATTGCCACCACCAAATCATCACAGCATCCGCCCATAGATTACAATGCAAATTTCCAGTATTGTCTTCATTTTTGTCCCAGACATGGATACTCGCCTGGACCAAATAATGTATTATGCAGGTCAAAGATGAAACATCCGGCAGCTCTACTTGTTGGACTACTGTGTTTACTTAAATGATTCTGTATGGTATATTCTGGATTCTGCTTCCATTATAATGCGTCTGTAGATGCATATGCAACTTTGCAAATGCATTTTTTCATAAAAGATATAGTACAGTAAGACACAGTGATTTAAGACCATTACTTTTTAAATTCCTTTAAAAAAAAAGTATTTGCCAAACTTGAATTCAACATACTAATATAATTTAACATAAGCAGAAATAACTCATCACCGACAATCTCGTCAACATTATAAACACATGCAGCATTCCTCACCTCTCTCAACCACCAACCACCAATAATTTATTCTAACCACAAGAATTCCTCTCCCGAGTAGCTTACATCCTATAGGGCAGATTATTTCAGCTTTTGGCCGGTCTCGCTGAGAGGGATCCCACATCTACATTTTTTGTAACCACGAGGCGGCCATCAGCTTGGTGGGCATGTCCAATGTTAATGACCTATCATCAGCTACTGAGAAGGTTTAGCCCACGCTCTTTCAAGACTAATATTCACAGTTCAACTAGAGTCACTGTCTCAAGTAAGTCATTCCAGAGTACACAATACAGTGGTGTATAATCATTAATGCTTTCCTCACCCTCTTCATCATAACTCACAGCTTGCAAATCAAAGTTGTACTGGGTCCCCAAATCCATGGATGTAAAAAAAAAAAAAAGAAAAGTACAATACCACATTACATTGCCCCCTGCCCCATTAAAATTATTTTTGAGGCTTAGTCGCTATTTAATTAGCCATCAAATAATTAGATATTATTTGGAGGATCTAATTTCTAAAAAAAATAGATCAAAACATGTGAACTACACTATGGTAAAATGTTTTAATACACAATTGAAATGGATGTGTCTATTTGTACAATTGTTGTTTGTATAGACACATACAGAAACATTTCCCTCCTTTTTATCTTCAATTTACTAGATTGCTAGACAAGCTCTTCTAATGTATTTCAGAGCATGTGCACATCTAATGTAAACAATGTCTTACAAAACCGAGCCTGTCACAGGGCATTCTAATAACAAAAATGTGATTTACACCATGTAATTTGAAGCAGTTGAGGAATGTGTCAGTCACTTTAATAGGCCAAGAGGTATCATGTAAAATGGCTTCCTCTGCTGTCTCACCTGTAATTTCCTTGTGATGAGCCACAAATGTATTTTCTTAGCCTTATAAATTACCACAAAATGTAGAGTTTAGAATGTTACGATATTCCTCAGTGAAAACACATTGTACACCGCTGAAATTATCAATACATGAGTCACTGTCTTGTCGCATGTACCGATTTAGCATGTAATTCAACCAAGACAGAAAAGACTGCAAGGAATAAATGCAATTTGATCTGGATGTCAGTATATAAGGTAAATGTTAGCCTTTTTTAGTGCTTTCTCTCCTTGTAGGAATTCATTTACTCTTTTTTTTTCATTGTAATCTTGAAATGTAAAAATGACATTTTTCCAGAAATTGTAAGGAATTTAGAAAATGATGTTGTTCTGACAATCTGTCAACATATATGACAAGAACTATGTTACATTCAGGTGGAGAAACTGTATTTATTTTCAACAGCTAACAAGCCAAAAGGTTTATAAAAACCACAAAAACAAAACAGTGATGGAATACTGTTGGGGGTTGTGGGTAGGCTGATCATATTTTAATTCTACCATTAAGGAACACAGTATGTTGCAGATGATATAACAAACACGGGCATATATTACATATATAGCTTCTTAATAATACATATAATATAAATAATACGTATTGTATATGTGTGTGACTGAGTATGCATAGGTTAATCAGTGTGTATATGATATTTTATACAGTATATGAGGATGAGATTACACAGTCAGGCGTGCAGTAATTGTAAAACACATCTCTATGTGTGTGTAACCTCATCCTACAGATCAACAGGTTTCTATCTAGTTCAAATCCAGATGCCCAAAAAGGTAGACATGGGTCAGAATTAACCTTGTTTTTAACCCCTTAGTGACAAGACATTTTCACCTTGACTTTCCCTTGGTGACAATGGCTGTTTTGACACTTCTAGGGTGTTTGTGTTTAGCTGTAATTTTTTTGTTTCTCACATACAGTACCCACACAAATTATATGTTGTTTTTATCGTCATAAGAAGGGATTTCATTAGATACCATTATGTTCATCATATCTTATAATTTACTACAAAAAAAATCATAAAATATGATGAAAAATTAAAAAAAAACCACTTTTTCTAACTTTGACCTAAAATATAATTTACACAAATAAAATCATTAAAAAGACCCTGTCTAAATAGTTTCTAAATAGTTGTTCTCCCGAGTTAAAAAATCTGCATGTTTCCATATTTTTCGGTATTTTTTTGCGAGTTATGGGACAAAAACCAAAAATAGTGTTTTTTGGTTTTTTCCTATATTGATCTTTTGACCCCAACCCGAATCCAAAATGTAACCGTAACACTAAATTTAACCCCAACTCTAATCCTTATTATATCCCTTAATATTTTTTAACTTTAATTTAATTTTAACCCTATCCCTTATGCTAAAAAATATTTAATTTTAACCCTATAGGCTAATATAGCTAAATAACCTGTTTTTAATTAATTAAATATGTATTTTAAATTTTTTTCCATTGCAATGCTACTAAACTACCACTAGGGGTAGTCAAGTAGCATATTCAGAGCAACGGAAGTGAAGTTACTTTCACTTCCGAAGCTCAGACCGGCAGAGGGCTTAGCCATATTGACGGAGCAGCATGCTCCGTCAATATGGCTCCCCACGATCGCTCCGTGGGGCGATCGTGGGGGTCCCAAAATAGAAATTTCGATGCTGTCTATTGCCTCGATGTCGAGGCAATAGACCAGCACTGTTAAAGCGGTTTTCGCGATCGTTGATCGCGAAAACCGCTTCATTGACTGCAGTACGTGCCAGGCACGTCCTTTGTCGTTAAGGGAGTTTCTCCCAGGAAGTGCCTGGCACGTCCTTTGTCGGCAAGGGGTTAACTAAAAAAAAATGTAAACAACCAAAAGCCAGATAAAGGAAATAGGGGTATAGCTCAGTGGTAGAAATCTTGATTAAAAGTTCTCTGGTTGAAATCCACATGCCCTCTATCTGTAGTAGAGACATGTAAAGTTGTTGATTTTTTTTTTTTGTAGATCAGAATTCACCATGATTTTGGATGACAAAAAAATGAAGTGACAAAACTCTTGCTAAAGAAATTGTGTCATAGCTCATCGGTAGAGCATTTGAATCCAGATCAAAAGTTGCTGGGGGTTTTGCAGCCAAGGTTAGAATAAACCCTTTTTTTACTAAAAAAATGAAGTGACGAAACACAAGTGAATGAAATGGGGGTATAGCTCAGTGGTAGAGCATTTGACTGCAGATCAAGAGGTCTCTGGTTCAAATCCAAATGCCCCCTGTATGTAGCAATAACATGTAAAGTTTTGTCTTTTTTGTTGCCATGGATCAGAATCAACCTTGTTTTTGATTCCAAAAAAAAATAGTGACCAAACACTAGCTCATGTATTTGGAGGTATAGCTCAGTGGTAGAGCATTTGACTGCAGATCAAGAGGTCTCTGGTTCAAATCCAGATGCCCCCTATATGTAGCAACAACATGTAAAGTTTTTTTTCTTTTTTTGTAGCCATTGATCAGAACTAACCTTGTTTTGACTCAAAAAAAAAATAGTGACCAAACACTAGCTAAAGAAAATGTTGGCTCTGGTTCAAATTCGGATGCCAACTAAATGTAGCAATAAAATGAAAAATGTTGTCTTTTTTGTAGCCACTGAACAGAATTAACCTTGTTCGTAACCACAGATCAGAATTTTCCTTGTTTCTAACAGAAAAAAAATGACCAAACACGTGCTAAAAGAAATGGGGCTATAGCTCAGTGGTAGAGCATTTGACTGCAGATGAAGAGCTCTCTGGTTCAAATCCAGATGCCCCCTGTATGTAGCAATAACATGTAAAGTTTTTTCTTTTTTGTAGCCACGGATCATGATTAAATTTGTTTTTGACTCCAAAAAAATAGTGACCAAACACTACCTGAAAGAAATGGGGTCATAGCTCAGTGGTAGAGCATTTGACTGCAGATGAAGAGGTCTCTGGTTCAAATCCAGATGCCCCTTGTATGTAGCAATAACATGTAAAGTTTTTTTTTTTTTTGTAGCCACAGATCAGAATTAACCTTGTTTTTGACTCAAAAAAAAAAATAAAAGTGACCAAACACTAGATGAAGGAAATGGGGGTATAGCTCAGCAGTAGGGCCTTTGACTGTTAATCAAGAGAGTTCTGGTTCAAATCTAGATGCTTCCTATATGTATGAATAACATTTGTAGTAGGGGGTTTTTGTACCAACGGATCAGAATTAACCTTGTTTTTGACTAAAATAATGAAGTGACCAAACACAAGTGAAGAAGATGGGGGTATAGCTCAGGGGTAGAGCATTTGACTGCAGATCAAGAGGTCTCTTTTTCCAACTCAGATGCTCTCTATATGTAGCAATCACATTTAAAGTTGAGTCTTTTTTATAGCCATGGATAAGAGTTAACCATGTTTAAAAAAAAATGTTGTGTCCAAGCACATGTAAAGAAGTTAGGGGTATAGTTCAGTGCAGAGCAAGAGGTCTCTGGTTCAATTCAGAATGCCTTCTATATGTAGCAATACCATTTTCTAAATTTCTGATCCATTTTTCTCAGTTGAGTATATTTTGCTCTCTATTCCCTAGGCATCTTAATCTCCCTACCTCCATCTCTATTTGATATATCATCTAAGACTTTATGTTCTTCCAAGTGGGGGATTTTCTTTTGTTCCAATTTCTAGCTATTGTTAATATTGTGCTAAGGAGGATATGAATTATTATTTGTGTTTGGTCATTTTTCATGGCTGGTCAATCTAGATGTAAAAGTATTGATTCTGGTGTTTCCTCTATTTTTATTTCTGTTAGCTTTTAAATTTTTTTGATTGTTTATACCGAAATGGGCATTCTACATTCCGTCCATTTGTGGACATAATTTCCCTTTTCTATTCCACACCTCCAGCATTTTTCTTATGTCATGGGGAACATTTTATTCATCTTGTCTGGTGAAACCTCTATACATAAAATAGTGGGTTTCGTGTGAATAGTTTTTCAGCCAGAAATGTCTTTCAATTGTATCAAAAAGAGAAAAGGAAAAACCTTTATGGCATAAAATGCCATATATTCTCTAAACATTTGTCCACCCTTGGTTGGTTTGTAGGAGGTTATTAGACAGTTCCTCTTCTCAGGTATAGGATATTCAATGAAAAATGACAAAGTACTGTAATAGAGAGTTAGACCTCTCAAGTAGCTTCCGTAGGATCGAATCTAACTTCATCAGGTATTATGTGGAAAAAGCTCTCATACAGAATATTAAAGTTATCTTTAGGAATAGACTGAGGAACAAACAAGTCTATGTATCACGCAGGCTCCAAGGGATCCTTAAACACATATGATATTTTAAGAAAATAAAAAGATATTTTTAAAAACGCTGCAGCCCAACCGAGAAGCTCCACTGGATACCCATTCAGTTAAGATGTCATATTCTTTGTATAAACTCCGTTAAGGGGAGATGAAAACATCGGAGTAATCCGTTTCCTGATTCAGGATGCCTCAGCTTGGGACGTCAACAGCTCAATATTGACTGGAGTTCCTCTGTTCCCAGTTCTACTTTTTAAGTGGACACTTGCAGTCTGTGTTCTACCACCAAATTGGAGCTCATTTACCATACAGGTCTACACATTTATTGGATTGTAGGGCTCTGTGAATTTATTTCATGAAAAAAATAGCCTGAAACCTACAAACAAAACAACCATATCAAATAGGCCCAGGTCCATGAAATCAATCCAAATGATAGGTGCAATCAACTGAAACCCAATCACTGCTGAGACTACCATTTGGGAGCAGGATTTGCAGAGTAAAGTTAATAAAACAACTTTTTTTCAAATGGCAAGCCAGGAATCAGATCAGGGTGGGTTAAGCAGAACAGTGGTAGCGGGAGAGGATGTATAAGAAATACCAGCAGAGACTCTCAATGGAGGAGAACACAGCAATAGTATGTAAGTTGTGCCAACATGTCAGGCTCCAGGTTCCACTACCCACATGCATCAGGGTCCCCTGTCTCCTTCACTCACCTCCAGAGCTTCATCCTCCCATGTTGTGGCCTCCCATGTTGTGGCCTCGAGTAGCACTTGTTCAGCCTGGGGGTGTGGCTTCATGGCCAAGGGTCATGGCTTTACAATCAAGGGGCACAGCTTCATGATCAAGGGGCGTGGCCACTCCAACACAGGAATAAGTAGAGGGAGGAGTGTGGGTGTTTGCTTTCCAGCACACCTACTATGCAGTGAATGGCAGAGGGAGGATACTGAGAGCTGAAGGGAGGGGTTATGGTGCCTGACTCCCTATTTAAACCCTGCTCACCTGCCATTCTGTACTTGTTTATTCCAAAGCTAGGTTCTCTCCTTGTGAAGTTCCTGTTACTCTTCATTACTAATCAGTATTGTATTTTGAACCACCGGATATTGACCCTTTGGCTTCCCTCTTGGATACTAATGATCTCTCCTCTCCTGACCCCGGCTTCCCAAACTCGTTTGTGCTACTTATCTGCTTGCCTCGACCTTCTGGACTGCCTTTGACCTTGCCTTTGCCTAATCCTAAAAATTGCCTAAAAAATGTACTTTTGCCTTTGGATTTACCTTCTGCTGGAGCTCCCCTGCGCTACGCTCCTGACTCCCAGCCTCACACAACATTACAACTGTATGATAGGTGCAGCAGCAAAGAGGACAAGCCAAAGGAGAAAAAAATTACTTTGACAGCAGATTGTGGATGCTGTTAATGCAGTTTGTGGAAATAACTGGTCCAGGGAGGTGGTGAAGAAAAGATAATTGCATTTAAAATACTTAAACACCATTTGAAGCATATTATAGCACAAGGAACTCACATCTGTAGTTCATGTAATGCATGTATTGGCAAACAGTGAGTCACAACAAAAAATAGAAATGTGATTATTTAAAAGTTGGACTATTGAAGGCAAAAAACTGCATTAAACTTCTCACTAAGCAAAACATTTTTGTAGAAGAGGATGAAGGTATAGCAGACTGCCTCAATGAATATGTTTGTTAAATGTATCTACTTCAGCTGCATATAAGCATAAGTTGATGGTGCCTGGTGGGATAAATCCAAAGTAATTAACAGAACTTCGTGGTGTAATAGCAAAACTGTTAATGGATTTATGTAACCAATCACTGGTAAAAGGAGTAGTCCCAGAAGATTGAACATTATTTCTCTTTCATGAATGAATCCCAAGGAAAATGTTGACTATAAGAGAATGTGCTGTCTGCATCCTGCATTGAAATGCCCTAAACATCTTCCAATTTTTCTGCAGATAAATCTGTTGGGGTGATAAGCACCCCCTTCCAGGGTGTTGGATTCCAGAGGTCATGATCAGACGAGCACATCAGGAGCCCCTCCACTATCTGCTAATGATCCTCATTTGATCCTCATTTCCGATTCAAATATCCCTGATGCTTCAGTTTCCAAAAGGTCCAAAATTCCAATTCGGACATGAAATTAGAGATATTGGGTAGCTGCAATTTAGATATTTGTAAAATTTTGCTAAAGGGAATGACACATTCATTTCGAGGAAAAAAACTGTGTATGTTGGGTAGACCCTATGTTATTTTTTTACATAATTGAGAATATATAAGTAATCTTTATATAATTGAACTATGTATGATTGGAAATTGTTATACAATTGTATTGGAAACAGAAAAAAACTTAATAAAACTATAAATCTAAAAATAATCTTTAAAAAGAGCTTTACAAATACATAAAATTCCATATATGTTTGCTTCTGAAAATCTTTTTTTTTTTTTAATTTTTCATTTATCTTCTGGGGAGTTGCCATTTTCTTCTGTATAACAATCGCTGTTACTGTTTGTTTTGTTTTGTTTTTTCACTTGGGATCCATTACACCTCCCACTCAAATGGCTCTGGTTATTCAACTATGGGTCAGTCCCCATTTATACTATAGAACAGATGGTCACAATCAAAGATATAAAAAATATCACACTGTGTAGCCGCGAAAGAAGTGTGAAACGTCTGCAATGGAAAAAAAAAATGATTATCTGTATTGTTTTGTGGTCTGATGATAATATACAATACAGTTGTTAGTGCAGATTAAAAGCAGTTTTATGTTGAAAAATATATGTATTTAACAGGAGAAAATTACTATTTTTTTATATAAATGTGCTCAGTTTCATAAGAGGTACCCCACTAAGAAACACAGTTGAAGGAAATGCATCATAACAGATTATACGGGTACATATATACACTGACAAACAATTTAGTGGCAGTTGAATATCAGGCATTTAAATATCGGTGCGGTAGTTGAAAAAAATAGTAGAGTCAGATAAAAGGATTATTTTTCTTTACTTCTATTGTGAATGATGACAGAGAACTTGAGTCAAGAACGAAGAATGTGGATTCTAAGTCAGTACTGGAAGACTAAAAATGTGTGTGGGTACGCAAAGTATGGCAAGGAGCAGTTGACACTACTACACAAATATGATTGACAATTCGTATTAGAGATACATTTGAAGCAATGGGTGCAGTGCAAGGAAATTTTGACATCCTGGCATGTATACGACAAAAGAACATGAGATGAGAGTTGCTTTGACATTTGTGAAGAGTCCAAAAAAGTCCAGCAACTATCCATACCGAGATCGTCCTTGCAACTCTTAATGTGAAGTTGAAGCTGTACCATCCAAGATTGTTACACAGTCTTCTGCAGGACAACCCATACCCAGGACTGGTACTAGTGTGGTCAGAAACTGTTTTTCACAGTCACTGTTGTGGGGCTAGAACTCACTCCAGCATAAAAAAAAACTAGACAGAAAACCAACAGCACAATTTCGTCTTTAAGACAAGATGGTGTACACCTTAATTCAGTAGATCATGACCTATGGAACTTCAACATCCAAAGTGGGATTTAGAGGGCTGATGAAGTTTGGGTGGACCAACAATGAGGAAGGTGGGGTCGCTCATGTTGGTTGCGGTGTGGTGTCCCCAAAGTATGGCGTTTTGCAGAAGTGGCTGTCCATGGAACAACCACTTGGGATGTGTATCTAATATAGCTACAGGGGATATATTCCCCAGGCATATTCTCATGGGATGTCCATATAATGCCACTACTGTGCAACTGGTACCTTTGGTTTGTTAATGTTCTCCATTACCTAGCTCCCCAGTCCTATATGGCTAGAAGATGATTCTGGGGTCTTTAAAAGAATAATGTGTACACTGAGTCATTTATGTTTACTCTAAAGGATCTACTCAATAAAAAGAGAAATGCAGGGAATTGAAATTTCAAACTTTAGCCCAAAGTAGCCATTTGGAAACATTCTGCTGAATGAGAAATCCACGTCTCTATTCCCTACAAGTCTCTCTTTATTGGGTAGACCCTTAAGTTATAATTGGCCCTTAGTCTCTGTGAGTTTGTTTTGCCTGTTTAAAATAAAGTTTTAGTAGTTAGTTAATATTATTATATAACGGTGAATTTACATGTTTATCTGTTAATAAACGTGGCGGCCTATTAAAACTCACCATGTCTCCATGTGTATGTTTATTTCACAGGTTACTGTAATTAATATCCCACTGTCATTCACATTCTCTATGTTTAATAACACTCTACTGATTTTGTGTATTTCATTTATTTTACAGTGTAGGTTTTTAGTTCTTGCCTTTACTCCACCATCACTTCTGTTGTGTATACATTTTGTATTAGCAGTTTTTTTTTATAATAACTTGTATGTACAGATTTGTGTCAGTCAGTTCTAAATAACCACAACTCAATCCATTTTAACTCCCACTATGCAGCACAGACAGTTATAAAACATGACATTTCCGTTTTCATGAATAACTAGATTAACCTACAGTATTGAGGAGCAACTAAAAAAAAACAAAAAAAAAAACATAGCAGCGATGCCTTGATTACTGTTATTCAAGATCACACCACTCTCTAAGCTTTTACAAAGAGATTGATGTTGGTCAGTGATTGAATTTAGCAATACACATACTCAAGAAGTTATAAATCACGAACATATATTTTTCCCTGCAATGCTCATCAGTATCGTGCAAAACACAAGCAAGGCCAAACTGCAATTGCTTTGCAAAGCATGTAATTTGTGATAAAACTGTGAAGAACTATGACCATACAAAATACACCATACAGAAAGAATTAGTGTGTGCAATTTGGCTTTGTGACAGCATATTTGTTTTATTTGCAGGGAGAGATAGTTGTAATCAGCAAAGTTTTTAATGCCGTTGCTTTTACCTATAATGGGGTATAAAATCAGTAAATAAGTTTTTGCTTAGATTATACGATTATTATCTACAAACTTTTTTGAGTATGAGCAATATATAAAATCACTTACATCAATCAACCATAACATTATGAGCACATGTCTAATATTGTGTAGGCCCCCCCCCCTTTGTACCAAAACAGCCCTTGCCCATCAAGGCATGGCCCCACTAGACCTCTGAAAGTGTGCTGTGGTATCTGGAACCAAGACATTAGCACCAGTTCCTTTAAGTCCTGTAAGATGCGAGGTGGGGCCACCATGGATTGTACATGTTTGTCCAGCACCTCCTACAAATGCTCAATTGGATTGAAACCTGGGGAATTGGAAGACCAAGTAAACCTTTCCTGAACCATTTTTGTTTAGTGACAGGGAGAAAAATGAATACAACATAGTATAGACTGTTGGTTCATGTTCTGATGATCCCAATACCCAATTAGACAAACACATTTATAAGAGCTAATTATTCCAGGCTCAGAGAGTAGTATTGTTGGTAGGTGTAGGTGTTCACCAGAATCCGTATAACCTCTGTCATTCATCTCCTCATTTATTTCGACAGGAAAATGTGGAAAACGGCAAGAAAGGTACAGAAAAGGGAGCCAAGGATGACAATTTTAGGGCTTTAATAAAAATATATGCATCTGCTTGCTTTTAGAATAGCAGCCATTCCCCTCCAACAATAATATAATTACCACAAGACAATATGTTCCGTCAAGTAATCTTAGACTATTATGATTATATTGTTCTATTTTCAAGGACCGGATAACAAATTATCAGCTGAAGACTTCAAAGCGATTACTGAGTGGCGTTGTGGTCTTCCATTTTTGTCTAAATTACCATGGTTATTTATATGGCGTGGAAGATGGCTGGCATATATTTAATAATTGCTCTACCATTTTTCTTCCTTCATATATGGGTGGGCCATTTTGATTTTGTCCATATAATGTGTTCCTAACATTTAAGATCTCTTGTGTGAGTGTATTGGGAGAGATATCTATTATCTGTGTGTGTGTGTATGTATATATGTATATGTCTATGTATGAATATATATACATACGAATATATATATATATATATATATATATATATATATATATATACATACAAATACATATTTATATGTGTATATAAATATATGTGTATATATAAACCAATAAACCCACACACCAAAAATTTGGATATATGTAAATCCATTAAAATCTATCTGTTTTATTACATATGTGTGCTGAGTATTCATTAGAATTGCTGTCTATTGTAGATATTTGTTGTTTATTTAGCAAACAAAATATTGAAAAGATTGCTGCTTGTAGTTTATGCACAGTGCCAAATCTATTGGCCTGTGAAGATGGAATATGTGTTAGCAACCCCCTCTGAGCATTTTATTTGAATATTTTCATTGTTATTATTGCTCTAACAGCGGGAAGTTACATCATATAAATGATATTGCAAGTCCAAAAATGCTGTATATGTAGTGTGTTGGCAATGAGTTTGATAGCTTTTAAATATAATATATATTTTAGAAGTATGAGATGTATGTTTTTATAGATCTAAACCCATACAAATTCTAATTTAAAAAGGTAAATTAATTTAAGTTTGATTAGAGTTTTAATAATTAAAAACTAGTTGTTTTAACATAACTTTCTTCACTTAAAGGGCTATATTACCCTGTATATTTTTGCCTTCCTACCATGACTGTTTCATTTAATTGAATTAGTTAGGTCTCACCTGTTTAGGATGTAGCCTTTGGCCTAATGGGTATAAAACATCTACTCTAAACAGTCATGGCAGCTTATGATTACCTGCTCCATGGCATGAAACGTATAAAGCATGGGCAGCTTGCACTTATTTTTCTCCCATATTACTTTAAGTTGAATGGTGGTTGTTTCTGATGCTTTAACCCCTCAAGATTGATCTGGAGTTGCTGGCTTAATTGGGCACGCTCCAACCCTCTCCATACATCCGTTTGAAGAGACAGTGTGCTTTTGATGCTTTGGTCTCTCACATTTGAAGTGTTCCAGTTCACACATGCACTATACACAGTCTAAGAAAACAAGATGGAATTATTTCAATTTTAAATGAACAAGTCGTATGATCAGTCAGAGATTCTTTGTAAAGGTTCATGCTGGTAAAAGAGGCTATACAATTGTTTGACACATGCCAGCCCTTGAAAGAGTCAAAGACTTTCTTGTCATCAGACAATGTTTTTTGCAGTTTAATACCCATTTCCCTTTAACTATGTTCCTAAAAACCTTTGCAATCTCCCAAATGATAAACAATATTTATTATCTCTATTATGACCTGTGATTAAGTCATTATCATCATGACCAGCTATATTTTTCCAGGGTTTCGATGTGGCCAGTGGAGATGTAGTACTATTATTTTGACATGAGTAGCTTAGTATACCGTGGTGGCATTCATATACACATTGTGGCCCCTGTGCAAACGTGAAGTAGTTATGGTTAAGTATAAATTCTACGAGTTGCATTATTGGTTTCATTGTTATGAATTCCTGCTTTAGGGACACACTGCTACATAATCCGAATAGGGGTTGTTGATGTAGAGAGATTCTGTCTACATGGTACCTAAGATGGTATCATGCACAACTGGACTAATATTGGTTTGTTAAGGAGGTCAGTGGCATCTTATGGGTTAGAGGGTGTTTTTTCAGCATGGGTTTAATAAGCTTTTTTTACCCACTGGATTTTGGACTGATTCTAAAAATGATGGTCCTTCAGGGCGTTCTGTATGTTATGAAGCATGTTTAAGGACCCAACTTTGGGGACTAGTGGCAAAAGTTATCTCATCCTGGTTCAAGATATTAAAAGGGCAGACCTTGGATGTTTTTCTGAGCCTCATATTCCTGAGTTTGCCAAAGAAGCAGAGAGAATAAACCCTTTTCTAAAACATTTCCATCTCACAACCCACTAGTATGTGGCAGCTCTACTCCCTCTTCCAACATCAGATTTTCTTTCTCTGTCTATACACCTCACGTCTCAAGTTATCAACCAAACCTTTTCTCAGAGTCACACCCTGTTCTCTGTAACTTCTAACCAATTAAAAGTGATGGGTGTGTTTCATTTAAATGAGACGATGTCATGATTTACATCTAAACGTGGATTGTCAGTATAATGTAAGAATATATATATGATGAAATGTATGGTAGTGTTAATATATTTTCAAATTATAGTAGATATTCTTATCATGCAACATTAGATTAATACTCATAATACAATGTATACCACACTAATAGAACAATAAAACCAATGTTCTCATTAATATGTAGGATTAATTATATTTTACATATTTATGAAGGAAGGTGCAATATATAATTATATATTTTAATGAGTGAATTGAATAAACTAGGTGTGTTTATAATAGCCCTTATAGGATTCTTCAAATCTAAGATCCAAATAATCTCAAAGTTTAGTTTGTCAGTTTGGGTGAATTCCAGCCCACCTTCTACTTGTATATGTATACAGACACAAATGGTACAAAGTAATGTGGCTAGAGTCATAAACCTTCCACTAACAATGACCCTCTTATCTTTTCCGGTCTGTACTCTGAATATCTCCACCACTCTTATCAGTAACAGATTTGGTTTCAGATAACAGAGTTAGGAATGTGGAAGACTTTATTTTGTCCTCAGAGACACAGAATAAGATTTGAACAGACAAAACGATGCTCAAAAACGCACACAATATAGTGGCTGCTGGCATCCACTGGCATCTTGTTATCCTTGGCTTCTACTTTATTCAGATGAACCAGTCTCAAGATTACTCTGACATAAGAGATAATTATATTATATTTTTATGTAATACTTAGAAGAGCACATTTAATTTCTGAAAATGTAAATTTATGCATGTATACTATTGTATATGTGGGGCATTTTTGTTTGTATCACAATACAATCTTCCAGGTTGGATTAATGCTGACAGTTAGACAGAAAACACATGAAGAGGACACTGATAGGTAAAAAGGGTATTGGTCCGTCTCTGGGAATTGACAGGTACATTGTACATTAATACCTGAGTTGGAAAAATTAAATGACTTACAGTTCACTTGTCAATTCCCCCTAGTTCACCTTTTTGTGAAACAACTTCATAATAAAGAAGTTTAGATGGAACTGTACGTAGTAACATGAACTTAAAACACTGTAGCATAAGTATATAATGTTTCACACCTTAATGTAACTGTCCTTAGTATTGATACTTTTAAAAAAAAAAACTGCAGTGTCCAAAAAATATTTTTAGAAAAGTTCTGCATCAGGTAATGCGAAGAGATTGATCACATCAGGTTTTTTCCTAAAAAAAATTAGCCTAAAAAAATTCAAAATATGTGAAAAAGAGTTGTTGATGCAATAGTCCTCCTTATACTGAATTTAGAAGTGACAATGAAATGATTTATGTAAAATTACATGAGAACTCACGTAAGTATCGCCTATAACAATATATAAAGTGATCTATATATGGTGTTACCAGAATTGCAAGCAAAGGCATACATTAGGAGAAAAATAGGTTGAAAAAGTGTAGGTTGAAAAAAATAGGTTGAAAATGCAAATGAATATCAAGCCAAACGGTGAAGTCATGAACAGAAGACATCACAGACACATTTAAAATGTATTTTTATCTTACTTTATTTATATTTGCAGGCCATCTTGCTAACACATTATATAGATACATTAGCATCATTTTTAATTCTCTACATTCACAGTATGAGTGATGTTGAGGTTGACGCACATTGAAGCACTTGTACAGCATACAGAGAGAAAGCAAGGTGGTACTGACCATTCATGTGCTTGACCTGTCTCTTTATCCCTCTCTTTGTCCATTTATTTAATGACATTATTTCTACAAACATTAGTTTATGATATTCTTAACTGGAGAGTCAACCCATGAAAAAGATGTTTTGACAATAGACACATTGTAGCAAACCTGAGATACATGCCCACTAATGAACCATACTCTGTAATAACGCATTTGTTTGTACATCATTACATTAATTAAAGCTCATAATTAAATTAGGCTTCTGGAGTAATGCTCTCTGTACTTCAAATCAATATTAGCTGTTGTGATATAATGGCACTCACCGATTCCAAGAGTTTCATCTAGTAATCATTTGGCTTTCTCGGAGCTTACTTTCCATTTATAATATATAGTGTGTGTGCCAAAAAAATTAAAGCTTTCTACTACATAAATTTTAAATACAAAAAAAAATCTGCATATGAATACAATGGTTTCCATGTCAGACGTTTTGGCAATACTCCTAAGAGTGTTCAGTACAGTTTAATGGCTTTCCTGGTAATCAAACTATAGTATTCCGTTTGGCAGAACATTCTAAACAAAATATGCAAGTGCTGAATATGTTTTCTGGAGACTTTTCCTGCTGACTTGTTGGAGCTTTATTTCATATCTAGGAAAACACATGGTTCTTTAAAGACTCAAAACTTTTTTGCTGTTTTTTCTATTTCAAGAAACATATGATTTGTATTTGTTTGATTTCGTTTATTATTCTAGTGAAATATTTTTTCACCAAAATAAAAATCAATCTTGGATGCACGAACCCGACTCCAGAAACTGGCTTTCCATTGAAGAACTAAGAATGATGATTTGTTAATAGTAATCAATGGTAATTAACAAACCACTCAAAAATATTCCATACAGTAAGTTGTAAAAATCAGGCATCAATACCTTAGTTGGAAAAAATATATGACTTACAGTTCACTCGTCAATTCACCATAGTTCACCATTTTTGTGATATAAACTTAAAACACTTTAGCATAAGTCTATAGAATTTCACAACTGTATGTAACTGCCCTTAAAGTATACATGCAGTGTCCAAATAAGATTTGTTCAAAAGTACTGTATAAAGTAATTCAAAGACAAATGGGTCTATTCACTAAAATTCAACTTTAAAGGTCAACATTCATTTTGAGACTAAGTAAAATTTTGGCACTCAAGTTTGACTTAAAAAAAATCTTCACCTGTGAAAGTAATGGATCTTCCCAAAGGATCAAGGCTATTTTTGAAACTAAGTAAAATTCAACACCTGAGTTTAACTTATTCTCAAAAATAGCTTCAATCATTTAGCCAACCACTACTTTTCAAATGGGAAGAATGATGTGCCAAATTTGACTTAGTCTCAATTTTGGTGAATAGACCCAAAAGAAACAGATTTGTCACATCAGTTTTTGACTAAAAAAAACTCTCCCAAAAATTTGAAATAAATTAAAGCAGAGTAGATGATGTTGCTACAGAAATAGCCCTCCTTACTGTATGTCGCTGGATTTACAGGCCTGTATGGAATTATTTTGAATTTGCAATACCTGACATTAATACAGCAAATAATGTCATGGTTGGAAGAAGGCGTTTCAAATGTGATTTGGTGAAATTGCAATTTTGATTTTCGATTTCAATCATTAAATTCACACGTTGTGCTTAGCATAATCAATTTGTGCCTACAAATCTGTTTTGTTAACCATAATATTAGATCTGAACAGAGCAGAACATTGGTTTTAATAATGACATAATTGGTTGTATGCTATAAAATCAGGTGTGTCTGCTTGCAAATAGATAATCAAGGTAAAAAAATGTTTTATAATAATTATATCACACAACCAAATTTGCAGCCAACAACTTTTATTAATAATCTATTTATATTTCTGGATGAGATTAAATTTGTCCAATTATGCTGAACCACAGAAATAGTCTTTTTATAACATTATTATTAATATTATTTGTTGTTTTATAAAAAATAAAAAAAAGGCAAATATCACAAGTATGGAAGTGGGTTACAAATAGGGTAGCCTACAGTATAACCACAGATTAAAAAGGTGAACGCTCTTCTGAGTGTCCAATCTAGTATACTCACTAAATACTACATTATACAATCTCATAGAACTAATCAATATTATCACGTATATAGTTGTATTTTAGCTGAAATAATTGCATGCACAGATTTTTGTTTGTCCTATAAAAATCATATAGTCTAGCTGTATTTCTCTTATAAGAGTAATATGTGTATTTGCGGCTTAGACTTATTCCTATTAACCCTGGCTCGGTTAGTACATTAGTGGATTGTTCTGATAGACATAGAAAGTCAAATGTTCACTCTATTTTAATACACTTATAGAACAAAGTATGTGCAATTCAGTTTGTTTTACTGATTTCATTGCTTTCCATTTGATGTTTCTATCAGAAAATATCACTTCTAAAATGAGTAAACTAATGTCTATGAGACATGCTTCTTGTGCTAATGGGCATGGCCTCTTACTCATGAACCTGTCCACCCATTAATATTTCAGACAGTCAGCCTGACAGGCAAGCCCTTGTCAAAAACTGGCAGTCTGTTAGCATTTCCACAAACCACACCAACAAGCAAAGAATGGAGGATTTCTTACACTGACTGTTTCTCCCCTATTTAAAGGACAACTGCAGGCAAAACATTAATACAAATATATGTGCAAGTACTGTGCCTTTAATCAAAGGCATGCACAACTCCCCTCTGGTGTCCCAACCAGTATAGAAAATAATGTTAAATTATGACTGACTGAAAGATTTTACCAAGTGTAGATCTTTTAAAAATAAATGTTTTAATGGAAGAATACAAATAAAGTAACTTAATGAGCTGAGTTGCTTGTATCAGAGGGCCAACATGTTCTCTAGGATCTTGGATCAGGTAGATCCGATCTTCCTTCATCTGACCCAAAATGTCTGCCTCTTGATAGAGCTACACAAATTAACGTTTGGTCATTAACTATGTTAAGGAAGGCTTGGAGTAATTACAGAATATGTCAGAAATGCTGAACCATGTTACACATAAAAGAAGTACTTTCTTAACATAATAGGGTAGATTCTATGGTCTCAGCAAATGCCTCATCATCATCCATTGAAGTGCCATGTGTCTAGGCGCTTCAATGGACTGCTCCCTGTGCTGGTACATGGTTAACGGTGCCGATAACGATTGCTAAATTAATGGTCCCTGTTGCCATGATTCCACTTTAACATTTGCCGGCCTTAATGGCGGGAATAGAATCTACCCCAATGTGTGTTCTGTTATATATTTTTTAAATAATACGGTGTGTGTGTAATCAGTGGATGTTATTTTTATCTTTAGTACTGATGTATCAAAAAGAAAAACTTGTTATACTACTATAAACAAGACAAAAAAAATTACTTTGAGTTATAAGAACCTGTTTGACAAATCATATAACTCCTTATAAAGCAAGTCTGGTCGAGTTCTCCTGTGAAAATCTAATTGAACATGTAATATGAATCAGGACTGATTGCAATCCAGATCCTATTGAAGCAGGGACAATTCAAACATTTAACAATATTATAGATTTTCACGTTTTTTCCACTTCAAAATGATTAATACGCGTGTCACATCCTCATTCACTCTACTTAATGGTCTCCTGCAGGTACGGGACTTGGGGTGGAATAAAAATCTGCTTTGACACTGCTCAAGTGCCTTGTGCTAAAAGGTTCTCCTTCCATATTTTAATAATAAATCCCAAAAAACAAACAAACAAGTATTTATTTTCTTCAAGTTTTACACTTTAACATAAAGTAAAGTTCTAGGAGCCACTGGTAATATATATACCACAGCACATTTGTAATTAGACATGCTTCACTTAATCTGAAGATTAATATTGATGCAAACAGCTTCCTGCAATTGATTTTGCAATGAAAGTCAGACTTTAAGGGAATTGATAACCAATATTTGTGATGCACATATTTATGTAAAGATAGCCATCATTGATGTAGTCCAGCTATCACTTTCAAACTGTTATAATTTGTCCAAAAAAAAAAAAAAACTGCTTTTGACTCATGCCTTTTTGGAATCTAATTGTCCAAGTAGTGAAACTTACCATTCCTACATCTACAGTCATTCTTAATATGTAAAGGTAATGGACCCATAAATTGGAAATAACAATGTAGAATCATTAACTAAGTTAATTTGCACATCAAGGCACAGATGATGTCTTAAACAGAAGACTACATTTATGCTAAAACATTTCATGATTTCATGATCATATTTTTATATTCTTCATTCACTGTATAAATAATATTTATTCCCTGTCATACAGCCTTTGTCCTTCACATGAAGTCTGTCAGGCTCCAGGTCCCACTACCCACAGACATCATGGTCCCCTGTCTCCTTCACTCACCTCCAGAGCTCCGTACTCCCATGTTGTGGCCACGCGGTTGCGGACTAGGCCACATCCCCGGCCTCGAGTAGCAATTGTGCCGCCAGGGGGTGTGGCTTCCTATTTAAACCCTGCTCACCTGTCATTCTGTGCTTGTTTATTCCCAAGCTAGGTTCTCTCCTTGTGAAGTTCCTGTTACCTCTCACTACTATTCAGCATTGTATTTTGAACCACCGGCTATTGACCCTTTGGCTTCCCTCTTGGATACTGCTGATCTCTCTCTCCTGACCCTGGCTTCCCAAACTCATTTTTATTAGTAATCTGCCTGCCTCGACCCTCACTCTCTTTGACCGTGCCTTTGCCTAATCCCTTTTGTACTTTTGCCTTTGGATTTACCTTCTGCCAAAGCTCCCCTGCATTACGTTCCTGACTCCCAGCCTCACAAAGTCTTTATTGTCTGTATACACCGTTGCATAGAGTATAACAGTATCAGCATTTTTTTCAAAACATGGAACCAATAAGGTAGGGTAGGCAGCAACATTGGTCATGGTGGATATTTAGTGGATTTTGTGACAGATAATATGTTCTGTGGAGGATCCCAGACATTACCATGGTCAATCCAGATCTTACAATGGACATCCCAGACCTTACCATGGACATCCCAGACCTTACCATGGACATCCCAGACCTTACCATGTACATCGCAATTCTCGCCATGGACATGGGTGTCTTTGTATAAACACTTCCGATATACAGACACTTCACATATCCCTGCCAGTAAACACATGTGGTTAGGATGAGTTTTCCCTTTTAAACATCACACCAAGCATGCTGGGATATCGTTTTTAGTTTCTATGCCATCACAAGTTGCGTCCACCGTGTGGGTTTTTAGTTGTATGCCATCACAAGTGTAAGATAAGCACTACTGTTTTGTTGGAACACAACGCTTGTCACAAACTTTGGTGTTTCCATTTTTTTCTTCACTCCTTGTGTCTCTAAATTTAACATCACTTTATGTAAATACTACTTTTTTAGATGTGCAATCATTAGATTGACACAATTTGATCCCACTCCAACCTATCCCACCAAATTTCCATAAATACATCCTGTTTTGGATTATGTTTCACTCTTTTTTCCATGTCCCACAAAAAAAAGATGTATAGTTTAATTGGGAGACCAGTATTCTCATTGCCTGCATGTGCCTACAATATAAGTTCATACCTGATTTTATGCAGACAAGTGCAAATAGTTCAAATACTCCCTCCCTACTAAAGACTATATCCCTTAGTAAAGACTCCCTCCCTTAGTAAAGAGTCTCTTCCTTAGTAAGGACTCTCTCCCTTAGTAAAGAAACTCTCCCTTAGTAAAGACTCCCTCCCTTCATAAAGACTCTCTCCCTTAGTAGACTCTCTCCCTTAGTAAATACTCTCTCCCTTAGTAAATACTCTCTCCCTTTGTAGACTCTCTCCTTTAGAAAAGATGCCCTCCCTACTAAAGACTCTCTCCCTTAGTAAAGACTCCCTCACTTAGTAAAGACTCTCTCCCTTAGCAAAGACTCCCTCCATACTAAAGACTCTCTCCCTTTGTAGACTCTCTTCCTTAGTAAAGACTCCCTCCCTTAGTTATCACTCTCTCCCTTAATAAAGACTCTCTCCCTTAGTAAAGACTCTTTCCCTTAGTAGACTCTCTCCCTTAGTAAATATTCCCTCCCTTAGTAAATACTCTCTCCCTTTGTAGACTCTCTCCCTTAGTAAATATTCCCTCCCTACTAAAGACTCTCTCCCTTAGTAAAGACTCCCTCCCTTAGTAAAGACTCCCTCCATACGAAAGACTCTCTCCCTTTGTAGACTCTCTTCCTTAGTAAAGACTCCCTCCCTTAGTAAACACTCTCTCCCTTAGTAAACACTCTCTCCCTTAGAAAACTTCCTATGAGGTTATTTTTAACATAAAGTTTGGTATAGACACACCCATAATATGAAGAACTAGGAGCAGTCAAATTCATTTTATTCTTTTATTTGTTTTTTTTTTTTGCATAGCTGTGCTAATGGAGTCCGGTTTAAAAACAAGATTATTTAAGTATATATGTCAACATAGATAAATGCTTTTTATTGAAATAATACAGTAACTCCTGGTGAGTTGAATATCAGTCATCGGAAAAATATGTGTGACTTAAATATATAACACTGATGATATTAACGATCTCTACAGGACTCTCACCCTCATTTTATATTTTTGTCACAAAATCTGGTTTTCAGTTTCACACTGACTGAACATAAAGGGGAATATTGACCAAAACGGAACAGACAAGTGAGCTGCAAGTGAACTGCAATAATCAGGCTTTAATAGCAGATTTGGAAAGATGGGCTCATTTGACAAATTTTCCAGCTCAGCTACTAATGCTTGATTTGTGCAGTTCACTTGCAGTTGGCTTGTCTGTTCATTTATAGTGAATAGCTCTGAAAATATATAAAGTGAAAATACACTTACATATTACAGATACACTCTACTTTATATAACATTAGTATACATTAGTATTCCATTGTGAATTTTATATATTTATTTTATAATCTACCTTATGATTTGCATTCACATCACTGTTGGTACTCTTCTGCTGAAGATTGCAGTTTGCACTGTTTCGTATTCATGAGAAAACAGCATAGACACCAAAAAAGCATGTCTTCTATTTACATTTCTATTAACATTTAATTATACAGAGCCAACAGTTTGATAAAGAGCACAACATGAAAATACAGATTGAATTAGGTGAACAGAGAGAGACAGATACATGAAATAGCGAGCCCTGCTTGCAAGCTTACAACCTAGTTTACAATCACCAGATGCATGAACACATGGTAGCCTTCCAAAGTCAAAAACAATATTAAAAAAAACATAGAGGGTTATGTATAAAAATTCCCCCACTGCATTGTGTGGACACTTTCCAGTATGGGCGAGAAGCACCTCCGTCAAATTGTGTTTGGCGGAGGTTTCTTGACATAAATCAGGCCTAAATTTTATACATAGACTTAAAGGTGCAACGATTCGGTGCATATAATGCAGACTCCCATGAGACTGCTTTATACATTGGTGCATGCACCGATTGCCCCAGTATTTGGTGCAAACTGCATGTGCACTGTGTTTATACATAGTCCCCCCATAGTCTTTAGAATTTCCTTGCAAAAATAATAACAATAAGAAATACTGAACTCACATGCACTGGCCTATCCTCTCCAATTCTTGTCATATTTCTTAACTATTCACCTAAGCATGTTGTTGACTCTTGATCCTTTCATGCTGCCACATCCATCAACATATACATCCTTAATTATTCTTTCATGAACTATCTTCCCTACAAGATAAGCAGCTAAAACTGCACCTCAAACTCTTGTTTAATTACGTCCTTACTTCCTGTAGACTGCACATTCCATTGTGTGGAACCCTCTTGACACTCTTCTCTAGTATGTCTAAACTCCTCGTTTGTTATAGTTTTCAGTCCACCAACATCGTGCAACATGGTTCCGTCTAATAAATCAACAGAGAGTTATGTAGTAACCTCAAAATGTAAATAAGGGAAGAGAAAATGTAAAAAAAAAAAGAAAATGCAGATGGCAGTGAAAATACTTCATTAAAGCTGTGTGAAAATAAATCCATTTTGTGCTTATTCAAAACGCTCTTCTTGATCTAAAATTCCCGGCTCATGAAAACTTTAAAAGATGAACAGGCAATGCAGCAATCTCCTACCAGGCTTGCCATCCTACAGTGATTTCATGTCATTTTCACTAGTTACGATAAACACCACCAATTTTCAGCAGCATTTCCTCCTTATATTCTTTTTAGATGTATTTGTTCCTTAGAGTAACATATATTCCAGCTCTATAATACCCTTTTTACTAGCGCTCATAAAAGGCATATACTGTAGTTTTACATGTTCGTGTAGCTTAGTATCATATCTTTAAAGAAATTTGTATTTAGAATGTATTTAAGTACAATATGTTACAGTTTCTAATTTATAAAACGTGCCTGCTTATTTTACTGGTAGCATTATTCTTTGTTGCTTTGAATTAGCCATCAAACACAGTGACAGAAACCTTAAACCTGAAAATACTAATCTATAAAAAAAAACTACATCACACTATTAAATAACTTTATTGTAGCCACTTTTACATTCATGAATAAAATCCCAATAATAGCTAGCATCATACTTACTAAAAAGGCAATATTTTGTCCAAATAATTGTGTCATTTGAATCAAAGTTCTCTCTTAGTTTATAGAGTACATTATTACATAAGTTCTGTCATGTAAATTGATACATCCAAAGCATTTTTTGTATTTAAAGAGCCAATTGCCTTTAGTATGGGGACAAAATGGCTTTTAATTTTTAGGGATCATGCTATATTTACCCCTGACCAGCAGTGTCTATGCTTCACTGGGAATCTGCAGTTTGGTCAGCCAGCTGGTATTTTTCTAGCAGATGTGTAAAAACAAGTCTTGTTGCTAATGTAAACTCTATGGATGCAATAGCATGGCTAATTGGCTAGTATTTTTTTTTTTTTCAAAGGAGGCAACCCTATGTCTGATTTAGGGGTCCACTGTCACTTGTTTAGGGATTTTGGTTTATGCAGTAAACAGGGAATTGTGGTGAACTGACTAGTGGATAGAGAAAAAAAATCAGACATTAGTTTCTATTTTCTCTCAGGTTTTTTTTTTTTTCTTTTCCCTTGTCAGTTCACCAGAGGTCTGTAGTTAGTGCACTGACATTTTTACCTATTACTGAATATCTGCAGAGCTGCTGTCCATGGTGCTGATTCCTGGCTGCTGTAGCTCTGACCTAAGTTTATAGACATTCTGTACATTTCACAGAAATATACACATGAATGACAGCAGAGAAGGTCGGTTGATAAAATTCAATGCTATACTTTAGCACAAGGGATTGATGGCATGTTTTTTTGTTTGTTTTTTCAGAAAAAGGGAGGTAAGCATTGATAAATTTGGTGCTATCTATATTTCTTTTTTCAAACACGAAGGAAAATGTATGCAAAAATGGAATTATCCGCATTCTTAAAAAACATTTCAAGTGTAAAAAAAAATGCTTAGTAAAAGGTAGGTATTTGTGTTTGGTCTTTGTGTTTGAGACAATGTTGTCCACATCATAGATCTGATCATTAACAACCAAGCAAACATTTGTGTTCTATTTTACCCCTGACAAACTTGTTTAATGATGAAACATATCTCAGATGGCATATGTATTTTTTTTTTATTATTTTGAACCTTTGTTGCCTAATCACTGACTGCATTTGTGATGTGCTGGGAATCAAGATTGTGCATGCATGAGAATGTCTCAGTGGCTATAATGGTCTTTAGCATTCGCACTCTGGATCCTCACTCACGACGTTACATTAGTAGAACATATACTGTACGTGCCTGAGTTGTGTAAAGCAATGAAGTTTAAAAAAATGTACATCACTGGTTAGACTCAAATAATAATATAGTAATTGCGAAAAATATATAATGCCATAAATTGCAACTTTTTTTAAACATCTAGTGTTCTATGATAACAGGTCTATACATGTAAGACTCTGAAATGTATAGTCTCATTGCTCCATGCTGTGTGAGATCTAAGTAGGGTCAGTCACCATTTGTCCCTTTGTACCTCCAGCAAATTAGATGAATCCCCTGTTTTTGCATTTATGATATCATTGGGGTGGTAACTTATTTTCATTAATGTTAACATCTGTGCTGCCTTCAGCTATCTCGGAATGCCATTCTCCATTTATTTGTATGTATTTTTATGTATCAAAATACTGGACTCACATGCTGATGAGCAATTTGGCTCACTGATATTTTGTAGTGAAGATGCCACTGTATATACTACACTGAAAGAACATGTAAGTATTATCCCAGGAACATATGAGATGATCAAGGCTCCAGTACTGCCACTAGGTAACATATTTATTTTATAATAGTCTTGAAAATATCATCAAGTGATGATTGGCATAAACAAATTAATCTTTATTCCAGTTTTTTATTTTTCAGTTAATGAATCTGAATACTGTCACTTAGCAGACTGTTATATGACATATTGAATATAATTGGGACTTCTCTTTGATTGTGCATAGTTCTTTTGTATATCTAATTATAGTTATTAACTGTATTTTGATCAGTGTTGACACAGTCATATTTGGAACAAATGGAAACTAATTGATATTACTAGCAACTGGTTTCTGTACAGTTGTTGATACCATGGGTTTAATTGGTTACATATTGTGTATAGAATATACATCCATACACAGTGTTTACAAACATGGACTGTCACCTTTTTTTCTGTTTTATTTTCTACCTTACGAATCGTGCAATCACAAATATGCCATGATGTATCTTCATTGGAAGTGTGAACTCCTACACATCTATTAGCTGATGTATTAATTACTGAATGTTAAAGACTAACATGCCTCTTTGAGAGCAACCTCAATTCTGTCTAATTGTCTATTTCAGAACTGCATCTTTTATAGGGACATTTAGAAGGGTGATGTGTATTGAAAATGTGTGTTATCTTCTAATGTATAATAATAAGAACAATTAGTTATTTATTCTAATATACATTTTCATGTGAAAAGAAATGTTGCTAGTATCTGCCTTTTTTAGTAACGCCATTATAGAATAATGGATTTAATATAAGAATTTGATGGCTAAAAACCAACTAAGGTATTCATTATTTTTTAAATTGATTGCAAAAAAACAGAAAAAAATGTAAAAATTTCTTAACTCAGGACAAAATTTACAAACTATTTAGATGGGATCTTTTTTACCATTTGCAAATGTGTTGTTTAATTTTTCAGCTCAAAGTTGGGTTTTTTCTTCAATTTTTATATCGTATGTGGTACCTCCAGTACTGTGTTGAAATCCTGTTTTTTCCTGACCCCAGATATATGTCAGGAATCATTTGTGGATTCATCTTAGGCTAGCTTGAGAAAGTGGCAGGGGAACCTTTCTAACGGCATAAGACCTTTTTGACAGAATGTATGATTTAATGACTTTAATTCTCCCTAACCAGGAGATTTCAAAGTTTTTATATTCCTTTATTAGTTTCTTACTCATTTCTCTGAATAACCAGTCAAAACGTTTTTCATTAAATCGAATTTCTTTGGTGTAGTAGGAACACTCACTGTTGTAAAACCCTCTTGGGTGCATATATATGGGAAGTCATTGGCTAACGAGTTGATATTATTAGATACTATGAGGAAAGTAGAATTTACCATCTGCAGAGATGGTAGGACCCAACATCAAAATAAAAATGAACCATGGTATAGAATGGAATTGGCTTTGCTGGGTATGAGAGATATTCCATCCACTTTATGGATGAATGCTAAGGCCAGCTCAGATTTTCTAACAACAATTGAGATTCCTTATATAAGAGATCTATATGGGGGATGGCAGGAGTATAGGAGGAAACAAAAATGCTAGACAAAATATCTCCAAATAGCCTTATCGATACTATCAAATATAGCATATCAGACATAAACTTAGAGCACTGTAAATAAGATAATTCCCACAGCTACAGTTGGAGCTTGGAGATATACAGTTGGAGATATTTACTTACAGTATTTAAGGATAAAAAGTTATCTGCTTTCCCATTTGTTATTTGACAACAACGATCTAATAGTTAAAAAAATAAATAACTTATTTAAAAATGATCACAATCTTAAATCTATATATAATTGCTACAATGTTTTAAGACTAGTAGATGATGATATCAAACCTAGATCTTGGAAGAATTGGGAAAAAGAAATGGGGACAGAGATACATTTGGAGCTGTGGTACTGTTCAATTAATTAAATTTAAAAAACACTTAATTGTTTAAACTTGATTGAATTTCACTGTAAGATTCTACATCAATAGAATTTGGTCACAGAGATCATGAATAAAATCAATCCAGTTAATTTGAGCCTGTGTTGGAGGTTCAACAAGGAGCTAAGAACCACAAGACATATATGGTGGGACTGTGTCCTCATAAATCACTATGGGCAAAAACTCTAATAGAGATTCAGACTCTTTTGGGAGAAGATATTGGGGACCATAGGCCTATTTCTTTATTCCACTTTAATAGATCAAAATTCCCTTTCTCAAAAAGATATTTAATAATCCAACTGATGATGGCTATTAAAGCTGCAATTTCAAGATACTGGTTGAAACAAGAGATCCTCACTTGTATAATATGGAACGTAGGATTTAATTTCAGCTTGGGAATAACATCTATGTTGAGAAATATTGGTCCCCATGGATGGGTTCATAATAAAATGACGAACCTTGAGTACACATTTGTTAGCAGGCAATAACCCTTGGTTTAAGGGGATTTACTAGTTTGTCTGGGCTAAGACAGCTAAAAATGCATGTATGTGTATATATATATATATATATATATATATATATATATATATATATATATATCTTAGAAGGCAGTTTCCAGTTCACAGTAACGTCACAGTATGCACATTTGTATTAATGTTTTTACATCAATTTTGATTCAATACTATTATTAGGTGTTTACTAATACTGTTAGTATATATCTCGATTGTCCTGTCTTGTTAAAAAAGGATAAAAATCTTTCATAAATAAAAACAGTTATGATATTTTTTTTTTAATAAATCATATGATATGATTAAAATAATGATATCTAACTTCTTTTGTATTCTGATAAAAGCAATATATAATTTGTGTGGGTACAGTAAAAAAAATAAAATTACAGCTAAACATAAACAATGCAGAAATGTTATCATGTCGTAATGTCATAACCTCAGACATAAAACCAGATCACAATTGGTTCTCCCAGCAAATGGAGATGAAAGCTCCTGCACACAAAATTAGACATGACATCTATACCTTCATATCCTGTCTATTCTGAAGAAGGCTAATTCCAAATAGGCAAACAAAAGAGCTACCTAAAATGCTAAGCTGTGAGGGGAGAACATTTTTGCCTTGATAGAAAGCTAGAAGCAAGGTGTGTATAAACATGGTGAAAACACATGTAATGGAGATGCAGGTCTTGCCCCTTGTGGCCTACTCTCAACTCTACTGTCTCTACTACTCTCTACTTCAAACATGTTGCGCACATGACCAGACCGTGGTATATGAAACAATATTGCCACTGTTCAGCACTGTCTGCGGCAACTTGCCAGTGCATGGACGGAACCTACAGTTCCCGGAACCCTACAAATTACCAGGGAGCAGCCACCAGAGACCAAAAGGTAGCACTCTAAGAGTGTGTGTATAGTTTTATTGCAGTTTTATGCAGTAAAAGAAGATCATAGGTGGGACTTGGATTAATACACATATCTATAAGATTGTTGGAAGGTAGGTAGTAAAAAGGAGATTTTTCTACTAAACCTGAGCAAATACATAATTTAAGGGTAGAAGTACACAAATTATCATATACGTCACACATTCAAAAAATACATAATCAGTAGATGTGTACTCCTTGAGTAGAGTAGTGGACACTCCATATAAAACTAATCACCTGATGTATTTTACTTCATGAGTAGCTTCCTCAGAGGCATTGCAGTTTAAATGTATACTCTATAGACAATAATTGGGAGCCCAGTTTACTAAGATACCAGTTCCCTGAATTATATCTGTATTAATGTTTATGTCAGTAATTTATTGTGATGATTAATCAGACAAAGTTGATAAAGAATATAAAAGCTTTTATTGTATTAAAGGTGAGTAATCTCCTATATGCTCATAGAACCTTCAATCTGATACTCGGAACTGGACATACTGTCAAGTCTGTCAGATATTTGCAACCTTCTCTACTTTCCAGGTTGTATCAAGTCTTTCTCTACTTTCCAGGTCATGTCACGACATTCTTTATTTTCCTCTTTATGTGTTTCAACCTTCTCTACTTCCAGGTTGTATCACGTCCTTCTCTACTTTCCGGGTCATGTCACAACATTCTTTATTTTCCACTTTAATAAAGAAGGTTACAAATATCTCACAGACTTTATGTTAATTCCAGTTCCCAGTATCTGATTGAAGGTTTTTTGAGTATATAGAAAACTACTCCCTTTAATACAATACAAGCTCTTATGTTATTTGTCTAAACAAACACCTGGCTAGAGACTCTTCATAATCAGTAAAACAGATTATTGCTTGTGATTTTTTTTTACACTTATATGTATAATCAGATCAGTCGTTTTACACTAAGTTTACCCACATCCAGAAGTCTTCTTCCCGAGTTCCTCATACATATAAAAGTATCAAAGCCACTATACTCCTGCTGTCTCCTTGTCCCCTCCTCTATGTGAGGATATTGACCAACAGATAAAAAAAAAAGTGATATAGTAGATATATCTGTGTATTATTTTATTTAATAAACAAAATGCAATGTGCTTAGATAGAAATATTGGGGTACTATCCAGTGCATTTACTTTCTACTTGCTCTTGCAACACTTACAATTGTTGTATCTATTGGAGTACGAGCCAACAAACACACCCTGTGTACAGCTATATGAAAAGAGGGGGTCGGTGCAGATTATGTCACATTGAGGTGTTTTGCTCAGGACATGTTATTCTGATGTAAACTGATAAAAAAAAATTGTGGATAATTTTACATCATGTATTTTTTTGTTGTGCTATCAGTATGCTATGTGTAGCTTCAAAGTGACACTTGTCAAACATCTCTTGTAGTGTTTGTGTCTTTTTTGCTGCAAGAAAAAGAACAAAAAGAAAATGGTCACTTGATTATCTCAATGTAACATATTTATGAAGCAAAATGCCTGACATTCAAAAATGAGAAATAAATCCCTTTTCTTAAAAAGGATTGAGAAACAATTGTACAGAGTTAAATTCTTTCTTTCGCGCTAGGTTCTAATATTTATGACAAAAAAAAAACACTTTTTAAATCCCACCTCATCCTTTCCCTCCCCCACTGTGCTTTATTGTGTAAAATTAAATATATGCTTCCCTTGATATAGTGAATGCAGCATACTAGTGCCACCTAGTGGCAGTTCCAGTATTTCTAATATAGCATTTGTTTCAGATTTGAAGTATTGTACTCATTCTTATAAGTTCTGTAAACCCATAAGTAGAATGCCTCCAGGCTAGGATATATTCTGGAGGTTTTATGTACTTTCTAAGTGTTTTTGTGCCGTGGTTTTATATTTCTTTGCGATATTATTTGCTTCTATTCCTCCACAGGCTTTTAATCAAACTCCTTCTCTTCAGGCTGCATTGAAAGCCATTAGTTTCATAAAATGACAGCGTACTATTATGGTGCTTCAAGTCTAACAGTAAAATTATATATATTTCTAAACAATGAACTACTCCTCTGACTAGCTGTGCAATTCATTAAAGCCACTATTAAAGAGTAATGTAAACTTCCAGTTTTCATTGATAAGTGGGGCTTTGGACAAAAAAAATCTGTGATATTTTTTTAACATGTACTACTTAAAAGCATTAGAAATGACCTAAACACACAATGCCATACATTTCCAAACATAGCTACATAGTTGCCAACAGTCCAAGACTTCTCACAATAGTCCTGGTTTTTGGGTCCTGTCCTGTGAAATTCAGGTTTGTCCCAGCAAGATTTCCTCCTATGGACTGTGTTTCAACTAAGTATGTATATAAGATATACTTAGTGTTAACAGGAAAAATTGAGCTCCAGATTCCATTCCATAAGAGGGAAGCTGGTGCTCAATCTCACAGGATCATTCAATATCAGGATCACCCACTTTAGGCTCCATTTCTGTCACATCCTGGACAAGAGTGTTTTGAGATTTTTTTTGTAATGTGTGTGTTCAACTGTCTATCATTCACATTAAGTGTACTCATACAAAACATTTTTTTAAGGAAATATTTGGCTTCCTTTAGATGCCCATGATTTTTTTTTTACATTCAAAACCATGGCATGATGTGGCCTTAACCCCAGTGAAATGAGTATAGAAAGTGATCAGTGATCTCTTTCTGAGTTCAACCGGTGCTGCTGCAATGCCGCAATATCGAGGCATTTAGCAACGCCTAACTCCGACCATGGGACGCAATGTGATCACTCTCCATAGTGATCACTGTCTGAGTTCAGCCAGTGCTGCTACAATGCCGCAATATCGAGGCATTTAGCAACACCTAACTCCGACCATAGGATGCAATGTGATCACTCTCCATAGTGATCTCTTTCTGAGTCCAGCCAGTGCTGCTGCAATTCCGCAATATCGAGGTATTTAGCAACACCTAACTCCGACCATATGATGCAATGTGATCACTCTCCATAGTGATTACTTTTGGCATTTTGAAAGGTATACATCTTTTCCATTATAGCTATGCCCTGCTGCTGGAAATAGCTTAGAAAGTGATCAGTGAACACTTCTGTAGGACAGGGAGCATTGCTAGATTACATTAAGCAATGATGTGAGAGATCAGGCAGGTAAGTATAGTCAACAATGCAGTTTAATGTATGATTTTAAATACTGGCATACACAGATGAGAACCAGCAGGAGAAAAAGAACCACCGTATACGTTTTGTACCCGCAGGGAGACTTCACACTGCTCTATAAGATTATAAGCTTGGTATTTTAACTCTTGGGAGTATTGGGCTAAATAGATGGCAAAAAGTGTTTTTACCACCTTAAAGTGTGTGATGGCTCCCTTTACAAACAAACTGTGATAACACAAAAATAGTTACATCATGAAAGTGCATTAAAAAGAATAGGATAACATTGAAGGGCTGTATATCCTTGTATCTATTTGGTACTGCAAGCAATTTACTAACAAACACACTGTGTCGCTGTATATCTCTGAAAAAATAGATGGTGAATGCATTAACAAATGAACTCATCGCTCTTAAGATCGCAATGTTACCATTCACCAATATTATTAGATGTGTATGAGTGCGTTTTAATGCTTTTGTATCCAACCATAACATGTTTATAAATGTATCAGTTCACACTAAATAGTTACAACATAAAAAGGGAAACCATAAAGGCTCCACGTTTTAGTCTGAACTTTTGTGCAGGGGTTTGTGTCAATTTAAAGGGAACTTGATTTTTTTTTTTAATACTTTTTTCAACCCAAATTTAGTTTGATTCTAAGTTAATTATATAAAGACTATTTTTATCATGATTTCTTTATATCAACGTAAGAAGAGTGCCCCCAAGCTCTGTTCAACCTATGAAATTTAAAGTTATAGTTTCTCTACGTTTTTTCCCTCAATAAAGTTACATTAAAGTTCCAATAAAATCATGAACCATCATAATATAATATTGCTTTTTACATAGGGTACATTTTGGAAAATCAGTAGATTAAATAATGCAGTAAACTCTTCATGATAATTAAATTCATCAAAATAAGGCCCTCAAGAAAGGATTATATAGTTATGAAAGAAAACATTAAAATGAACATTGTTGCTAGTATTCATTCCCTTGGAATGACTCATTTGCAATGTGAAAATCCAGAAAATGTATCGTCTACGCAGAGTTGCAAACACGTCAAACCTTCTATGACGCATTTCATTTTTCAATAAACTGATACTTCAAAAATTAAGGATTAGAGTTCCAACAAGCAGTAAAAACACCTTTTGTTAACTATTTAGCCCAATACTTCCAAGTGTTAAAATACCCAGACTATGCCTAATTATACTTATTAAGTTTACCTTATAGAGCATGTGTGTGAAGTCTCCCTTTAGCTTATAATTAAGCGTCACTCCCCACGAAACGCGTAAGGATTGGTTATGGGTTTTGTTCTGTGTATGTAGATATTTGAAATCATACATTAAACAGCACCATTGAATATACTTACCTGAAATGTTCTCTGCATCCAAAATCATTGCTTTATGTACTCTTTCATGGGCCGAGAAGCCCACCATCGAGAGGATAACAGATGCTGGCATTCACTCGGTTTTGAACTTGGAGAAAACACCTTGAAGAAGGGCTGTGGAGTCTCTAGTCAGCAACATTATAGTAAAAAAACACAAATATGACAATCTATTTAGCAGGTTTGTTCTATTGTTCCTCAGCGGTTACCCTTATGTACAAGAAGTTACGTATACCATGGCCAGTGTCAGAGAAATGTGACTGTTTATTGTAAACCTAATGGGTCTATTCACTAAAATTCGACTTTGGAGGTTGACTTTCATTTTGAGACTAAGTAAAATTCGGCACCCGAGTTTGACTTACCAAAAAAAGCCAGGTTTGAATCTTCCCCATTGAAAGTAATGGGAGGTGAAATGATCAAAGCTATTTTTTAAACTAAGTCAAATTCGACACCTGAGTTTGACTTAGTCTAAAAAATTGCTTCAATCATTTAGAATTTTGAGACATTCAGCTGTGCCCTTAATGTCTTAGGGCACAGCCTTACGTAGATCCATCTCTATTCTGAGAAGTTTAGATAACACCCAAAATACAATGTAGCAGGTTCGGCATAAGTATCGTTTATCATTGTCAATGGATAAAAGTCTGAGACTACCATACAAATAACACCTCAAACTGTGATTGAAACCTATTTGGGAGAGTTTCCAGTACAGTAGATTGTAAACACTGCCACATGTACACTAAGATTTGATTCCTTGAAAGCCCACTAAATGGAAGGACCTGAAATGCTTGAAGCAGTGAACAACCAGTTTCCACGGTAATCGACAATTCAATTCACTGAAAACTCAATGTCTGGGCCACCAAGTATTCATGAACTGACAAGCATTCCATATTAACCAGTTAGCATGTGAAAAGTTATGTTTTTCTTTTTAACATGTATTTGATTTATTTTTCATTCCTAATTGTATTTCATTACATCTTATTCAGTAGGACTTGCCTCCACATGTATATTTTTCTACTTCACTTAAACACTGATTTTCTTTCATTTCCCCTTTGTACGTTTTATGTTTTACAGTAGAGTAATAAAGGTTTTTTTTTTTTTTTGCTTTCTAGTGAAATTTAAAGGGCTATTAAGGGGTGTTCTTTCCTGATTCCATACTTGTGCACTAATGAGCTGTAAAGATTGCAGATACATTGCTCTGATGTCTCAACCATTTAAACTGAAATGCTAACCCTCCAGCTGCACCCTCCTCCACATGGTTACTTAGCACTGTATCAGTAACACTGATTTTCAAAGCACACAGGTTCTTTACTTAGTACAAACCACAATTAATCAAGTAAACTATGTAAGATATGGTGCAATTCCCATCGTTTCTCAATTCAAATGCCGTGCTCTCTCTAGGGCTCTTTCTCACGTTTTAAATCTCTCATCTTCTATGGTTACATGTAAAAAAAAAAATATCTTTCAGACATGGCGCCTAGCCAGTTCTAAATCTTATATTTTTCTTGTATCGTAGAGATGAGCTGAACAGGGGGGGGGGGGGGGGGGGGTCATAAATCCCAGTGCATCAGCTACGGTAAGAACCAAGTCTAAAAAAATGTTCTTTTCAAACAAATTCTAATGACATTTTATCCCACCCAAAAAATGTCATCCGCTCCAAGTCACCATTTGTTATTATTCTTTATTATCATAATATGAAAAGGGTTAACCATTGAATTTCCATTTTATTGACATTTATTACTTGGAACAATAAAAAGGAATCTCTATATCGTTGGGTCCCTAGTCTGCACATGATCTAGTGAATGCTTGTATCTATTAAAAAGGGAGCTTTCATATATACTATTAGCTATATGTGATGTGCACTTATCTTTTACCACTCAACTTATCTCTTGCTTACAGAATTCATTGTTGTTAATACAGAACGATCACTGTTCATATATCTGGTAAAACATTTTACAAATAAAATCAAAACGTATAATATAATGCATTCACACACTGTGACATTCTCTATCCATGACAAAGATAACATTTAAATGCTTTTATGTATCATTTTACATAAATCAGTTTAGAAAACAATTATTCATAACCCTTTTAGATCAGTCTGACAATCATTTACATGATGTGATTGGTTTCCTGTTGCAAGAATAAATATAAAGTTAAAACAATACAAAAAACTCAATTATCATATCTTATTAAATTAGACTACCTCCGTACAAGATGGCTGGCAACATTTCTTGTGTTTTTTTTTTTTATAATTAGCATGCATTGGCCTACAAATGACAAGTGAGTGACTTTTTCAGCATGGCACTTACTATCTGATAGAAAACAGGAAGGACACGTTAGAGTATGTACAAAATACAAATAGAAGGATGTCCCCCAAATTCTAACATAGGCTAGAAAAAAAAACTTGCATCCGAATTCCAAAAATAAGCATTAGCCTCAGGGTTTACTAGGAGAATGTAAAAGGCTGTAATAAGAAAACATTCGTATAACACTAACACTGTGTGCTTTTATATTTTATGTTCCGAGTGCCGTAGGGGTGAAAAACATTGGAAAACAATTCACTGATCATAGCCTCAGGCACTGAAAGAGATGAGATGGATGTCATTGCAATGACGTTTTTTTAGACAAACCATTTCTATGTAACATTATCAATGGGGCTGGTACCATGGAAGACACGACTAGTGTTCTTTATGCAGTTTCCAATAGGTGCCATTAGAATGACTACAAATCAAGATTCACAAGCTTACAAAATTCTCGTGTTAAATTATGGTTGAAATGTATGCCATGCATGCCTTGTATGGATAGTCTAATAAAGAGAGCAGTACAAAAAAGATTGTACGGTTTTAGACAACCTCATAGATCGATGCTTAACTAGATTTTTAATCAAGCTGATGGTAAAGGAATTTGAGTATCTAAAAGCTTTATTATCATCTTTTATGCCCCTTTTTATGTAGACATCTGCTAATTATGACTAATATTATAGACTGGAATCCACTGTGTTAGAACCGAGTCCAGTATACAATGCTCATATAACAATACTACCAACATTAGATATAGACATAGCTTTGCCAAGTTGATGTTGGAGGGATAAAAATGGTCTACAGCATATATGGCAGAATTTAATAGAGAGAAGGAGTTTAGTCATGACATTGTTTTGGTGGTTATTCATCGATTCTGGGAGAAAAGTCTAAAAGTGGTGTAAAATGCTGTAACACCCCATTGGTTTCCATGGTGACTGCTATACTTTTTGAATTTTGCATCAGGGTTGAGTTTAATAAATAACCCTCCATGTTTCTGTGATATACAAAACCCTTTAGTAAACTGTTGTGCCCAAAATATTCAATAGTTTAATAATACATTTAAATTAGGATTTCCTTCTTAGTTCACTTACACTAGCCAGGGGTGAGCCTAATTATTTGGCACCCAGGGGCAGATTATATCTTTGAACCTCCCAACCCGGTTTCCTTTTTAGTCCCTGAAACACTATTTTTAAATACACTTTTGCCAGATATATACACCACCCATATCCTTTATCTGCTCCCCTCCCCCCATTTAATTATTTTAGGGTACAGGGGCAGTATGTTATATTCTCACTCAGACCTCAGACCATGCTGCCTGGTGATCCTCATGGACCCTAAGGCAAATAAACTGGGGGGAGTCAGTATCACCATTGGCAACCCACCTCCTTCCATCCCCCTATAAGTACACCACTGACATTAGCTATTTATCTCTGGGTAGGTGTAGAAGTAGATGTTCACAGCTTGCAAAAACTGTGTGTTGCCTTATGTATTACTACATTTAAAAAAAGCCATTAACAACTTAAAATGCATTGCTCAGCAATCCAGCACTACCATTGTTATCACAGTAATGTCACTGTATACCATTCTTTTATTGGTCCTAACATATAATCCACTCTTAATGTTATTACATTGTATATGTAACAATTCACTAATTTTAGAACATCCATTTTTCCTTTTATTCAAGCTTAATTGGGAAAGAAAGGGAAAATTGGTCCATGTTCTGCCTTCTTCACTTTCCACATGAGGAAAATGAACATCCACATGAATGGCAGGATCCAAGGTTTCCCAGCAGAACATTGCCCAAAGCATCGCACTGCCTCTGCCACCTTGCCAGCTGTAAGTGGTCATATTATTATAGCTGATTGATATATGTGTGTGTGTGTGTGTGTGTATGTATGTATGTATGTATGTATATATATATATATATATATATATATATATATATATATATTTATATATACGCACAAATATATATACTTTGTTTTATCATTTACAATTGGTAAAGCCTTTTCTAAATATATTAATATTTTATTTTGATTACAGACCATATTGCATACATTATTATTATTATTATTATTATTATTATGTACTATTTACATTACATTATATATATTTACTAATCAGTGAACTGAATTTTTTTTTTAAAAACAACAGGCCAGGTGGTCATATTATGATAGCATATCGATATATATGTGTGTATATATATATATATATATATATATATACACACACAAATATAGTATATGTACTTTGTTTTATCTTTTACAATTGGTAAAGCCATTGCTGAATATATTAATATTTTATTTTGATTACAGACCATATTGCATATATTATTATTATTATTATTATATACTATTTACATTTCATTATATATAATTACTAAGCAGTGAACTGAAAAAAAAATGGTTAAAAAAAACAGGCCAAAACAGCCTTGTAGATGTCCATTCTCCCCCCAGAACGCTGACGTCATACGCGCGCCCGGTCACGTGACCTGTCGGCACAATCGCAGTTAAGCCGAACAGGCAGCATGGAGGGACCATGCTGCCTGCCACTAGCCACCAGGGAAAGGTAAGTGCTGATGGGTGTCAGAGTGTGTGTGATGGGAGACAGTGTGTGTGACTGAGTGTGATGGGAGTCAGAGTGTGTGTGATGGGAGACAGTGTGTGTGACTGAGTGTGATGGGAGTCAGAGTGTGTGTGATGGGAGACAGTGTGTGTGATGGGAGTAGGAGTGTGTGACTGAGTGTGATGGGAGTAGAAGTGTGTGACTGAGTGTGATGGGAGTAGGAGTGTGTGACTGAGTGTGATGGGAGTAGGAGTGTGTGACTGAGTGTGATGGGAGTAGGAGTGTGTGTGTGATGGGAGTATGAGCTTGATGTGAGTCTGAATGTTATGTGTGATGTGGGGTCATGAAATGGAGGTGATGGGGCATGTCTTAGGTGTGTAACGTGGGTGTGCAGCTTGGGTAGGGGGGTGCCCGGATTTTGTCTGCCTAGGGCAGCACAAAATCAAGATACACCACTGGTTACTAAACTAAAGATTGTTTGATGTGACCAAGAACTCGAAGGCTGCTTTTTAAAGCATATAACATATTTGCTAGAACCACCTCTTCAGGCAGTGAATTCCATACCTTTATTGTCCTTACTGTAAAAAAAAGAAATACCTTAAAAAAAAGTAAATTAACATAAAATAATATAAAACATATCAAATTAAAAATGCGTTTATGAATGCAAATATTATATTAAAATATATAACATTAATATATTATGATAAGAAACTTTGACAGATCTAAACATTAATGAGCCAGCAGTAAAGACCAAGTTGAAAAATAAGGCCTCACTACTCTCCAACTTCTCTACTTTTTTTCATCTCAGCTATTTATTTTAGTTCATCTGTTACTTATAGACTCCAGTAACTACAAACAATGAGTGGTAAAATGCCCCAATAGCCCGTATTTATAAAATAAACGATTCTGGTATAAAGTTCTAAAAGTGATCAAATTACCAGGAACATCCCATAGGTTTCCCTGGCGACAGCTTCACTTTTAAACATTTGCCACACCATTGACATCTATACATTACCAGCTTAGCGTTTCAGGTTAAAACAATGGACTGCTTGTTGGAGTGCGTACACTGAGCGGTATGAAACAGATCTCATGTGCAGAATTTACATCTTCTCTACCCTTGTGCTTGGTGTCACAAAATGTTGCACACCAATCTCAACTTCCAGGTCCTGGAGAACCAGCTCTTTTATAAAGCAGCCTGGAAATCTCAACAAGACTTTCAAATAGAATTTGGCCTAAATTCCGTAATAGTCCTCTATAGGAGCGCCTTAGGAGCATCATTCAAAAGTCTTTTTTAGAACGGAAGAGACCTTTTTATCACGACAAGTGCAATATGTGACTTTTTCTAATGCTCTAGATTCTCATGGTCAGTGTACACCACAGATCTTCAACACCTCGGTTCTTAATGTTTGAGGGAATGCAGTCACAAATGGAGTTTTCTTTTTTTTTTTTGTACAGATAGATTCAATTTTCCTGACAACAGCTCAGAGGTGTGATGGCTATTTCCAACCTTACATTTGAAACAACACAGTGAAAATTGTTATATCGTATTCTACAACAAAGAACGGAGGTATCAGCGTGAAACAGTAAAGGATTCTTTCAAAATTTCAAACGCTTTGCTAGAATGCAGAGGAGAAAGCATAACATGACATCCTCATGGTGAGTGCTGCTGTAGGTGCCCCCTTTGATGACAAGACTTTAATGATTTTTTCTGTGGATGAAAGCAAAGTCAAGGTAGTATTGAACTCCTCGAATGTGACTGGTCAGTCCATTATTATTGCTGCAGTAAATTAGTATGACTACCCTAGCACTAAGCAGCAAATGGCAGACCAATTTAGCAAAAGATCAAGGATGTGAAATGCGTCTGCTATTCCCATAGTGAAAATGGTCTGTCAAAAACCATGGAAAGTTATATTGATGTATGGTTTCTAGGTTACTAGCCCTGAGGCATTAACTAGTTACCATGGGTTTTATAGGTCTTGGGCAGAACAATGGTATATCAATGTTGTAACTAGCCCATAACTATGTTCATTTCAGCATAGCTAACTGGCTATTGTTCTCTGCTATTACTAGTTAAAGAAGGACTAAATGTGTTTTTTTCTATTAATAAACTAAAATTAATTAAAACTGTGATAGGAATTCACCATTAGAAAGTAATTCACCCCTATTTTTTTTTTTTTTTAAATCCGGACACTGTTATTGGAGTATGAGGGTGGCATTCACCAGTCAGCACTGCCAGATCATGGAGAATTAGTTCTATAATATGGCTTGCTGGAAGTCTCTTTCTGACTTCCAAAATAATTGGGCATCACTTCTGAAAAGTGCTCCACAGTGCCCATTCGTTTATTAAAAGTACTTTAGGAGAATTTAGCCCCTCTATAACCTTATTGGCTATAAAAAAAAGTTTGTCCCTTACGATAAATGCATACCTAGCCCATATATGCCCTCTCCTGGCATGTGTTGCGTGTTTGTGACGCATGCAACGGAGCACTCATGCAGAGTGAGCATTCATACCTCTCTAAGGTGGACCTCCGACTGGCTCCAAAGCAGTTCTTGGGACACCCTTTCCGGCTGAAGGAACGGTCAATCTCTACCATAGCCTGTAAAAAGGCAAGTTTTCCAGATATACATAAATAAATGGGCATAGAGTTTCAATGCTTTAATATGCGGTTATTACTTTTTTTTCCAAAACTGATTCTTTAACTATATCTATTAAGTTGTATACAAAACATTGAAACATATGTTTAAATGACCATTTTCCTGCAAGAACAACTTTATTTTCGAAATATTTTCCCTTTCATATATTTGAATTTAGTGCTGCTCTTTTCCAGCAGGATGTCTGAAGTGCTTTCCCCTGTACAGTCTCATTTCCTGAGCACTTTCTGAGCAGCGGGGGGCTGTAAGAGACAGAATAAAATGGGAAATGTATTGGTAACACCAGTCTGCTGAAATGTCAGCACATGCAACAAAAAATAGAAACATAGAATGTGTCGGCAGTTGAGAACCATTCAGCCCATCCAGTCTGCCCAAACAATATATTGAGTTCAGCAGAGGCAAAATAAAATGCACAGGCGATTTTGAGGCAGGCAAATTATTTTTTTAACAGAGCAAAATTATATATTGTATCCCAAATTTTGTACTTTATTTTCATGTTAATATTAATTCAACATAGAAATAGAATCTGTGAACAAACAGTGGGAATAATTTGGGCAGTACTTCAAATGGGATAATGCAGGGGAAATGAAATACCGTATTTTCCGGCGTATAAGACGACTTTTTAACCCCTGAAAATCTTCTCAAAAGTTGGGGGGTCGTCTTATACGCCGGGTACTGGGATTTACTCACCTATTTTCTGCTCTGTCTCCGCTCGAGCTGTTAAGCCGGTCCGTGGTTGTGAGGGAAGCGTTGTGTGAAGAACGTACCGTAGTTCTGAAGTGGAGCCCCAATTTGCAGAAGTGACAGCCCTTGCCAGACACCACAATACTGGAGAGTATGGTGAGCTGCAGTAGTGATATCGGGCACGAGTGTCAACAGAAGAATCGTCAGGAGAAAGCCGGGTCGGGGAGCCAGAAGGTAGAGGAGTCGAAAAACAGGCCGGGGTCGGGTTTCCAGAAGACAGCATAAACCAGGGATGAAGCCAAATCACGGGAACCAGAAAACAGGAGAATCCAAATAGAGAAGCCGGGTCGAAAACAGGAACAAATCAGGTAGATACGCAGAGAACAACTAACACAGGAACTAGCTTGGTAATACTCAAGCAATTTGTGACAATGCGCGCCTTGATTTTAAAGGGCTACAGCTCCGCCCCCGTGACGCGTGATACGTGCGCCATGCTGTCCGTTTCCATAGCGACGCTTGGGACAGGAAAGCTACAGAATTGTTGCACGCGCGCGTGAGTTGCCATTGCCGCGCGCGCACTAAGCGGGGGGTCTGACTGCGAGGGACACGGGAGCTGCGAGTACCCGATCGCGGGGACCTCCTGGTGACAGATCTGGTAGTGGGGTGACGGGGGGTACCTTTGCTGACCTTACATGTTGTGAGCTCCCCTCAGGCCACGCGGCTTCAATAAAGTCTGTTGAAACTTTTTTTTCAACAAAACTTTATTGACCGCGCGGCTGGAGGGGAGCTCACAATGCTTCCCTCACAGCCACGGACCGGCTTAACAGCGGGAGACAGAGCAGAAAATAGGTAAGTAATGGGGATTGGGGATTGGGGAAAGGGGGAGGAGGGTGGAAAACTCTATATTTTAACCTAAAAGGTTAAAATATAGATGCGATTTTTCCGGCTTATAAGATGACTTAGTTGGGGGGTCGTCTTATACGCCCAGTCGTCTTATACACCGGAAAATACGGTAGATACTGAGAGTGGGATAATAAGGGCAGGAGAGATATTGCCCATTTATCCTCTTCCCATCCTCTCAGGTGGCAGGTTTGTCACAATAAAATGTGCCTTAAGGATCCCTGATGAATGCTGGCGTCCCACAATCCACTGTGAGCGATGTGGCAGACATGCCTTGGCCCTGTCTGTGGAGACTTTCTCTGACAAAGCCGGTCCCTTTGACAGCTAAAACACTCCCTGCAACAACCATGAGGCAGGGAGAGGCTAATTATGATATCTGTACCCTGCCCATGTCCCTAAAGCACCCCTCAGACCACCCAGCCCATCCCCAAGATTTGTTTTAATAAATGGTTGAGATTAAATTAAAATACCAAAATGAAAAAAACCTTAAAGAAAAAAAGAAATAAAAAAATTATATATATATATATATATATAAATATATATATATATATATATATAAATATATATATATATATATATATATATATATATATATATATATATATATATATATATATATATTTAAATACAACTAGGTTATCCCGTAGAGTACCAGTGACATGTTAGGACTCTCATTGTTTCTAAAGGGATATTTTATTTGTAGGTAACAAGGGTACCAAAGATCTCTCCTTCCTACAATAGACTACATTTCCTCTGATGTTAAGGAAGCATTTGGATGGCTGAGCATGATAGGAAATATAGTCTGCAAGCAATACATCAAAATGGCATGTTTCAAAGCTGCAATGAATGCATTCTAAATGTGGCCCTGTACCTGTCACATAACCCTAGAAAACTTATATATGTGAGCTACCACTATACTCAGGGGACGTTGCTGAACATATATTGGGGTGATAACACATAACAACCCCTGTGAATTTATACTGGAAGTACAAAGTGTGTGAAAAAAAAACACACCAAAAATTACTACTGCAAAAGTTTGATGGTGAAATAACTGTGTCAAAAGTGTGAAAATACCCCCAAGTTACATACCATGAGTTGTCTACTTTTGAAAAATATGCACATGTGGGGGGTGATTCAGGGATTTATAACAAATATCAGTGTTAAAAAGTCACTAAGGCTAATTTTGAAAAAAAAAATGGTTCTGAAATAGATTTCACGACTTATAATTATTGTCCTGTAACTTGCAAAAAAAACAAAAGAAACGCGTACAGATTGACTATTTCTAAACTCAGGACAAATATTAGAATCAGAATGTAGAAACAGAATATCTCAATTGATAGGTGCATAAGACTGGACTGGATGTCTCCTCTATAATAATATCATTATTTTATTGGATTGACTGATATCTGAGAAAAAAACTGGGCTCCTTTAACGTAAAGTTTGTGTATAATAAATACACTTGACATTCCAACAATGTTAAAGGATCTTTGCAGGTGTGATCCGTCACATACACATAGATTGTATGCAATATAAATATGTGGCAAATGCTTCCCTATGTTTTGCTTGTCTCCACAGAAACAGTGTCACCCTACAATAAAGCTAAGTGATTTCTCGGAAGAAACATTGTAAGATTTAATAGGACCTTAGAAACAACAGATACCAGTAGTCAAGTCGAAATGCAGAAGTAACAATATTCAAGCTGGAATGTGTCAATTTTTTTCAAGAGCATCTTAACCAGGATGGAAACAAAATTATTTTATGGGATGTAATTGACATTATTTGTGGATGGGACTGAGATTGCGAAATGGGGAGGAACAGATGGGTATTTAGTGTATATGTGTTCAGTGCCGGACTGAGAATAAAAACCAGGCCTGGAAATAATTGTATACTAGACTGGCTCTAAAGCAATACTGGAGACACCCAGTCCTTTTGAAGGGAAGGGTCAATCTCCACTACAGTCTGAAAAAAAGCTACATTTTACAGATTTTTTAAATATTACTGAAAATAAATACATAAATAAATGTGTATTAAGTTTAAAGGTGTCAGCTTTAGTATGCATTTATTACTTTTTATCGACATTGCTTTTTATTTTTTAAGTTGCACACACACATTGAAACATATGTACAAACAACTTTACTTCAGACATATTTTCCCTTTAATATATTTGAATTTAGTGCTGCTCTTTTCCAGCAGGATGGCTGAAGTGCTTTCCCTGTACAGTCTCATTTCCTGAGCACTTTCTGAGCAGCGGGGGGCTGTAAGAGACAGAATAAAATGGGAAATGTATTGGTAACACCAGTCTGCTGAAAAATATCTTGAGTTCAGCAGAGGTAGAAAAAAAATGCATAGGAGATTGTGAGGAGGTTCCAGTATGGTGTTTAATAGATACAAAATATATATTGTACCCCAATGTTTTACTTTATGTTCATGGAAATGTATATTTAATATAGAAACAGACTCAGGGAATAAACAGTTGGAAGAAATGGGGCAATAATTAAAATGTGATAACATAGAGGAAATGGAATAAGTACTGAGAATGGACCATTAGGAGAGAGAGTGCGCGTTTAAAGAGACAATGATTAAAGATAGTCATTTTGGTTTCCTTAAAGCAATACGGTCAGTACAATACAGATAATGGATAAAGGGGTCAGAGTCAAAGAACCAAGCTGGTTTTAAAAAAAAATAGAGAACTAGTTAATCCATATTAAATGTGATATTGTAAAAAAAAAAAAAAAATGACATTCATATTTACTTATACTGTATATTGTCAATGAAATGATGTATGCAGCATTTGGTACAGAGTATTTTCGAGAGTATGGACTAATTTAGAGGAACAGATATAGACTAGTGCATGATGTAGAGAGCCCTGCTCATAAGGTGACAATCTAACAGGATGAGACACAAGCCAAGGTGGTGGAAAAAGAAGATGGTGGCAGTGGAAGGCAGTGGGGTGGTGGTGACAGTTAGGTGGGTCTTGATTTAGGTTTTCTAAGTCTCTTGAAATGGATGACTGATAACTGGTAATGAGGAAGATATTTGGTGAAGCAAGAGACAGAATGATTTTTTTATTTGTTTATTTGTTTTAATTTTTCTGCAATATTTCCCCTTCAAACTTATCTTTTTATTCTTTTACCCCTTTTACCCCTCCAACCTCCAGGTTTTTTGGGATCGTTATTTCTAGTCTCTTCTCACAGCCAATCAGAGAGCTCCCATAAAGATGGTTGGTGATGTTGTGTGCCTGGGTAAGTCGCCTGGACTAATGTCACCTAATGTCACCTCTGTGGATCTCTGCTATTTTTATTGTGGTGATCAAGAAATATGCACAATTCTACACATACAGCCAAGCCACACTTATATTTATACACTAAAATATACAAAAAAGTATACGTGATCATGTAAAAATAACTTAATGCAATGTTCTTCTTCATTAGCATAAAAATATTCTGAACAGTCCTTTTGCAGTTGAGTAGTAGGAGCACATCAAACAGTATGTACACAACCCTAAAAGCATAAAGCTAAACGTATGTATAAAAAAATAAAAATATCTCATCAGTTATTTGTCATATATACCTTTGGCCAGCACAATGTGTAGATAAAAAAAATACTAACTACACAAAATAGAGCACTACCACCCACATTTACATACTTACATGGGATAAATATTCAATGATCTGAGTTAATATATCTCTTGTCACTTGAATCCCATATTTTATATTTAGAACATTTTGAGTTAAAAACACATTAATTAGTGATGTTTTGTGTCCTTGAGTCAGGCCCATTATATGAATTGAACACTGCACGATTAAGATGGAGGGAAAAAAAACTTTTCTAAACTGTTTTTCTTGACTTATCTACATATAGTGGTTCAAATGTTTAAGACCGGTCATTCATGAATGACTCTACTATTTTCATGAGGTACTTGCAACCTTTATTAAAGATTGCTCTAACGTTTCGTAATAGCCCGGGCATTTTTATATCCTTTCCTATTTCATTAGTAACTGGACCTAAAAGGACTGGCTAATGCCTTTCAAAAGGAAATCTATTAACCTAATGGAATCTTCTTCCGAATTGCAGGACACACTAATGGCAGATATTTTTGTTCACCACCTTCCTCCACAACTACAAAAAAAAATGCTATGACTGTATTCCGTCAGCTTTGCGATAGTTGCTTGTAAAAAAAAAAGAAAATGGCAATAATGGAGTACAATAATCCGTCTGAGGAAATAGCAAATCTGACTTTATCATCTCACTCCCAGCTTTAGCTAGTCTATTTTGTATAGGTGTTACTTAGTATTCATGTCTTCTCCACTCTGTCATATGGAAGGAAATTATTAATTCTCTCAGAATTTAAGACCTGTCGCATTGGCAGATACTTCCGATGACCAACATTTTTGGTTCCATGACAGAAGAGACTTTGACAACTGAAAGATTGCTCTGCCATTCAAGAATACAATGACATAAGGTGATGGAACAAAAATAATAATAATATTGTATTTATAAGAGCATGTGAAGACTTATGTCAGAAAGGAAGCAAAGAATGATAATGAATGTAAAGGAGATGTCTATTTCTTTTGCAAGTAGAGTGACTTAATGTTGTTATGGTTGTTTTTTTTTTTAACTTTTAATACATTATCTTTGTTACAGAGAGCTTCATGGTGAGGTGTTTGTCTTATGTTTCTGTTTTCCCTTGCCCTTCTGTTACCAATTTGATGTAGCACATCGCTGATATGACACATAATCTTCAAAGCTGTTTTGCAAGTGGTAATTTCCCTGTGGTGAGAAGAAACCCAGGGATCCTGTAATATGGGAACATTATGTTGTATTTTCAAAACAAATACACTCCTCCGTGAGGACTACGGAGAACAATGACTTCAATATTCGTCCGCGACAAAGGAAATGCATCTCGAAAAAAAAACAAAGTCTTAACTATTATGATAGTTTAAATTTACAGGGGATTACACTTTATTTTTTTATTACTGTTTAAACTCTTGCTTCACTCATGGGGAAAAATAACATACAACACAAAATTGAGTAGATATATATATATATGTAAATATATATAAAATAATTAAAAGAAATTACTAAATGACTTCAACATAAACTATAAAATATTAGAACAAAAAACTATTTAGTGGTTAATATTGCAACTTCACCAGCAAACTTCACCATTACTGTGAAAGATAAACATAGATAGACAGGAAAGACAGATATTCTGACAGATAAGGTACAAGGATTAATAGACAGGCCAGTTGGATAGACAGATAGATCAGTGGTTAGGCCCCAGTGGGGTAGAATATATGCTAGCTTTTAATGCAGGCAAAAGTTAATGTTTGAATACCGCAGGAATAACGTGCAATTCAATTGTAACAGGGACATCAAATATCCACTGCGTTAAAACGTTGGTATTGCGGTAATATAATAATGGTACTTACCATAAAACACCCATAGTCCCTATTTCCACATTAATACAATGCTAGGGAAATGGAAGTGTAATAGCCACACCCAGTCCCATAATGCCCCAAAAAATCTTGCCCCCCCAGGGCACCTGCAATCCACTAGCCCCATTAAATACAAAAAAGTTAACCCCTAGTGACTGTGAACCAGCACCATTCCAGTTGTCACTAAATAAATTAAAATATGGCACCCATAATACAAAATAATGGCACCCATGGGACCATTATTACCTTCACCCCATAACTCTTTCTTGTCCTCGTTAGGGGGAATCACAAGTTTTGGTGACAGATACCACAGCACAGCTTCAGAGGTCTAGTGTAGTCTATTCCTAAATGGGTCAGGGTTGTTTTGGCATCAAAAGGGGATCTATACAATGTTAAGCAGGTGGTCATAATTTTATGGCTGATCGGTGACTGTCTGGCCGACGATCTTCTGAGTGGGTTCAATTAGAAATAAAAAGTAGTACAGACTTAGTACATTGGGGAGAGTGTCAGGGAGGACAATTGCCCCGGTTGCCAGCATTCACTAGCACAGCCTTTACTAATGGGTAATAATTGATGTCATCTGTGGCGTTAAGAGCTAAGAAAACACATGTACTATTTTTTATCCAACCAGAATTTAAACTGAATTGATAGGTATGGCTCTTATAGGTAATATGGATAACTGCATGTATAATGCACCACTACATGTATGACCACCGTAATGTAATGTTTTAGATGGACCTGTCACATGAATCTTAACTCATAGGAATTAAAAAAAAATGAAAATCTTTACATCCTATATCGCACAGGAGTAAACCTGGCCATTAGTTTTGTTATAAAACATGTTTGTGCAATTACAACAATAATTAAAAGAAAGAGACACCTTATTAATTGTACTTTAACTCGTGTATACATGTTAGTGTTCTTTGAATAACAATCCATATATTAATACTATGACTGTATCACTGATAAATTGAACAAAAACCACTGCCTTAAATAGCTAGTAGTATGGTCCAAGTAGTTTTTGCTACATTATAATGTCAAACGTTGAAGCAGTTAATATTTATGCTTGCCCTAGACTACCACTTAAGGGTGGAATTTACCCATGAGGCCCATAGATAGTTATTTAAAGATTAAGAGTCATTTATTTTACAGCAGGGATTGCAGTTTACCAATATTGTAAAAACAACATGAAACTACCTTTCCTATTTAATACAACAATTGAACCATATAACTACCAGCCATTAAAGGATTAAGAGACCAAAACAAAATTAATACAATACAGAAGATTTAGTCTGAAAATACTTTTTTACATGTTAAGTCCATTAATAGTATTATATTAGAGCAAGCCTACCTTCAATTTCTGAGGTATAATAGTAATCTGTGGGATTAAAAATGGCCTCCTTCTTTAGAACTTGTTACATAAATATTCAATGCATTTTTAATTAAGATGGTTAACAGAGTATACATTCCCCTTTTGCCTGGTCTAAAAATATGATATTATATCTTAGTTTTTTTAATCATGAATATTTCTTCATTTGTTGGTCGCGGTCCTCCTTGCAACCAAATGTGACCTTAGAGAATGGGATCAAACGAGCATGTATTAACCCCCATAACCTACAGCAAAACACTGATGGACCATGTCATGTTCCAAGGGATTACAACATAATCCTATTAAAGGCTTATTTTCTTTTATAAAAACATGTCCACAGAGAATGGAGAAGACTGACCCGCAGTCCACAACCTTAATATGGTTGGGAATCTTATAATAAAGATAAAGAAAAAAAAATTCTCTAGTAGCTGTCTTAAATACAAAAGGGATACATGTTTTACGGATTATTAAAACAAGCTAACATTGAATATATCATTCTAATAATTAGAGACATATTAAGTGCTATAATAGATCAAATAAGGTTTAGATAACAAAGGAAATAACTTGAACACAGGTTGACAAGATTGTCTAGCATATTATGGTCTAAAACCTAAAAGAAATGCCAGACAATGTTCCGTGTTCAGTTCTACAGTTGTACAGTTTTAGAAATCCCTACATCTAGCATAAAATCTGTGACTCTTAGGGTGGGAGTGTTTTAAGCGTTTCATGAACTCCGAGACTCTTCTTCAACTTCGCTACATTATTCCATCTACACGGTTACTAGTCCGGCCGGCTTATCACCACTAGCGCTTCGTTTGAAGAGGGAAGGCTGTACATTAGCAGTTCACTTTTCGCTATTCGTCTTATTTTCCACTGTATCTTGTAAGTTACTTTTTTTATGCGCTATTAAACCTATTTTTATGGTACACACTATTTTTTGTTTTATTTCTTTCAGGTTAAACGTTCTTTTGGAGCAAGCTATTGAAGACTATTTTTGGACTTTATTTACTTTTTATCATTTTATGGCATGAAATTGTAATATTTACATTTGTTCCATTACCAGTTTATATTTATTGTTAGATTTGCCACATTGATATTTATCATTTTTTCACTACTTTTTTCAGTCTATATTGCACTTTATTTCAAGTACTTCTATTGCACTATATTTAAGTGTTTTATTCACACAAGTGCTTACATTTTATTAAGTCCTATTGTCTCTCTTCTTTTGGATATTTGGGAATGTATTGAGTGTATTCACAGATTTTATTCTGTATTTACACTTTTTCTCGCTTCTTCAAGGTATAGTGTAGTATACCTATACACAATCCCATCCAGAAAAGATCTGACTGTTGTTTCCTGCCCTCCTTTCTATTCCCCTTTTTGGGGGTAGTTCCTTTCGCATTCACATCTAGCATAGACAGTCTAATCAAGACCTAAGATTTAGTGGGCTGTGTCAAACGAAACTCGTCAGGTGATTTGCACTTAATTTGGCAATTTTAACTTTGGCAATCTGTTTTTTTTTTATTTTACTACGAGCAATAAAAGTTTTATGTACATTTTATTTACCTAATTATGGCCCTCCAGCATGCTACCATGTACACAAAAATGTAGATTATAAATATGAATATGTTAAAAAAGTAATTAAGCACGTATGTTGAAACATTTTTCTAATACTGTATTGTGGTATTTTACATTGTCAGCAACAGAAAAATTATTGTTGAATGTTACTTAATAATTCATATACTATTTTCGAAAAATAACAAAGAGAGTTGACATAAAAAACGAAACGTTTATTGATTGCACTTGGACAATAAGTACAATAAGTATTTGACCTCATGAGCATAAACCTATGTATGATAATCTGGTAGAATGCCTTCTTACATAACATTTAATATCGTCTTTGCAATGTTAAAGTACACACATGTGTTACACACTGGAATAGACAGGCAGATGGTGTGGAGAGCTCTGCTCACTAGATATTCTAAGTGGCTTCTCAAACAAACTATAACGCACATGTATAGGGGGCTAGTCACTAAAACTCAAAATTCCACATAGCCATCTAACTTATCTGTTTAGGTTTTTGTGATTAACCCTGATAATGTCTTGGTCTTATGAGTATAGTCCTAATACCTTGTCATTGTATGCTTATTCTAGATCTACTAAAGTGTTTTGATTCTTTTTGGTCACATGGTTTATCTTTGTGACATTTTATTTTTGATTGAACTTAGTTGGGGTTGATATGCTCTCATTGGGTCTTTACTATTTTTGATTCAACTTTTTAATTTGCTTTGTCAATGTCACACTGAACTCAACTTTTAAAGCAAAGTTAGCTTAAATATTTTATTAATCCTACGATTATAAATTGGGTTTCATATTCACTCAATGGGAGTTAATTATTTTTTTTGGTTTGACATTTGTTTTTAGGATTTTATATAGTGGATTTCCATGTGTGTTTTCTAGGTCCATCAGAGGCCTTTTAAAGGCCGCATAGACATCTAACATATGCATAACAGAGCTATTTAATAACAAAGCTGTCCAACTGGAGGCCTGCAGACATGACATGGTCTCCAAGGTTTTTTGTTGTCTGCCTATCAAAATCAATAGGCTCTACTTGATAACAGCAGAGATTTTAGAAATGATCAAGCAGACTACATTACAGGATTTATGTTCTAATACATTTCCAAGTAAAAATGCATTTACTTGGGATAGTAACTATTTAATTCAGAAAGTAGCACAGATTGATTGCCTTCATCCCAGTTTTTGACTGTGGTATTCATTAAAGGAAACCACTTTGTCAGATCATACCACTTTGCATATCTATTTATCAGAATGTTTAATCATTTCTCATCCTGTGTTTGTGAATAGGACTATTCTTCACAACCAAATGTATTTGAAATGGTTGGTCTCTCACAATCATATTTTAAAGTTTGAAATGTATCCAGTTATAAAGCCAAGCAATAGGAGACTTTTTTCCAGCTCAGATAATAATGCCCACTGTTCGCTATTCCTCTGGCAATTCATCATAGTTCATGTTTACATAATGCTGTAACTTTCAAGTTCCATTGACAAAATTAGTTAATTCAGCAATGAAGTCAATAAATGCATCATTAAGATGACTGAATAAGATCCCAGGATGCAATTGTGTTGGTTTTTTTTTTTTTGTTAGTTAGAAGAAGACACAACCACTGTTAAGTTCTTTTGCCCAAACTCAACCTATTTTCACTCAATCTCTCATGGTACACTTTGTATCATACATTGCATAGACATGTATAACATGTATAGCTTGGAGGAAAGACCTAACAGGGGGGGATATGATAGAAACATTTAAATAATGGGAATCAACACAGTAAAGGAAGAGAGTATATTTAAAAGATGAAAAACTACAACAACGAGAGGACATAGTCTTAAATTAGAGGGGCAATGATTTAAAAGTAATATCAGGAAGTATTACTTTACTGAGAGGGTAGTGGATGCATGGAATAGCCTTCCGGCAGAAGTGGTAGAATTAAACACAGTGAAGGAGTTTAAGCATGCGTGGGATGGGCACAAGGCTATCCTAGTTTTAAGACCGGGAACTGGGGACTAATACAAGTATTTAGAAAATTGGGCAGACTAGATGGACTGAATGGTTCCTATCTGCCGACACATTCTATGTTTCTATGTAGACATACAAAGAATCAATAGTTCAAACGTGAAAGAAGAACCATTGGTATTATTTATTTAAACCTTTTTAGAATGCAGGTTATTGACTGAAAATCTTCAGATCTATTCACTAAAAATGTGAAATGTAGTGGATTGCTAATGGTACAAATATCAGAAATCAGCATTAAATTCTCTATTTTGGTTTCCAGCTCATCACTTATTGCCTGATTTGTGCTCTTCTCTTATCGATTCCCCATCATTCACTGTTTAGTGAACAGACCTCATTGTCTCAGTTTTATTTGTTTTCTTGAATATTATTTTAAATAAAGGTATTATCCTTTAAGGAAATGTGCCCAAACATAACATTTTAAAAATACATAATCATATTTAAGTCAACGATGCCACATTAAGGCCTAATTGTGGAGTGTTTGTGTGCACAGGCATGTTTTGAAAATCCCGAAGCAGAGGTTATTATTGATAACCAACAGGATGTTCTTCGTAATAGCAGGAAATTAACCTCCAGCCATTTTACTAAAAGGCAATGGAAGGAAGATAAAGCGCATTAAAGCAGTCTTTTAAATAATACATCAGCTATTTTAAAAGATTGTTATTTCTCTAAACAATAGGTTTTTGTAGGGCAATTCTACCTTTGGACCGCTGCGTGGTATGGTCCCTAGGTAAGCTGACTGTGACCTTTTGGCTGGAAGCAGCACGGTACAACATGTGCTGGTTTCGCATTGTGCTACAATGGAATCTCTCTGGAGGCCCGTGAAATAAGCATTAGACTTAATTAGAGTTTTAAAACTCCCAATCGGATGACCTGTCTTTTAATCTGGGGCAAAATTTTCTCACTCTCAGTGAGATGCCCAGTGGGAACGTGGGATACAGCAGGTTAATATTCCACTGACTGATTATGCTCATTTGTTACAATTCTCTGCATCTTTAGTTCCCATAACAACCACAGAAAATTTGACATATCTGCTGTGAAGCTGGAGAAGATTTGAATTGTAGCACCCTTCGTCCGTGCTTCATTATGCACCCAGATCTGCTCATCATTCATAAATCATCCCCGGTGTTAGGATAAGATTTTTTTTTCCCCATTGATTTCTATTTTGTTTTGTTATTTTTTTTAACTTTATTGAAGAGCCTAGAGAGGGGAGTAAGATTGAGTTCCAAGCTGGTTCTCAAAGTTCTTTTCAAATGTAATTCCTTTCAGAAGTCAAAACACTTTCCTCTAAAGGAAAGTACTGACATGGGAGAATAAAAAAATGTAAAAAAAATTCCAAAGTGCCTTAGTTTGTTCCAGGTAATGCAGAGATGCTGTATCTGGTCACGCCAACCTCTGAGCTTGTAGCTGTTTAAAAGAGAATAAACTGTGAGCCGTAGCAGTGATACAATCATTACAGAAACTATTTCACAGGCTATGGGAATACTGAAAATATCTTCCATAAAATTTTAATCTCTGCTGCCATAACTTCCTCCGTAATAGAGCTCTGAACTCTGGATCTGAGGTCATTCATCGGGGGCGCACATGCTAGATTTCACAGCTTCTCATCAAAAAGAACAACAGCTGTTTCACCCAAAGGAAATGATTTTTTTTCTCTCTCGTTTTTTATCCTTTGCATACAGCACTGAACATATTGACAAGGGTCAATATATATATGTATGTATATATATATATATATATATATATATATATATATATATATATATATATAATATTTGCATTATTACTTTTTAATATATGGTTATGTATGTATCTAATAAATAATTTTTATTATTTTAAATACAAACACCAAAATAAAAACAATCAATATAAAAGTATAAAAATATTGTAATTTTCTTAAATAAGCACAAACACCGACAAACAGGCAAATGCCCTTTAAAACTTAATGTACAATAAATAAGTGATAAAGACAAGATAATACAGGTAGGGATTCAAACTATTAATATATTCTTAATTGTTCTTTCATTATTTGGCTATATTTATATCTAAGGGACTGATCTATATGTCATCTCTTTCCATACCGATATATAAAACATAGTTTCTTTTGAGCTTCTTTATTTAATTTGCCAAACACAGACTATAAAAAAAATCACGTAACACAAAAAAAAACTGTAAAAATATCCACATTTACTATTAGAAGGACAATATTACCAGTCAAAAAATTGAGAATGTTTTAACAGAATAATCCTGTGTATATTTACGTTCATTACATTAGCATTTATTTATATGGCACCACTCATGTATGCAGCACTTTATACAAAGCATAAAATGGAATTACAGATCTGTGCACTTTTGTAAAGTAATAGTCAATAGATTTTTTTAAACAAAAAGAGTTGGATGCCCAAAGGAGGATCTTTATTGGACATTTTATTGGTGTTCGTAGACAATCATAGAACTCTCCATGACCTGCCAAGATCTGCCCCCAGCTCCCCGATATACTGGTGGCAGAATCTAAGAGTTACGCACATACCCATTACGTACCCAAAACCTCAAACAGAAAAGGACATAACGGTGAAATTCCAATCTCATTATATTTTTTTAAAATGCACAATCTCCAATGTGTACCATAATTACTTTGTTACAGCTAAAGTCATAAATGATCAGTGTCTTCCATAGCTGGTTTATAGAAAATGAAATGTATTAGAGGCAAGGGAACTACAAACAACAAGGCCTTAACAGAGCTCACTCATGAAAATGGTAAGCAATCCCAGCTCACATATAAACACAGTCAACGGGTGACAATAGGGATGGGATATCTAATATACGATGCAAAAGGTAACAGGAAATCAACAGTGTGATTTAAACAGACGAGCAAGAGATAATGGAAGAGTGAATTAGTATTTATAAGAGAATCAATTCAATCTTGTCTTTATGAACATCTCAGAAGCGAAGAGTGAATTATTTATAGCATTTACTGTGTATTAATAGGCATTTGGAAGGGAAAGTAGGAAACCAGTGTTGTAGGTTAACAGAAGCTTGCAATAATCGATACAGGAGAAAATGGTGAGCTGGTGTGTGACTAAGACAAATATCTGTCTACTCAACACTACAGGAGAGAAAAGATGCTTTGAAGGTACAATTTAATATTACCACCCATAAAGTTTTCCTTTAGGATTGCATTAAATGTACAAGTAATTAAATCATAATCATCATCAATTGTTTGACGTGTGAGTGCTATTATGTATGTGCATCTGTGCAATGAGTGCTGACACAACCAAAAAGTATGTAATCGGTGGACGCAGAACAGATTCCTGCTTTATAGATAGGTGCCCATGCCATTACTTTCCCCTAACAGCGTGTGCACCACGTATATAAATTACCTTAACTTATTAGTGTCAAGTTCCCAAACATCCTTTCCGGAGGGCTGGATTGGCTGAGGGCTCATTGTTTAGGTTGACCTTTCTGACATTGCATTTCAGGTGATAAGTGGTGCATCTTAGAAAGAGTTTGATCCCTAGCCCTCTGTTTGAATTCAGATTGGAATCATCTGTTGATGTTTCACGCTAGGGGATCCAGTCGTGTTTTTTGTTAATGTATTGAAATAAGCATCAAGTGTAGACATTTTAAATATAAATAATTTCATGTAAGTATACAAATAAAGCACCTTATAGAGCCCCCTTTCTCCATATAGTTAAATCAGGGAGCAGATATTTTGTTAAGAATCATTTGTCAGATAAAGGAAGACCCAAAATATTACATTACATATTGTCACACTTATCATCTGCTCGTGCTATCAAGGGCCACAATATCTGCAATCAATCCAGGATGAGAGCACGTTCAGAAACATGCCTATGACATCGTGGGGTGTGGGGGTGGTGCAGTTTTGACACCATTTTTTTATGGTCCGAGCTGCAGTTCCTGTGCACTCTAGTGTGGTCAAGTTATTTCTCCAGTACCATTGTTTTTTTTGTCTCCTGTTATTTAACCTGGCATCAGGAACATCATTGGTGGTTCCTGATTACCCACTCTGTGTACCACCATTGGCTGTTCCTGATTACCCACTCTGTGTACCAACATGTGCTGTTGCTTTGGCAAGTCAGACTCCCCATTCTGTGTACCTAACATAGCATCCTCTGGTTACCATTCTAGTGTACCTCCCTTGGCATCTTCAGATCTTTATTTTAAGGTATATGTGGCCTACCCGGTGCTTTTCCTAGTCACTTTACAGCAGAGTAACAACTGCATTAGCCTCTACCTAGTTTCCACACTTTAGGACCATTTCAGTCATTGGGCACACTTTGTCTCGGGCTCAAGCTTGGAGTTAGGTTGGCCAAGTTTAAATACTCCCACCTGTGTGTGTTCCTCAAGTCAAGAAACAAAGAAGGCTCGATAAAGAACTTTAATTGCATTCCAAATTCATATACAAGTATAGATTATAAGTATAGTACGGTTTTACATTTCATTTCTCAATGGTATAACATAGTAGCAAAACTATGGCACTGGTGCTTCCATTGGCACTCAGGAGCCTCTGAGATGGAACTCTACATCTGACTACAGGGTCATTATCTTCATGTGTGGAGAGAAGTGAAGCAAATATAATAAGGATAGTCTGCCATGGGGGGGGGGGGGGGCAGAGTATAAGGTAAAATGGCACTTTGAGATTGATAACTTGGTTTAGTGAAGAAAAATGCACTTGGATCAAAAAATCTCTGTCATCACAGATACTGGTGTATTTAGGCTTTGTGCTGCCGTAGGCCTGGCTAAACTCAATCGTAATTTGTCACACCCTTTCCTCTTCAGAAGACATGATAAGATGTAGAAATATGACATCTATCACGGAATCTGGAAGAAAATAAGTTACGCGTGAATCACACAGTACATTGTAGTCCATGAAAACAGTTGTACTCATGCCCAAAAATGGTCTTTAGTTTTGATGTGCGCCACATTCCAAAAATGTCCCCCCTTGTCTACTTTGAAGACTCGAAAGCTGAAATGCAGATCATCCCCTGGAATAAATGGGCATGACCATACAAAGTGTATAATTGTTATCTTTATACTGCAGATAAAAAAAAAAAACGGCAGTCCAATTATAAGTCTAATGTAACTCTTAAAATAAATCACTGTAGGCTGTAGCAGTCTACTGACACATTCATGAGGCTATTTAATCTGTTTAGCATGGTTTTAATGTAGGTAATCATCCAGCTCATTAATTCAAACAAAGTTGCATGGATACGTCATGCCTCTCAATTTTGTAAACTTCTACAAAATGTCTCAAGAGACAAATTGTTGAAATGATGACTTCTGAAAGTGAAATAAAATGTAGAATAATGGGAAGGTAAGTGGCTGGGCAGCAGAATAGATTCTGTTTGAAAGCCACTGAATAATACATTACTTTAAATATTTTTAAATATTTTACATATTTACTTTCTTTAATCTTTCATTAACCCCTTCGCGACCATATGTCTAGTTAACTTGTCATAGGAGCTGAAGCTTTAGAGACCTTATGATTATGATTTAATTGGGCAGACTAGATGGACCGAATGGTTCTTATCTGCCGACACATTCTATGTTTCTATATGTTTCTATGATGAGTTAACTTATCATGTAGTCTAGCCGGCTGGTCTGAAACTGGTCCAGGACTATGTTTCGCACCCAAGGTAGAGTTCCTGGACCCGATCTGTTGGTATCTGGGCATGTGATGACATGCACATTAGACTTTACCTCTAATTCCCTCTCTGTGCTTCACGTACTTGTAGTGAAGCACAGAGAGTGACCTGTAAGCAAAAAATTAATAAATAAACAATCCTGTTAACCCTGTGATCAGTTTCCTTCCCACTTTATGGCCCTCATTTTGTTGTTGTTTTTCCAAAAAGTTTTTTTTTTTAGCAATTTTTAAGTTATTTTTAATAAATAAATTATATTAAATAATATATTAATGTAATTACAGTTAAGCCCTGCATGCCCATTCTGTGATTCTTATAACTCTGACTTTTTGGGGAGGGGGGGGGGTGGGGGGTGGGAACCTATATTTTTATTTTTTATTAGTATTAGTATTTGGGATAAGAGGGTTACTGTTGCTCTAGTTGTGCAGATTATTATTGGGAAAATAATGGGGAAAAATATTTTTTTGCCCAAATTTTCCCATTTTATATGTATTTTTTTAATACTAAATTATAGATTATGTATAGGGTATCAAAAGTAAGCTCCAACTGTCCTATAAAAAACAACATATAACTTGTATGGGTGCGTTAAGTGACAGAGAGAAAAATAATGTGTCAACAAACACATATCAAAAATGGAAAAACCTCTCTGATCACTGGCCCAGAAAATCCCTGGTCCTGAAGGGGTTAAGCACTTATTAATGATTAAAGGTTCCACCTTCCAAAAATATTAACTGCTGCACCATAAAAACTGTAATCTGCTGTAGCAAGTCCTACCTATCCCCCCAAACCCTCCTTCTTGTTTTTGGATGAGATGTAAAATCCCTTCATTCCAAGCACTTGAAACATCTGAGAGAAACATTCACAGTAATGACAACACTTTCTCAGTGGGGAGCATGAAAACTGCTGCTGTGGAAGCCACCCCTCTTTATATGTAATCTTTCTCACTAATGCCATTAAATTTAGTCCCCTATAAAAATATTTTACGTATAAAAATGCAAGAAAACTATAATTTGTTTCAAAGAACATTTCACATACATAAAACACACTATATACAGAAAATAAGCTATGTGGATCTGCGCTATTAATAAATCATAATTATTTAAAAAAAAAAAAACTTAGGCCAATCCCTACTGTAATTGTTTCATGTAATGTAAGCCATGTGTGTTGCCTTGTTCGTCATGTACAATAACAGCGAATTCTTTATCAGTGCACTTGTTGCTTTTCAAAGTATGATTCGTTGACTTCATTCATATTCCCAGAACCTCTCTATTTATCCCCTGTTCCTACAGCTACAGTACATACTGTAAAGGACACATTCACAGTTGGAGGTGGATAGAATGGAAATTTTCCAGGTGACTGAGAAATGCACTAGTTCAATGCTTCTAAATATATAAAACTAATACTATAACTATATTATTTTACATTTTTTTACATTTTTGGAATAATGATGAATATTGTATATTATTCGAACATAGCAGTGCTCCCCAATGACTTGACTCACTTGTTAAATGCTCTCACTGCAGTATCTGTTCAGTCATCAGGGTTACAGTTTGACTCCATGCATCTGAAGTATATAAATGAGTACATTTAAGTTGGGTAATAATATAATTTATAATCAGATGCTGATTTGGTTGAGTCCTTTGGATCTATTCACTAAAATTCAGACCTTCATCTATTAAAAGGATCACGCAAGCAAGTTACTCCATCTCAACACATAATGTTGGAATGCAGAAGAACTATGCTTAATCCTACCTTTGGAGACCTGTACTAAAACAATGCAAATATATTTTTGCTCCTTGCTTTTTTTGCAATGTACTGAACATGTAACACTCAAATAGTAAATATGAGCAAACTGTGAATAAAAACGGACATTGTTTTAAATAAAAACAGTCACATTAGCATTTGCTAAATGCTGGTGTAATTTCCACATGCAGAAGAAGATATAGATTTTATTTTTTACAAAATAGTTGCAAAAATCTTTCACATGTACGCAAATATAATTGTATAATATAAACTGTCACTGGACAGGACAAATACTGACATCCTGAGCCCTCGGACCAGTGGAAGGATGAATGCAGCCACAAACCGAAACGTAACCCGTCCCTCCATTTCGCTTTGCCATCTCCATGAAATAGTACAGTTTCAAGTGCCATCCCGACACTCAGGCTCAAACAGGCGCACAGGAAAACTTGGGGGCAGAGTCGATTCTGACACTTAAGAAATGGATTTCATTGGACCACCAGATATTCTCATCCCAAGCTAATAAAAGAAGATGGGGGTACTAAATATTCCATATTTGTATCGGGGGACCTGGAGGTGACCTCCACCAGAATTTTTCTGCAGACAACCATAATTAAGTAAATAAAGTTAAAACTGCACAGCAACAAAATATACATATATATATAATCACAATATATTACCACAACCGGAAAAATTCACTATAAATAAAAAATAAATGAAAGAGGAGCAGAATGGGGGGAAAAAATGCAAAAATGTTGCAAATACTAAAAAATTGCTCCTTACTCTTGTTTTACCAATTTTTTTTCACCACCGCACTTGTTTAGTACATGACCCCCCTTGTATCCTCTTTGCCTCTAATGCACTTAAACAAACAGAAATGATTATCAGAACTGAGGGCGATCCTGAAACAAACACCTTTCTGTCCTGATATCTTCTAGAAACCACGTGCTAGCTGGATACTAAAGAAGTTAAATTATGCCTTGCTTTTTGATAATCAGAGCATGGATTTGGAATTTTAGGGAGTCTGTTTATTCCTAGCAACCATCTATTCACTTAGGAAAGACAGGCCTATATTAAGACAAAGAAGTGCAAGTTTTGATGGAGGTGACCTTGTGGTGAGAGGTATAGGAGAATTTATGTCTAGTTCTTAAGAGCTTCATTGTGCATCTTCAACTTCAGCTGAGGCATCAAGATATTGAATGGGACAAATAATTGCAGAGGTCTTGAGCAATGGTAGAAAAGCATTTCAGAAAATGAGGAGAATGAGTGATAAAATGAACAATGAAAAGAGTGCTTTAGCAGATGAATGAGTTATAACAGGAGATTAGAGCTGAGATGAGAGATAAGTTTGAGGATAGGTTTTGAGGGATTTTGTATGAAATGTCAAGTTTGATAGGTAATTATCACAGAGCTTTTAGGTTGAAGAGAAGTTGTATATCTCAGAGGGGAAAAAAAACCCAGGAGGTTTGTTTAATGGATTGAATAAAATGGAGGAGTGAAGAAGAAGGCCTAAGAGAGAAGATTGACATAGTGCAATCACCAAAATAAAATTATACAAGAATTTGCAATTTGGAGGTTATTGGTAATGGTAATTATATTTAGTCACACAAGTACCTTTACTGTTAATGTAAGACATTTTAAAGCAGTCCTAGAGTTATTTTTGCAGCATCATGATATATTGTTCTTTAAAAGATAGCTAATCATTTTTTTTTTCACTTGCAAATAAAAGCACAAGGGAAACACGTACTGCCCATAGTATGAGGATAAACAGGGCAGTGAGGACTGAATAATGACTAGATGGAGAATAACATCTTCATTTCAAGGTCACCAGAAAATGGTCATGACGTTAAGCCATAACCTCTTGATTTGAACAGTTTTAGGATATGGGTGGATCTGTTCCAGTTACTGTTTTCTGATGGCACAAAGATTTGAAACAGGGGTTGATGTTCCAGCGGAGATAAGTTTTACTTTACTGAGAGCATATTTGGTACATGAAATGGCCTTCCAGCAGAAGTGGTAGAGGTCAGTACGGTGAAGGAGTTTAAGCATGCGTGTGATAAGCATATGGCTGTCTAAGAAATAAGACCAGGGACTAATGAAATTATTCAGATTTAAATTTTAGACGTGAATTAAGCAGACTAGGTGGGCTAAATAGTTATTATCTGCTGACACATTCTATGTTTCTATTTGCTTGACTTCAACAAATACCCCCTGCCTATTATTAAATAACTAGGAACGGGTTCCTAGAAATTGCAGCGCTTCCATGGGGTGTAATGGTATTGCTCTCTGAGTTAAAACTAATGTTTAATATAATTTCTTATTGTCTTGGAACACTCCGAAGAGGATGGTCCTATATTGTAAAACATTCTATTGTAATTACAACATCGTGTTTCACCCGACTAGTAACATCATATCACAGTCCATATATAAATAGACATTAACCAACTGAATCTCACCTATTGTATTAATATTAATCAATGAGTAATATTCGTAATATGTTGGTTCTATGAAATGTGGCAAACCCTAGAAGACACATAAAACGTCCAAACTGCTCCCTAGAAACATCCCAGTAAATACAATTGTCTTAAGGTGTCTCTTATGCTTTCTTTAGAAAATTGCTTAACATTCTGCTTAATTAGCAGTGCACCGTCAGAGCATGTCAAAGAACCTGCAGGATATATTAAAAAAAAGCCAATGGAGAGGGAACTCATAATGGGCATTAAGCCATTGCTAAAATGTTGGGAAATCTTGTACATTAAATAAACGTGAAGTACCGTAGCTGCTCGAATATCAGACGACCCTGATTATAAGACGACCCTGATTATAAGACGACCCTGATTATAAGACGACCCTGATTATAAGACGACCCTGATTATAAGACGACCCCCCAAACTTTTAATATTCCTTCAGGAAAAAAACTAAAAGCCTGAATATAAGACTACCCTATAGGAAAATAAAAGTTTTAACTTGTATATATTCACATGTAAATTGCTTTGTAATATTTAATAAAAATGATGATATAAAAAAATGAATTTCTTGTTTTCATTTCCAATGTCCCCCTGAACGTTGTCTCTCTCTCTCCCCCTCCCTCCCCCCAGCTTTGTCTCTCTTTCTCCCCCCAACCTTTACTCTTTCTCCCCCAAACTTTTTTCTATCTCCCCCTCTCCCTCCAAACATTTATCCCCCCCCCCCGACTCCCAACATCCCCCCCAACATCCCGATTTGAGGTCAGATTATAAGACGACCTCGATTATAAGATGAGCGGTCTTTTTCAGAAAAAAAATTCTGAAAAAAACCTCTTCTTATAATCGAACAAATACGGTAAATGGAATACAGATATCCACAAAATACAGCAGTGCTTGATCCATCTTCATTGAACTGCACTTTCCATGATGCTCCTCTGTTACACTTTAACATTCTATGGGGATCAATGGATTATCCAGATGTCTGTGAGAAGTTAACCCCTTAACGCCGTCCGGACTAAAGCATCACAACAGTGTTCCTTGCTCCAATCATAGAGTAATCGGGAAACGAGGGATGCAGAGGCCGAGACAAGATCAGAGTCTTTGATGACCCGGTGTATCCCTGGCCAAAGACCTCTATTTGTACATTTTGAGCATTGCTGTCAGGATGCCAGCCTTCCTCACCCTCCATCCAGGGGACACTCCCCTTCTGCAGGGTCCTCTGTTACTCCCGCATCCCACCACGCTGGGGCTTCATCACGTGGTAGGTTGCATCCCCGGCCTCAATTAGTACGGGCACTGAGCTCAGCACATGCTTCCATGTTGCACTCGGTGTGTGTGTGTGTGGGGGGGGGGGGGTCCTGGTGTTAGATGTGGCTCCAGCATTGGAGGATGTGGGGGAGGTGGGGACAGAGGCGGAATCCTCTCTGAAGGTCCCATAGAGTCCTGTGAGGGGGGGAGTGGATAACTGGAGCTGAGGGGAGGAGCTCGTAATGACAACCCTATAAAAACCCCTCACATCGTTCAGCCCTTACTTGATTATTAAGCTGTTTAGTCTGGTTTACCCTGCTTAGTCTCTTGTTCCCAATATTGCTAAACATCCTCTGTGCTTGACTTCCTGACATCTGACCCCGGCTTGTTTTTGGACTTTCCTGATCTCTTCAACCCTGACCAGGCTTGCCTAACTGTTCTGACCCCCAGCTGCCTGCCCTGACCTATTTCTTGGCTATTGGACTTCTCTTGCTGCCTGCTGATCTGGTCCTAAGGGGCCCTTGCTCTTACCCTGCTCTATGCTCCCCCGCCAGACCTGACAGTTGGTTACATATTCCCTTTTGGACTGATGCGGTCTCATCTGACAGATGAAATCCCACTGCAATCAGCTGCAGTGGGATCCACAGAACAGTTCATGGTGGGAGGCCACAATGAGCTACAGCACAAAGGAATTTGCTGTCACTAAATTCTGCCTGCTTTCCCTGCCAGTCTGTGCTTCAACATTTGCTAATTTTGACTCATCTGCCAGTAGTCCTTAACAGGTACCTGTACACACCAAACCCTAACCTGTCCCAGTGACCCTAGGACATCCACCACTTTTTTTACTTACAATATTACAATATTCCTATTTTTTAGCTCAAAAAATAAAAGGGAAAGCGACTGTCATTATTATTTTCTGATTTTGAGCACGTTTTTTAAATTGGTGACTGTCAATAGTACATTATTCTCTTTTTCACTTGTAATATGTGTACCATACCCAGGGCATAAATGTGATTTTGTATTTGTGTTCTACAGCTCAAAAAAAAAATTTGTTATTCCAATAAGAATTGAAAGTAACATTTTTTTTTTCTTTTGGCGCATTGTTTATAGATTTCACCCAGAGTTGCCCCCACTACCTCTCTACTAACAGTTCTGCGTTGTACCAACCTTGATTAAAAAAAAAAACTCTGCCTCCTCAGTTCACATGTAAATTTACCAAATTTGAACAACTTTTCTTGGTACTAAAATATTCCAATTGCTTTTAGTATAACAAGCTTATTTTACAAATTTCCAAAGCAGGCTAAAATTAGAGCATATATTTATTATTAGAGTATTATTTTTTAGAATCTTTTTTATATTTTTGCAATTTACATATTGTTGAATTCAGTGATATGTATCCCAGTTGCAATTCCTCACTGAGGTCATATCTGTCATATTTCTAGGGTTAAAAAAATGAATACAGAACGAAGAAAAAAATGGGATGCGCTGCAGATCTTGACTTAAGTGGTGTGAAATTGGATAAAAATTCAAAAAACCCTTCAAATATGTGTTCACTAAACCCCTTGCAGCTTGTGAAAAAATTATGGCTATTTTGACTGTTTTCAGATTCAATAACTCAAAAAGAAACACAAGCACAGTAGGGACTAGACACTAAAATAAAGTGTATATAAGTGCATTTAAATACACTCAAGATTAGTGCTAAATAAGCAGTTTCTCTTAATTTAAAATGCAGCATGTTATAAAGTGAAAATATGGCAAAAATGTAAAAATTATAAAACTGTAAGTGCATCGAGCCACACATTGTCAAATGTACATGCACAAAGTGCAAGAAGTAAAAGAAGAGCCATACATACATTATGCAGAAATCAGCATGTGAGCAGCCATATTTCTGGGAGGGTACACCCAGGGTGGAGTTAGGAGGTTAGGTGCTGGCAAACAATGCTACCAGGTTGAGGAAATAGTGATTTGCTCAAGTGCACCCTGCAGTGTCCTCATTGTGCTTCAAGCAACATTTGTTTTGTTTGGGGTTGGCAATGGAGGCAAGACAATATAGGCCATGAAATGCACTATAGAAGGCATAAGGTGTATTTCTGGGCAGCATCACAGGTGTACCATGTAATATGAATCATTATAAAACATTTTAGCTTTCCAAGGTGGCAGCACAAGGTACAAATGTCCACCACCAGCACATTCAGCTTTCCAATAAAAATAACAATTTAAAATAATAAAAATAAAAATGTATTGCATAAATTGTGGTTTGTTCCAGTTCATGACACTTTGAGGAGCGGGTGTTTAGAAAAGCTCTGCTTAGTCCACATGTCATTACATGTCAGTAGATCTCCCGGATACCCAATCTTACTCACCTGTCCGATGGCAGCCACCTTCTCCTGTAGCGCGCACATGCCACTGCTACCAATGGTCACAGAGACGCGCCCCCGATGACGTCACGCCCGTCACGTTCACACCAAACACGGGAATATTTAAAAGGGAGAATCACCATGCACTCCTTGATTGGTGATTCTCGTGTTTCGTAGCCTAGCGTCTATTGATATCTTCCTTGTTTATTGCTGTTACTGACCTCGGACTTCCTCCTGACCAGTCTCTGATTGCCTGTGCCCCCGTGACTCGGTCTGTATTTTTGTTTTGCTTATTTCTGGTGACCCTGACCTTGGCTTGCACTTTGACCATCCTTTACCCTCCATTTAATCATCTTGCTGCTTGATTACAAATACTGCATGTGCCTGCATTTAACCATCTTGCTGCTGGATTACAAATACTGCATGTGTTTGCATTTAACCATCTTGCTGCTGAATTACAAATACTGTATGTGCCTGCATTTAACCATCTTGCTGCTGGATTACAAATACTGCATGTGCCTGCATTTAACCATCTTGCTGCTGGATTACAAATACTGCATGTGACTGCATTTAACCATCTTGCTGCTGGATTACAAATACTGTATGTCCCTTCATTTACCATCATGCTGCTGGATTACTAGATTGCTTATTCATCTCTACTACTCGACCATCTATATCAGGTTCATACCTATAGTGTGTTATTCTTGCTATTTTATATCTATTTCCCGTTTCCTGCATAGAGGTCTATATCAAGTTCCCTAGTATCCTCACACCACATGACACAACCCCAGAACAATAAAACTGACAAAGCAGGCTATGCACCATGGACATTTCATAACACACAGAGAAACTCAGCCTCTCCCCCTACTGAGACCTAAGTTTATGTCATAAATATTGTTGAGTGAACCCGAACGGAACTGTTCGGGTTCATACCGAACATTACGGTGTTCGGACCCCGAACCCGAACACTCCACTGTATGTTCGTGTTGGAGTTCGGGGTTCGGCTGTAAACCGAAAGTCTATAAACCGAAAGACATTCAGTTTATAGACTTTCGGTTTATAGAATAGCAATAGCATTACATGTATTCCATAAACCGAAAGTCTATAAACCGAATGTCTTTTGGTTTATAGACTTTTGGTTTATGGAATACATGTAATGCTACTGGCTTTCTCTAAACCGAAATAGAGTCCCCATTCATAATAAATTCTTATGAATGGGGACTCTATTTCGGTTTATAGAAAGCCAATAGCATTACATGTATTCCATAAACCGAAAGTCTATAAACCGAAAGACATCCGGTTTATAGACTTTCGGTACATAGAATACATGTAATGCTATTGCTATTCTATAAACCGAAATAGAGTCCCCATTCATACGAGTAGGTCAATTGACCTATTCGTATGAATGGGGACTCTATTTCGGTTTATAGAATAGCAATAGCATTACATGTGTTACATCTGAGAGTCAAATAGAACCGTCAAATACTGTGCTTACAGCACAATTTGAAAAATTCGAATTGTTTTGGGTGGTAAATAGTACATTTGCGTCTTGCAGTGCACTTCATATCTGAGAGTCAAATAGAACCGTCACATACTGTGCTTACAGCGACACTTTGAAAAATTCTGGATACCTCCTCCTCCTCCTTCGCCGCTTCCACCAACACCGCCACGGTAACCGCCTCCTCAACCTATGGGTCACTTAGTATAAACTGAAAGAGAATACCCTGCACTCCAACCCTCTCTCAAATGGATAATTCTGTTGATCCTCCTGGCAGCCATGCTTTAGATTTAGATTTATGTTCTTCCAAAGCTAAAATCAAAGATTCCATCTAGTGCTATTTTATAGCTCAGCTGTATTTTTAATTTGTTCGGGGGCAAGTTCGAGTCCAAACCCAGACTTTTTTCCGAAGTTCGGCCGAACCCGAACATCCAGGTGTCCGCTCAACTCTAGTCATAAAGCCAAATAAATAGGCTGAAGGAACAGCAGCAGTAGATCAAGCAGAAGATAACCTCCAATATCTTTAAAATCCGTGTACGGTTTTATTTCACACAAGCACTGAGCTGCTTGTCTGTTTGCAAGGAGACAAAGTGACATCACTTCCCCTGCTGGGATAAAGTGCTTGAAGCCATTTCACCAGTTTGTGGACAATCCTCTGAAAGTGACGTCACTTTCCCTGGTGGGTGGAAGTGCTTGAAGCCATTTCACTAGTTTGTGGGCAACCCTTTGCAAGTGACATCACTTCCCCTAATGGGATTGTGTACCACATTAGCATATCATGCCACATTTTTCCTATTGGTGGCCACAGTTATTCAAATGTATGACATCATCTCATTCATATTTTTTACCTAAAAATAGCTTACTTACAGTATTTGTGTCAGTGTTAAAAGGACACATACCTTCAATTTAGTATTTTCTTCATTAACTGCACATCTATTGTGTGTTTGGTGATGGAGTGCCTTTAAGTTTATAAAGGCAACAGCTCACAGTATTTTTGTGAAGAAAAGCCCAGGCAACCATAGCCTGGCAATGCCCACAACTGGTTCTGTGGAGTCTTTTGTATTTTTGCCCTGGTATAAGAAATCCCACTACACGTACAAGTGTTTCATATGAAGCAGTGAGTGTTCATCAGGATAAAAACAGTCAAACCAGGGTTTAGTCAGGTGGAAGCATTGGGAAGTTTAGTTATTTTAACTTCCTTTCTCTAGGGTTAAGCAGCAGACTGCAGTCTGTCAGTGTAGTATTGGAAACTGAACTACTAACACTGCACTGACGTTGTATTTTTTTGCATATATAATATTTTGCACTTTAAATTAAGTGAAACTGTTTATTTTAACACTAATATCGGATGAATTTAAATGCACTTATATTCACTATATTTTAGTGTCCAGACCCTACTGCGTTTGTGTTTCTTAGTGTGTCCTTAACCCCTTGGCGAAACAGGACGGACTAGGTCCTGTGTGCCGAGGCGTTAGTGACACAGGACGGACCTAGTCCTGCCTCCCTCTCCTCACTTACATTTTTGTGACGGAAAGAGACAGATCAGTATTAGTGATATAAAATAACATTTTATAAAATTGGCAGGTTTTTGAAAGTCTTTGAAAGTCTTTCACTGTGTATTAACCCCTTCCCTGCCATTCATCACTGTGTAAGCAGTAATCTTGCACAGCAACAGTATGTTTTGCTGTCTGCACTGTTTTATGGATTAGTTTCTTTGTACTGTAATGTATTACAGTACTAGATAGGCTCTTCTAAGAGCTATTAACCCCTTCTTTGCTCGAGATCACTGCTTAGGCACTGATTCTGAGGCTGCGGACTCAGGGTTCGATTTTGACCCTATTCAGCTTTCTGATACATCATCTAGCGATGTATCGGTGGCTGCTGAGCCCTTGCCACAAGTAGTGATGGGGGTCTACCGATAAAAAAATATATGGTTTGGTGGGGGTAAATTACATTGGCTGGCTTCAAAGATATATCCCATAAAGGACACGGACGCAGGTTGACTACATGTCAAAATTCCAAGTTGGAATTTTGAGATGTGCATCTCACAAATGTTGCCTTCTAGCCAAAAACAAACCAACAAACCTATGCATGGGTGCTATACCTGTACTCGGGAGATGTTGCTGAACACATATTGGGTTGTTGTTTGGCAGTGACATATACCAGAATCTGTGAATTCATGCCTGAAGTACAATGCATGTGGAAAAAAAACTCCCAAAAAAGTACTACCACAAACTTTTACAAAGGCTGGTGGTAGAATTAGTACCTATACAGTATTAAAATACCATCATTTGAAATACCTTAGGATGTCTATTTTCCAAAAATATATTTTTTGATGGGGTAAAATTCATTGGACGGCTTCAAAAATGTTCCAAATGGAACATGGGCGCAGGCTGACTACATGTCAAAATTCCAGGTTGGAATTGCGCACCCCCTAAATGTGGAATTTTAGACCCAATTCAAACCAACAAACCTATGCATGGGGGTTATCCCTGTACTCAGGAGATGTTGCTGAACACATATTGAGGTGTTGATTGGCAGTGGCAAATACCAGAATCTGAAAATTCCTGCCTGAACTACAATGTGTGTGGGGGAAAAATGACATCCCAACCCTTTGACATAGGTTGGTGGTAGAATTAGCACTTGGAAAGTGTTAAAATTCCACAATTTTAAATACCCTAGGATGTCTAGTTTTCCAAAATATATGGTTTTATGGGGTAAAATACTTTGACAGGCTTCAAAAGTGTCCCAAATGGAACATGGGCGCAGGCTGACTACATGTCAAAATTCCAAGTTGGAAATGCACCCCCCCTAAACGTGGCCTATTAGCCCCCAAATAATCTAACTAACCTACACATGGGTGGTATCCCTGTACTCAGGAGATGTTGCTGAACACATATTAAGGTGTTGTTTGGCACTGACACATAATAGGATCTGTGAATTCATGCCCGATGTACAATGAATGTGAAAAACAAATTACTATCCATAACATTGACATAGGCTGGTGGTAGAATTAGTGCATGAAAAGTGTTAAAATACTACCATTTGAAAGACCCTAGGGTGTCTAGTTTTCAAAAATATATGGTTTTGTGGGATAGAATACACTTTTTGGCTTCAAAAATGTCCCAAATGGGACATGGGCGCAGGTTTTCTGCACGTCAGAATTCCAAGTTGGAAAACCAAAAAGCGCACCTCTCAAATGTGGCCTTTTAACCCCCAAATAACCTAACCAACCTATACATGGGGGGTATCCCTGTACTCAGGAGATGTTGCTGAACACATATTGAGGTGTTGTTTGGCACTGACATATAACAGGATCTGTGAATTCATGCCCAAAGTACAATGTATGTGAAAAAAAATTACTACCCCAAACATTGACATAGGCTGGTAGTATAATTAGTGCATGGAAAGTGTTAAAATACTACCATTTGAAATACCCTAGGGTGTCTAGTTTAAAAAAATATATGGTTTTGTGGGGTAGAATACACTTTCTGGCTTCAAAAATGTCCCAAATGGGACATGGGCACAAGTTTTCTGCATGTCAGAATTCCAAGTTGGAAAACCAAAATGCGCACCCCCTAAATGTGGCCTTTTAGCCCCAAAACAAACCAACAAACCTATGCATGTGTGGTATCCCTGTACTCAGGAGATGTTGCTGAACACATATTGAGGTGTTATTTGGAAATACCCCTTCACATTTTAAGGTAATGTTTACCTAAATTGCAATCTATGTGAAAAATTAAAAAAAAAGATTTTTTGCTGCAAACTTTGGCATAGATTGGTGGTAAAATGGCTACATGAAATGTGTCAAAATACCCCAAGTTAAATGCCCTGAGTTGTCTAGTTTTCAAAAATATGTACATGTTGGGGGTCATTCATGGATTTAGTACAGAAATCAGTGTTACAATGTCACTATCGCTAATTTTGAAAGAAAGGATTTTAAAATAGCTTTGCACCACTTAAAGTTCTGGCCCTGTAACATGAATAAAAAAGCACAAAAACATAAAAACATGGGCTATTTATGAACTCAGGACATATATTAGAAACTTTTTAGCAGTGTTTTTTTGTTCTCTTGTACATGAGTATACGATTTTTCAAATAAAAGTCATAAAAAAATTATTTTTTCAATTTTTTTGCCATATTTTATTATTTTTTTTACATCAAATTATATGCTATTATCAAAATAATGGTATCAAAAGAAAGCCCTTCTTATACCGATAAAAACGATATATAGTTTGTGCGGGTACACTAAATGATACAGAAATAAATTACAGCAAAACACAAACACGTCAGAAATGTTAAAACAGCCCATGTCACCAAGCGTCGGACAAGCCAAAAAAGTCATGTCACTAAGGGGTTAATAAAATGAATGTCATTAAGTTGGGTTATAGTAGCATCCCCTGTATGTTGGACAGTGGACATCCCCAAGACATACTTGATGACAGAATAATTACCTAGGAGTCTATTCAGACAGCACCAATTTTCTCTGTGAACATCGGAGCTCTGAATTTCACCCCATATCGCATCATTTTGGTGATCCTAAGAGCCCTTTAAATAGGGCTATTCTGGGATCATCAACATGATCCTGAACCGGCCCAAAATTCGGCCGAATCAAAAAAGATGTCTCAAAAAGTCCCATTATTTCCTATGGCGATTTAAGGGCTACCTTTTAGCTTCACTAAATTACTGGTTTAGTATTTGGAGAAACAAAATTTTTTTACAGAATTTGGGCAAATGCAGGCCAAATTCCCTGGACTGAATAGGGCTGAAATTTCACTCAAGATTAGGAGAAAGTCTTGAATAGCTAAATTGCAGTTTTCTCTTCAATTTAGCTTTTGGACCCAATTTAAGGCAAATTTAATAGACTCCTTAATGTACCTCTCCTTGTAAAATTGTATATTCCTGTAGCTCTCCAGGTTTTTAATATCCTCTTCTATTTTATAATGTTGTATGTTAACAGTTAATTTGTTTATTTTTTTGGTAGATTAATGTCACATGCAAATGTGAGGATCGGTTATTTTCTGCTAATAATATGTTTTTCACTTCTGTAAAGAATTAATAGCAGTCTATCTGCTGCTGAAATGCACTTAGCATGTTGATGATGCCCTTTTAGAAATTAATATCTTGGTTTATCCAAATACCTCTGTTTATTTGAAATAATCTCAGGTAAGGTCCTGTTATGGGCATGTCCCGTGTATTTTTTTAGCTGATTGTATTATAAAAGCACTGCATTATTTTATGTCAGTGGGTCCATAAGAGATATTCTAATGACTCTTTTTTTGTTTTAGCAGTAATGGCTACTTTATTACTCTTGTCAGATTTTAGAGGATTATCATGTCCCAAGTGATTAATTTCAATCTTATTGTGAATCCAATTTAATTTTTATTGGCACTAAAAACCCCTCTAATGTTGTGGAGATTGCATTATTGATACAATTACAATGTAGCCTTTCAGCAAAAGGTGAGTTGCAGGTAGCTTTTGCAGGGATAGATCTCCTGCTAGAAGAACAGACTTGGCCCTACTTAAAGCATAGTTAAAATGTGAGATCTTTGAGCAGGGGAAGCTAACCAAGTTTGGCCCTGCACGATGAATAGTTGTATCATCTCCACTCACCTGTATACTCATCGTACACATAGCTAGGATCACCAATACTGTTAAAGACAGGATCAATGAATGAGCAAGTCAAGAGTAGTAAAGTAATAGGTCAAGAGAGTTTGTTTTTTTTCTTTGGTCAAAGCACAATTAAGTTCTGCCACCATATCAAGACACACCCTCAGATAGGTAAACTGCTGCCATCCAACATTTGGCCACAGCTTGACACCCCAGTTCTAGGGAGGTGTTGTTGGCCTAATTACTGCTGTCACATGGCCCTATTCACTAAAACTAAATAATATGTCTAGGAGGTTGGCTTTGGAGGTCAACTTTAATTTTCTCCCAAAAAAAAATGATCATATGTTGGACACTTGGTTGTCCAAGGTCATCAAATATATTGAGGTTCCTTGTGCGTTGACGTAGGCTCTGGTGTCTCTTTTAATTACACAGGCCTTCCTCTTTGAAGGTTTTTATGTAACATTTTTCATGTATTATGTCAAACTTATTTATTCTCACTGAGCATGTACATTTGTAATATGTTGTCAGTGTTTTGTAACTAAATGTTGTTTCAAAAAACTCAGTAAATACTCTAACATTAAAAAAAAAAACATGAATGTTGAACAGATGGTCAGTAAAAAACAATCTCGTAGCTGCAACCTGTGTTTGCTCCGCAATCTTCTGTAAATTGTAAAACAAAAGTAAAAACCTCTACAATGTGCAGCAGTGTAATCCTGCCGGCTGAGAGACCCTGTGCAGTGAATGGCAAAGATTGGTTCCATTTCCTGGAGGTGGGATGAGTTCAACAGGGCTGCGCAAACTGTAATCCCCACCCTATGTTTTACGCAGCTATGGGAATGCTATTTCGTCAGGGGCAATCTTACAAACTATCTTAAAGCTAAAGGCTTATAATAAAAATATTCTTCATCCATTTTCTTCTAAATTGAAAACTGGCCAGCTACTCTCTTCATCTTAGCTACTACAACATCTGGCAGCAGTGAATAAAATAATCCCAACTTAAGAAATATGTGTTCCCTTTACCTGTCCTGAGTATTTTTTCCATTCTTTATCCATTTAGTTCTACTATTTGGGGAAAATGATAGTTGGCTTTGGAGCCCATTTTGATGGTGGGTCCTGGGGAATTGACTGCGACCAAGAAATTTGTGTTAGAAATTCATTTGGTTTATCTGTCTGTCATGTCCCCCATCAAATGTCTTTCTGCATATATTTAAAATAAAAAAAATTGAAGTGAAGAAACATTGGACTATAAGTTTGATACTTACATAAGCCGAGAATCCATCTGGTTACTCTTGTTGCAAATATGGCGGCCAAATGGATCAACATTTGTATACAAGTAGCATTGGCTAAGGAACTCTTGAATGAGGCACCTCCATGAGAATTTTATTTTTATTTTTATTTCTGTACTCTTTTTATTTTTGCCACCATCACAAGATTGTTGGTGTACAGCCCTAACTTTTTTATTTTTTGCTGTTTTCAGTTTGAGTTCTTCCCTTTTTCTATTATTTCATATTATCTGTGTCTCCATTTTTTTTTTTTTATCTTTTCTCATTATATCTTTCCATCTCAATCGTTTTTGTGCCTAGCAGATTCTCATTTCCTTATTGTATATATATATATATATATATATATATAATGCTTTGAGGACATGTGATCTCTCCTTGGGCCTGACTGGGAAATGTAAATATTAATTCACAGCTACCAATTCTGAACAACAAAGTGAAAACGGGTCACTGATTCATAATTTCCAAATAAGAACATTGCTTTGTATGTGTTCGCAGTCCTCTGTAGCTTTAACCCATTCGGGTTACTTAGGTTTGAGAAAAGAATTGTGGCGAGGTAGGCCGCACAGCTGCACTGCTGCGACGAAAGGGTTAAAGTCTTGATTTATACAACAGCTGTGAGAAAGCAATGTTTGTAACCTAAGAGGCCAGACTGAATGCGACAAACATCTTTAGTAAGCATCAAATGTGCAGAATTTGACAATTTTATACACCTCGGCATTTCTTGATGTTCCACATGACTGAAACAATTCATGGAATGAAGGTGCCACATCCACAGAACAGAAAGAGAGGGAACTTATTTATTATCTCTCCCCGCGCCCGGTGTGACAGGCATATTGCTTTGAATACCAAATTATAATGTAGGAGAGGAATTAATAATGGTATTTTGTTATAATAATGACCTTCCCTGGGCACTGGTAGGTTGATGTTATTTTTAATTCTTTACCTGCTCCATATCCTTGATGTAATTATGAAAACAGTGCAGATCAAAGAAAACCAATATCGGAAAAACTGCACTTTTATATATATATATATATATATATATATATATATATATATTTTTTTTTTTTTTTTTTTTTTTTACTCAAAGTTCCCTGCAGGGAGTCACAGTGTATGAATTTGTTTCAACAGGAGATCATTTCCTGTGGATAGAACATCTGGGGAAGATAGTGCTGTTTGTACACCGTTTAATGAATCTCTGGTTGGGATGGGTTTTACGCAGTCTGCAGTGGGGTAAATAATTATGTCCAGAGAACCTTTAATAAACATGAAACTGTATGGAAATTCACAGCATAAATGATTTGAGAGATATCAGTTTCCCATCGAGCTAGATGCATAGAGATGAGATCTCTTATGAGAAGCAGGCAGTGTGCTTTGCATTCAATAGGAAGTTAGGCCTCACAATGCATATGCAGTTAGAATTATGTATGCATGGAATAAGATGTGATATATGTCGATTGAGGAAAAGATATATTGGTGTGCAAAGCTTGTCACAGGATCGACAATGGGCGTTATTCACAGAGAACTGTGCTGAGGTGAAAGCCAAGTTGCCATAAACTCAGCAATTTTGGCCCCGAATTTTGAAAATGAAGGGTCTGCTTAATAAAGAGGACATTGCAGGGAATTGAGACAGGAATTTCAAACTTAAGGCCAAAGTAGCTGAGCTGGAAAATGTCTCCCATTCAACTGCAGAGGGGAAAAGTTCCAACTTGTTTACATCGGAATAACGGTAAAAATTCCCATCTCAAAACCCTGCGGTTCTTTCTTTATTGAGTAGACTCTTATGTTCACCATAGTCCACTGTATAATAAATTGATTCCAAATAGAATATGAGGCTTACTGAACAGGTGTGAGCATGCTGCAAGTAGAATGTAATTGTCTACGTAGTAGAGTCTACGAGTATATAAAATATTATGTGTTTTACCATTATAAAATTTGCAACAAAAATATAAAGATAAAATACATTAGAGGTTTTGATTACAGCATAATTAAGTTTACCATCAATGACAAGGCAAACTCTCAAAAGTACGAAATACAAATAATTCTGCCACAAAAACCCTTTCAACTTGTTTTGAGTGCTAATTAGCCGCCGCCCAATTAACCCCTGGACAACAAGCTGCAAGTGAACGAAGCCAGGATAATCACATGAAAATTTTATGATACATTATTGTTATTATTTTTTTAAGAAGGTATTTCTAAATTGAGTTTCCGTTTTAAAACGTATTGCTTACTTAGGGATGTTCCTGATCCCCAGTGACCTTTAAATGTTTCATTAATTATACTTTTTGTTTGCATCACAAACAATACCTAAATGTTTCATTAATAATCTGAAAAGTCTATACAACGTATCACGTAAAAAGGCAGTCATCCTTTGAAATGCAAATGTATCACTAGCTAAACTGGGGAATTTTGACACATCTGTCAAAATGTTTGGTATTTCAGAAATCATGAATCATTGGAACAAACAAAATAAAGAAAAATTAAAGAAAATGGTCTTTAATTTAATAAATATTTTTTTTTGCTTCTACTCCCACTTTACACTTGTCACAGACTGAAATGCTGCACATATGTAATATATATGTAAGATAATGCATGCTAGATGAGCTTGCTGGAAGCCCAGCTATATTTTTTTACTGATTAGCTGCCAACACAAGGTTATAGGGATTTTAACAGCCTCCTTCCATTTTCAATGTTAAGGCTGCTTATGCCATCCAAATAGATAACAGTTTAAAGGGACACTAATATAAACCAAATGTAACAAGATTGTGAGTTCGTATTTTTCATTGCTCAAACCTAAACAAACAGCTGATAAAGTTTACAAATACTCATGAAAGTTTACTTTTTTTTGTGCAATCTTTCTTTTTACAGCCTGTACAAGCCCCCTGTAGTTTCTTCTTCTGATTGTATAAAATAACATCCCACACAACAAAACCAAAAAATGCATCTACCTGCCTCATACATAATACATTGTTGGTTGGATTTTAGAAATATATCTACTTTTTATACCGGTGTTAACCCTTGTGGAAGAGTTCAATATATTCTTATTTTTAGAAGAAATACTATTTCTATTTTTATTGCTATATGGGTCTCTTGTGATGACTTGGGAACAGCCGAAATAACTGCAAAAGAAATATATTGTTGTCCTTATAATAACAGGGGGTTCTAGAATTTCTTATTATTCACAGTTTAATAATGTATAATCAGCGGGCATTTCTTCTTTCATGAAACACTTGCAAAAGGAAACGTCTCACCGATTTTCGAGAAAGTCGTTGGAATTCTTATTTTATGCGGTCGATAATACTAACTTTCATGGTATAATTTAATGCTCATCACAATATTTCTTGACAACATTCTGCCTCATCCATATGCCTTTTGTCTTGCTGTTACATTTTTGGCAGGTTAGTTTGTAATTTTAGAATAGGAGATGGGAGATATAACAATATGTCATGCTACACTTCCGAAAATTAGTATTTTCTTTACATGTGTCAGCATCCAACTGAGTAGCATAAATCATCTTTCCTACCCCACTGTTGTTCAGCAAAGAAACAATGAAAACGAATGGAATAACAGATTCCTACCACACCTTCCTAGTACCTAATTTAAATGTAGAATTATGCACTGATCAGGCCTGGTGATAATATAATGATGGCATTTCAGGCCTTTTATCTATTTCAGAGTTTTGAGATTGTCTATTTCTAGATGTTTACCACAATGAAAATATACAAATAAAAACAATCTCATATTGTTTATAAATATAAACTTTATAAATCATATATGTCTATTTATTGCATGCTATCCTATATAAATGTTACATATAAGATATGTATAGTTTATACTTGCCAACATGACACCATGTGAAGAGCGCCTTAAAGGGACAGACCAGGCATGTACTTTTGATTGTACACGCCAGTTTATCCTCTGACCAACAGCTGCCATGCTTCTATAGGAAACAGGCAGTCGTCTGGTCGGCGACTGTCTCTCTCTGATAGCGCAGAGAGAGACCCTTGTTTTTTCATGAGATCGGCAGGGAGACCTCGCAGGGGTAGCAGCTGCAACCAGGCCCAACACTCTAGGAGAGCAAGGCAACCTGTGAAATCTACACTTTAACCCCTTCTTGACAATGGACGTGTCAGGCCCATCCATCCGGGAACTCCGTTCCCGACAATTGATGTGCCTGACACGTCCTGTGGCGAAACGAGCGGTTTTCCTGATCAGCGATCGTGAAAACCACTCTGACGGTGCTGCTCTATTGCCTCCATGTGGAGGCAATAGCCTGCACCGAAATTCCATCTCTGGAGTACACATGATCCAAAGAGCGATCATGGGCACCATATTGCAGGAGCGATTGTAAGCGCCATATTGCAGGAGGAGCATGCTCCTGCAATATGGTTGTGCCCTCTTGTGGTCAGAGCTTCGGAAGTTAAAAAAAATTAACTTCCAATGCTCTATGTTGCTTCACTGACCCCAAGAGGCAGTCAGCCACATTTCAATGAGAAAAAAATTACTTCAATAGCTTAAATCTAGGGCTAGGGTTAGAATAGATGTTAGGGTGACAATTAAATTAGGGTTAGCATAAGGGATAGGGTTAAAATAAAATATATTAAGGGTTAGAATAAGGGTTAGAGTTGGGGTTACATTTAGGGTTAGGGTTAAATTTAGGGTTCGGGTTGGGGTCAAAAGGTCAATATAGGAAAAAAAAAACCTATTTCTGTTTTTTTCTCCATAACTCGCAAACAACTGCAGAAAAAACACGGAAACAAGCATATTTCTGAACTCGGGGGACTAAGATAGCACAGAAAGGCTAGGGACAAAGAGGTCACAGAGAGGCTGTTTGGAGGCTACAATCTCACAGATAATTTTTTTTGGGGGGGGCTAAGATTGTACAGAGAGGCTGTTTGGGAGAATAAGGTGGCAGAGAGATGCTATTTGGGTGGCTAGGATGGCACAGAGAGACTTTTTGGGGGGACAGACAAGCTGTTTGGTGACAAAGCTGACACATGTGTGACATGATACTTGGTATACAGAGGTACAGAGGGAAAAAGACAGAGGCAAGCTGTTTGGAGGTTAAAATGGCTCAGGCAAGCTGGGCACACTGATGACACAGAGAGGCTAAGATGGCAGAGAGAGGTTAGGGACAAAGATGGAACAGAGAGGCTGTTTGGAGGGCTAGGATGGCACAGATAGGCTGTGTCAGGGGCTAAGATGGCACAGAGAGACTTTGGACAAAGATTACTCAACAAGTCTGTTTGGGGGCTAAGATGGCACAGCCAATCTGTTTAATGGCAAAGCTGACACGTGTGGGACATGTTGCTTGGTGAAGGAACATGTTGCTTGGACAAATTTTGCATGCTGGGTCCGTCTGTACAGAGGGAAAGAGACAGAGGAAAGATGTTTGGATTCTAAAATGGCTCTGGCAAGCTGGGAACAAAGATGGCCCAGAGAGGCTAAGATTGCAGAGAGAGGCTGGGGACAAAAATGTCATAGAGATGGTGTTTCAGGGGCGTAAATGGTCTAGAGAGGCTGGGGAAATCAGGGGTTGGGCCCAGGACAATGTTTGCACTGAGGCCCTGTGCTTCCTAGTTATCCATCTGGACCTATTGTTATGCCCCTGCCCTGCTCTAATTTTAAAGAGCTGTGATGGGGCCCATTTAAGTTTAGACTTTCCCTTTTTTTCTTACGTCTCACATATTTAAAGTTCTAACCACAAGCAAATTCCCTGGTGCACATAACAAAAATCTAAATTGGGACCACAATCGGGACGCAGGAGAATGAATACACATTTTTAAGATGCCATAAGTAAAGTCTCCCACTGGCTACCATTTTCTTGTAATGCTTTGTACAACATCCCCAGGAAAAAATATGTTCCAGCACTAAAATAAAAGGGAACTCAGGAAACCCAGTCACACATGTGAAAGTAAACAATTTAATAAAATGTTGTACAGTTTATTTCAAGAATACCACAGTTTAGTGTACTCATTGTTCAAACAGTCAGGTATGGTAGCTATATGCACTCACAAATACAAGTATATGTAGGCTTCAAAGAAGGAGTACATATATGTACCATCCCCGACTCACTGTTTGAACAACGAGTACACTAAACTGTGGTATTTCTCTATTTTTTTCTTTTATATACATTTTGTCCCCTGACTGTAGTTCTCAAATTTGGAGAACAGTTGAAATATCACCTGGATTTACATTATCTGAGGTTCTGCTATATAAAGCATTTGCATGACACTTTTAATCCACTACATATTTGTGTTGTTCGCTGTTTTTGTTTATAAGCGATTTGGGGGGTTTATCAAATTGCAGTGCTGCTTGGTGTCCACTTTCCTAAGCACTGGACCATCTTCTTTCTCCCAACTAAAAAGTAAAGCACGAAATCTGTGGTAAAACTTAGGTGATAATTTAAGAGACGCGTGTTACTACTTTAACACTCTAATGCTACAATATATTTATGTTACAGCGTAAGATAGGGGCAGATTGCACATTCAAATAACACAACAAATCAAGCAGTGGAAATAAAATAATATAATGTATACAATGTTATTTACCACATCAAAAGATCAGCATGCTGCTCAATGCACCCAACTGTTTTTGGCTGTCACTTTCATCATGGTGTATAAATTATTGCTTACTATTGGATTTTTATTCCATCTTGATTTCAGCTGATATCTGACCTAATCTCTGTTTTGAGACATTGTCATGCCACAATGTTGCCTTAGGCGTCGGACATTTTCTTTACCCGTTGATTCCTCTCTTGGTTTTTTTTTTTTTTTTTACTCACATAACACCACACACACATAAGATTCCATGCAAAATGCCTTACAATATTATGCAGAAACTCCAGCTTAAAATAATATGATTATAAATTTACAACCATATACCTCATCGAGGTTCCATAATAAGTGTACATGTAATACCATATCCCTTTCACCATAATCCAAGATTCTATGTTTCAGTGTTTCCAAAGTACCTTTTCCAGATACCCCTGCTTTCAATTAAATATTATTTACATTTTTCTGATCGCATGCTGATCAATCCTACAGCAACATCTCTTCTGTGCCACATTATGTGCAATGGAAGGGTTTTATCTACTTTTCTTCCATCTGTAATTTTGTTTTGTGCACCAGAGTTCATTTTCAAAATGACAAGATCAAGTAAGGTCAAGATAGCTGTCTGAGATTCTTATTTATTTTGTTTTTGTTTTATAGAACTTTTTACTAGGTTTTCTCAAACCTTTCTTTAACAGTTCATCTTCAGATGTTCAACTGAGACAAAAACGGACTTCCTGATTAGTGATTGTATCCACGTATCAATCATAATTTCATTGAGAAAGACAAGGCAGCCATTTTAAAGTGGCACTAATAGTTCTTTATTTTTTTTTAAACTTTTGCATCAGTAGAAAAGTAAAACCGACTTGTACCTTTAGAGATACACAAAGTGCAGTGGTTCTTTAATTAATTAAAAGTGGTTGGGAGTAGGGTGAGGACTAATGATGTGAAAGTAAGAGACAACTATGCTAATGGAGTGCGAGGTCGAGGAAACGGTATAGCTCTATGCATTTTGAAAATTATGAGTTCCTCAGGGATCATCACAAGCTACATCTCACTCAGAGGATTCCCATTTTCTGCAGTTGTGGATGGATGAATGGATGAGACGTGCTACATCTACATTAGAGCATACATTTTGTAATAATTTTTGTTATGTGGGTGTTTCTATAAAAGCTTTTATTCAAGACACAGCATATGCTATGTTCTCTGTTTTGTATCTTTTATTGAGATTGTGGTCTACAACGGTCTGACCATTGAGAAATCCTGCACATACCACAATCAGTTTTCAGTCACGTTCATTATTACCTTAGAATGTATACTGACTCAATATAAGATAATAAATTAAATTTAAATGGACTCTGTCACCTAAAAACTGCTTTATTGTGAAAGTAGAGAATAAAAAAAAGATTGAAAATGGTCTAGAAACATAGAATGTGTCGGCAGATAAGAAAGATTCGGTCCATCTAGTCTGCCCAATTTTTATTTCTTTATTTTTTTTGAGTACTTTTATTAGTCCCGTTCCCGATCTTATAGCTAGGATAGCCTTGTGTCTATCTACACATTGTGTTAGCAAAATTGCAAACAAATGCCTGTTTGGCATTTAGGAGAAAAATGTGTCTGTGGAGTCTCCTATTTATGACATGTTTTTTTCACCAGAGATTTCTGTAACACCTCACAGACTTGAGAGAAGGATACTGGAGTCTTTTGGAAGGCGGGGGTTGTGTTTGGAAGGACAGCAGAGAGGACATTCATTGTTGGGGTTCTACAGTACAGCTGACATCAACTAAATTCTAGCAATCAAATATTTCTTATCCAATTGCACAGAGGCTTCTTGAGTATATCAGTGATTCTCCAAATGGAAGCACTATTGCTTAGTTAAAAGATTTCACGCACATCTCAAGAGCACATAGCACCTCTTCTAGATTAAATATGTTCTTGATCTCCCCGGAGTTGCTGAAGCAGGTCGAGCTTAATGTGATGGTGTATGATCAAGACCAAGTACAGCTCCAACTCAACCTAAACTTTCCACGGTATCTGAGTGATAGTGACACATTCAAATCTTTCTTGAATTCTACCTAGGGTAATTACTTCTACCATAACATCGAATGCGTAGAAGCCACCATCTTGTTTTTGGAGACCGCTAAGACCTAAACTTCAAACAAAAAAAGAAAGTGGATTTGGACATTTAATACACTCAACACGGATGTTAACACAGCCCACAGGGACTTTGTACATGACCTATACTAACAGAACCAGGCTTACTGATTCTAGAGTAGAGAAATTCTTATGAATGGGGACTCTATTTTGGTTTATAGAAAGCCAATAGCATTACATGTATTCCATAAACCGAAAGTCTATAAATCGAAAGACATTCGGTTTACAGACTTTTGGTTTATGGAATACATGTAATGCTATTGCTTTCTATAAACCGAAATAGAGTCCCCATTCATACGAATAGGTCAATTGACCTATTCGTATGAATGGGGAGTCTATTTCGGTGTATAGAATAGCAATAGCATTACATGTATTACATCTGAGAGTCAAATAGAACCGTCAAATACTGTGCTTACAGCTCACTTTGAAAAATTCTAATAGTTTTGGGTGGTAAATAGTACATTTGTGTCTTGCGGTGCACTTCATATCTGAGAGTCAAATAGAGCAGTACAATACTGTGCTTACAGCGCACTTTGAAAAATTCTAATTGTTTTGGGTGCTAAATAGTACATTTGCATCTTGCGGTGCACTTCATATCTGAGAGTTAAATAGAACAGTCCAATACTGTGCTTAAAACGCACTTTGAAAAATTATGGCTACCTCCTCCTCCTCCAGCGCCGCTTCCACCTACACCGCCATGGTCACCGCCTCCTCAACCTATGGGTCACTTAGTATAAACTGAAAGAGAATACCCTGCACTCCAACCCTCTCTCAAATGGATAATTCTATTGATCCTCCTGGCAGCCATGCTTTAGATTTAGATTTATGTTCTTCCAAAACTAAAATCAAAGATTCCATCTAGTGCTATTTTATGGCTCAGCTGTATTTTTTATTTGTATGTATTTTATGTTAATTGAAGTTATTTCTCTATCCATATTTGTTTGCAGGGCACTTGTCCTACTCTTACCCCCATTTCACTTCCTTTTGCAGCCCTCTAGCCCTTTCCAGGACTTTTTTAGAGGGATTTTAGTGGCCAAAAGTTCGGGTCCGCATTGACTTCAATGGGGTTCAGGTTCGGGGTCAAGTTCGGGGTGCAGTTCAAACCCGAACCCGGACTTTTTTCCGAAGTTTGGCCAAACCCGCCGAACCCGAACATCCAGGTGTCCACTCAACTCTAGTGGCCAGCAGTCCTCACTTCATCTCAGATGGTATGTTGAGGAATTACTTTTTTAATGTGTATAAAGCTTTCCCAGAAAAATAACACCTGCTTACAGAGATATACCGTATTTGCTCGAATATAAGACAAGGTTTTTTTCAGAGCAAATGCTCTAAAAAATACCCCTCGACTGATATTTGAGGTCGTCTTATAATCTGACCTCAAATCGAGGTCAGACTATAAGACTGGGATCCAGTCCCCCGCAGAGCTAACTCTGTCTCTAACAGCAGGTGGATGTCTGCACGATGAGCGCAGACTCCCCCTGCTGCCGCCCGGCACGACCGCCGGGACTTCTATGATGAAGCCAGGTCCATCCGGCTTCATCATAAAAGTCCCGGCGGAAGTGCCGGGCAGCAGCGGTGGATGTTTGCGCATATCGTGCAGACATTCTCCGCTGCCTCCACTAGGCACCAGGGAGATATGGGCAGCTGGGGGATGTCTGCACGATAGTGCAGACATCCTCCATGCTGCCCGACACTGCCGTCTATTATGATGGACCAGCTGTCCGTCATAATGGACAGAGGTGTCGGGCAGCATGGAGGTTGTCTGCACGTATCCCCCAGCTGCCCCCACTAGCCACCAGGGAAAGAATCAAGGTGAGGGGGAGGGAGGGGGGCAGAGAGACAGAGGGAGGGAGGGAGGCAGAGAGACAGAGAGAGGGAGGGAGGGGGGAGAGAAAGACTAGGGGAGGGAGGGAGGGGGAGAGAAAGACTGGGGGAGGGGGGACAGAGAAAGACAAGGGAGGGGGGGCAGGGAAAGACAAGGGGAGGGGGGACAGAGAAAGACAAGGGGGAGAGAGAGAGAAAAGTTTAGGGGGAGGGAGACAACACAGGGTGGTGGAGAGAGAGGCAGCATTGGCACAATAAATACAAGAAATGCTTTTGTTTAATATCATTTTTATTGAATATTGAAAATTAATTTACATGTGAATATATACAAGTTAAACTTTTTTTCCTATAGGGTAGTCTTATATTCAGGCTTTAGGTTTTTTTCCTAAAGGAATATCCAAAGTTTGGGGGGTCGTCTTATAATCAGGGTCGTCTTATATTCGAGCAAATACGGTATTTTTGAAACACCTGTTTCAGAACATGAAGTCTAAGTCACTATCTGCTCTTTGATGGGAATCCCGCTGAATTCTACAAAATCTTATGCGTTTGTCTTTTCCACCCTCAATTCTCACTTCCTCGGGTGTTCCAGGAGCTAGACAGATTTGGACCCGTGCTGGGCCTACACATTAATAAACAGAAATATAGAGCTTTATGCTTGTACCCTATTAGGAAACCACCGCATATCCCTAACATGGGAATCAAATGGGGGAAAAAGTTATTTAATTCTTGGGCACATTTATCCCAAAGGCCCCGATTGATTTTTACAAACTGAACTATTCTCCCATAATTAGGGAACATTTTGAAAGAGCTTCAGGGATGGAGAAACCTAAATCTCTCTTTTCATGAAAGGCTGCATCAACAAGTACAAATACCCGAAGACTATTTACCACTAACCACATATATAAAACATTCAAGTCTACCTTTAACCATGAGTCCAGTAAATCATGCCTTATCCATTAGCAGAAGCATTTCCCAAAATTAGATTGCTCAGCTTTAATCAAGTCTTATTTAGTTACTTGTAAACAGCTTTCAGCCAGTACGTACACTGACATGCAACTGTGTATAGCCCACTATGCCGATTTGTAACACATAGGCAGTATCTGAGGTTTTTTTTACAGTTTTTTGAGTTGCCCTTAAATACAAAATTTTGGGTCTGACATAACTAGATATATTGAGAGTCTGAGCTTCCACGTTGATGTGATCACTCCTGAAGCAGCTATTCATTTTTGATTCACCGGGAATTTACACCAGGGAATTATAAACTGCTGTGTTCATGTTGGCGGTGGCGCCCAAATCGTTATTGTAACAGCGGATACATCAGAACACAACCACCAGGGCCATATTCTTGGCCAAGCTTATGCATTTTTTTCACATGGAGTGTACCACAGCTACACTGAAACTTTGAATGTGGGTTTTAAAAACAATTGAGGTATGCCATTCAGTTTACGTCATGGTTCTGTAGCAACATTGGATTGCATGGGAGGACAATTCTTACTCTTACGAACTGTGGACACATGACTGACTTTTATTTTACTGTTTTTACTGTATTTTGGTTCTAGCCCACCTGTTGTGGGCAGAATAGACGACCTTATCTTTATATGGAAGGGTAGTGAGGAGGATTTAAATTCCTTCCTTAACTATATCAACAACAATGATAGAAGGGTGGTCTTAAATACGACATATAGTAAAACATGAGTCACCTTCCTAGATTTGGATTTTTTTGTAGAAAATAGCCAAATTAAAACAAAAAATCACTTCAAAAAATTTGGTGCGAACAATTTCATTGAAAAATCTAGTTGCCACTGACCCCCCCCCCCCCCCCCCCCCCCTGGCTGAAGGGATATCCAAAGAGTCAGTGTATCAGAATTAGACGAAATTGTGCAGATCTAACTGACTATAATGACCAAACTCATATTCTACGGGACAAATTCCTAGAGATAGACTATGACAGTACTATTGTGGATAACACTATTGCAGAAATAGCTACGATAGATAGAAAGAAATTATCCCTAAGGAATCAGCAGTCATCTTTAGATGAGCCCCCAATTTAAAACAGAAAATAACTACCAACTTTACAAGTAAAATAAGAATTATGAAACACCTAATCACTTTCTCACCAGGAAGCCTGGTTTTTATGGTTGTCTCAACTGTATAGGATGCCGCTCTGTCACCCAGCAGAAATATCCAATTACTGATTTTAGCTCTTTTAAAAACGGCCAAAGTTACAATATAAAAAAATGTATTACATGTTCTACAGCAAATGTGGTGTACCTCATAGAATGCCCATGTGGCCTCCAGTAGGAAGAACCACAAGACAATTAAAAAAGAGGATTGAGGAACACATAAGGAATATAGAACATGGATTACTAACACATAGTCTGTCCAAGCATTTCTTAGAATTTCATCAGAAAAACCCCAAAGGATTAGAATTCTGCGCTATTAAAAAAGTTGAAAAATATTGGCGAGGGGGCGATAACATCAAAAGCATAGGCAGAAAAGAAATGCGATGGATTTTTTATTTGAGCACTTTGAAACCACAAGGGTTAAACACAGACTTTGAGTTATATCATTTTATGTAACTTTGGCGTGTATTATATGTTTATTTTGCTTTAGTAGACCAAATGATATATGATCATACATATTATTAAGTCCCCCTCCCTGTCTTTCTTCCCATATATATCCGGTTTTTATTATATCCCCTTTTTGTATTAAATAAACCCGTTTTATAGTATATAATAAATATTTATTTTTACTATATTTCAGTTTTTTAACATAAGTGGCTATTATAACTACTTATAAACCCTAAATGGGTCTGATCAGCAGGATCAGATAAAACACACCCGGGATAAAACACTTGTTTCTGTTTACATGTACATGCTGTTCGAATGGACGCAAAACAATAGTAAAAAAAAAAAAGTCGAAAGCATGCGAGAAGATGACTTACGCGGAAACGCTTGAGGATGCATCTAACAACATAAAAGAGACCTTCAAACGCAGGGAGTCCAGACGCCAAGTTGAATCCCACAGGCGAAACACGTAGCGTCCTGGACTCACCTGCATCCTTTGGACTTTAGTTTTTTAACAGGACCTTTTTTATGTGTATCTGTATTGAACAACTTTTTAATATCTGTGATCATCTTTTTAAGTATGACTTCATGCTGAAGGTGGTGTGGCGCCCACTCCGCAAGCAGAGGAATACCTAGATGTAAGCAGATTGTTTCTTTCATTAAATTCATAGTCTTTCTTTTACTCAACATATTGTTATGCCTCTGAGCCTACATGTATAGAGCACACCAGGACTTCAAAGACAGCAGTATATCTTGAGAGGCTATATACCTTCCATCGTCTGTGAGTGCATTATTTTAAGGGGGACAGAGTCTCCCTGAAATACGTATTTCCTTACTATCTCTCACTACTTATACCACCAATAAGGTGTTCATTGTTTTCTATATCCAGTTTGTTAAGCGCACTTTTGTTTTTTCTTTTTTCCATTCACTGTATTCTGTGTGGTTTAGGGACACACTGCCTTAGTGCTGCTAAACTAGGGCTATAGCGCTAGGTGTAACTTTTGTTTTTTGTGGGCAGTAGTGGGGAGGGAAGGGATAGGGGATTGTCATCTGTTCACATATTTGCTGTTGAACCATTGACTTCATACAAATGAATCTCTATTTCTTTTTGTCATTAATTAACATCGCAAGCTGCACCTGCTTTTTATTATGGTCAGACTGCTCTCAGTCGAAGGGTGGGGGTGGGGGTGGTGTCTGGAAGAGAAGTGGGGGAGGTTTAAGGGATTGTTGGGGATCTCCTCTTGTTGTTTGTTTATTGTACTAATATGAAGTGGAAGAAAACTCAATAAAAATTATTTAAAAAAAATAATACATAAATTTAGAATTGTCTTATAAGAAAGTGACTTGTCTGTGGCAGTGCTAATAATTTTGCAGTCATGTAAACTCTGCTGTTATGGATTTGTTTTTGTTTTTTTCAGAATCATTATTAGAACAATTAACCTTAATTGACATTCATGAAACACTGGATCCTCAATGTCAACAATATTATGTCAAATTGAAGAGGGGAAAGACTGAGAACCAATAGTGATATGAAAAATATCATAAATCATTCTTTATCATAAGTGTATGACTAAGAGAAACTAATCATACTAACAGGCCTGATTTAACAGCTTCATCAACCAACTTAATACTGTGAAACATCATTTGAACCACAGATTTTAAAATAAAAATGTGTAAAAACAAACATATGGAATTCAAGAAGCAAATCCGAAAGTACTACTTGTAAACTGCATTAAAAAGGTGAAAAGTGATTCAAATTAAAACTAGATAGGATTTCCATAAAGTGTGTTCATTATTCATAACATAGACAATGTGTTGAATATTCATTTATTGAAAATAGTGTGATATTGAATACTGTCACAACCATACCTGTCCATGGTCCTTGGCATCGACTGTAGATGCAGTTTTAATCTGGCATCATATTTTTATTTGCTGCCCCATTTCTTACTAGATGCCATTTTTTTCACATGACATGCACATGCATATTCTTTTTATTTTTTTACCTTCTTTTGATGCTTGCATCATTTTTGGGCTTTCTCATGATGATGCACATAGCACCATGTATTAAAACTTTTGTAAGTGTATTGAACCTGTTTTACTGTGCTAAGGTGTAATTTTATTGTGCCCTGACCTTGCCAGTGTACTTTGACCTTGCTACTGATCTGATTTTTGCCTTGTTCCTGACTTTGCTTTGTGATTACATTGTTGCTATTTATGGTCTTTGCCTTATCTCAGTAGACTGACTGACCCAGAAAGCTCTTTAGAGCACTGTAGTTTATAAATGCTTCCTCCCTTAAAGGACAACTTTTATATAGAAATGCTTTAATAAAGGATACAATTGAAGTCCCTTCTTGAGCCCTCTTTGCTCCAAATAGCTCTACAAGGTGGAAGACATTTTGTTTAGAATATTTGGTCAGATGGGTCAGATCTTTCTTCATCTGAACGGAAGTGAGTGGAGATCTGACCCAAGATCCCCAAGAACAACATGTCTGCCCCCTGAGAGAACTGTATGAAGTAAAGGTACTTTATTTGTATTCTTTCATTCCAGAATTTCTTTATAAATCATCTTATTAGAGGCCATTTTTCAAATACATAAAGGGAATCAACACAGTAAAGGAAGAGAGTATATTTAAAAGAAGAAAAACTACCACAACTAGAGGACACAGTCTTCAATTAGAGAGGCAACGATTTAAAAGAAATATCAGGAAGTATTACTCTACTGAGAGGGTAGTGGATGTATGGAATAGCCTTCCAGCAGAAGTGGTAGAGGTAAACACAGTCAAGGATTTTAAGCATGCGTGGGATAGACACAAGGCTATCCTAGCTATAAGACCGGGAACGGGGGACTAATAAAAGTACTCAAAAAAAATTGGGCAGACTAGATGGACCGATTGGTTCTTATCTGCCGACACATTCTATGTTTCTATGTTTCTATCTAAACTCGATACAGACTTTCAATTAAACATAAGTACATTTTTTGCTACAGTTGTCCGTTAACAGTCCACCAGAACGATTACAAATACACCATAGTGCACTTGTGCATAAACCTCTTTTATTATCTCATTAAACATACCGATGCTATGGGTCGGTACTTTATGTGGACAATAGAATACCTGGATCTTATTGCCTCAAGAGGAACATTTGACAAGACAAGGTCAATGCAGAATGCAACCATTAAGCAAAGCTTAGAATGTGTAGATGGACAGGTCTGGTAGCATGTGTGGATGGACAGGTCTGGCTGTGACAGTAATTCAACATTCAACACATTATTTTCAAATAATGAATATTCAACATACCGTGTCCCATTAGGAATATTCAACACACTGAATATTCACATTAAGGAATATTCGCATACTAATCTACAGTAGTGAACAATGTGAGGTCAGGAGGCATAGCACGTCTAATCACACAATTAAAGTATAAAATAGATCTTTAATACTACCCTGTGCTTATGACAATTTTGCATAGAATTTTCCGACTAGCTATATTCTAGAAAAGTGTTTAAGATGGGGAAGGGCAGTTATACCTGATTCCCTGTGCCACATTCCTTCAAGGTAACGGGCTAGGAGTGGTGGTGTGTGTCTCTCTTGTGCCTAAAGATAAAGGGTGTTTAAAGGTGTCCAGTTCTGATAAATCTATAATATTTAGTCAAGAGGAGACATGACTTTCAATGGACAACTCATGGCCAGTTCCAGACGAGAGGATCTGCCTAATGGGGATGTGATACAGAAATGTATGCAGCGGTGGTCTGACAATGCAACTGGATTTATGGTTACTTTTTTTTTTTGTTCTTGAAGAATAGTTTTTTTTTTTTTTTTTTTGTTTTATTTTAAATATTATTTAATACAATTTGTGTATAACAAGAAATTACACAAAATGTCGATCTTTGGCTACATTCATATAGATATCTAACATCATTTACTGCTTAAGATCTAGCAATTGATATGTTTAATTATGTATAGCATGTTTGAACTCTATATTATCTAATAGTGTTTATATAATATAACAAGAGATAGTATATATTGGATGACATGTTTACTGACTCTTACAAAACCTGTATATATTTAGTTTTCTCTACTTTAATTTATCAATTAACCTACAACTGGATACAGTTTCTAAGGATGTAGTCGTTTTGGGAGTATCCATGACTTGTAAGATCTCAAGGCTCAGGCTTCATATTTTTGTTTTTAAATTGGGTTGATGCTTTATTTATTATGTATTTAATATTTGAAGGTGGGTTGGTATTATATTACATTATAACACATCAGATGTTAGACAAAGCATCAAGTATTATTTTACAAGGTATTATGTACAATCGTGCAGACAAACAAATGGCATTCCGGTATGTTGTTATGGTATACAGATTGTTTTTTTTTTTAATTTGGTTCATGTACCAAGGTGAGGTTTGAAAGGCTTGTTTATGGTGACTAATGGAGAGGATGTCTAATTTAAACAAGGAGTCAATACATTAACTTTTTGTGTGTATCAGTGGTGACATTTTGTGTGAAACTGAGTACTTGGAGTATTGTACTCAGTACTGGAGACCATATCTCCAGAAGAATGTAGATACTGTGAAGAGAGTTCAGTGAAGGGCTACTAAACTGGTTCATGGGTTGCAGGATAAAAGGGACACTCCCACCAAAACATAAAAAGGGTTTTATTTTATTTTATTTTGCATTGTTTATTTCAGATATGTCTTTTGTTTTTGTTATATGAGGTTTTTTTAATGAAATATGTACTAAACAAGTGTGACTGGGTGCTCCATTTTGTAAAATATAGTGTTTTTCTATGCCACTCCTCAGAGACTTTACAGCACTAGTGTCTCACTTTGGGGCTGGGAACACAGAAAGGAATCCCCTGGCCTATAGGGAAGGGGAGCATGACTGCTGGCCTATGCCTGTTGGGTCACGTGAATTTTGGTCCTTGGGAGACATTAGTTGGCAGGCATAACAAGCGGTGGATCTGGGTGGTCTCTCCCCTCCGTTGTCAACTGCCACTGGTATAAAGTTGTTTGTTTTGTTATTGGTAATAAAGCTGTGGCCATGCCCTTTCCCCCATATTTGTTGTTGAGCCTCTTTATTTGGGGAGGAGGGAAAGTTTTCAGCTTGTTCAGGGATTTTTATATGCAGAGGCCTTTAGCAGTCATGCAGTCTATTAGTCAGAATTCTGATCATAGACTTGCATTGAATGGGAGGGTAATGTAACTATTACATCACAAAGGGGCGGAGTTATGATCCTGTTTGATCAGGTCAATCTCCTCTCTTTGTGTTGTACACAGCCACCTAGTCCTGCCCACTATGATACACAGGAGCCAATAAGAGAGCAGGGTTGTATTCTATGGCATCATCATTCAGGCTTTGGCCACAGTTGTAAACTGAGATTTTCTGGAAGATTTTGTAGAATGTTGGGTATCATTTTCAAAATGGATGCTGGAGATAAACACCTAATTTTATTTTTACCTTCATATGCAATTACATAGAAGCAGTGGCATTTGGCTTATATTTGTGTTTGTTTTAAATGCACAGGTAATCTAGTTACATCTTATGTAAGTGGTAGTGTCTTATCATGTAACAAGTGGCTACTTCTGTCAGGAAACCTTGCTGATCTAGCTGCTGGACTCCAAAACCTGCTAGCACATATGGGGGACAGACAGGGCAAGTGGCCTTTACACTGTTATCATAAATGGGGATGGGAGCTTGACTATTGGATCCAAGACCCGCATTCGTTAGAGTACTGGGGCTGGGAGGCTGCTTCTTGGCTCCCAGTCCGCTCATAAAATTACAGGGGCTTGGAGGCTGGCAAATGGCTTACAGTCTCTCCTAAAATTAATGGAGTAAAAACTTTGCCCATGTTTTCTGGCCTGTTAAAAAATAATATCCTCCACATTGATGGGGGTAATAATTAAAGAATATCCCAGGGTCTCTGTAATATGAATACATAATAATCCCCTTATCAATAATATCTAGGGATTTTTTTAGGGGATGCTGGGAACCATTCTCCCAGACCCATTAAAAATAGCAGTGGGCCAGGGAAACTTACCCTCCCCATACCTGTTTTTGAAGGGGGAGGGGGTTATTTTTTGGTTTTATTAATTCTTTGTTTCCATTTTTTCAGCAACTCACCTCCTGTGCAGAAGCCAAGCTAAAGGTTGTCCAACTTGCCTCCCAATTCTGGCTTTGGATTTTAGTGAATAGCAATTATTATTGCTTTTCACTGAAGGGAGTTAGAGATGGAATATTTAGTGAATTGGGTAAGGAGATTGACTTTGGAGATCAAACTCCAAAGTCAACCTCCAAACCTCTGAAGTTCTACCTCCCAAGTTGACCTCCTTGCACTATACTCTATTTTTAGTAAGTAGACTGCAGAATGGGTAAAGATTGAGCAGATCCTTGAGTATTTTACAGATCCCATCACAATACACAGTGCAAGCTTTATAGAGTGAAGAAGAAATTAAAAACGAAAGAGGGACTCAGTAGAAATAAATTCTACCATAAACTACAGGTTTTATTAAACTAGTTTGCTTTAGTCCATGGTCTTGGCAGCTGAAAATATATGTTATTACCATACCTAATGGTGCTCATTTTATCAACCTTAAAAGGATGAAGGTTTGTGTTAGCTCTGCAAGGAATTAAACATGTAGCTGTGATATAAATATAAAGACACTAGTGTCCAAGTCTGTAAAGGTTGACAGAGCACCATAATATTGTCCGTCACAATTTTCCATTAAAAATGCTGGTGCCTGGCCCTGAATCATATTGCAGTTAAACCAACTGAGTTATCTCACATGCTGTTGGGGCTATTCACTAAAAGGTGAGTTGAGGCGAATAGCAGGTTAGTTGAAGTGATAGCAGGTGAGTTGAAGTGAATAGCAGGTAAATTGAAGTGAGTAGCAGGTGAGTTGAAGTGAGTAGCAGATGAGTTAAGGTAAGTAGCACGTGAGTTGAAGTGAGTAGAAGGTGAATTGAAGTGAGTAGCAGGTGAGTTGAGGTAAGTATCAGGTGAGTTGAAGTGAATAGCAGGTGAGTTGAAGTGAGTAGCAGGTAAATTGAAGTGAGTAGCAGGTGAGTTGAAGTGAATAGCAAGTAAATTGAAGTGAGTAGCAGGTGAGTTAAAGTGAGTAGCAGGTGAGTTAAAGTGAGTAGCAGGTGAGTTTAGGTAAGTAGCAGGTCAGTTGAAGTGAGTAGAAGGTGAGTTGAAGTGAGTAGCAGGTGAGTTGAGGTAAGTATCAGGTGAGTTGAAGTGAATAGCAGGTGAGTTGAAGTGAGTAGCAGGTAAATTGAAGTGAGTAGCAGGTGAGTTGAAGTGAGTAGCAGGTGAGTTGAAGTGAGTAGAAGGTGAGTTGAAGTGAGTAGCAGGTGAGTTGAGGTAAGTATCAGGTGAATAGCAGGTGAGTTGAAGTGAGTAGCAGGTAAGTTGAAGTGAATATCAGGTGAATTGAAGTGAATAGCAGGTAAGTTGAAGTGAATAGCAGGCGAGTTGAAGTGAGTAGCAGGTGAGTTCAAGTGAATAGCTGATGAGTTGAAGTGAGTAGCAGGTGAGTTGAGGTAAATAGCAGGTGAGTTAAAGTGAGTAGCAGGTGAGTTAAAGTGAGTAGCAGGTGAGTTTAGGTAAGTAGCAGGTCAGTTGAAGTGAGTAGAAGGTGAGTTGAAGTGAGTAGCAGGTGAGTTGAGGTAAGTATCAGGTGAGTTGAAGTGAATAGCAGGTGAGTTGAAGTGAGTAGCAGGTAAATTGAAGTGAGTAGCAGGTGAGTTGAAGTGAGTAGCAGGTGAGTTGAAGTGAGTAGAAGGTGAGTTGAAGTGAGTAGCAGGTGAGTTGAGGTAAGTATCAGGTGAATAGCAGGTGAGTTGAAGTGAGTAGCAGGTAAGTTGAAGTGAATATCAGGTGAATTGAAGTGAATAGCAGGTAAGTTGAAGTGAATAGCAGGCGAGTTGAAGTGAGTAGCAGGTGAGTTCAAGTGAATAGCTGATGAGTTGAAGTGAGTAGCAGGTGAGTTGAGGTAAATAGCAGGTGAGTTCAAGTGAGTAGCAGGTGAGTTCAAGTGAGTAGCAGGTGAGTTCAAGTGAGTAGCAGGTGAGTTGAAGTTAATAGCAGGTGAGTTGAGGTGAGATAAACATTTCATCTCACCAATTTAGCTATACATTGTGCAGGAACAAACCTGGTTAGTTCCCCCGCTAAGTGAATGTATCAGGTTTTTTCCTCCACAATGTATAGCTGAATTAGTGAGATGAAATGTTTTTCTCACCTCAACTCAATTGCTATTCACTTCAACTCATCTGCTATTCACTTTAACTCTCCTGTTACTAACCTCAACTCACCTTGTATTAAATAGCTCCATTAGAGTTCATTAGTATATTCCTCTAACTCTGCTGTGGATCTCCGTTCCCCTTTCATTTTCGGTTTCATTCCCATAATCGAATGTCAGATTTTTTTTAAATGTCAAAATTGTGTAGCTGATTTAACTTTATGAGTCATGGCTTTGTTCTACTTTAGTTTGAAACTCTAATAAAACCAATACAGCGGATGATTTAAATGCAAATACATTTTATATATAGTGCTCATTATAACCTTTCATAAGGACAATACGTTCTGTGCATTATTCACATCAGGCTACATAAATCTGTATCATCTTTTCTTGAAAAATGCAGCACTTCCATATTTATTTGCCTTTCTGAGACACTGAAATACTGCATGTTTCCTTCCTGGTGGGTTGCCAAGATTTAATTAATTATCCTTGCTTTTTATACATACTAAATATAACTCCTTCTTCCTTTTCTTATTTACTACTTTAAATGCGTTTTGAGCTGCAGTGATTTACCAGAATCCATCTAATTATAATCTTCTTTCCATTTTATTTCAAGTGTTTTTCGCTGCTTTAATTTCTCAGCCAATCTTGTTTGTGACTGTAAAATATTCATGGGTGAAATGCATTGTCATTCGAGAGCTACTGGCCCTGCACACTAGACATCCAGATTTATTTGTTAGAAGTGCATGCTGCTCAGGTACAACTGCACAAGCAGGACACTGAAGGACAGGTGGTCTGTACATAAAAAGTACATTTTCACAGCCTTACTAAACAATGATAGCATTATTTTTTTCCTAAACATTAGCATTTTTTTTTGCAAATTATACTAAACATTTGCACAAAGTTGGGAAGAGAGATTACTGGAAAAAAAGGAGGGAGAAACGCCTATCATGTTTTGTGTTTAGTAGTGCTTGGTGATAGGCATCGAAGTCACTACTCAACAACGCAGGAAGTTCTATACAATCTCACTTCCTGCTTCATACTATCGCTGTTTTCTATATATAACATCACTTCCTGCTTCGTACTATTGTTGTATACATGTTATAACCTCACTTCCTGCTTCATACCATCGCTGTGTATTCTATATATAACATCACTTCCTGCTTCGTAGTATTGTTTTATACATGTTCTAACCTCACTTCCTGCTTCATACCATTGATGTGTATTCTATATATAACATCACTTCCTGCTTTGTACTATTGCTGTATACATGTTATAATCTCACTTCCTGCTTCATACTATCGCTGTTTGCACCCAAAATGCATAAAATAATGTTAATAGGGAATTGTGTTTTCATCCTATTCCAAATAAAATTTACCTCTATGCCAAATGAAACTGGTATTAGTCTTGAGGCCAATGCTAAGGTGGCAACACTGCACCACATTGGATGACATCAGTGACATCAGCAGTCCATAAAGCTTAGTTTGCTATCCACACACTCATCTGTCACCTGTGATGGTGTGGAGCCATTATTGGAGAGGTCACGTAACATTGCACAGATAGCGGATTTCTGGAGCTCAATTATTCTGCATTTAGACTGTGTATGTCTTAATGACATATTTAGTTGAAACACAATGGGGGTATAAACATGGTGCAAATGTAGATAGCGTCAGATACTGGTGCAGTTGGTGTATGCGCCTATGTATAAACCAGACTCCCGACAAATTTCAGGAGTCTGTACCACCTCCAAAATTTATGTTACATGCTGGTTGTGTCAATAATCATTTTGCCATCTCAATTAGTGTATCAAAAAATCAGGAGTCATAAAACTCCTGATTAGGGTTGGGGAATCTCCGCCAAACAAAGTTTAGTGGAGGTCCTTCTCCTGCACTGAAAAATGATTCTTATAAACAGGTGCAATCACCGTAACATTTTACTAATGGAGTTTTTTTTTACAACATAGCAGCCCCCCCCCCCACCCCCCCAACGTTACTAGGACACAGTGCAAAACACATAGGTGGCAGGCAAACAGTCCCACATTAAATGGGACAAACCCCCCCAAAAAACTGGACTGTCCAATCAAATCCAGGTCTGTGGCAACTATGCACATTAGGCCTTGCGGTATGCCTCTTTGGGGTATCTCATGCATGCATCCATTGCAGAGGTCATCTTGGAGAAGATGGAAGAAATCTTTCACTACTGTAAGTATATATTTGAATCTATATGTAGATTGCGTGTTTTCAACTGCTTGACTTGTCATCACCAAATTTTGCATAACTTTAATCCATAAATATTCGAAGGCAGGAAATGTGGTCTATTCAGCAATCCTTACAACTCTTAAATATCTGCACAACTATTAAATATTTCAAATATCCAAGCAGTAGCGCAAATCATTGAGCCATGGTAGGGTTAACTTAGTAGCGAAACCTGTAATTTTTATGGAATGTGAACAAACATACTGTAATAGGTCATGATATTTAAATTCTTGATCTTTCCCGGATAGTTGTAACACTGTCTAAATATATGGGCGATTGCTTTCTCTGTTTTAGTCAGCGCTCCAGTGGTTTAAAACTTAATAGCGTAATTTTCAGAACATCTATAATGGAAGGCTATATGACCATGGCTATAAATTATAGGTGCGCTTACTTGTTTCACTGCTTCACTGTTTATATGCACTTTGATAGAAGCCAAGTTTTATTGAACAAGGTTACTGTTTTGGCTTGTTTTGGGGATAGGAACAAAGCTGATCTAAATATATTAATTCATGACAACGGTATAGTCAATGCCCGGGCTAATGTTCCCTTAAAATCCCCAATAAAGACAGACACCAAATGTTGGTAAAATATATAGCCACAGTTGTTAATAAAATATATAAGAATAATATATTGCCTAATATTACAAGACCCTATTAAAAGATAATAGTAAATTCTGTAGGGAAAACGTTTGCAAATTATCAAATCACATTAGAACAGTAACTAACAATAAATAACATTGAACAACATTCAAATGACTTTAATACCAAGGAGGGGCATACTGAGATGTTCCTCCCACCATGGTTTGAGCTACCACTTGCTCAGTAACCACAAACCACATCAACAATAACATATTTAACAGACCAGAACACTTCCTAATCTAACTCCCCTTGCAAGCTCTGCCTGTCGTGACAGAAACCATTAAAAATATTGAGGGTGGGAGGGAAGATCAAGGTAGGTGAATTTTTCTTATAAAATGGCTGAACACTAAAATATCTGAGCCTATTTATAATACCCATACCCCAATCCCCACTAACACTGTAGCCCAATCCCATTATCCCAGAACATTAACTCTATTCCTAACCCTGTCAAGGCCTCCTCTAGCTTTTCTATGCTGCCCCCGGAGGCTCCATTCTAGCGTCATACAGATTAATGGATCTATCACATGTAAATTTTCTAAGGATTATACCTGCAGATGTAATTTCACTGGTGTGATTGTTTGGACTACTCATTAGGAGGAGGCTATAAGTTATAAAGGCAACACCGGCTCCAATCACGAAAGCAGCAGTGCAGAAGGTGGGTGGGTGCTACACTACAATGATAAGGCACTACGCTTAGTCATAGGTAGCCACCTATGACTAAGCATGATGACACGCGAAACGCGTTAGGTGGCCTTCCCTGTTCACTTTATTATCCGTGGATTTTACTTTAGCCTGTTTGTTTGGACTTTTGAAAATATTAAAGCACCTTTATTCATTCATTATTTGGCAAGTGGAGTGCACACTTCTTTCTACTTGGATGCTAAAAGTTACCAGCAATAGCAAATTATGGCCTTCTCTGTAAAACACACTGTGGGACTGCACAAAATGGTGCAAGGCAGCACTACAATGTGCAGAATCATAATTTAGTATAATGATAACATCATTTAAGATTTAAGGTTGTCACTTTGGCTTGAGGCCCACATTAAATCTACGAAGGCAATAGAAATGATGATATTTTTTGTAAAGAACCCTGACTTTTTTTTACTGTTTTCTATTGGGGGACGACGACATACTTTATCCTTTGTTTGATTCATAAAGTCCCCAGCCCCCTCCTACTTTCATTTCTGACCCTTTGGCTCAGCTGTATTGCCAACACAAATTAACCCAGGGGCCGAATGTGGCATTTGCAATTCTGTTTGATGCCCAAACAGCGTGCACACGCATGTGCAATTGCGGCTTTTAGAATGAAAGAAGAGTCAATGGGAACTACATTTCCCACGATTCTTCAGTGGAAGACGCCTAATTCGGTTACGCACTATTCGGTAGTCAGGTGTCGACACAGTCGGGGATGTTACATTCATAGAGTCCCTAGCAGGGGCTGGGGACTCTATGAATGAAATAACGTTTATAGTAAGTCCCTGCCCACCCTCCAAAATAAAAAACAAGTTCGATTAAGTTAATTATTGACTCAGTGTTGAAAAACACTGAGTCCAAAAAAGTTTAGTTGTCCTTTAAGAACCTGCAATAGTTACACAAGCATCCCATGGAAGTGAGCTAAAGGTGAGTTGAGGTATTTTTTTTACCCTGACTGACCAAGCTGCCATAGTAGGTATAACACACACAGCATGTGGCCCTTGGGCTAAATGAAGCCCATCGGTCAGCAGAGCACAGAGTTCACTCGTGTGCCTCTTCAAAGATACATATTGGGTTTACTTTGGAACAGTGGCATGGGATTTTATAGGTTTTGCTTCGACTGGTGAATCAAAAGAGGTATTTTTGCTATAATAGGGACTTGCCCTCCTAAATAGGGACACTTGACAGGCATGAAAATCATGCAATTTACTGTTTTGAAAATCAGGCACAAAAAAAGTAAAAAAAAAAATGGAAACTGAGAAACCAAATACAGAGCAAATCAGAGGTGCATTCTGTGTAATATCCCCTCTGAACACAGACAGGTCACGTTCTAGACGTGAAAAATTGCTGAACTGTTTTAAGTCATTTTAATTATTGTAGCGGTTAATCAACCTTTTTAACGGTAGTATCTATTTTAGGATGGGAACTATAATGAAGCTAGCAATATACTGTTTAATTCCTTATCTTTTGTAGAGGTCATTTATGGGTTGCTGGTGCCCTGAAAGCACTGTACTCTATATTGTAATATACTTTGTACTTACACGATATCTGTATGTAATTGTAAAAAGAATAGATACCATTAAAACTGTATTGAATTTTATTCTGTGATCCTACACACTTCTTTCTCTTAAGCAGCCTGCCTCCCCGTACAAACTACCATTTACAACATATTATAATATTTATAAGTGTTCCAAAGACATAACAGATTCCAGAACCGTTCATTTCTAGAATAATGAAGGCAATATATTTCATTTTTGACATAAAAAGGTAGACAACAGTCATCATCTAAAGTAACCAGCTAAAGTAGCTCATGAATAAGCTAATCAGCACACCAACATGTTGACCTTTATCAAGAACAAGTTTTTGTTTCATTACATTTTATATTTTTTTAAAAGTACAAAACTACAATTAAACTTTTCTAACGGGTTCCCGAAAGGTATTACAATAACGTTATTAAGTTTAACTCGGAGTTAAATAAATGTGCTGGAAAAATGGTAAATTATAATTACATCTTTCTGTTTGCTACTTCAATCTTTTGGTTCTGACTTACTGCATTTATAAAAATGCACATATGATCCAATGAATATGGGGTTTTTTTTTTCCATTAAAATGAAATGCAAATCTGAGATATGGACAGACTGGGCAAATTGCTTTCTTCTGTCTGACAAGAAAGGTGTCTACTGGCGCATGTCCAAATATACAGTGATTTTCGACGATTAAACTGTAGAGTATAAATTTCTTGAAAATTAAACATGCATTTTCTTTAGTTACACTTGGAGGACTCGGAGGAAGAAATGAAAAAGTTGTTAAGCTTGAACAGTTTCATTGGAAAAGAAATCTCTGATGATAAATAATAAAAAAAAATGAAAAAAAATAAAAAAAAAGACCTAAAAGTGGATTTACACCTTGGAAGCTCCATTTTTTTTTAATTCCATTTTTAGAGCCTGCCGTTAATAGAATCTGAAATGAAAAGTAGACAAAATAATATTAATGATACCTGTGCAAAATTTACTATGTCACACAAAATAATATAATGTAATGTCAAGAAGATTCATTTTAGGATAAATGCATCACCCAGAAAAAAGGAAGATGCATTTTCGAAATATTATTTAATTCTTTTCAGTATTCTTCCCTTTTATTTGATAAAAAAAGATAATAATCACACTTCTTTAAGATTATGTAATGATCTATTATTTTGAAGGCTGTTGATGGGAAGAGAATTGGTACATTTGCAGCTCCATATATTTAATTTTGTATCACTTTTGACTACTTTAAAGGTTGATGTCTATTTTGTATATATCACTCAGCTATAAGCTGTACAGATGAAGGTTCCCAGATGTGTGCATGTATATGTCAAAGAGGGAGTAATGGCAAAAATGTTACATTTTAAAAATAAACTGCCCTTGTTCTGTTGTTTTAGTTGTTTTTTTTTTTTTTTTTTTTTTAAATAATCTTGATGTTGTGTTTTGCTTAAAAGATATCACAAGTTCTGTAGGGAAGAAACCAAAATACAACTTTCACCACACCTCCCAAATAGCTACAAATAAAATTAGTGATGAAAGGCAATAGCACTATTGAATAAAAGTCAAAGTCTATATATGAAAGGACACTTGCTGCTTCCAATAGGAATCCTCGGTCCCCAACAAAAGGGGTAAATCCACACGCACAAAAGTGAAACAGGAGGATGTCAAATATAGTGCAGTATTTATTTTACAAATAAAATACCCCTGTGCCAAATAAGGTACTAACAGACTGTGGGTATAACACCAGCTTTCAAAAATATATTAGGTGAATCCAGTCCACGAGGTAGATAGAAACATATAATGTGTTAGGAGATAAGAACCACTTGGCCCATCTAGTCTACCCAAGTTTCAAAATACTTGTATTAGTTGCTGGCCTTTTCTTGTATCTAGGATAGCCTTGTGCCTATCCCACGCATGCGTAAACTCCTTCACTGTGTTAACCTCTACCACTTCAGCTGGAAGGCTATTCTATACATCACCTACCCTCTCAGTCAAGTAATACTTCCTGATATTACTTTTATATCTTTGCCCCTCTAATTTAAGACTATGTCCTTTTGTTGTTGTAGTATTAGTTCCTTTAAATATACTCTGTATGTATATATATGTATATGAGGCCACTAGTCAAGTTGCCACAATGACCAGACCACTGGCCAAAATCATAAAATATTATGTACATTTATAATCCCATAGACATGGAACATCCACACCTGTAGTGTGTGTTCATGTGTTCTCTGCTGTTATATTGCAGATACTCAGATATCAAGAGACAGTTGCTGAAGAACCAACCTCAAGGAGTATGAGATGGTGCTCTATAACCTCATGTTTCCAGAAACTACCCAAGAGAGACCATTGATTCCAAAAAATCAGCAGGTACGTACACTACATGATGTGTTCAAACGTTCATTACAAAAGTTACAATTGCAAAAGTACATGTTCAGATACTTCAATACGGTTTTAACATGGATGATCATTCATAAGATAAGTAAGGCAGAATGCACATGCTGCATGATACAGTAGACATCAAGGGAAATCAATCTACTGTCTTTTAGATCCATCTGTGGAAAAAAGAGGACAGCATCTTCCCGAGTGTGAAGTATTCAGATGTTGAAGATCAGTCGGGCACATCAGGAGCTGTCCATGTTCAGGGTGATGGTAGAGAATCAATTCACATAGAAGCAGCCCCTGCAAATCATTCTCTGAAACCAGCATGAGACCCACATCTTACAAGAGATCCGGACAATTCTCAGGGATTTAGCTTAGTGTTAGTTGCAACACTGACCCGTCCAGTAGATCCATCCCAATAGGATTGCCTTTGATAAGTAGTTAATTAGCGCCAACTGAATGGCTACACCCCCCAGTAGTAAAACCTCATGTGCACAAAGGGTTGAAAGATAGCAAAGTTATAAAGTGAATACATGCACAAATAAGAGGTTGCTTTATATGTCATTCTCATCTGATGTTTAAAGATAACTGAAACAACATTATCACTGAACAGTTTGCATCACATTCACATACACAGGTGACATGAGCAGTTCTATCAGTGAACATACCTGTTATATATATGTTCCGGGCCCCAAATGAGGCAACAATGTCATTTATCTCACCAGCCCAGGTATTCAATGGTTCCTTCCAGTCAGAGTCTCCAGATCTATGTGCTGGCATAAATCCAAGATGGCCATACAGGACAGGCGAAACTTCCTGAAAATGTGGTGGTCAGAGTACCCTTTCAAGATGCCCCTTTCAAGCATGTGCCTAAGCACATTGAGCCCACCAGGAACAGCCAGAAATGCTCTGTGGTGGCATCACTTCGAGAGGTAGATGACTTACATCATATATACTATACCTTCCGTGTAACTAAGGGTAACAATGGGTGCAGCTACAAGTGTCCTGCTTTATTCTGATCCTGATTGGGCTTTGTGAATTCTGTGTCTTTAGATCTGATTGGTTCTTTCCTTTTTAATGACTTTCTTTAGCGGGTTAATGGCCTTACCGGAGCTGCTCCTTTACTTACAGATCTATTAGCATTTATCGATCGTTAGTTCGGCACTTGGCGTTTCCCATAGAACTGCACGGCATTCCAAAAGGATTTGAAATTATGAAATGACCCAGGTACAGACTCTACCCCATTGATCGTATGTACCTTAACTGCTCAGAACAAAAAATAAGAACCCTTCGTGCCTTGACATGAACCTCGATATCTGAATCAACAAACGTATCAGCAGCACTCCAAAACTTTGACTCCGATATGTCTTAATGAGTCTATGGACACAAATATTGTTTACAGATTATAACCCCTTTGTGACATGACCTTTTGACCTTGTCTTTCCATTGGTGACATAGGCTGTTTTGACATTTCTGTGGTGTTTTTGTCCAGCTGTAACTTTCTTCTTTCTCACATACTGTACCCACACAAATTACATATTGTTTGTATAATCTATTTATAAGAAGAAGAAGGGCTTTCGTTAGATAGCATTATGTTCATCATATCTTATAATTTACTACAAAACAAATCATAAAATATGATTAGAAAATAAAAAAAAACCTTTTCTAACTTTGACCTAAAAAACAATTAGTTTCTAAATTTTTTGCCGAGTTTAGAAATATGCTTGTTTCCATGTTTTTCTGCAGTTTTTTTGAGAGTTATAGGGTAATAACCAAAAATAGTGTTTTTTTTGTTTTATAACCATTTTCACCTACAGTGAACTTTTGACCCCAACCCGAACTCTAAAATTAACCACAAGCCTAAATTTAACCCTAACGCTAACTCTTATGCTAACCCTTAATTTTTTTTCTAATTTTAATTTAATTGTAACCCTAACCCTTATGCTAACCCTAATTTAATTGTAACCCTAACCATTATTCTAACCCTAACACTAGATGTTTAGCTAATTTTTATTTTCATTGCTATGTTGCTGACTGCCTCTAGGGGTAGTCTAGCAACAGCATCAGAGCAATGGCAGTGACATTTTTTCACTTCCGACACTCTTCCTACAAGAGGGCAGCAGCCATATTGGAGAAGCATGTTGCTCTCCAATATGACGCCCTCGATTCTCTACGTGGATCGATCGCAGGTGCCATAAGCATGCTTAGTGCCTTGACATCAAGGCATTAAAGCATGTTAGACTGTGCTTAATCATAGGCCTGTGATTAAGCTCTAGTCCAAGGTGCAAAATGCATAAGGCGTCTACCTCCATCTGTTACATGGTGCCTTTTTCGATGTTGCTAGCTTGGACACTATAAAGAGGACTTTCTTTTGCAAGTCACTGTCAAGGTGGTTTTTGCTTCAACTCAAAGATCAAACCTGTCTCTTCACTTTTAATAGTTATTTGTGGCCAATTACCGTGTGATCTCGGAGTCAACGTTATAGTGTTGCTGGTCTACTCAAGGCACTCAGCCTCTTTCATTTTGCTTTCTCTTAAATCTTCATCATTTGAGCAGTATTTGTGAACTTAGATCACAAACACCACTTGTTTAAACGCATGATGGACCAAGTCCATCCAATGTCGGCAACACTTTACCAGACAGGACGGACCTAATCCGTCCTGTGTCGGCAAGGGGTTAATAAATGGACATTTCTCTGTGTTTTGCTGATGCTTTTCTTGCTTCCGATGTCTCTATTGGTTTAAGAGACCGACTGACAAATCAGTAAGGGAGCTCCTGCACATGTAATGCCAATAATCTGACTGAAGAAAGTAAGTGTTATAGCACTGGACAAATCACAATGTATAGCTTGGAGGAAAGACTCCATGTATAGCTTGGAGGAAAAGGGGGGATATGATAGAGACATTTAAATACATAAAGGGAATCAACACAGTAAAGGAAGAGAGTATATTTAAAAGAAGAAAAACTACCACAACTAGAGGACATAGTCTAAAATTACAAGTGCAATTTAAAAGTAATATCAGGAAGTACTACTTTACTGAGAGGATAGTGGATGTATGGAATAGCCTTCCAGCGAAAGTGGTAGAGGTAAACACAGTCAAGGATTTTAAGCATGAGTCGGATAGGCACAAAGCTATCCTAGCTATAACACAGGGAACAGGGAAAGTGTTTAGAAAATTTGGCAGACTAGATGGGCAAATGGTTCTGCCGACACATTCTATGTTTCTATGTTTCAATGTAATAAAATAAGTGAGTGAGACTACACCCCAGACACACATTTTTATGTTAATTTATGTATTCCCTTGCAAAGTATCATGTAGCACAATTTTTTATACTCTACATTCACAATATAAACAACATTTAAGATCCGTTTAATATTTGTAATATGTTGGTGGTACTTCCTCTTTAAGGTTTTCAGTTTCCTTATTTAATGTTGTACTAAATACTCATATTCCTCCATGTTGTTCATCTTTCCAACCTGATACTTACCACTTCTTTTATTAGATATTTTTCCCATTACAGGACTATTCCTGTGCAGGGACATAATGGAAAACTGCATAAAAAATAATGGGTCTGTGCTCTAGACAAAATGTATGTAAGCAACAGATTTACCAAATGCAGAAACATAATAAAATGTGTTAATGGCTTGGAAAGTTACCAGATCAATACTGCAGTCAGACAACATTATGACAATTGTAAAATAAAAAAAATAAAAATGTCTAAACAAAATATCATAACACTGTTCTGTATTGCAATCAGTGTCATCCTGAGATGAACAAAAAAGAGAGAGCATAACATTCAAGTGCTATTTTTATTATTATTATTATTATTATTATCATCATTATTCTAATGTATGGGCCAGATCGGCACATGAAGCCAAAATCCAGATAAATCCAGTGAATAGAAAGTGAAGCCATATGGATTTGGAGTACTCGTACAGGACCGAACCCCTCTGAAGACCACGTTAGTGGTATCTGAGTAGCCATAACTTGAGAACTACTTGGATCACCAAAGTAATCCGATTGGGTCCAAAAATCTGAAATACATGAGTTAACAGATTACCAGTAAACATCTCTTCAGGGGTATATTTAACTAAGGAGAACAACAAGATGTCTGGTGGCTTTCCCAATATAGCAGAAGATGCTAACAAAAGCATCATGCTAAGCACCATGCAATGCCCACATCAGGGGTTAGGGGTGGGTGGAAGCATAGTGGAGAAGAAGAATACTTTACATCTTTATGAAAAAGATTTCTAAATTGTATGTGCTACATACCTGTCAAGATAAATGTTTGTATATGATATTGTTAAAGCTAAAAACTCTAATTTTATTCCAAATGAGTTACCAAATGACATAAATAGTTATCAACTAGCACTTTGGTGCAAGTTGACGACTACTGCTTGTTTAGTGCACAGGCTTTTTTTCCAGTGTTATTTGATGCAGGCATTCTGTATAAATCACATTTTTAATATTTGACTCAAGCCCTCCCCCAGTGATTACTCTGCATGTTTATTGCAGGTGCGTCAGCACTGTTTATATAGACACTGAGGATATAAAGTTTTGATTTATTTAGTCACTTCATGTGCTGCTAGAAAATAATACATTTTGTGGACTTTGATAAACTAGCTCCTGTACACAGTAGGATCTCTTAACAGTGCAACACGTGATTTAATATGCATTAACATTTGAAGATGCATTTTGGGTACAGACAGTCCCTTTTAGTCACTTAAAATGTCCCGTATTGCCCCACCCATCACTACACATTCAGCCTCTCCCACAAAACCAAAAGTGTACTTCTCTGGCTGTGTGAAAAGTTGAGAGATGTGGTGCCAGCACAATGGATAGGTAGGTATATTTTTACCTTCATCAAAGTAATACCTTGTCATTTTGATATGACAGGTACACTTTAAACAACGAATTAGCTCACACATGTAGCACTCGTCTTTAAATGCATTTTTACTATATAATGTATGAAGGCAGAATGCTTATATGGATGCAAATATTTTACCTATAAGTCCCATAAATAAGGTGCTGTATGAAATAACATATATATATATATATATATATATATATATATATATATATATATATATATCCCACAGCATTTTATTTATATTGTTATTGCTCTCGATTGACATCTTCTTGCATTTATTGTCAGGTCACTAAGTCACCCAGCCACTTACATCCCTAAGTAGATCTAATTGCTCCCAAAAGGGTTTGTTAGACAAGGTTTTAACTCATTTGGGGCCGCTTGCCTTGTTGGTTCATATTATGATATTAAATTCCATTGAAAATGTCACCATCTATAGATTTTGTTCCTTGGAAATTTGACGTTGGTGAACTCCATTTTTCTTATTTGAGCCATTCTCCTTGCGTCTGTGGCTCAACAAATTTTTTTTTTGCAGATCCTTATTAAACACCACTAAATGTAAAGGTCACATCATTAGAATTTATTCATTTTTTTATTTTTGCTTGTGTTTTTTTTTGTGTGTGGTTCACATGAGTTGGAAGATGAATAATCTTAGAAAAATATATTCACAGCGGAGTCAATCAGTAATTCTGAAATCGCTATGTATACAGATATATGACATGCATTTCAATGGAAGTACTCTAGATGAGGCTTAATTTTACTGATAATGTATCTTAAAATTGATAGAATCTGATAAGCAATTTGGAGCTGAACAATACAGAGGAAAAAATGCATAGATGCTCTTCGTCTGAAGCAAAATCAATAGAGTGCTTTTCTTTGCAGAGCGAGTAAGTAACTACCATTTGGTAATGTACTACAAATCAAGTCGTAATGTTACTGCAATATATGGCATCCATGATGTCCGACAGTGAAGACTTTGATTCCCATTATTCCTAGTCCCGTCCAGCAGCTGGATGCCTGAGAGTGCCTGCCTTACACTCACAGGTAAAACTTAGTCAAAGGGATGCCGTGCCTTTAAAAATTAATTCTACTGTGTATAAGAAATTATCATTGAATTGTATTGTCATCGTGACATGTCTTGATACGTAAATGAAAATAATAGAACCAAAGCTCTCTCAAGGCAATTAAATGCCAGGTTTATTCTACAGGCATAAACATACTAAAATAATGCACACAAATACATAGGCTCTAGTGGCTTAGGAGCAGTACGAGAAGCACACACAACATAAATTATGGTGGGGGTAAAAATGGTGGCAAAACCCCTCCCATTAAAAAACATGGGTCATTATTAATCAAAAATCACCCAGACACACCAAGAATTGCTACCACTCCTGCAAAGGATTCTGGGTAGACATTTGCAGATAAGGATAATAAAGATCAGCTTTTTGCCTCTGTGTCAACTTTATATATGGACCACTTGGACCAATTGCTCACTGTACTAGACAGCCTTACACAGAAGGTGACCATAACTGATGCCTGTCCATCCCAAAGGTTGATGTCACCCTTCAACAATGCTTAGCCTGCCACCTAGGGATTATGGGATGTTTGTTAGGGATTATGGTATTATGGAATGTTGTCATCCCCATTTGGGGATGGTAAGATGAGTGCACATTTATTTCAGTTGCTTTGTGTAGCATCAGAGAAGGTGGAAGAACCGTTTAGGTAAGTATATCTTTTAATCTACGTATTTGCTGTACCTTAACCTTTCTGTATCTGAACTTGCCATCAGCTCTGCCAGAAAAAGGCATGCAGACAAAACCTCCATGCTGCCTGTTTGGCTCCCCCTGTGGTATGATGAGGGAGAACCGACAGGTTATGTGACCTGGTGGGACACGTGACCTGTCGGCACTTACCGCACAGGGAGCAGAACAGGCAACATGATAGGACACCATGCTGCCTGCCACTAGACACCAGCTATCCAGGGTAAGTTCTGGGCTGATGGGGGCATGTAATGGAGGTGATGGGGGCATGTAAAGGAGTGATGGGGACATGTAATGGGGGCATGTAATGAAGGTGATGGCAGCATGTAATTGGGACATGTAATGGAGGTGATCGGGGCATGTAATGGGGGGTGATGGGGGAATGTAATGGTGGCATGTAATGGAGGTGATGGAGGATTGTAATATAGGTCATGGGGGCATGTAATTGAGGTGATGGTGCAAGTAATAGGGGTGATGGGGGCATGTAATGGGGAGATGTGGGCATGTAATGGGGTGATGGGGAATTTGATATGAGTGCAATGTGGGTGATGGGGGAATGTAATGGGGTGATGGGGACATGTGATGGGGTGATGGGGCATTTAATGTGTGTGTAAAGTGGTGATGCGGCATGTAATTGATGTGCAATGTGGGCAATGAGGCATGTCCTTGGTGTGCAACGTGGGTAGGGTGTGGGGGGGGTGGGTGCCAGAATTTTGTCTGCCTATGGCAGCACAAATGACAGGTCACTTTAATTTAAAGCCAAGGAGAAAAGATATGTATACACCGACTGGCATCAGTTGGCACCAAAACATGGAGATCCAGATGGTGATAAGACTCCTTTGCTGACCAGCTAAGACTCAGATAGAAACAGATGCAAATATTAAACGGGAAAAAAAAAGGTATTTGTAATGTAAATTATTTCTTTATCAATGTGGGGTTTTGTACATTAAGAGTTGGCAGTGCACAGCCATCAATGTACTGCCAGCCCTGTGGCACTGGGCTGATTAAAATAATTGAAAAAAGAAACAGTCAATAAAGTAATACAGTTTAAATAGAAAATTGCATCTGTTCAACAATACTAAAAAAAAAAGAAAAAAAATTGGACGACAATGATTTCTCAGCAAGTTTTATTATAATAGGATATTTATAATCATGAAGGAAAAGCACAGTTTGAAAAAAAAAAAATCAAATACACCAGGTCATTGTTATGGAAAGAGACATTTTATTATTCACAAAGCTAATAAAATAAAAATTGTAGTTTTTAATTTATCAAAAGATACAAACCAGGTTGCAGTTTGAAACACCGTTAAATGTTGGAATATTTATCTGGCCAATGTTAATACATTTTCATACACTATTCAGAATAGCATTAAAGATACACACCAGAAAGAGTAGAAACCGTGTAATAATATATAAAATCACTTGTGAACGTGGCAGTCATGCTAAGAGGGCATATGAGGACAGTATGAGGACAGTGAGCTTGTGTGAGTAAAATAAAACATTCAATTCATCTGCACAGGCAATAGAGTAATGGGGATTGGTTTGGGGGAAGCAAATGATGCTGAAGGTCACCAAACATCATGAAATAGAGCATTAACAGCAAATGTTTTAGCATTTTAGTGCCTGATATTGTGCAGGATCCATCCATCAATATACACTACCACTCATTTTTGCTCTCTTTCATTTCTAAATTGCATCGCTAAGCTGAAATAAAAATACTGAACCAGAAGTGTTTAATTTATAGGCAAATGCTGAGTGCCATCTCAGAAGTCTCTGGGGTCTATTCACAAAAATTTAAGGACAGCTCGAGGAGGTCAACTTTAATTTTGAGACTAAATCAAAATCGACACCCCAAAAAAAAAAAAAAGAACAGGTTGGAATCTCGATTGAAGGTGATGGGAGGCGAATAGAGTTGAGCGGACACCTGGATGTTCGGGTTCAACAGGTTCGGCCGAACTTCGAAAAAATGTTCGGGTCCATGCTCGAACTTGACCCCGAACTTGACCCCGAACCCCATTGAAGTCAATGGGGACACAAACTTTTGGCCACTAAAATGCCTCTAAAAAAGTCCTGAAAAGGGCTAGAGGGCTGCAAAATTAAGTAAAATGTGGGTAAGAGTGTCCCCATTCATATGAATAGGTCAATTGACCTATTCGGATGAATGGGGACTCTATTTCGGTTTATAAAAAGCCAATAGCCATGTAATGCTATTGGCTTTCTTTAAAACGAAATATAGTCCCAATTCATACGAATAGGTCAATTGACCTATTCTTATGAATGGGGACTCTATTTCTGTTTATAGAATAGCAATAGCATTACATGTATTACATAAACCGAAAGTCTATAAACCAAATCCATTTTGGTTTATAGACTTTCGGTTTATGTAATACATGTAATGCTATTGGCTTTCTATAAACCGAAATAGAGTCCCCATTCATAAGAAATTCGTATGAATGGGGACTCTATTTCGGTTTATAGAATAGCAATAGCATTACATGTATTACATAAACCGAAAGTCTATAAATATGAATGGGAACAATGTAATTGCCGAACTCCAACCCGAACATACAGTGAAATGTCCGTGTTCGGGTCCGAGGTCCAAAAACCATAATGTTCGGTACGAACCCGAACAGTGCGGTTCGGGTTCGCTCAACACTAGAGGCGAACAGATCAAAGCTATTTTTGAGACTAAAAAAAATTTGGCGCCTGAGCTTTAATCATTTTGTCTCCCATTACATCCCCAACTCAGTTATTAATGTCCGATTTTTGCAGTCCACTACAATTCGCTGTTTAGTAAAGAGCCCGTAATGTCAAGCTTGAAGAAAATAATTCAGAAATATCTGCATTTAACGTTAGTCAGAGTTCACATACTTTGTTTATACACAACATGAACAAAATCTGTCTTTTTTTTTGTCTTTTTTTTCATAAAGAATAGATTCTGATTAGGCTATTGTTTAAAATGTCTTGAAATACTGTGTTTCTTAATGGCATTTCAAAGTGGTTTCGCACATGTTCTCAAATCCCAGTGTTTTTGTTTCAAACAACGTATTGAGTGCCACAGGGGCATTTTATAAAACAAGCTACATGGGTGGATGAACAATTATTTAAATGATAAATATTAAAGGATCTACTCAATAAAGAGAGCACCGCAGGGAATTGCAGGGAATTGAGATGGGAATATCAAACTTTCGGTTAAAGTAACCAAGTTGGAACAATTCTCCCATGAGAATGTATCGAACTCAACCACTTTGGCCTAATGTTTGAAATTCCCATCTTGATTTCCTGCAATTGTCTTTTTTTAATTGACTTTTTATTTTAAATACATAGCATTAAAAAAAAACGGGCACAAATACATCACAAACAGACTAACAATGAACAATGACCCCAAACGCACTGCTAAAGCAACACTTGAGTGGTTTAAAGGGAAATATGTAAATGTGTTGGAATGGCCTAGTCAAAGCCCAGATCTCAATCCAATAGAAAATCTGTGGTCAGACTTAAAGATTGCTGTTCACAAGCGCAAACCATCCAACTTGAACGAGCTGGAGCAGTTTTGCAAGGAGGAATGGGCAAAAATCCCATTGGTAAGATGTGACAAGCTCATAGAGACTTATCCAAAGTGACTTGGAGCTGTGATTGCCCCAGAAGATGGCTCTACAAAGTATTGGCTTTAGGGGGGGGGGGAGATAGTTATGCACATAGACTTTTTCTGTTATTTTATCCTATTTGTTGTTTGTTTCACAATAAAAAAAAACATCTTCAAAGTTGTGGGCATGTTCTGTAAATTAAATGATGCAAATCCTCAAACAATCCATGTTAATTCCAGGTTGTGAGGCAACAAAACACGAAAAATGCCAAGGGGTGTGAATACTTTTGTAAGACACCGTACATGCATGTCAGGGCCTTTACCAGGTCAGGTAGGAGTTTTAGCGCAGGGATAGTGGAGGTGTCTGGTTGCATGTTATATATTGTGCAGAGGGAGAACAGATAAAAAAACAAAGAGCTAGGTATTGGAATAAACACTAAAGGAGAGACAAAAGGGAATTTAGCCAAGAACTGCATAATAGGAAAAGGGTTTGAGTAGGAACTTCAGTATGAACAAAGAGCTATTGCAGAGACTGTAGACAAAGCAAAGGTAGGGGTGGAGAGAGTTACACAAGGGGAGAGGCCAGAGGTAAGGGTTAATGCCAGAGGTAAGGGTTGAGGCCAGAAATAGGTAGCTAATCAGAAACACCCGAGAGGGGGTTAGGTCTGAGATAGGTAGCTAAGCAGGAACACCCGAGAGGGGGTGAGGTCTGATATAGGTAGCTAAGCAGGTGGAACACCCTAGAGAGAGCGAGGACTGAGCAGGGTAGCTTAAGCAGAAGGAACACCTTAGAGAGGGCGAGGAATGAGAAGGGTAGCTAAGCAGCAAGGAACACCCTAGTGATGGTGAGGAATGAGAAGGGTAGCTTTAAGGGAACAACTTAGCTGAAGAAATCTTGATGGAGTCAGAGGGTCTCAGGAGATGCTGAAAATCATCCACTGAGTTGGTTGAGCCACTCAGGTTCAGATTTACAGTTCCTGGAAAGGGTCACAATACAAATGGGCTTTAAGGAGAGTATCAGGAACAGAAGCAGCAGCTCTCAGAAATCAGGCATCCAACTTCAATGCAAAAGCACTGTTTGCAAGAAACTGCAGCAAAAGGTGACAAGCCCACATGACACCAAACAGAGGGGAAGGATAACAAGCAAGGTAGGGAGGCCTCTAGAGGAAGCAGGAGGTATATAAGCACATAAATAATGACTTTTAAATGCATGAGTCAGAAGGTCAGTGTAGAACCCTGACAATACAGAATATACATAATGCCAAAAGAAAATAAACTTTTTTTGTAGATTTGTCTTGCTGGTTTATTCCAGGGTTAGTAATGTATTTTCCCTTTTCCTTTTTTCTATTTTTATAAAAGATGCTCTATTTTTACTCCTTACCGCTTCCTATAGCAAGCTCTAGGACTATAGGCAATCTTATGGCTAAACCAAAAATACATAAAACAGGTTGGAAGCTGACGATCGGGGTGGGAAGAGGTCCTTAGTTGTTTAATCCTCATTAAAAAGAAGCTATAAAATATATGGTCATCTGATTTGATTTATTTTCTCTATAAATGTATCCCATTTGCATTTCTTTTTTCATGTAGCGTCCCTATCCAGTAAAGCCCTCTCTCCATTTTTTTTTTACTTTTTAATTCCCCTTTCTCCCTCGTCCCTTCCCCTCACACATATAAAACATATAACACAGACAATATAAAGATACTAGTTTTATATTAGGGGTGTCCTTCACATATAGGGCAATCCCCAGGGATAAACTAGAAAATGTCCATCATATATACAGCATAATGGACAGCGGTCAGAGGAGCAATCTCTTAAGAGGGGTTCGAGTCTTGGAGCTACAAATCACAGAATTGTCCAAGAACTCCGTATATTTTAAGACATACACTAATGCTCACTAGGGGCAATTAACTGAATCCATCTTCATTCTTTTCCAGGGAGCCTGAAATTTGGTAATTTTGTAAATTTTGTAATTTCCTTTTTCATTCTCAGTTGATGAAGTAGTTTCACATGCTCCAGGTATCTCGTTAAAGATATCTTAGTCGCCAACAGGACATGTATAATAAAATCTAGTTCTTAACTTTTTACTTTGGGAAAATGTAGATGTAATAAACAATGTCTGCAAATGACTTAATCCCTCCCTCTTGGCACTTTCTACCCATCTATTCAGGTTTATATCTTCAATATTGTGTATTAGGAGTTTCGGTGGGAGAGAGGTTACAACCTTCTCCTCCAATTTAAAATCCTTTTTAAACCTGCACCAGTTATCGAAGAGATTCTCCAAGACTAAGCTGTTTTACGTTTTCTTAGTTTTAGCTTTTTTGTATCCCAGAAGAGGCTGTTTAAGTTACTTATGTTAGCGAGATCTTGCTCTACGGCGGACCACTTCTCCTCCCAGGCACTCTCTTTTTGCGTAATCAGTGCATGGGAGAGGAGATTGGCCTTATGCAGTTCATGGATATGCCTCCTTGTTTCAGTTTCCTTTTAAGACGTTATAGGCACACTTGGGGCCTTTTCCCTTTCCAAATGAAATAGTTATATGATAATTGTATCAGGGAAAGCCAACTACTGGGTACAGCCAGAGGTATCATACGGAACAGGTAGAGCCGTTTAGGCAAAATATAAGACCATTTTATATTCAGCTCTGTAAGGGAATCTAGGGCCAGGTAGAGTTCTTCTAGGCTTTTGGTATTTACTTATTTTCTCTAGTGCCGATTTTGATCAATTCCCCACTGATCATGTACTTGAATGCCCACCAAATAGTTACTCCTGCAGTCCCAATATTGTTGTTCTCTTTGAAGTAGTTCAATATAGAATCCCTAATCTGCTGTTGGTAAGCCTTCTTGGTCAACATGGAATTGTTCAGTCTCCAACTGGATCTAACGGGATGAGTCTATCCCCGAGAGTCATAATAACAGCATTATTGTCAGACCGTTCAGACTGCTTGATGTATAAATTCTTAACCATTTTCATCATACAACTATCCCCAAAAATCATAACCAAAGCATATGAAGTCTGATTCCCTAGGGTGGAACTACCTCCATAGCTCCAACAAGGAGTAGTCTCTAATTAAGTCCCTCCATCTTTTAGAGTTGTTAATCTCCTCCCTACTATGTTTCACCCTTCCATATGACTTTCTATCTTGATCCACATTCATTACACAGTTGAAGTCTCCAAGGAGGATTAGAGATCCCTGTCTAATCCTTTCTATTTTAGCAAGTAACTTCTGGATAAAACAAACTTGAGATTGGTTGGGGGCATACAAGTTAACGATTGTGTACAGTACGTTGTTAATTTTACAGTATAAATAGAACATATCTAGCATCTGGATCCCTATCGATATGTACCATTTCAACCGTTAACTCTCTGGAGAACATCACTGCCACCCCTCTTTTCTTATTGAGTCCGTCTCTTTGCCGGTGCCATGCGCCAAGCCAAGCAAGGAGAGGAGAAGAAGAGAGAAAAAGGGAGAGAAAAAAAAGAACATATATACTAGTACAAGCTCTCTATTATACATTTGTGTCAGACTAGTGCTTTGTGTTCATATGTCCTAGGCGTCTTGAGAGCAGAACCCAACTTATTCTTGGGGTTTGGTTTATCTTACCCTTATTGGTAGCATCATGTTCAGCTTATATTGAAATAACCCCAATGTTATTACCAACCAAATATAATACATGTTGACCAAATATAATACATGTTGAAATATCCCCATTATAGTTTAAACCTTATGTCTTAAGTGACCCTTGACAGACAATAATACATATTGCTCTTGAGCCTTTTAATACCACCACTTTAACATAGAATTATATTCCTCTGGTGATTTATATTTTTACTTCATAGCCATTTTTAATGTAAACCATAAAAAAAACAAAAAAAACCTGTAACTTATAATACAACTCTTTATCATATAGTAATGTCAAGCTAGCGATTTATACTCATATTTTATGGGCTTCCTGAGTGCAGAACCAACTTATTTTGGTTTGGTTTGGTTTGATTTATCTTGCCCATATGGGTGATATCATATTCAACTTTCATTAATTTAACGTCCCTGAAGTTTAAACTTGTGCACCCAAATTTCCCTTAACAAACAATAATACATAATACCCCCCGTTGTAGTTTAAACTTGGTGTCTTAAGTATACCTTGAGAGACGGTAGTGCAAATTACTCTTTCTTACCCTTTATAATACTATTAATTCAACACACGATTTTATTCCTCTAGTGATTTATCTTTTTACTTTATAGCCCATTTTAGTGTAGGGAGAAGAAGGAAAGAAAAATAAAAGAAGGGGAAAAAAACCCTTATAACATATACTACAAACTCTTTATCAAACCTTAGTGTCAACCTAGTGATTTATTCTTATGCTTCTGTTGCAGAGCCCAGCCTGCTCACCGGGTTTAATTCATCTTACACATATAGGAAATATCACATTCGACTTGCATTTAGCTGCTCCCCTTGTGGTTTAACATTGTGTACTTATTAAATGACACTGAAAAACCAGTAATACATAATACATCTTGAAATACCCCCTTGTAGTTAAAATTGTATCTTAAGTGGCCCTTAACAAACCATAATACTGATTGCTCTTACTTGAACTTTATAATACATGTACTTTAACACTCAGTTTAACACACACATAGTTATAACAATCTAGTATTATATATATTATATTCCCCCCCCCCCCCCCTCACACCCGGAACCTGGACTCTATTACATTTCTTCTTCTCCTTCCATCTAACTCAAATCTCACCCTGACATTCTGCTTTTACTCTATTTATTCAAATTCCTTTTTTATTATCCTCCTTCCTTTTTCCCCCTCTTTCCTATACCCCCTCTCCTCACTCTTTCCATCTTCCTCCTTCCTTTTTTCTATCCTTCGGCCCCCAATTCTTAAGCTGCAGCCAGGCCAAAAGGCTCTGTGGGTTTAGAAGAACTTCCCTAACACCCTCATGGACCAGATTTATTCTGGTGGGGAATCACCACGTGTATCTGATACCCTGAGCTCTCAAGATTGCCGTATACTGTGCAAATGCCAGAATTCCTAGTATGAAGTGAGAGGTCTTGGAATATCTTTAGGTCTTTATACTCTGTCTTCCAGCAAGCTGTCTCTGATAATTCCAAGAAGCTGGGTCTTAAATCTCAATGACTGAAAGCAGATTGCAATATCTCTTAGAAGATGCTCAGGGAAATTTAATGGCTTTGCCACTCTGTGGAATATCTCCATTGATTTGACGTAGCTGTCTAGTTGCAAGCCAATAAAGTTAAAGAATTTTTCCAGATACTGCTCCAAATCTCTGGCAGTGACTTTTTCGGGGACTCCCCTCAACCTGATTTTATTGTGGTGGGAGCAGTCCTCCATCTTTCCAGCTGGGGAGAAAAGAAGGCGGAGAAGCATTTTTCTGACTTATTCTCCAGTTTATTCTCTGTTTTCTCCTGTCTTTTTTCCCTTTTAGAGTTAGACTTTGTCTTTCCTGCTTTTTTTGATGCCATTCCCCCTTACTTTTTAAACTGTAATAGATAGGCCACAGTTTAGGGTAGTGTGTTGAGTTCACACAATGGGGTTGTGGGAGCAACAATTCAAATCACAGCAGTATTAAATATAGATAATGTTACTCACAGCTTGCTGCTTATGGCTGTTTAGTGAGTCATTAGGGGAGAAGTCTTGCGGGATTAGAGGTTCTCCAGGAACTTCAGCACGTATAAGAGGATAAACCCAAATGGGTTCTCCCCAGTGACATTTGCAGCCTCCGCTACCCAATGCTTAACCCGAATGTGCATCCAGGCTTCAGACGATGGTATCAGTAAGCCACTAAGTGAGAGAGAGGAGCAAGTGATTTCGCTGTTCAGTACCGCCAGTAATATATGCAGGAAGTAGACTTCACCCCCAGTGTCCTGGGCAGTACCATGATCAAGCCCTTTTGTGGTTAGCTGGGTATATGGGAAGATGGCTGTGGGGAGATGGAAAGATGGAGAGCAAACCCCGCGAAACGACAACATTACGTTGTTACTTCATAACTCCTCCCCAAGCCCTCTCTCCATTTTTAATTGATGCAATACTTGTTTTTTTTAATTGATCTTTCAAAAAAAAACAGGCATTGCTTCCAATTTCTGGCTATTAAGATTTTTACTGCAACGAAAACATGAGTAGTGAGAGCCACCTGTACAGGGTCTGTCACATGCCAGCTTAGATGGAGCAAAGCCACTTCTATTTTTTTCCAAAATATATTTTATCTGCTTGTTGTAGTATATCATAGGTCATTATCCATAAGTTCTTAACTCTGCTGCAGCTCCACCACATATGGAGATACGTACCAACATTTAGACTACAGCTCCGTAATTTCTCTGATATTGAATACATCAGAGACATTCTTTTTTGGGACTAGATACCAACAATTTGTTACCTTAAAAAAAGTTTCTACCAATGACAAATCATGGATATACTTATTCACATTAAGCAAAGCCTTGTTCCATGAATCCAAATATATGGAAATATCTAGATATTTCTCCCATTTTTTCAGGGACTTCCCCTTGGAGGGGGTGATACTCCTTTCAAACAATTGTTTACATTTAGACAATGGCCTGCTTATCCTTTGTTGGGAGAATATTTGATTAACTGATACTCTCAAATATCTAGAAGCTTTATACAGATGTCGTTGTACAAAGCTTTTTACATGTAGATATGTGAAAACCTGTGATGAAGGTAGCTGGAATTTTTTAGCCAATTCTGGGAAGGGAATTATACTGAGATTATCCATCAAGTCTGTTATTTTATTTAAACCTTATTTTTCTCCATGTTTTTAATGAGCTATTTTCCATGTTAGCTTCTATAATACTCAGTGGTTGACCCTCTGTCATTTTATTCAGCAGACCTAGTTTTCTTTTTATGCCAGCCCAAGATATTATGATATTTTCCAAGATTTTGTTTTTACCCTTTGTATAGTTTAATAATCATTTTATTATTTAGCCATACAGATAGGTCTTCCATGTTAATAGATTATTTTTCTATTTTATACCAAGGTTGTGATTCTACCCCTTTTGTCTGCATTTTATAAACATGCTGAATAATAGCGGCTCTTACCTCAGTCTGAATGATTGGGAAGCCTATCCCTCCTTCCTTTATTATTTTTGACAATTGATTTATACCTATATTGGGGTTGTTTACCATCCCACACAAGGTTTTTGAATCCTATTTGGATCATTTGGAGCCAGTAGGGTGGAACTCTTAATGGTATCATCCTCAGAAGGTCCAACTGGGCATCACATTTGATTTTATAATATTGATTTTCCCCCACCATGATATGTTATTGGCTTGCCAGTTTTTCATATTTGTATAGATAATCTCCATTAGTCTGTCTATATCAATGGGGATAATCACACTGCTTCTGTGAGCAATCCAGATGGAATTTTACTTGTAGAGACTGTTTGATTGAATTATCTATACTTAAGGCCAATACCATTGTTTTATGTAAATTTTATTTATAATTTGAAATCTTGCTATTTGGTCCATAAGGTAATATAGAGATCTATGTCGCTCTAAGATGTCATCTGCATAGAGGGACATCTTTTACTGCTCAATTCCCTGGATAAAACCCTTCATGTTGTGGTTTTTCTGATGTTTATTGCTAAGGATTCTAAGGCAAGGATATATAGGATCGGTGACAGGGGGCACCCCTGTCTGGTGCCATTCCCTAACTTGAACCAATCAGAGCATAGATTTATTCCTAACACTCTTGCCGATGATTCCCCCTATAGAGACATTATGGCCCTCAGCAGCCATCCCCCAGACCAAAATGCAATGTCTGAAACATATACCCCCACCCGACCCTGTCAAAGGCCTCCTCCACATCCAATGACAGGATCAGGAGGGGAATGCCACTCCTTCGTGCTCCATCCAAGATGTCAATGACACGTCTAATATTGTGTAACCATGCACCCTTGTGCAGACTTATCCAGGCTGTATCCAGGCATTTCTGTATCCTTCTTGCTTTGATTTCCTGTTTATTATTTACGCGTATTCCTTGCCTTGTAGTCCTGTCCTTGTCCTGTAGTCCTGTTATGTTTTCCATTCTGCCTGTGTTTGTGTTCCAGGTTTTCTCTCATTGCCGCTGCCTTGTTAGTTTATTTCTATTTAAACCAAACCTGTTTCTGTTCAGTCCTTAGTAGTGCAGTCTACAGGTATTTCCTCTGTGTCTTAATGTCTATTCCACGTATGTCTTTTAGACTGTATTGTTTGTTTTTGCTTTGCTAATATTATGTCTTAGTTAGGGACTTGCCTAATGTGGGGTACCTTTATGTGGTTGGCAACCTAACATCTAATTGGCCAATTGGTGAACCAAACCCCCACCTTTACCATATTTAGTTTTAGGCTAGTTCCTATATTTATGTTTATTCCTTTGTATGTCTCTCTTCTGTCTTGCCTCTGTCCTGTAGCCCTGCACTCTGTATTTCAGTTCTTCTCTCCCTCAGTTACTGTTTTTTAATTACGTTTTAGCTCTGCTTGGCATTATTTAGTTCATTTATTCTTAAGCCCTGGGACCTGGATATAGCAGCTGCTTCACAGGGCCTGGTTGTGGCTACAAAAACTTGGGGTCCCACACCTCCAAGGGATTGCAGTTACCCAGCACTAGGTCCTGTGTCTACACCCTGCAACGTAGCTCCTGATCTCGGGCGCTCTAGGTCTATTTCCATCTGGGACCCCATGCATTACATATTGTCAGATGGTAGATGGCCCAATACAAATCCCAATAGACAATGGACAATAGAGGGGATCAATGGTTTCAATCTATCTGCCAATATCGCGGCATACATTTTCAAGTCTACATTTATCAGCGATATCGGCCTATAGTTCGATATATCGGATGCGTCTTTATTTGGCTTTCGTATCGGAATAATATTTGTTATCAGATATTTACTTGGTTTACATCTGCTGCTGAGATCTTGGGAAGGTATTTTCCAGATATTCTCCAGTTTATAAATCAGAACAGTTATACGTCAAATGATATAGTTTTTTGTAAAAAAAAAATCAACCTACTCACCCCCTATATCCTTCTGAGATCTGTATGTATTTTGGTTAACTTGAATTTTAGAGATTTTATCCTTCACTCTTTTCTTTTTAAGCTTATCAGTTAACATCTTATCTGTTCTGTTTGATTGATGATCGTACTTTATCCTAAGTCTCTCAATATTCCTATTTATTCGTTCTGTCTGTACTTGCGAGATTTTCTTTTAGACTTCTTTCATGATGATATCTTTAGTGACATTATGTTTAAACTCTGATGATAATTTATAAAAGGATATGTACAAATCCACTAGCGAGCAACCTCTAGCCTTCAACACATCCTTTTTTAGCTTTATCAAGTTGCCTCTTAATACAGCTTTAAAGGCTTTAAAGGATTGTAGGTGTTATATCTTTGGTATTATTTTCTAAAAAGAACATATCAATTGCCCTTGCTTTCTATTCTCTATTTTTTGTTATCCAACAGTAGATAATTGTCTAGTTTCCAAGAAGTGTGTTGCCCTTTTATTTATCTCAAAGAGGAGTAGGCTGTGATCCGACCAGGAATTGTCCTGTATTTAAAGGTTATTTATAGACTGTAATATCAAAGGTTCACCTATCACCATATCAATGCGAGAGAATGACAAATGGACTTTTGAAAAGTGAGTAAAATTCCCCTCTATCGGATGAGAGGAACGCCAAATATCAATTAACCCCACCCCATTGAGAGCCTCATTTAATGCTACTGATTGTTTTTTAACTGTTCTATCAATAGAATTAGAGGTATTTAATTTCTTATCCAATAAGATGTCCATTACACATTTAAAATCTCTTGCAATTATAGTTAGTCCTTTGTTTACTTTTTGCCACTGTGCGATTATTTTAACAGGAGTAATATTTGGCAAATACACATCAATCATTGTAAACAATTGGTCATTAACTTTACATATTATTAGAACATACCTTCCCTCTTTATCCAAATCTTGATATATAACTTTAAGTTTTATAGGTCGAAAAAAGATTATTGCTGTACCCCTTTTTTTTCTTTGACTACAAGGTAGGATATATCACCAGTCGAGATCTTTCTTCCCACCATGACAATTTTGTGTTTCTTTCCCAGTATGTCTTTTGGACAAATGCTATATCAATCCTCTCCTTTTTACAAAATTCATTCAGTGTACATCTCTTAAATTGGGAATTTAGACCTTGCACGTTTACTGATAGTCACTTGATCATCGCATGTATATCAGATGTACCTCGTCGCTCCCGATCGACAACTTAACCTCCTCCATACAAACATTACAAACAATGAACATAAAAGAGACTGCTTCCAGCAATGTCTCATTCCCATCCCATTGACGCAAGTCTTGGCACCGGGCCAAGACATCTGTTCTATACATTAACTTCCCTGTCAAGGTGGTCTTCGGTTCGATATGAACCTATAGCGGGTTGGTGAAAGCTGGTGGACTATGGAGCTAAATGGTGCTAAATTTCCAAGTTACCTAGTAACCTTTAATGTATGTAACCAGGCCATCTAATTTGCATTCTAAGTTTCCACGATTAGAAAAATAAATCAAATATTTTATAAAAACATTATTAGTGCTAGTGAATTCCAAGGCTCTCAACACTGCATTATTGACACAATTATGTTGTTTAACCCCATTCCCGACCTTATGACGAGTTAACTCGTCATAAGAGCCGCACCATTAGCGACCTTATGACGAGTTAACTCGTCATGCAGTCTAGCCGGCGGTGCGCTCCGTGGGCACCGCCAGCTAGTCTGCAACGGGTCCAGGACTAAGCCTCGCACCCGAGGCAAAGCTCCTGGACCCGATCGGGCAGTTTCCGGGCATGTGATCGCGGTGATTGAGTCATCACCGCGATAACATGCAAATTAGATGGCAAAGTCAGTGTGTTCACACACTGACTTTGCCTCTAATTCACTCTCTGTGCTTCACGTTCTTATAGTGAAGCACAGAGAGTGACCTGTAAGTAAAAATAAATTAATTACATACACATAGGTAAAAAAAAAAAAAAAAAAAAAAGGAACCCTTTCATTGCTGATCACAGTTTTTAACTGTGATCAGTTTCCTTCCACTTTATGGCCCTCATTTAGTTTTTTTTTTACAGATTTTTTTATTTTTACAATTTATAAAGTTTTTTTTGATAAATAAAGGTAATTTTAATATATTTATTTAATAAAATTTAACCCCTGCATGCCTGTTGCATGATTTTTACTGATCTGACATTGCACTCTTCAGAGTTTTTTTCTGACTTTTTTGTTATGGGGGGTTTGGGAACCAATATTTTTCTTTTTTATTAGTTAGTTAATTAGGGGGGATAAGTGGGTTAGCGTTGCACTAGTTATGTAGCTTATTATTGGGAAAATAATGGGGAAAAACTTTTTTTTCCTCAAAAATTTCCTCTTTTATATGTACTTTTTAATACTAAAATGTAAATCATTTTTATGTATAGGGTATCAAAAGAAAGCTCTAACTGTCCTCTAAAAAACAACATATAACTTGTATGGGTGCGTTAAATGAGAGAGAGGAAATTTATGTTTCAAAAACCGCGTATTAAAAATTGAAAAACGCTCTGGTCCTTGGCCCAGGAAAATCCCTGGTCCTTAAAGGGTTAATATGTGCTAGTGTTTGGTTGTAAATAGTGAGATGCATTCCACCTAAGTATGTATTGATCTTTTTTTTTTTTTTTGGTTTCGAAAGCTTTATTGCCTTAGTTAAAACACACATACCGGATGGTAAACGACAATCGGGTTGGGAACAGATGGAATGGTGGGTTTAAGTGAGGAAAAGTGCACATTTAAAATGAAGACATTCAGATATTAGGAATGAATAGTCAATCATTGATCAACACAGCAAAGTCTTCTTGATAGATGAGGTAAGTACCGATCAGTTTTGCAGGTAAAGAGTATGTGCACTTCCTCAGGGTCCATTGGGCAGGAATGAAGGACAAGGGAGGGAGCAGGGGAAACATAAACATCCTTTAAAAATAGCAAGTAGTTGTGCATAATCTATATACATTTAAAAGTGATATAAATTGAGTTCCTTACATTACAATGGGTATGAATATGTAATATGTAATAAATGGAAAAAAAAACACAATAAACTTAATATACTTCACTGTACCATGGGTTATACTTTGGGGACAATTTAGTATATTGATCGTTTTTAACTTATATCATATATTTTACACAAAGTCCTAACACAAATAACACTAAATCAAATCCTTCATCCTCCTTATCTCTTAGTAATAGAATTTACCCAAGTCCCAATACCTATTAAATGAAAAAATGACCTTCTTACACCTTTTTCCTCCCCCTTGCTTTTATAACTCTGTAAGTGGTGATCTTATTTGCTACACAGTGTTTATACCTAAAATCTACCGTATTTTTTCTATTTTTAATAGCATTTATTACAAGTTACTATGCTCCTCTCTATTCTATTACCTATGATTCCCTCCCCTTATCTTCCCCCCTTTTCTCCCCTTTTTTCCCTTCTTTTCCCCCTCACCTGTGACAGTAACTTCCGAAGTTTTCAAAACTACATCTGTAAAAATAATCTGTAAATAAATGTATGTGTTTTAGTGTTTATTAAGATACCTAGCCTATAAAAATATATTATGCTTATTCTTAATATTATTTATCCCCCAAAAAATAAAAATGTGACTGTGATTACCATAATTCTCAAAACTACATGTGGGGCACTTTGAAAAAAAAATGCTGTGTGTTGGTGTTATATATTACCAAGATTGAAATATCTAACCTCTAAAAAATATATTGTACTTATTCTAAATAACATATTTCTTTAAAAATATATATATATATATATATATATTGACACCATCTTCTCACTTTCCAGTCGTTCATACATCACAAAAAAAATAGAGAGGAGGATTTTTTAAAAAAAGTTATGCGATCTTTTCGCTTTCTAACCATTCGGAACGTTTTTGAGGAGAATCAAAAGCCCGAAAAAGTCCATTCCATACTTCTCAAAAACCTCAGGAATCCCCATCTGTATTTAATGTTCTTAACTCTTAATATCTGCAGGGCTGAAGAGAAGATTCTTCTCCACGGCCTTGTTTGATAAGAGAGATCTGGTAGTGTGATTATATCCTTGAAATCTTCTTTTTCCAATTTCGTCTCCCTATTGAGCCTCAAAATTTTCTCTTTGGTCTGATAAGACAGAAAATTAACTATTACATCCCTTGGTATGGATTCAGCTATGTTGTGTGGTTTAGCCAAACAATGAATTCTTTCCATTTGGAGATTATACGACCCCTCTTTCACGCCCATGTTATCAAACATCTGATTGAGAAATTTCCGTATTTTATCCTGGGTGATCGATTCCGGTACATGCCTGAAGTGTAAGTTGTTTTTTCTTGATCTATCTTCTAAGTCACATATTTTGTATTCCATTTCCTGCATCTTAGATTTCATGTCTTCCGTTGTTTTTTTCTGAATTTGTTATTGGTCTTCGATTTGTCCTATTTTTTCTTCTGTGAGTCTTAGCTTGAGTGACAGCAATCCTATGTCATTCTTTATATCATTCGAACCCTGTACAATGAATTGCATAATATCTTCCATTTTTTATCAATATATTCAATCGTGAATGGTTGTGAAAATACGTTAATATCCATTTCACTCTCAGGCAACACTGTAGCATTTGTTATAGGTGACTCTTGTGGTGTTGTTATATGTTCTCTATTTGGTTGTGGTGAAAAGAAAGAAGACATCTTCTTTTCTCTTTTTTCCTCTTTCTTCTCCCTTTTATTTAGGCATTTCTTTGGAGTCATACTTCTGTGCAGTTGTAGTGTTATAATCGGTGGATATATACCACAGATAGAACGGTAACAGTTTAAATCTTGAGGAATTGAATAGCTGAGGCCGGTTTTAGTCATCTCAAAAATCAACAAAAAGGATGTAATCTATTAGGTAGTTCTTTTCTCTTTCTTTTTCCTTTCTTCCTCTCCCCTTATCCTTTTCCGTTTTCACTTTTGAGAATCTTCTTACCTCTCACCAATGTCAGGGGTGTCAAGAAAATGTCAAGAACATTTCACAGCCGCCAAACCCCTTTACAGCCACTGACCCTTTGCATGTGGGTATTCTCTTTCCGTCTGTCTCCAGAATCGTTTTTTTAGCATTAACACCAGCAACAAGAGATCAATCCTCTCCTTTTTACAGAATTCATTCAGTGTACATCTCTTAAATTGGGAATTTAGACCTTGCACGTCACTTTATCATCGCATGTTTATTAGATGTACCTCGTCCCTCCCGATCGACAGCTTAACCTCCTCCATCCAAAAATTACAAGCAATTAAAATAACGTCACAAGGCTACTAGTTCTTCTCCGTGTCACTCGTGGTCACCGAAATCTCCGTCTCACTTGTCTCCCATTACGTGTTCGCCATTAAGCTGCTCCCTCTCCCACCAAGCCTCGAACGCCGCCTCTCAGAGCGCTCTTGCGTGAGCTATATCATGACGCTCCGTGCTTGGGACCTACCCAACTGAATAGACACTTAATACTTTTTGTGTGGTTGGAAAGTATGTCTTATCTTGGCAAAGCAACTTGAAAAAGGATTTTTTTTAAATGGAAAGCATTGCAAGGTCTCTGTACTCACTTATTTTATATGTGCTGCAGTTTAGTAATCAAAAATATTTATCTAGCTATGTGATTATACAGAGCTTATCAGTTATCAAAAAAACACAGTCCAGCACCATATTGCCAACATGACATTTCGGTAAAAATATATATTTTAAAAAAATCATATATATATATATATATATATATATATATATATATATATATATATATGATTTTAGGTGCACAGAGGCCTTCAGGGCATGTTTGATGGTAGTGAAGGGGTTATAAAACTGCATTACTACTGCAGTACTTTCTGATCCCACTAAACTGGCCAAATGGAGTGTAATAAATCAAGCTTTTGTGATGGTTGCTACAGGCCATTAATTATTTTTGGCATCCACATGAAAAATGTTTTGGTGGCAACTGTACCATGACCAATACTTTCTAAGTGAAAATCTAAAAAGTGCATTTATATTTATATGGTGTTTGTTTTTTTTGGAGGGGGTTCTAGTTTGTTAGCTAGTTCTAAAAATGTGAGATAAATGTAATCTAATTGCTATAAATACTCACACACAGTATGTGCTACATGCATGCATAACAAATCACATTTTCTGCAATCAAAATGTAGCAAATCAAAAGGACTGAATCAGCTTAAAATTGTTTATACTGGAAATGTAGAAAATAAAAAGGAAGATTAGCAGAATTAGAATACATGCATCAATTAAGAGAAAATGTTATTTTCAGTATGTCTGTGGTGTCTTTTTGTGACATCACCTTGTAGGTTAATTTGCAAATAAAGCTACTTTCAAAGGGAATACAGAGTCACAAGGTGATGTCATAAACAGAAGACACCACAGGTCATTTTCACTTAAAGGGACCGTCCATAGTTGCCAACATTTAAAAAATATTCCAGGGACACTTTGCAGCTCAGCTTCCAATTACTTGAAAATTGACCACTCCTACCCCAAAAGCTCCACCCACCGCACACAATTATCATAATTTAACTCCACCTACTTGTCACAGTGTAGATTATATCACCAAGTTCATATATCACCAAGTCCACGAACATTACCATGCATCCTTGGGATGCAGCAGATACATTCACAGCGCAACATCTACATCAGGCAGGTGTATATTACCACTTTTAGATTAAATATAGTAAGACCTTGTGCAGTTGTGCTTCAGTCAGAGAGCTGTGTGTACACCATAAAAAAAAACATTAGCTTCCAACAGACACGTATGACAGGGCTTGCTAATGCTGGCTGATGTGAGCTCAGCTCACGCAAACTGACCTGCATGGGTCATGTGACATTGCACTATGACATCACCTGACCCACTATCACGCTAAAACTGTGCAAATTGAAGGGATTGTCCCGGGATGACAATTCCTCGGGACAATCTTGTTTTTTCTGGGATTGTCCCGGCAACAATGGGACAGTTGGCAACCATGGACTGTCTACTGCTTCAAAATGCATCTTCCTATTGTTAATGCATTTTAATGTGCTTTCAATTTACTTTAAAAAGCATGTTTTACAATTTGCATTGCTTAAAATATAAAACACTTACAGCTAGATGAAATTGTGAACTTACAGCAGTTTGCAAGAAGCCAGGACTGCCCACATAAGCTGAGTAACAGTCATTTCCTTTTTTTTTTGCTGCAGGCATAAATGAAAATAATTTCATACAAATGGATGGAAGCAGACAATGTGTTGCACTATTAAGAGATCCTACTGTGAGTACAAGAGTAGGTTTATCACAGTCCACACAAGGTATTATTTTACAGCAACAAAGGAAGTGACTAAATTAAACAAAACTTTATATCCTCAGTGTCTATATAATCAGTACTGCCACACTTGCAGTAAACATGCAGAGTAATCACTGGGGGAAGGCTTGAGTCAAATATTAAAAATGTGGTTTATGCAGAATGCCTGCATCAAATCACACTGGGGAAAAAAGCCTGTGCACTATATAAGCAGTAATCTTCATCTTGCACCAAAGTGAGCTTGGTTTGCAGGTAAGACTGTCCCTTTAACTGTATATATAATTGAAAGCTAATCTGCTCCTGGAATAGAATACATTCTATGGACTCTGATAAACTTGCTCTTGAACACAGTAGGATCTCTTAACAGTGCAACACATTGTCTGATGACAACACTAGAGACAGGATATTTAATTCATTTGAATTACATTATTCTCATTGGTTCCTGCAGCAAAAAAAAGGAAATTGACTTTTACTAAGTTGGTGTGCATAGTCCTGGTTTCTTGCAAATGGCTGTAATTTTACAATTTCATCTATCTGTAAGTATTTTATAATTTAAGCCATGCAGAATGTAAAACATGCATTTTAAAGTATTTTGATTAATACTTTATTAATATGCATTAATATTTGGAATGTGCATTTTGGGCACCAAAAGTCCCTTTAAATTAGTCACCTGTCCAGAAACCTCTATCCAATACAAACTATATAGTAAATGCCACATCAGAGATAACTCATGTATGATAATCGAAACAGGAAGTTATTTATAAAAGGACAACATTCCATTACTATGGAAACCAATGGAATGTTCCTGTTGATTGCTTCACCTTTAAAACGCTGCACCATAATTGACCCCTGTAAATAATCAATGTCGGTGTAAAATGCCATTTTATTCTACTAGCACTTACTAGCACCCTCTGACCAAGGATTAAACTGTTTCCAAAATAAGTGATGATCAGATTATAAATATGTGGAAGATCATTGCTGTTGTTTTTTCCATGATTGGTACAAATATATTGGAATAAAAAAACTTACATAAAAAATTGGGAGACTTTAACCAAGGATTTATGGTGACATCTTTGCGTTTATACCTGACCCCCGTTGTATTTTTATTATTATCATTTAGTTGTAATTAAAGGGACAGCCTTGTCCCTAAACTCACTTTGGTGCAAGATGAAGATCACTGCTTGAATAATGCACAGGCTTTTTCCTTGTGTGATTTAATGCAGGCATTCTGCATTAATCACATTTTTAATATTTGACTCAAGTCCTTCCCAGTGATTACTCTGCATGTTTACTGCAGGTGCAGCAGCACTGATTCTATAGACACTGAGCATATAAAGTTTTGTTTCTTTTAGTCACTTCCTGCGCTTATGTAAAATAATACATGGTGTGGACTGTGATAAACTTGCTCTTGTACACATTAGGATCTCTAAACAGTGCAACATATCGTCTGATGACAACACTACAGGATATTTAATTAATTTGAATTACATTATTCTCATTGGTTCCTGCAGCAAAAAAACAAGGAAATTTACTTTTACTAAGCTGGTGTGGAGAGTCTGGGTTTCTTGCAAACTGTTGTAATTTCACAATTTAGTCTAGCTGTAACTATTTAATATTTTAAGCAATGCAAAATGTAAAACAGGCATTTTAAATTAATTTGAAAGCACATTAATATGCATTAACCTTTGGAAGATGCATTTTGGGTACCAGACAGTCCCTTTGAGACTGAGATTTTGCTGCTGTGCTGTTTCCCTTGAGAAGGCATTTTAGTGCTGAAACGTCAGGTTGACCTCTTACACTTTGTAGCTCTCCTGTCCTAGTTATATCTGTTGCTCTAGTTGTACATTTAAGTGTCATGCTATTGGATATTATATGACTACTGTGTCAGTAGTTTTTGGCATTCTATTTATATGTTTTTAATCATCTCTTGTATTATTGCATTGTTTTGTACTTTTTTACATCATTATAATGACTATATGGCACTTTCTAAATATTGTTTTAGTTGTTTTGTGTGCTCCCCCTACACTGTTTTCTATTTGTCCCAATGTGGGGTTTCCCCAAGGGGTGATGCATCTTTTATTGTACTAGTTTTTATTTCATTCGGGGTGTGCTTCTCTAATACATGTACTTTTGTATTTGTCACTGCACAATGTTTAGCTAAATTGGTAATTTGAAATGTTCATCTCACCTCAACTCACCTAATTCCACCTTAATTCACCTACAAATCACCTTTTAGTGTATAGCCCCCAAAGATCTAGTTTACGCTTAATTTTTTAAAACAGTTTTTGTTACTTTTTTCATATAAATACACAACTTAACAATACAAATATAAATATATAAACTCAGCATATTTTCCTATACAGAAATACCTCAATAATTTATGCTTCACTTTAAATAAATACTTAAAAAATAGGTATGCATACACAGACAAACAACACCAGATGCCGGGAACTCCTAGGGGAATCTGGGTAAGCATGGAACCATTATCAGGGGATGGGACACTTCATCGTGGCTGCATCCGCTTCACGCTTCACCGCCGTCTCTTCACCACACGACAGCTTGTCGTGGGAGATTTCATCACGGGACATTTCATCGCTAAAGGTAAGTTTATTTTAGTATTTTATATATTTTAGTTTATTTTAGTAAGGGTGGTTAGAATTAGGGTTTAGGGGGTTAGAATTAGGGTTTAGGGGGTTAGAATTAGTTTTTAGGGTCCGGGGTTAATTTTAGTATTAGGGTTTAGGAGGTTAGTATTAGGCTTCGGGGGTTAGTATTAGGGTTTAGGGGGTTAGTATTAGGGTTCAGGGGTTAGTATTAGGGTTTAGGGGGTTAGTATTAGGGTTCAGGGGTTAGTATTAGGGTTTAGGGGGTTAGTATTAGGGGTCGGGGGTTAAGTTTAGTATTGGGGTTTGGGGGGCCACTTTGGGGGGGAATCATTTATTAGGGGGGGTATTTTCTTTTTCTTTTCTCTTACACAGCCGTGTCCGCGATCCAACAGCAGCATTATTGTTCATTGCTGACAATTCAGCGTTCTAACTGCCGCGCTGAACTGTCAGCGATGAAGCCGCGGCGAAGAAGAGTCCTAGACCCCCATTATCCTTCAAAATCAAACCTCATGCGGTCTTTCATGGGACTAAACTAAATACTATTCCCCATTATTTTGCCACATTTCACCCACATCAGTTTAGTTTTCATGGTCGAATGTATTATCCAATTCACCACTTGTTCTTCTTTTACCTGGTAATTTAATTTCTAGTTGTTTCCTAGATCTTGCAATCAGTTTCTTCACAACCAGAAAACAATGGATCAGTAGGAATATTTGGACTGGATTTAATCAGGGCCACTTGAAATAAAAGAGAGCCATTGACTTTTTTCTCAAGTTGGATATTAGTCTTCTTTTGCATCACGTTAAAAGCCATTCCAACCTATCCTAAACTGCAGGATGTTTTAAAAGCGCTAAACAGGCTCACCCTCCACATAGTGGAACTTTGTGGTGCACCATTATCTACTACTATTTTCCACTTATATACAATTATGAGCGCTTCTCAAGCTTGCCTAGTCTACAACTTTTTTAAGGATAGGGTACCTGTGCAAACAAAGAGGAGACCCAGCTAAGAGATGTTTTTTTACCATCTTTCCAAACTTCATAAACCGACTATGGCAATATTACACAAACCTTTGTGATATGTCCATATCAATATGCCTAGGGGTTTCACTAAGCTGGTATTTAACTGACAGGTCGATATAATATTGGCTTTAGGCCAATTTTACGTATATAAAGGGAATAGCAGGGACGGTATTTATTTATTTATTTTAAGAAAAGGTGGCAATCCTAACATAGACCATTTTGAAAGAATCCCCTCCATGCTGTAAGACAGCTTCTGGCACCTGTTATCTTTGGCATAGCTGCCCAGTGTCCCGAGTTAGGAATAAAAGTCCTTATTTTGAAACCAAATCCATCTGTCCTTCTTTCCTCTTCGGTTGTCCCTGTTTTCCAGGAGACCACATTTTTTGACTCAAGAGCAAGACATCTTGCAATATAGTGTGTTGAAACTGAAGTCAATATATATTCATATTATATTTTGTAAGTACTTTATTTTTATTCTAAATGACTTACCACATTACAGAAAATAGCTATCAAGTGTCGCTTAAAATGTCTAAGTAAAATCCCACCTATAGCCACACCTCCAGTCACTCCTACAAAAACAATAGTGGCCTTCTTTGCCAGTATATGCGGTAAAGATATCATACATCTGCAGTTCCAACACAACTTAGCCTTGCTTGATTTTGACCGATAGCAGGATCACTAACCCCTGTATAGTGAAAATACAGAATATGTCTTTGTTACAAAAACTTAACTATAGGGACCTGAACAAACAACAAAGAAAACCAACAAAATCTCTTATGTGTGTCTCTGGGTGCCTTAACCAATCGGCAATGTCTGAATTTGCCCAGGGTATACTATCAATTGGGTTTCCACAACCAAGTTCACTTTTCCCGTTGATAGGAGAGCCAAAGAGAAAAATATGGTATAGAAAAGTAATAGTATTAAAAAGAGAGGTGAGGAGCGCATATATTTTCAACTTCTACCCTCACTGGTCAGTCCTGGTACTATAAATGATGAAGAGAGCAGCTTTAGAGGCAAATTGGTTGGAGTGTAATTAAAAGGATGGGCAGTAGCTCATTTTTCTCCTTTCGGTAGTTAAATTGTAAATATGGTAACCCATGTGGATGGCCTGTAGGCTCTGTCTGTTGCCCAATATGTTTAATAACCTCTGTATAATGGTATTAAACAGCACAATATACAATACCCCAACTGTCCCGTATGGCGCTCTATTCCCGGATATTCTCGATTTGAGGGGTCTGTCTCACACTGTCCTGTCAAGCTCTACCTCTGGCATCCTCTTGGCATCCAGATTCGCCAGGGGGGAAAAATGAAGCAGTATGTACAATGTAACCAATACTAACACTACTTTAGAATATAGGAGAGAGTTACAAGATTGGCATGCTGTGATGCATAATATCAATACCTCTGAAAAGCACACTTTCGGATCATACATCAGCCACAGACTGCAATAGACCCTAAAATAAAGTATACTGTTATCTGCTAAGGAAGATGGACTGAAAAAAATTCATTATGACAAATGTAGATTAGAAAATATACTCAAAGTCATGCTGTCTCTCTGCAGAAACTTGTAATAAACAGAAAATCATTCCTCGCACACAAAAAGCAAGTTAGAAAATGAAAGGCAGAAATATATAACCCAGAAGTTTCCCACTAAATAGTTAAAATTATAATTCATCATCACCCCTCAGCATCTGATTAACAGTGTAATTAGAAAATGATATCCCTGCCTTCTCACTATCATTACATTAGCTTGGTATTTCATTAAATAACTGCATGGTCACTCATGATGAAATGACATGGTACAGGTAAATTTAGGTTTCAGTGTGTAATAGATGATTTGTGTTTGACATGCACTCATTGATTGGTCTTGCTGTTTCCATTCAGTATAAGTTGTCACAGTGTTCGCATATTGTATTATGCTGCCCATTTATTTAAAGGGACATACACACATTGATTCCCAGAAGTGGTTCTTTAAATATTAGTTAGGGTGATTGTGACACAGCAGCATTTGTTTCCTGCGAGCCATGTCCATTTTTAGGATAATGTGATTTCCCACAGAGCAAAAGGAAGGCCCCCCTTGCCAAAAAATATGATGGCCACTCCTAAATGAATTGGTTCTATTCTGATGTCATTGTTTTTTTAGATGAGTTTTCTGTCCTGCTATCATTTTACAATTAATTAGGGAAGAAACTGGAATGTATGCAAGGGGTGTGTTCTGTTGATGATGTACATGCCCCCTTATTGGTCTGTCAGCAGAGCCAATAGAGATGGTCATAAGCAATAAGACATCTTAAAGGGCAACTAACTAGTTTTTTTTTATTTTTTAGTGCTCCTAGTATGAGGATAAACTAGCGTGTACTTTTGGTAGGCAGCCATATCTGTCTGGTTGGTGACTGTCTCTTTCTGCTAGTGCAGAGAGAGACACTCATTTTTCCAAAGCATCAGCAAAAGAGATTTTAATTAATTGCATCCACGCCAGCCTCCAGACTGGCTCTGCCTCATCTCTGAGGCAGCACCAAGAGAAAATATGCATGTATCTGTAAAGCCTCATGTCGGTTAACTTGGGGGAAGGGGGCACTTTTTTAACACTTGCTTTCCCTAAGGAAAGGTTTAGTTGCTATGAGAAATATCCCTATTTTTTATTAGATACAATGTGCAGGATTATGTTGCTTATAAAACAATAACTGATCCGCACACTCAATCTAACCTGGGAATAGTAATCTTTCAAAAACTATAGCATGCTTGGTTTTCCGCTAGCCAAAAATACAAAGGGATTTAAAACAAGTTCACTTGATGGATATCTTCTCAACGATGCCATCATTTGGACAAAAAGAGACAAGCACAAAATTGATTTTTAATGACGCCGACATCTCTCACCCCCTTCCCCACAGAGGCCATGAAGAGAAAATGCTTTATGAGAAAGCTTACGTGTTAAGAAACACATATGTTTTGTGACAGCAGTAAAGTCAGACAATACAACTAATTCTTTAGTTTTTGTTCAAAAATAATGGCACATAAACATCCCTGTAAAAAAATAAAAAAGTGATATTTAATTATGGTCTAATATAACAATGGTGGTAATTTAATTACACTTATTTTAAAAACCAAAATGGTGTCAGCTCACTGTAGTGTTGATAATTATTCTAAATGCCAAAGGGATTCTGTCGCCTAAGTACACTCGGAATGTAAGCAACAGTAAATGATCAAAAATATTGATGCTCCATATTAGCAGAATTGCAAGCAGATGCATCCATTTAGACCAAAATATGTATTAAATGTGTCAGTGATCTCTCTGCTTTTTCACATCACTCATGGCCAGGGCCGTCTTTAATAGTGACTGGACCCTGGGCAAGCATTTGCTTGGGCCCCCTGGACCCTGCCCCCTCCCCTGCATGCAATCACTCCATCCATCGCAATGTTACTTCCTCCCCCCCCCCACACAAAAAAAAATCATAAAAATAAGCACACACACAATTGTATTTTTCTTGCAGTGAGTATTTTTATTGCATTGAATAAAATGTGTATATTACGTGTATAATTGCAGTGGATAAACTGTATATTTGGATACAAAATGTGTATATATGGCTGTAATATGTATACCATCTTACTATGCAACACTGCACTACAACTACTCATTACCTTAATGACAAAGATATACACAGATATTAGAGAGCACTTACATATGTTCATATATATTTATAAATATCTATACACATCTCACTCTCTCTCACTAGTTGTATTTATACTTACATGGACTTCTTAATATTATATTCAACTATTTTCATATGTAATAAAAATGTTATTCAAGAGTTGCATTTCTTGTTTTTATTCCCCTTTTCTGCACCCACATTAAACCTAAAGGACTTAACACAGCCCCATAGAGTAGCCACAGCACTTGTCATGCAGCACCCACAGCACTTGTCATGCACCTATATTGCACCCACAGCACATGGCTTGCACTCATATTGAACCCACACAATTTTGCATGCTACAGTGTAAATTTGCCCCACAGAACATACCAGTTTAACTTTGTTCCACTGAACTGCCCATGCAGAAAAAAAGCCACATTGACATTTTTCCCCATAGTACATGTTATTTTCCCCCAGAGAACATGCCACAGTCACTTTGTCATTGCATATGCAACAGACAGTTTGCCTGTTAAAATATGACACCGTTTGTCCATTAAATATGCCACAGTCAATGTGCCCATCAATATGCCAATATTATTTTGCCATTAATATTCAGTATTATTTTGCCATAAAAATGCCACAGACATGTTTCCAATTAAAATGCCAAAATTATTGTGCCATTCAGATACCAGTAATATTGTACTATTAAGATGCCCCAGCCAATTTGCCAATGAAGATACCAGTATTATTGTACCATTAGGATGCCATAATTGTTGTGCCATTCAGATACCAGTAATAGTGTGCCAGTCAGAGCCCAGTAATATTGTGCCCCTCAGACCCCACTAATATTGTGCCAGTCAGATGCCTGTAATATTGTGCCCCTCAGACCCCACTAATATTGTGCCAGTCAGATGCCTGTAATATTGTGCCCCTCAGACCCCACTAATATTGTGCCAGTCAGATGCCTGTGATATTGTGCCAGTCAGGGCCAGTAATATTGTGGCTCTCATACCCCACTAATATTGTGCCAGTCAGATGCCTGTAATATTGTGCCCCTCAGACCCCACTAATATTGTGCCAGTCAGGGCCCCGTAATATTGTGCCCCTCAGACCCCACTAATATTGTGCCAGTCAGATGCCTGTAATATTGTGCCAGTCAGATGCCTGTAATATTGTGCCCCTCAGACCCCACTAATATTGTGCCAGTCAGATGCCTGTAATATTGTGCCCTTTAGACCCCACTAATATTGTGCCAGTCAGAGCCCAGTAATATTGTGCCATTCAGATGCCTGTAATATTGTGCCCCTCAGACCCCAGTAATATTATGCCAGTCAGATGCCTGTAATATTGTGCCCTTTAGACCCCTGAATATTGTGCCAGTCAGATGCCTGTAATATTGTGCCCCTCAGACCCCACTAATATTGTGCCAGTCAGTGCCCAGTAATATTGTGCCCCTCAGACCCCACTAATAATGTGCCAGTCAGATGCCTGTAATATTGTGCCCCTCAGACCCCACTAATATTGTGCCAGTCAGATGCCTGTAATATTGTGCCCCTCAGACCCCACTAATATTGTGCCAGTCAGATGCCTGTGATATTGTGCCAGTCAGGGCCAGTAATATTGTGGCCCTCATACCCCACTAATATTGTGCCAGTCAGATACCAGTAATATTGTGCCCCTCAGACCCCACTAATATTGTGCCAGTCAGGGCCCAGTAATATTGTGCCCCTCAGACCCCACTAATATTGTGCCCCTCAGACCCCACTAATATTGTGCCAGTCAGATGCCTGTAATATTGTGCCAGTCAGATGCCTGTAATATTGTGCCCCTCAGACCCCACTAATATTGTGCCAGTCAGATGCCTGTAATATTGTGCCCTTTAGACCCCACTAATATTGTGCCAGTCAGAGCCCAGTTATATTGTGCCATTCAGATGCCTGTAATATTGTGCCCCTCAGACCCCACTAATATTATGCCAGTCAGATGCCTGTAATATTGTGCCCTTTAGACCCCTGAATATTGTACCAGTCAGATGCCGGTAATATTGTGCCCCTCAGACCCAACTAATATTATGCCAGTCAGATGCCTGTAATATTGTGCCCTTTAGACCCCACTAATATTATGCCAGTCAGAGCCCAGTAATATTGTGCCATTGAGATGCCTGTATTCCCCCAACACAGACCCAGCCCCCCCCCCCCCCCAGTACTCACCGATTGCTGGTGTTCCGTGTCCCCGGCCGGATGTCTCCTACGTGCAGTCTTCCCTCCTGCACGGAGGAGGGAAACAGTCACCAGATGTGACGTTATGTCACATCCGGCGTCAGTTTTTTTTTTTTTTTTTCGGTCATCGCATCCAGTGGATGCGGCTTGCCGGAAATTACGTTTACAAGCGCAATGCGCTGTGAACGCGGCAAGCAGGGGCTGGGGGCCCACAGGACAGCTGCCTTGGGCCCCCCAGGAGTAACTGGGCCCAGGGCAGCTGCCCCGTTTGCCCCGCTTTAAAGACGCCCTGTTCATGGCGTCATATGCAAATGAATTAATTTCAATGGGACATCTGTAATTTGGACAATGTGTATATTAAGCCATTGGTGATAGTAGACAAAATATAGAGGTTTTAACCCCTTGGTGACACGACTTTTTGGTCATGACTTACCCCTGGTGACACAGGCTATTTTAACACTTCTGCTGTGTTTGTGTTTAGCTGTTATTTTCCTCTTCCTCCTTTAATGTACCCATTCAAAATATATATTATTTTTATCGACATAAGAGTGACATTCTTTAGATAACCTTATTTTCATCATATCATAAAATGTACTATAAAAATAATAAAACATGATGATTTTTTTAATTAAAATTTTCCTAACTTTTACATGAAAAATCTTTCACACATCTAAAAACATTAATAAATATTTGCATGAGTTTAGTCAGTGTTTACTTGTTTTTCTTTCTTTGTTTGCAAGTTATATGGCAATAACTAAAAGCAGCATGTTACCTTTTCTTAACGATTTTCTCCTACAGTGACATTTTAACCCCAATCCTAACCCTAAATCTGACTCTAACACTAACAATAAGTCTAAACCTAACCTAACTTGAGCCTAATGATAATCGATTGCTTCTGCAGCTCATTCCATTGCAGAACATGCCAGGCACATCCTATATCTGCAAGGTGAAGAGCTCATGCAGAGCTGACAGAGGTCTGTGTTTAGCACACAGACCATAAGCTTCCTCCTGAACCTCAAGTTAAAAAATTGAGGGGGAGAGGAGACACACAGCAGACAGGGTAGAGGAGAGAGAGATGACAGACATGTAGGAGAGAGATACTACAGACATGGGGGGGGGGGTGAGAGGAGAGACAACATACCCGGGGGGAGAGAAGAGAGAGACAAAAGACATGGGGGAGAGAGGATAGAGAGACAACAGACATGGGGGAAGGAGAGACAACAGACATGAGAGGAGGAGTGAGACAGCAGACATGAGGGAGGTGTCTAATGGGTGTCCCTTTTTTCAATAATCTGGTCACCCTGATATTGAGCTACTTAGCTGAAAATTAAAATAGCTGAAGCGTACTGAACTCTACAGCTCCATCTGCAGGTTGTTTTTATAACATTGCTAAAGAATCCAAGATTTTTCACACTCCTTATATTTTTATTTTGGTACTTTGTATAATGCAGGTGAGTCCAGGTTTTTTTTTTTTTTTTATGAAGTTGAACCTTTTTAATGTACTGTAATAGAGAAGATATCCTAGCTTGTTGTAGCTAGCTTGTCAGCTTGTCATAGAACATATTTGGTTATTTAGCAGCAAGGCAAAAGCTGTCCAAAACTGTTTAAAGCAACTTTATTTTTTTTTAAATTACATATTTATAAGTGCTAATCAGAAGTCAGCTGGGCCACACCCTGCTGTTACATGAGCCACATTTGGTCCCCACTTTGGATTCCCCTGGTATACCAACTTTACTTTTCCAAATATTTCCACATATTTCAAGGAATCTGTATAATTTGGACCATATCATCACTTATCAAACCGACGCATTTGTAGTAAATGTACTCAAACCTCTGATTTGGCGCTGCATATCTTTAGATGCTTTGGATATTTTTCAGTATCTCGTTAAGGATGCTGTCTACTAGAGTACAATTGTCTCTGCTTGGAACCCACTGACTTAAAGCCAATCTGTTTGCTTTTTCCAATACTATATGTATTTAATTGTTCAAATCAAATGCTAATACCGCAGTCATTTATTCACATGCAAAGAAGTTGAACTGTAATTCAGCCAAAGCGACTGGAGTATTTCTCACCTGTCTCCCAGCGATAATTAATTTCCACAAGATTCATGGCTTTGGATTGCTTTCTGATGCAGTGGCTTGTATCAGGAGTATTAGATGTTCCTAGATTAGGATGTATACTGTCACCAGTTCTCCACTACAGCACTTTAAGTAATAATGTGTGCCATATATTAATGCAACTCATTATCGAAAAGCAAATATTTAATTTCTCTTCACCTGCAATCACTCAGTGCACGTTAAGGGCTTTCAAATTCCTTTTAGAATCTCCAAAGCAGTGTAAATGTTAATTGATATGCATATAATCCAGATAATGTTCCTGGGAACATACAGCTGTCACAGTCCTGCTAAGACTTTTGGGAATAAATTTGCATTCATTGATCATTGGCGTGTATGGCTAAAACTAAGGGCTTTATTTATGAAGGAGTGAAATGTAGGGAATTGAGATGGGAATTGTAAACTTAAGGCGAAATTAGCCGACCTGGAGAAATTCTCCAATTCAGTTGAATTAGAGACTTTTTCTAACTCAGATATTTTTGTCCTTAAGTTTACAATTCCTTCTCAGCAAAGGGCTTTATGGCTCCATGTTGTTCTTATGCTGGAATTCCAGCTAAGGTTAAGCTACGTGATACAGAACAGGAAGTAAGCGGATCCACACAGAGGAGATCCGCTTACTTCCTGCCCTGTATAGTGTAAAACTAAATTTTATTGTACTCACTGTAGTAGGCTACCCATTAGTCCTTCCCCATTTGAATTTAATGCAGAATATTGCTGGTGACATGTCATAGAGGCATTTTCTCCGCAGAAAGATCTGAACATGCTTTGCAGGTATGAGATGTCGAGTGACCTGGGAGTGAATGTGAACACGAATGCATATCCAAATGCTCATGGGAGCTGTTAGGAAGAAAAAAGTGGGGGAAGACAGAGCCTGAGAGGAGTCACACAATATGTCAGTGCTGGAGAAAAAGAGGAAATATAGAACAGGCATCAAAGTTCATAGGTACGTTGTTTTATTCAGCACATGCCACCAACATAAAAGCCTTTTTTTATATGACACATTTTTATTTTAAGATTCACGAGTATAACTTTTTGTTGCAGGAGCGAGCTAGGGTTTGTCAGGAACCCACTTACTATAGGTAAGCCCCACTATAACGCATAACTTGGGATCCACGGACTAACAATCTAAGCCGGATCCTGACGTTAGTCCCCATCTCCCGATACGTCCGCTTAGCGTAAGTTCATCGTGAGATCCGGTGCCACCGAGCACCGCGAAGTAAGTGAAACTGCATTCTAACGGGATTCAGTTGTACTTGTTGTATAATGAAAGCATTTTTGTTTGTAACTGATGTTATGTGAGTACTCCTTTTGTGTACTGTTGGTTACCGAGAACAAGAATAAGTGATAATTCCTTATGGAGATGACTTGTACTCAGATTTACTATGTAGTGATTACCAGTGACGATGCTCTTCCTATTTAAATCAAATCTACAATAAAATACTGCTTCATCTATTGTGTAGCTTCTCTGCAGAGTAGGGCCCTCACCTTTTTTCTCAGCAATTACAGAGTTCCAAAGTATGAGTGGGAACTTCAGCTTTGACTGATAATTACGTCGTGGGTGCCTATATGAAGACTCCATTCATATTGATGGAGAGTCATGGACATGTGCAGCTTCTCTGGGGAACAGAAATATCCCCTTTTTTTTGTATCTTGCCACTTACAACACAGTAATAGTGAAGAAAGGGAACATTTCATTTGCCTGAGCAGTATGTCATTGGTCCACATGGAAAATACCGTTCCTTATTATGGAGAGTATTGGAACAAGTGTACAACTTCTACACACAATGTGGTATTATTATTATCATAGGTGATTGTATGCCATAGACTGTCATAGAAAGATAAGTGATACATCAAGTTATTGAATGGACCAGAGCATGTATCTAAACATACAGCTGTTCAGGTGGACTTATATTATAGCCAATATTATATGCTTATATGTTGATATGTTTTTGAATTGTTATATTATTTACTAAATAAATGTGTTTGTTATTCAAGTAAAAAGTATTATTGTGACCAGTTTGATAGCCAATATTGCCATGTTTTTAGTTTCTCACAAATACCTTGATGTCGGAGAGAAAGTAGAGAGTTGAAAGGCGCATTCACAATAGAGGGTAAGTCCTGCTTTTCATGCAATAACTATTTTAGGCCATTATACATGCCTGCTTTATAGTCATTTCTGTTCAATGTATGCGGTGTCAATTTCTCTGATTGTGTAATGTCCATTTAATACGTATCTAAATGGACAAAAGTGTAGCAAATACATGCATACATACATATGTATGAAGACAACTGCACAGACTTTTGCACTCAATGGACCGAATATATTTCTATATAATAATATGTATATTATATAATGATGTTATATATTATATAATTAGAATATATAATTAGTATTTGGTCGGCTTGTTGTATTTAGTATGTACATGTAAAGTTGTAAAGTTGTTTTATTTCTTGTAATAAACTTGTGTTTTATTATTTCCCCTCTTTAGAATTGGAATATGCAACATTCTGGTGTTACAGTATATTCGTCATTGCTTTTATCTTTTCAGTATTTTGCATTACACAAAGATGAATGTTTCCTTACTAATTTGAAAAATTCCAGGCTACTTAACCATCACTGTATAAGGCTAATAATGAGTCTTGCTTTGTATATTACATACATTTTCTGCTATGCTTAATAGCAAATTAAAGTGAATCTAACTTAAAATGCTAAATACCTTGAATACTTGTTTAAAGCTGGTCTGGGCTGTTCCGGCTCAGGACGTATATGTAGCACCTAATGTATGCAATAATCATGTGTTCTTTTGTACTCTCGTATTTAAAATAATGACACTTGACTAAACTGTGCTCTTCCGTAGACCAGAATGCCAAGAAGGCTATTAAAAATGAAATATGTTGTTCTACTGCCCCCTGCTGGACAAAGAAATCAGTACACAAGAAAAAAAGCTGCAATAGAACAAAATGTGGAAATACTGTGCTCTGCAAGAATAATTGTACTTTTTTTTTAACGCTATAAATTTCAAACAAAATGAAAATTGCTATACCAAAAACTGTTACCCTTCTATGAAGATAGTATTCTATACATCCCTTGTTTTGCAAGGTTGCGTAGGAACATAAAGATAGTATTACAATTCCGGTCTGATTCGCCATTTCAATAATAAGTAACATTTTATACTTTTATATTTCTAACACTATTATTTTTTTGTAATCTAACAATTCCAAACAATTCCATTAATAGATCAGTTTTACTGCCAATCCTTTACCTGCTTAATCCCCCCCGGAATCTAACCATATAAGTCTTCATGCGCTGGCCAATAGGTATGATTCGCTGCCCCTAAGTAGGGTTGCTATCCATCTGTTGGAGCCAACAGAATGGTAGTATTTTTTTGGAACCTAAACCTTGACATCACAGAACGCTGATGCCAACATCTAATGACGCCATAGCAGAAGCACTATTTTTTCACATGGTCATTGCTGTATTCAAATTAAACACCTTAAAATCGACCTACTAGTTGTATGTAACACAAGGATGTTTGGGCAGGAGGGTTGCCACCTTTTCTTTAAAAACAAAATACTGGCCATGCTACTGCCTCCTTAGACTTAAAGTTTACCTCAAGTAATTACCGGCCTACTGCCAGAAATACTGCCTGGGTGGCAACCCTACTGAGCACATTGCATCATTAACACCCCACTCAGCCCATCCCTGGGCAAGTATAAAACATCATCTAAAATGATACATCTTTAATGGTAAAATATGTCGAGACTTGTATTAAAGGTGTTTATGGGAGTTAGTGAGCAGACAGAGCACCTATCAAGGTTTGATTAATAAAATAGTTTATGTGACAAGCTAAACTGGTTTGTATTTATAGCAAAAAGGGTTGAGAAGTAGAGGAATGGGTCTATCTTTCCAACTCCTATCAATGCCTGATTATTGTTTATGAGGGGACTTCCCCATGTTTCACACAGAGAACGGACATCTTCAATTTAAAGTGTTTCAGTCGTCATGTGACTGAGTTTCGAGTTTCAAAAAATGGCACAATCTGGGAAAATCTGGATTTTGTTCAACTAATTTAATTTATCTTCAATGGTACCATAAATGGAAATTGTCAGATGTGAGGTCTATTACATGGGTCTAAGTTACAGAAGTAATCTCTGGCCAAACACACCTAACTCCAACCATGCCTAATTCTGTTACTACCACCACCTTCCCTTTGACCACTCTTTCATGTGTTTCACTCTTTTATGTGTCTCAAATCCCCCACTCCCTCTAGATTATAAGCTTGCGAGCAGGGCTCTCTACCTCATAGATCAGTCTATTCTTGTTTGTCTAACTTAGTATGTAGTCCCCCCTCTATACTCTATACCTAGCGCTACGTATATTGTTGGCACTAGATAAATACATGTTAATGTAATGTAAGTTACACTGTTCACTAATTCTTGTTGACATTGTTTGTATTTGAAAATAAGAAATACTTTTCAAGAACAATTACAGTTGTTTTTGTTTTGGTTAAAAGAGAATCCAATCCTGCAAAAAAAATGGCAGATTTTGCCCCAATAAAAATGCCACCAACATCGACATTCAGTCATGCTAAAGCCTGCGTAGGCTTGAGGTGCCCTTTAAATATAAAAAAAATATATATTTTTCTTTATTTGCTGGTGTGCATGCATGTGTGTGATCAAAAGGAACTGAGCAAGCAACATAAAATAGGTCTATTCCTGTGTATCAATTTATTTTCCTCTTATCCGTCTATATGTGCTGTCAAGATTAGAAATTATTTGAAAAGCATGTGCAATTTTGATGCGCTTTGTGCACAGATGTTAAGAGCATGTATTGACTTCACTGACAAATGTACGCCGAACAGCATTAAAGATCTGACATCTGAGTAGCCAATAACTACACATCCTCTAATTCTAAGGGAATTGTATAAGCGTAAGGCAACCTAAAATAACTCCACTAAAGAGAAAATGATCTAAAGTGTTATTGTGGTTGCAAAAAAGAGGAATGTTTTATTCCTATTAATCTTTCTTGGGCTTCTTGTCCATGGAGATATTATCGAAGCATTACAACATGGACATTTTAGGTGGTGGTTAATAATGAATGGAACCAACGCTTTTGGGGATAGGCAAAGTGTCCATACAAGAGCTGTGAAGTTCCATAGAACACCATTAAATTATCCATCACAAAGTGTTGTATTTTAGTACCAGAAGCAAAGTTGGAGGCTACACCTACTTATGGCCATCCACTCGCCTTGGGGTTTTCATGCTTTGAAGAAGTTCACTTTTGGAAGCTCTAATTCGTAAACTAGATGGATGGTTGCTGAACTATGACGGGCAGTACTTCAAAGCCCAGTGTAATCAGGATGATTTAATTTTATACATTGGCAGGTTCAACCAATCAAGTGACACGCTGAGATCTGTTCAGTAAACAATGGACTGTGGTGAACTGATAACCCAAAAAAACTGATAAAGCAAAAATCAGGCACTGAAATCAGGCGAACATTTCCCAATTGGCTATTAATGATGGATTTTTGTTAACTGATTGACAGTTCACTGTTTATTGTAAACAATTGCATGTTAATCATCTTCAGTGATACTTATTGGTTACATTATAGCAAACTCCCACATGCTTTAATCACCTTCAACACAACTAAACTGAGTATAATAAGGCAGTAATATTCCTGGGTCTTCCTGGGTTACAACCAATTCACGGTATCAGTTGAAGACTATGAATGGGTTTCCGAACCATCCTAGATCCTACTCTAATCTGCAACATCACACATCCTATTAGAGATGATGTTAGCCAAAAATCTTGTGTCTTGAGAAGAACATTTTATGTTAACTGTTATTATAATAATCTCCATTGTGCAACAAGCAAAAGATATGACCTATTTGCCCCAAATCCCCAAAAAAGTAACTCACAAATCTAGGTATACAACCCAAATTGGAATAGCCTTTAAAAGACCGGGAAATGTTAATTCATAATATATTAAACCTCTTAGATTATATGAAAAATGATCACAATGAACACACTGATTATTCCTTTTTTTCCCCAGGCCCTGAAAAATGTTGGGGTGAGAATTTGGGAAGAGAACGAACAATGATAGAATGGCGGATACAGGTTTCACAATGATGGAGTTGGGAAAGTAATGGATTTGTGTCACTGATGGATTTGAAGGGAATTAGAAAAGGTATGTCAATAAGGAAACTAAAGAGTAAATAATGTATGTCACTGAGAGAGCACTATAGAGGTGCGCCATGATGGAGGCTAGAGCAAATACAAATAAACTTAGGTATGGCGCTTAATCAAAACACCAAATGTGAATAAAATGTGCAGAAAATAATAATAAAAAATGAATTGAACCTTACCAACCCCTAATAGAGGGTAAAAGATAACCAAATATAGAAGCGTACTATCTTTTAGAGTATTGCCAGACCATGTATAGATAATAAACTTTATAGGAGTAACTTCTAATGAGTCTGGAAAAAATGAAATCATAAAAAATGGACAGCGCTAATCAGTCTAAATAAAAGTAAGTATAAATAACCAACACCAATAAAATTTATGGGCAATAAAGAATATTTAATACACATAAGTAATAGAAAAACACAAATATTTAAATATGCATAAAACAAATATAAACTTAAAAAAAAAAACACAAAACAGTCTGCTGCTTTAAAGAAAATGCCAAATGCAAGTAAGAAAAATCACTTAACATAAAGTGCTAACTCACCAGAAAATATAGAGGACTTACATTTCACCCGACCAGGGACACCTAACAAAACGCTCACTTGAGAAAGGTGTACAGCGGGATTGAAACGCGTTGCTTTAGGGGCATTCATGTCACCAGCTTTTGGGGGGTTTTGAGGTGTCAGCTTTAAGTCCTCTATATTTTATGTTGTTATTTTTCTTACTTGCAAATTGACATCTTTTAGCGCAGCAGACCATTTGGGGCATTATTTATTTTACCTTAAATGATTATGGCCTGTCTGTTTTGTGTTTTTTTTATGTGTAATTTTGTTTTATGTTTATTTAAATATATGTATTTTCCTATCACATATACCTATTAAAGATTCCTTAGATTGATTAGCGCTGTCCATTTTTTACGATTAGAGGAAACATATCACTTGGGCTGCATGGGATCATTATTATTAAATGCCACACACTGATTTTGTAACAAAATCCTTAATTTCAATGTGTCACTGGTATTAACTTCGATACATTGAATAAGGCTAATAGCATAGTTGCCAACATCGGTTATGTTTCCAGGGACACATATTTCTTCCACATGCTGCAGAAAGAGCATGCAAAGTGCAGCCCGGCAGTATGTAGGATGGATATACACACAGACACAATCCAATTTATTAATCATGGCAGGTCCTATGAGATCTCCACCCTGATTAATTAATTGGTTTGTGTCTGTGTGTATATCCATCCTACATACTGCTGAGCTGCACTTTGCATGCTCTTTCTGCAGCACGTGGAACAAATTGGTGTCGCTGGAAACATGGCCGATGTTGGCAACTGTGAAATAGTATAAATTCAAAGCCAAATTAAGCACTTCCCCTTCAAATGTGTTATTTTTTTCATCTGATTAAATTCCGGGGAGGGAGGGGGGGATTGGAGGTGAGCCTGGTTAAAAACATCCCTTCTCCTAACTTTGTTTTCAATTATTTTTATCATCCTTATTATATTTCATGGTACTTTGTGCCACTCCAGCATACCAGTTCTCTACTGGGTTTTGCAGCTCCTTGAGGAATGAATCATTTTTTAGATCATCCGTAACCTATGGGTATGATTCACGGCTGATTATAATGCGTCTTTACCCTGATTTGCACATAAAAGAGCAGTTTAGAGACCTTTCTAGCATATTTTGCCATTTTCCAGCATCAACATCATGCTGTGATGACTATCATAGTGCTAGAAAACAGTAAATTAAGGTAAATTAAGATTCATAAATACTAAACCAGCCTAGTTTAATTTAGATAGGACTTAGCTGCAGAAAAAAAAAAAAAAGAAAATCTCCTTTGAAGCATTTCAAATTTTCTCTCTCATTCTGGATTCATTATATATTAATTATAAGCATTATCAGAAATTAAAAACACTGCCTGCAACGCTTACATTAGTACTAATTCTCTTGGCAGCTTGCTTTTATGCAATGAGCAAACATTTAATTCATCTGCTGTTCTCTCTCTCTCTCTTTTTTTTTTCTGAGATGTTTGCCTTAGGCTAAGGAGTCTTTTAACCTCTTTACGAATCTGAAAGACTTTTATGTCTGGAACTTAAAAAACTATGAAACAAATTTCAGAGAAGGGGGGGGGGGAAAGGCAAGAAACTAAAAAGAAATTAAAACAATGTCTTGAAATAAATTAGTTGGGAATATTTGTTCTGATATAAATTATATTCCTTTCTTTTAGAGCTGCAATCACCTAATGTTTCAGGGTGAAAGCTTAAGATAAAAGGATTGCAATTTCTTCAAATGAGTATCAATTTAAGGGTCTACTTAATGTAAATTGGAGCCGTTTGAAAGCCTCTATATACAATGTGTTGGTTTGAAATTGCTTCTTCCTGCACAGACAATCTGTAAACTGAATTATATACATAGTATTGTTATTGTTTTTTGGCACTGAGTGCTTCGAGGGTAGGGAGTACATGATAAACTCTATTGGGGGCTGCCAAGTTTTTCCTGGGATCCTGTGCTTTGGAGTTTGACTCCTTTTAGATATCTGCTTCCATTCTACCTCTATCACTTAACAGCCCAAATCCTGATTTCGCCAAGGGGTTCTTCCCCATGGGCAAGGGGCAGGCAAGGTTGCACCAGTTATACTATTGCCTCCATAAACATAACACGGGTCTGGCTAGGTACCAGCCTCAGGCAGGGCCGCCATCAGAAATATTGAGGGCCAGTACCAGTCTCCCTACTGATTCCAACCTCAATCAATCCTCTCTGCCATAAAGCCCCTCATTTTCATAATTCCCTATTTAATTAGTAGAGCAAACAGAGAGGGTGTAAGATGCTGATTCACCCACAGGCTGTTGTAGACTGTATTTACAATCATCATCATCATCATCATATATAGCAAATATTGTCCACAACAGGTGAATTCACGAGTGTACAGCTGCATACAGTCATAATTTTCAAAATAGATCCAGGTTTTGGATCATGCCATTTTTATTGCATTCCCAACAAAGAAGAGACCAAATTAACTGGGGTTATTTTAAAGTTTATCTTTTACCATATGTGGCGGAACCAACCTCGCCACTATGTTCTGGAGAAGCCTGGTTGCTCGCCTGCTGCCTCTGGACTATGGCCCCATTGTAAAAGCTTGCATTTTCCCCTGCAGAAAGGCTTGTTCATGCCTTTCTGCCTGGGTGTTCGGTAGATTGAACCTACAGAACCAACTCACAAATGAATGGACTACCTGGGTAAGGGATGTGCCATAGCACTATACGTTAATATTGTTAGTTAGTTATATTCTGTTGGTATACTGGTTTATGTGTAATGTTTAATTCTGTTAGTAGACCACTCTGAAAGTTTATAATGTGACAGTGACTCCAATAGTTTACTCCAACATCCATTGTTCTGTAGTAACTGGATTAACTGGTAAACTGATTATGTTGTGTACATTATGTTTCTTACTGTGTGTCTACTCACTGTATGGTAATTTGGTTTGCAGTCTGAATGTCTAATGTTTTCCTAGCCCCAGTTAGTTGGAGAACTGTTTAGTTCCATCCCCCCATTGTATACTAATGTCATGTGTATGTCTTTTATAAGTCTGTGTTGTTTGTCAAATAAAGTAGTTCTACTTGCTGTACCTAACTGCTAGATGTCCTGTCTATTTGGGTACAAAGAGCAAGGGTCCAGGAAAGACTTGCTGGGTGTGACGGTCCGTTACACCATACAAATCCAAGATTTGTTGAATTCATGGGTAAAATATATTTGCTTACACATTAAAAAAATATATACTAATTATCACTCGGCAGAATATTTTGTGTGCATTTTACCTTTTTTGTTAATATTTTGAACTTGGTTTCCCTTTGTCATCAATGAAAGGCAATTACATAAAAGACAAAGGCACACACACACAAAAAGAAGTGTTAGGTTATAAAAAGCAGGTAGATAAAAACAAATGACAGCTTGTCTCAAATCAGGAAAATAATAGAAATTGACATTTTGTGGTTGATAGAATTAGATGAAAAGACTGTTTTCAAAGAAGACAATGCATATTCGCAGCTTGGATTGTACTTGAACTCAGGTGAAGAACAAGTATAACCATAACAATAAAGGATCTTTTCATACAAAGATTTAGCATCCTAAAGATGTGTTTTCATTACTCAGTAATAATAATGATAATAGAATGGGATAAATATTGCAGTTGAAAGGTAGTGTTCAACATAAACTGTGTGTTACCCCATGCTACACAAGGACAATTAGACAAAGCCTTTGGTTTATTATTCATTTAATAGTTTTTTTTTAACATATTATTAAACCAGAAATGTTGAAAAACCTTTGCCTGTGGGTATGGCAGGAAATCATTCAACCTGTCAAGGCCTATCATTTATTGTGTCACATGACTACAGGTAAGATTTATATACACTTATCCAAAATGCTTGGGATCAGAAGTATTTTGGGATAATGGATCATTTCAGATAACAGATCATTTTCACAAGTAAGATATATTAAAGCCTCTCAGCATTCATGAAATACAGTAGTATCAATGCAAATACTGTATAGAGCAAATAAATCACTGTTATTGTGATGTAGCTGTGATGTGAGGCATCGCTGAGAACCTGCCATTGGCGTGTCAGGTCTGCACATGTGCCATTGTATTACCCTTTGTGGGTGTGGGGGAATCTGAGCATGCATGGGAAAGCTATATCACAGCTTAAGGGGGCTGGACACTGAATAAACTGTTGTGTACTTGCATTCTGACAGGTGTGTGTGGAATTTGTTACTTGTGGCAAAATCTGGAAACAATTTTGGATAATGGATTGTTTTGGATAACAGATTTTTTTGATAAGGGATAATCAGCCTGTACTAAAAATTTGACAGTTAAATAATTATGCCATTCCAGAGGTTGGGCATTCCAAAGTAATTGTGGTAGAGTTCCAAATACAATATTTTATTTAACTAATACTATACGGGTCTACTCAAAATGTGCCAACATTTGGGCCTGAAACGGTGCCTCCTAAGTCCAGAATGATTCGGGCACAATAGGGACATATCGGGAATTAGATTACCAGATACCCAATCTGTGCTCGTGCCCCTTAATAGGTCCAGATATCATAGCTGATTACACTCCGATACCTACCAAATGCAGTCTGAAACATACCCGAAATGTTTGCCTTTATCCTCCCCATTCACTTCTATGTTGGGAGGACTTCAGCTAGTCTGAAAATAAATAATAAACAACCCCCTGGAACTCCTAAAATATACATGGGGGCCAGGGCAAGTAACCCTGACTCTGCCTTTCAAAAATGGGTCTGGGAGCTGGCCAAATTGCTCACAGCCATTCAATAGGCATACTGGGGTATTAGGGCAGGTAGTCCTGACCCCCTTCCCTATAAGAATTGGGTGTGGGAGCTGGACAAATGACCAGATATTATAGGTATATCGGGTCCCTGTACTATATATCTATGTCTATATATATTTGCTCTGGCCCCCCCATATAATTAAATAACCCCTCAGGGTTGTGGGCTGAGTAAATGCCAATGGTAAAGCTGGGATTGGAAGACTTCTAATACTGGCCTTTGTGTCTTTTTTATGGATAACAAATTATTTTATGGATTTTTCTATGGATAACAAACTATTTTTCACCATTACTGTAACTAAAATAAAATGAATGTGGCCCAACACGCAAATGCATTTCTGATTTTGCCCCTACATTAGTTGTTTACTATTTAAAATAAACATGTCTGCTGCCACCAATCAAGAGATGACATTATGAGTGTTGCTGAATCTAACAGCCTTTCACTTTGCAGGAAAGGGGAAATGATGCAGTGTGCCCACAATATAATAAAAGTACAGGAAACAATATTTTATTTGCTTCTACTAAACAGGTTTAAAAATGATCAGCAAAGGCACATTGCAATGTGATGGTGCAAAGAAAATATCTGACAACAGATCCCCTTAAATTGTGGAAATAAAACTGAAGCTTTCGTTCAGCAGTCTGACAATCACAGTAAGGGGAGAATACTACAGTTAAAACAGCAGGAGTTTCCTATTTCATTGATTGTATGAATTCCATGATCATTATTACGTGTTCTGCATTGCTTCAATTACTGAGGTGAGTTTATGGCCCCTATAGAAAGCTTACACGACTTGCATCATACAGGGTAGCCTTGATTGTAATGTCTCTTTGCAGAACTTTTTTTGTATATATATCCCTAAAAAAATGTGCGTTATTGTCAACCCCCCATTACCCCCCATCCCCCCCCATTACCCCCCCCCCCCCCCCCCACTAAGTAGCTTTCCCTAAGTAACTGAAATCCAAACGGAAGTCAGAACTTCCTTACTTGCTTAACAAGTATAATTAATTAGCAATAATTTTTTTGGGGGGTACAGTATATTTTGAATTATTCTACTTTGTGTAGCACTTTCCAGTTAGGTGTAAGCCACTTGTCTCCTGCTAGATCTGCTTCTACCTAAGGGTTTTTTCATGCTTTGGTCCTCTTGCTGTGGAGCAGACAGTTCAAGTCCTGTACTACTAGTCCATTAGAGATGCAAAGCAGGTCTGCAAGCGTTAACATCCACAAAGACTGTTTATACAAGTCCGATCCTCTTTCGAACCCCACCCCCGAGCAGTGAGCAGTGAGGAATAATTTGTAATATTATAGTGTTGTCTTCCCTATGAGATTTAAAGTACTTAACAAATAGACACATTTAAATAGTGAATTCAGGCAGCTGTACGGACTGTATACCTGATAAAAGCTGAGTATTGAACCTTTTTTCAAAAGTTCCAGATTGAGGGGTTTATCCTCAATAAAGCAATACAATGTAATCTTTACATGCCAGGTAGACTTTAAGGCTTTAAAAGTCAACAAACCTGTTGTGAAATTTGCTTCCATTTTTTACGAAGCCAGTAAGGAGAGAATGCTATTGATTAGTAGTCTGGCTGTAGCATTGTACCCTGTCACAAGCAATGAAGCTCTCGTTCTGGGTGGACTAAGTAAAGTGCTTTAAAGTACTCCAGGCGAGAGGATACAAATGCATACATTTAAGATTCCATATCACTTGTGCAGCTATTGGTTTTATCACAGCGTATTGTTATTCAGATGAAAGAAGGCAGATTTTATCACAGCAGAAATCTGTATAATTTCTAAAATACACAAAATCAAACTCTTACTCCCATCGTGCTTACCAGCTCGGCATTTCCAAACTCAAGGGCAACTGGATGACCTTATTATAGCCTTCTCTTAGTTACCTGCTCTTACCAGAAGGAGTGTCATCACAGCGCTCCCCTTCAGACAGCTAATATTCATGTTCTCTACAAGATCAACTCATACACTGCAAACATATTGGGAGGATTGATGCTTCAAGAAAGACAAAGTATTAACAATGTTGAATGTCTTTATTAAGCCACTTCAATCATGGACTCTTCAACTCACATTGTTGATTAAATGGTGGGACGTATAAACCTTGGCACAGAATAACAAAATGGAAAAATGGGAGGGGGGGGGAGTACATATTTTATGCAATTGTAGGAAAATGCAAGAATGCCATTCATTGTCTATGGTAAGTCCTGAAAAAAGTCTATAGGACATCATTAAATTGTTACATTGAGCATGGGTAGGCAATGTGGTAAGTTATTTTTTTATATTTTTATATTCCATTTTATATGGTATGTGTGAGAGATAGATGCTGGATGTGTAGTGCAGGCATACTCCCATCACTTCTGCATCCTTTGAATATGTTTATTCTAGACAGTCTTGTTAAACCCCTTCTAATAAAGTCTTGGAGGGAGGGAACTTTGATGCACCCCTGAGGATGTCCAACAAGAACGAAACTCATTAGGTGGGCAGAGCTTACACCACTTTGACATTCTTTGAATATGCTTATTGTAGACAGTCATGTTAAACCCCTACTATAAAACTATAAAAGCATCCCACAGATGCTTGATTGGATTTAGATCTGGGGAATTTGGAGGCCAAGCCAACACCTTGAACCTTTTGTTGTTTTCCTAAAATCATTCCTGAACCATTTTAGCTTTGTGGCAGGGCACATTATCCTGCTTAAAGAGGCCAAGGACATCAGGGAGTACCATTTCCATGAAACCATGTACATGGTCTACAACAATGCTTATGTCAGTGGTACATGTGCAAGTAACATCCACATGAACGGCAGGACCCAAGGTTTCCCAGCAGAGCATTGCCCAAAGCATCACACTGCCTCTGCCGGCTTGCCACTTGTCAGTATTCATAATGTTATGGCTGATCGATGAATGTATATGTATTAATGTATTACTTTATATTTTTGTATTTATATATTAGTAAGTATGTTCTATATTTCTATGTATATAAATGTTTGTATGTTTTGAGATGTATTTTGGAGGAATTCAGAAAGATATTGACCTGTTTTTCAGTAGTCCAAATCCTCCCTTATTCAAGAAAAGAGAAGGACTCCCGTGCACCCAGTAAATGTTTTTTTATTCCAAAATGCATCTTGGAATAAAAAAAACATTCACTGAGTGCAGTTAGTCCTTCTCTTTTATTGCATATTTTGAGAGCATGAGTGTTGCTCTTCTTCTTCGGGCACCAATTCTCTTGGCATGTGCAGTCCAATGATTGACACAATACATTACTTGCATGGACTTTAATGGGGTAGTTCGAGGCTACCATTTCAGGTTGCCTTCAGAATGAATGATTTGATCCTTATTAAGGCAGGTGTAGGAGCTGTGAATTCCATGATGAAGTTCAGAACTACCTGCATCAAGCCCTAAAGAAAACTTAGCACATTGCTACCTTATACCAGCAGGGTGGTATAGGTGAGCGTTCTCTTGTGTAGAGAAAAACAGGCCATTAGTTGCAATGATGCCACGATTATTCACTAACAGTTTCACAAAATAAGAAGGCCTGCTTTGAACGTATGCAAAATAATACAAGGAAAATATGATAACAGAGGTCACCTGAAAACTAGTTATCAAAAATCTCTTTTATACCATGGTTATTTAAATGTATTTCACCTATCTGCTACAAATCATTACACGTAGGAATACAGCTGATTACATCAGACTTAATCTGAGAGTGTCCTCCTCAGTAACAGAATGATAAAATGCTAATGTTCAGTCTCTCGTTGGAATGCATGGGGTTCGGAGACGAACCTGCAAGATAAGGCAGTTGTTTTGCAATAGCTTCTAAACATCAGCATTTAAACTTATTTATTAAATATTGCTATGACATCAATTGTGTCCTACGAGTCATCTTCTTCACTCGAGAGCAACACCCATCGATCCGAATGTAATAGTTCACAGGTAAAATAAATGGATACTTCTGTATCTCCCAGCGTGATATTTGTAACAGATGCCAGATAAGGTGAAACTTCACCAAAGAAGGTAGAATAAAGAGCCAGGTGATACTTGTAAACCAGGTAGGTATTTTATTGTAGATGTCAAATCACACACCAACCGAGTTTGGCGCTGGCTCACGGTGAGGCATTTTCTTCATAAAATTTATTCAGGAGTTATTTATTTATCTATACTTTTCCTCTTTTCCTTTTCAAATTAAGTGCAATTATCTAATTATAGTGATTTAGCAAATAAATCTCGGTAATGTCAGAACCACAGTTTAGGTCAGCTCTGGCCAACATTCCTTAGCATCCAGTCTCCATGTGTTCCTTGTTTGTTCCTGGTCAGGTTTCTCTCTTATTCTCCATTGGGATTAAAGTTCTAAGGAACATTTGGAGAAAGGAACAATTTGTATTTTCTCTATCTATATATTTTGTCCATTATGTGTTTGCCCAGCAACAGGAAAGAATTTTATCTTGGTTTCTCATTCTTTTAATTTAGGATTATATAGGTTTTTTTTTTTAGCCAGGGTTGTTGGTTAGAATTTGCTGTAGTAAGGTGTACCATGATGTGGTGTGAACTTACCAACATACACCGATCAGCCATAACCTTATGATCACTTGCCTAATTTCGATCTGGGGAATTTGGAGGCCAAGTCAAGACCTTGAACTCATTATTGTGTTCCTCAAACAATCCCTGATCCATTTTTGCTTTCTGACAGGGCACATTATTCTGCTGAAAGAGGCCAATGCCATCAGGGAATAAGATTTCTATGAAAGAGTGTACATGGTCAGCAACAATGCGTAGGCAAGTGGAACATGTCAATGTTGCATCCACAGGAAAGGCAGGAAACAAGGTTTGTAGAACATTAACCAAATCATCACACTGCCTCCATTGGCTTGCTTTCTTCCCATAGTGCATCCTGATGTTATGTGTTCTCCAGCTATGTGACGCAAACGCACCCGGCCATACACATGACGTAAAAGAAAATGGGATTCATAAGACCAGGCCACCTTTTTCTGTTGCTCCGAGGTCCAAATCTGATGCTCATGTGGCCATTATAGATGCTTTTGGCAGTAGACACGGGTCAGCAATGGCATCTTGACTTGTCTTTGGCCAGTCTTCGCTTCCCACGTGCCTCAATGAGCCTTGGCCACCCATTTTATGGTTCACCGCTTTTGCTTCCTTGGACCACTCTTCAAATGTACTGACCGCTACAGACTGGGAACACCCCACTAGAGCTGCAATTTTGGAGATGCGCTGACCCCATCATCTAGCCATCACATTTTGGCCCTTGTCAAAGCCGCTCAGATCCTTATGCTTGCCAATTCTTACTGCTTTGAGGACACACTGTTCACTTGCCGCCTAATATATCCCACCCACTGACAAGTACCAGGATTATCAGTGTTATTCACTTCACCTGTCAGTGGTCATAATGTTATGGCTGATCGGTGTATTTACCAACTATATTAGGCGGTTTACAAATATGTCTTGGTCTTTTCATCCTTGGTCTTTGTCTCCCACGCTCCCCAGTCTTGATCTCAGTCCTATTTATCTGCGTAGCTATGGTTATGAGTTTGTTTCCTTGAGTCTGTGCTTCAATCTGCCAAGCAATGTCTTCAATATCCCTTGCCCTGACTGACTGCCTCTGTTGTATGCACAAGGGCATAGTATATAGCCAAACAAACCTGGGGATATAACCCGCAGCAGCAATTGGCTGGCCTGGGCTAATTTTCAGTGGCCTCTGTGTCCAAACATTGGGGCTTCTCAGAACCAACGAAAATACATTAAAACTCTGCTGCATTTCAACATTTCAATGTAATTCAGCTATGTCATTGTGAGCATAATTTACAATGCCACACAGGGGGGCCTAGATTATACAAAACCTATTATATATCACAAGGTGATCGTAGCCAGCTACACTCTGGCAGAGACCCGATCAGGGTCTTAATAGACCCTGTATGTCCCTGCCAAAAAATCGCGAGACCTCCGGACGTCACGTGTCACGGGAAGTTCGGGCACAGCGCGATTTAGCAAAATGTAGCCGTGCTCGCTTTGAGCACTGGCCACATTTTCCCTGTCAGACTGAGGCCACTCAAAGTGGCCTCATCTGACAGGTGGGATCCCGCTGTAAGTGCCTGCAGCGGGATCCGAAAACAGCTCATCGCAGGGAGCCGCGATGAGCTGTTTAGTATAGAACGTACTATGCCGTCCTAACGACTTTAAGGCACTTAAAGTCAGGACGGCATAGTACGTCCTAACGTCGGGAAAGGGTTAATAGAACCTTTCATTTTCAAGATTCAAGATCAGAGAAACAGAACTTTTTCTCATAGAGCATGACATGGATGCATAGTTGAATTTACTTAAAAATTCTATAAAATATAACTGTATTTATTTTCTCAGAACAAAAGATTAAGTCAAACTATCACTAATGATACATTATTATATTGCAACCCTCCTTTTTAGGATAACTGAATTAATTTGTACTATGAATTCCGCATCTTCACTGCTCTCACTGTAAACCTATTTTAGTTTGTTAAACATTAATATTTTATTTCTTTTTAAAAAGATGCTTCTGTGTCATCTTTAAGATTGAACGTATTAAGAGAACCCAGCACGACTCTGTTCTGTGATATTTAGTGTACTGGTACATGGAAATTATATTCCCTTGAAGGTAGGCATTTTCAATATTGATCAAATGTAATTTGGAAGAACTGTCTCCATAGCTGAAATTTCCTTTTGACCTAATTAATGAATGTTGATATTGCCTATCACCAGAACATCCTTTCAAGTTTTATTATTTTATATGTGTTGATGCACATTGTATAATAATACATCATGCAATTTTTTTTTGTCCCAGTGCCGGACACAGACATTGGTCATCCCCACAAAAGTCTAAAAATACTGATAATGTCTGTCTTGCAACTCTCCACTATTCTCGGATATTTTTGTTAATTGTATTTGCAAATAAGCTTAGTGTTCTTTTTAAGAACAACCTGATCTATTGGTAAAAGCGGAGAGACAATTAAAACACTTTTATTTTTTTTAAGTTGTATAGGACAATCTGGTCTGTGTTTAAGCTAGAGTGGACTTATTGCAAATATACACTGCACAATAATATATATGTCAGATAGATTTGTAAAAAGCAATTCTATAGCAAATCTAAAAGTGTCATAATTAATTTAAAAAAAAACAAAAAATAACAAATGGAATGTTCTGTTTTTAAACAACGCCCTCTGCACTGGGAAGAGAGGGATGAGCACCAAAATTGACCATGGTTGTCATTTACTGGACTTTGTGATAGACAGTCTAAGGATGTTCTATGGACCTTACATGGCAAAGTCCTACAGACACCTTGATGCAAAATACGTCACCTGGAGGTTCACACGCTGGCAAGGCAGCTTGAAAAGTAACTGCAGAGTCAGGTATAGACGCTCAGACCTTGACGCTTGACAAGCAAGGAGGATCATGGAAAATGCGGAAAAATGTAAACGCACCCTATGTATAAAAAAAAAGACGCTGAATAAGAACCATTCAGTCATCTAGTCTGCCCAATTTTCTAAATACTTTTATTAGTCCCCAGTTCCCTATCTTATATCTAGGTGTCACTACTCGACCCGTATTCAGGCTCATCCACGCTGTATCCAGGCTTTTCAGTTTAATTTCTGCATTTTTGTTCCTGGGTTCTTTACTGTTCTGTTATCCTTGTGTTCTGATTATTTCAGTCCCAGCCACATGGTGGCATATTTTTATTCCTGGCCACAGTAGTGCCTAGTCTGGCCCCATAGCGGCACCTGCCTTTGCCTAGCCATGAGACCAGAACCTGCCTACGTCTGGCTATAGAGCAGCACCTATCCAAAGCCTGCCCAGTTGGCCCCAGAGTGGCTTCTGCCCATATCCTGTCTTGAATTCCTTCAGTGGAATATCCTGTCTTGAATCCCTCCAGTGGGATGCCCTGAGTCCCTTCAGTGGGATGCCCTGAGTCCCTTCAGTGGGATGCCCTGAGTCCCTTCAGTGGGATGCCCTGAGTCCCTTCAGTGGGATGCCCTGAGTCCCTTCAGTGGGATGCCCTGAGTCCCTTCAGTGGGATGCCCTGTCCTGTCCCTTTAAATGTAATCCTTGCCAGTTTCCAGTCTGTTCTGTCTCTGTTTCTAGCCCTGTTCCTTGTCTAATTTATGTCTTGCTCTTGTGCCCAGTTCCTATGTTTTCTCTGTTCTTTTCTCTATTCCATTTCTGGTTTTCCTTTGCCTGTCCTTATGTTCCATTCCAGGTTTTCTTTCTATCTCTCTGCCTGGTCAGTTTTCTATTTAAACCCCACTAGTTGCTTTTCAGTCCTTTGCAGAACTCTACAGGTATTTTCTCTGTGTTTAAGTTCTGTGCCATTTATGTGTCTTAGATTCTATTTGTTTTAGCTTCGCTAATATTTTGTTTTAGTTAGGAACTTGCCTATGTGGGATACCTTGACGTGGTTGGCAAGCTAAAATCTAAATGGACAATTTGGTGAACCAAAGTAGTCCTGTTCCCTGCAGTATTCTTATGTTTTCTGCAACCCTGAGCCTTGCCTTGCCTTGTTTATTCTTAGTTGGTTTCTGTTTTAGCTCTGCTTAGCTATCATCTTAGTTCATTTCCTCTCTAGCCCTGGTACCTGGATACAGCAGCTGCTTCACAGGGCTTGGTTATGGCTGCAAAGACTTTGGGTCCCAAACCTCCAAGCAATTGCAGTTACCCAGCACCAGGTCCTGTGTCTCCACCCTGCACTGTAGCTCCTGATTTCGGGCGCTCAGGGTCTACTACCATCTGGGAACCCGTGCGTTACACTATGATAGCCTCGTGCCTATCCCACTCATGCTTAAAATCCTTGACTGTGTTTACCTCTACCACTTCTGCTGGCAGGCTATTCCATACGTCCACTACCCTCTCTGTAAAGTAATACTTCCTGATATTACTTTTAAATCATTGCCCCTCTAATTTTAGACTATGTCCTCTAGTTGTGGTAGTTTTTCTTCTTTCAAATATACTCTCTTCCTTTACTGTGTTGATTCCCTTTATGTATTTAAATGTTTCTATCATATCCCCCCTGTTACGTCTTTCCTCCAAGCGATACATGTTAAGATGCTTTAACCTTTCCTGGTAAGTTTTATCCTTCAACCTATGGACCAGTTTAGTAGCCCTTCTCTAAACTCTTTCCAAAGTATCAATATCCTTCTGGAGATACGGTCTCCAGTACTGCGTACAATACTCCAAGTGAGGTCTCACCAGTGCTCTGTACAATGGAATGAGCACTTCCCTCTTTCTACTGCTAATACCTCTCCCTTTGCAACCAAGCATTCTGCTAATACATCTCCCTATGCAACCAAGCATTCTGCTAATACATCTCCCTATGCAACCAAGCATTCTGCTAGCATTTCTTGCTGCTCTATTACATTGCCTACCTACCTTTAAGTCCTCTGAAATTAATACTCCTAAATCCCTTTCCTCAGATGTTTACGTTAGGACTGTACCTAACATTCTATATTCTGCTTTTGGGTTTTTATGCCCAAGGTGCATAATCTTGCACTTGTCCACATTAAATGTCATCTGCCACAGCTCTGACCATTTTTCTAGCTTAGCTAAATCATTTGCCATTTGGCTTATCCTTCCATGAACATCAACCCTTCTGCAAATCTCTGTATCATCAGCAAAAATACATACTTTGCCGACAAGACCTTCTGCAATATCCCAAATGTATTGATCATCTTTGCAGTACTCTGCTAGTCTCTCAAGTAACTGGACACTCTGTGGGGTCTGAATAGAAATGATACTGTTTTGTTTTTAGGAGACACATTTAGGGATCTGTTCACTAAAAAGTGAGTTGCAGATGAGTTGAGGCGAGATGAATATTTAATCTCACCAATCTAGCTATACATTGTACAGGGACAATCATGGTGAGTTTGCTTAGTGGGGTCAATTCACCAGGTTTGTACCTGCACAATATATAACTAAAATGCTGAGATGAAATGTTATCTCACCACAGTTCACCTAATCTCACCTGCAACTCACGTTTTTGTGAATAGGCCTCGCAGTATCAAACTGTTACTTTGTGTGCGAGGTTTCCCCTTCTAATACTTGGTTATGGGTTTTTTTTTTTATTGTTCCAGTGTACTCAGGAATACACAGCAACGAGGTAATGACTTAATCCATCACCAGTTTTAGACAAGATTCATTAGTCATAGGTGAACCATTAGCTTAGGTTTAAAAACCAATGTTGGCAGTATTAGCCTTGAACTAATTGTTCTCACGAGATACAAAGTCAGCATAACCCACTGATGTCACATTGAACAACTGCAAAATATAGGAACCAAACACAGAAGTACATTCTAGCAGTAACCTAATATGTGGGTTATAAAAAAAAATTGGTTATAAAAAAACAATACTTGATTTTTCCTGATAAATCCAGATATTTCTCATCTTAAAGGACCAGTGCCACTTCGATTGTTTTCTGTTTATTTTCTGTACATTGTTTTAATGTACAGGATGTGAAATGGATGTATTTTTACTTTAAATCAAATAACGGTTCTCTTTTGAAATTGGAAATATTCTAACGGGGGACCTCCTAAAGTTACTGACACCAGTGACTAGTAACAAGAGACTTGTTTCCTCGCCGTCATTTTTTATGTTCCTAAGTAAGTTCTGTGATTCGCAAATACTGTGAAATCTCTGCATTGCGCTGTTTCAAGGACGAGGGGTGTAGTTTCAGCCAAATTTGTGTGCTTTGAGGAAAGAACTAGAGGGGATTAGGCAGGAGTGTTGCCACAGTAACAGCAATAGTTCAAGTATACTTTAAATGCAGGTTTTTTTTTATACATGTGACAAAAGGCCTACACTTCAACAATGTATAAGTGCAGCCCGACTAATTATGCTAAAAGAGCTTTTTTAAAGGATGCATGGATAAGATATTTTGATTCATACTCATACGTGTCAAGGTAATATGTGACATTTCTGAGAATACATGTCAATGTAGATAATTTCTCTAACAGGCTTCTGTTACATGGACAGGTGGACCACAGATAATGTGCTAACGTCTGCTGCCACCACAGTAAATTCATTGGCAGAATATTCTCCAGCATCTCACTTCTGTGCTTGCTCCGTCTAACTTTATACACTTTTGTCAGATCTAATTATTCCGAGGTCAGATCTTGGAAGAATTGGGACAATAGCTAAGCCATTGTGACATGCAAAGAACTAAGCATTTGAGTAGTCTTTCTTTTTATTATTGTAATATAATAAGTAAACTTATTACTAGGATCAAAACCATTGGAATATATTTTGAAAGTCGACACTGCTGGCTGTTATTTGCTAATCTGTTTCTGAACATTATATTTTCTTGATGAAAAAGACACATTGTTATATTTTAGTAGCAACATATATAAATGTATTTAATATACTGAGCAATGTCTAAAAAGTAGGCTGTGTTTTAGGGCTAGTGTTGCATATTTTATGTTAAATATATAAAACACATGTGATATTAGCTGTATTGTTTTCCTTTCATGCTGCTTGATCTGTTTTATGCCTGAAAAGACTGAGCTGGATACAAATTATCCAGTTATTCAATCATTTTAATTATTATTATTACATAAGACAGATATATAAACATTATCCAAAAACTACAAAATAGACTAGAAAACAAAGATAGTTGTCACAATACAGGGATATTGATAACATTAAAACTAAAATAGAAACTATCCCTATTTATTACTTTTTTTTTTTTACTCCAGGAAGACATAATCTTATAGCAGACGGGGCCATGCTCGGTGCTCTGATTGGCTTAGAACACTAAAAAGCGAATCGGAAGGCAGATTTTAATTTACATGGGTCAGTTAGTTCTCAAAGTTCCTGCCCCTTGCATTTCTCGTACTGAAATAATGTGCCTGACACAGGGCAAAGGACTAATTTGACTCCACCAAAAGACACATATTTTCAGATAAGGTAGAGGTTCTCAGGGTGAAAAAATTATTTGTGCATGGACTATGAGACAGTCCCATACCTAGTTTCATTTAGAATAGGGAACACGTTTTAACCTTTTTAAGGTCCCACATCTATTTGGTGATTTCAAAGTTAAATTAGTGTCTTGTTTTATTTTACCTATGTTTGTCTTCACTGAAGCAATAAATCATAAGATGAAGTGCACTTTTCTTTTTAAATCACAACCATAAGCTAAACATACTTATTTACTTGAAATATTGAGCCAAGTGTAGATATTTAAAATAGAAATGTTTTGGTGAAAGAATTTGAATACAATTCCTTGTTGCGTTCTCTTTGTTCCATATAGCGCTTTCAGATGGGTTGGCATGTTGCTCGGAATCTTGGATCTACTCATCACTAATCTGACCCAAGATGAAGAACCATCTGACCCAAGATATCTGCACTTAATGCACTCTTTCAATTAAACATAAGTTCAGTTTTTTTTAAAGCTATATATATGCTATTTTTCACATGCTGTTTCCCTTGGCTTTGGTGGAGGTGTTCCCTTTGGTTTGATAATTTTGTTAATAAAACTTTTGGATGTTCAATAGTGACCACATTTTTAAGTTTTCATTTTGTTTGGTTTATTGAGAAATATTAATTTTGATCTTAAAAGGATTTTCCTTTTTGGTTTTTCTTCTGAGTCAGTTTAATTTAGGGGGATAGCCCCTAGTTTCAGGATTAGATACTTTTTGCTCTGACCCACCTGTTTTGTAGAGCCAATATTCACATTAGTAACCAAACCTTACTCACTTCATGAGTGAATGACAGAACTATATATTTCAACTTTGAAAACCTACACTTCTAATAAATCGTTCAATGCTCTAACAACATGGGGATTCCCCTCAAACGATTTAAGTGGCTTTCCTTACTCAAACAGAAACTGACACAATACAAGCGTTCCCGAACACCTATATCAAAACCTAAAATCCAGTTTATGATCTTTTTGTTTAAGTGAGGCTTCGGTTATATTGCCAGCCCCATTCCTTAGTGTTTGTTTGTTTTTATATTAGTGGGGACTTGGGGCATAACGCCATTCCCAAGCCCAATGCCCCAGAGGGCTAATTATTATTTGTTATACTGATTGCAGTCATGGCACCAGTCTGTGGTCACTAGAGGGGCCACTTTATGTTTCATAGGGCCAGCAGAATTCTTCTGTCCATGGGGCAATTATTTTGTTTTGGTATCATTACACCCCAGTCTCCTAACTTTTATACTAAATGCCGTTATTCCTTACCACATCACCAGTGCTTTAATACACTAGATATGTGTGGCCCCATTGCAATTGAGCTGCATGCCACTGAAATATCTTGCTGTAGTCTTAAAGTCCTGGGTGCATCTACCCCGCTGTGTCACTCTACTTGTTCCCCACTATAAGAGCATCATATCCTAATATTACACAAAATGAAATATACTCGGTTTCTAAAGAGAAATGATCTACTAAATCATGGCGTGACAAATATTTGTAGACTTTAGGAGCCAGCATGATTATTTTTAGAAGCAAGGGGAATGTTAATTCCATACAGTTCCCCATAAAATTTAAATGCACTAAACTTTGGATAAATATTCCGGTTAAAACAGAAATATGGTTTAACCCATGCCAAATGACACATTGATTTGATGTCTAGCGCAGTCTGTTGTAGATATTATCTGCATTTTGTATACACTGCTCTTTGTAGGGGAATGTGGCATCTAGATAGTCATAGTGCACTAGCTGTTCATGAAGCAGTTTATCTTCCTTCTGATTTATAGTGTGCTGTCAAGCTATCGGCTGGTTAGAAAGAGATGGTCAAGTTATCAGATCATGGAGTGTAGATCCGGGGTCAAGCCAGAAGACACCTTTTCTAAAACCTATTTTTCATTTATCATAACATAGCAAATACACTACCTCTATCCTTATTTCTCTGTAGCACCTCTCAGTCTACTACAAGTCCAAAGACTTAGTATCTAACAGGGGTGGACTGACAAATCATGGGGAAACCAGGCAAGATAAGATCATGGGGCCCCTATGCTTGCCCATGTGCTAGTCACACCTATATATATATATATAATGTTGGCGATGGACAGGGGTCATCATGGGCACTCTGACTGATCTACCCAATCCCATACATAGCAAACTGTGATGAATTGTGAGTTCTACCAGCTTTATATATAAATAGCATTTTCTGGTGGAAAGTTGTAAAATTGAAGCAATCCACACAAAAAATCCATTGATTGTCCCATACGTGAACCTGTCAAAGAACAGTTATTAGTGTATAGTCTGCCAGCCACAGGCTAATAATCCAGCTAATAACACACCGTGTAAAAAGCACAGTCATGGCAAAGTTCAGTTAATAACACACAGTCTGCCAGACACATGCATGTCATAGGACCCCCACATAAATATAATATTCAAATATTGGTCTAACCAAGACCTCCACCTCCACTTCATACCATCCACATAAATATAAATGTAGTAATAATAATAGTGTATCATTAATTTAAAACATATAATTTCCTGAGCACAAGAGCCCCAACTCTACTTCATACCGCCACATAAATATTAAATAATAATATTAAAATATATAATTAAAATCTATAATTGCCTCATCCAAAGCACCCCCTCCACATATAATATTTGTTTATATTGATGTGGAGTTTATGAAGAGGAGGCCCGCATCTTGGCTGGGGCAATTATAGATTTTAATGTAATCTTTTAATATTATTATTAAATTGCGTTTGTAATGGGGTTATGGGGCATGTCGTCGGTGTGCAATGTGGGTGTGGGGGTGCCTGTATTCTGTCTGCCTAGGGCAGCACAAAACCAAGATATACCACTGCCTTTACATATTTATCTCTCTCTCTTCTCAACTTTTTAATATTACATGCAACTAGTTTCATATCATATTCAGCTATTTTTGTATGTAATAAAAATTAGAAAAATTGCATTTCTTGTTTTTATTCCCTTCTTCTGCACCCACATTGCCCCTAATGGACTTAACACGGCATCATGCAGCAACCACAGCACTTGCCACAGCCACGGACCGGCTTAACAGTGGGAGACAGAGCAGAAAGTAGGTAAGTATTGGGGATTGGGGAAGGGGGGAGGAGGGTGGCAAACTCTATATTTTAACCTCAAAAGTTAAAATATAGATACTATTTTACGACTATAAGACGACTTTAACCCAGGAAAATCTTCTCAAAAGTTGGTGGGTCGTCATATACGCCCAGTCGTCTTATACGCCGGAAAATACGGTACATATTGCAAATATAGTGCAAATTTGTATGACTTTCTTTTTCCCACTAGTAACTAACTCACCAGGTTTGTCCCTGCACAATGTATAGCTAAATTAGTGAGATTAAATGTTCATCTCACCTCAACTCACCTGCAACTCTCCTTTTAGTCAATAGACCCCAGATTGCTTATTAAATAGAATTTTAGATCCCATGACCACCAGTCTCTGTGTAGATAACACTCTCCTTATCTTTTTCATTCTGTCTACTTGTGTTGTTTTAATGCCCATTACCACTCTACCAAGCGCTGTGTGTAAAATATTGCCACTATATAAATTTAAAAGCACTAATGTAAAGCAAAGCACTTGTCACGCGCTGTCCACTGATAGTATTAACAAAATGGCGGTATATTTCCTGATTCTGTGGATTTGCAGACAAGAAATACTAATAACCCACTTATACACACATACAGTCTCTCTGCATCAATGTGTGATACACTGTCACATTATCGTTTGGATCATTTGGACCGTAGTGCAGGATACACACATTTATCTGATTTTTATATTCTAAAATACGAAATTGAGCTAAAAGACACATCATAATTTCGGTCACCAAGTTTCAGTAGAATGCGTTTCTAAACGCTGCCTGACAGCAGGAACACGAATGTGAACTTCACGGATAGCTTGTCCAACTATGTTTTTATAACAGCCTGATAGCTAACAGCAGCGATTTACTGATGGCATAAAATTGCAGGTTTCCTGCACAGTTCAAAAGAGTTTGGCTACAAAGGAATTGGCTTGGAGTGTAGTGGTAGCGAGCTCACCTGCTGGTTGGGAAAATGTGATGTAATAATGAGCTCATCACATTGATTTGATGTCAGCCAGGATTTACCTAATGATCGACTTCTGCTTCTTAAGGTGAACCTGTTATTGAATAAAGTTGTGGGTAGCAGGTTCATATTCAGGTAGGTATACACGCTTAATGTACAGATTTGTTAGCAAAATCACTGACACATATCTACATATCAATCAAGAGATGAAACTTAATCTCATGAGAAAATCTTAACTGGAGGGGAAGGCCCCATGGACCAGCAGAGCTGCCGGCCTGCCAAAACGTAGGGTGGAATGGATGTGTGTGTGCACCCACCACCTCCTCCAAACTGGAGGTTGACATCCCGCAGTTCTTAGCATGTGACACCCCATCATTCTAGTTTTTGATTGGCTAATAGGATGAATCTTTTTTTTTTTTGTTGCTATTGCTGTTTCAAGAAAAGATTTATGTTAATTATCAAATACGAAGTACACAGATTTTTGACTAGTACTGAATTTATGCTGCATATAGATGACACAAATCAACGAGGTAGGAAAAATAATAAATGCCCCATTTCTGTGCTTCGTCAGCAGTACAAATACTATGAGCCCGTATAGATTTCCTGTCAGGTGTACAAAAATGCCATGTTTTAGGTCTTTGTAGAGTACAAGGTAGTCATGAGTCACACGCTAACTCATGCCTATACCTCACCTATTTCCATCTATATGTTGTTTACTGTCTAGCTATACCTCTTCTAAAAAAAAAAAAGGCTTCTGTTTCTTAAAGGCTTTAAGGTTTTGCAGTGGGCATTGCGGAGGTGTGCTTAGTAGGTAAAATGATCTCAAGCTAAATTAGGTGCAATAAACAAAAAAACTTAGAAAAGAGAGTTGTTATATGGAAAGAAAATCCAAGTAACTAAAATCTCCAACAAAAACAGTAAGTAAATAATAAGTTAAAAAAAAATGTTTTACACAGTCGCGGTAAGGTAAACGTGCTTTAGTTTAATAAGAACAGATGTATTTAAATTTGAAGTTATTATGAAGTATAATTCTGGATATATAACATGATGTGTCTGTTTTCAAATATCACTGTTAAAAAATGCCCAGAAAATGTATAAATGCTGTACGAGAACATATTTTATAAATATTGTAGTTTGTGTGAATAAGCAAAGGAAATGTGCCTTTTCTATACTTCAGCCTGGCTCTGTCTCTTACACAGTATGTAATTCCCTTTTATGCTCTGTACCATTAAATTAACATTTATTTATATAGAACCAAACATTTACATAGCGCTAGGTACAGAGCGTAGAGGGGGACTACATACCAAGATAGAATAACAAAGACAGCCTGATACATGAGGTAGAAAGAATTGCATGCAAGCTTACAATCAGGACCGGTGCAAGGATTTTCATCTACACAGGCGAAGGTGCATTTGGTGCCCCCCTCCTCTGACCTGCCACACCACCAACCCTCCATACATTTTATATATATAAAAGTATAATGTACAGTGTGTAAAATAAATACATCTAAATATTCAACTCGCATGCTCTAAAATTGTCACACATTGACACCCTAACACACATCGAAACCCTTAAACGCTTACCACTTGTTTCTTTTCTTTTTTTTTTTCACCCCAAAAAAACGTTGATGTTTGTTCTCCTCCCTGCTCTTCTACCTTCTTTTGCAGGGAGGAGGATTGTTCAGACAGTGTCTGCCTCTTTGAAGAGCAACAAAAATGAAAGACCAGCACTCGGTTGTAAAGTGATGAATTTTTAAGGCTTGAGAAAGATCTGCAAGGATTGAAACGTTGCCTATGTGTGATTAAAAATTCATCACTTTACAACGGAGTGCTGGTCTTTCATTTTTGTTGCTATTGAAGATTTGGGAGACATCTTAAAGTCCGTGCACCGGGACTTAATATCTTGTGCGGATCTGGGACTATATTCTATTTGCCTCTTTGAAGAGGCAGAACCCCGGAACTCCACTTATTATGAGTGCCAGAAGTCACATGACATCCGGCACTCCAACAGTGTCACAGCCCGAGGGGGCGGAGCATGCATCCCTCGCGCTGCTCTCACTCCCCGAGCTCTCACACCATTTACACTTGCTGCCAATGATTTCACTCAAATACTGCCGCCTGGGTAAATTGCCACATTGTAGGGCCGGCTCTGGGACAAACGGTGCCAGAGCCGGCATAGAGCGGTGTGAGCAGGTCCACCACCAGGATTTCAGGGCCCCTTACTGAACAAATTTTGTGCGCTCCCCTCCAGCCGCGCGGATTCAATAAAATGTGCTAAAAAAAATGCGACCGGAGTTACAAACTTTATTAAAGCCGCGCGGCTGGAGGGGAGCGCAGAACGCTTCCCTCACAGCCGCGAACTGGCTAAACCCCTGATGGCGGGCCTGGGTGCATGGGCGATTCTCCCCCCCCCTTGTGGCGCCCTAAGGCGGCCGCCTGTGCTGCCTTACAGTAGTGCAGGCCCTGCTTACAATCTAGAGGGAGTGGGGGAGATAAGACACATAAGGAGAGAAAAGGTTGTTCTTCAGTGTTCCAAATGCTTGGATGCGGATATTGGAGGCTGCGAGATAACAGCCCAGAAATTGGACAGTTGGGGTGTGACTTATTAAATATGAACCTGTGTTTAATCAACATGGAAGGATGCAGGGGCGTATCCTGCCCCTGAGTGACAGGTGTGCGCCAGACTGACCGCACGCCTACACGAAATACATCCGAGAGGCCGATGGCATTAGAGAATTTGGCATCAGAATCACTCTGCTGCCAATTCCTCCAGCACGAAAAGTCTACGAAAAACTGGGGCTGGTCGAATTGGCAACAGAGTGATTGAATCTGATGCTGAATTTGCTGCTGCCGTCAGCCTCTCAGATGTATTTTGTGTATTTTCTTGATTTTTGTGCTGTCTGTTCGGAGCACACAATCTCCGGAAATATACAGCACACATGGAGCATCCACAATACTAAATTGTGCACAAGCATACCATTCAAAAATACATTTTTTCCCACATATTGGCGGGTGGAAAATGAAATGCAGCTATTAACGAAACTATAAAAATGACATTACAACATCTTCTATTCTTTGCATAAGGTCGATAGCTACCTTGCTTACCCAGGAACATCTGCAGAGCGGAAGGACTCTCTTCCTATGAGCATGAGAAATTGAATAATTGCATAACTGTTCGAGCATCTGATAAATATTGGCAGCCACCGGTGATTTGTCATTTGCTACTTTTAGTTCAAAGATGTGACCATTCAAGCAAAACTTTATCTACACTAATATTTTATAAAAATGCACCCATCTCATAGAAAACTTTGCAGCGCTTTCTTGAAAGACCTGAACTTTTGCAATATTGAGCTGGTGATCATCTGCGTTAAAGTGCAGATGTTTAGGGCCAAGAACCACCAGAGAAGTTAAAATAAATACGAGAAAGGTATGGATGTGACTGATGTTCTCTGTAAAGCTGCCCCTCGTTGTCTAGAAGGAGTGACACAGGAGAAATTAAATGACACTCATTTGAAATAAAGGTGTGTTCTCACTGGCTTTTCTACTAAAACTAAAAATGTTAATGTATTGTAAACCACTTGTCGGGAGCTATCCTGTGATAATACAAAAAAAAAAACTGGAGAGTTTTTTTAACTCCACTATTAATGTCTAATTTCGTCTCTCCACTGGAAGTTCACATGTCAGTTCGCAGCTGTTCATTTTGGGGAATTGCCCCCTTTTACCACCTTTTGAGTAATATATTAGGACTATCTCACAGATATAATTGCAATACATACATATAGTGGGCTCTATTGTAATGACTCTAAGTATTCTATTGTAGTCTATGGTATTCAAACGACAAAGATATATTAAACTGAACACAGCTCATTGTCTCTATGCATGAGAAATGGTGTCACTTAAAGGCTTCATTTAATTTGTTTGTTTTATTTATTTTTTAAGTGTTTTTTCCCGGAAGGATACATTGAAATCTCTCTTGTTTTTAAGCATGTCCTGTGTACCAGATCCAGAAGGGTATTAAACACAATTCAACATTTAAACCAATACATACATGTTCATACCAGTAAGTTTTAACTACCTTGAATGTACTCAATGGTTTTGAATCCCAAGCAATAATAATTGATAAATAACCACTTAAAATGAAAACAGTCATAATGTGTGTTAAGATTCAAAGATTGACCTTTATTTATCTTTATTAACCTTATCAATTAAAGATCATATTTGCTCATTCTCTCTGTTACACTCAATACAATAAAATAACCGTGCTGAGTTCTCCGCAACCTCCCACCCCTACTACCTCAACTACTTTCTATACCCTGGTCTGTAGTAACGAGATATGGAGGTTGGAGTCGCTATCATCAAGTCTTTATAAATGGAAACTCACTGGCCAACGAGTTATTGTTATCTTGTACTAATTCAGGATATGTTTTTTAGAAGAGTTCTGTCATCAACCTTCCACCCCTGCTGCATCTAATACATTATATACCCTGGCCTATAATAATAAGATATAGAGGTGGGCTGTCACCAATCTTCATAAATGGAATCTCACTGGCCACCTAGTTATTGAAGGACCCTATTTAATCCCAGATCTGCTTTCTTGTTCTAATTCAGGGTATGCTTTACAGAAGAGTTTGGTCACAAACCATCCACTCCCTACTACTTCTAATACTTTAATAAGATATGGAGGTGGGCAATCACCAAGTCTTCATAATGGGAAAGAGGAACAACACTCACTGGCCACCTAGTAATTGAATGGCCCCATTGAATCCAAGATTTGTTATCTTGTGATAATACAGAATTCTAGAAGAGTTCTGGCACCACAGCCTAGCAACAGAGCATAAGTATTTTATTGTCTTGGGTGTAGGGCCTTTTTGACTAATCGCCAATGCCTGAAAACGCCAATATGGGCATTAAAGGAATTTCACACAAATCCTTTTCAGATGTGCGCTGAGAGCACTGCTGAATTGCTCTTAAAATTACATTTTGAAACATATCACCCAATAGAGCTTTCACAAAGACACTGCATATATTTGCAAACAAATAAATCTGGATATGTAGTATGATTACTTTCAGCTACAAAGATGAATTGAAAAGTAGATCTAAGTAATAAATGGATAATTCAGTTTGCACACCATGAAGCATTCCGCTCCCAGCTGATATATGAGCTGATATGATGTATGAGCTTTAACCCCCCACAATGGAGCTTACTTATGAATAGTTTCATTGGGAATAGTTACCGTAACACAGAAAAGTGTATGGTGAGGAAATGCACATTAATTTTTTTCTAGGCAATTTAAAGTCAGTGTTCAAAATATTTTAAAGGCTGACTACAGGGCAAAAGATTAACTGGGAAAATACATGCATATTAAAGCTGACATTTTTGAATTAAACATGCATGTATCCATTTCAGTTGTATGCACCGATCAGCCATAACATTATGACCACATGCCTAACATTGTGCAGGGAAAAACAGTCTTGACCCATCGAGGCATGGACTCCAGTAGACCTCTGAAGGTGTGCTGTGATATCTGGCACCAAGACATAACAGCAGATCCTTTAAGTCTTGTAGGTTGCATGGTGGCCCTTCCATGGATCGGACTTGTTTGCCTAGCACATCCCACAGATGCTCCCTTGGATTGAGAGCTGGGGAAACTGTTGTGTTCCCCAAACCATTCCTGAACCATTTTTGCTTTGTGGAAGAGGGCATTATCTGGCTTAATGAGGCCACTGCCATTAGGGAATGATGTTTCCATGAAACGGAGTACATGGTCTGCCTCTGCCGGCAAGCCAGCTGTCAGTCGTCATAATGATATGACTGATTTAGCACTTAGGTGTGTTAGAGTAAAAATCCTACTTTTTTAGGATGAAATCAGCACTGCAAAATCAACAGTGCATTTACATGGGAAGCCAACTTAATTAATCTGCATTAACATTAAATACGCATTAAATACGCTACCATGTAAAAAAACCTAACAGCAATCCTAAATATCAAACACTGCATAATATGATGTGTCACAAGAATTATCAAAAGCAGGGAAATGGATTATTCTGTCTTATTTTGCCATTTACATCTATTTTGAGATTAATGAGCTCTTTTCGAATTGAATTACATTGGTACCCATCACTTTCTTTCCTTGTGATATTTGACATATAAATGAGCGGATTGAAACTATGTCATGTGCTTTTTGAATCATATTTTACTAAATCTTTTAACACCAGAAAAATTTGAAAAAAGTATGTGGAATTTGGTGGATTATTTTGTAATCTTTAAAGAGCCAAGAGGGCTTTGTTACCTAAATGATTTCTCTATACCAGATTCAAATTTTCCTAGATGCAGTCATAATAAAGTCAAGGCTATATTTGCCTTACAATCAGGGCTGGCGCTATTTATAGACAAGGCCTAGAGTGCAATCCTGCATCTCCCTCAGGCTGCAGTTATGGAGAGTTCGCCACTTGCTCAGCTTCGGTGCCGCCATCGAATGGCTGGGGTCATGTGTTGCTAATGCAAATAAATCATAAATTTATACATATGGGAAAAAACAAACAACAACTCATTGTACACAGTGCATTTACAGTCAGAATATTATGGAAGAAAATACTCCGGGGTTCTAGTACTCTTTGTTGGACTCTTGTGGCAGTTACATTACTGACAGTTCAGCATGGTTGTTTGAACGCTGAACAACGTCAGAACAAACAAATATTAACCCCTCTAGTAAAGTAATCCCCTAACCCTAAAAATAACCACTAACTTCATAATACTAACCCGGAACCCTAAAACTAACCATAATACTAACCATAGTGACCCCTAATACTAACTCTAACACTAACGCCTAACCCTAAAACTAACCCCTAACTGTAATACCCTAACACTAACCCTACACAAACCCTAAAACTAACCTGCGCTGCCTAAAACTAAACTGCATCTCAGTGACTCAACAATGCTCCTGATAGCATTGAACTGTCAGAAGCTGTAGATCCTGTGATGAGGTGGCCATGAAGAACAGTCCCATTCCATCATCAAGGGTGCAACAGGTGCCTGGTGGGGGTAGGAGAAGAAACTGTTTCTGCACAAAGGACCTTAACAGTCTTATTCAACCACTGAGAATCTTAGTATAGTTGCCATGAACCTATACGCACATGGTACTATTTTGTTGAGTGAGATATAGCTTTCACAGTTTAAAGTTTTATCAATATCTGTAAGAATAAAGTCAAGTCAAAATATGTGAATTTTTTTTTACATTCAAGACGTTTGATAAATAGGTACATTGACCCCAAAATTATCATATAAGAACATATACTAAACATATCTGTTTTCAAAAGGACACATAACAATAGCACATTGTAGAAAAAAAACAATCTCGTCCCATCTTTCTATAAAGATTACTTATGACAGTAACTAATACTAATTCCAGTACTGATCTCGAAAGAGGAGTTTAGACGTTTGCTCGGAATGTATTGAGCAGTGATGGTGAACATTTGTGAACATGAGCATCCAGTCTTCTGCTCTCAACGTGACCTCTCTTTTCAGGCATTTTTCTGCCCATCATTATCAGCTTTAAAATCTCTTACTGGTGAAAATGATCCATTATCCGAAATGACCCATTATCAAAAATATTTCTGGTCCCAAGCATTTTGGATAAGGGATACTCAGCCTGTACATTTACATTTAAAGTTTAAGAAACATAGTTTGGAACACTTTATTTAGAACAGGTCAACTCTTCATAATGTTTAGATGTTTCTCAATGGGACATTGCAGGTTAAAAAATATTACTGCCAATTTTAGTGTTTATAAAACTTATTTCAATATTTCAATATTGTTGAATGGATTAGGCAATGGCTGAGTGACAGGCAACAGAGGGTTGTAGTCAATGGAGTATATTCGATGCAAGGTCTTGTTACTAGTGGGGTACCTCAGGGATCTGTACTTGGACCCATTCTCTTTAATATTTTTATTAGCGATATTGCAGAAGGTCTTGTTGGCAAAGTATGTCTTTTTGCTGATGATACAAAGATTTGCAGCAGGGTTGATATTCATGGAGGGATAAGCCAAATGGCAAATGATTTAGCTAAACAAGAAAAATGGTCAGAGCAGTGGCAACTGACATTTAATGTGGACAAGTGCAAGATTATGCACCTTGGGCGTAAAAACCCAAAAGCAGAATATAGACTATTTGGTACAGTCCTAACCTCAACATCTGAGGAAAGGAATTTAGGAGTAATAATTTCAGAGGACTTGAAGGTAGGTAGGCAATGCAATAGAGCAGCAGGAAATGCTAGCAGAATGCTTGGTTGCATAAGGAGAGGTATTAGCAGTAGGAAGAGGGAAGTGCTCATGCCATTGTACAGAGCCCTGGTGAGACCTCACTTGGAGTATTGTACGCAGTACTGGAGACCGTATCTCCAGAAGGATATTGATACTTTGGAGAGAGTTCAGAGAAGGGCTAACAAACTGGTTCATGGGTTGAAGGATTGAACTTACCAGGAAAGGTTAAAGCATCTTAACATGTATAGCTTGGAGGAAAGACGTAACAGGGGTGATATGATAGAAACATTTAAATACATAAATCAACACAGTAAAGGAAGAGAGTATTTTTAAAAGAAGAAAAACTACCACAACTAGAGGACATAGTCTTAAATTAGAGGGGCAACGATTTAAAAGTAATATCAGGAAGTATTACTTTACTGAGAGGGTAGTGGATGTATGGAATAGCATTCCAGCAAAAGTGGTAGAGGTGAACACAGTCAAGGATTTTAAGCATGCGTGGGATAGACACAAGGCTATCCTAGCTATAAGACTGGGAACGGGGGACTAATAAAAGTACTAAAAAAAAAATTGGGCAGACTAGATGGACCGAATGGTTCTTATCTGCAGACACATTATATATATATATATATATATATATATATATATATATATATATATATATTAGTAAGCATTTTGCTAGCACACTTGCTTATTTAGTAGATGTTTTGTAGCTTACATTCTTTTTTTACTCATCTGGGCATAGCCTCCTCCTTCTTCAAAATTCCGATTCCATGCTATTACCTTCAAAGACTTAACATGGGCCTAAAGCCAATTTTTTACTGGGCCACCGATAAAGGTCAAAGTTCTCCCTAGCGTCATGCTTCCAGCTGTTCCACAGTTCCTGGAGGAGAAAGAATGAGTTCTAGGCATGGGTGAGTTATCTGTAGGCGGGATTAGTTTGCCACTGTGAGTGACAGCCCTACTGCGTCACTGCGCATTTTGTGAGGTATTGCCAGATGAACATGTATGCAATATCATAGATAACTACTGTACATGTGTGAGTACCACGAACCGTTGACATGTATCACGAGCCACTCTCCATGCATGCACATCACATGACCAATACAGAGGCTTAATGCTTCTCCTGTAGTTTTCCATGCAGCATTTCTCAAGTCTTCTACCCATGGAGGAGGCAGTGTCATTCAGTCATTTTAAACAAGCAAATATGTAAAATGTAATAAATGCATTTCTATACACACTGCCCCAGGATCTGTCATTTGCCACCTAAATGAATCATTTTTCTTTGATTTCTTTTTTTTTGCTGTATTTTTTGGGGCTGTGGGTGTTTATTTATCACGACATCTTGAGCAGACTACGTAAGCTCTTTGATGGCCGAGTAAATGGAGGGAAAACATTGTTGCCCAGCCAGTTTATTTCAAAACATGAGAGATCAAGGAATGAATGAATTGGCAGCTGTTTAGCAGCACATTTCAATACCTGCTAATGAATGGTATACGTTTGGCAAAGCACGTTACGCAAGTGCCATTGTCCATTTGGAAGTTTTTCCTTAGTAGCAGATTACATGCACCTGCTCCAGTGCGTCGTTTGCCTTGTGCCCAATTCCCCATAACTTCACACACTCTCTTATTGTTGGATTTCACTTGAAATGGCTCCTGTTCTCACCCAAACCCTGATGTTTAACACCCAGCTAATCCATGGCACCAAACCAGTGCCAGGCCTCACCCAATTATCAAACATTATTACAAATCCAGAAGGATAAAATACATTTAAATTAACAGAGTTTGGATTTAGTGATACAATGTTAGAATCATTTAAGCAGTAAAAAGCACTTGTGTTCAGATCACAAGGTAAAAAGTTATCCCGGGTGTAACACTAAAGTATTAATGCATTTCATCTTCAAATATTCTCCAGTGCAGCTGAATGGGAGACTTTTTCCAACTCTGCTACTATGGCTTTAAGTTTAAAATTCCCATCTCAATTCCCTGGAATATCTCTCTGAATTGAGTAGACCTGTAAAAGCGCAGTGCTCGTGAGCTGAGGTGAGATGAACACTTCCTCAGTATTTTGAGATGTAACTATGCATTATGTGTGGCCAACTGAGCTCTTCTGGCATTGCCTGGGGACGTCACTGGGAACAATGTGTAAATAATGTAGCATTTGCAGTTGGTTGAAACTAGACTGCAATTCTCACAAAACTGCTTCTCCTAAATAGATTGTTTTAATAACTGCAGTGACATATTTTTTATTATTAACTGATGTCCAACTGGTGACCCACAAGCCATTTCTGGTATTACCAATTATAAGGTCCATACTCCCAGCCTAGTCTTCTGATGGGTGTCATATTAAAAGACAGCACTGATTTACACTGGCTGGAGGCTTCTTCTGTTACTTGAATGCCTCAGGGCTGTCTTTAATATTGATTGGACCCTGCATTTGCTTGGGCCCCCTGGACCCTGCCCCCCTCCCTGGCATGCAATATGCTATATTACCCCCCATACGCACACAAAACAAAAATAAGCACATACACAACTGGACTTTTATTGCAGTGTATAAACTGTATATATGGTTCAAAATGTGTATATATGGCTGCAATATAAAAACCTCCATACTATGCAACACTGCAGTAAAACTACTCATTGCCTAAATTACAAAAGTAGACACGGATATTAGAGAGCACTTACATATGTTCATATATGTTTATAAATGTCTATACACATCTCACTCTCTCTCACTAGTTGCATTTATACTTCTATGAACGTCTTAATATTATATCCAACTATATTCATATGTAATAAAAATGTTATTGAAGAGTTTCATTTCTTGTTTCTATTCTCTTTTTCTGCACCCACATTGCCCTAAAGGACTCAACACAGCCCCAAAGAGCAGTGACAGCACTGGCTTGCATTCATATTGCACCCACACCACTTGTCATGCACCTATATTGTACCAACAGCACTTGGCTTGCACTCATATCGCACCCACACAATGTGGCATGACACACCACAGTGTCACTTTGTCCCACTGAACTGCCCCTGCAGAACAAGCCACATTGTCACTTTCCCCCATAGTACATGTTATTTTTCCCCACAAAACATGCCACAGCATCACTTTGCCAATTAAAATAAGCCACTGTCAGGTACCAATTAACATGCCACAGTCATTTTGTCATTAACATTTGCAACAGCCAGTTTGCCTATTAAAATATGCCACCGTTTGGCCATAAATATGAAACAGTGTGCCCATCAATATGCCAGTATTCTTGTGCCATTAATATGCCAGTATTACTGTGCCATTAAGATGCCAGTATTAATGTGCATTTAAGATTCAACAGCCAATTTGCCCATTAAGATGCCAGTATTATTGTACCATTCAGATGCCAGTAATATTGTACCATTCAGATGCCAGTATTATTGTGACATTTAGATGCCAGTATTATTGTGCCATTCAGATGCAAGTAATATTGTACCATTCAGATGCCAGTATTCTTGTGCCATTCATATGCCAGTTTTATTGTGCCATTTAGATGCCAGTATTATTGTGCCATTCAGATTCCAGTATTATTGTGCCATTCAGATTCCAGTATTATTGTGCCATTCAGATGCCAGTAATATTGTGCCATGAAGATGCCAGTAATATTGTGCCATGAAGATGCCAGTATTATTGTGCCATGAAGATGCCAGTATTATTGTGCCATTCAGATGCCAGTATTATTTTGCCATTCAGATGCCAGTAATATTGTGCCATTCAGATGTAAGTTATATTGTGCCATTTGGATGCCAGTATTATTGTGCCATTAAGATGCCAGTAATATTGTGCTATTCAGATGCCAGTATTATTGAGTCATTAAGATGCTAGTAATATTGTGCCATTCAGATGCCATTACATTACATTACATTACATTAACATGTATTTGTACAGTGCCACCAATTCTCATAGCACTTGGTACAGAGCATAGAAGGGAACTACATACTAAGTTAGACAAACTTGTACAGACTGGTACATGAGGTAGAGAACCCTGCTCGTAAGCTTACAATCTAGAGGGAATGGGGTCCATGAGACAATTAAGGGATTGAAGAGGTCAGATGGAGTGAAGTTGTAGTAAAAGTAGAGTGGATGGGAGGCACTAAGTGGGATAAGTCAAAGAGGGAGTGTGTGTTCCAGCTAGGTGGGATCGGCTAGAGGCAGAGTGACTGGTAACTAGTGGGTTGGGTAGTAAGCCTCTCTAAAGAGATGAGTTTTGAGGGACTTTTTAAAGTTTGAAAAGGAGGGAGAGAGCTGGATGCTCCGGGGAAGGGAGTTCCAGAGAGAGGGGGCAGCTCGGGCGAAATCTTGGAGACGCGAGTGAGAAGTGGTGATGAGATTAGAAGAGAATGTTAACCCCTTTGAGGAGCGCAAAGGTCGTGGAGGGAGGTAACGGTTAACAAGGGAGGAAATGTATGTAGGAGCAGAGGAGTGGAGGGCTTTGTAGGTTAAAGACAGAATTTAAAATTTTATCCTCGAGCAGACGGGAAGCGAGTGGAGGGCATTGCAGAGAGGTGCCGCCGAATCAGACCGACGTGCAAGAAAGATGAGTCTGTCAGCCACATTTTGGATAGACTGTAGGGGAGCCAGACGAGCCAGAGGTAGTCCAGTCAGAAGACTGTTACAGTAGTCTAGGCGAGATAAGAAATTCTTATGAATGGGGACTCTAGTTCAGTTTATAGATGGCCAATAGTATTACATGTATTCCATAAGCCGAAAGTCTATTAACCGAACGACATTCGGTTTATAGACTTTCGGTTAATAGAATAGCAATAGCATTAAATGTATTCTATAAACCGAAGGTCTATAAACCGAATGTCATTTGAATGTTGATATGAATGTGTACTCTATTTCGGTTTATAGAAAGCCAATAGCATTACATGGCTATTGGCTTTCTATAAACCAAAATAGAGTCCCCATTCATACGAATAGGTCAATTGACCTATTTGTATGAATGGGGACACTCACCCACATTTTACTTCATTTTGCAGCCCTCTAGACCTTTCCAGGACTTTTTTAGAGGCATTTTAGTGGCCAAAGGTTCGGGTCCCCATTGACTTCAATGGGGTTCGGGGTCAAGTTCGACCCCAAACCCGGACTTTTTTCCGAAGTTCGGCTGAACCTGAACATCCAGGTGTCCACTCAACTCTACCCTGGATGTCTCCTCCCTGCACGGAGGAGGGAAACACTGCAACCGGATATGACATGATGTCATAAAATAAAAGTTCAGCAGTGTGATGAGCTGTGAAGAGGGTGCATGATGGCAGGGGGCCCATGGGGCAGCTGCCTTGGGCCCCCCAGGAGTAACTTGACCCAGGGCAGCTGCCCCGTTTGCCCCGCATTAAAGACGGCCCTGGAATGCCTTAATATCAGCTATTCTGCTTTAGATGCCCAAGACATACTTGCCAACATCCTGAGATGAGGACCCAGGACAGAGTGGGGACAGATCCTAAAGTGGCCTTGATCTGAATTTGAGTGACCTGATAAAATTGACCAATAACCTACCGGACAGGATATTACCTCCATAGACTTAACATTGACCACAGACCATTTTTTTTTACTGGTACCTTGTTTACCCTACAGTTTTCTAGAGCTTATTTGTTGGAAGGACCTGCTGTCTCAGCGCACACCCTCCCTACAGCTCTACCTGTGCCTACCCACGGAAATACCTTGATTTGTGCATTGTACATGGAAATAGAAGAGTAGGGACAGCACTTGCTTTTTTGTGTCCAGCACTCATTTGCATACAAATACAAGGACTCTCTTTTTCGCACACCATTACCACATTTTGGCAACTCCTGCTAATTGCTCCAGCTCTGTTGAGATCTTTTCTTTTTTGTGCATTGGATGGTCATTCTTGTATTCTTTTTATTTTGGATATCCAGCAGTTAGCATCTTTTCCTTAATAGCACAATCTGCTTGTGTGATCAGTGTGATATTTTTGAATAAAGTATTGTGATATTTTTGGTGTACCAACAATGGACCCGCTATGTTGCCATTCAAATAGATTGGAAAACATTTTGCATCTAGGTTCAGTATACATACCTATAACCGGTAAATCTTCAGTAAAGGAAGAGAGTATATTTAAAAGAAGAAAAACTACCACAACTAGAGGATATAGTCTTAAATTAAAAGGGCAACGGTTTAAAAGTAATATCAGGAAGTATTACTTTACTGAGAGGGTCGTGGATGTATGGAATAGCCTGCCAGCAGAAGTGGTAGAGGTAAACACAGTCAAGGATTTTAAGCATGGTGGGATAGACACAGCTATAAGACCGGGAACGGGGGACTAATAAAAGTACTCAAAAAAAAAAAAATTGGGCAGACTAGATGGACCGAATGGTTCTTATCTGCCGACACATTCTATGTTTCTATGTTTCTATGTTTCTATAACCCCTGCAAAATAACAAGTTTTTCTTGTGCATTAGCTAGAGTTCTGGACACCCCTATATATATTCTTGTATATATATATTTTCTTGGGTATTTTTCTCACCATATGTCTACACTGCCCCATGTAGACCCCTACAACCAGCAGGATCTATTTTGTTCTATGGGATATACCCTGATTTTGTGATTTTAATGATCTTTTGTCTATTGAAAAATACTTACAAAAAAGATCCTTTGACCTCAAATAAATACATTTTTTTAAAATCAATATTGCCTCTGAGTACCCACTACTTTAAATTATATTTAGGCTGTGTATATCTCTTAGACATACACAGTTTAAACACAATGCTGCCTGTGCAGAGTATAAAGCACCAAATTTGACAAGATACAACCTCTAAAAAGAGGGACTGTCCTGGCAAATCTGGGCCTGTTGGCAATTATGCCTTAGTACTAAAAAAAAATGACAGAAATACTTTCATGAACAGAGACAGACGTGTTGTTTTTGTTTATTTTTTGTTTGTTTTCCTTTTTCTTTCACTGGTGACCTTTATTATAAGGGCAAGAAGTTTCCTCGGTACCTCACACACAAAGGAAGTGCAGAAAAAATAGCTGGTATGCAAATGTTTTAGAATTTCAGATTAAGTAGAAATTGCAAATGGTCCTGTAATAGCCTGTATTTGTTTTCTGTCAGAAACTGGTGGTGGAAATGCAGGACCTACATAGAAAATCAAGCCCTCGGCCAAATTATCAACAGCTTTTATGGCAGAGTCATCTGTTTGTGATGACAGATGGCATTTTGAAATAACTGTAGTGGTTGGTTTCCTCTCCTCTGGAGCATTTTAATGGGAAGAAAGGTCTGAAGCGCAATTAGAAAAACAGTTACATACAGGAAGAAAGAAAAAAAAGAAACAAACGCTCTGAGGGGCGTGTACTAAAAAAAACAAGCAAATACATTTTATGTGCAAAACAATTTTTCCGTCATGCTCCTTTTTCAATGTACTAAACATTTAACACTCGAATAGTAAATATGAGCAAATTGTGGATAAAAATAAGCATATTTGTGAAACAAACACAAGTTTTATTCTCAAAAGTCGTAAATAGACTTGCAACCGGAAAAAATGCACACTGAATAAAAATAAACAGAAGAGGTGCAAAATGGGAGGGGGGGGGGGTGGATGCAAAATTCTACAAATATTCGCAAATTGCTCCTATGTTTTAGCTACTTATTTTCCTGCTGCACTTGTTTAGTACATGCAGTTGTGTATCTTGGTTTTGTGTGGCCCTAGGCAAACCCCCCCCCCCCCCACAAACCCACATTCCACAACATTCCTCGTCTTCCCATTAGATGCCCCATCACCCACTTTGCACACCCATTAAATGCCCAATCACTCCATTACATGCCCCCATCACCCACATTGCATACAGACTAAATGCCCCATCACCCCCATTACATGCCACCATCACCATCATTTCATACCCCCACCACATCCATTACATGCCCCCATCACCCCGATTAATTGGAAGGAGCTAAATCTTTCTGAACCGTGAGGGAGGGAGCGAAAATGTTTGAAGCACCAGAAGTGTGCTTTAACACCCTCTGGCAAAGTCCCGTCCTCTGGCAAAGTGCCTCCCTAGGCGAATGCTTTGTTTGCCTTGGGGAAGATTAGCTACTGAGTACATGACCCCCATTGTGTGGTAATACCAGGGTATGAGATATTACATCAAACAAAGTTCTAAATAAAAAAAAACGTAAAATGTGTGTTTAAGCATGCAATGTTTTATAGTCAAACAGTATATATTATTATCTAACATTTGCCTGCATAATTTTGTAGCAATAAACTTCCATAAAACTGTATATTTTCCACCAAAACAAATCAAACATACTTATCCTCTTATATTGTACAAAGCATCAATAAATGGCAAACAAAGCCAAACAAACTGTGCTTTGAAGTGTTGTACTTTTCTAAGATGTTGTTATTGTGATCAATCTAAATAAACACGCCATCAAATCAATGTAAAATATATAGTGGACCTGTATTAGTACCTTTTGTACAAAAAAAAAGTATTGTAATATAATGCAGATTTAATTATGATGATTTCTTCAGTAAAAATGTCTGAATATAAAGAAAAAAGAAAACCATAAACATCTTACAAATAGAATAAAACATGCAGGGGCCATTATTCAAGGGCAGGAGGTATTAAAATACATACTTCATTAAACTAGAGGTCTAAACACATTTTGTAGCTCACTCAGCCAGTAGTAATAATAGTGTGCTCTAAAATACCTATTTATTGAGTGCTATGTTCTTCCTTTGATGCCGGTTCAGATCAATAAAAAGCATTAAGGTGGCATTAACACTGCAAACCAAACTCATTAACTTTGAGTGGGGAGTTAGACTTATTAAAATCTTTCATTGATTAAAAATGACATAAATAAACATTTAGTTGCTGAATCTACCATCTTTTATACAGTTTCCAGACGATTCAAAATGTAAAATGCTGATTATTTCACAGAATTTAAAGCAAACCACTTCATAGGGGTTATATATAACCACTGTGCACACGCTGATAATACCACATAGGGGGTCTGTCGGCGTGTGGACCTAGGAATAAAGCAGACTACCATCAAATTCGGGGGAGTCCGCACCACCTCCGCAGAAAACTACTTCAAGGTTGTAGAAAAATCACTGTTTTGGCTGAGGTCTGTCTCCCACCCTGCAAAGTGTCGGGATTAATAAAAAGACGCAATCGCCGTTATACGTAACACATGTTCCTTTTTATTTCTCTACTGACACTTTGCAGTGCAGGGTTCATAAATAACCCCCTTTGTGCCTTTGTGTTATTTAAAGAGAAGGAGATCTTGAATACGGTACAGTGTCTGGGAAGGGCTGGGGAATGTTGGCCCATTGGGGCCAAAAACAATTTAGTTGCTCTATCTTTATATTTGTAGGACAGTTTACCACCACCTGGGCTTAATAATATTTTCGATGATTGGCTCCTCCGCCCGTACACCCGTATATCTGATTGGTTTAAACCATTAATGTTGTTCCTGTGGGTCTCTGCACACCTGTGTGATGTCTTCTGTTTGACGAATGTTGGTATCCCTCTTTTACTAAGGCGGTTGCACCACCACACTAGTAGCCAAGTAGGCTAAAGCTGAAGCATGATATCTAATCAACCGCAGATGCACTAACGAATACCTCTAAACATTGTAATTATAATGTTTCAATTGCCAAAAAGGTACAGATGCACAGTGGATAACCTGTATATTTGTGTTTTTATGTTTTATATTGTCAGAGAAAATGATACAATAAAATAAATATATAAACTACCAATTTAGTTGCTCTTGGTGCCTCTTCAACAGTCGACCTGATATCATCAGAGATAGACACACATAGACGTAAGACAGGTAAGGTGCAGAAATAATGCATGTGGGACATTGAACAGTGAAAAGTGCAGCCCCAGCCCATTCAGATACATTAGAGAGCAGCCCAGAGGGCTTTTGCCATCCCCCATCTAAAATGTGTCAAAGGAGGAAATCATTTGAACCACTCCCATTCAGACCTCCCAACATTTATATCCCAAGAATTGAGACTGTATGGGTATCAATATCCCAATATGCGTTATCTCTGGTGTGACAGAGAAACAGGGCACAGGAGCAAAAAAAGGGCCTGCAGTGCTGATTCAGGACTGTCCCACTGAAAGTGAGTCGGTTGATCAGTATAGACTATTATATTTCATAACGCCACAAGTACGGTGTTGTTGTCAGCCCTCATTATAGTGAGGCACAATTAAAGGGGTTGCGATGATTCCTGTGATCATTAGTGAGTCAAGCATGTTGGAAACTCATAGAGTATATAAAAATTAATTAAAACGTAAACTAAGAGTGAATGTTCCATTGTGTTTTGGGGTGTTTTCTACTCATTTAAAGAGGGATTATACATTAAAAATATTTTTTTTTACGAAGGACACTCTCAGCCAGTATTAAACGGCAGTACCAAACAATTTTGCTGTCCATGCATAATTAGGTCAGAGTGACCTAAGCTAACCAAAGGGATAGGGAAAATGGCTACTTCTTCCTCAAGCTGATACCACTTTTTGGGAGGGAATAAGATACAACTCCCATATTTGAACGTTAAAAAGCTGTGTATGTGTATAGAAATTAGAACACCCTATAGACTTAGTGATTATTATGTCATTGGGTCTGGTGACTGAGACATACTAACTGATTCCAGTCAGAGACAATGCTTAGAAGTATTATTTTGATGATAAAGAGCAATGCGTGCTCAGCTTTACCTGATTCCTAATCGATTTGTCGATTTAAGCCTGTCATTTGCATGTTTGTTTGTTTGTTTCTTACTGGCTTATTTCCAGAACTGACAGTATTATCTCTTGATCCATGCATGCATGGACATAGGAGAAAAGGTAATCTTAAAAAATACATATTTTTCTGAATTTAAAAGTTTGTGTATAAGCGAGAACTCCTCTAATGCTCCAGGGTTAGTATTTCAATCAGTATTTTTTTTTTTAGAGTCTGCCTTCTTAAATATACCAACTCCTATCACTCATTTAAAACAAGTGATCGACATTTAGAAGTATTTTATTACTTTTAAACTACAATCAATACTACAATCAATGTTATACCATTCTGAGCTCTCCGGTTGATTTACTTTTAATAATAAGGTTTAGCTTTCTATAATTTTTAAATAATTCCAACTCATTATCACTTTTTTAAATGAGTGGCAAGTTTGGTACAGTGTTTATACTCAATAGTTGGGCAAATGGACTATTTTTGGGGGCGATGTTACTGTAAATCATAATTATTAACCCCTACACGTCTCACCCTTTTTGGGGGTTTTGTTTTGTAAAGTCATAATTTAATTATGAATTGTTCATTCTAAGCCCTGGCACATGGCTGTGAAGTCTCACACTCTCTGAAGCCATATTATGAGATTAAAGGTATGACTATAAGTTGAATTTGCTTGAGGGGCTTTCTGCTAAATAGAAGAAGATATAGTCACTTGGGTAGAGGTCTAATCACTAACTATTAAATGGTGGTGAACTGACAAGGGTTCTGACCGATTTTCATTGTCCCAGTTCCCTGTCTATGGTACATGATTCAGTACAAATGGCATAAGATGGGATAGTGCACCATAGCTCTGTTTAAAAATTATTAGTTCATGAGTTTAATTCTCATAATGAATGTTACTTTAAAGGGAAAATTGCCTTATAATTAATAATAAGGATGTTGCAACTGTCATCCATGGATATATAGGGAGCTGGTTTTCAAATGTATTAGTTGCATTGACCATCTCTGGTCCAATATAACTGCAAATTCCATAAGAGAGTACGAAAGTTGTGCTTAGGCTTAAACTATATTATTTAACTTTAACCCTTGGTTGATTGTAAAGCACCATACATTAAGGCTTATTAAATACAATTTCAATTATATTTTTAGTTGGAATTATACCTATAGTTATCATTCACAAATGATTTTTATAAAGGAGCTGCTTAACACATGACCTCTCTTATAGTATTGGGATATGTGGATTTATGGGAAAACTAACCCATATCTATTGTGGAGGGGTGCATTGTTGGAGGAGCAAGGTTTAACTGATCTAGGGTAAAAATAGAGATGTATGGGAACAGATAGAATGGTGTCTCAATCGGGAGAGGCGTCTAAACTCTCAGCCAATGTGAGAGTTCTGACTGGCCGAAAGAAATATAGAACACCCAGCATGAATGTATTTGTACATAAAAGAGCCAACCAACATTGCGACCTCACAAACGGGGTCTTCGTCAGGGTTCATGCACATCAAAAAACAAATTCTCACATCTCCATGTCTTTTTCCAGTGGACGTGTCTTTTTTTTTTTTTCTCCTGTCCTCCTTTTGGCAAACTCTTGAAAAGACTCCTACTCTGAGGACTGGGTAGGGGATGCTTCAGATGTGCTTTTCTGAGGTTTTTACCTCTTTTAATCTGTCCAAGGTGCTTCTGTGAGCCCCACTCCTAATCCAGTGAAACACAGGGTCAGACTTTTAATCATTCGCATCCTGAATATTTTAGGTTCTTTTTAAATTGTTCCGTTTATCATTTAATTCCACTAATAGTGTGGACCTGTTCTCAGATTATATTTCATTATCCGTTTAAATTTCTAGTTTAGAATCTCTGTGCATCAGCAAGTAATCAGCCAACCTGGTCTATGACTAGGGTCATTAAATCAAAGGAATGCCCCATTTAGAATGCTAAAACATTTGCCACTGTAGTTAGATCTATCAATCTGGGAGAATACATTATCCCAGATTGAGGCTGACTGGGACCTGGTCATAAAGTCCCGTTGCTGGAATGTCTGTGCATGTGCAGCAGCACTATCAGTTTGAGTGACAGTGCTCCTGCAAGCGCTGACAGTTGACCTCCCAAGCTCTGCCCCCCTACATCCCGCTTTGTCAGGGGAATAAGTTGGGAGATATGGTAATGTCATTTAAAGTTTTATAAATAATTTTATGATGTTGGAGATAAAAAAAGTACTGACGGTAGATCCCATAATTAAACGTTTAATTTATTAAACGAGGCCTATATTTAAGCACATTAGCATTCTGCCATTGGTTTCTATTAGCCCTGAGGGATTATGCTTTAGTACACCGTTTAAATCTTAAAAAGCCTTATTGACAGCCTGAAGCACTTCTTGGAGCGGCATCGCAGGAATTTCAGTTAATAATTGTTCATTTGTCAAATAAAAGTTATGACAGCCATTCAAGAATCAATTGCTTATTTTTCTGGCTATTAATTGCTCTTAGAGATATGTATTGATATAACCATTTGTGATATTTCTACAATTGTTATTGCAGACAACAAATACTACTTTTATGTTAGGTTTAAAAATAGTTGTCATTGTCCTATAGAGAGAGGCGCACCTTTAAATGTCAATAGAGGGTTTAGTAAGTAAAGGGTATTATTATTTCTGTAGCACTAGCAGTCTATTTGGCTCACTTATATTACTGTTGGATTGTTTTGTAACATAAGAGTCGACTCAGGAAGCTCCAATTTTCTTCTGCGAGAATCGGAGATCCGAGTTTTGGACCCAATAACATCCATTCGGTGATACGAGTAGCCCTCAAATTCGGGTTACTCAGAGTCCGCCTAAGTAATCTTGAATCGGCGCAAACATCGGTCACAATTCTCCAGTTGAGCTGCATGGGAGCTGGGCTATTCTTTACATGAATTCAGAATGTCATTGTCAGTGGGCCACATGCTGATCAGAAACATTATACACCCTGTTCCAAATTATTATGCAAATTCTATTTAAGTGTCAAAAATATTAAATATTTTGTTTTTCAGTTTAACTCATGGATGGCATTGTGTCTCAGGGCTCTTTTTTAAGGAAAAACTACTAAAGGAGGGTGTTCCACATTATTAAGCAGAGCACCATTTTCATGCAATATGGGGAAGAAAAAGGATCTCTCTGCTGCCGAAAAGAGTGAAATAGTTTAATGATGAGGTATGAAAACATTAGATATTTCATGAATACTTAAGCGTGATCATCACACTATTAAGAGATTTGTGGCTGATTCAGAGCACAGACGGGTTCGTGAAGATAAAGGCACATTGAGAAATATTTTTGCCAGATCCATGCATCGGATCAAGAGAGCAGCTGCTAAAATACCATTACATAGCAGCAAACAGAAGCTGCTGGTGCCTCTGGAGTCCCACGGACATCAAGGTGTAGAGTCCTCCAGAGTCTAGCAGCTGAGCATAAACCTTCTATTCGGCCACCACTAACCAATGCTCACAAGCAGAAACGGCTGCATTGGGCAGAAAAATACATGAAGACTCATTTTCAAACACAGATGAGTGCCGTGCAACCCTGGATGGTCCAGATGGATGGTTGGTGGAAGGCCACCCTGTTCCAACAAGGCTGCGACGTCAGCAAGGCAGTGGTGGAGTCATGTTTTGGGCCGGAATCATGGGAAGAGAGCTGGTCAGCCCATTTAGGGTCCCCGAAGGTGTAAAGATGACCTCTGCAAAGTATGTGCAGTTTCTGACTGACCACTTTCTTCCCTGGTACAGAAGGAAGAACTATGCTTTCCGTAATAAAATCATCGTCATGCATGACAATACAATGACAATAATAATTTGGAACAGGGTGTAGAAATGTAAAGTGTCTATTTACAATAAGGATAAAGAATCCATCTTCTACTCAAAGAAACCTTTCATTTAGTAGTCATGTAAAACGTCTTTATACATTATTTAAATGGCACTGCACATTTCTAGGTCTAACGGGTGGTAAAGTCAGTTGGGTCACACCTTGCTGTCAGAGGAGTCACATGTGGCCCACAGGCCACACAATAGACACCCTTGGCTACATTAAACATACGTAACCAACACAGTTGTGGTAATGTTCTTATTATTTAACACATTGAAGCACTTTCGGTGTGCACTAATCAAACTGTGTTTCACAGCCCTCTAACACTCGAAGGGTTAAGGTTACAATCCAGACTAATTCCTCTTTTTTTTTTTTCACTTTTCCCATCGTTAACTTTTTTAACAATATGACACCTCTCTACATGCGCCACGTAAATGAAAGAGCTAGTTTCGTTTCTCACGTGTGAATGTATGAAACAGAAGTGAAAGTCTGGTTGACAATTGACTGTAAAACTAAACACTTGTTTCTGATTTAACTCATCGAGCCCTGAATGAAGCTGGGTATTTCCAGCCAATGTCAGGGTTAAACCCTGCAGAATGTTACATGCTAAAACAGTTTTGCTAGACAGTGCTGGAGAAACTAAACTGGATATTCGCAACCAAACTAATGACACACTGGCAACTTCTAGACAACATATGTATAGAGATGAGCAAATAAAAACAAGCATTAACAAATAGCTTTACTTTTTATTTCCTCCCATGAGATATGGTGTTATGATATGTCTGAGATTTGATCGAATGGGACCCCCTACCCATAAAATATTTATAGTAGAAATGTAGGACATAAAAAAAGTCACACATCGTTTTAGCGAAATTACAAATGAATGTATTAATTTTCTTTACTGTATTAAAGAACATTTTTTTATTTGTTTTTGCTGTCTCACATTAAATGGTCTATACACTGTTTTAGCAAAATTTGACATATGTCAGTGGAGTGTTCCTGTTTATAACATCACCTAGATTTACACATATTGTTATTGATATTTACACATTTACCATCGAAAAGCAGTTCATTTGCATATCAAGTCACAGGTGATGTCATAAACAGGACACTCCAACACATTTTTCTCCCAAGTTAGGCATTTGCTTGATTTTGATAACACAATATTTTCAGTCAGTTTTTTTTTTTTCTACCCTTCACAATAGAAACAATATTTTGGTGACATAGTCACTTTAATGATGTCACCTTATGCTACCACATGCAAATTACTACTACAGCCAGTGGCGGACTAAGCAGGGGACGGGGGCTGTCCACTCATTGGAGGGGTGCCACTCATTGGAGGTGTGCCCAGGGTATAATAGAGTATATTAGACCCTGCGCACCCCAGCCAATGACAGCCCTCCAATGAGCCCTCCAAAGGACATGGAGGTGCGCAGTGGTGGACCGCACCTACACCTTGCAGTCCGCCTAAACCCTGTGTGTGTGTAATAAACAGCATCAGGAACCTAAATTTTCCTGACACTGCACAGTGAGCAGTGCGGAACACCCCTCCCTCCCTCTCTCCTCGACCCTGCGTGTGACGTCATGCACAAGGGTCAGAGGGAGGGAAGACACAGGGTACTTGAAGAGCGTGAGGAGCAATCCTGTTTGGAGCCTGCAGCACGGTAAAAAAAAAAAATCTATATATGTGCATGTAAGAGTCTGTCTGTCTGTGTAAGTGTGAGTATGCATGTGAGAGTGTGAGTCTGTGTGTGGAAGTGTTAGCATGCATGTCTAACTGTCAGATTGTGTGTGTGTGGAAGTATGGCTCTGTGTGTGTCAGTGTGACTGTGAGTATTCATGAGTAAGTGTACAGGGCCACCATCAGGGGGTGACAGGCAATACACCTGTCACTAGCTGTGGCATATTAATGGGCATACTGACTGTGGCATATTAATGGGCAAAGAGTGGCATATTAATGGAAATACTGACTGTGACATATTTATGGGCAAACTGGCTTTGGCATATTAATGGGCATACTGGCTGCGGCATATTCATGGGCAAACTGGCTTTGGCATATTCATGGGAAAACGAACAATGGCATATTAATGGGAAAACTGGCTGTGGCATATTCGTGTGTGAACTGGCTGTGGCATATTAATGGGCATAATGGCTGTGGCCTATTCATGGGCAAACCGTGGCATGTGTAAGTGTCAGACTGTGTGAGTCTGTGTGTGTAAGTATGACTGTGTGTGTAAGTGTGTGACTGTTTATAAATCCTACATGTTACAAATATTCTTGAAAACATAAAATACTGTGTGGGTGTTTTTAACATTTTAAAGTTGGGGAGGGGTGCCAAATACAGGATCAACCCTGAGTACCAAATATTCTAGGTGTGCCCCTGACTACAGCATACCTCCCAACTCCTACTTCCGGCAAATCAGGATGTTTGGGGCAGAGCTTGGGAGTTCAAGTGTCAGCGCTACCACTCCTGCAGTAGGCACTGTAACTCACACTGGCAGCACTGCTGCAAATAAACCAGTGTTCTGTTTCCCAGACTCCTGAGACTTCCATTCATACTAATAACATATCTCATGACTCTCAGTCAGCATTTAGGCCCTGAGTTCTACATGAAAATAAAGGGAAACCAGCAAGTTGAAACATTTGCAAACAGGATGGAAGACTGAGGACTAGAGATACCCCAGAACAAAACCCTGTTACGTGTAATTTGCATTTATTACCACAAAATATTATTGTCTGTTCACTAGAAAGTGAACTTCCAATTGAACAGCAAATATCAGGCATTATTATTAGCGTTTGAAACATAGGCCAGTTGGAGAATTGTTTTGCCTGTTTTGTTTTGCTCACTAGTATTTCATTGGTCAGTTTATCAAAGCTCATTTTTGGTAAATAACCCCCAGTGTCTTACCAGATAAATGTGCTCGCTGATTAATCTATTTAAAAATTTGGAGGAGACAAAATCTGCACCATTATTTTTCCACTGAGAACCATTGTTTCATGTTACGGGCTTGAAACAATAAACGTCTCTGAACTCTGTCTGTTTAATGTTTTGTGGTGAAAAGTAAAATGAGAACAATCTAACATTTTCTCCTGTTTTATTTGACACCTAATGGTTAGAGACGTTTAAAAGACAAGAGGCACAATGTTACTTATATATTTTTTCTTTTTTTTTCAGTGTGATTCTATAAAAGAATAACATTCATGTGGTTGATCCATGTGAGGTCCATCAATCATAGCCTGTGAAAGCTGTTTACAAGCGCAATTTACATGTACAAATCTTTGGTTAAGTGAACTTGACAGCTGGGTTTTTTTTTTTGCATGCGTAAACTTTGATGAATGCAGCTATGCCATTATTGGTAAACTGCTTGTTTGCAGTTGAATAAAGGAAAGAACATTTTAAGTAACAGCTTTACTTCAAAATATTCCCTCATAGTTTTGACACGTTAAAGCATCCTCGCATATCAAAAAAAATTGTAATGGATTATGTAGAACATTGGGGCATGCAGAAATGGCGCAAATGGACAGTCCCAATTTGGGAGGGATGTCCCGCTGTCCCACCGCACTTTACCTCCGTCTCTCTTTTCGGGAGGTAGAGATGAGAGGGACAGCAAGACTCAGGGGTGTCCCAGACACCAGAGAATGCTTACTGGGATTTGCGCAGCAGGGTCACAAATGGGTGACAGTGCTACCGCACATGAGCGGTAGCACTGACACCCCCCTCGCTAGACTTTGGTCCCCGATGCCCCGCCTCCTCCCCAGACTCTGCCACCTAGTGTCCCAATTCGCTGAGGGGGAAAGTTGGGAGGTATGCAATTTACATATACAAACTTTTGGTTAAGTGAACTTGTCATCTGTATTTTGGATGTGTAAACCCTGAAGTGTGCAGCTCTGCCATAATTGGACATTGCTTGTTTGCAACTAAATAAAAGAAAAGAACATTTTATTTCACAACTTTACTTCAAAACATTCTCTTATAAATTTATAATGGTGCACTGACCAAAGGACAAAACTTCAGATTTCCTTTGAACTCAGATTATTATTTTTTTTTTTTTTTTTTGTGTTGTGTGTTGCTGATGCTATGTCATTGTAGGTGTCTACTAGCACTAGAACTGTGCACCTGCATCTTTCCCCTGACTTGTCACTATAATAAAATGCTCTAAATAAAAGCCAACCATAAACTGAGAGCTTGATGCATTTAAAAAAAAAAAAAAAAAAGGGACTATAATGATGTTTCATGTAGAGGCTACTTCCACCTATGTTGGTGTCTAAAATATGTAAATAGAACAAATATAATTTATGTTCATTCATTGGGACCAACTGAGCACACTATATGGACTGTTATGAAGATCGGTCCAAATTACAGCTACGTCTAATTTCAAATCACATCATAAAATATTAACTTATACTAATATAGTTTATTAGTTACTGGTTAGCATTTTTTTAATGATAATAATTATTGTGAATTGTTATTTCTTCAAAAGAATGCAATTAAATATGTTATATATAAAAATCCAACCTGTCATGCACTCAGCTATGTGTGGCAATCCATAACGATGTAGACCCAGGCGCAGTGTCGTTTTTATAACATACACATCCAAAAAGAAAAAGAAGCACTCACAGGATTTAGAAAAAGTAGCAAAAAAAAAAATATTTTTAGTTGTTCGTCAAAAATATCAATGTTTCGGCTCCCCCTGGAGCATGTACTTCTTTCTCTTTTTGGATGTGTATATATATATATATACATATATATATAATTATAATATACATTATAAAATATAATATTGATATTACATATATCATTATTCATATAACAATAATAAATAAATATTAGAATGTGTAAATTATATTATTATATATTATTCTTAAAATCTTAAATAGTGAATTGTGGCGTAACAACATGAGTTACTGGTATAATCCAGTATTATCCTTCATTATCCATAGTAGATAACTGAACCGTTTGGTCATGTAGAAAGATTTTACTAAATTAGCCATACTGCAAATGAATTATTTAATCCCGGCGGGCAGAATACATATTCACTAAATCAGTCATCAGAGCAGGTTTCTTCGTGAGTCTCCAGCAACCATTCGCTAGATTTCATGTCATTATAGTTGCTTCGCTACCAGAATATATGCAACTACATTACCAATCAGTGTGATATGTTTTCTGATGCGGGAAAGCTCCCTGCAGAATACAGATGAAAGTTCAATTTGATTGCTGGTGTTTCAGTGCACCTGAAATATTTATCCAGATACCTGGAGAGTCTATACAGGACCATATTACATTGAAGATCCTCTAGTAGAAATCTACTTTTATCTCTCCCTGGGATTAACGGGAAAACAAAATCTTCATTTTTACATTTGACATAACTTTTCAATTTGTCTGCTACTCTCAGTCCCCCATTGTAATGTCAGAAGAGTCTCTAGCAGTTGTCACTTTGATTTATTGCATCGTTCGTGTTTAATTATTGTATTCCATGCCAGGACAATCACGTTGTATCTTCCTTGATCTTTACATGTTAAGTGAAGTAAGAGAATTGCTTTTTAAAATACAAGTAGAAAGAAAAAACAATATCATTTGAGGCAATGGCGGATCAACGTGGCAGTGACCCCCGCCCTGGGAAAATAGGGCAGTGCCAAGGCGGCAGTCAAAGAGAGGTGCCTGGTATACTGATTACCTGCTGGTGCCAGTGATATTCCACAAGGGGTGCTGGTGTCAGTGCCAACCTTGCCAGGCCATGTAAAGGGATGATAGGGCATCCAAAAGCCCTTCTTTGGATGCTTCTATCAGACTTCTCTATTTCCACATGTTCCTCACTGAGCTGATCAGTCGTAACATTATGACCACCTGCCCAATATAGTTGCAGTCATCTTTTGGGGCCTCCATGGATCGCAGAAAACAAAGAAAAAAAAGCATGCACTCCAAGTAAATATGGTGAAAAAGAGAAAAATGTATTAAATATAACATACACGTAGACACTTAAGACAGAGGACCCGGTGAGAGCGATCCGCCTGACGCGTTTTGCGTAATAACACGCTTATTCATAGGCTCGGACTTGTTTGTCCAGCACATCACACAGATGCTCGATTGGATTGAGATCTGAGTAATTTGGAGGCCAAGTCAACACCTTGAACTTTTTGTTGTGTTCCTCAAACCATTTTGAATCCTTTTTCTTTGTGGAAGGGCACATTACCCTGCTCAAAGACCAGATAAGAACCATTTGGTCTATCTAGTGTTCCCAATTTTCTAAATACTTTTATTAGTCCCTGGTTCCCTATCTTATAGCTAGGATAGCCTTGTTCCTATCCCACGCATGCTTAAAATCCTTGACTGTGTTTACCTCTACCACTTCCGCTGGAAGGCTATTCCATGCATCCTCTACCCACATAGTAAAGTGATACTTCCTGATATTACTTTTAAATCGTAAAAGACTATGCCCTCTATGCCCTCTAGTTTTGGTAGTTTTTCTTCTTTTACACATACTCTCTTCCTTTACTGTGTTGATTCCCTTTATGTATGTAAATGTTTCTATCATATCCCTCCTGTTACATCTTTCCTCCAAGCTATACATGTTACTGAGGAAGTCTTACGAAACACGTCCTGTGAGGTGTATAGTGGTATAAATAAATATCGTTTTATATGTACGCTTGTTCATTACCTGGCCAAGTGAACAAACCCAGTCGGAATTTGTATGGATCTTTTATATCTTTTACATGCAATTTGTATACATTTATTTGTCTATGTGAGATTATTTCTATATATATCTTGTACATATTGTCCATGTGACAGCTATTCTACTGATGCTTTAGTCACACTGCATGATCCCCTGTTTTTCTGTGTACAATCACTTTGAGATTTCTTGTTGTGACATCTAATAAATTAATATTTTATATATTATGTACATCTGTTTCTGTAGTTTTATTTGGCGCCGTGTCTTTTTTAAATTACATCTGTCTCCTAATACACATGTAACATTTAATATTAAATTAATCTCAAATGTAGTTTCATTATTTCATTTTCAATTGGTAACTTGTAGATTAAGCAATGAATTGATTAACTGAGTTAGAAAAAATATAATTTGTATAGACCAATTAATTATGTTTTGATACACCTCCCCCTAACTCATTGTTCCTCGTGTTCTTCTTGCATGAATTGAATAACTGTACAAAACAAACTACCATAAATACCTGAAAACATGTTTTCGGGAGGGAAGGGATCTAACCTGACTGATGGGTAATTGACCTACCTAAGTAGAGACAATGGAACATTATTTTTAGCAGGTGTATCTCATACCGATCCTTGTGACACATTTGTGTAATCAGAAGTGACTCAATTGATCATTCTGTAAATTGTGAATTATGTTCTTCAGTAAGACACCTTACAAAGCGAGACGTGAAGAAACAATTCTGCAGTGCATGCGATGCTGTTTCTGACATCACCTGTGGCTTGATATGCAAACTGTTTTTCAATGGGAAATATGTGATGGCACTGGGAAGGTGTTTGGGCACAAAGGTGGCACCTGGGAAGCTATTTATGGACAAAGATGGCACTGGGAAGTTGTTTGTGCACGGCACAAAGGTGGCACCTGGGAAGCTATTTATGGACAAAGATGGCACTGGGAAGATGTTTGGGCACAAAGGTGGCACCTGGGAAGCTATTTATGGACAAAGATGGCACTGGGAAGTTGTTTGTGCACAAAGATGACACTGGAATGAACCTTTATTTGTTGGATGTTTTTGACATGTTTTGAGAACCCTTCTGTCCAATGACTATTGAGGGAGTTTCTCCTCATGCTTTTATGGGCTGTCATTATACTGTGGAATTTGTCTAGGATTAAGTCTCATAGCGAAACTCGTGATTTTAAGAATTTACAATTAATGGAAGAATTTTTTTTCAGTGGACTAGCTTTCTAAGTGGACTAGTCTAAATACAAGTAAATGTTCACCAGGCACCCGTTATCTGTTAGCTTGGAGCTCAATGCATCATATAACGTCCCCTTTAGGCTCTCTCTTTTTTGTCCCTAGACCCAAAGAAACAAAGTTGGCAAGTATAGTCATAGATAGATAGATAAGATAGATAGATCGATAGATAGATAGATAGATAGATAGATAGATAGATAGATAGATAGATAGATAGATAGATATATAGATAGATAATTCTGCAGTCGACAGAGAGAGAAATTAAGAAAGTGAGTTAGATAGATAGATAGATAGATAGATAGATAGATAGATAGATAGATATATCCATATGCAAATAAATTATAGCTATATCTACATATCCATATATCTATAAATATACAGAGATAAACAAAAACCAAAAAAGATGTATTCCAATAATAAAAAAAAAAAATACTTGGGTGCCTTAAAAATGCAAAAATAAAATATATGTATCTATGGTTGTTTTTGAGAAAATATTGTGTTTTTAAGACCCAACCTGTCAGTGTTTCCGTATTGTTGGCAGAGTTTCATGATAACAGAAAGGTTAACATCAAAGCTTGTATATTTAGTTGAAAAGAACTGTGTAAAAAGTATTCTCCACACGGACTCCGGTTTATTATATGTGTACACCTTCCAGTATCTGAAAGAATATTTAGCACATCTGGCAGCATTGTTAGTGACAGTTGTATGAGTCCACTGCCAATAAATGTTTCGAAGCTGGTACTCATTAGGTGGACTGACAGCATCCTTGATGAATATCATTCAACTGAAAAGAAACATTTTCCAGTGGGGATGAGTTGATATTAGGTCACAACAATGCTGACAGAGATGATCAAGATGAAGGAAAAGGAGCCATCGTCCTTAAAATGTAACTTTAAACGCCTGCTGCTGATTGGCATCAATAATTAATCACAACATTCAGCACATACAGGACTAGGAACAAAAAATAAAATCAGCCACCGAGCCCAATGTTTCAACATAATAGAGAAAGGCCCTGTAATAAGATAAACGGTAACTAGTAAATATGAAAAGAGATCAAACCTCTCTTTCATTCCATATTACTGATGCATGAAAAGGTTCCGTCAGGTAAAAAACAGATTCTCGAAATATAAAGAGATACAAAAAGTTAAAATAGAGTGGCAAGAAGGCAGTAAACCAATATATGGGGTAGGGTACCTCCATGCCACACTTAAGGTTTGTCAGAGGTGACACGGAGTCGATAAGCTGCCTTTCTTGTCACTTTCTTGATGCTGGTTTTCTACTTGTGAATACGTGTTTTACTGTTTGCAGTCACAATATTCTGGATTTGATCCCAATTTTCTGTTTGTGGAAAGACTCTAACATTGAGCTGATGCCTTTGTCTAATGGAACGTGTGCCTCTTTTTAGGGGTATGGGGACAGGAGAACCTTATTCACAATCTCAACACAGCTGAGTAATGACTACTTCTTATAAACTCTGCTGTTTCATGGGCAGCTTTTCAAGCAACTTTTCATCTCTACCAGGACTTTTCATGCAAATGTAACTAATGCTAAACATCAAAATGTATTAGACTAGGATTCATTTGATGCTGAGTCAATAGTAAAGCTAGAAGTTTGAGAGATTATCCCACAATGGCCTCTACTCCACTGAACTCTTATCATCAAAACAGCATGTTTTGTTGAATCCCCTTTTCCTTCAAAATGAAATATTTCAGCGAGCCCCTTGTAAGACTGTCATTCAGTTCATAAAATTATGAATATTGGGTCTTCAAAAGAATGAAATTACTCACTCCTCTTAAGAATCTTTGGAACACGATGCATTTCTGATTTAAAACATACTCAGTAAGTTGAAATTTGAATGATCTCTGAATATTTAAGTCACATTAGTAATGAATGAGTATTTTAATGAAGAATAAACTACAACTTAATCCATCACTGGAAAGCCACCTGAAGAAGCCCTGGGTGGGGCGAAAAGCGCTGTGACATCATTACTTGTTGTAATTTGCGAGATTGAGCCGCCACTGTGATACGCAGGACTTTTTGACTTTTAAACCCTTTTAGCGCTGAAGTGACACTCATGATAGCGGTCACCATGATTTTATGTAAGAGATTTTAACCCCTTTTTTTGTATGTGGATTAAAAACTTACTAAAAACTTACACTAAGCAGGGATTTCTCTTGTATGTTTTCATGTAAGCATCATTGCCATTTAAAGAGACACCACAGAAATATATGGGAGAAGGATCCGAAGGTCTCAGAGTGCCCTGGAGATCATTTAAACTCTAAAAGGGAGTAATCATTTCTGCTCCATAAGAAGTGAGTGTGTTACCTTGTTTGGGGCGACCGTAGCACTATTTCATCGCATACAGAGAGCACTGTTGCTGTGTTCTATTTCTTTCCATATACCATCGGAATTCACGGTGTGGAAATTGGAGTGCTACCTTATGGTCTTCTTTAAAAATACAAGTATATATGAGTGTGTTTTTATCCTGTTGCTGTGAAATCTTACCACTCCATCTTTTCGTAATACTTTAATCCATCACTGTGGTGACTTCTGTTTGCCATTTGACCGATTGTTTTTACTTTTATCTGAAATGAAGTAATGCATTTTTTTTTTAGAAAACTTTGCACTAACGTTCTTGTGTCTTTGAGTGCCGATACCACCTGCTACATTTTTATCAATTTTTGGGACTTGAGGAGTCTCCGTTATAGTTGTCAGAGCACCTCGATAAAGAAACCATGAAGCATGGTATTGTGTCTGAGACTTAAGCCTGTTATTTAATTATGTGTTCATATATCTAAGGTAACATTCGTGGAGATCCATCATCAAATGTGTTGACCAAATTATGTGATAACCCTTTAAGCTGATTTTTCAAAGGGGTGAGTTTAAAAAGGTCCCACCAAATATGGAATATGTTACCCCTTTCGGCTGAGCATCTCCAACATATCTCTGAATTAGTACGTGATATTTTATTTAATCTTGAGGGAACAAAATATCAATGGCAGGGGATTTTATACTGTAGCTCTATCAAGGTTATACTATGCATATTCTGCCGAATGAGAAGGATTTCCTAAATCCACTTCTCATGAGTAAATGACCTGCCTATAAAATGTTTCCCATTTCAACACAGATGTTGACTTGTCTAGTCTGTCCAAATCCATTAATAGACTAAGTGTCCTAAATATTTGTTCTTTTCTGTAATTTTGCAAAGAAGAACATTTTTTATTCTATTATGCTTATTGCTTTTGTCCACTTTAGCGTTAACCACATATCTCCCCCGCATATTAGAGTATTACATGTCAAACTTTCTAACTTAGATAGTACTCTAGTATAAAAATGTATAGGGATTTGGCTGGGAGCATAGAGGTTCACAGATGTATATAGAATATCATTTAGTTTTATTATTATAATTTGAGATCTTCCATTGGGATCAAAAACGACCTCCATTATAAAATTACTTGAAATAAAAGAATGCAATGCCTCTTTTTAAGGTAAGCACAATATACAGTAGAAGACTTGCTAAACTTCCAAGTTTTTAGAGGGTTGTCCTTCTCAATGTATTTCTAGAACTAGCATAATGTCTTTTCTGTTGTCCTTCAGAAATTTATAGAGCTATCCTCTTTTTGTAGGTGTATTTAGACCGTTAGCTACTTTAAGATAAATAAAGATAAGACAGACCCCCTCTGTTGTAATGCGGACCCTGTGCAGCTGCACAATATAATACATTTTTAAACAACATAATTATAATTCCAAAATATATACAGTCAATATTCTTTCTACAAAACCATTCATTGTGAGGTCATAGATGATGCGCTTTAAGGGACTTTGAAAGTATTATCTCTAATGTTTTGAATAATGCCTTTCAGGAAATAAGGTGTTTGTCGGTTTTTATTTTTAGATGTTGTGCTGCTTCCAAAAATCAAACACAAACGCCCGCCTTGCTGCTAATTATAGATATCCTTTTTTCTACATGTATTTTTAAACAGTCTTCACACTTTCTCACTCCTACATGTATGATCTGAATGTTTCTTCACGTTAAATTGTGGTCAAAACTCCAAATGCAGGCAGGGAGAGGCAGGGGCACCTCTTTAAGGGAGAAATGCGTCAAGCGTGGTATAAACTCCTGCCTCTCCCTACCTGCATTTGGCGGTTTTTGTCCAAGGACTTGAATTAACATAGAATTTTTACTTCACCTGGACGATTCATCGCACTTTATTTCGGAAGTCTGAGCTGGCGTTTTTCTTTTGCTATGCTACAGCGCCCAAGGAGTGCGAATACTTTGGGGATCACGCAAATAAAAAATTTGAGCTTTTACTTATACTCCACGGGAAAGAAGGCTCCACGGTTTCTTGGAAAAAATTTATCCTTTATTGTTACATAAGTATCAGTAAAATATGCAGGCGGTACAGAAAAATAAATTGAGTATTACACTTTATCACACTTGCCAATATTTTATTAATATCTACGGAACAAAAAAAATGATATGTTTTTCACAAGTCTTTGCCCAAGATTCTAAACAACATGGCAGCCTCCTGATAAAGATAGAGAGAGCAAAGAAGACTCAATAAGATACTTTATTCATATTTTTACATTAAAGGATTCCTATATATAAACTATCTTTCTGTTAAACAGTACATTATAGTACGTCACCAACTGCTATTATGTATTTCACGTCACATAGAAAAAATTTAAAATTTGTTACTTTAATAATAAATTGTCCCTACACTCTACTCAAACCTCATGTCATGGGTTTCTATGGAATGGGGAGCGGTGTATGATATCCCCAACCTAAAACTCCTGCTGTCTATTGTCACGTTTCAAGTAAGTACAGTGGTAACACCTCCTAATATCCCTTGCTATGAAGTATCTTTTGCCCAACTCCTCAAATATATAGCTACAGTTCTTTCAGCAAAGTAAAATGTATTCATTCTTTTCCTGCAATTTCTGTCTTCAATTTTCAGATTGTGATTGCCATTTTCTTCTCTGTAAAACGCGTTGTACTCTTACTGTGTAGACTCTCTTTATGTATAGCATTTTCTAATTAGTGATGAGAAGTTTTCTGTTGGTATGGGTTTGAACATCAAAGATGATGCATCTCAGCTTGCACGACTGACATGCAAATTGGTAACATCAATGATCAGATATTGTTAATAGGTGGCTATCTGCAGGCTACACTTTAATATCATGGTAAATCATATATTTACACCTGCAAAATAGAAATATCAGCTCTGGAAGCGTACTCCAGCTTCCAAACAGAGCACAATAAAATCAAGAGAGGATTACTATACCAGATGTTATATCAGAAATGCTGCTGATACCCCCTCTTGATGTTCCGAACATTGGATTTGCTGATTTTTTTGACTGTGCAAATTGTACTATTCTTAGGCAGACACATTAAATGATGTGATAATTTAGATATTGCTGCACAGTAGTATAGTAGGTTCTGCTGTCATCAGATATAATAGTTTAATACTTCAAAAACAGATAAATCCACAGGTTTCAACAAAACTTTATAATACGCTGGATTTATAAAGTGAGATCATTTGAAGAATTCACTGTATTTATCTCCAGTCTGTTAGGGGGCGGGGGGGGGGGGGGGGGTTTGCTTATTTGGTCTTGTTTTTTTGTTAGAGTAGCTAAAACGGTAATACAGGGGAATCCAAATGTTTTCTGAAGTCGATTAGCATTAGCAAAAATGTATATAGATATTAGTATAATTAATTAGCTTTGTGTACAGTAATGGCTATGGAGAGCTTCTTTTACCTTAGACATGTGTTGGTGATTTAGCAATAATACAAACTATTCAAACAAAATGACACATTTTTAGGGCAATGAAAAAATATGGATATTTAAGTCAACTGGACCACTGCGGGATCAACGGCAGGCTGTACATTGGAAGCCCCTGCTATAATAGCTAAATCCGAGATAGCCCAATGGGGTATACATCAGCTAACCTGCTCACAGTTAAATATTGACTGTGGACAATGGAAGTGTCATAATGCCAATCACATAAGTCACTAGTAAAAAATACTATTGTGAAATTCTATCTATTCTTAGAAATAGCAGCAATATTAACGTGTATTACACATTTCTAAAAGTCAAACAAAAGCCAAAATCTAAAGTTAAAGGGACTGTCACCTATATATTGTTAATATTGCTAATGTAGAGAAACAAAATAGTCCCACTGAAAGTAGTTCATTTACATCAGGGTGGGGAACCTCCAGCTGCCGATGAACTCCCATAATACTCTCCCAGCTAAGAGGCTGAGGAGCTTGGGAAACGACCGCTGATGTTGTTTTAGTCCAACAACATCACTAGGGCCACAGATTCTCCACCGCTGATTTTCATAGACACATTTAATATACATTGTTATTTTATTTTATGCATTTGCTGCAATTCTGTTAACACAATACATAGATCATGTTTGATAATGTTTAATGATATGTTATGTGTACAAATAATGTTGAAGCACCAGGGTGTCTAAGTCATCATTATGTGTATGGGTAAAAGGTATGTTGTCACTAGGAGCAGCCATCTTGCTTTTCTAGCAGTCCACATCTGAATTTTAAGTGCAGTTGACAATTTAATATCAATCTTTACAAAAAAGAGAAAAAAAATGGATATTTAACTAAAAAAGTCAGTACTACTGAGGCAATACACTTGCGCCGGAAACCACTAAAAGAATTCTATGATAAGTACTAATAAATCTAAACTTCCATTACTGGCAGACTGGACTGGCCTTGTTTCATTTGTCACTCTATGTGTGGCTCTGTTTCTATGTAAACATACCTATTCAGTAGAAATAGTTGACTAAAACAGGAACCAATAACATATCCTGCCATACGAAATTCAATTTACCATCAGAATCGTGCTGTACTTTGAGCTTTTACTCTAATTTGTGTTTGTAAAACTCCACCTTGTGTCCTATTCTGTAAATACTTATTATTACACCATTATTCACTCTCATACCCTTAAAGCGATAAATTATCTCATACTAATTTACTTTAAAAAAAATATCATCTATGGTTTAATTAGCAAGAAAAATAAACAGGCAGCTTTCACTGATAAGCTGGATAGAACATTTTAATGTTGGAAAAAGAATTCAAAGAATAAAAAAGATATTAAATCATTATATGGATCAATTTTGTATTACACTAATTTTTTTTTGGGGGGGGGGGGGGGTTTGCATTTGCCTGGCTGTCAAATACTTGTGCGCTGTACTTTCCTGTATTGGTATTTTTTGAAAAGAGAGAATTTGTATTCCCTTGAAGGGAAGGGACTGTACCTGTTAGACAAACTAGAAATTGTATGATTCCCATTCGAGAGACGTTTACATCACACACACAAACACACACAAAAAAAAAATCAGAAAAGTTCATCATGGACTTTCCTAATATAAAGATTCAGGAGATGTGTCTCTGTTTCTTGCAGTATCATTAGCTCATTGAAAGCCCCCACCTACATATTCTTGGTCAGATCTCTTAAAATAAACCAAATCTTTTAAAATCATGTTATGTACCTTGCACAGCTGAAATGTATCTAATATTTTACTGGAAATCTAGTCTGTGCGTTTTTGTTTTTTTCACTATCATCCTGTAAAATAGCCCAGCTAAACAAATTTCGGACATTTTATTTTAGTCACAGGAGATTCTGCTGATTTATTTAAAAAAAAAATTAATGGGTTAGCACCTTTTGAACGGATGTGTTTTATTTCTGCCAAATCAAGTAATGATTGTTATTGTTAACTTATTTTTCAACAACAGAAATGCCAAGATGTTTGTCTCCATTTTAAAATGGATGACAAAAAACCTACTTTGCAAATTCAGCTTTTGGGAGGGGGGGGGGGGGGGGCTGAGCTGGTTGGCAATAGAGGGAAACATGAACTAAATGATCTGACCTGTTGGACCCGCTAAGTAACACCAAAAATCCAGGTCTGGGAAATTATGGGTCACCAGAGCCGCTCTGATAAGGACCTTAAGGGGAAAGATACAATGGAATATGCCTGAACATGCCCACCTGCATTAGAGACCACAAGCCTCCACCCACCATATTAAACACATCTGCTCAAATAGCAACTGGACAGAAGTCGTCAATCTGTGGTGGTGAAAGAGGTGGTGGGAGAACCTATTTCACTGCTGTGAGCAGATCTTGCCAAAATTTTACATGGTCTCAAACAAATGAACCAGCGTGTCCTCATGCTTGAGGAGGGGGCACCCCTGCTTCATGACAAGATAGACCCCCCTGAACAAACATATACAAAGCCAAGGTTTTACTCTCTGAAACAGCAGGTGGGAGCATTAGATAACTGGGGACCGAGGTGGTCTCACAAGTCATTCAAGGCCTTTTTGACACGATACTGGGCAAAAACCCAGACACCATTAAAATTAAGAGAGCAGTGACAGCATTAAGCCAGTCTGGGGCTGCCAGACTCACCTCCCGGAGATGTACCATGCATGCGCCACAATTTTGTGGATAAAGAAGCACTAATGAAAGGAACATGACTGCTATATAAGTGAGAGGTGCAGACGGATCTTTATTTGCTGACTTATCCCACACAATACTGCAGGTACGCAGAGCACTGAAACCATTGACAACAGCACTGAGAGATGCAGATATACCATACTCTTTGAGCACCCCCTTTGCTCTGCAAGCGTGAAGGGACAGGAGAAACCACACTCTGAGAGACCCAATGGAATTGTCCACGTTTTTGAGTGGCCTCTGACAACCCAACCTCAAAATCCAAGACTGTTTACCATCTGAGACTTTCCCAGCACCACTGAGATGCCAAAATCCCACCCTAAACACTATCCCAGCAGATCCAGATGAACGGGGGATACAAGGACTGGGTACTCTATTGTTATGCACAGTTAAACTTGTTTTATCTATACAGTTTGCCATGTTGATCTAGATGGGTTCTATACATTTTTATAGTGCTGGGATCAGTCATGAACTGCCAAGGTAAGGGAAAAGGGTGGGCTACACTGTGAAAGGGGTGGATGGCCATACTACATAGTGGTGGGTTCGTTGCAGTGGCATCCCGAGGGGGGTGCGGAGGTTGCGGACTCCTCCAGCGGAGGTGCGGACACCTCCAGCGGGGGTGACACCTATGCTGCCGGCATCCCCCCGCACCGCATCGCGCTGCTTAACTTTTTTTTTATTTTTTCTGTAGGATACGGCCGCCATAAGAAAAAAATCACTGCGACCGGACGTGACATAACGTCACATCCGGTGACTGTGTTTCCCTCCTCCGTGCAGGAGGGAACACTGCACGGAGACGTTCGGGACTGCACGGGACACGGAGCAGCAACAGGCGCTAAGTGATGGGGAAGGGGGGAGGAGGGAAGAATCTCACTGGCACAGTTTTACTGGGCTCTGAATGGCACAATATTCCTGGGCTCTGACTGGTACAATATTCCTGGACTCTGACTGGCACAATATTCCTGGTATCTGACTGGCACAATATTACTGGGCTCTGAATGGCACAATATTCCTGGTATCTGACTGGCACAAATTACTGGTATCTGACTGGCACAATATTACTGGGTTCTGAATGGCACAATATTACTGGGCTCTGAATGTCACAATATTACTGGCATCTGAATGGCACAATATTACTGGGCTCTGAATGGCAGAATATTCCAGGTATCTGATTGGCACAATATTACTGGGCTCTGAATGGCACAAGATTCCTGGTATCTGACTGGCACAATATTACAGGGCTCTGAATGGCACAATATTACTGGCATCTGAATAGCACAATATTACTGGCATCTTAATGGCACACTATTACTGGCATCTTAATGGCACACTATTACTGGCATCTGAATGGCACAATATTACTGGCATCTGAATGGCACAATATTAATGGGCTCTGAATGGCAGAATATTCCTGGTATCTGACTGGCACAATATTACTGGGCTCTGAATGGCACAATATTCCTGGTATCTGACTAGCACAATATTACTGGGCTCTGAATGGCACAATATTACAGGGCTCTGAATGGCACAATATTACTGGCATCTGAATGGCACAATATTACTGGCATCTTAATGGCACAATATTACTGTCATCTTAATGGCACACTATTACTGGCATCTGAATGGCACAATATTACTGGCATCTGAATGGCACAATATTACTGGGCTCTGAATGGCACAATATTCCTGGTATCTGACTGGCACAATATTTCTGGGCTCTGAATGGCACAATATTCCTGGTAGCTGACTGGCACAATATTACTGGGCTCTGAATGGCACAATATTACAGGGCTCTGAATGGCACAATATTACTGGCATCTGAATGGCACAATATTACTGGCATCGTAATGGCACACTATTACTGGCATGTTAATGGCACACTATTACTGGCATCTTAATGGCACAATATTACTGGTATTTGAATGGCAAAATATTCCTGGTATCTGAATGGCACAATATTCCTGGCATCTGAATGAAACAATATTACTGGCATCCGCATGGCACAATATTCCGGGTATCTGAATGGCACAATGTTACTGGTATTGGAATCGCACAATATTACTGGCATATGAATGGCACAATAATACTGGCATATGAATGGCACAATAATACTGGCATATGAATGGCACAATGGTATTGGCATCGAGAGAGAGAGAGAGAGAGAGAGAGAGAGAGAGAGAGAGAGAGAGAGGCGGTCCCATGTGTGCATAATTATGGGGCGCTTGTGTGTGGCATAATTAAGGGACTTTTGTGCGGCATAATTATGGGGCACCTGTGTGTGTGGCATAATTAGGGGGAACCTGTGTGTGTGGCATAATTATGGGGCACCTGTGTGTGTGGCATAATTAATTGGGCAGAGGTGAGGCATAAATAGTGGGGCTCTGGTGTGGCATAATTTATGGGGCTCTGGTGTGGCATAATTTATGGGGCTCTGGTGTGGCATAATGTATGGGGCTCCTGTGTGTGGCATAGTTATGGGGCTCCTGTGTGTGGCATTGTTATGGGGCTCCTGTGTGTGGCATAGTTAATTGGCCATCTAACTGGCATTACTAAGGAATCTGTTTGGCATTGTATTGGAGGAAATCCAGGGGGGGTGACACCCTGAGTTTCCGCACCAGATGACACCAATCCTAGTGACGCCCCTGTTACATTGTCTATTGTATAGTCATAGAGCGGAGGGGCTCTCAATCTTGCAGGCAGTCACTCTGGCTGCCTGCAAATACTAAGAAGAGAAATATGGTCCTGACTATCAGACACCTTCGCTTTTGCCAGTGACACAAACTATATAGACAAAAGAGAAGGTGTCTGAGGTAATGCAGGGCAGAGGACATGGGGCAGATGTAGGGGGAGGGCAGGGCAGCTTGGGGAATACAAACCTGCCAGCACTGCTCCAATATCAAAATGGATCCTACCAGATTTGAAGTTGGACCTCTGCCCTGCCCCCCTCCCCCAAAGTGAGATACTACTGTTGTAAAGTCACTGGTTGGTGGCACCCAAAAAACACTATATTTCACAAAATGGAGGCGCCCAGTCACACTTGTTTAGTAACATATTATATTAATTAAATTCACATAACACAAACTAAACACCTATATGAAATCAACAATGCAAAATGAAAATAAAACCTCCTCCTTTATTTTAATTATTAAGTTGTCCCCCCCCCTTTTTTTCATTTTTTTTCTTCTTTTATTAGTTTTTCTTCTCAGTTCTCTCCAGCTTTATATAATATTCTCCCTCTCCTCCATCTTCGTAAACATTATTGCTTTCACAATTTATCAAACTAAACCTACTAATGTCTATTTACTAACTAGTGAATTGTGTGATGCTCTTGGTAATGTTCTACTGGGAGAGCTTGGCTCCTACCACTCCTGTGGATGTTAATTTGACATGTATCACCTCCCTACGCATTGCAAGCCATGTATACCCTTTCATGGAAACGGTATTGACTGATGGCATTGGCCTCTTTAAGCGGGATAATGCTCCCTGCCACAAAGCAAAAATGGTTCAGGAATGATTTAAGGAACATAACAACGAGTTCAAGGTGTTGACTTAGCCTCCAAATTCCCCAGATCTCAATCCAATCGAGTATCTGTGGGATGTGCTGGACAAACAAGTACAATCCATGGAGGCCCCACCTCGCAACTTACAGGACTTAAAGGATCTGCAGGTAACTTCTTGGAGCCAGATACCACAGCACACCTTCAGAGGACTAGTGGAGTCCATGCCTCGATGGGTCAGGGCTATTTTGGCATCAAAAGATGACCTACAAAATATTAGGCAGGTGGTCATAATGTTATGGCTGATTGGTGTATATTTGAGGATGACTTAGCGTTTCCTCCTGCGTAAAATAGTTAATAAAACTCCGGTCCACTGTCTGGGTTCACGCTAATTATTATATTGCAGTCTTTAGCGCTTACTCTGACACATGCAATTCCTTTTTCTATCTTCATGAATTATTAACTGTGTCCAGGAAAATCAATATATGTCTGCTAGTGCTGAAATCATGCATGTGGCTATGTATCAGCAATACCAGAATGCCAATAATACACTATTCCCTCTGGCAGAGAAAAGATTAGGCCGCTCATGTTCTAAGAAGAGCTTATTACCAACACGAAGCTCGTCAATAATGTATTATCCCACTTTAAATGCGCACGTCAAAGATAACTTTTTAAACATAATATATGAGACTTTAGCTGGAGACAGAAGCACAGGATAAGATGGAGTTTACCAGTATTTTGTGTAAGAAAGGAAAATGTATTTGTGTCTAGACATTATTTTATCCACCTCAAACACAGAAACATGGAAGGGGTGACTTCTTCATTAAACTTTGAAATTGTTCCAGTAAATACTGTATTTTTTAAATTGCTTTCTATATAATAAATGATTATTTTTCCTATTATACCATTATATCACTTCTACCATATTTATATCCCTTATTCTTTTACTCTGTATCTGTCAAATACTCAATAATATTATAAAAAAGAAACAACGTAACATGTTAATGTAGGTTGAAAAACTGACTTAATTGGACAGCTATTCCCTTTAACACAAGTTAGCTAACCTCTAACCCCCAATGTCTAATACGACAAAGCGCAATTTTACCTTTTTGTTCCTGAAACTCTCAAGCTTCACAATGTGGTAGAACGCGTTGTCGCAGATCTTCAGTCATCATATATTCAACCAAAGAGGCAGTAGGGTACACTTTGATGCAAGTTTCGCCTCTCAGCATGACTTAATCTGCTGCTGGACCATCAGAGTCTGTAACAGGGGATTATTGTGAGCTTGTATATGAAGTAGATGAAGTAGATGATCTGATCCAAGTGCTGCCACCAATGGAATCTCCGGAAAGTCGTGTGAAACAAATGTAACCTTGCATTATCTGTAGCATTAGACATGGATTAGTCAAGGGTGGCAGATTAGATTTAAACTTGTGAAAGAGGGTTGGCGTGTGCAAAAATAGAACACAAAAACACACTTTACAAGACAGGTTCACATTAATGTGTGCACCTATGTATAAAGAAAACTCCAGACAAATTTCATGAGTCTTCACTGCATCCCGTCGGTTATTTACATTTTTGGTTGTGCCGGCACCACTGTCTGGTGGAGGTCCTTCTCCCCCACTGCAAAGTGCCAGGATTTATTAAAAGGCGCAATCAGCTTTATACACAACAATCAATGATTGCACATTTTGTTTTACCTTTTCCGACACTGTGCATTGTGGGAGTTATAATGCATGAGCCTCTTTGTGTTTTAAAGAGTGAATAAACGCAAAAAAAATCTTTTAATGAGGAAGAAGGCAATGTCTGGGTAATTGGGAGTGTAATTTGAATGGTGCACTAAATGTGCAACATTCAAAAGTAAATTCAAAAGTCAAATAGCTTTATTGATAAAACAAGTGTAAACGCAAACAACATCAATACAGCGGGGATGGTAAGTAGGTCTTGTTTTGTCTCCTTCCCTGTCAGAGTTCCCATTTTTAGAACACAGGTATGCTCAGTTTCAAGGTTTGATGATCTTTAACTTTGGACATGCAGTTGTTGTAACTCTTTTCTAAAGAGGGGAGGAGATGTGCCAGAAGCTCTCTAAAACATAACTTATTAAGCATAACGATGATGTACAGCTCCCTTCAGTAACTTCAGCAGGTTTACTGTGGGTTGTAAGTACAGGGCGTCCTGGTTCTCCCTCTTAAGCCATAGGCCTGTTGTTGTTCAAGGACTATAAATACAAAGAGGGGGTAATTCTATCCAAAGGCTCCATCCTGATTACTGTGGCATCTTCACTTGTTTATTTAAGGAATTGATGACCTACAGATCTCCAATAGCTACATGTTATAAAAAAAAAAAAAACCACCTGAGATATATTATTATGAAACTTCAACAGTGGAGGACATACTAAGTGTCAGTGCTAGTAGTTTTTTTATTATTATTTTATTATGAAAATGCAAAATTACACATAAATATACACAGTCTCACATAAGTACACGTAAATAGCTACTGAGTTCATTTTCTTGTTTTACTTTTATCTTACTTTTTGTTTACTATTTGCTATTTGGGAGGACATTCAATCGGGTCGTTCAATGATCTACTTTTATATCGTATTTTTCTTCGAATTTTCTAATGGAAAATACTATTAGAAATGGGGACCTAATATTGTGTATGAGAAAATTGTTACCCCCATTTTTATACCTCCCAACTTCTGTCACTGGCGAATCAGGATACTCAGGGGGTACGGAACTAGGGCGGTCCAGTGTCAGTGTGAATGCATGGTAGTGCTGTCACTCAAATTGGCACTGCTACAGTATGCATTCTCCTGTGCACTGGACGCTGCAGATTCAAACCAAGACCACAGGATTGTGGTCCTGAATACTGCTGTCCTGCCGAGGTCTACTACAGTGCAGTAATAAGGACTGTCCCATATTGGGAGACATGCATTTCTGAGAGGACCTGCATCTGAAAAAGAATAATCAGTTTTTAACTGTGTTTGGAGTTGGGCACGTCAGTGAGTTGTTTAGATATATATTTGCAGGATATTATTGAAGTTTCCATACCACTGATGCCCTGATTTGACTGTCCTTGGCGCTGACACTCTGGTGAGTGATTGGCACTGACTAGATTATCAGCCGGGAGGGGGGGGGGGGGAATACTCTAGTTTTGTTTTCTGCGGACTCCAACATAGCTGTCACCATCTGGAGGCACAGACTGCAATGAGAAGCATGCTATGTTATATCCAACATCTCCCCTGGGGAAATAAGTGAGTAATAACTGCACTCATGAAAATGCACTCTGCCATGACACACTGTGTAATTAGCGCAGAGGCTGAAGTGGCGAATTGTTTTCATTAACCCTTCGAGCCGTTGGGGGCGAGGGCACCGCGTCACTCAGCAAGTCTGTCCGGAAAGGGTTACAGTTGTTGTCTCGGCGTTCTCACAAGGAGAAGGAGTTTGAAACAAAAATTAAGTTGTTGCCGCTAATGCTGACATTGTCATCTTCACAGTGGTGTCCTGGAGCATTTCTTCAGTCACTTCACACATTCTGCTGTTTGCTAGCTCTAAATGCAGTAAATCATAATTAGAAGCAGCTTCTCCGTGTTAAGGATCACCAGCTGTTATGCTATCAGCAGGAATATTAGGATGTTAACTGGGCCCAATGTTATAACAAAACGTCTTGTGTGGTTCACCACCTGTACTTTGCTGAATTAGAGGAAGTCACATCACTGAGCACAAGGAAGCTGGCCCATAGGGGTAGGGACAGAAACCTCTGCCCAGGGGAAAGGTTGGCAAGGGAGCAAAGGCACAACTACCACCCAGGCTGCTCTCTAATCTGAATGGCCTGGGCTGCACTTTCATTTCATTTCTAAATGCCCCGGTGCACCTTTTGCCCTATTTTTTCTTATTTTGTCCTCAGTGTGCCACAGCCAGTTCTCTGATAACACGGACAGCCTGACTGTAAATTGTGTGTGGTGTTCGTGACATCAAATAAATAAAAGATAATTGTGTTTTTGAATGTGCCTGGGGCATCTCTTGTTTATGAAACTACCTTGTGGCTTGATATGCAAATTCACTTCTCGGTGGGAAATGTGTAATTTGCATATAATGCCACAGGTGATGTCATAAATAGGTCGCACCATAGACACATTTAAGACATGTTTATGCATTTCCTTGCAATCCTGCCGACACAATGTGACAGAGTAACTTCAATATTTGTTTTCCCTACATGTATACAGATGAATATAGGCGCTCTCGTGTACATGTGTCAGACACTTCCACGACGGTAGAACATTCTATGCCACCCTAAATTACAGGGCTGAAACATCGGTAGGGTGGTGCAGAGTGGCCATACTTTTACAGCACACTGCAGCCCCTCCCCCCACCGTGATGAGCTGTGCTTTGGATCCTGCCGCAGGTCTCTTTAAGCAGCCTCAGTCTGGCAGGGAAAATTGAACCAAAGCTCCAAAAGAGTGGCGTTTTTCTAAATCTCACAGTGCCCAAACCTCTGTGATGCCACTTGTGGTGCTGCAAGGTCTCATGAGCTTCCTGCCAGTTTCTGTTAAGAACAATAACATATGTAACCTCTCTGCTCCAGCTAAAATACACTTAATACGTTGGAAGCTGTATAACTTCTTAAAAGAACAGTTGGATGAAGCCAGACTGCGGCATCACAGGAGGCATAAAAAGGCTCTTAAAAATCTCAGGGACCCACAACAAGTATCCTGAAAGTAAACGAAAATAATTGCACTAAACCAACAGGGGGGGTAACAGCCGAGGCAGGGAACCAGTAACAAATGTCTAACATGTTTTGAGCAAAGTGTCCAAAAGATCGCACAATGACCCACAAGGACCCACAATGAGTATACTGAAAGCACATGTTAAATCCCACTGTTCCTATGTCCCAATCCCTTTGTGGTCAGGGACAGGAACACAAAAAACGCTGCTGTTGGTGCTTTCATCCTAAAGGACAAACGTTCCATGCAGCATTAAAGGGTTAAGCATCTCCTAAGTTGACCGAACAAAAGCCCAACAATCAGGACTGTCCCGCCTAACCTGTGTCCTTTGGAAACTAGGCCATAGCTATATTCTTAGCAGAAGAGTGGTGGAAATGGAAAAAACAGCTTATTGTCTTTTTTTTTTAACTTGCACAGCTGTGGCATGTGTACCAATGCGTGATTTATGGAATAAAAATCAATAAAGATTGAGCAAAAATAAAAATATAGCATAATGTTACCACTGAAAATGTGTAGATGGCAGAAATGCAAAAATGTCAAGCTGGAAGCTTTTGATCGTTGTCTGGCTGAAGATGTGGACAGACCTTGAGTAATTTCCAATATTGTTGTACACAGGCCCAGATATATATTTCCATATGTTGTTTGTATTTAGCATTTTCTGTTGGCAGAGTTTATTTCCATGCATCAAATGAATAAGATATTCTCCTTTCATGAGATTGTGGTTCTGTAGTCTGGCCTATGGTTTAGTTTTGGGAGAAACAAGACCAAACTTGTGCATCTTCAGTAAAACCACCACATTTGTGACATGGGAAGGTGATGTATAATAGGTGAAGATACGCTTGTTCACAATTGGAAAGGAATCCCAGGTTAAATATGTTTTATATTCCTTGAGTCAATATGCTTTGTGACATACTAACAAAATATAGAATTTGAAGTGAAGGTGCCCTAAAAAAATAATAAACACTCCTTCCAGGTACAAGGGCTGGCCAAATGAAATAAATGGATTCAGTTTGACCCCCATATTGATTTATATTTTAGACACTGGCTGCTCGCTGTCATTGAAACTTACATAGAAGTGATAGAGCCACGGTAAGAGTATGGGGAAAGTAGCTATTTATATCTAAATAGCTACTTTTTTCCTATTGCAACATTGTTATAGGTGTACTATAACATTTTGTTGCATGTACTCTTACCGTAGCTCTCACTCACTTCTATGTAAAATACTTTTTTAACTTCAATGGGGTTCGGGGTCAAGTTCAAGCCCGAACCCAGACTTTATTTCGAAGTTCCGCTGAACCCGAACATCCAGGTGTTCGCTCAACTCTAATCATGAGCTGAGCTGAATTTGAAGACACTTGAGTTTATTCACTAAACTGTGGTGAACTCACAACATTATAGCAATAGTGAGACCAAAATAGCCAAGTTGAAAAAGTAGGCATCGTGAATGATCTTCCCAGTGTGGCTACTTTTATTCATATATATTTGTGGTTCTTGAAGGTGCATTGATCAAATGCTGCAAAAATGCAAAAGCAAACCAAAGTATCAAACATATTGTAGGGTTTTTTGTACTATTTTATTCTTAAGTCACCAGAATGCCAAAGAAAAACCGTGAATGCATGTGAATTTAATATCTTGTTCATGGAGTTAATTTTCTCTTGATGTTTTCCTGGAAGGAGTTTTCTAATGGACAATAAGGCTCAGAGGGCCCATGACTGTGTAACAGGAAAACTTGTGTGTTTTAATTGAAAGTGAACCATTTAAATACATGTTCTGCAGATTTTTTTTTCACTTTTTGCTAAACAATATGTTAGCAGATATTTCTCATTGTTGCTACAGTGGGCCTTAAATTCTATTCTATTAGTATGTATTTATGCCAAATTAAATGTGAAGGAAATCTAAACTACATATGTGCATAAACTGAATAATATTGTAACTTCTGCATGGATTACAATTTCTCTTCTTCTGTTATTTGCTCTGTATCTCTCCAGGCTTGAGTAGGTGGAAGGTGAATTCCATGTTAGAGGGTAGTGGGACTTCCTAGCAACTACTCCTAGGAATCCAGGATAGGACTTCCCAATGAGTTAGGGAAGTGATGTGCACATATAGCAAGGAAGAGTGAAAACTGGGATTTGTCCAGAATTGAGGGAGGAAAGGAGAAGTTCTGTAGAGGCTAAACCGGCCGAGCAATTAGGTGGCTATGTTCTTCCAAACAAACTTGGGATTGTACTCAGGGGTGGATTCAGAGTGTGATCTCAGGAGGGGCACTGCACATGTCCATATGTCTTTTCCTCATGTCCATCTGTATTTTCCTCTCCCCCCCCCCCCCATCCATGTCCACCTGTCTCTCTCCTTTCACTTCCCATATCTGTCTCTCTCCTCTCCCTTCCCATTTCTGTCTCTCTCCTCTCCTCTTCCTTTCTGGCTGTCTCTCTCCTCTTCCTTCCCATGTCAGTCTCTCTCCTCTTCCTTCCCATGCCAGTTTCTCTCCTCTTCCTTCCCATGTCTGTCTCTATCCTATCCCTTCCCATGTCTATCTTCTATCACTTCCCATATCTGTCTGTCTCCTTTGCCATGTCTGCCTCTCTTCTATAACTTCACGTCAGTCTCTCTCCTATCCCTTGCCATGTCTGCCTCTCGTCCATTCCTTCCCATGTATGTCTCTCTCATATCCCTTCCCATGTTTGTCTCTCTCCTATCCCTTCCCATGTCAGTCTCTCCTCTTCTTTCCCACATCTGTCTCTCTACTCTCCTGTCACATGCATGTCTCTCCCCTCTACCCCTAAGGCTGTCCCTCTAACTATGAATGTCTCTCTTTTACCACCCATGTCTGTCTCTCTGCTCTTCACGCAAGTCTCTCTCTTCCTCCTCTCTCATGCTGTGTTCTCTCTTCTCCTTATCAGTGTTCTTTATTCTCCCCCGTCAGTGTTCTCTTCTCTCCTCTGTCAGCCAATTTGCCCATTAAAATGTCACTGTTAGTCTGCCCATTAATATGACACTATTAGTCTGACCATTCATATGTTACTATTAGTCTGACCATTAATATGTTACTATTAGTCTGCCCCTGTGAGGTTTGTAAGTAGGAGGTCAGTATGCAGGTGCTAGAAATATACACTGAAATCACTACCCACCTGAGTGCAGTTGGTTGGAGCGTTCTGCGGAATAAACTTGACCAGAGTGGAACAGTTCAGTTAGATGATAGCAATCCACAGAATATACGGTGTACGCCAGTGATGCGATAGTTATAATCCGTAGGATGATGCAGCATATAAATAAGAAGGTAGCAACAATCCAACGTCAGGGTCACAGAAGGCAGGCAAACGATAATACAATCCAGGTCAGGGGCACAGGCAGGCACAGGGAAATCCAGCAAACAATACGAAGGTCAAGGTTGGCAGAAGGCAGGTCATCAATAATACAATCCAGGTCAGGGGCACAGGCAATTTGCTCATTAATATGCCACTGTTAGTTTGCACTTTAATATGTCACTGTTAGAATGCCCATTAATATGCCACTTTTGGTCAGTCCATTAATATGCCAGTGTTATTTTGCCCATTAATGTCACAGCCAATTTGCCCATCAATATGCCACTGTTAGTTTGCTCATTAATATACCACAGCCAATTTGCTCATTAGTTAGTATGCCCATGAATATGCCACTTTTGGTCTGCCCATGAATATGCCACAGCCAATTTGACCATTAATATGCCAGTGTTACTTTGCCCATGAAAATTCCACAGCCAATTTTACCATTAATATGCCACTATCATCCTGCCCATTAATAAGCCAGAGTATACGAAGGAGAGCCCATGCAGCATAAACCAAAAAAAAAACTTAACTATACAACAAAGAGTTTTGGTAGGAGCTTAGATTTGTTTTGACCATAAAAAGATGAGAATATATATAAGCGGAGGAAGAAAAGTACATTTTTTTTTTATTTTTTTCCAGGAAGGCATTGAAGTATTGAATCTAAAGAAAGTTTCCCAAAGATAAATTTGAGTCAAGTTGCAGTGTAGTCTTATAAAAGAGGACAATATTTAGCTTACAGACCCCTATTACAGCAACTTGGTGTTGAAGATATATAAGAGACAGATGGTCAATTTTATTGCATATTGAATAAAGAGAACCCAGAGGTTCTCAAAAAAACTCCTGGTGCCTAAAATAAAATCCTTGTAAAACCTCTGACCTAATAATACAGTAAACAACCAGAGATCAAGACTTGTCCTGCCCTGTTTAATCATAGACAAAATAATGGAGAAAAATTAGCAGATTATGGCCATGTATTGATGTCCAGTGGTCAACCTACTGCCCTGTGGGATGATTCCAGCAGACACTGACTACATGAACTGTATGGTTCATTTCCTGAGTGACACACATTACACATTATCAGGTGGAAAGCAGAAGCAGTGTCAGACAAATTGTATATCTTGAAATCAGTGTTAATTGCCACGATGAACTCATTGATAAGCACTAGACTACCAACTCTTCTATTCTGGGAGTATAGCATGAGCCAGTAAAAAAATGAGATGTATTCCCTGCAAATGAAGTACTGCTTGGAAGGAAGTGTTCAGAGGCAGATGCTATACCCTAGACACCCAACTGTTGCTGTCCATCTGTTTCTGGACAACTATAACTACCACCATTCTCTGACATTCTTAAAGACTGTTGTGAAATGTAGTTTGTCAGCAGCTGGAGGGCTTCTGCTGGACACGTAAATCATAGAACACTGCTTGGCATGCCCCTCTAATGGAGCTTGTTATATCTTCAGGGATACCCCGGATGAGTCTATGACAGTTCATCTTGGCCATTCCACCTCCTGAACTGTCAGCACTTTTAAATAGACAGAAGTAAACCCTCCTAATAAAGTAACTACCCCTAAAACTAACCCCGAGCCCTAATACCAACCCTAAAACTAACCCCAGACCCTAATACTAACCTAGACCTGTTATTCCCACAATCTGCTGCCAGAGATCAGTTTTCCTTCTCTGACTTGTCCTCTTTATTGCTGCCCTTATTACACTGATGTAATGTTGACACAGCTTATGTACCAATGAGAAACTCTGCTGGTACCGTGCTCATTTGTCTCTTCAGCCGTCTTGTTGCTCCATCTTGTAGCAATTTCTAATAATTGTTCAATAAGTTGCAACTCTGTTTCCGCAGCAGTTTTGTTTCTCCGTCTCGTAGCAGTTAGCAATCATTGTTCTACTCAAAACGTAATGAATTAAGAACTTGAGAAAGGAGTAACATACAGATCTCAAAATAGTTGCATTGACCTAGAAATTCCAGCATAAATAAGCTGTGTAAATATCATAATTAAATCAAGCACCTAGCCATGCAATCTGCATTTACAAACATTGTGAAAAAATGGGCCGTTTAGAAGATCTCAGTGAATTCAAGCCTGGTACTGTGATAGGATGTCACTTTGCAATAAGTCAGTTCATGAAATGTCTTCCCTGATAGATATTCTATAGTCAAGTGTAAGTGGTGTTATAAATGTATGTATATGTATATATATATATATATATATATATATATATATATATATATATATATATGAATATGAATATATACAAGAATACATGTCTTGACAAAATGATTGTAATGGAGCATAGTATATTCATACAGTAATATTATAAAAATGATAATTACCTTCTAAGCAAAACCAGTGTTCTATATGTTTATTTTTATTTTTTGTTGTTTATTTTTCTCTTTTGTTTTATTTTATATATACTGATTTTTACAGACGCTCTGCTATTTAATCAAAGCTAGCATTTTGATGTTTGTATACTTTTAGTAAATAATAATAGAAGCAGTGACTCTTTTATAAGATTTGCCAGAAAAAAAACATATTATTAAAAAAATAGAAATAGAGTGGAAAAGAAATAGCTATGAAAGATAATACGGATGGAGTGTAGAGTGAGGCATTGTAAGAAATAAATAAGATAAACTGAAAATACAGTACTTCAAGCTCTTTTTTGTCAATCAGTCTCTGCCACAAGATTCCTTGAGGTGATAACAGCCAGCTGGGGTCCATTCAGTAGATGGGATCACTGATGTTCTCTGGAAAAAATATCTTCTGGCAATATGATCTTAAGTCCTATATTTACTACATCTGTATTTCCCAAACAGATTCACACTAATATAAGGATAGGCAAAGTCTCCGTACAAGCACAACAGTGTCTGCGGGAAGGTCCATAGAGCATCATTAAATTGCCAGTCACAAAGTAAACGTCCACAATGAACAATGTTATTGCGGCTTTGAAAAAAAACTCGGAGTGTTTGAAACATTGCTTGCATCGTCTATACAAATTCACCTTCACTAAGTGCTGGGGGTTTATACATTAATTTCTTAAAAGTTCACCTTGAAAAAATGTTGATGTCCGCCCCTGCCCGAATTCGCATCAATGTGAGCAGTTGTATTTGGTAATAGTGCTTAAACAGAGGAAGACTGGTAACGTTTTGTGGGGGGGACAAACACAAATGAGTGGCTCGTTTTGCAAATCAGTAAGGTCACCTATTATCATCAGACACAGATAGACAGGCAGGACAGATATAATGACTGATAAGGTACAGAGATTGATAGACAGGCACAGAAACAGATGAACACACACAGAGATAGACAGAGAAAGGCAAAATAGAGACACAGATAGACAGGCAGGACAGACATACTTAAAGATGAGGTACAGAGAATGATGGACAGGCAGAGAAACAGACAAACACACAGATAGATGGACATAGATAGGCAAAGATAGACACAAATAGACAGGCAAGACAGATGTACTGAGGGGAAACATATGGATATTGATAGCAGACACAGAGATTGATACACATATAAAGCAATTAGATAAAGTGCTACGCACTAGAGCCTAGGCATCCAAAGTCCCCCCCCCCACTTTTTTCTCAGTCATTCTAGAAAGCTGTTGGAGAATTCGTAGATTGTACTAATAAATTATGATGTAAAGTCATGATTTATAAATACACCAAGGCGAGTATTATGCGTATCTCCTTTTTATTTTCCATCAGCTCTAAAGAATACATAAAAAAATTGAACCAATGAGAACACATTCCATAACTTACCCTCCCCCTCCCCTATAAAGTCCATAATCATAACAAACACTTACTCTTTATTTGTGTGAAAAAAGGATGTTCAACAATAAAAACATCTGAACTGAAAAAAACAAGTCCAAGATCATCTCAGGAAACGAACATCTCAGCATAACAAACAGCGTAGTAACATCTGAAGGGAAACGATAATCCAGCATCCGGACCAAAGAACCAAATCATCAAGCTAGAAAAGAAGGAAAAACGTGCGGTAAAAACATGTAATAGAGTATCAAAGCCAACCGAAGTTGGAATCAAAATAACCATAAAGGTACATATCAAAGATTTTTTTTAAATGATACATAATCAAATATCAAACATACTCAACATAATGTAAATATCAAAACAATCATAATGCAATCCCTATGAAAGGGAAGAAAAAAATGTAAGAATAATACTCGCCTCCGTACTTTATAAATCGTGACTTTTTACGTCATAATTTATTAGTAAAGTCTAGGAATTTATAAAGACACGGAAGCTCACATTTTGCTAGTTCAATTGATTGATGGAGATTGATGACTGGTCGATTACCCCCTCCCTTTTTTGGTACCAGAAACAGGTTGTTAAGAAACCCTTCGGGGTCTGGGGAAACCAGAATGATAGCACCCTTTGAGGAGAGGTCTGAGACTTCTTGCGAGACCAACTCATGATCTTGTGGCGAAAAACAGATCGAATGCGGAGGCAGCGACTGAATCGGAAGGGCCACGAAGTCGAGGAGGTACCCTGACACAGTCTTTGGCACCCATGGGTCCAAGGTGATGGGGGACCACATGAGTTGAAAGAGGCATATTTTGATACCTACTTTTACATGGGAAGAATGGTGTGTTAGTGATTGGCTTACCATAAGGGCGTCTTGATTAGTAAGAGCCTCTGGCGCCACGGTTCTGTCAGGGCCTACTTTTCTGTGGGAAGAATGCAGTGGATGCAGGTCTGTGGTCCAAGAAGGAAGATCTGGAAGATGTGGGGCCTCTGGATCCACAAAATGGACCTCTGGAGCCATGGCTAGGCAGATGGCCCCTGAATCTGCCGGCCCCGCCAAAAACCTTATTGTGGAAGACTGGTTGGTAAAGGCAGGTAAAGTGACCAGGCCTGTATCAGTATTGCCATCTGGAATATCTTCCTCAAATGGGACATTTGTGTCTGGGTCATCAGACTCATTGTTAATCTCCTCTGAAAATGACTCCGACTGGGAGAAAACAAGAGTGGATTTTGCCAATGGCATACCGATTAAGCCCAGTACTGGGCTCTTTTTCGTGGGGTAACCATGGCCTCTGTGGCAGGTGCAGCCATGACCATCTTAGTTTTTTTGGAGGTTATTGGTCGAGCGTGGTGTGTTTTACAAGAGGCCTCACGACCTGGGCCAGCAGGCAGTGCCCTCTTACCCGTAGGTTAGGGTTTGCCTTGGGTCAAATTGGCATGAGAGGCCATCAGGGCTGAGGAGATAGATTGTGCTATGCTAGAAGACATAGAAACACTGGTAGGAGCTGCAGCAGTCACAAGATACAGGCAGTGTAACAAACTCAGTGGGGAAAAAAAGGCATCTGCGGAGGATATCCAGTGGGCTCTGCCAAAATGGCTGCCACAGAGCGAGTGTGTGATATGTGCTCAAGTGTGGGCACCGAAAAAAATGCCCACTGTTAAGAGCAGAGTGCCCGCACAAAGGAACGTAGTGCAAGCTAAGAAAAAATGACCGCCATAATGTATAATGCGCATGTGCGACGGAGGAAAGTAACGGGTAGGCCCGAAAAATGGGTGGGAGACAAAACTCTGAAATGAGGTAAATATAACGGAATGAAGCGCGGAGAGGAGGGGACAAAGGTAAAAGAAAAAAAATGGTTCAAGCTGGGTAAAGGTTTAGCCAAAATTGTAGCAAGTAGATATGAGACGAACTCCAGAGACTTCTGTGCAATTACGTTTATTATATGGTAAAACGGCACAGATATCTGCTGCAAACAGTGTGGCATACACCAGGTGGATCTGTGAAAAAAGCCTACGCATTTTGCGCCTGCATACTGGCGCTTCGTAGAGGAGGGGACACAACCGGCCCCGGGAGGCAAGAAATTAATACAAATCCTTAATACAAATGAGCACTTGGGAGCATAATACCCTAAAACAAACACAGGATAAAATATAATGGAATCCAACCAAATACCATAAGAAACATGTTAAGCTAACTCAATATAGTAAGGAGAGTAAAAAACATGTACTTAACTGAGGAGCAGCAAATAAAGAGGAAGTGTTTGTTATGATTATGTACTTTATAGGGGAGGGGAGGGTATCAACTTATGTAAAGTGTTCTCATTGGTTAAAAATGTTTATGCATTCTTTGCAGCTGAGGGTTAATAAAGTAAGAGATAAGCATAATATGAGCCTCCGTGTCTTTATAACTTACGTGGTTTGTCGTTCTCCAGCAGCTAGCGTGTCACAGTTGGGGACTAGGCATCACTGATAAGTGAAAAACTGCTGCAGTCGGAGCCCATCGAGTTACGGTAGAGGGCAGTCCGAGAGGCAATTATCCCTTGCCAGCCCTGCCCGGGGCTTAAATGAATCTTTATCCATCCAGACAGTGAGTTTCCTACTGAAATAAATATTTTTGGGAAGAGGACTGAAACCACAAGATGTTCAATGGATGTTCTGTCTCCCTTTTGCTAACACTGTTGTCATCTAATCATATGTGATTTAACAAGCTTTGAAGGACGCCTCTTGAGACTTTTGCACAGTTTCATTAAGATATTTCTGGTAAGTGAATGGTACTTTTACTCGGAGCTCAGGTTTAATCATTATACTTGAAAATATAATAGGAATCTATTTTAATGGAGCTGGCTCATATCTTAGGAAGACATGTTAGGTCGATTCACAAATTATGCTGTACAAGATACATAGTAGCTTCAAAATTATTGGCATGGCTATAAAGTAAGAACCAATCTTTCGAGGATAATACCCAACTTAAAGACAGCTGGAGATCTTTTTACCAAGGAGTGAATGTTGATGAACGGAGAAGGGAATCACAAACATCAGGGCATTTAACGCTGAGTTTGAAATATTCTCCAATTTCTTTATCTTTTAAACTCTTTCTAGAATGAAATGAAACACAAAGGGCTTTATTCATGAAAGAAGAAATTGCAGGACATTGGCAAGGGAATTTCAAACTTAAGGTCATAGTAGCTGATTGGAAAAATAATATCCAATTCGGCTCAAAAGGAGAATATTTCCAGCTCAGCTACTTTGGCCTTAAGTTTGGCATTTCATTGTCAATTCCCACTATTAGGAATAAAGTCATTAGCCATTAGTGAGGAATCAGCCTCTCTTTGTTGAACTCTATTTTCAAGTGCCTGGTTTCCAGCTCTGTGTGCTGTGATGTAGGGCAGAAGTGTTGATACGGGAACAGCAGTAAAATCCATGAAACTCTATTTTTTAGGATATAAGAATAGTGAAGATAAAAATTATATTTCTTCACTTTACATGATGTAACTAAAAAAAAAATCCAGCCACCCTAGGCTGAAAACATTGAAATTAACTTGCTTTTTAACAAAACTTGATGGAGGATAGAGGTTGAAATTAAGTATTGCAGGTGGCAATATGTTCAGTTTCAAACAATCAGGGAAATACAAGGCTCATTATTAAGATAACTATTTTTTATTTTAAAGAAACACAGGTTAATTTTTAAAGTTTAGTGGCACTTTATTGTCTGATTTTTGCTATTTCTTTTAAATTCACTGCCATTTCCCTTTTGCAGTGAATAGAAGGATAAAAAAGGAAAGCTATATATTGTGTCACTATGCTCCATTTGTTTTATTGCACAAATATGATTGGGCTCTTTCATGACTTATGACTTACGGTGAAATCCTTTTCTAGATTCCAATGGTACCTAAAACACATTGGCTTCTTTTTTGTTGTACCAAGGTTTCCCAGTATTATGCCAGCGTTAAGACATTATTGCGGGGGATGGACTGAGCGCAATTGTGCTAGAAATCCAACTGTATATCGGCATTATAAGAGCAAAGGTCATGTTTGATCATTGTGTATCAAGACAAAGAATAATACTGTCGTTATGATTCTATGTGGAAGACACAAGTCGCTGTAAAGATGAACCACTTAACAACAGGCAAGTGAATTCAAAGAACCCACTTGGAGCAGAAATACAAAGGCTTTTAGATGATAAGAGAATCCAGATTAGAAGTGATCCCAATGCACTGACTTAACAAGTGTCCTATATAAAAGCAGTATAGAGGGTAGAGATAATAAATTGTCATCGGTTTGTCAATAGAAGCATCCGTTGTCATTTAAATAAATAAAATCCATCCTATTAGAAATTTTATTTTTAAGTTGAATAGTATAAAATAAAAAAATGCAGTAGTTCAATATTATTATTATTTTTTTTAATCAGACTATAAAATGTATCATTTCTCACATTGTATGTTCCAGTAATCCCAATTTTCCTCCTTTTTCCCCCTAATTTACTTTACTATGATGTAATTGGGAATACATGTTGGCAAGATGCCATATTGTTTCATCATTGAACACTGATGCTCATCAATTGTGTCTTTAGTCGGGCATTATAAAGTCCAAGATGTATCACCAGAAATGTGCTGATACCATTTGGAACTTTAATTCTAATTAATTCAGCAGACATTAAGTCATAGTTTGTTTCGGTTGTTTTTTTGATTGGCCTGTTATTATCACTACTTGGTGTGTATATATATATCATTTGTGTAGTTTCATTAAATGAGAAAAATTGCAGCTAAACACAAATGCCAGTCAGGGTCCTGGACCCCGTTCCGGACGGAGTAGGGGTCCCTTACCTCCAGCAGCTCCATCCTTGGATCGATCTGCCCACTGAGGAGCAGTGCCATCACGTGGTAGCCCGCACCCCGGGCCTCCAGTAAGACACAAGTTCCATTCAGCGAGCATGATGGTCCCTTCTCATTGAGGCGGCGGAGGCGGGGATGGAGGCTGTAACTCACACCAGTGAGTGTCAGACTGCTCAGTAGGAGGTAGGTGGATCTACCTAATTGGTGTGGGAGGGGTTTAGCCCTGCAGCCCTTTAAATACCAAGCACTCACTTTATTCAGTGCTTGTTTATTGAGCTGCTAAGTTGCATTGCACCCTTAGTCCCTGGCATTATCTCAAGTGCTTTTCCTATAGTCCCTGTTCTTTGTTGACCTCCTGGATTTTTGACCTCAGCTTGTTTACTGGATATTCAGATCTCTCCTACATTGACCCTGGCTTGCCTTCAACATTTACCCTAACTTTGCTGTCTGAACCAACCCCATATTGGACTCCGATTTCTGCTGCTTTGCTGCCTGTATTGACCCCGGACTGTCTGACGTTTATTCTCCACCGGCTGCTCCCCTGTGGCCCTCAAACTACTTTACTGCCATAGGCTCCGAGCCTCAGCCTGACAATGCCGCAGAAATGTTGTCCAGCATGATGGAATATTGGCAAACAGTCTGGGACTAAAAGAACCTGTTCTGTATCCAGGTCAAATTACAACAAAGCTTATACTGACCAAGTAGTGATAGGAACAGGCCAATAAAAAAAAAAAAAAAACAGAAACAAACTATGACTTAATGTTTTAATGTAGCTTTTTGTTTAGTGAGTAAAAGTTGTGTTTTTTTTTACAGTTTGCACCATATTTTATTATGTTGTAATATAATCCAAAGAATGCCTTTCTTGTGCCTTTATATATATTTCTTTGGATACTATTATATCATAATAACATAATAAAATATGGTGCAAATTGTAAAAAAAAAAAAAAAAAAATAACACAACTTTTACTCACAAAACAAAAAGCTAGCAAAATATTTTAGGAGTTTAGGAGTACCTCGTGTGTCTATGGTTGTTACTTATTTTTGGAAGTTCTAAGAGTTAGCGTAAGTAAAGTAGTACTATTTCCAAACCATTTCTAAATTACTGATACTGACATTATAACACTGATATCTCTTATTAATCCCAGAATAACCCACAGGTACATATTTGTCAAAAGTTGATAACCCAGTACATGTGACTTTTCACACTTTTTCTGCAGCCATTTTATCACAAATCATTGCAAATGTTTGCAATAGAATTTTTGAGTGTTTTTTTTTTTTTCACACATTGTACTTCAAGGTACAAATTTACTGGGGATGTTATGTGGCAGGTACAAGGCCATTTGTGGGGAAAAGGTCATTTCAGCTTTCAAAATTGTAATTTTGAACATAACAGCCAACCAAAAGTGAACTTAGCATCATAGAAAATGTAGTCTATAGCAGGCAGTACAGATGTTTTCTCCCTTTCAATGCAGCAGGGATCAGCTATCCTGCTGCTGCATGGATGACCTATCCAGCTGGGGGCCTCTCTTTACTACTGTGGGCCAGCGACAGTCCTCTACAGGATAACCTATTGCTGTGATTTCTGTAGGGCAGTCCTTAACAGGACAATTTGTGTCTGGCATGTCATGTGTGGGGAAAGGGTTAATGTTGCAGATATTTTCTCTTTACATGTATCTATATGTGCTAGTTACTTGCCTGTTTGAGACCTATTCCATGCACAGTACATGTGCATACAAAGAGGAATATGCGGAGGTAGCCACTTCATGTTGCACATAGTAGATTTCGTGCTATACTAGCACTTAATCGTAGGCATAGCATATAGTATAGGGATATAGTACAGCATGAAACGTGTAAGGCGTATTTTGCTTTTTTTTTTTTTTACTTTTGTACCTGCCTACACTCTTTTTTCTGCACACGTTGCTTGTTTGGGCTTGTATTATCCAGTGTCGATGGGAGTCTACCAGTCAACTACAATACCCGTTTAAGCCAGACGGAGAGAGTTTTTACAACCAGGCACTTCTCCTTCCCATGCACATGAGGGGAGTCTGTTGATGTAAGGGTACCTGCGGGGTCAGTGTGACTTTACAAAATGTGGGGGACTGTCCCTTTTATTCATTTTTGTTTTGTTTGCTTGTAGATCTCTATTGCTGTAAAATAGATATTTGAACAAACAATACACACAGTCATCACTTCAGAATGAGATCATGGTGATTACATTTCTACCTAAGAAAAATGATATTATCACTAATTAGCATTAACTAATAAGATGTAATAAGCGCAGAACATTATTGGCTTTGAGGGATTTTTTTTTATGTAGTTGGCTCTCTTGTGTGATATCAACGTCTTGTATTTAATAACGTAGGAAGTAATTGCTGCCTCAATAATATAACATTACTAAATAATTCAGTGAAGGAAAGAAAGAGTTTTACCGCCAGTTGTTTGTGCTTTGCTGTTGCAGTATGTTGCTGCGGAGACTGTAAAAGCATACTTGGGATGTTTTATATGAGGAGCAATCACCATGGCTCAACCTGATGGATGGTTTAGTCTTCCCTGGGTCTTCGTCTTCCCCGAAGAGTCAGCCTGCAAACATCACATAATCATTTAGCTTTGCAGAAGAACTAAAATAAATATATACAACCATATAGTAGAAATGTATATATAAATATATATACTCACAATCCTTGCATGAAGATGATGCCTCACAGCATCAGCATCATTGCCCCACAGCTTCCTTTTGCTCCTTCCCTGAAACATGATAGCTTGTTAGACTGTGGAGTGTGTTATTTGGGAGGAGAGTAGACAGGTTGTAGTGTTGAGTGGTTAGTGAGCTGAGATATTCCCTCACCTGACGGTTCTGTGTTATGGACCATCAGCAGTGAGCTTCTGTCTGAAATACAGACCTTCCAGAGAAAACAGTTTCTAGATATGAAAGTAAATCATATATATATTAATTATAATTAGCAGAGTACTAAAAAGAAAACCCCAATAATGATTAGATTTAAGTAGGCATCCTAAATTAAAATACACAAAATATTCAGTGGGTGACAGATACCCTTTTTCACTAATAATCAGGGATTCACTGGATGATGCTGTGACAGCTCTTCCCTTACTCCGTGGATCCATTTTCTAACAGAAGTTAGATATATTCCTTGTATGTAAAAGAATTAGAATAACAGTGATACTTGACATAGATTAGTGTAGCAGTTGCCAGCTTATCATAATTTAGTTCCACAGCTTCACTGGACACCATTCAAATCACTGAACTCAAATTACCCTCTGATCTTCCATTACGCTTTAGCATTGTTCACTTTTCACCATGGTAGAAAGCAGTTGTTCTAAGATGTGTTGGAACTTTTGAGTCATGTTAGATAAGAATAAACATAGGAATCATTAAGTTGCAGGTTTTGCATTGGAATGGTGTCAAGCACAGTGTGGGGCAGATCCACCTCAGTGTGTCCTTGGTGAATGTTAATTAACAGAATAACAAAGTATCCAACACAATGCAATCCTCTGACTATTCAGTGTTAGTGTATGATTAAAATGGATTGACACTTTTTTGTTTCTTTAATCCCTGAACATGTTTACCTCACCTCATCTAAAAATCAAATAACTCTAAATAAGCAATAGTTTTGTATAATTATTAACAGGATTTTTATTTAGCAGAAATTTGTATTGTCAAGCTTTCTCATGTTCCTAATTGTATACACGCATTTGCAAAGTATCAATCATTGAGATTTTCCTTATTCCGAGTATGAAGTTTTGGGGACGATGTGCGATATAATGTAACACTGTATAACACATAAAAAGACAGGACACATATAGCAAATATATTCATGCTTTTGCATTTACAATTCGTGAATAGGTTTTAACACACACTCCCCAAGGGTTTGCCTCTATTCGCACTCCAGCCATTGTTGTCATGTTGTCCGCGTTGCATCTATTATTTGTAGTAAAGATCTATGTTATAGCAAAACGTCATTCCACTCTGATTCCAATGAGAGAAGAGAAGGACTTTTTGTTACTGTCACTAGGTTGTCTTTGTGCCAGTGTGATGCCCATTATAATGCATGAACCCAAAGCACTGTTTTGTTCCCCTTACTATGCTGTTCACATCCATTTTTTGTTCCAATTCTTCATTTTAGTTAAATCTTCCATCTCAGTTTTCACATGTGCCCTACTTTCCTCCATATCGAGTGCCACCTCAGAGTGCCAGAATTATGCCATAGGTTTCCCATCATTGACATAGGTGATATCCTCCAAAGGTTCCAATACTTATATAATACATATGACGGCAAACCAACTATCCTGAGGATTAAATACATTTCTTTCTGTTCACTTTGTTTTCTGTGTATCATTTTATTTTTTTATTTTTTTCCAGTAAGTTATTACATTTTATTTTTTATTCTTTCAAACAAGCTGTGACTTTTTTTTCCAGCAAATTAGCCAAGTGACGGTTCCTCAGACATCACAAGAAATATATCAGCTTTACATTTTCTTTGGGACTTTTTCCTTTCATCTTCAAAGATTTTTTTTTTTAATCATTATCAGTTTTGATGGGAACAGTCTCATAATTTAAAAGTTACCGGGAGGCCAGGGGCCTGATGAAAAGAACTGTAAGCATTATCTAAAACACGGCTGACATAGTTGTGGGGAGCTATGTTTAGCAATCGATGGGTCATATATTGAGACAAAATGTAGAACATATTGTTTCAGTGGGAAATTAGGTTGACGTAAATTATAACTGTATTAAGAAAATAAGTACAATACATAAATTCTAATACTTATTATGGATTAAATCTTAAGGTATCTGGTAAATGTTTAAATATGACTTATGTGTGTACTCGTTTACCTCCCAAAGCTCCCATCATTATGTAAGAATCTTGGGTCCAAAGATGGAGGCAGGGCATTCTTCCCTCATTCACAAAACATTCCTCATGCTCCACTGTGTATTTGTGCAAGGAGAGAATACACTGTTGGAACATCCAATGCCATTGTTAATAAATTGTGCAAGAAAATTTTAAAAAAAATTAAAAATGATAAAAAAAAATTAATTATGTTCATGTTATTTATGAAATGTTATACTCTTGAGCAGCCTTTTTTCAAACTTGTCAGCATTACCATGGCTGATTGATACCTGCTACTACTACTTAGCAACTACTGTCAATACAACTCAGTACATAGGATCTTCAATTAATCAAGGCAGAGATTCCTGATGTTGGGTGATCACTTTTAGATCGGTCTTCCTAGAGAAGAGTAGATTGGAGGATTTGATTTGCTATCTTATATTTTTGCAGTCACAGCGCTAACAGAACTAGCATCTTGACTAATCACCAAACAAGTACAACTCACTAACACCTAATTAAACTAGACTGCAAGTTATACATAGCCATAATTTGGTTAAAACCAACAGGGATCGTACAAGAAGGGTAGAGTGGCGAGGTTTCAGCCAAATCAGTAACAGAGGTAAAATAAACCCCTTCATTCCTGAGGGCACTACACTAATAAAAAAAAACAATATTTACTTGGATTCTGCATAAATGCAGGATTCTGGCAGAATCCAAGTAAATATTATTTTTTGGGGGGAAAAAGTCACAGCTTGCTTGAAAGAATAAAACAGAAAATGTAAGAACTTACTGTAAAAAATAAATATAAAATTAAGTAACTCAAGTCACTGATATACAGAAAAAAAAAGTGAACAGAATTTTTTTTTTATTTAACCCTTAGGATAGTTAGTTTGCCGTCATATGTTCTAAGTATTGGAACCTTTAGAGGAGATCACCTATGTCAATGCCCTGTATATCACACTATGTTAAAATAATAAAATGTTGTAGTTTTTTAAGTAGGTAGCCCCAGGAAAATATATCTGTAATTTGAGTGTTCTGGAACCTGTGTTCCGTAATGTCAACTGTGAATTATATTGTATCCCAGAAGACACTACTGTCATTCGATGTGGGGTCTCCAGTTGGATGAGGTCCAGGATGTATATGTGTTTTGGATGTGGTTTCCGATATCTTCTTGACCCTTACATAAATATAATAACTTGCTTGATTACTAGTTTATTAGAACCCAATGACATTTTTACTGACTGGTTATTTTAAAATCTTTTCGTCTTTCATCTCTTCCTATTCTCTTATCATCTGCCAAGAATTCAGATATATAGTTTATCAGCATTTGCCTGCGCTGCTTGGGCCCGTGGCAGTCTCCTCCTTATCACCAACGACAAATGCAATTCCAATAATAGAAATCGTTTCTACAGCAGACAAACCTTATCTTTAATAATACATTATACCAAATTACGGACATTTACAGGGATTATAAAATGCATAAATACAAGTTGGTTCGACCTGAAAAACAAAAGGTGAATGGGAACCGTAATGCAAAACACATCAGGATGGGATTTAGCTAAAAAAAAAAAAAATCAATTTAGAAAATGATTTAAAAAAATAAAAGCCATAATTAATGAATGATAGGCAATCTCCAAATCTCCAAGTAAAAGGCTTGCTTTTCCTTATTATACTTTTAGCAACAGAAATCCTCTTCTCAGCAACACGAGGATGCAAACTACATGTAATTGTTCATCTCTTTAGAGCTGAATTGAAATTATTGCTAGATGTAGGGCTTATGAAGAATGGTTCATTAAACTAATACATTGTTGGCTCATATTTTTCGTCAATATGAATTTTTATTTCCACTCTTATGGCTATTTTACCATCCATTCTACGGTCTCATTAGATCCACTCAGCTAGCTAAATTACTGCATTATCATGTTGATGCACGATTGGAACATTCCTGTATTATACTGTGACAGGGAACATCACAAACGCAAAAACACATGAATGAATTACCAGGACAACTTGGGAACATGTTAATGATTTTTAGTTTGCTCTTCACAGTAATAATGGGAATATTATATATCCACAAGACATCTTTGTTAGGCAACAATAAAGCAATATGATCACAATTGATCAATTCTGAGGTGTGATAGTTTGTATATTTCTTTCCTTCTTTGTTTATTGCTGATGGAGTCAGGAGACTGGGCTTTGGCAGAGATCCAAGAGAACCAGAACCAGAAGTCCAAAGTAAAGGCAATAGTCTCTCCCTAACATTTTTGTTAGCTGACTGAAATTGCAATGGATTTTAGTCCTATTAACTTGCTTTTTATTTAGTGATTGTTTAGTTTTAGTCACTTAAAACATGCAGTTGACAAAAACTATGATGACATTTTTAAAGTTTACTAAATTACCGTATTTGCTTGAATATAAGACGACCCTGATTATAAGACGACCCCCCCAAACTTTGGATATTCCTTTAGGAAAAAAACTAAAAGCCTGAATGTAAGACTACCCTATAGGAAAAACGTTTAACTTTATATTCACATGTAAATTGCTTTTTAATATTTTATAAAAAATTATGATATTAAACAAATGCATTTCTTGTTTTTATTTCCTTTTATGTGCCAATGCTGCCTCTCTCTCCCCCAGTGTTATCTCTCTCCCCCTCCCACGTTGTCTCACCCTCCCCCCAAACATTTCTCTCTCTCCCCATGTTTCTCTTCCCCCTCTCCCCCCTTGTCTTTCTCTTCCCCTGTCTACCCCCCTTGTCTTTCTCTTCCCCCTCCCTCCTTTCCCTTGTCTTTCTCTTCCCCCTCTCTCCCCTTGTCTTTCTCTTCCCTCTCCCTCCCTCTCATTGTCTTTCTCTTCCCTCTCCCTCCCTCACCTTGTCTTTCTCTCCCCCCTCCCTCCCCTTGTCTCTCTGCCCCCCTCCCTCCCCCTCACCTTGTTTCTTGATCCCTGGTGGCTAGTGGGGTAGCCGGGGGATGTCTGCATGATACGTGCAGACATCCTCCATGCTGCCCGGTACTACCGCCGGGACTTTTATGATGAAGCCGGAAGGACCCGGCTTCATCATAGAAGTCCAGGCGGTCGTGCCGTGCAACAGGGGAGGATGTCTGCGCGCATTGCGCAGACATCCACCTGCTGTTAGCGAGGGGGATCCAGATCCCCTGCAGCTCGATTTGAGGTCAGATTATAACCTTGTCTTATATTCGAGCAAATACGGTAACACTGCTGTGAAGGGTCCATTGTGAGAGATGTATGACAGTACAGCGCAGCTGTTTCCCTGCGGCAGTGTAAGTGCTGACAGTTTAGCTGCTTACAAATAGCCAGTAATAAGCCTCACCTAATGAAGTACCCCGAGCCTTAATACAAATGCTAAAACTAACCCATAACTCCAACCCTAATACTAACCCTGAACCCTAATACCAACCCTAATACTAACCCAAATACTAACCCTGAACCCTAATACTAACCCAAATACTAACCCTGAACCCTAATACTAACCCTAATACTAACCCAAATACTAACCCTGAACCCTAATACTAACTCTAGTACTGAGCCCAAATAATAACCAAACTCTAATAGTTACCCTAATTCTAACTCTATTACTGAGCCCAAATAATAACCGAACTCTTATAGTTACCCTAATACTGAGCCCTAATATTAACCCTGAAATCTAATGCTTACCCTAATACTACCCCTATTACTAATCATAACAATAGCTCCAAACCTTAATACTAAACCCTAATAAATGCTGCATTAAATTGTGCAATGCACTGTCCATTGAGTTGAAATTGTTGCATTGCAGCAGCTGCGAGGAAGACGCTGCGATGGGATAGCCGCAATAAACTGTCCCATCTCCACCTGTGAAAGGGTGTGAGTGTCTTGATGTTCTTGCATTGATAGGTTCACACGCAAACAGCGACTGGGCTACGAACAGAAACACATAGCACAATTGATAGAGAGTATCTATTTAATGTCTCATCCTTAATAACTAAGAGTTAATAGCACTCGAGAAGCAGAGAGAGGAATGAGACCATGATGAGAATTAGAAGGAGGTGCATGATCTAGAGAGTTGGGGGGGGGGTGTACATAAGGTGTTACAAAGGACAGGAAAGAAGGCAATGGATGAGTTTTCTCCCTGTGAGAATCAAGCAAAAACAAGAACAGTTCAACTAAGAGTTCTTGTCAGTCAAATGAACAAGCAGAATGAGTGATAACGCAGGTCTGGCACATTGATTAGATTGTAAAACACTTTGAAATTCAACAAGTTGATTTTACAAAATGTTCTCCATGTAATTAAGCTGTTTTGCATGCTTGTTTTGCTCTTCCTGTAGTGAATACAGTTATTTCCGAGGTAAAATGCATTAATGTAACCCAGGAGAGAGGATGCAAATGTGTGGAATAGAACATGGGAAGGTATCCTCAGACAGCCATCTTGAGTGCCGTCACCTAATCACGGAGAACGAGAGAACTCTCTATTTTCTGCACACAAAAAATGAATCGCCATGTACTCACAGACTGGAGGAGTCCCGTTTAATTTGAGTTAAAACATTTGTTTATTAGGTATATGCAAAAACAATTGCCTAAAAGTGAGGCACAGCTAAGAATTAGGCATAGCCAACTCTCTATTTTCAGCCACAGCGTGTACCCATGCATTTCGCACACCTCCAGTGCTGACCCTGCTTGTGTATTTTGTTATGCAGTGTCCACATCCCAAAGCTGCTGGTGCTTTTTATGAACCAGGCCTACATTTTGAGAATATTATTGCAAATACAAAGTTCATCTTCTGCACAGTTTATATTATAGCCGTCAGATTATACCTTGACCTTTTGGGGATATTTTTTTTTTTTTTCATTTCGGACTAACAAGTACTCCTGTCTTCCCAAAGCTTGCTGCTAATAACCTTTCCAGGTCCAGAGGCTGCTTGCCATATTGACACTTACAATACAAACTGTTAAGTTGGGAATGCATTTTTCCAACTTGCTCTCTCTATGGTGTTATTTGTTACACTCAATAAAGATGCTGCCTCTTTCCAGTGTCTTCATTAAGAAAAATAAAAAACTACCAATATTAACTGTAATATATATATATATATATATATATATATATATATATATATATATATATATATATATAAAAAACAAATGATTTATTGAAACTACGTATAGTAACATGGGTGTGTTTTGGTCTTGCATTTTCATTAATAGTAACTGAAGAAAATACTCTTTTTTTTTTTCTTTTTTAACAAAGCAAACAGCTTATAAACAATGTTCCGCTCTCAGCCTTTCTCTGATGCAATAGCTTAAGCTGGGGAAAATCTGATAGATATGTTGTGGAATGCACAATTTGTGGTGATAGACCATATGTTTCAATGTGCTTGAGAAATGGAATGGACAAACACAGAGCCAATAATATGTGCTGAGAGACATTTAAAGGGATAAGGGGGACACAGGTGAAACAGACATTAATTGAACATATTTAGGATTGGGCCAAACAACTCAAAGGGAAATTAAACTTTGTTTAACCCTTCCTTCGTTAAAGGAAGCAAGGGTTAAACAATACATTTCCCAGTAGATTGAAGTAAACCCGACGTGTATCTTAATAGATACACGCGGGTTTGCTTTCTGCAGTGTCTACCATGCGAGCAGGTCCTGGTTGGTCCTGGTTGGTCCTGACAAACGTCAGCACGAGCACAGCCAATCAGAGCGGGGGCTCGCCCCTCTCTGACAGCTGAATGTGAGGGTCTCTCGCTGCTAGCACAGCGAGAGACCCTCGTTTTTGCATGGGATCAGCAGGGTGCACCTAGTTAAGGTCCCCCCCTGCTGATCTCATACAAAAACTAGGGTCTCTCTCTGCGATAGCCCTTTAAGGACTTAAAGATGCTGCATATGTCAGATTACTTTTTTTAAAGTTAAAGAGCCATGTCCACAGAACATTTAAAGTGGCACTAAAGGATTTGGGTATTTTTTAAATACTTTTGCTTATTTCGTACAAGTGTTTCTCATCAGAGACACAACAAGCCCAAAATCACATTTCTGTAGTAGTAATACAATTCCTAACAACTGTAAATGGATATTCCAGGTAGCAATCTAACTTTGATCTATTAGTGCGCACTATGTACATTTCTAGAGTTCTTTCCATGAGTAGACTCCCTCAGATTTTGTTTACTTGCAAGAGGATGCTTGCAGATGCACTGGGTCACCAATTCATGAGCATTTGCAATAAAAACATTTTCCAGAAGCAAGTATCCGCCTTCCTATTTTTTGTTTGTGTGACAGCATTGATTGCAGAACAAGTGTGTGAAGTCATTGCATATTTTCAATAAACACTCCCATACAACTCTATGAGAGACTACTAATTGTCTCCCAGGAGATACCGGAACCTATTTATGATGAGCTAGATCGCACCCCAAGAGAAAGCTTGTCAAAACACATATTTTCACATGATATATTGTAAAAACACACACACACAAAAAAACTAGAAATAGCAAAGACGTGGTTATTTTTAAAGTGTAATTTACTTTGCATCACCACAATAACACATCTCTCCTAAATGTACTGCATAATACATACCAATACCACCCAACATTTAAAATGACCAAAGAGGGACACATTTGTATTCAGAGTGACTGTAGGTATGGCTATGGCCATTGCATTTAATAGGGGACTTTATGGTTAATTAAGAGCTGTTTCTGAAATTTAGTAGGCTATTTAGAAAAAAGAATAAAGCATTTTATTGAATATATATATATATATATATATATATATATATATATATATATATATAAAGCCTGAACCTCACACAATAGTGTTTGTCTTTAAAAATAGCCCAGTGTAAATGGAGAGTAACTTATAGGAAAAGCACTGCATATTGTCATGCATTGTCTGTTGAGCACTGAGCCAAAAAGAGCAGAAGGTATTGAAGACCTGGGGCAAAGGTGTGGGATTTATGTGTGTAACCACAGAAATCACGGTTCAAAGTCAATTTCACCACTGTGACAGCAGACGCAGTTCAATACCTCGTAACTCATAGCACTTCCACCCTAGGTTCTGTGACTTGCTTCATTACTCTTCTGATCAGCTTGTGGACCTCTAAGCTAAAAATATTTTTACAGGAGATAAACAATAGAACTGAGATTTCTTTTGTAAAAACAACTGCACATTGTTGCCATTTTAAAATGTTTTAGCAATTTTAACTTGCACACAATCAGATATCCATTCTTGCCTAGCTGATGGGTCACTATACTGGTTATATCAGGCATCTCTCCATCCCATAATATTTACCAGCATGTATTTTGTACAGTGAGCTCAACCTCTCATCTCGACAAACTCAAGATATTTGACCTGTCAAGATGAACCTGCAACAGAAAGCCTTGGTAACTATCTATGTGCAGTAAAATTGAACTTAGACTCAACATTCAACAAATTCAACTGGTCTCCCCTGGGGTAGTAACCTACTACCTATCTAGATTATACATGTGTTATTGTCAGTCATGCTACCTAGCACATCCTATCAAAGTTGTAATAACTGGTATTTTGGATCATGCACAATACTACAAACTTGATTTTTTTGACATACATATTTTATTGCAAAAAAAAATCAAACAGCCAATTTTCCAATGTGCACATAACATGCTGATCCTAATGTGTTTGTGCAAAATGAAGCAGTGTTTTGGAACTAAACCTTTGCTAAGGTTTTCAGGGTTGAGTTCTAGTGGTTTTCAATGCAGGGAATTAGGTACTGGAGGCAGATTATGGTAAATATGGTTCCAACCAAATGTTACAACTCAAAGTATCTGTCACAGTGAGATATTCCTAAATGTTACAACCCAAAGTATCTGTCACAGTGAGATATTCCCAAATGTTACAACCCAAAGTATCTGTCACAGTGAGATATTCCTAAATGTTACAACCCAAAGTATCTGTCACAGTGAGATATTCCCAAGTGTTACAGCCAAAAGTATCTGTCACAGTGAGATATTCCTAAATGTTACAGCCCAAAGTATCTGTCACAGTGAGATATTCCCAAGTGTTACAACCCAAAGTATCTGTCACAGTGAGATATTCCCAAGTGTTATAACCCAAAGTATCTGTCACAGTGAGATATTCCCAAGTGTTACAACCCAAAGTATCTGTCACAGTGAGATATTCCCAAATGTTACAACCCAAAGTATCTGTCACAGTGAGATATTCCCAAATTTCACAACCCAAAGTATCTGTCACAGTGAGATATTCCCAAATGTTACAACCCAAAGTATCTGTCACAGTGAGATATTCCCAAGTGTTACAACCCAAAGTATCTGTCACAGTGAGATATTCCCAAATGTTACAACCCAAAGTATCTGTCACAGTGAGATATTCCCAAGTGTTACAACCCAAAGTATCTGTCACAGTGAGATATTCCCAAATGTTACAACCCAAAGTATCTGTCACAGTGAGATATTCCCAAATGTTACAACCCAAAGTATCTGTCAAAGTGAGATATTCCCAAATGTTACAACCCAAAGTATCTGTCACAGTGAGATATTCCCAAATGTTACAACCCAAAGTATCTGTCACAGTGAGATATTCCTAAATGTTACAACCCAAAGTATCTGTCACAGTGAGATATTTCCAAATGTTACAACCCAAAGTATCTGTCACAGTGAGATATTCCCAAGTGTTACAGCCCAAAGTATCTGTCACAGTGAGATATTCCCAAATGTTACAACCTGAAGTATCTGTCACAGTGAGATATTCCCAAATGTTACAACCCAACGTATCTGTCAAAGTGAGATATTCCCAAATGTTACAGCCCAAAGTATCTGTCACAGTGATACATTCCCAAGTCTTACAACCTGAAGTATCTGTCACAGTGAGATATTCCCAAATGTTACAACCCAAAGTATCTGTCACAGTGAGATATTCCCAAGTGTTATAACCCAAAGTATCTGTCACAGTGAGATATTCCCAAGTGTTACAGCCCAAAGTATCTGTCACAGTGATACATTCCCAAGTCTTACAACCTGAAGTATCTGTCACAGTGAGATATTCCCAAATGTTACAACCCAAAGTATCTGTCACAGTGAGATATTCCCAAATGTTACAACCCAAAGTATCTGTCACAGTGAGATATTCCCAAATGTTACAACCCAACGTATCTATCACAGTGAGATATTCCCAAATGTTACAACCCAAAGTATCTGTCACAGTGAGATATTCCCAAGTGTTACAACCCAAAGTATCTGTCACAGTGAGATATTCCCAAATGTTACAGCCCAAAGTATCTGTCACAGTGAGATATTCCCAAATGTTACAGCCCAACGTATCTGTCACAGTGAGATATTCCCAAATGTTACAACCCAAAGTATCTGTCACAGTGAGATATTCCCAAGTGTTACAACCCAAAGTATCTGTCACAGTGAGATATTCCCAAATGTTACAGCCCAAAGTATCTGTCACAGTGAGATATTCCCAAATGTTACAACCCTAAGTATCTGTCACAGTGAGATATTCCCAAATGTTACAACCCAACGTATCTGTCACAGTGAGATATTCCCAAATGTTACAACCCAAAGTATCTGTCACAGTGATACATTCCCAAGTCTTACAACCTGAAGTATCTGTCACAGTGAGATATTCCCAAGTGTTACAACCTAAAGTATCTGTGACAGTGAAATATTTCCAAGTGTTACAACCTGAAGTATCTGTCACAGTGAGACATTTCAAAATATTACAAACTAAAGTATCTGTCACACTGAGACATTCCCAAGTGTTATAACCCAAAGTATCTGTCACAGTGAGATATTCCCAAGTGTTACAACCCAAAGTATCTGTCACAGTGAGATATTCCCAAGTGTTACAGCCCAAAGTATCTGTCACAGTGAGATATTCCCAAGTGTTATAACCCAAAGTATCTGTCACAGTGAGATATTCCCAAGTGTTACAGCCCAAAGTATCTGTCACAGTAAGATATTCCCAAGTGTTATAACCCAAAGTATCTGTCACAGTGAGATATTCCCAAGTGTTACAACCCAAAGTATCTGTCACAGTGAGATATTCCCAAGTGTTACAACCCAAAGTATCTGTCACAGTGAGATATTCCCAAGTGTTAAAACCCAAAGTATCTGTCACAGTGAGATATTCCCAAATGTTACAACCTGAAGTATCTGTCACCGTGAGATATTCCCAAATGTTACAACCCAAAGTATCTGTCACAGTGAGATATTCCCAAATGTTACAACCTGAAGTATCTGTCACAGTGAGATATTCCCAAATGTTACAACCCAAAGTATCTGTCACAGTGAGATATTCCTAAATGTTACAACCCAAAGTATCTGTCAAAGTGAGATATTCCCAAATGTTACAACCCAAAGTATCTGTCAAAGTGAGATATTCCCAAGTGTTACAACCCAAAGTATCTGTCACAGTGAGATATTCCCAAATGTTACAACCCAAAGTATCTGTCACAGTGAGATATTCCCAAGTGTTACAACCCAAAGTATCTGTCACAGTGAGATATTCCCAAGTGTTACAACCCAAAGTATCTGTCACAGTGAGATATTCCCAAATTTCACAACCCAAAGTATCTGTCACAGTGAGATATTCCCAAGTGTTATAACCCAAAGTATCTGTCACAGTGAGATATTCCCAAGTGTTACAGCCCAAAGTATCTGTCACAGTGAGATATTCCCAAGTGTTACAACCCAAAGTATCTGTCACAGTGAGATATTCCTAAATGTTACAACCCAAAGTATCTGTCACAGTGAGATATTCCCAAGTGTTATAACCCAAAGTATCTGTCACAGTGAGATATTCCTAAATGTTACAACCCAAAGTATCTGTCACAGTGAGATATTCCCAAGTGTTACAACCCAAAGTATCTGTCACAGTGAAAATTCCTAAATGTTACAACCCAAAGTATCTGTCACAGTGAGATATTCCCAAGTGTTACAACCCAAAGTATCTGTCACAGTGAGATATTCCCAAATGTTACAACCCAAAGTATCTGTCACAGTGAGATATTCCTAAATGTTACAACCCAAAGTATCTGTCACAGTGAGATATTCCTAAATGTTACAACCCAAAGTATCTGTCACAGTGAGATATTCCTAAATGTTACAACCCAAAGTATCTGTCACAGTGAGATATTCCCAAATGTTACAACCCAAAGTATCTGTCACAGTGAGATATTCCCAAATGTTACAACCCAAAGTATCTGTCACAGTGAGATATTCCCAAATGTTACAACCCAAAGTATCTGTCACAGTGAGATATTCCCAAATGTTACAACCCAAAGTATCTGTCACAGTGAGATATTCCCAAATGTTACAACCCAAAGTATCTGTCACAGTGAGATATTCCTAAATGTTACAACCCAACGTATCTGTCACAGTGAGATATTCCCAAGTGTTATAACCCAAAGTATCTGTCACAGTGAGATATTCCCAAGTGTTATAACCCAAAGTTTCTGTCACAGTGAGATATTCCCAAATGTTACAACCCAAAGTATCTGTCACAGTGAGATATTCCCAAGTGTTACAACCCAAAGTATCTGTCACAGTGAGATATTCCCAAGTGTTACAGCCCAAAGTATCTGTCACAGTGAGATATTCCCAAGTGTTACAACCCAAAGTATCTGTCACAGTGAGATATTCCTAAATGTTATAACCCAAAGTATCTGTCACAGTGAGATATTCCCAAGTGTTATAACCCAAAGTATCTGTCACAGTGAGATATTCCCAAGTGTTACAACCCAAAGTATCTGTCACAGTGAGATATTCCCAAGTGTTACAACCCAAAGTATCTGTCACAGTGAGATATTCCTAAATGTTACAACCCAAAATTTCTGTCACAGTGAGAGATTCCCAAGTGTTACAACCCAAAGTATCTGTCACAGTGTGATATTCCCAAGTGTTATAACCCAAAGTATCTGTCACAGTGAGATATTCCCAAGTCTTACAACCTGAAGTATCTGTCACAGTGAGATATTCCTAAGTGTTACAACCCAAGCAGCTATCACAATGAGATATCCTCAACTTTTTAAAAGCTTGGGTAGATTCCCCCACATCCACACTACTTATATGTACTGCATGTGAAACAAATCATTTTCCTAATATAGGGTGGTGTATGAAATAAGACCCTAGAATTATAACTTATATTCCTGTCTATAAACCTGTTTACTAGCGATGTTTATTTGTAATGTGTGATGATATCACTGCTTTCACTGTAGCAGCCACTGTTTCATTTATCAGTCTGATAAAGTGCAATTCATCATGTCAGACACAGGCAGAAATGGCATCCTAATGGGGGAAATAAAGGCTAAAGATGTTATCAGTGCCCCTAACACTCTCTACATAAGTCTTGTGTACCTCTTAGTAAACAACTGGGGGGGGATCACATTCTAATCTTGCTGCTCTAATATCTGATGAAACACAAATAGAGGAGTCAAGTGGTTATAAGAAAAGTATACCATCACTGAAATGTGTATAAACAGTACAGAATTAAATATTTAATAATACCTTTTCATTATTTGTAAATCCAAGGGAACGTGCAACCTAAAGTGAATCTTTTGGTGTATGTATCGAATTGGTGTCGTTATGTCTTTCTCTCTGTCTTTCTGTAATCTATGACAAATAATTTAGGAAATATAAACCGGTGCGGTAACTCATGGTGTCACCCCCCCTTGGATTTTCTTCAATACCAGGCCAAACAGATTCCTTAGTAATACCAGTCAGATCGCTTATTAAATATGCCACATGGGAGCCCCAAAAATTATGCCACATATAGGAGCCCCACAAAATAGGCCACATTTAGGAGCCCCACAAATTATGCCACATACAGGAGCCCATAACTATGCCACACACAGATCCCCATTAATAATGCCTCACACAGGAGCCCCATAAATATGCATCACGCTAGAGCTCCATTAATTATGCCTCACGCATGAGCCCCATTAATTATGCCTCACACAGGAACCCCATCAATCATGCCACACACAGGAGCCCCTTAATTATGCCACACACAGGAGCCCCATGAGGTGACAATTGTACAATTTTAAAACAATAAATATCTATACACATCTCTCTCTCACTAGGTGCATTTATACTTATACGAACCTTTTAATATTATATCCAACTACTTTCATATGTAAAATCAAGGTATTGAAAAATAGCTTTTCTTGTTTTTATCCCCTTCCGCTCCACTCACATTGAACCTAAAAGACTTAACACAGCAGCATACAGTACCCACAGAACTTGCCATGTACTCATATTGCACCCACAGCACTTAGCTTGCACTCATATTGCACCCACACAATTTGGTATGCCACAGTGTCAATTTTCCCCGCAGAACATACCACAGTGTTACTTTGTCCCACAGAACATGTTATTTTGCCATAGCATCACTTTGTAAATTAAAATATACCACTATCAGGTACCAATTAACATGTCACAGTCACTTTGTCATTAACATGTGCAGCAGCCAGTTTGCTGTTTAAAATATGCCACAGCCAATTTGCCCATTAATATCCCAGTGTTAGTTTGTTCATTAATATGCCACAGCTAATTTGCCCATTAATATGCCAGTATTATTTTGCCATTAATTTGCCACTGCCAATTTGCCTATTAATATGCTAGTATTATTTTGCCATTAATATGCCAGTGTTAGTTTGTGCATTACTATGCCAGTGTTATTTTGCCATTAATAAGCCACAGCCAATTTGCCCAATAATATGCCAGTGTTATTTTGCCATTAATAAGCCACAGATAATTTGCCCAAGAATATGCCATTATTATTTTGCCATTAATAAGCCACAACCAATTTGTCCAATAATATGCCAGTGTTATTTTGCCATTAACAAGCCACAGATGATTTGCCCAATAATATGCCAGTATTATTTTGCCATTAATAAGCCACAGCCATCTTTCCAAATAATATGCCAGTATTATTTTTGACATTAATATGCCATTAATATGCCACCTTCCTCCCCCCTTCCCCAGTACTCACCTCCTGGCTGCTCTGTGTTCCTGGCTGTCTCCTCCGTGCAGTCTTCCCTGCTGCATGGAGGAGGGAATTACAGCCATCAGATATAATGTGATGTCATATCCGGAGACAATGATTTTATTTTTTTTGTACTTTTTTTAATTTCGGCAGCCTCATCCACTGGATTCGGCTTGGCGAAAAAAGAAAAAAAAAGGAGGATGCAGACAACACAGGTGTCACCGCCACTGAGGTTGTCACCCAGTGACAAGGAGACAAAGAGAACATGGTACATGTGAATGAATGAATGAGTAGTGCCCTCATCAATTTATACCCCCTCAAAAATAAGTGGTAATGTGCCTTGTTTAGTATGTTGACTAATTAGGCCTGGTTTTATTTATATTTTATATCTAAGCATATTAGAATTGTGATAAACCCAGCTATTTGTTTCTGTCTGTAATCTAGAAAGATATATATATATTAGATGGAGTCACTATTTTTCTTTTATTTTTTTAGTGCTAAGACTGATATTTTTATTAAAGGCAGAATGTTGTAGGATAAAAAGATCCATCTGGAATGAAAGAGGTGCTTAACAAAATGTAGAACTTGATGTGTTTGTGTATTCTGAAACAAATTCATTACATTTAACATGCATTTACACTCTGCCACTGTGGTCACATAGAGTCGTTCTGGAAACTAAGAAATCAATTCTGTTTTAATTAAAACCTGGTGCCACATGACTACATAGTGTCAGCATCTGGAACATTGAATGAGTGTTTCGTCTTAATGTCATTTTACAGGACACCTTTGGGTCTACTCAACCAAGAGAGAATTGCAGGGAATTGAGATATGAATTGCAAACGTAAGGCCAAAATTCCAAACTTAAGGCCAAAGTAGCCGATTTTCCAACTCTGCTACATTCTCCAAGTTTGAAATTCCCATCTCAGATCCCTGCAATTCTCTCTTTATTGAGTAGAACTTTGGATATTGGAATGTATTAACATTTTTCACTGGACGCTTGTATACTGTAATTTCCAGTCAGGGGTGTATCCTTCCCATGAGTGATAGGTACAACGGACAGCACAGCAATATGAAGTAGAGCCCAGAGGCCATCAGCATGAATTTTCGGTCGATTCGACTGATGCCGAATTCATTCGGCCATCGATCTCTAAGCTCTATTTTGGTTATTTCCAGGGTTTGTGTGCTGTCTGTTTTTCCTGCACACAAACCCCGAAAATACAGCGCAGGATTGTGGTGCGGCGCACATCTAGCACACGTGGAGGATACTACACTGTTTCTAGTATGTGTTCAAACCCAGTCTTCCTACCATCGGAGGCCAATTTATTGTGACTTACACCCTGACCTAGAAGCTTCATAAGCTTATTCCATAATCATTACTGTGTACATCAAAAAAAAAAAAAATATCCATGATATTTCTAGACCACCAAAGAGAGTTTGCGATTGGCCAGGGTTTTATTATTCATCCTGCCACTGATTACATAGAAACATAGAAACATAGAATGTGTCGGCAGATAAGAACCATTCGGCCCATCTAGTCTGCCCAAATTTTTCTTTAGTACTTTTATTAGTCCCCCGTTCCCGGTCTTATAGCTAGGATAGCCTTGTGTTTATCCCACGCATGCTTAAAATCCTTGACTGTGTTTACCTCTACCACTTCCACTGGAAGGCTATTCCATACATCCACTACCCTCTCAGTAAAGTAATACTTCCTGATATTACTTTTAAATCGTTGCCCCTCTAATTTAAGACTATGTCCTCTAGTTGTGGTAGTTTTTCTTCTTTTAAATATACTCTCTTCCTTTACTGTTACATGGGCTATCAGTAGATGGGTGAAGAACTATTTCACAAATTAATTCATTTTAAGCAGTTATGCCCTAAAACTGCAATATCTAAAATAACCGAGCTACGAGCGCTAGTCTACCATTTAGTAAAGTAATGCAGCAGCCACGAAGAAGTAACCACATCATCGAGCAGCTGCAGGGCTCATTTTTGCATTACCCCAGATTTGACTGAGAGTAATGTAATTTAGCCCTATAGTGTCCATTTTGTTCTCATCCATTCTTTTTCTTAGCTCCTCTTGCTCTGGAAGTGCATTCGGGGTCTAATCTCTTCCAACATGCTTTTACAATATCTGCGCTCCCTGTCTGCCCTAAATCTCAAACAAACATCTGCTTGCCTTATAAGCCTTCCACTCTCTGACCCAGCATATCTGGATTACCTTGATTCCACCTGATTCATATCTGGTGGATCTAGCGAGATACAATGTCCAGTCAAACCTGCTGAATGGAATAGAAGAAGATTACTGCTCTTTCTGATATACATCCAGTGCATCCTGAAGAAGATCAAGCACTGAAGCCTTCTGGCAGAAGATTTTAAAAGGATGTCTTCATTTAAACATCATTTATCACGAAAACATAGAGAATAAATAATTATCAAAAATGATCCATAAATTGTGTTCGCAGAATTGCAAGCCGATGGATAAATAAAGAGATGTGATGTGTTTTAACTGTGTCTCTGGTGTCCCTTGTGTATGACATCACCTTGGAACTTGAAGGCAGATTACATATCTCCCATTTAGTAAAGTAGTTAATTTGCATATCCACCCACAGGTGATGTCATAATCAGGAGATGCCACCGACACATTTAAGACTCATCTTTTCTCTTAATTTGTGCATTTGTTCGCAATTGTGCTAACACAATGAATATATCATTTCTGATCATTATTTGTTCCCTCGAGTCACAGAACAAACAATTTTTAGAAGACAGAGTTCCTTTAATCCTAGTAACTTGGTACAGTGACACCAGATCTTGTTACATATACCCTGAAACATGGAAACATAGAAGCATACATAGAAACATAGAATGTGTCGGCAGATAAGAACCATTCGGTCCATCTAGTCTGCCCAATTTTTTTTGAGTACTTTAATTAGTCCCCCGTTCCCGGTCTTATATCTAGGATAGCCTTGTGTCTATCCCACGCATGCTTAAATCCTTGACTGTGTTTACCTCTACCACTTCTGCTGGAAGGCAATAACAGATGATAAACCTCACAACAGGAGGTGGTTAAATTAATATTTTGCATTATTTAATATACTCGCTAATTGAGCTGCTGGTTCCTACAAGTGACTATATGTTCAATCAAAAAAAACATAATATCTTGCATAGGCTTAGTTGACCTCAGTCTGTAAGAATAACTGAAGCCGTAACTGCATTGCCTTTTGATTGCTACATTAATTCAGGGTTAACACACAGTTTGTCCTGTATTTGACATTCTAAAGCAGGAACCTCCGAAATCATTCAATGCTAAGCAAACAGCATAGTGGTGTATGCTCTGTATAGCGACACACGGATTCTAAAAAAAAATAGGGGAAATATATATTTTAAGCTGGACATATTATCAGTGTTTAAGTACTGAATTGAATTGATTAATAACCCAGTGCCCTATCTATCCAAGGCAGACATTGTTTTATCTATCAATCCGAAAAAGGACTATTAATCAAAAGGCCAGGGAGAGGCTGATAGAGCTCTCTAATGGAAGGAAAGCAGGTACTATCAGTATACCTAACACATTATAAATAGGACCACATTCAGAAGGACTTGTAGCTGGTGACTGTTGTCAGTTATATAATAACCAATATATATATATATCACTTTGGCCAATAGAATATATGATAAAACTCAATTTTCAGGATGAAAGGGATTCATCAGTAATTCCTTGATGCTTTTCAGAATGAGTTATTATTTTAATATTCCTTTAATTTACTAGCAAAGGATAACAGAAGATGCGACCGTAATGTATTTAACCTTTAGAATAAATCTGTTTGAAAGTTTGATGCAAAGTATATTAACCTCACACCCCAGCTTAGATTTATTGCTTCTCAAGGTTACAATAGAAAGATATTTATCTAGCACTACTTGGATGTCTTATAAAATACGTGGTGCTACTGAGTCAGGTACGAGGCCAGAATACTGTATCTTTTTAGATTTCATTTATTTCGACTTAGGTTATTTTAATGTTATTTGCACTACTTACAAACTACAAACATACCCTGTCATGATAAAAATGATAAAAACTATTGTCACACCCCTTTGCAATTTCCAGATTGACATTATCCTTGAGTTCAGAGGCAGGGGTTACGTGGGCAGCTCCTGTCCCAATGTATGTTTTTTTTAAATGTATTTTAAGGCGGCCAGGCACACTTGGACAGCCCCTGGTCTCATGTAATTATTTATTTAATTTTAAGGGGCCGGGGGCACGTGGCCAGCCACTGGCTCCATGTAATTATTAATAATATATACAGTAGGGGGGGGCAGGGGAATTGTGTCGGCCTCTGATCCTATTAATTAAAAGCCTGGCCACCTTTTATTAGGGAACATGGTCCCCCATTTTATATAGGCCTTGTTTATTTATAGTTGGGGGCCAAGGGGATTTTGACTTCATCTTCTACAGCTGGACCAGTTAGTGATGGGGGGTTAGGTAGGTAATAATATTTAATTTCCTTAATGTATTTTAGAGGAATATGAAAGTATTATGAATAATTTTAATATCTGGTATATGGTTGATTGTATATCTAAAACTATCGCCTATTTCCTACTCTCCTATTTGAGCATGATACGTTATATTATTAAGTCTTCTTTTTTCATTCACCTGTTTTGTATATATATGGGTGTATTTACTTAAGGGGGGTGTTGTCCAATTGGTGGGATGGCATTTGTTCCTGTATATATTAGAGTGTGTTTTTGTGTCATATTTGTCGATTCTCCTAATGAAGGTTCCCTTCCAGAGACCGAAACATTTATGTTTTACTACTAATAAATATTTTCAACTTTAAATTAGAAGACCCGTGAGTGGCACAGATTTTTTGTGTACTCTGGTCATGTTTGCTGCTGGGCATTCAACTATTGGATAACAAATTGAAAGGCATTATGGGTAGGGCATAGATAAACAGAGTACAATGTATGTCCAAAAATAAGGTGAATACAAGTGACAGTGAACAAGATTTGGGTGGAAGTGGGTGGTGTTTCTTTGAACCGGGTGGTGTTATAAATAAACCTTTATCTCCCATGGCAACCCTAAAAATACTAGAAAGGTGCCTAGTCTGATCCTAAATTATCTCCAGAATTATTATTTTAGCCCACTAAGCAGTAGTGTATCTTCCACAAGGCAAACAAGGCACTCTCCTAGGGCTGCACTTTGCCAGAGGGTGTTAAAGCACACTTCTGGTGCTTCAAACATTTTTGCTACTTCCAATTAATCTGGGTGATGGGGGGCATGTAATGGACGTGGTGGGGGTATTTAATGAGGGTGATGGTGGCGGGTTATGGGGCATTTAATGTGTATGCAATGTGGGTGGTGGGGGCATGTAATGGGGTGATTGGGCATGTCGTGGGTGGGGGGTGCCCAAATTTTGTCTGCCTAGGGCAGCACAAAACCAAGATGCACCACTGCCACTAAGTGTCCTCTCTCTGAGAAACATTAAATCGATTTCTGTCTTTAAAAAAGACATGAACATAATGTGAGTGAGAAAGACTTAGCTTTATGGAGAGAGGTAAATACAAGATACACACGGACTTTTTTAGCAGCCCCGAACACCATTTTTTTTAGAGAGACTGTGGCACGCTCTAAAATATACCCCTTAGACCAGATGTGTACAATGTGGGGCTCTTTTCACACCAAGTTGCGGCCCACCTAATGTGACAGTCTATATTTTCATTATCCTTCTAAATGTACACTTTTGGTTGACTAAAGTTAACTTAAACTTGTTTTGAACTGCTTTCCTGTTACATTATTGTAAATAAGAAAAATGAATGCACTTGCAGATTATGTGGCCCACTGCACACACAAAAAAAAAGAGAAAAGTGCAGGAGAAGGCAGCAATACAAAGGAACACACAGAGAAAAAGCAAACAGGTAGCTCAAAGCCTTTACCAGCAATTACAGGAAGCTGTCATAATCCCAGCAGTCACTGACAGCTTGTCTTCCAAATTGGTGATATCACCAAAAAGTGCAATACTATAGGGGATTCATTATGTTTACATTCACCAAAATCACACACATGCCAAAGCGATGTATAAAAATATATATATATAGTCCAGTATTGTATTATTCAAAAATAAATCAGAATTTACTTAAACCTTTTCTAAAAATATCATTTTTTTAAAGTGATTTTTTTTCCATTAAGCTATACATTCTAGAATAATTCTAATAACTGACACCTTCATCTCATTGTCATGCCACAGTAGGTTTTTCAATCTGAACTAGCTTTGGGGTATAGGAAAGACATTACAGCTCAGAAGTGAATATCTTGCCAAGTAAAGCTGAACTTAGAAATTTAAATAAGATATAAAAAAACACAGCTCTCAAGTAGGAACTATTTTATCCACATTAAGCTGTAAAAAAAATAGCCCAACTTCTTTTCTATCCATTTTATTTTGATAGAGTGGCGTTTGCAGTTCATTTAGCAATGTCTCCATTTAAAATGTGTTGTTTTATAGTGATGGGTTTTACTTTAAAAAATTGTTTTATCATTTGTGTAATTGATAACATTCAATAACCCACTCCTGCAAGGCCCAGTCTAGTTTGGAAACTAAATTGCTGTCAGAAAATCGCAACATGTAAGATCTGCATGAAAGATTTATAGATTGTAAAATGACACCACAGCACTATAAAACAATGTATTTAAACCAGGGATGTTTCTAAATTTAGCCTATCAATATAAAACAGGTACAAAACTAAATAATTTTTCTTAGGCTTCTTTTTTTCTGTTACAGACAGAGTTGCATTCTCCAGTACACAACATAATGATGTGTAAATCAAAGGGGTCAAAAAAAATCCCCAATTTGCACCAATACAGAGTAAAAGGTGTGTCCCCAGGACAAAGTTCAATCAGATTCCAAAATACCAAGATTTACGTGTACTTCAGGAATAACTACACTATTACTGGTTTTATAACACTGAATTGAAAATGACAGATTCTTTCAGGTATATTCAAGTTAAATAATTATACAAACGTGTGTAACCATTAAAATCTAAATATCTGGATTCTAGCTGTGTTATGTACTCACAAATATCAACTTAGCAGATTCTACTGATCCTCCCACTCAGCATTTGGCTGGAGCCTGGGAGGGAAAAAAAAGTAAAAAAAAAAAAAAAATTTAAAGTGTTTAAAAAAAACAAAAAGTTGAACAATTAATGGGCAACTAGTATTGTGTCCACTTCCCTGAAGTAAACACGACATGGGTCTTTACACATGTGGGCACTGCATCAAAACTGAGGCAGCACTGGTCAGGAGGCTGCTGTACACTGACAATGTCAGTGCTTGCACAGCCAATCAGCTATCAGCCAATCAGCCAATCAGCCATGGGCAGAGAAAGACAGTAGCAGCAAGACCAGGCTGCCCAATTCATAGGATAAACTGGCATGTACTATCAAAATGACAATTAAAGATTTAAAAAAAAAATAGCAATTTGGAAAGTGTGATTGAAAGGGGTGGCTGTACAACAAAACAGTTGATAAAAAAAAATGTTGCTTGGATTGGGGCTTTATCGGTGATCCCTCACTCTAAAGTCTTATAAAATGGTTTAAAACAAAGGGGATGCAGTATGCTCGGTGGTGGCATTTTGCAGCAGCAAAGGTGTAAATTTTAATATAATTTCACAGAAAGAAGATTAAAAATGTATTTCCTTTTTGGCAACATAATAACTGGGCAATAAAATATGAGTACTACAGTATGTGACACCTTCCATGTTAGGATTTAAGACGTGCAAGTGTTTTTTAAATTTAGGGTTAATAGTTTTTACCACACAGATGACCGAAGACAATCATAGATTTATGGAGCATGCAGGGTTTTCAGGGTTAGCCTACTGGATTATTTCTGAATGAGGTAAAGCCGCTGTAGCAGTTTCTGGTTCACAATGAGTTATACAGTGTATTACAGGTACATAATCTGCAGATACAAGAAGAAATATAGACCAACCAAATTTAGGCGAGAGATGGAGCTGGAAGGAAAATTAGGTCAACCACGATCAATTACAGCAATGGGAACATTTTATCTCGATTTTACAGCTGTAATACTTTAAAAATGTATCGCTTGGTACAAGGAACACTGTAAAAGCATAAAGTAAATGTATTCAGCTCATTAAGATAAAGAGTGGAAAAACATTAACTGATTTCATTGAAACTGTGGCAAATAAGGGGAATATTAATGTAATATGTCTGCAGTATTTAAGTCACAATGGCCCAAGTTATGACTTATCTATGGTTTTTAACTCCAAATAGTTTATTGCAGTCCATTGCGTTCACTATTGAAGCCAGCACTCTACTACTCTACTCTACTCCACAGTCTCAGTACAAAAGCATATTCAATAAAGGTACTTGGCACTCCAAACTCATTGTGACTTTATTTTATTTCACAAAAGTAAAACAAATTTTCAGGGCTAAAAGGTGAGTCTCCTCCGTGCAGTCTTCCCTCCTGCATGGAGGAGGGAAACACTTCACCGGATGTGATGTAAAGTCACATCCAGTCTCAGTGATTTTTTTTTACTTTTTTTTCTGGCGGCCGAATCCAGCGGATGCGGCTGCCAGAAAAAAAAACAAGTTCAGCAGCGCAATGCGCTGGGGGTGTCACCCGGTGCAGTCCGCACTCCCCGCAGCCTCCTCGGGACGCCACTGGTGGGAATAACTGATGTAACCCATGTAATAAATAATTGAAGCTTTTACTTACTATGCTCGACAACACTTGCGGTATCCCAAGCAGTCAAAACATAGATACAGGTTACAAAGGACTAATGGTTCCAATCTGCAGACACAAAATAATGTATCAGTCAAGGTCTTCAAAAAGTATTCATTTATTAATTACATACTGGCATAAATACAGTGGGCAAGTGAAAAGCAGCAAAATGCTTTCTGTGTTTTGAGCCATAAAGCAGTGGAAATTGTGAGGATATTGCAGACTCCACAGTAATAAAATGCTCGGTAAATATAGTATACAGGAAGCCAAAAGCAGCATTATGTGTTTTGAAATTCATACACTGCACATTACTGGGAGTTTTATTGCTGTGAAGTATGTGATCTATTCACACACTGCACATCACTGGGAGTTGTATTGCTTTGGAGTTCAGCTCTACTGTTGGAGCAGAGAGAAGGGTTTAGGTTAGGAGTGCAGCTTCCTGATCAGAGGTGTGCTTGTAGGGATTTCAAATATGGGGTGACACACAGGGGCTGAGGGAGCTTGGGTGACAAAAAGTATGATCTCAGGAGAAAAACAAAGAGAGGAACAGTTCTGTAAACTACAGAAGAAATGCAATTTTTTTTAAAACCAAGGATAATGTCATTTGACACACATTCAACAGTACTACACATACTGCTTCAAATTTTTCACACAAAAAAAAGGCATCTATTTGGAGGAGCACCTTTAAACATAGGCAACCCCCATGCATTCACCCATTTATTCAGAAAAGGATCTTTGGTATTGACACTGAACAAAGTTTTTACAGGTGGCCTAACCTGTCTGGTACCTCAAATCTTCAGCCTTGTCAATTGTACACATCGCAGGCATGGGGAGGGGTCTTCAGACAACTCTAGCCAGGGCCTGCTGTCGCTGACGCCTTAATTGTTAAACACATATTAATCACTCACTTGAGTTGGCTCTAACGGGGTATGTATATAAAGCAACTCACTGAGTTCCTCTGATGGGTTATTTATATATATATACACACTGCTCAAAAAAATAAAGGGAACAATTAAACAACACAATGTAACTCCAAGTCAATCACACGTCTGTGAAATCAAACTGTCCACTTAGAAAGCAACACTGATTGACAATCAATGTCACATGCTGTTGTGCAAATGGGATAGACAACAGGCCGAAATTATAGGCAATTAGCAAGACACCCCCACCTCATCGGGAGCATGCCCAGGTGTTGTAGGGAGGTCATATAGGAACGTGGAGGCCACACACCCTACTGAGCCTCATTTTGACTTGTTTTAAGGACATTACATCAAAGTTGGATCAGCCTGTAGTGTGTTTTTCCACTTTCATTTTGAGTGTGACTCCAAATCAAGACCTCCATGGGTTGAAAAATTTGATTTCCATTTTTTAATTCTTGTGTGGTTTTGTTGTCAGCACATTCAACTATGTAAAGAACAAAGTATTTCATAAGAATATTTCATTCTTTATAGTTTTACCTACTAAATTGGAAAAATAAGCAGCCATGTAAAATTCTCTAAACTAAACTAAGTTTCTTGGCTGATTTATCAGTTTATTCCAGTTCTATGTTTAGTTAATGACCCCCTTTCTATATATATATATATATATCTTAATATCTTAACCACCTGTCATATCCCAGCTTAATATAGCATAATCAGCAAGAAGTATCCCAATTAGAAGGAACACTAAGACCTGACAATGTAACACCTGTCTGCAGGTAGAATAACTTCCATCTGTACGCTGCAGCTGGCATATATACTGAGCACAAACTGAACAATTAAATGGAACATGATGGCACAGTGAGTGGTTCCATTTACACGTCTCCTCCGAGAATTCTTCAGTTCGGTATCGCCCTCATCTCACAGTCTTTGAGGCAAACGCTGGTTTTGTTTGACCTTTTCTAGACATGCAGATGTGCTTAAGGTGTTTGCTTCTTAGTTATTTTTTCTAATATATATTCCTTTCAGTCTAAATACATTCTGCAACACACACGCATCAGAGATTCTTTTTTTTTGTTTTTGTTTAATATTTTTTTGTTGTAACATTTCAGCATTTCCCAATTCTGAATGATATTTATACCCCCCAAAAAAGTACCTATTTTCTCCTTAAAGTCATGGCTAACCCTGACACTGCAGATGAACTATATATCCTATGATATATCAGATAATAATACATTCTCCCCCCGGCAAATCAGGAATCAGAGGGCGGAGTTTGAGACGTCAAGTGTTACCGCCACTGCGCATGTCCAAAGTGCTGATCCTGTGTAGTACATATTCTTGCAGACATGAGATTGGGACTACAGGATTGCAGTCCCGAATCATGCTGTCCTGCCAAACTGTACCTCTGTCCCATAAAAGCAGGACAGAAGTAGAGATCAGCAGGACATAGCCTCAAGTCCGGGACTGTACCTCGTAAAGTGGGCCAGTTCGGAGGCATGAAAATGAGCATTGTGGGATATATAGTTCCCAAACAACTGTAATAATAAGTGTAGCCATCACAAACTCTGCACACTAATCAGCTCTGTCTTAATATAGAGCAGCAAAGAAAAGCAGATCGACTTTGAACAGTGCTCCGTAGGTACATCATTCAATAGTCCTTTTAATCAGGCAGAAGTTTAAAGATCCTTTAGAAGCATCTGATTAAAGTTGATTGACCTCTTTAATCTGAGATCAATCAGGGCTATTTCTTTCTTGATAATCTATGTTTCAAATGTACTAGTGGTACAGTAATAGCTGAGTTGGAAAGGCTGGGCAGCTGGGGGAATTTTCCAGCTCACCTATTAATGCCTGATTTTTACAGTTCACTTCCAAAGTTCTCTCCTTTTTACCTGCCCTTATAATATATTAGGTCGACATTTGTAGTGCTACATCCTATGTGCATCTCAATGTACCTCCACATCATGGATATTTATATTCATTTGCAGCACTATTGGGTCTATTCACAAAAATTTGACTTTGGAGATCGACTTTCATTTTGAGGCTAAATCAAATTCGCCAGCCGAGGATGACTTAGAAATAAAACCCCAGGTTAGAATCTTCCCCGTTGAAAGTAATGGGAGGGGAAATGATCAAAGATATTTTTGAGACTTAGAGGGGCTTGTACCAAAAAAACGCAAATATGTTTTATGGGCAAAACTATTTTTGTGCTTCGCTCCTATTGCAATGTACTAAACATTTAAAACTCAAATAGTACATACGCACAAACTGCGAAATAAAAAGGGCATAATTGAGAATAAAAACAGGCACTTTTGAAAATATTTTTTTTGCCTCTTTTGATAGCACTTGCTAAAAGCTGGTAAGATAAAAAAAAAAAGAATAATAATTATTTTTCACAAGATATTCGCAAAGCTCTTTAGCATGTGCGAATATACCGTATTTGCTCGATTATAAGACAAGGTTTTTTTCAGAGCCAATGCTCTGAAAAATCCCCCTCGTCTTATAATCGAGGTTGTCTTATAATCTGACCTCAAATTGAGGTCAGATTATAAGACATGGATCCAGGTCCCCAGCAGAGCTGCAGGGGAGCTGGATCCCCCTCTCTAGCAGCAGGGGATGTCTGCGCAACGAGCGCAGACTCCCCTGCTTCCGCCCGGCACAACCGCCGGGGCTTCTGTGAAGAAGCCGGGACTTCCGCTTTCGTCACAGAAGTCCCGGCGAGCGTGCCGGGCGGCAGCAGGGGAGGTCTGCGCTCATCGCGCAGACTTCCTCTGCTGCCCCACTAGCCACCAGGGTAAATCGGGCAGCTGGGGGATGTCTGCACGATACGTGCAGATATCCTCCATGCTGTCCGACACAGCAGACTATTATGACGGACAGCTGTCCGTCATAATAGACTGCCGTGTCGGGCAGCATGGAGGATATCTGCACGTATCGTGCAGACATCCCCCGGCTGCCCCCACTAGCCACCAGGGATCAAGGTAAGGGGAAGGGAGGGAGGGGGGCAGAGAGACAGGGGGAGGGAGGGAGGGGGACAGAGAGACAGGGGGGACAGAGAGACAGGGGGAGGGAGGGGGACAGAGAGACAGGGGGGACAGAGAGACAGGGGGAGGGAGGGGGACAGAGACAGAGTCAAGGGGAGGGAGGGGGTTAAGAGACAGAGACAAGGGGAGGGAAGGGGTTAAGAGACAGACAAGGGGAGGGAAGGGGTTAAGAGACAGAGACAAGGGGAGTGAGGGGGTTAAGAGACAGACAAGGGGAGGGGGGAGAGAGAGAAAATGGGGGCAAGGGAAAGAGAAAGACAGCATTGGCACATAAAAAGAAATAAAAACTAGAAATACATTTTTTGATATCATAATTTTTTATTAAAAAAGCAATTTACATGTGAATATATACAAGTTTAACTTTTTTCCTTTAGGGTAGTCTTATATTCAGGCTTTTAGTTTTTTTCCTAAAGGAATATCCAAAGTTTGGGGGGTCGTCTTATAATCAGGGTCGTCTTATAATCGTGCAAATACGGTAATCGCAATTTATTAGCACAAATGGAAAAATGCAATCTAAATAAAAATAAATGGAAGAGGCGCAAATCAGGAAAAAAAAGCGCAGAATGTTACAAATAGTCGTAAATTGCTCCTTACTCATGTTTCACCTACTTTTTTCCCACTGCACTTGTTTAGTACATGACCCCCTAAGTAAAACTCGGCACAGCTCTTCATTATTAGTTTAATAAAAGTCGACCTCCAATGTCGAATTTTTGAGACTAGACCCTTGGACAAAGCGCGGAGTTTTGGCGCGAAACACGTAGGCGTTGGATACACTGGGTTAGGAGATCACTGACTGGCATATGGCTGCTTTTCTACTGGTAATAAACCTTTTTTGCATCCTTTTCTGTGCTCTATTTTGTGTATTTTCTCCATCCGGATTGCCACCGCTACTTTCCTCCCAAGTTTTGATTTATATGCATATTCTTGCTCTCTACATTTTCTTCTTCATTGTTAGTTTATTCTATTTAATTTGTGACACATTCTAATCTCAGAAAAAGTGAGCATCTAAACAGTGACCTGTAGTTTACTAGCAAGCGAACATAAAAAAAAACATTCATCAGTAGATGAGTTGGAAATTCTTTCTAGCTCAGCTATTAAAGGACTGTAGGCAAAAAATAACTCTTGTTTAAATGAAAGATTCCATGAGATTTAGATCATTTGTATAGAAATACTTTAATACAAATACAAATACAGTACTTTATTAAGCCCTCTTTGCTTCAGATAGCTCTATCAGGGGGTGGACATGTGGTATAGAATCTTGGGTCAGATCTGCATTCACCTTCAGGCAGATAAATGAAGGTTTGACCAAAGATTCTAAACAATATGTCTGCCCCCTGATACAGCTATAGAAACCAAAGAGGGCTTAACTAAGTACTTCATTGATATTATTTCCTTAAAGTATTTTTATTTATAATGCCTACATTTGATGCAATCTTTCAATTAAACACAAGTTCATTTGTTACTATGGTTGTTCTTTAAAGACTGATATGTGGTATTGTCAGTTTACTGTTTAGTAAACAGACCTATAATGGTCGACTTTGGAGGTCGGCTTTCATTTTGAGACTAAATCAAATTTGGCAATCGCGTTTGACTTAAAAAGTAACCTAGGTTCGAATCTTCCCCCTTTGAAAGTAATTGGAGGCGTAATGATCAAAGCTATTTTTGTGAGTAATGGGTCTATTCATTAAAATTCGATAATAGCTCGAGGAGGTCAATTTTCGAGGTCGGATTTAATTTTTAGACTAAGTCAAATTCAGCACCTGAGTATGACTTAAAAAGAAAACCTAGGTTCGAATCTTCCCCCTTTGAAAAAATTTGGGCGCGTAATGATCAAAGCTATTTTTGGGAGTAATGGGTCTATTCACTAAAATTGGAGAATAACTGGAGGAGGTTGACTTTGGAGGTCAACTTTCATTTTGAGACAAAGTCAAATTTGGCACCTGAATTTGACTTAGTCTCAAAAATAGCTTCCATCATTTCAACTCCCGTTACTCTAAATGGGGAAGAGTCGAACCTGGGGTTTCTGAATTTGATTTAGTCTCAAAATGTCCTCCAAAGTTGACCTCATCAAACTATTCTCAAATATTAGTGAATAGACCCAGAAGTCAAACTCGGATGCCGAATTTTGCTTAGTCTCAAAATAAAAGATTACCTCCAAAGTCGCCCACCTTGAGCTATTCTTGAACTTAAGTGAATAGCCCACCGGAGTAGCTGTATGGATTTCACCTGCATCTATCAGACAGGCAGACTGACAGACCTTACATGTGAAAGGACGGCACGTTTTCCTCGGAAAGATGCCTACCTTGTTAAATGCTTCATTCTGTTCGATTGATCTATTTTTATCATAGTATTCAGGTCAAGTCTCAGGTAGCTGATAGCTAGTTATTCGGCAGTGTCACCAGAGATCTAACAGGCTAAAGTATAATATGATACTAGGCTACAACATAAAGCCTTAAAAGATACCTGGAAACAGTGGGGGATTATTTAGCAGCTTGCTGGTGCATGTTTTAATAATCAAGGTAATCTCATAGTGAAAGAGCATTAAACAAGTAAACTCTGCATCATAACAAATAATAATCATAAGATGATTCATTGTATTTTGTACAAGTCTATGTATATATATATATAGATAGATATAATAGGTTTATCACAGCATCCTGTCAGGAGCCTGTTGAGCCAATTCCTTGTAGCAGCATATTTGGTGTACAGGGGTTTCTTTGTTGCAGTAGTCTTTCTCCACAGTTAGTTAGATTTTTTTTTCCATGCAGGTTTAAAAAAAGATACAGATAACCTATTTTTTTTTACTTTTATTTGTCACTGCTGTGATTGGAATAGGGCTGTACAACACAGGTTGTTTGTAGCCTTCAGACATTTTCATTTGGCATCAGGCAAAAAGAACCATAGGCCCTACCGGGATTCATCCCTACTGTTGTAGCATCTGGCTCATCGAGGCTATCTTACATGGTATACATACAGTGATATTGGATAATTAAAGAAGATACATTCTTCAAGGCAGATATTAATTACATTTAGCCATGCACCACATATTTTCTATAAGTGCCCCATATCAAACATTACATATAGGCACTATAAATAATACATATTGAAAATTAGGTCAAGAAAGGGCTGTTGTTGTTATTTTAAATGTTATTATACATCAATAATCGCCATGCCTAATACTTAAGGTGAAAAAATATGATAGAATGTGCGTTTCTTAGACCGTAACAATAGGGGTCATTGTTTGGAATAAGCTATGTATCTGCTGATGATTAGATTTTTTTTATTTCAATGTTCTTTAAACATACAATGCGAGTTACATAAAGAGGATAGTTATGAGATGTGATGTCACAGTAGTGGGAAGGTAGTGGTAGTGAGAAGATGCACGTACAGATCTTATCCAGCGGCCATCTGTAATTATGTTGTAACCCAAGTTCCTAACTCAATTCTTGAGTAAATTCTAACTCAATTTACTGAAAAACAAAAACAAATTCTAGACAATTTGATGTAGAATGTATACTGTTATCTATAAAGCAATAACATGTCAGGTACAATTTGAATGTAATGACCTAATGTCTTACGGCAGTAATGGCAAAGCTATGGCCGAGGTGCCACAAGTGACTTCAGAGGTGGCACTCAGCATGCACTTACAGTATCACATCAGTTATGGACTGCCCAGTAAATGTTACGATTAGGTACAAGAGAAATTGTAGAAAGGGAAGGAGAGCAGGAATGAGCAGGATTGCTGATATTGATGGGCGGAGGAATGCCTGAGATGAAGGGGAACTTTAAGAGCTTCATGGTTGGCTTCCTGCAGAAAAACTGGATACTCAAGTATATGAATGTTCGTCATCACTGTCTGATGGAGAGGACGTATCCACTTCTGATGTGTACAAGATGTACACGTGACTCTGTTTGTTAGCTCAATTACTTTATTTGGGAAGGGAATTAGAGAAAGGCATGCTGAACAGATATAAGTGCAGAGCAAGTTAAACGATATTACTGTGCTTCAGCTAATAATATAATAATAATAATTAGAGGACAATACAGAGGAGCAAGCTATAAAAAGCACATCATCTAATTTGAGCAAATTCATTCGCCTGTGCTCCCTGCGGAGTGTTATGGCAGATACATTTAATTTGTGGAATAAGAATGTGAACAAGGAGAAATGTACCTTCAATCACAAGTCATCAAACTCAGTAATATTGTTCCATTTGTCGTTTGAGCTTTGTGTCTCAGGGAGCTTTAATGTTTGACTATCTCAGCGGGCAATAAATCCAGGCATAAATAACTGAGATAAAAGAAAAATAATGTCATATTTTAACAATCAACTGATCTATAGTTTACCTTATCATTGTAGGTAAGATGCAAAGAGCATGAACGGAAACATGTAACAGGATTTTTACTAATAGAAATAGAAGAAAATTAAATGGATTTTTTTGTGAGTTGAAAATGATGCACATGTATATCAGTGCGTATTAAAGTCCAGTTCATTCAGTAGAGTTACATGTCACTATATCCGAGACAAGTACCACAGAAACCCCAGCATACAGTAATGCAAGGAATTCTGGGTTATCATGTGCACTCTGTTCAAGTCTTTCAAGCATAGCCAGAGGTGGATACCTCCCTCAAAGCTCTGCTTCCTTACTGTCATATGACCACAAGCCACCAGACAGAGCCAGTGTTGTAGGTAGATGCTCTAAGTCACCAAGTGAGACCAGTGCATACAGTGACAAAGAACTACTTTAGTGTGAAACACACAGGCTTATATACACTGGTACACATCAGATAACCACAGGGAATTACATTGACACAAACAATGGGCCAGGTATTACACTTACCTCAAGCCCCCACCACCACCCCAGAGGTACACTGATTAATCTGGTCCTGGCATAACATCCTTTGATTAAGCCTTGACCACCTTTAAGGTACATTCATTTTGACTTAACAGAAAGACAATGGGTGACTCACATAAGACAGGAAAACACTTAACACCTATTTACTGGATATCCAGTACATTTCAGCAGTAATATAATATAATTTTATGGCACACAACTTTGAATAACTTGGCACTCCATAAATTGTGTACATGACAAAGATCTTTGGTAGGGACAGGCTCTTGGGGCTCGGGGAGCAGGAGACAACATGGGGTCCCATAGGGCAAGTCAAATACATTACATTGACATGTAACAAAATGATCAAGCAGTGCAGTGATTTGTCCTTTGGGGTGCTATAACTTCTTTCAGGGCTAGGTCCATAATCTGGTGGTAATAAACTGGCCCTCAGTCCTCTCCATGAACTCAGAGCACAGAGGCTTCCATGACAGAGCTCATTAGCATGAGATTGGCATACCTTCCAACTTCTGCCCCTGGCAAATCAGGACGCTGGTGAGAGGAGGTTAGATTGCATGTCAGCACAGTGTTTTTGATCCCAGAGAATGAAATTGGTACAGTGGGATTGCAGTCCAAAATCCTGCTTCTGTAGGCAGAAGTAGAGTTCATGGGGACAGCCTCCCACAATCAGGACTGTCCTGTGAAAAGCAGGACGGTTGGGAGGCATGGGTTGGTTTCTTAAATGTGAACATCTGTATTCCAAATATGTTCACTTTACGCACAAATATCAGATTAGCAGCTGCTAGTGATCCTCCCACCCTGCATTTGGTTTGACCCTGAAAGGAAAAAAACTAAATCATGGTATCTCAAAAATGCAACAATCAAATAAGTATACTAATACACTCGCAATGTGCGTTTATGAACATTATACAGAACACAAATCAGCAACTAGAATTGTAAAATTAGACAGTGTTTAGCATGACATTCACATGCATACCTGGGAAACAAAGAATGCATTCATTAAGCAAGCATGGGATCCCTTAGCAACTACTTTGATTATTTAAGTGATATCAATGTGCAATGCAACATGTAAAGACTATATTGGTCCCTCAGAAATGACCTGGCAGTTTATGTACATCTGTATGCTTGGAATCCTTCAGATGCAGCCAGTTGGAGTTTATGTGAGATGTATTTAAATTAATAGCAAGAAAACAGAAGCACTTCAGAGAGTGTGGCTGAGAGGAAGGGCTGGTTAGGGTAACAAAACAGGGGTGGGTGGGGATTTGCTTGGAGTGGGTATTTAAGGACAATACATTAAGTTCAATTCTTACATATATTTTCCTGTTTAATATTATTTATAATGACTTGACTAACCTGAAACAAAAATGTATAGAGCTTACAAAATGACTTTATTCAACTAAAATTGAGTTAAGAACCAATGATAAGGGATAATTGAAAATAATCCACAGTTTCTTAATTGAGAGACATATGATGTTATTTATAAAAGTTGGTTCTGGGGCAAAAGTTACAAAAGTGGAGCAGTCTCCATGGAAACCAATGGAATGTTTTGCTGTTAGACCACATCTAGAACTTTGCACCAGAATTGAGTTCTATAAATAAGTCCACGGAGTTGATGTTGAATCTGAGAGTCACACGGGGACAGTTTCAGGTCACTAGTCACATGGGGGGCAAGACTCCTCGGGCTCCCCTGTGTGGTTCAAATAATGTTTTATGACTTCTCGAATAATTTAACTTCTCAGACCGATGCTCACAGCTGCCACTGTGTTTACCTGTCATACATCATTAAGAAAAAAATTGGGGTTATCAGAAAGGTGTCCCACACCCCCAGGCAGCTGTCTGGATTGAAAGATTGAGAAACTATCTCTGAGTCACATGATCGGACAAGTGGAACTGAATGATACAGTCATGAAAAATGTATGACATGTGGATCGTTATTCATTATTATAGAATAAGATACATTTAAACAATTGAGGTAAATTAATGTATACATTGGAATTTAAATGTATGTAACATTTTTTGTGTACTATATGTCTATTGTTGACCATAGCAGACCAATCGACTTAATGTCACATTTGATGTGACTTATATTAGTTGTATTATGTATTGGGTCTATTCACCAAAATTCAAAGAATAGCTTGATAAGGTCAACTTTCATTTTCAGATTAAGTTAAATTTGGCATCTGAGTTTGAGATCGACAGAAAAACCCATGTTCGACTCTTCCCCATTGAAAGTAATGGGAGGTGAAATGATCAAAGCTATTTTTGAGACTAAGTCAAAATCGGATGCAGAATTGGGCTTAGTCTGAAAATCAAAGTCCACCTCCAAAGTCTTCGAGCTTCTCTCGAATTTTAGTGAAATATTTGTCTGTCTGTCTATCAATTAAACTGTTAACTAATGATTTATATAATGTTTTGTCTCTTATTGTACCATATGGTTTAAAGCAATATCATAGAGGATGTGGATACAGGTTCAATTAAACGGGTGTTAGTGTGTGAACCTGTTATTTCCTAACAGAACAGATTAAAAGCAGTAAAAAAAAAAATGTTATAGGCCATAAAAGTGCTTGTAAAACATTACTCTGTGCAAGTACAGTAAAAACAGACATACTATTGTTGTTTTTTTCCCTGTTCGTATAAAGCTATCCATTCCCTGCTTCATTAAGCACTTGCACTGGAAAGCCTAAGTAAGTAAATCATGCAGGGCATGTTTATGCACTATTAAGAGAAGGGCAGGTCTTTACAAAGTAATTAGTCACTCGTCATAAACTATGCACCACTGTAGTATTATTCGGCGTATCCACTGTAAGGATAGGACTTTTTTTTTGCTGCACTTTCTTAAAACTGGGATTCATTTTACAAAATCAGTGTTTAGTGAGATAGGATTTTCTAACACAATTCCTAAAAAAAAGAGTGTTTATGATTGTTCTGTCTCATTAACACAAGGTATCTAGTGAGTTTGCGCAGTCTCTCAGGGTACTGAGCGCTTTGGGTGAAACACAGCCGAGGTGTAGCAAGTGTCCAGACCTGCCTGTGGGAATTTTTTCTGTGGTTCCAGGGTTCCATTTTAAAATACATGCCACAAACTCGTTAATGCTCTCCATATGACACAAGTCACCCACCATCAGGTTCATTTGTAATATAGTTTTCCCCCATCCCATGCTGCAGCAAGGGAGGGAGAAGCCGTAAGCTGTTTAGGTTAGGTTGACTAGATATATCGATCATAAAAACACCTGTCAGACAGGGAATTGCAGCAAAAAAAATTGTATTACATTTTATATACCCCCATGTTAGAGTGGTTTGGTCTGCTCTCTCAGTGCCGTTTTTACCACTGAGCAATAGGGGCAGCTGCCCTGAGTTAGTCATACTGTAGGGTCCACTTAATCTGCTACTTGAGCCCAATAGTTTCTGAATCCCTGTAAAACCAAAGGTTAGTCACCACTGCTGCCTAACTGCCAAGTGTCCTTTTTTGGAACCAGGCATTTATGTCCCTTTTTATTGCCTCTAAATGCCCTTTTTGTAATTCCTTCCAATGTTTGCTGTGCATCACACTTACTGCAACTCCAATGATGTTAAGCTAGTAACATTGCTAGTTGCTAACTGTGGACAGGGCTGTGTGAGGTGGATGGGCAATGGGGTTATAGTAAGTCTACTGTACAAACACTGTTATTGTTGACTGCATTTATAATAATATTCAACCAGCCATATTGCTAGCTTAACTTTATTGGATCTGTAGTTGTAGACTGGGATTGTGGCGTCCTACACATCAATACACACTAACTTTTTTGTTGTTGACAGCAGCTCCCATGATATACAACCAGCCCATTACTGGCTGAATACCATAGGAATTGTAGACTGGGGTAATAGTGGCTAATCTTTACCACCCCAGCTATTGTAAACTTCCCATGGTGCTCAGGTATACACTGGTCTGTTAGTTGCTACTGTGGTCATATAATTACTGGTTTCCACATGCCGTGAGTCTATTCCTGCTTTTCTATTCCCCCCCCCCCCCCCCCCCGGAAAAAATCCTGTGGACGCCCATGGCCACAAGCCCATTTCACTCCCCCATGTGTCTCCTGTCTCCCCATACCCTCTAGATTGACTTTGGCTTGTTGTTTTTCTTCTTCATTGACATTGTACCTGATACCTGTTTTACCTGCTATTTTGGAAGATCTTTACTGCAAACCTTGATGTAAGCAGATATTATGTTATGTTTTAGTGTATTAAATATACTTTGATTTCTAATCAAGAGAAATATAAAAAGAAAAATTGAAAGGTTATTCAGCACATACTAAGCACTAATGGGAGGTGAAAGGATCAAAGCTATTTTTGAGACAAAATAGCTTCGATCATTAGTGTCTATTCACTAAAATTCGATCTCGGAGGTCGACTTTCATTTTGAGCTCTGAATGTCCCGGGTTTGAATCTTCCTACTGAAAGTAATGGGTCTATTCACTAATATTCAACTTTGGTGGTTGATTTTCATTTTGACACTAAGCCAAATTCGGCACCTGAGATTGACTTAGAAAGGTTCATCAGCTATGAGTGTTAAAGACATTCAGAGCTCAGTTACCTCTGCTTGGTGGTCAGCATGCATGTTCCCAATGCTTTGAATCATTACTGCCGTGGGAAGCACGAGGCAGCACTGACTGAGCTCTGAGTGTCTTTAACACACAGAGCTGATGCTGCCCATGGCTCCCCAGTCAAACACACCGCACTGCTTCACAGGATGGGGTGGACCGTTCACCTTGGCATCCAGTGCAGCCACCAACACCCCGCTCCCCCCCCCCCTCTACCACCCTGCCAAAGCTGAATTCTAAAAGCAGCCATAGTAGCATTCTTAAAGTGGTGGCAGCCACATCCTACAGTGGCCACAGGGCAGGCAGCCTAGCAGGATTTTTCCCAGTACCCCAGTAGGACAGTCCAGCCCTGGGTCCAAGTACAGATGCCTGAGGTACCCCACTGGTAGCAAGACCTTGCATCGAATATACTCCATTGAATACAACCCTCTGTTGCCTGTCACCCAGTCAATGCCTAATCCATTCAACAATATTGGAATCCAAACTACAGAGGATTTAATAAGATAACTTTAAAAAATATGTATCCTCTTCTTCTCATTATTGAATTATATGACTCCTCGAAATTAGTTACGATATTCACTAAATTAGATCTGAGATGGGCTTATAATTTGATTAGGGCGAGAGAACAAGGAAGGCTGCTTTAAATACTTGCTATGGGCACTTTGAGTATTTAGTGATGCCCTTTGGATCGTGTAATATCCCAGCTGTCTTCAAGGCGTTTGTTAATGATATATTCAGGAACATGCTTCATTCTCATGTTGTGGTATATTTGGATGACATCTTAATATATTCCATGAATAGAGAAAAACACAGTGAATATATTAAGGCTGCTCTACAAAGACTCAAAGACAACGGTTTATATGCTAAGACAGACAAACGTGCCTTTGAACAATATTTCTAGGTCTTCAAATGGATCCTTTGAATTAAAGACTGTTACTGAGTGGCCACAGCCCACTGATTTAGAAGGGATATAGTGTTTCCTTGGGTTTGATAATTATTACCATTATTTTATCAAAACAGAATCTCTGTGTCCATTACAGCTCTAACTAAGAACCCATCCCAAAATAATGAGGACATGGAGGCCTTTGAGAGATTAAAATTTGTTTTCACTTTAGCCCCCATCCTCAAACACCTTGATACCAATAACACTTTTATTGTAGAGGATGATGCCTCTGAGGAGGGGAAAGGGGCTATTCTGAGAAACTGAAGTGAAGAAATTATGATGTGGGTAACCAAGAATTGTTGGCCACTAAATTACCATTCGAGGAATGCCGTAATTTGCTTGAGTGCTCTGCCATTCCTTTTACTATTCTAACAGATCGCAAGAATTTACTGTGTCTAGAATTGGCTAAACTAGCTACTAAATAACGAGAGAATAACAGGGAATTCAGATGGGAATTTCAAACTTTATGCCAACGTAGTGTCGGATTATTAATAACCATACAAATATGAATATGAGTTATTAATTATGAATCATAAAAAAAATATGAAAATTGATGATTCATATATATGGGTCTGACTAAAAATACCCATATCAAGAATTCGTTATGTATATGAGAGTTTGGATGACGTTTTTACAAAAGTAAATACAATGCAACAATTATTAATAAAATAGTAATGAATTTATTGAACATTGAAGCAAAATAGCATAACAACAAAATACAGTATCAATAGATGTTAATCATAATTCACATGTATGACTTATAACATAAGTAGGACAAAGCATGAATTATGCAGCTATGTACCTATATCAACATGCATGTAGAATAATTTACTATGCAGTACGTTTCTGACCATAAGATGGCCATGCATATTATTTAGATACAACCTACATTGATAATGATTAGTATTTAAAACGGTTAATGATAGTACGCCATAATTACCTACAAATTACCAACATATACTCTGCTTAGGTAAGGTAATACTAATAAATCATATCACTACTCAAGGTGGCTATTTCTTAATCTGCCCGGTAAATGATAATGTATGTATTCTATCTTAGACTTTAAGAATGAGAATCTTAGATAATCTCTGGAGATTAGATATTATATATTTGGGTAAATAGCTAGACTATAAGAATTTATGGTTCTTTTGTGAATATCTCTAGGATTTTCCTCTGGCTTCCTTCTGCAGAAAGGATGACAGATAAACACCAGGCTAAAACATATAGAGCCCAGAAATCGTGGGATTTAAGTTAAAATTATCCAAACATATTTGCTAATGACATCCATAAAAATGAGATTATGCTAGAAACAATTTACCACATTTATACATTATCGGCAGAGGTTGGTTTGCAGTTGGGACTCCTTCCATTGAAGAATTGAGTGATGGGCGTTACTCCTGGGACTTAGCTCAATACTATGGGTATGGAGATTTCTATTGTTATAGTGAACATGTGCTATTAAAAGCCTCATATTCCTAAGTTCTCCCCAGAAGGAGAGAACTCAGCCCGTTTATAAAACATTCCCGTCTCTCAAAATCAGTCTCCCCAGGTTTTTTCAGGTATCTCTCTTTCTTTTCTACACCTCCAGTATCCACTTATCAACCAAACCTTATCTCAGACTCACACCCTGTTTCTGTAACTTCTAGCCAATTGAATGGATGGGTGTATTTAATTTAAATGAGATGATGTCATGGTTTATAGCTACACCTGGATTGTGAGTATAATATAAGAAAATATATATGTTTAAATGTCTAAAAGTGTTAATACAATTTGAAATTAGAGTAAAAATGTATCATATTCTTATTCTTATCATTGCACATTAAATAAAAGTTATAATAAAATGTATATCACACTAAAAGCAATAAAAACAATATTCTAATTAATATGTAGGATTAATTATACTTTACATATTTATTAGTGAAGGTGTGATATAATTATCTATTTTAATGAGCGATTAGAATCAACTCTGTGTGTTTATAATAACCTTGTTAGATTCTACAAATCTAAAAATCCAAATAATCTCAGTGTGTCTGTGTCTGTCAGTTTCTGCCAGTTTGGGTGGGCTAGCAAGTTGCAGAGAAGCCCCCCTTCTCCTCTAGTATGTACACAGCTGTGTCTGCATCAGTACAATGAGATGTGGCTTTAGAGTAATAAACCTTGCACAACAATGGCCACCTTATCTTTTCCGGTGATACTAGGAACTTATCAGTAAAATATTTGGTTACAGATAACAGAGTTGGGAATTTGGAAGACTTTCTTTTTATCCTCAGGGACACAGAATAAGATTTTAACACACAGAAGGATGTCCAAAAACTGTCACAAAATGGAGGCTGCTTGCATCCATCTTGTTATACTTTGCTTCTGCTTTATTCATATATACCAGTCTCGAGATTACTTTTCAATACCTCTGACAGTAGCTGAGTTTGAAAAGTTCTCCAATGCAGCTGAATGAGATAACTTTTTTCAACTTTGGCGTTGAGTTTGAATTTGCTGTCTTAATTGCCTGCAATTCTCTCTTTATTGAGTAGAAGCTTAACTCCTAGACAGGCTAGACAAGCTTCTTTTCTTTTTTTTACTAGGTTCAAATATTATCCATTATTTTATATTCAATTATATATGTAGGTACTAAAAACCAGGAAGCTGATGACTTATCTAGAAAACCTTTGGATCTTAGGCTAAAGACTCTGAATTTGAATCTATTTTACTGAAACAGAGCATCATTTTTCTTCTACATTCAGAGGTCCTAAAATGTATTATAAAAGCTAAGAGGACAATTTCACCCACTATACAGTCTCCTACAGATAAATTATTTGTGCCTTTTCAGCATCGGAAAGCCATTCTTCGGTGGGGCCATTCTTCGGTCATCCTGCTACCTAACAATCATTGGACTCCTGTAGTGCAGGATTCTTTAGTAGGCTTACCTCCCTCCTCAGGTAATGCCACAATCCTGATGGTAGTGGATAGGTTTTCCAAAACAGGCACATTTCACTGGGATGTTTAAACTTGTTAGTATTTTCATGAAAGACATTGTGAAGCATCATAAGTTGCCTGATAATTTGGTGTCTGACGGGGGTTCTCAGTTTGCCTCACATTTTTGTAAAGCCATGTGCAATAATGTTCTTTTCATTGCAAATTGGAGTAGGTGCCCCTTCTTATTAAAATGTAACTTTGATTAGTTACATTTAATACAAAATGAAAAATAAATAAAAAATATATAACATTGTGTCCTCAAGTGACATGAAAGAGGAATAAAGGACAAAAATATATTATTAAACCAAGGGTCTCTTCAGGCTATCACCCACAATCTAATGGACAAACAGAGAGGACTGATCAGACCCTGGAGAAGTATTTGTGTATGTTCATTAATATTGAACACGACAATTGGTTTGAGTTGCTGCCTATGGCAGAGTGTCTATATAACTCTTCCAACCGTTCTTCTATTAGATGTTCCCAATTCTTTGCTGCACTGGGAATACCCCCTAGTGCCTTGGCTTTTTCTGAAAACCCTCCTGGTGATCGATATGACCTGGCATTGGAAAGAAATGTGGATGCTGCTCTTAAACACAGAACTGCTGCTGAGCAGGAAGTTTACAAGATTGTGGATTTTTGTTTTGTTCATGAATCACTTCAGTATATAGTTGATTGGAAGGGTTATAGATCAGAGGATGGGTCTTGGGTACCTTGTACCGATGTACACACCCCTACTTAAGACCAACTATTCATAAGACCACCCCCCTCAAACCAGTCCCTGGCCACCAGGGGTCTGCACTTAAAGGGAGGGGTTGTGTCACTCACCTCTCTGACAAACATCAACTCTTACCCTGCTCCAGAAAGAAGAGTCTCTTCTCATGCCCTGGTGCTCGGACATAGTTTCACTCCTTCATAGCATCTGCCTTTTTTTTTTTTTTTTTGTTCCTTTTCAAATGCTCACCTTGGACTCCACCCCACACACAGTCAGGGCCTTTTTCTCCTTTATAAGCTGCCTAGGTTCAGTTGTGCATTGACTGTTCTAAATGGCAGGACTCTGAACCTAGGGGTTGGATTTCTTTTTGCTGACTTTGACATTGATATTACTCCTAATACTCTGACCTTAGCTTGTTTTATAGAGTCTGAACCGCAGTTACCTGTCCTTACATTTATGTCTGACTTTGTTGCTCATCACCCCCAATGATTCTATTGTTTATTCCAGATAGTGGCACAAACCCAAAGGCTAAACCAGAGAGAGGGGCAGTGACGGGGTGTTATTAGTAACGATATGTGCCAATTATTCAGTCTGTACCAATTATGCAATGTAAATGCTTCATCGAGTTCCCAACCTCTGAACCCAACCATTTTACTTGTCCTGTGGCCTTGAAAACTTGTTTCTGCTTCTAGTCTACCCTTGATTTTGGACAATTTCTATACTGTGTCTCAGGACCCAGGTTTTCAGTTTAATCAGGTACTAGCTACACAGCAATGTTAAGTAAAACATGCCAAAGTTTTAACACAATACTTATACAGACAAGTACAACATAAACTAACTATATACTAACAGAAAAATAAGAGACTTACTCAAAGGAGATCCTCCAACAAAACATCTCTAGCGCATCAATCATTTATTTTGTATCATACTCATGATGGGCGTGATATATAAAGTTTATGTATTTACTGCTCATGATTGCCATGATATATAAAGCTGATACACGTACTACTCATGACTGGCATGATATACACAGTTGATAAATGTACTGTCCCTGATTGGCATGATATACAAGATTAATGTATTTACTGCTCATGATAATGATATACAAAGTTGATGTATGTACTAGTCATGATTGGCATGATATACAAGGTTTATGTATGTACTACTCATAATTGGCATGATATGCACAGTTGATGTATTTATTGCATGACAAATACAGTTGATACATTTATTGCTCATGAGTGGAATGAAATACAAAGTTTCTGTATTTACTGCTCATGCAGTAAGCATTTCCCCTAAAAATAGACTCTATGGTGGAGTCAAAATAGGTGAATCATTTTTGGCTCTGCACCTTGTGGATGGACCTTTAAGGTGCAATTTTTCCTTAAAATAGGTCCTGCTTGTGATTGAGAAACCGCAACCTCTTTCAATTTTCGTACAACTGCGACATTATTAAATGTTCATTATAAAACAAACAACAAACACATCTACAATTGAGTTAAAAGAGTTTCAATCCTCTCCATGCGTAGGTAACAACTGCGCGTCCTATGGGTACAATAAATTCTTTACATTGTTAAAGAGCTTGTAGATCACTAAACAGCAAAACCTTCCAAAACATATGTAAGAACACTTATACAAATGCAGGTTTTTTGGCACACCTCATAAATCTCCTGATAGATTGGTACCTAACTAATTCATAAACCTCTAGTGGTCAGAAGCTAATGCTTTCATATCTGTAATAACCCATTTATCATTCACTAATCCATCTTTTGAGACTCGTAATATTAAACATTTATAAGGGAAGTTCAAGGGATCCAATGATTTGAGGCCTAGTGATAAGGAGGGATCATGCTCGCCTTGTTACTGTGTACAGTGTCAAGAGTCACAGGAAAGTCACGGAATGAGACACATTACTATTCAGCATTGACTAATTGGAGTCATATTAGTCATTTATATTGACTCTTTTTTTCTAATCAATATTCACGTTTCCCAGCGGTTCATTGAAGTTAATTTCTAGGACATTACCTCAAACCTATTTCTTTCAATCTATGTTCAGGCATAATTAGCTTTTATGCTGTACAGTGTGTCATTAACTATCATGTTTTATTAAATATTCTGTCTTACTTGCATTGACTCCACATATACATTTTTTTAACGCCATGAATTATTGCGTGGGTAGTTGTGTCCTCTTATTTTCAAAGTGGAACTGCTGAAGGGCGTTGCTGGGGTTGGGATTCACTAAGGGATCTGTGATTCACTCTGTCGGACAGACAAATTATCTATTTTAAAAGTCTTGGCAAACACAAGTTATGCAAACTAAAGATAAGAAAAATGCTCTTTGTATCATATTCTAAAAAGTGACTAGAAAAAAAACAGGGAAAAAAACAACTGTAAACGCTTCATGACCAAACAGTTTTTGCCATGTTGTACCATTGAGGAACTAAGACCATTTATTATTTTGCAGTGTTTGTGTTTAGCTGTAATTTCCCTGTCTATTTACTGTGCACACATAAGTTTTACATATTTTTTTTCCAAAATATTATCTAATGAGGGGCATTCTTTAGATAACATTGAAAAAAAAATACTTTTTCTAACTTTCACTTCAAAAAACCTTTGCACATCTATAAAAGCTAATGAACAATTTACTAAATAGATCATATTATGTGTCCTTAGACGTTTAGAAATACCCTAGGTTTTCATAGGGCAATAAGTATTTGTGTTTTCTTTTTTTAAATAGCATGTGACAAAATTATTAAACAATAATTAGATTGCTTTATTAATTTGGCACAGCTGAGACTTTTTTTCCTGTCAGAAATCATTTGATACACAGGAGTAAACATTTATGATGGCTCAATTGCTCTACATAACCCCATTGTATAGATAATTCGACATAATAGTTTTGTAACAATCTGCCTGCATTTGAACCCTGAGCCAGAGAAGATAAGAAAAGCATCAGGGCTGTTAACTAGGCCTGTGTCTGCTTCTGGGAACCTATGTAAATATCTGCCCAGTAGGCCTGTGTCATCCAGTCTGGAATCCTTACCTGAAAGTTCCAGTGAAGAACAGAGTGAAGATTTCTACCAGGCTGATTCTCCTAACATCTCTGTTCCTACTAATATTATCGGGTCTGTGATAGCCACCCCATAGCGGAGAAATGCTCCATTTATTTCGGCCTGTCGAGAACCTTTGCCATCACTGCATAAAACGAATGTTTTGATCTCTGCACCTAATATTTGTGATTTTCCCTTTTGTCCTGACTTCTCCTCTGATGAAGAGTTTATTACCTGGCAGACCAAGCAACAGACTTGCCCATCAGCAGCTACCTCTAAAAAGAAAAACAAGAGAAGGGGTTGAATGCCAGATTGGGTGCTCAGTCCCTTGAGAGGAGGTGTATCTGCCTGGATTTGAACCCTGATTTCTCTATTTACTGCTGCATGCTCCTGTTCCAGGCATCGCCTGCTGGTTTTATTATCTCATGTAGCAGTAGTGTTTCTCTATGCAGTTATCCTCTCGCATTTACCTAACGCCCAGGTGTAGGTTGTTGCAGTAATGAGTCCTGGGGCTATATAAACCCCATCCTCCCAGCAATCAGAGCTGGTATATTTTGTCTGCTGGCTTGTTTATTGTATTCCTGTTACTATTGTTCCTGACCATCCTGCTTTCTCCAATCCTTTGACCTCGGCTTGTTCCTGACCATCCTGCTATCTCCAGTCCTTTGACCTCGGCTTGTTCCTGACCATCCTGCTTTCTCCAGTTCTTTGACCTCGGCTTTTTCCTGACCATCCTGCTTTCTCCAGTCCTTTGACCTTGGCATGTTTGTGACTATTCAGGTCCTAGACCCTGCTAACTCCCTGCCTGGCTATGACCCGTGGAAAACCAAACAAGTCCTCTGCTTGTGGGCGCTCAAAGCCAGGGGCTCCACCCCAGGTGGAGAGTGCTCACCCTGTGCAGGGCCTTGAATCGCCCACTACCCCTGCACTGTGACTCCAGCCCATCACGGCACAGCCGTCCATTACAATTTAATACTCTACAATCACATTACAATCAATGTTTAGGTTGACAGACTCCTTGGAACATCCCAGCTGTTGTGAACCTCATTTCCCATGATGCCATGTGAAATGCTGGCTAAGCATCATGGTAATCAAGTAAAGATAAGGAGAGAAAAGTCCAGGAAAGTTGTTTGTAGTACAAAAGGTATTTCTATAGTTATCCATCTTGATACGAGAGAAAAACCACACCAACCAACAAATGGTACACCTTATGCGTTTCGCAACTATCGGTGCTAAAGCATAGGTTGAGGAAGGAGACAACACATATGCGCTGTATAGGAATCCTAATGGTTCCAATGACTGCAGAATGAGTGTTAACAAGTGACTCTCTTAAATAAAATCAATAGAATCCTCTAGCGTCCAATCACCTCCCTCAAAATAGGCAAAACATACAACATTAACAAATAAACAGCTGTGAATATAAAATAAAGTGACATAGCAATAACAATTGATTCGAACTGTACAACTGATGAGTAAATATGCATGCATTTAAGGAGAAATTATTTCATAAATCCTAATGAATGAATGAGAAGACATTTTATATACAGAGATACGAAAAGATACATACAATACATCGATTTTATTGAGGGTTTTATAGTTGTTTGAGTGTCGTACATAAACCCATTATAACGGTTTTATAAACAGTTACACACACTAGAAATATAAGCTACACTGTAATTGTAACAATCTATCCAGTCCTATCCTGGCTTGCCTTAGGTTTCAAATATAAGTTTCAAATTATAGATTCTATTTTTTTTATTTATTTTTTTTAAATCTGCAACATTTCAAAGACATTATCTTGTATTTTTTCCCTAAAGTATTCAATCACGCCACCAACAAAATCACATAGAACCCGATTTGTGTGTATTCATTTAAAGAAAATTCACATATATGGTATCTTGAAATGTTTATAATATTCTAGAGTTAATTTACCTCTGTGTTTATATATTTGTTCTTGATCCATTTACTAACATCTTGAAGGATTGTGTGTGTGTGTGTGTGTGTGTGTAGAATAGGTAGAATATTTAACTTTTTCATTTTTTTTTTTTTTATGCATGTATAGGAATTCTCTATAGACAGGCACTATTTGGGGAAAAAAACACATTAACAGCATAGTTTGTGTTGATGCCCTTTGGAAAGCAAGTTTGCAAGGTAAATATACAAAACATATAAAAGTATAAAGTTTTAAACACAACACCTTTTCTTGGGTGGATTTTTATTATTTTTATCACTTGGTATTTCAAGCAATCAGGATTTGAATTGTAACAAACTGCAGAGTGCCTGTAAATAGACCACTACTTGCAGGCTCTTTGAAGGTTGCTGAAATTCCAATTCTGATTGTTTGAAATACAAGTGATACAAATAATAAAAATCCCCCCAGAAAAGGTGCTGTGTTATAAACTTATACTTTTATATAATGTACATAAAAGTACATATACTTTTATACAAATGTACATTTTGTACATTTGCCTTACAAACTTGCTTTCCTAGGGGCTTAAGCACAAACCATGCTGTCAATGTTTTTTGGTTTTTTTTCTTTTCACAAATAAAATCTCTATATATAAAAAATCACAAAAAAGTCAAATAATCTAGAGACCATAGACCTCTTTATTTGTTTATTTTTTTTGTTCTTTATCTGATTATTAACACAATAAATACCGTATATGTGTTAATATACACCTATGGGATTCACTGTGACTTTGTTGGTGGTGTGATTGAATTCTTTATCTACAATAACTTTTTTTGGCGTGTAGCAGTTTTCAAATATATACTATCTAGAATTTGAAATGTATATCTGAAAATTACAATTTTGAAACGTACAATTACAATGTAGCTTTTATTTACCTTGTTTGTAACAGTTTATAAAAGTTTGGTTATCAAACTGAAACAAGTATAGTTTATATAGTTTACAAACCCTCAATAAAATCTATGTATTGTAGGTATCTTTTCCTATCTCTGACTATGGCTTCTGTGTGTGTGATGTCTTGCAGTGGTCATCCATTACGATTTATGATATAATATCACCTTGCATGCATGCATATGTACTTGTCAAGTGTACAGTTCAATGCAAGTACTAGGTCACTGTTTATTTTATATTTACAACTTTGAGTTGTTTGTTTATTTGTTTATATTGTTGTTTATATTGTATGTTTTGCCTATTCTGAAGTAGGTGATTGGGCGCTAGTGGATACCCAATGATTATATTTAAAGGCATCACTTGTTAACGCTCCTTCCAGAGTCAATCGAACCATCTGGATCTCTCTACAGCACATGCGTGTTATCTCTTACCTCTGATTTAGATGCCAAGCGGCACAAAACGAGTAAGGTGTATCATTTGTTGGTTGGTGTGGTGTATGCACTCATCCCAAGACACTAAAGAAATAAAAGCACCTTGTGCACTACGAACAACTTGCCTGGTCTTTTCTCTCTGCATCCCTCTATTTTGCTGATCGCTAGCAACAGGTAACCAGGGATCTGGTGTCATTAACCCTTTCACTTACACACTCTGCCCACCTTCTCAGTCGAGCCAATAGCCCTTGTTCGGAGAAAATGACGTACCTAATTGAGTCTTGTTTGCTCTGAATAGCTCTAACCGGTGGGGCGGCCATGTTTGAAATCTTGGGTCAAACTTTGCGAGTTTCCCCTGAAAAACGCACAATTGCATTTTTAAGTCTTTAAATACATATAAGTCTTTTAAATCACATATCTATAAAAGATCTATGACCATATACTCCTTTGCATCTTATGGCAAATTGAGTGAAGTGTATTTCCCTCCCCATCACTTTTGCCGTTGGAGTACTGTTGTCTATGTTGTTTGGGGGGGGGGGTTTGGGATGTGATTTTATTGATGTAAATAGTCTAGGTTTTGAGGTTACAGAGAAGCTTGTCTCATTTATGTTCCATATGTATCCTGGACCCTACAAACTAACAAAACCCTCTAACCATCTGCTAGCTTCTCCAGGCCCCAACGCATGCAGCTAATCCAGTGCTAACTGTATCTGGAGAGAAGCAGAAGAAGTGATTGCAGCCAGGATTCTCTGTAATTATTTCAATTTGGGTGATTGCCAAATAATGTCTGGAAAACCAGCACAGAACAAATTAATACTTGTCAGAGTGAGAGCCGCAGCCAGCAGGAAATTATTATAGGGGAGGAGGCGATCTCCGAATAGTAGCAGTTTGTCCTTGAGAGACATTATTAAAATGTGCTACTTTGTATATATTTTGCAGATGATGGTACTCTTGTTGGCCTTCAATAAAATTATCAGCAGAAGCAGATTTTAAATGAGTATGTTATCAACCCCCCATCCCAAAATAAAGTAAGAAATCTGCTATATATAGAGAGAGAGAGAGAGATGGCTGTGTTTATAGAGTTTCCAATTCTTATACATACTTAATTCATAGTTTTGAATTCCAATTGCATATTTTATATTCTATAGTATTTCTGATTGTGCCAGTTGGCAGAAAGTCCCTGGTTAAGCGATCACAGGCATGTGCATGTAGTAATTGTGTGAATACAGCAGATGATGAATGACACTAATCTGTTTACGGGTGTGAGAGACTGAAACTGCTTCTGTAGAAATTAGATGAAAGGATAGTACTGTTTTTAACTGTGGAAATACAGATAATAGGAAAGTGTAAAAGAGGGGTGTGACAGAACCCTCCAGCACTGGGGTTCTTGGATAGAACTAATGGCTTGCCTCTTCCCTATAGATTATGGACCCTGGCATTAAAAGGGGTTCTAGATTTGGGGAGGTGGGCACAGTGGGTAAGATTGCACTTTGCACTGATTACAGTATATCACAGGGAAGTATTGTCACGGTAACTGGACTGCAGTTCTAAGAGTGCTCCATATAAACTGTATTTGTTATATTTCATGTCATGTTTAAAGCTGTACAAGTTCTGTTTGACTCATCCATTGTTCTCTGTTAATTTGTTTTACTGTTAAGTGATTATGTCCATTGTATGCCTGTACCTATTTAATGACTGAACCTAGTGGGTAACAACAGTGCCCCCCCACCTCCCCCAGTATTGTATGCTAATCCCTTGTTGATGTAATTAGCTCCCAGCACCCCAAGACATGCGCCATCACCCACATTGCACACTGAGGATATGCCCCAGCACCCCAGGACATGCCCCAGCACCCAGGACATGCTAAAGAACCCCTATTGCAGTCACAGGACTTGTTACATCACCCCCATTGCAGATCCTCGACTTACCTCAGCACATGCCCCATCACCCACATTTCAGACCCAGGACTTACCGCAGCCTGCAGCCACAGCTCCCTGGTGTCTACTGGCAGGAAGACGATCCTTGAGGATGCGTTGGTTTGCTTTTTTTTTCATTTTGGGACTCCGTAGCACTGAACACACGGACTTGCCGGCATCCAGTGTAATTGTTGACAACACTGTGACACTGCGCTACAATGTTGGAGTATTCCCATATACCATGTTGATCGTGCACTCTGGGACGCTGCGCCAGCATTCCGTTTATTCTATCTTCACCTTTTTTCAATGTTTTTATTGATTATATTATTAAACCATTGTTACCTTTTAACGCATTGTGTGTTTTATATCTCTTTCCATATAAGTGGATCTTCATAAATCCGGGAATCCATCAACCACATTATTTATATGTGTATTAAGTGCCATTGTTTAATTCATCACTGCAGCATCAGATAGACTGCAGTTCTTTATTTAGTAAGTGTACATGTTTATCACTTGAGTACATACTGGGCAATTCTCTATTTTGGGTTTTATCATTTGTGTAGGGTTACCCCTTTTTATTGTTCACTATTGTTTAGTTATTGTGCACTATTCTCACTATTGCAGCGTTTTTTTTGGTTCCTTTTTCCATTGCTCACTCCTTACCTCTTCTTTCCTTGTCTAGTGGCAGTCAGCATGGTGTCCCTGTGCTGTCCGGGTGCACACTATACTACACCATGCAAACGGTGAAACGCGTTGTGTGTGGAACTGGATTGTTCATCTTGGACTTTTATTTTTTGCGCTTTGGTATTTGCTGCTGGGTTCTGCTGTATGTCGGTACCTCTCTACAGAGATGGCTTGTGGAGGGACCTTGTCAGCACACAACACTATTTATGTCCATGGAAGAATATGTTTTTTTATTTGTTATTTTAATAAAGTTGTATACATTCTTAAATGGATCTTCTTCCTGTCTCATATTATCTGGAGGAGAAGACGATCAATTGAACAGACACCCTAAGGGTCTTTTCTGGAGTGCAGAAACAGGTCAGTGATCTGCTCCATTAAGTGTGAGCTGGATGCACAAGCACTTTTATACACACACATACGTTTTGATATTGTCCCATATGTTGTTTTCAGTTCTTTTCTTTTTTTTTTAATACATATGTGTATATACCAAGGACATTCATCCATACCTCATTGATTTTAGTTAAGTATTACTTTTGTGTATAGTCTAAAATTTTTGCCTTTATTGGTTGATGGAGCATTACCAACTTTCAAGACCAAGTTGATCAGCCGCCTTGAGAAAAGTTGGCCCTGAAAGCTTGCAAACAAACTCAGTTAAGCCAATAAAGGCTATTATTTTACCTCTTACTTTCCTATATAAACAAACACACCGAGAAACCTTCACATCCGCATGTAAAACATTTTTGTGTGTTTTGTATTTTACTGTTGCAAAGGTCTGTGCATTTTGCAGAAAAGATTTACAGAGAGAAAAAGAAACAAAAGATCCAATACAATTCAAATCAAAGCTGCAATGCCTGGTGTTATATGTCAGTCACAATACAACTGTAATTCAGAGTATGGTCATTGACCAGACAAATTCCCCAGATGAAAATCCACTAATGGCAGCCCCCATCTTCTATATAATGTTTTGTTTCAGAGAGCATTATAAATTTAAAAAAAAATGTTCCTTAACATATTAACATACATTTTAATTTCTCTAAACATTCCATTTTATGGGAACAAAATGTAAATGAAAGGATTGTTGTCTCTTAAACAAAGAATGAAAAAAAAAATATTAGTTTTTTTTTTTTTATATCAAGGATAAAGGGGATGAACGGCATACAATATCAAATACCAAACACATAACATTGCTCTACACAAGACCCACCATGTAGGCAACCAGGATGGTGGTAGCGTGTTATAATTGTTATATTTGCTGCTATGCTTTGTCAGCGCAGTGTGCTCTATAACATTTTGTGTTTTTTTCTGTTTACTATATCAAACAGCAATGCTCCCACAGGAAGTCCTTTCAGGTCCCTTTTCCAAAGTGAGCGCCACTCCAGGGGGAATAAGTAAACTGGCAATTAGTAACGGAGTTAGCGGCAGACTCTGTCAACACACTGCTCTTTCACAAGAAGGATTCGCAGAAAATGCATAATCCTGCATTGTGTGAAGGTTTGGGTGCCAATCAATTTTTTATTGTCATTGTGCGAAAAGGCGTACATTTATATTTTGTATATGTATACTATGTTTCAAATCTGGAAAGGGCGGGAAAATAATGTGCGAGAGGCACTCGGCTTAATCTCACAAATGGTACTAGCACAGTAAATTACAAAGAGTAGTTGTTTATTTTACTCTTGCATAAAGGATGTACGACACAAGTAATGCTTGTTTAACAAATCTACAGATCATACTTAGTGACTAGGCCCTAATGCTCAGTGCTGGAGAGGATTGCAAGGAATTTCTCAACTGGAGCAAGAGAACTGAGCTATATTAACTAAGGTCTCTGAAATCTGTGCTGTATTAAATCGTATTTTTTTTAATTTAGTCATTTTGCTCCAACTAAATAAATAAATACATATCTAAAATTGGATTCTTTGAAAACATGCATTTCTTTGATTATATTTTTTTTATAGGTTTTGGATCTGTCAACTTTTGCAGGTTTTCTCCCAGGGACTTGTCTCTCACACAATCTCCAGCTGATGGAAAAAAAATGGGTGTCTCTAGCATCTCCTGTGAACCAATAAGATATCTCTCCCACTTTACATGGGAAGGATGGCAGTGATGTCCCAAGTCACATTATACAACTGTCCTAACCCCCCTAATCCCTGTATTAAGCATAAGCAGGAAGGCTACTGAAGAAAACTTCTACTGCACATGTTTGATGGAAATAGGCACAGTTCATCTTTACTGATATTTTACATTTACATTTATTTATAGATCACAAACAAGTTACATTGTGTTTGGTATAGAAACTAGAACTAGAAACTATGTTAGACAAACAGAGCCAGACTTGTACACGAGGTAGAGAGCCCCGCTCCCAAGCTTATACGTTGCCTTAATATTTAATCGTTAGGAGGTTTAGTCAAATGCTGATCAGAAATTGTATTTTGACTACAATTCCAACAAATCTCTCCCAGCCAGGGTAATAGCCATGCAGCCGATGAAAGTTTGTTATAGTAATAATAATGCTAACTTATGACTTCAGCTAGGTCAAGTGATGGCCGGCCACACCCACACAAAGCCTCTAGCCAACTCGCCTGTAGTCTGTGATATACATCAACTTGCCCATTTGGGACATTACTTGGGGTAAAGGTACAATTCCTGAAACTGTCGCATCAAATGGGGGCACTAAGTAACTTCAGGAGTCACAACATGATACAAAACAGTTTTGCAAATTAAAGTCACACATAAATAGCTAGTATTTTTTAAGGTCAATTATTCAATTTTATATCAAAAACAACTTTACAATTAGCAACAAAGAATTTACAACTATGTATTTGGAGTTTTCCAAGATGGCATGCAGTGTAAACCAGTCCGACTCGCATGAAAAAGTTCAATAATGATAATAATGTATTCACCTAAATACATTTAGTTTACTCTTTCACAGCATTTGGCTGAACTTTGGCAGTAAACAAAAGACAACATATAAAGCAGAAAGCAAAATGTCCCAAAGAACAGTCTGCACGTACATATAATGCACAGGAGCCTGTACATAGCACAGATTCACAGGCTTTTCTCACCAGGTATACAGACAGGAAACTGTCAGAGTTGATCATTTTTTACAGGACACATCTAGAATCTAGAATTCACGAGTGAACTAATTAATTAATCAAGGAGTCTGTTAGAAACGATCTTGATTAATTTGCTTATCTCACTCTGAACACATTTGAATTATATGTGCTGCAGGGTAGCATACAAAAGCTACATGTGTCCCTTGCAATGTAAACAAATATAAATGAATGAGGGATACAGCAAAAAACATTGACAGAAATTCCCTTTAATTGAAGTGTAGGAACCATTTGGGTACATAACAAGCGACGGGGGGGGGTTCTGCAACGCAGTGACACGAGCCATAAAACATTGTCCTTATGTTTATTTTAATTGGAATTATTAAAAGAAGTGTCTATTTGTTTCATTTTTCATAACAAACTAGTGATCCTCCAGAAAAATGTAAAAGTATGCAACCCAGCACAACAAACCCTCTCTCAGGTTTCGAGGGGTTGTACCTGTAATGGAAAAAATAAAAGGAAAATATGGGCTCACACGTGGTATAATACAGGATAATAGGTTCAGCTCCAATTGCTTCTTCCTGGTGCCTCTGCTGGTGTGTGGCTATCACCATAAGATCCAAAGTATGCAGGTAAAAAAACTCACAGAATCCAGTAAAAAATGAAGCGGTTTAATTCACAGCATGAAGCGTTTCTCACATCAAGCTCTTAATCATATTCTTATGCTTAATGCATTTGATTAAGCGCTTTATGTGCGAAACGCGTCATGCTGTGAGTCTTTTCTGATTTATGATCTTCTCCCATTTGTTGCTATGATGAACTTTGATTCTTTTTATACACTATTAAACCACTTCTATTTTTACTGCATTCCGAAAATGCCGCTTTTTCAGCATTTTCTCACCTGCATCCATTGTACCTATAATTCCACAAACCCATAAAAGAAATACACTTTCAAAACAGGCTATCCGAAAAGAAGTTGAGTTCAATATATTCCCAGCCTGTCCTGATTTGTAAATAAAGGATGGCAATAAATGGTCTCATTTACTCATAGTTTACTGTGGTGTAGGATGGCCCCTCATAACTATGAAATATGTATTAGCGGATATGGTTTGAAACAATTGTACACAGTTATAAAGTTAGATATTCCGAAATCTAACACAGCACACGACAGAATATCTGTACACCAATATTTCCTCCAAAATAGACCTCTGCACATTAAAATGTTATCTAATATATTTCGGTTTCCCAGACTTTACTTGTAATTTATATTGCAACGTTTTAAATCTGGAAATTCCATTACCTCTCTGGCTGGGTATCTGAAGATATCATTATAATAAGGAAGGATATAAGAGAATTACAGCGGCTTCCAATAAATACTGAAAACAATGCTAAAAAACGGAGCCATTAACCGACCGACACCTGAAGACACACTGCATATAAATTTATTTCTGATAGTTGCCACAGACTAAAATGATTTTGGGATCATCAGTTTCAGCGACACAGAGTAATAATACGTGTGAGCATGTATACTAAGATGTTTTAACAGAATGCAGTGAGCTGCTAATAAAATGGTTCTTACAATGATACTGTGATACACTGTGAATGTACAGAGGAGTCCAAATGTTTAGATCATGAGAAGTCACTGAAGAAGCCCTGGGTGGAGCGAAATGCGTCTGATGTCATTTTCTGGAAGTAACGCGAGATTCAACCACCGGTGAATGTTACTGATGTATACAGCCTTTTAAAATACATTAATGACACTCGTGAGATCACTACTACTTGATTTAAGATTGATGTAAGATTTTATACCTTTCTTTTATTTATTAAAAAACTTTTTACACTACGAGAATTTATTTTCCTTTTGTATGAAAGCCTACTCTGCACAAAGAGGTAGAACCAGCACTTACTGTGCGGAGTGTATGTCAAGCTAACTGAATGTGTTTAGTGAATGCTTTGAGATATTTTTCTGCTCTAGTCCAAGTGAGTGTGTATATATATATATATATATATATATATCAACACAAAAAATGGGGTGGAAGCATAGACTCACCGAGAATGGACTGCACTGCAATAGCCTGTCATAGGATGGTACCTACTTGGGTACAGACGTACAATTCGGCCTACCACACTTCATCAGTGTGGTATGGCTGATGATCCTCTAGGTGCAGAAAACCATGGATTCACGGCCGTTTGGGTATACCCTGACTTATGGAGACAAAAAAGGGGGTGGGGTGCGCAGACTCAGCGAGTGTACATATATATATATAGATATGGTGTGTTTCATTTATTGGAATATATACATACAGAGAGCACTATTGCCATATTCTCTCTTTTCTTTGCATGAACATCCATGAAGGAGAAGATTCAAGTTTTTTGTAGGAAGCTACCGGTTTATCCATCAAAATGTAAGTATTTTTTTATGTGCTTACAAACCTTGGGTGTCTCTTCTTTCTATTGTGATTTTGTGGACCAACACCTTAGATGTGTGTAGCAGCTATTTATATTGGAGAGATATTAGCACCTGAATACACTCTCTTCTCCATTCTCAAATGTTACCATGTTCACACTGTTGCAAATGATCTTGAAGGTCACATTTGATCATAGCTTACTTCTTGGCTTTGGTGCAAACTGAGGCTGATTTTTTCAGTGAAACATGTCATTGTGGGTTAGATTTCTTTCCAGATTAAAATGTATTTCTATCCAGCTTTCTCCATCGCCAGTTGGAAAGTTGTACTACTCTAGGCACATTAGTATGTGAGGAAAAAATAAATAAATAAGTCAGAGGGTCTGTTTTCAGCAGTTTTTGGCTCCCTGAAGTGCCACTTTTTTCCCCACAGTTGGTTGAGGCCTCAAAATACTCAAAATACTAGTCAGTAACAAAGAAATCTGATTAAAGAAAATCAGCTAAACTTTGGTTATACAGTGAATGTGGAGAATAAAAACAATGATTAAAAAATGAACTATATATTGTGTTATCAGTTACAAGCAACAAATGAAACAGAACTGGTGTGAGTTCTAGTTGTAGCGATAGATCAACCAGGACTGTCAAAATATACAGCAATTATTATTTAATAGCAATTTAAATATATAAAATGCATACAATGCAATGAGGTATTTATAGGCCGTGCCACATAATATTACAGCCGGAGCCAAGTCAATTCTTATTACAATGTCTCAAATAACGTGACCGTCTTTATGAGTGGAACTAATATATAAATATAAAATAAATCCTGAGAGAGAAAAGAAAGAAATTAGAAGAAACAAATAAAAAATGAGGTAAGTAACAAAATGAAGTCTGTAATTACAATAGTAAGCCCAATAAATATCAGCTATGTTGTGAAGGAAGATAAGCTTGGCGGGAATATAGCACCTAAAACACTAGTTTGTGGCATAATGTGCATTAACATCAGTCAGAATGCATTGCTAGTAAGAGATAAGTGTCACCTCCTTCATATAACTATATAACTGTGTTATATAACTGTAATAGCAAAATATATGGGTTGGCACATAATAAAACAAACTGAAAAAAATAATAATAATAATATATATATATATATATATTACATTTGCTAATTAATAAATTTAAATTATACATTTAAGAGAAAAATCCTTAGAAGCTTATCATGAACAGAAGGAAACTATGACAAAGCATTTAAAATTCAAGATGGTAGCTAGACAATCAAAAATACACAGTTACACATTGTCCCAACATTACAAATTCTACCAAGGTACTAAAAGGCTTAATGTATAGGCAGTATAATGTTATTTGCAAATAGCAAGTGCAGGCACCGAATCATTGCTTATACGGACATGCTAGATACTTAATACCTAAATTGCTACAACTACTGACTGTATTGATTTGGCTCTTATACCCTGATAAATTGTATATAATTATTTCACAGCAGTGGTTGATTCACTATAACACTTGAGTTAGTTTTCACTTCATTGTGTAACATGAACAAATTAAAAATATAATATCTGCACATTAATAAGTGGCCTTATGCCCCCCTTCTTTTTAAATAAAAGCTTCTTCTTTTTTACCTCCCCTCTTTGATCTGGTTTCATATATATTGTGTTAGCAAAGATGCAAGCAAACGCATTAATTAAGAGGAAAATAGATGTGTCTGTGGTGTCTCTTGTGTATGACATCATTTGTGGCTTCATTTGCAAACAAACTAGTTTTTCGATTATGTACCGTTTATGAAGCAAACAATTTAAATTATGCAAAATAATGGTCCTATCATGACATGAACAAATTAAAAATATAATATCTGCACATTAATAAGTGGCCTTATGCCCCCCTTCTTTTTAAATAAAAGCTTCTTCTTTTTTACCTCCCCTCTTTGATCTGGTTTCATATATATTGTGTTAGCAAAGATGCAAGCAAACGCATTAATTAAGAGGAAAATAGATGTGTCTGTGGTGTCTCTTGTGTATGACATCATTTGTGGCTTCATTTGCAAACAAACTAGTTTTTCGATTATGTACCGTTTATGAAGCAAACAATTTAAATTATGCAAAATAATGGTCCTATCACAGAAACAGGAAGTCAAGTACATGCTGGGAAATATGTTCCAGGTGTTGATGTAGTGCTGTCATCTACAGCTCTACTTCAGTATTGTGCAGAACTGGCAGAAGCTTTATAGATTATATGATGTAGTTTTCAGGGATTTAGTTTCCCGTCTGTGCACTGAGATGCCTGCTCTTCCACCATGTTTGGCCATGCGCATTGCATTGTGGGATTGTGAACATAATTTCCAACATTCCGGAATATGCTGTGACAGTCCCAGTTGTTGGCGTTCTATCCAGTCAAATTTGGGTCTGATGCCGCATTAATACTGACTTATGCACAGTGTGTAACCCACCCCATTTAGGCTGCTCCCCTTTAAATCCCAGGACTATCAGCCACAAAGTGGGCAGGTATTGCACTAGGCACTTCTGGGTATAGGAGCTGATGTATAGCATTTTCCCCAACTGTCCCACTTGACCTTAAGACACAGTCCCGACTGTATCCACCCCTGTCCTCATTCTATAGGACACCAGAGCAGGACACAGTAGCAGGACACGCCCTTGACATCCTGCACATGCTGGTGGGGCATGTTGTGAAATATCATATAGTTAAAATGGTAGTTTCTATCTGCTGATTTATTCTTCACAGAATAAAATGTCAATATATCATTTGCTATCTCGTTGGTTAACACAATGAATGTATAATAGAGATCTACTTCTCTATCATTTTAAAAATGAATAGAGATATTATAAATATAGTGATATGTTTTTTTAGCGAAATATGTGATAAATTGTTACTAACACTATGCATTAATCTGTATATTGCAGATCACATAGAACATGCTTTAGTAGCTGTCTGTTTTCCCTTTGCCTCCAGCTAACCACTGGTTTACAAACAGTTTTTTTTTTCTATCTCTTTTTACATAAATCAAGTGTGCTTACATATTATTTCCAGGATTCCGACACATGCAATCTTTTCCTCTTTTTTTTTTTCTGGCGTTCCTTAAAAATTCATATATAGTGAAGAAGACGGCATTATCAGAAATAAACCGAATGATTCTTTTTGTGTCAGTTACAGGCAGCAGAAGAGAACAGCTCAGGGCTATCATCTTTGAAGTAGAAGATAAGAGGTATTAGTAAAATTTACTGAACAGAGCTTCTCTGAGTGAGGAATGAACACATCCCCATGGCAAGGAAAGACTAATGAAACATGCTAATACTCTTTCCTAGAAAAACAGCCAAAGATCTGGGGAAAAAAAAATCTGTTTTTGGATTCAAATATGCCAAGTTAAACACTGGTTTATATACATTAAATCCAGGCTAGCTCCAGCCTCTCCAGCTTTATTTAGAAATCAAATCTTAAGCTCTGTTATTTCGATTTTCTTTATATATCTCTTTAGAAAGTACTGAAACATATTAAGTGAGGTGGGAGTCTAATTATCTGTGCATTAATTAGCAGCATCATTAAAACTGTAGCCAACACTTTTTTTTTGAAGTTGAAGATATAAACACAAAGTAAGATTACTATTTGTTTCTCTGAAAAGTCTATAGTGGGGAAAACATGGCTGGCAACAGTTACAGATTTTGGGGAACATCATGTTATTTGGGGTCCTGTCCCATTAAATTTGAGGCTGTCTTGGCATGATTGCATGTCTGTGAGGTGTGCACAGGTTAAACATGCAAGAGGTGAGCGCCAGACATTTAGGACTCAATGTCAATTGTTCATGCAATGTCATGTAACTCTGCCCCCCTTTTGCTCTACCCGCTCTGCATCCCGGTGCCCGGGCCTAGACTGTTTGTATGTAGTAAGTAATGATTTCAAGAAAATGTATTTTGTTGTTCAGAATGGAACTTGTTGCCTAGGCTGGTTGGATTATCAAATACAACAGCTGCCTTTAACCCTTAGCAATATTTGCACCCTTCATGACTGTTTTAACATGTCTGCGGTGTTTGTGTTTAGCTGTAATTTTCCTGTTTCTAATTTAATGTACCCACATATAATATATACTGTTGTTATCACCACAAAAAGGGCATTCTTTACATACCATAAGTTTCATTACATCATATAATTAGATTTAAAAAAATGTAAAATATAATTAAATAAAAAATAAAAAAAGCATTGACCTGAAAAATCTTTTACACAGTTACAAACGGTAAAAAAGATAGATCTAGGGTATTTTGTTTCCTTTTTTTCAATGCAATGTTGCTGGCTGCTTCTAGCCATCTTCTTTATAATAAACTCACCTCGTATTTAATGTACTGAGCCATTGGTTTCGTTTTGGACAAGCACCAGTAACATAGTGACAGAAGGGATTTCAGATCATTTCCATCACTCTTGACGGATACAGGACTGTATGATGCCGGGACTGTATGAGGCCTTGACATTGAGATACCATAGCAAGACTGGCAAAGTACAGGCAGCCATCGCTGATCACTGCCTATGGGTTTTGTACCGCAGGACAAAACAGGCACATACATTGACGCTAAGTGACATGTTTTTCATGACATTCCTGGTACGTCATTTAAACTGGGAAAGGGTTAAAACATTTAGGCGATACAGTGCTATGATGGGTAAACATTGTGGTCAACATTTAAGCTGCCATACCTGTTCAAAACTTAGGGTCACAGGTCAACTCAGCACTAGATCTTTTTACAGTCAGTCACCCCAACATCACCATTGTACTCTCCACACTCTCCAGTGTGGGTGGGATCTGTTTAACATGCAACACGGCTGCTTATTTATTTCTAAAATGAATGTCATGTGTGTGAGTGCGTGTTTAGCCAGAAAGTACACAATTAGTCCATATTATGACCAGGGTTCGGCGCCAACAATGCTCATGGTGGACCATTGTATGATATTTTATGGACCTTCACAGGCATTCCAATGGACACTGGTGTCCTAGTACAGACAATTTGCCGGATTGTCACAGAGACACCATATTCAGATTTCACCCCCTTTCGTATATACAAACAAGGGTTTACTCAACAGAGAGAATTGCGGGGAATTGAGATGGGCTTTCCAAACACAAGGCCAAAGTAGCTGAGTTGGAAACATTCTCCCGTTAAGCTGCATTCAGTGGCGTACCTACCACTGGTGCAGGGGTCGCAGCTACGACCGGGCCCGTCACTCCAGGGGCCCGGCCGCCCTGCGACCCCTGCACAAAAAAAATTAAAAATAAATTTAAAAAAAAAAATGTGCGGGCAAACTGGGCAGCTGCCCAGGGCCCATTCATTCTTGGGGCCCAAAGCAGCTGCCCCGTGGGCCCTGCTGCCCGTGTGACTGTCTCACACTGAGACAGTCACTAATGGGCAGCAGCTGTGTGATCCGCATCCATCGTCACAGCCACCAGAAACGTCACTTCCGGTGGCTGTACTTCCTGTACGCAGCGAAACATTGCGGAGGAGACGGGTCGACGAGCATCATACAGGTAAGTAGGGGAGGGGTAATACCACTGGCAAAGGGGCACATAACGGGCAAATGTGCACAAAACTGGAAAATGGGCAAATAACAGGCACATGGGCAAACATGCAAATGGGCACAAAACTGGAAATGGGCAAATAACAGGCACATGGGCAAACAGGCAAATGGGCAAATAACTGGAGATGGGCAAATAGCTGGCACATGGGGAAAAAGGCAAAATGGGCAAATAACTGGAGATGGGCAAATAACTGGCACATGGGGAAACAGGCAAATGGGCAAATTACTGGAAAATGGCCAAATAACAGGCACATGGGCAAACAGGCAAATGGGCAAATTACTGGCACATGGGCAAACAGGCAAATGGGCAAATAACTGGAGATGGGCAAATAACTGGCACATGGGCAAACAGGCAAATGGGCAAATTACTGGCACATGGGCAAACAGGCAAATGGGCAAATAACTGGAGTTGGGCACATAACTGGCACATGGGCAAACAGGCAAATGAAGGGAGATGGGCAAATCACTGGCACATGGGCAAACAGGCAAATGGGCAAATAACTGGAAAATGGGCAAATAACTGGAGATGGGCAAATAACTGGCACATGGGCAAATAATGAGATGGGCACATAACTGGCACATGGGCAATCAGGCAAATTACTGGAAAATGGGCAAATAACTGGCACATGGGAAAGTAACTGGCAAAATAACTGGCAAAATAATACTGGTAAATGGGCAAATAACTGGCAAATGGGAAAATAACAGGCACATGGGCAAATAACTGGAAAATGGGCAAATAACAGGCACATGGGCAAATAACTGGAAAATGGGCAAATAACAGGCACATGGGCAAATAACTGGAAAATGGGCAAATAACAGGCACATGGGCAAATAACTGGAAAATGGGCAAATAACTGGCACATGGGCAAATGACTGGAAAGTGGACAAATAACTGGAAAATGGGCAAATAACAGGCACATGGGCAAATAGCAGTCACATGGGCAAATAACAGGCACATGGGCAAATAGCAGTCACATGGGCAAATAACTGGAAAATGGGCAAATAACTGACAAATGGGCAAAATAACACTGGCAAATGGGCAAAATATGACTATAGATGCTATAGATATTATGCTATAGATAATACAAATCACAATTTTTCTGATTTTGTTCGCATATATTCATACATCCCTGCCTGAGACCTGTTCCCAAAAAGAACAAAAGAAGACTCTTCCATTTCAAGAAACACGTCTGCATATAAGTATTTTTGTACTGTTCTATATATTTTGTTTTTATTTCTATACCCTTATTACTTCTAGCGCTCCAGTTTTATATTTATTTATAATATAGTGAAGGAGTTTAAGCATGCATGGGACTGGTATAAGGCTATCCTAGATATAAGATAAGAACAGGGACTAATGAAAGTATTATATTACACATGTAAGTGGCATTTCTGGGGTGGAGTTGCATGGGGGCTCCCTGGGGAAATTTTTGCGCCGGGGCCCTGTGGCCTCTGGCTGCATTGAAAAAGTTTTCCATCTACTTTGCCACTTTGGTCTAAAGGATGACATTCCCATTGCAATTCTCTCTTTATTGAGTAGACCCAATAAAGTAACATGTATACAAAAAACAAAAACTGTCTGCTCTTCTCCCCCTAATAAAGTTGGCAACAAATTTATAAATATAATATAAATGAGAGGTTTTGGTTATATGAATTGGCCAAAACATAATTAAGCTCACCCGCCACATCAAGGCACACACTCAATAGGGTGAGAACCTACTCTCACCTCCTATCTAGTGGGCACACAAAGCAGGTTATACTGCTACCAAAACCTTTTTAATGTGTTGGATGAGGTGCAATTAAACCTCCTCCCAATTAACCCTATAACAGCAAGCTGCAACCAGACAATGAGGAGCCAACAACCTCAAATATGTGCAAGCAGGGAAAAGAAAAATGTCATATTTGCAGCATGCTCACACCTGTTTGGTAAGCATCATTTTATACATTTATAGTATTTGAGCCTGTGACTAGCTTAGCGCACTGACGTATTTCTTTTCCCTATAAAGTAACACATGGCATTTTTGAAGGGTTAATCACAAGTTAACACAAATATGGAATCTACCTTCCTACAGCACTTCAGATATTGATTTCCCTTGTATTATAGAAACATAGAATGTGTCGGCAGATAAGAACCATTCGGCCCATCTAGTCTGCCCAATTTTTTGAGTACTTTTTATTAGTCCCCCGTTCCCGGTCTTATATCTAGGATAGCCTTGTGTCTATCCCACGCATGCTTAAAATCCTTGACTGTGTTTACCTCTACCACTTCTGCTGGCAGGCTATTCCATACATCCACTACCCTCTCAGTAAAGTAATACTTCCTGATATTACTTTTAAATCGTTGCCCCTCTAATTTATGCAAGAGATCCCCAACTGAGACGAAAGATCTCCCTCATGTCAACTGAACATTTTTCATACTGTAACATCCTTTATTTTGCATTTATTCCGAAAGCATTTTCACAACAACTACAATCCAGCAGTTCCATAAAATACCAGACTCTCTTAAATGATCTGCATGTGATACGGAGATATATGTGCACTGCCTCCATTCTAAATAATACATCTCTCACGGGTCCTGTATAGGAAGGGATTTTTAAGCTCACTTAAATAATATTATATTGAGGCTGAATCCTTCTCAAAAACTCATCATTTCATATATTTCCCCATAGTTCCTGCTATCAAATTACCTGTGTCTTGCAGTATCGGAATGTACGTGCAAGCTGTTTTTTTGTTTGACCATGTCAATATATTTACTAGGAAAGGCGAAGAATGCACATTGACTGTACTGACTCCCTCTGGTATTTTCACTGGGGTTGTTTTGTTGGATGGATTCTTCGCAAAGAACCTGGGATTTATGTAGATAATCTGTATGAGCAGATACTTAATGAGATCCACAAGCAGTAAACTCAATGTTGTGCCTAATAAAGTTAAAGAGTTAAAGAGGAGCAAGTCAATAACTTGAAAAAAAAAAAAGTATGGTGGATGCTTCTCTAACAAATACAGACATATAGGATTGTGAAATTAAATATAAATTGGGTAACAGTGGACCAGAAGGAGAAGGATTTTTTTATGCATTGTTTAACCAAGTCTGTCTGTTTTAAAGGAAACATAGAATGTGTTGGCAGATAAGAACCATTCGATCCATCTAGTCTGCCCAATTTTCTAAATACTTTTATTAGTCCCCAGTTCCCTATCTTATATCTAGGATAGCCTTGTGCCTATCCCACACATGATTAAGCTCCTTGACTGTGTTTACCTCTACCACTTCTGCTGGAAGGCTATTCCATACATCCACTACCCTCTCAGTAAAATAATGTATCTTTCTTTATTCCCTCAGCAGCAAAGAAGACATAACAGAAAAAGAACAGAAAATCGAAGCAATAGGAATCAGTATAATAAAACCTCCCCTCGCTGTATAAACCAATGTCTCCTCAAACACTTCCTCTTTCTTTGAAGATATATACAGTACTGAAAATGCATCCAACGTGACAAAAACAGCAAAAACAGAGACAAAATCCTCGAGATGAAGAATCCAGTGAAGAGGACCCAAAACCAACCATGAGCCACCAGCATACGACAATGCTGCAGTATATCAAGATGGTAGAAAAAATAGAGAAAAAATATGGTAATGACACATAGTATACCATGTATAAGACAGTAGTAAAAGTCATCACATGACATAGTCAATCAATATTTAATAAAAATAAAGTATCAAACCCACACACCCCAGAAAATCATAGTATAAACAGATAACTAGGGATGGGAGCAAAAACATGCAGTCGGGTGGGAATAATACTCGCCTCCGTGTCTATATTAATCATGAAACATAGAAACATAGAATGTGTCGGCAGATAAGAACCATTCGGTCCATCTAGTCTGCCCAATTTTTTTTTGAGTACTTTTATTAGTCCCCCGTTCCCGGTCTTATAGCTAGGATAGCCTTGTGTCTATCCCACACATGCTTAAAATCCTTGACTGTGTTTACCTCTACCACTTCTGCTGGAAGGCTATTCCATACATCCACTAGCCTCTCAGTAAAGTAATACTTCCTGATATTACTTTTAAATCGTTGCCCCTCTAATTTAAGACTATGTCCTCTAGTTGTGGTAGTTTTTCTTCTTTTAAATATACTCTCTTCCTTTACTGTGTTGATTCCCTTTATGACTTTACATCATAATATTAGTAAAATCTAGGAATTAATAAACGGAGGCTCATTATTTGCAAGTTTAAAGCCTAGCAATGACATCAGTAACAAAATGAGGGTCAGGTCTAAAGTAAAATTCACAGAAAGTAGATTCCCACGACAGTCATCTGCCTTCGTGAGATCCTCTAATGTACACCCCATATAAAATGCTTTGGAGGCCATAGCGCCCCTGAGGGATGGAGCATAGCAGTAAAAACAACAGGAAATGGATATACCATATTTGCTCGAATATAAGACAAGGTTTTTTCAGAGCAAATGCTCTGAAAAAGACCCCTTGTCTTATATTCAAGGTCGTCTTATCTGACCTCAAATCAAGAAAAGCAAGAGCAATAGATGAGCAATCCAAAAATAGTCTCTAACGCCAACCGTAAGATCTAGCACCTTGCTGCCTGAAAGTCTTAACACAGACACAAAAACTGAGGGAAAACAAATAGAAAAAACGTGGGTTATCAGGCGCACAGTGCTGTCTAACTAGAGAGTTATCCAATATATGTGTTTGCAGATGAGTAGTGGCACCTGATGAACAGGAATATAGTGACTAGAATAACAGCAATATAAAAGTGTCAATCTGTGTGTGCTCGAAAAACATAAAGTGAATGAATGTATATAAATGTTCTTGATGTAGAGAATACAGGTGAAAATACACCATGAAATGGTGATACAGTGGTAACACACGTTATAAGTGCAATCAGTGGTAAATATAAAAAATTTAAAAAATGTATACATAACCAGATCTTGCAGTAAAAGGATTGAATCAATCTTGTAATACATGCATAAAAACCTGGAACAAAAATTAAAATATATCTAGTGCAATATGTCTATGCAATACAAATGACAAAGCAGATAAAATCTCATAGAAGGTAAAAAAAAACTCACAAACAATGCTCCTAATGCGATAGGAGCAATGAAAAAGGCCTCAGGGTAGTAGTCAGCAGATTCTGCATGTACTATTCATGGTATACTCGATAGCTGGGTCCGTCGCTCATATTGCCTGAAGGAATGGAGGGACGTAATGATCCAATATTTTGTAGATTGTATATTTGGGGCAAAAGAAAATAGCATCCACGATATTCATGAACACAGTGGAAGCTTAAAGCACGAAAATGTGCGTGAATCCGTGAAGAGAGGGAGCAGCCTCGTGCACAGGCTGTAGTCCCGTCTGTCCACCGGCTGTTGAAAACCAAAAATTAAAGTAAAACTCTTGTCAGTCTAATTCAGATCTCGATATAGTCCAAACGCGTTTTCGTCTTTAGAGACTTCTTCAGGGATATCAGGGATACTCAAATCGAGGTCAGAATATAAGACTGGGGTCCAGGTCCCCCGCAGAGTTGCAGGGGACCTGGATCCACCTCTAAAGCAGCCAGGGGATGTCTGCACAATGTGGCCAGACATCCTCCCCTGCCACCCGGCATGACTGCCAGGACTTCTATGACTTTTAATTAAGGGTCCTTCCGGCTTCATCATAAAAGTCCCGGCGGAAGTGCCGGGCAGCATGGAGGATGTCTGCATGTATCGTGCAGACATCCCCTGGCTACCCCCACTAGCCACCAGGGAGAGAGAGACAAGGTGAGGGGGAGGGAGGGGGGGAGAGAGACAAGGTGAGGGGAAGGGAAGGGGGAGAGAGAGAGGGAGAGAGAAAAGGTTGAGGGAGAGAGAAAAGGTTGGGGGAGGGAGGGAGGGAGAGAGAGATAACATTTTGGGGGAGGGGGAGAGAAAAGTTTGGGGAGAGGGAGAGATAACGTGGGAGGGAGGGGGAGAGAGACAACACTGGGGGGAGAGGCAGAGACAACACTAAGCGGGAGAGAGAGAAAAGGCTGGGAGGAAGGGGGGAGAGAGAGAGAGAGACAAAGCTGGGGGGAGGGGGAGAGAGTGGCAGCATTGGCACATAAAAGGAAATAAAAACAAGAAATGCATTATTTTTATATCATAATTTTTATTAAATATTAAAAAGCATGTGAATTTATACAAGTTAAACTTTTTTCCTATAGGGTAGTCTTATATTCAGGCTTTTAGTTTTTTTCCTAAAGGAATATCCAAAGTTTGGGAGGTCGTCTTATAATCAGGGTTGTCTTTTATTGGAGCAAATATGGTAGTAGTCTAATGGATGAAAATTTAGAATTTATGACGAAAAACTGACAAAATTCTGCTAAAATGTCCTTTGAAAGCGCAAATTCGGCCAGAAATTGCATAATACTCGCCTTTGTGTCTTTATTAATTATGACTTTACGTCATAATATTAGTAAAATCTGGGAATTATGTATTCTATTTCTACTGTAACATAACTCGCAGTTTTAGTATAAAGATAAGATCTCTAATCATCCCGTCCAAATAAGTTAAACAATTTCTTTTTTTTAACACACAATGGTAGGGAAAATAGTGTATATCCAAAGTAACAAAAGAAAGAGAGGTAAAAGGGCAGAGAGAAAAAGAAAGAGAGACAGAAAAATAGAAGGTTCACATCAAAACAGAGTGAATTGTAAAATGATTTTCATGATTAAATCCCCGTTCTTGATCAAAGTCCATTCTATTGAAAAGATCAATGTATGTGTTTGTTTTTTGTGCTTTTGGATGCAGTGGTCCCAAGTGAGCTCACTAAGCGCCTATCAGCTTTTGTGACTGTGTGTTGTTGTTGTTGTTCTCCAAATCTTTTGTTACCATGGTAACATACATCTTTGTTTGCCTTCAACACCGGGATGTGCTGTAAGCGAAACTAAAAAAAAAAAAAAAAAGCCATAAAGCAAGCACAAACTTTGAAATACATCTGACGTATGACCGACTTTTTTTCGGAGCTCTGGACTATGAGCCATTTCTTGTTTGTCATCTGCATAACACCTGTTTCCATGGTTACCGTTAAACCTAAATTTGTGGTTCTGCTTCTCTCTTTCTTTAAAAAAAAAAAAAAGCATCTCTGGGCTTCTACCTGTTAAGATGTTGGTTTTACAAATAGAAAGTGAGTCAAGTGTTCAATATATATATATATATATATATATATATACACTGCCTAGCCCAAAAAAAGTCACCACCTGGATTTAATTAAGCAAATAGGTCTGGGGTTGCTGCAGTTGTTCAGGTCTAGGTTCAGCAACATTATGTGCCCAAAGAATAGGTCAGCTGACTACCTGGATATACTGAATAAGGTCAGCTGACTACCTGGATATACTGAATGAGGTCAGCTGACTACCTGGATATACTGAATGAGGTCAGCTGACTACCTGGATATACTGAATGAGGTCAGCTGACTACCTGGATATACTGAATGAGGTCAGCTGACTACCTGGATATACTGAATGAGGTCAGCTGACTACCTGGATATACTGAATGAGGTCAGCTGACTACCTGGATATACTGAATGAGGTCAGCTGACTACCTGGATATACTGAATGAGGTCAGCTGACTACCTGAATATACTGAATGACCAGGTTATTCCATCAATGGATTTCTAGGGGCATATTCCAAGATGACAATGCCAGGATTCAGCGGGCTCTAATTGTGAAAGAGTGGTTCAGGAAGCATCATTTTCACGCATGGATCGGCCACCACAGAGTCCAAATCTTAACCCCATTGATAATCTTTGGGATGTGCTGGAGAAGGCTTTGCTTTACAAGATCTTGTTAAAAATGAATTCAAAACTGGACGGAAATAAATCTTGCGACATTGAGAAGCGTATCGAAACAATGCCACGAAAATGCATGCCGTAATCAAAGCTAAAGCAGTCTCAGTTTTGTAACACACCATACTGCCGTTAAAAGGTAGTCAGGTCATGATGGCAAGGAACAGCCGCTGTAACTGATCCAGCTTTGGCTAAATAACAAGATACCAATCTTAAACAACATCCTTGGAAATGTCATTGATACATGGTTACAGAGCAAGAAAAAAAGGCATTAAGCCCATCAACCTTTACATGATTCCTCTAAATTAAAGGCCCATGATGGTTGCATATTTAATTTTCTATCTTCACTGAGAGAGTAAAATATTTCTACTGATCTGCTCCAGAAATCTGTGTCCGGATTAGTCGCTTGTGAACAGGGTGAGGTTTTTTTTGGGGCCCTCTTCATCCTCTACACCGGAGCATATTAAAAAATGCTAAAATATTGTTTATATAACTTTGTTTCATTTTGCAGGATGCAGATGTGCACATACCAGTTCTGTAGATTTATGCAAATCCAAAGAAAAAGAGCAGCTTATTAAAAATGTGTTAACATATCCTGTTTAAGCTGCAAACAGCTGTTAACTACAGTTGGACTCGGGATAAGGGAGTGTGTCGCCTAAATAGTGCTCAACGGGGAAGACAGAAGAAACCAGATCTATACATCTTGCTCACTTTCAAACACGGGTACACCAAATAGGGTGACCATATGTCCGGGATTGTCCAGGACAGTCCCGTAACTAGTCTTTTTACCTGAGGTCCCTTTCATCTGTAAAAACAGAACATAAATATTCACTGAGGCAGTCTGCTAGACCTTTAACCACTTCCACATAACTTCCTTCTTCTGTTTTTTTTATCTAACTAATCCTTATTTTACGTACCTTTTTTCATTTATGTATCTAAAAAACTTTTTATTTCTGAGATTGCACACACACAGGCATATATATCTATATACATATATATATATATATATATATATATATATATATATATATATATCACATACACACAAATAGTCACACACACAAAAAATACAGATTATTATTATTCTTGCTTCCACAAGAAAAATATCGCAGGCGCATGGGCGTACCTAGAGTATTTGAGTATTACCTAGATCTAGGTTTGGCACAAGGGAGCGGAGACTTTACCCTTGCACTTTTGAAGGGAGGACTGGGAGCAATAGTGTGTGAACAAGCGGGGGATGGAGGGTGCAAAGGGTGCAAACTGTGGGGGAGAGAGAGAGGAGGGGAAGGGGGAGAGGGACAGAGGCAGCCAAAACATGCACACCGGCAGCAGGGGCAACAGAGGAAGCATCTGCCTCTGTTTATCTAACATATTATGTAGTTTACTTATGCTCTGTGTTCAACATAAATATGGGGGGAAAGTACCTTGTCCCGAACAGCTTGTCATGCTCCATTGCTGGGCACCGGTCCTCTTCCCAACCATGTGCCAATCATCGAAAGAAAAAAAGCAAATGAAATAGCCCAGATGGGGCTTTAGTCTTCAATAAGTATGTACCATGAGTATGTATAAGTATGTAGTATGTAAAGTTAAACTCATGGAAGTCAAATGCAGTTGTCAGTAATAACCTCTTTTATGCTCTGAAGCGAGTGTTATGTATATTATTGAAGCTATATAAATACATGTTAATGTAATGTAGTTGCTGACCTTGGCATATTCCATCACCCCTATTTCACAGTAGAATGCTGGGAGATTAGAAAATCTCAGATTCTGATTGGCTGCTGTCAGTAACTCTCTGTGAGGAGGGCGTCTTGCCGGCAAATGGCAATTACAGCTCACTTTACACAGACTTGATTAAAATAATATTTATTTTTTATTTGCTATTTAAGCTCATTGATGTAAAGACATATTCAGTCCACCTTTAAGGCGTTTCATGATATTCTGTATTATCTTTGTTTTTTTTAAGATAGCAATAAGTCTTGCTTCAAGTTTGAAACTTCTATACAACAAATCTCATCACAATATAAGTTTGAAAAGAAAGATATGACATCAGTTATTTACTTAATACTCATAGCATGATACATTTTAATACCATGTTACATGCATTGAAACCAGTGCATAATCTTTACATATGTGTCATTTCTCATTTAACCTTTTCAAGGCCAGACGGCTGAGCCTTTAGTTTCCCATGACCTTATGTATGTTAGCATTCTTGTGCTATTCAGAATGTTAATATGTAAGTGAAAGCTCAAAATCTGTTATAGTAAAGATAGGATGGCTTAGTAAAGCGATACAACCGTTATAACATGGTTTAAAGGACAACTGTTGGCGAAACAATAAGTTCTGGTTTATTTTAATATTAGATCAAGTGTTGAAATTTTAAAATAGAAATGCTTTAATGAAAGAATATAAATAAAGTAACTTGTTGAGCCCTCTCTGCTTGTACAGCTCTATAAGGGGACAGACATCTTAGGTCAGATATCTTCATTCATCTGACCCAAGATTCTAAACAACATGTCCGCCTCCTGAGCAAAGAGAGCTCATAAAGGTATTTACAACATTTCTATTGAAAATGGCTATGCTTGATGCAATCTTTCAGTTAAACATAAGTTATTATTTGCCTAAAATAGTGATAGATAGCCCATAAAGTAGCTATAGTATCATGCTAAAAAACTAAATATTATCATTTTATTTACAATGCTGGTTGTTTAAAGTTACATACAATGGTTGATATCTTGCAGACACGGAGGAAAAAAGTAAATCACAGTCAAATTAACCTAGAAGTGGAAAAATAGAAGCCCAAAGCCACATTTGTCTTGGAGCCAGAAAGATAATTACCCGAACTCATATTTTGCACATAGACATCATCACTAAAGTCTAACCAAAAATGCATAACACTAAGGTTTATTCTATATGTTCTTATCTGGTCTGAAATCATGCAAGATCTAATAACATAGATGAAAATGGGAAATTTCAACTATTTAATATGGCTAAGATCAGTCCAGAATGGTCAATTTGAGCCGACCTCAGGCTGACATATCTGCCACATTCGGAATCTTTGGAGTTTTAAGTATAGGATACCTCCATTCTCAAAGCACCCATTACATCTGAAGTTGGACCAAAAATGTCTGAAATTCAGCCATTTCAATTCTCCAGCAATTTTACCACCCTAGCTATTGTAAACTAAAGTTCTTATGTTGCGCAGGTACATGCTGGTTTATTAGCTACTGCTAATACTGATAATAGGGAACTAACAAAGGCAGGCATTAGGAATGAAGAGGTAAGGAGGTATTATCTGGAGAAGGCAGAGGTGGGAAGACAATTTGGTTTTCCGATGGAAAAAATCCTGTGCACGCCCTTGGCTACAGCTTTTATGCAGTGGAGGACTAGGCATGATAGCGCCATAGGGTGTGACTAAATCTCCAACTTTTTCAAGCAAGGTGCTGTTAAAATAACTTTAAGAATAATTAGCAATTTTTCTCTGTGGGCTGATTTTTGTATGTATTCTATGGAACCTCTATAGCAGGCCTTCCCAATCCTTTTGAGCCCATGGCCCATTTCCAATTCTCATCATCAACGCATCATGCCCCCATGCCTTGGTGTTTCGACCCCTGTAGATTTTTAACCAGCAATGACCTAGGCATTAGATCGATACCCTAGATTTCCCTATATTTAGCCCCCTGTTTGTCTGTCACTGGAACAATAAGAATATCCAGACATATCTCTGCCTGAAGTACTCATGCCTCTCTTGGAGACAACACATGCCCCCCTAGGTGGCATGCCTCCACAGTATTGGGAAAAGTGACTTTGCGCATCACTCTGTAGAGTACATGAGCTTCCGAATCCCTGTGCTAGAGGAATTAAGGCAGCTAGTAGAATACACACAGCTAGAGTGTAGGGAACTCTAACAAGCAGCCCTCTTACATTCAAAGGGTTAAAGAACTTAACCAAATTCCTGAACAAACGAGCAGAGGGACCACGAAGAAGTGAAACATTTCAAAACAAAAGTTGTGCAGCACACATGGTTTTCCCCTTCACTGATAAGCTCATCACCCTTATAAAGGGAACTTACCTGTTAAATATCATGCAGCCTCAGTGTATCAGCAATGAGTACAATCATGCCAGTGGTTTTTTCCCTTGGACATTGAATAGTTAATAATGAAAATAGATGTTTAGCAAGTATGAGAAATGATATCTTAAACGGTCTAGTTGATATTCAGCATAAAGTGGCTGTAATATTAATTTGTAATTTCGTTGCATACCCCATGCAGGCAAGAATATTATATGTCTGTGTTTTGAATACATTTTGGGGATCATAATGGTGAATAAAATATGTGTATCTATGGAATGAATGCATTATAAATGAACACTGGGGAAATGAAAGCCCAGGACCCGTTTTTAAGAGGTTAAATTGATAGCCATGGAGCAGGTCTGGGGCACAGTTCTAGAATAGGAGCAATTCCATTGGTTTCCATGGTTACTGCTCATCTCTTCGAATTTTGCTCAGAGTGACCTGGCGAAGGACCACGCATTCCTGATGTCGGCCCAACAACAGTCCTCTCTGCTGCACAGGATTTGCTATGAGTCCATGACTGCTGCACAACTGGTAAACGGGTGAGGAATCTAGAGATAGAGGAAGGAGAGAGATAATGGGGATGTTTGCTGGAGAGCAGTCCATTAAGAGTTAACTGTTGTGCATAGACAGAATTATGCCAGCTGATCATTCTGGGACATACTGTTCACAACAGTTGCACTGCCAAAGGCTTTCCATGTCTACATTTCCTATGATGATCACCATGTAGCTGAACATCATGACACAATGTATTTTACTGAGCGGAGCATGGGAGGGAGAACTGATGGAGGAGGTAACACTTAGAGGAAGGTTAATGCAAAGGAAAATAGTGGTTGAACGTGAATTCAGGCCAAGGAAAAAATGGGGGTGACTGGCCCACAGAAGTCAGTATGCTTCATCAGTCCTGGACATAGTAATTCTGAAGGTGGCCATTCTCATCTAGAAATGAAAACAAAACTGTAAAAATTAAAAAAATTAAAGCACATGTACCCCAAATGAGCAAAAAATTGAAATAATGGACAGATCCAATTGAAAATAAGACGGGCTGAGCTTTTATATCTTCCTTTACTGACAGAAGTTCAGTAGTAATTCTTCTTTCCATTCTATCACAGACATTTAAGCTATCATGTTAGTGTATTAAAAATGTATACATATATTAAAAAGCTTTAAGCTTTACCCTAGGTCAACAATGCACAACATGCCTTCAAGACGTACTGTGCTATATATTAATTATCTAGTATTTATAAAGTAAAGCGAACATGAACAAAAACTTACTTTCAAATAATGCTAGAAACACAGGACATTTTAATGGACTTAAATATTTATTTTATTATTACAGTATGTAAATATGGCACATTCTTTCCTCACAATTCCATAACTGAATTAAAATTTATTCTTTACGCAGACTCATTAAACCACTGGCAAAAGTAACATCATATTGTCATTCTTTAAAAGAATTATTATACTGTTGCTCTTGTTCAATCAGTAAACATCTGGTAAGTGGGTTGATTAAAGAACATGTGTAGGCAAAACTTATGTTGACTTAAAAGATTGCATCAAGTGTAGGTGTTTTAAATCGAAATGTTTTAGTGAAAGAATACAAATAATATTCTATAATGTAGAATGTTGGGTCAGAAGAAGGAGGATCTGACCCAAAATTCTAAAGAACATGTCAGACCCCTGTTAGAGCTATTTGAAACAAAGAGTGCTGAATAAGTTACTTTATTTGTATATTTTTATTAAATACCTTTTTTCTATATAAACCAGCTACACTTGATGCAAACCTTCAATAAATATCTTATTGTGTGCTACTGTTTAAAACACTGTTTATAATTTTCCAATCATGTGTTTGGCTCTTAAACATAACACTGAGTTAGAAAGTAGTATAATCGAAAGAGTTTCGTGTATAAGTTCCCCAAAGTAATAAAAAAAAAAAAGAAAATATGTAGCACTTCCATATACCTTTTATTCTAGTATAAGTTATCAACAGGTTGTTGTAAATTTTTAATAGCAAAAACAGTTTCTATATAAATCAATATTGTTTGGTTGTTGGGTTTCCCTTAAAAGTCTTCTATTTGAGTTTTTTTTAATATTTCAGACTGGAAAGAAATAACCTAAAAAAATACCCATTATACTTTGGGAAAATACTGTTAATATTATAGATAGACCAGTCAAATAAAATCCCAGACTGGTAATTTTTCTTTTTTTAATCTTATAAATATTGTTTTATTCGTTTTGTTTTGCTTGATGTGTAAAAGGAAAGTACGTTTCTTTTGGAGTTTTTATTATAACTCCAATTTTTTTTTTTTTTTCTAGTTCCGAGAACAAATGAAAGGTCGGGAACTAAATATCTAATCGAGCTATGAGTCACCCCCCCCCCCCCCCCCTCTATATGATTTATAAATAGGGTCTCTAGCTGTGTGCTGCTGACTTGGGAGTCTTGACATTGCATAGGAGTGAGCAGGACTGGGTGTGGAAACTCACTCGGATGATTTGTTCTTGAATTAGGCCTTTCTGTTGAGTAGAAAAACCCACAAACAAGAAGTAGAGGAAGTGTGGCCCCTTTGCATAGACTATGTGTGTGTATCTTCTCCATCTACGCCGTGGAGGAAACCTTATGTTCAGGTATGTGGTTTTGAATTTATGTACAGAAAAATGTCTTTATTTCCTCTCACAGTGGAGAATTTTGTGTGTTTTAACATTATAGACATCGGCCTCTAACTTTTATTTAAAGGAAATTTAAATTTATTATAAATTACAACACATTGCACAGCAAAGAGGCAATCTGTTCAATGTTAGAAATTTGGAACCCTACAATATTTTATATATTGACACACAGTGGTCAACAATGTTATGCAGACAGATGGCCCATAACAATCCACTACATTGGCCTATTTGCTTGACCTGGATTTCCTATTGAGCAAAGAACTATAAGGACACTGAGGTGGCAAAAACCTTAGATAAAAGTTACAATGTAAACAGTATTTCATGAAACTCTTCCCATGGTCTTAATTTGACACACAGCACTAAATGTTATGGTTCTAGTAATCTCCTTAATCAATTTAACATATACATTAAAAAAATTTATTTTATTTTATTGTCCACCCTGTATTGAAATTATTCCTTGACTGTACATTATAATCCCAAGGGGTACTACTATGTGCCGCAGAACTTCAGGGTCTTAAAGACAAGAAATTATACAGTGAAGATTTTAATTAAAGTTCTTATTAACTATTTTAGCATTGGTATTTCATCCTCATGTTATGATTATGCTAGATTGTAGAAAATGGAGTCAAGATTCTTGACCAAAATGGCTGTCATGTACAGAGCAGTGTTACATACTTTCCTTGTAATTCTCTAAATTAATCCAAAAGTATTTATTATCTTAACAATGGCTGTGGCTATGATGTACCTTTGGAGAACTGGTAACATGGTTTCCAATTGTGGTAGAAACAATTGGAAAGTTCTAAAACGCACAAGGGGTCTAGTAGTGAATAATAGTGAACTGTGGATGATGGCAAACAAAAACAGGCATTAAAAGGTGAGTGGGAAAAATCCTCCAAATTGCCTATCTTTCCAAGTACGCTATTATTGTCTGTTTTTGCAGTGTCCTTGTCAGTTCACTTTTTTGTCTGAACAGTCATCTTTTGTAGTTTATGGTTCATTGTTAAACTTCTGTGGGCATTGCCTTGTATTATCAATAAGTAATATAATGAAATTCCAGTTATCCGTGTAAATATGCTCTGTAAGTATATCTATGGAACCTTGTAGCCTTTTGTCAGGTCATTGTAGTCTTTTTTACAATCCATAAACATTGTAAGGCCTACCTGAGAAAGCCCTATCGCAAACTGTAAAATATGATCCATGGCCTTCCCTCAAGTGTCCCAGTTGCGTCTCTGTCTAGTGTAATTGCTTTAGATATTAGTTTGTTGATGCATGTTGAAAGAGGAAAGGTTTATCATTTTTTTCCCCTTTCTCATTGCACCTTGTACAAATAACATTCTCAATGTAAAAATAGAATTATGTCTGACAGAAACGTTAATCAAAAAAATGCCCACATTTTACCAGACCATCAGAAAACGTCTGCAGACTTCCTGTTATTCTAAAACATCCATTTGTCAAGGTGTCTGAAAACATCTCATTGTTTGATAAATCAGCTGTATAAAAAAAAAAAAAAAAAATTCCCGGATAAAACCTTTTTTTTCCCCTCATATGGATAAAACTAGGCCAAACTATATATCTTTTGATTTTGATTTTTTTCATTGTTCCTTTAAATATATTATGGCAAATATTTAATGTTTATTAATGTCAGCAAGGTAAAAAAAAGAAAAAATAACAGGTAACAGTAACGTAATGTAGAATCTAAACTGAATAATACATGTGTTATCTTGGTATTTTGAGTTACTAAAATATTGTATGGTACAGTTACTAACAACATTACCAAAAAAAGGCCTTAAATAGTCAGGCTGTGATGCAGTGGATCATTTTAATGACCACTTTAGTAATTACCTGTTTATATTCGATTTGGTCAAAACTTTCAAAGCAAGCTTTGAGTGGGTAAATATGGCTGCAGAGGTGATTTTTGAAGAATTTAAAAAAAAAAAAAAACCTGATGGTTGCAGTCCCATCATAGTTGGGGCCTCTGGAGACCACTTTAAGCAAGTGACGGCCGTAAACAGCCATTTAATTTAATTTATTTGGTAGCTGATACAGAGAAAAGAAGATGTACCGTTGTTAGTGCATAGCACTGAGGAGCAATGGCCTATAGTTTACCTGTGCTAAAAAAAAACAAAACATTTTACCAATGACAAGGAGTAGGCCCGCACATATCGAATCTTATGCTATATTCTTTGAACTCTGTCCTGCCCAATGCCCTTTAGAAACAGCTACATACAGAGTACAGTATTTTACAGATTTGCTGATTTGCTATTCATTTTTCCCCTCAGATTCCTATCATAAGTAATTCAATATAATGTACATGACATGAATTTCTGAGATAGCCCACAGGCAAGCACACCATATTAGCGTTCCCCCAAATATAATAAATGCATGGAACATATTTATAAAACTGTATGAACATTAGTGCAAAACAATGCAGACTTTTTGTTTAACCTTTATTCTATTTTGTTTTTCCTCCACCATAGCCACTGTTGGTCTAAAATAATAGGTATAATATTAATGCATATGAATCATCCTTTGGAGGATCTAAAAAAAAAAAATCTGCCTAAAGGCTTTTTGTCAGTTCATACTGTGGAAGCTGACAGATTTTACCGAAAGGTGAAAAAGGCTGTGGAGTGATAAATGCCATATTATTCTATAGAGTATCATTTATAATGGTCGAAAAGACTCCGTTGGATGATGATACAGGAGTTTTCACCTCAGTTTTAACTCAAAAACTTTTCTTTGCCCCCTGAGGGGGAGATTTACGCAGGCAAACATGGTTTTTAAGATTAAAACATTGTTTGTCTCTTGGTTATATATACTGCAGCAGCTAAATTCTTCCCAGCAGGCTTCACTGGGAATCTGCTATTTACAGATTTAGCCTTGTTTAGTGTTGCTAATTTGTTCTTGTTTTACCGGGAGTTTTCTTTTCAGACTTAGATAACAAAACGCAGACAAACAGCGCATTAAGGAGGGTTTCAGCTGTGTGTTTCATTCATACACCCAAAGTCAGTGGTATAGCAAATCACAGTGACAATATGGCTTCTTTAAAGGGACAGGTTCAACCAAAGTGTCTTAAAAGAAACAGGTCTGTTTTTTTCCCTCAAGTCTTCCCATCTGATAAAAATTGCAAATAGACTGTAATTCATTACTTGCCGCTGTAGCTCTGCCTATCTCCCCATACCCTCCTTATTACATGTCACTTATTTCCAAGGGTTTAGTGAAATATAGTCAATGCAATACTACAAGACAACTGTCATTTGAATTATAGGGGGGACTGCCCCTTTTAAGTTGAATTATTATGGGTCATGTGTGCTGCATTGAACCAATGCTACCTTATAGGGTTTTTTCTTTATTTTACTTGTGACCCCCCTGTGCTGACCCCATAACTATCAAACTTACAGTTTTCCAACTGTAGGTAAGTGAGTATATCACAGTCACAAATGTCGCTATTTGCCTTGTGAGGAGAAATACATGTCCTGGTACCCTGTTAGGATTGCAAAAAACTCTGTGTATGTATATTGAGTTCACCCATAAAAAAAACCTGGGGTTTAGTCCCCTTTTGAACCAACATCTCTTATTATAGGGTCTACTCAATTTCAAAGTTAAAGCCAAAGTTAGAAAAATTCTACTGTTCACCTGCATTGGAGAATTTTTTCCAACTCTGCTACTTTGGCCTTACGTTTGAAATTCCCATCTCAATTCCCAGCGATTCTCTCCCAAATTGCATGGATCTGAAAAACAACATGTAGCATTCTATCAGAACTTTAAACTATTGTTGGTGTGTATGCCTTTAATATTGTGAACTTTAGTTGCGTGACTCAGGTGTGATTTTCTTGGAGTTCCCCACCTCTGTTGTATGAAAGTAGCTCTTACAGTTTTTCGTCTAGATGACTCGCTGTCAAAAGAAATTGAGTAGGTCAAAAAAAAGGTTTTTTTTAAAAATCAGCAAAAGTCAAAAATCTCAAAAAATTCCCCAGTGCCATCCCCTAATATGATTTGAATAGACTGGTTCCCGGAGTGTAGGAGTGAGATGTATTTTCCCTCTTACCTGATGATAAAGCCAGCGTTTCTATGATCTATTTTCTACAGCAGTTCTTGACGTAATGGAAGCTGGTAAAAAAATAAACGAAACATATAAAAGGTCGGCGAGAGAGAAAGGAAGCACATGTCATTCTCACCACTTCCTATGTATCAACGTGTCTGTCAGGAACCAACAATATCCCTATCGTTTTCATGACCAGATACATTTCAACACTTTTAAACCCTCTCCGTCAAATCGTTAGTGAACAAGCTACGGCTGAGAGAAGTATCTTTTTGTGTGTGTGTGTGTGTGTGTGTGTGTGTGTGTGTGTGTGTGTGTGAGAGAGAGAGAGTGTGTGTGTGTGAGTGTGTGTGAGTGTGTGAATGTGCTTAGTTCATTTCTGGTTCACAAGCTGTTTCCTGCTCCATTTCTTACAGACAGAAAATAAGGGTTGCAGGAGCAGTTTGGCTGTAAAACACATGAGGAAACAAGTCAATAACTATTGCACTTCCAAAGCAATAGATTTGTGACTATCCCCTGAAGACAAGACCATAGAACAATGCTTGCTGGTTGTGTTTCTATGCATACATAAGCATTATGCTCAGGAAGAAATAATTCCTCTTAGCAGACAATGTTTAAAATGTCGATACATGTCGAAAAATCGATCGATTTTTTTTTTCTTAAATCAACATGAAAAGAACATTTTGTTACCAGCGAGAAGGTTACAGATGGTCATGACTGCAATGTGACCTGTTCCTAAACAAGGACACCCCAATAGTTTCTAGGGGATGCATTATTTGACCACCAGAAGTTTGCTTTTTTGCTTGTTACTGTCTACTGACATCAGTGAGAATATCTAATAAGGCCTTCAGAGAGATATTTATCAAACACTTTCTCACAATGGTTGATGTTAAAAGTATAAAAAAGTACCCTTTAATCAGTGTGGGATTAGTCCAACAATTAAACTATTTTTGAAACTAAGTTAAACTCGGGTGCCAAATTTGACCTCCAAAGTCGACCTCCTCTAACTATTCTCGAATTTTAGTGAACAAACCGAATAGAGTTGAATGTCACCTTGTAAACCACATCTTTTGCAGTTTTTTATGGGCCATAACTTGCTCTAGCTTTCTGAAGTATTTTGTTTTAGATATAGTTTGTTGTCTACATATATAATTGTAGAGAATGCCCAAAGTGACGTCACACCCAAACCAAAGGCAAACACCAGAACCACACTGAAAAAACGTACTTAGCACGTTGCTCAGTATGTATAGAAAGAAAGAATGAAGCAAACTTCTAGAGGTGAAACATTCACCATGGAAATCTATGGAATGTTCTTGTCAATTTCCTTTCGGATCTTTGCTCTGATTGGTTCACTTTTTGAATTGCTGATTTATTTTAGAATGCATAATGTAAGTGATGCCATTGCATGTTGAACAGAAACATCCTAAAGTGAAGAAAACTGCCATCAGGGCACCAGACTTCAAGTTCCCAGACATAGCGTCATTCTGTTTAGAGACCAAAAGGTGTAGTGCGGCCAATACTTTAAAAACAACAGTACAATATTACAAATCTTTAAGATTGTTTATAGTTTGCAAATTTCCGGATTTTTTTTTTTTTTTTAAAGATATATAGTTTGATAAATGGCCCTGTTCCTCTCTGACACCAGGACTTCTACAAAGGGCAGCAGACTCACTGTTGTATAATCAATTCAGTTGTCTCTTTGTCAGGCACACAATCTGCACCAATTTAGTCTATCTCTCCTGTAGATTTTGCAAGGTACATCATTTATATTGCACTGGACAACAAGCCAAAGTGCCAATTATTAGCATCTTCGGACATCTAGTATCCCCCGATGACATTTTAAAATCTTGGCAACTATCTCAGCAACAAAATATAATCTTCCAAAGAGCATCATACCTTGCACTATAAACTGTAGTAATTAACTGTTATACTGGAGTCTGGTATGTTAACAGAGATATACAGAACACAAGCACAATGTAGGCAGGAACGCATTATATTTATTTGCAATGGCTTCCTTTTCCAGTAAATACGCTCACGAGGCTGTTTAATATTCTGTGAGTATGGTGGATAGGGCAGGAAAAGCAAATAAATGCAAATAGGTTGGTAGCATAGCCATTCCTTTACAAAATAGCCAATATTGCTAAACATGCGATCAAATGGTGTAATTATTAAAGAGCCCTCTCAAATCTATTATTTATTTTATGATCTGTAGTATTTAAACTAAACTGGGATATATTAGAACCTTTCACTGTCACATTATGTGTATATTTGACAAGTATAGACACTGTATGGAGTAAATGCCATTAAGATATGAAATGTGTAAGGCATTTCTCGAAGTGTCTCTTTCTTTGTCACTTCCAGTTTATTTTCCCTTTGTGACAGGACTGTTTTGACATTTAGTACCCTTTGTGACAATTACTTTTTTTTTTTTTACATTTCTGCAGTGTTTGTGTTTAGCTGTAAATTTCCCTTTTCTCATTTAAAGGACAACTGTAGCAAAAAATATACTTAATGTTTAATTAAAAGATTGTATCAAGTGTAGATGATTTATAAAAAAATTACCGTATTTAATGAAAGAATACAAAGGAGGTGCTGTATTAAGCCCTCTTTACTCCATATAGTTCTCTCAGGGGGCAGACAGGTAGATTAGAATCTTGGGTCAGATCTTCACTTACCTTGGTTCAGATGAGCAAAGATCTGACCTATCTGACCAAAGATTCTAAACAAAATGTATGCCTCTGGTAGAGCAATATGGAGTAAAGATGGCTCCATGAGGTACTTTATTCGTATTCTTTCATTAAAGCATTTCTTTATAAAATGCCTATACTTCATGCCATCTTTCCACACATATTATATCCTGTTTACACCGCCATAAATCCCTAATCATTACCCCAACCCTAAATCTAACCCAAAGTGCAATCCTAACCCTAGATCTAGGGTTAATTTAAATATAGGGTTAGTTTGGGCTTTTATTTATGCCTGTAATGTTGCTGACGGCCTCTAGAGAAGTCAACTACAGGGCAGCATTATAATGGAGAGGCAAGCTTCCATCCAATATGGTGCCCACAATTGCTCTGTAGGTGATTGCTAAGCCTTGGGGGGGGGGAGGGGGGGATTTTGGTGCTGCTTGATGTCTCAACATCTGCTAAGCATAGGCAACAACCGATATGATAAAATGACTTTTTTTTATTTTTTTGCAGTTTTTAAAGCTGTATCTCTTTGGTGTTCAACAACTGTGGTATCTAGAAGGTCTTCCATGTACATATTCCAAACAGGAAGGGACTAGGACTGCCACACAGGCAGTATTTTACGGGCAGGTTGATAAAATAAAATTGGCTTGAGGTTAAGTATAGCCCCAAACAAGAGTTTCCATTGATATCTCCATTATAAAAAATTGAAAAAATAAATAATTACACAAGATGGCACTTACATCCAGCTCAAATACTAATAAGACTCAGTTCCACACTGGAGCCTTTTCTCAATTTTGATGTGTGATTGGATTTCTAATAAAGTGTCACTGGTATTTTTATATCATACAGTGTTACACTATGTGGTCTTTTCACTAAAAGGTGAGTGCAGGTGAGTTGAAGTGAATAGCAGGTGAGTTGAAGTGAATAGCAGGTGAGTTGAAGTGAATAGCAGGTGAGTTGAAGTGTATAGCTGGTGAGTTGAAGTGTATAGCTGGTGAGTTCAAGTGAATAGCAGGTGAGTTGAGGTGAGATGAACATGTCATCTCACCATTCTAACTATGCATTGTGCAGGTGCAAACCTGATGAACGTCCCCCACCCAAGCAGGGATTATCCCTGCACAATGCATAGCTAAATTGGTGAGATTCAATGTTCCTCTCACCTAAGCTCACCTGCAACTCACCTTTAGTGAATAGCACCCTGTGTGTTTTTCTTTTCTCTTATCGCTCAATATGTCCACTTGAGCCTCTGTGGAGACACTGAGCCTCCATTGTATAAAGGAGATCATTTCTCGGTGGAAACTCTTGTCTATTGCTAGTTCATGGTACTGGGAGTTGAGGAGTCCCTGGAAGTGTTTCTTTAAGACAGTACAGTTCTTGTATTTTGCATGACAACATGGCCGGAATTATCACACAAAAAAAAGTGGCAACTCTAGCCATCAAAGCATTCATAAACTATTTGTATGTGAACAAATAACAGATAAATGTGACCTGATTTAGTTACTATAACAGCGCAGTATATATATGTCTTTTGTAAGTGACACAGATTTATCTATAGTAACAGGACAGTACCAAGGTATCAAACAAACATAAGGAAAAACAAGCTCAACAAAAAAAATACCACCACAAAGCTATGATACTGAATTATGCTTCATCACTTCCCATGAGGACGTGTTATATATTTACAAATCAGAGTATAATGCTTTCTGTTCACCTATTCACCATACTCTGAAGCGAAACCAATTAATTTGGAAGACAAAAGACTATGTAGGAACCAATGTCATTTTATTTTTATTTTTTTACCAAACGGTTACCACTTGGGTGATAGCGGCTGATCAAGCAACTTTAAAGAATTCATTTCTCAAGAGTTATTCACATTGAAATTGAAGAAAGGCAATTGTACTGCTTGAAGTAAACATTGTAAGCGAAGTGAGTCGAATTTCCCCCCCTGTAATTTAGTCACTGCAGAAAGAGGCATGTGATTTACTGTACAGGTTTACTCTCCCCAGTGCTTATGAGTTATAATTTTGTTTTTTTTCATGCTACATTTGGTTTTAGATCTCCAATTAACTTTTTGCCCTTGTGCGTATCTGCAATGGCAGTTTCATTTGCTGAAGGCACTTTCAAAGTATCTCTAAAGTATTTTTCTGAGGCGCAATAACTATAACCATACTAAATGAACCATAGATATAAATCAGATACGTTCAGGTGTTATCAGAAATAAATATGAAAGAAAGATAGCGCCATTTCTAGGTGCTTAGGAAATAAAGGACAGAGCACTAACTCATTCCCAGATAATGTCTACTCTTAGGAGGATAGAGAATGTTTACCTTCTTATAACAACTACACCCCTGGGCCTTAAACTCCATAAAGCCCCAGAAAGACCTGGGAAAAAGAGGGTTGATTTTTATTTTATTCACTCAGGCACATCACAAATCAAATAAACTTGAGATTACAGTATCAAAAATGACCACCATAAAACACAGTGTGTTTACATTTTATTTCATTTGTGAGATGTTGGTAAAAAAAAAAGACATTTTGTATTTATCGCCTTTGAAAAAAGACCTTATGGCTTCCATTCTGGATTTGTCTAGGATTTTTTTTTCTTTCTTGTAATTATACAACCACTTTTAAGGTTTCTAATCCATATCTAAAACAATAGAAGAGTACGGTCTCTATCTTTTTCGTGCAGATTATAAACTATAATTGCCCGATTATTTAATAGAAACAATATTGAGTTGATCGACCTTATTTGCCGTAAAAGGGTTAATTCTTAAGTAAACAGAGAGGACCGCTGGATGGGCTGTGCTATGGGTTATAGCTGTGATCCAGTCTGTGCTCCACCTCCGCTCGCTCGGTCTCCACAGCCGAGCTGACTCAGAGAAGTGAGGGTAAATGCAGGAAAGGTAGATTCAGCAGACCTCCAGTAATACGGTAATAACATACTGGCTCCGCCTAAAGCATGAACTAAGCACCATGAACTGGTGCGAAACGCGTTAGGCGGAGCCTGTATGTCGGGAGGTGGCAGCCCACTGTTTTTCAGTATTTTGCTGTCTGGAATAAAACCATTATAGCCTTTCCCTGTTTGTCAGAAGTCTTATTACCGGAGGTCTGCTGATTCTACATTACCCTCACTTCTCTTAATTCTCAAGTAGCCTTTTCTCTACGAACCGACATTGGCTTGTATTGGTTTCTAGCTTACATGTGTTACATAACATTAGCACTGATGGCAATGATTATTCATGGGGTAAATTTATCTCTGCATGACCGTGTTACTAATACTATTATGTGTTCTCTACACAGGAGTTGGGGGGGAGGCGGAGGAGCCCCCGGATATCCACAGTCTATGCAACATTTTCCAATGGGCTGTACAGTGTTAATGCTAATCGTGATAGGGGTTTTTATTCTAACAGACTCCTACATGTTAGCATTAATGTCATGCAGTACCTTTTATTACCAGAATTCATACAGACCAAAGTTCATCAGTGGGAGGACCAGCCAGAAGTCTCTGTGAGTCAGTATTCTGGGAAAGTAGGACTTGAAAGCTATATTAGACAAAATCAGTGTTATTTCATGTTATATAATTGCGAAATCCTGTTCTCGTTTGTTATGCTCATATTGTTGCTCACTACACTGCTAACCTTGCAGGAGATGTTTATAGGCAATAGACCTGTTCAATAAATGATGCTAGTGGTCTGATCCTTTAATATGTATGTAGAGACCAAACATTAACATAGGTTTATCATTTTTGATAATTAAAGGGAGATTCCTTTCAAAAGAAGTAGGCATATTGTAAAGAATGTGGACTGAGCACTTGGAAACATTAGTAGGCGCCACATGACTACAAGACTCTCCAGAGAGATGTTATGTTGAGTTCATGTGTCCTGGGAGTCTATGTTCATCTGTAAAAGAAGAAGAAGAGGGTCACCCAGAGCAGGATCAGCTAAGGAGGATCTGGTCCATCAGGATCTGGTATGGTCAGAGATGTTTAACCTCTATTAATAATGTTTTTACATTTTTGGCCAATACACTGTTTTCAAATGTCAGTAGAGTGATAATTAAAAAATACATGTGTATTAGAGTGGAGAAAAATCGAAGGGGTTGTAATTGAATGCAAAGCCATTATTTTGGAATTTACATGCAATCATAATCTTTTAAACACAAATAAAAGCACATTTATATAATACACAGAATATACATCTCACTTCAGAGGAAGCCAAGTAGTAATAAAACACAAGCTTCAAACCCAACCAGAGTCCTCTCCAGAAATCCCATGCTATTATAAAAAGTCCAATAACAGATTAAAAAAAAAAAACATCTATATTATTATAGCAGATATCCCTCCTAACCACCCCTTCTGATTTGCTATTGGTTTCTTGCAACTGTTGCAAAAAAAATAATAAGTTCTGTTTAATTGGAAGCAATTTTAAAAATGCCTATACTTGATGTAATCTTCATCAAGTGTAGGCATTTTTAAAATTGCTTTCCTTAAAAAAAAAATGAAAATAAAGTACCTTATTGAGCTTTTTTTTTGCTATGTATAGATCTATCAGGGGGCTGATATGTTGTTTAGAATCTTGAGTCATATGAAGGAAGATCTGACCCAACATGTCTGCCCCCTGAAAAACAGAGAATAAAAGGTACATTACTTGTATACTTTCATTAAAGCATTTCTAACTTGTTGATCTGGCAAACCATAGAACTGGTAAAGACAACTTCCACATATGTGCTCTGAGCAGGACTATATATCTATGTATCTATATCCATGTACACATTGCAAGTACTGCTACAATTTGACATACTTTCTTTTCTGCACTTTTAAAACCCAGCCAGATGCTGGAGAACTGAGTGGGAGGATCAGTAGAAGCTGCTAACCTGATATTTGAAATAAATAAACATAAAATAAACATATTCAAAATACATATATTCAAATTTTAATTAACACATATATTTTATAATTACTGAACTTCAAAGGGACTCTGTCAACGTAAATATTGCTTACACACCGAATGCAGAGAATATAAAGTGCTAAATATGTTCTATAACTTATATTAGCAGAATTGCAATCAAATGCATAGAGGAGAAAAATGTCTCTTGTTTATGACATCACCTGTGGCTTGATATGCAAATTGACTAATTTTCAATAAGAAACGTCTAATTTGCATTTCAAGTCAGAGGTGATGTCATTAGCAGTAGACACCACAGGCACTTTTAAACCATATATTTATTTATTGTATGCTACTGCTAGTACAGTATTTGAATTGTTTCTAAATCTCTGCATTCATAGTACAAGTAAGGAAGTATTACTTTACTGAGAGGGTGGTGGATGTATGGAATAATCTTCCAGCAGAAGTGGTAGAGATTAATACAGTGAAGGATTTTAAGCATGCGTGGGATAGACACAAGGCTATCCTAGCTATAAGACCGGGAACGGGGGACTAATAAAAGTATTTAGAAAATTGGACAGACTAGATGGACCGAATGGTTCTTATCTGCTGACACATTCTATGTTTCTAAGTATTGTTTAGATTAGCAGAGTCCATTTAATATGCTTGACCACAGTGGGTAATTTGTAGTTGTCCTTTAAGACTTTTGTATCCAGCTGTATTGCCTGTAGTTGATAGAGTATACTATACCTATCAGTTTTAAATACAATATGTATTGGAGGCTGCCTATATAGACATATACGACAATAACTGCAGTTTAAATACAGTATTTAATTGATCTTCTTTCCTGACACTATTCTAACGCTGAATTGACTGCTTCACTGATTGATACAATATCCAATTAAAGATTCAATAACAAAGAAGTCCTTGTCCACTGACCTTGCTATTAGACACAGACAATATATTCCTGGTAGATGTTGGAAGTTGAAGTTCAGAAGATTTCATTGGTTAAAGTAGTAATACACTGACATCAGTTGGTTATTAATGCTGTTGTACATAATAAAATTATATAAATGAGGCACTGAAGGAATATAAATTGCTAAGTTACTGCACAATTGCTTAAAGAAGCCTTAGGTTTACTACAATACATGTGTATTGGCTTCTAGTTTCCAGACACAGGATGGCAAGTTTGGCTATACATAGCGCCCAACTTCTTCTGTTGGTAGTGTGGATGCTTGGGAGCTTGAGGGTCAGCTCTACCGCCATGCACGAGAGAGCTGTCACTCAAACTGACAGTGCTACTGCACATGTGCCGATTGACTTCCGATGACTGTACTTTCTGGATTTCACCGGCTCTTGCGTCTAATAGAGGATTTCCTAATTTTTTGGCTATAACCCGAATCTCTGTGTTACCTAGATCATTTTTTTCAACCAATAGGGTTGCCACCTTTTCTTCTTAAAAAAAAAAAAAAAGCCTGTCTTTTGCCTCCAAAGACATACTGGTGTGGCAATAAAATAATGGCTGGGCAGCCCTACCCATTGAAAATTCTACCCACCAGGCCAGAGCATCTACCAACATCCTGTTCGTGTGCCACAATCCTACCACATTCAATGTGGATATAACACATAACACAAGGCATTCTGGGTATAAACAAACACTCTTTCTACTTTGTTTAGACACTGCATGGAATTTCTAAACCACGCAAAGGCAAATACAAAGGTAAAGTACAGAATGACTAGGCATGATAGGAGACGTAGTCCATAGCACCTAAAGTGTCCAACAGTACCACACTATGAATGCCATGTCATTTTGCACGGCTTTGATTTCTGTGTACGATTTCCCTTTAAATGAAGTTGCTACCATGACAACGGAAAAAAGTAGGGCAGGAAATGAAGTCATTTGAGATCTTATCATAGTGCTAAATTAGTTGACATTTGTAAATAGCAGTGCCATATGCACACACCTTAAGCAAGATGAAAAACACCTTCTTCTTCAAACCACAAACACGAATATAATGGAAGTTAATGGATCTTCTTGCCTAAAACATAGTACATCACTAAGTGCAATTTCTGGGATTTCCATCATTAAAGGGGGCCTGTCAAATGACTAAAACATTACCTTAATCACCAGAGCATACACACTGGATGTATGTCATTTAACACGTTACAAAACAGGCCAGTAGCTTCTAAAATTGTTTCGAGGTCTGAAAATGACCCTGAATGGCTGCATGGATCAAAGTGAGGTTTTGATTCAAACAAGAGCACTTTCTGCTATTTCTGAGAAGAATATTTGGTAGTCCCTGACACCTCCTCTCCCTATGACATGTACATCCTTTGATTGGCTGCTGTTGTTCTTCCATGGGAGGCAGGCAGACCCCTCTAGCACAGAGAGAGACCCTCATTTTTCATAAGGTCCCTTCTGCTGATCCAATTCAAAAACTCGTTCTGTCCCAGCAGAGAGAGACTCTTGAACACTGCAGCCCCCCGATCAGACCGAATGAGTCTCTCCTACGCGGCACACCCGAGAATACAGCCGCCGCCATCTATTATGATACACGTCGGGTTTACTCTTGAGGACAAAGACATGTTTTTAACCCATGTTTCCTACAAGTAAGCAAGGGTTACAAAAAGGTTAATTATCCTTCAAGGAGTAGCATAAGTGCTGTAAAATAACATATGTTTTAATTTTACTTTACTCTTTTGTAGAATTTTGTTTTTAGTACTTAATTGGCTAATTACGTGACCTGTATCTGCTTTCCCTACATTGCTACCTCCAGCTTGGACTGATTTTATTCCTTTTTTACAAGAGGTCAATATTTAGGATTGTACTCACTTCCTTACAGTGATGATGTTACATCCAGGCATTGATGATTACATCCCTTATAGCCGTGCAGTGCGATAAGATTGCGATGGCAGGATAAACAGGATAAAAGAGATTTAGACCCAAGCCATTTTCAAACAACACGGCAATCAAGTTGTTACAATTTTAAGCAAACTGACAACTTTATTGATGTAAAAACTAGTTTAAGATAGTTAAGGCTGTTATTGTAGAGAAAATGAGCAAAATGAACACTTTTCCAGATTGAATCCCTTTAATGGAAGTATATACCCTGAAGAATTTTTTTTTAAGTCCTTTCTTTTTTTAAATATATATATATATATATATATATATATATATATATATATATATATATATATTGCTATACAACAATTCACAGACATATTTAAAGATTTATATCAATAGCTTTTTTTTATCCATCTTTTTTTGGTAATAACACATGTAACTGCCAATAGAACTTTACTAAATACCTGCAGCAAATGCCATGTTTTATAGTTATTTGTTTCCTCGAATTGGAATTAAGAAAACAAACTAATTTCTTGTGATTGCAACAGCCAGACAGAGCATTTAATAAGATGGTTCAAATAAAGATAATAGAAATGAGCTGATTAAGAAAAAAAACAAAACTTTCTAGCCGGAATAGAGAATCTACACCATATATTTGTCAAATTAGATTCATCAATAAAAATAAAAAAAAAATACATTTTCTTTTGTCATTAGCTATAATGATGGCAGTACCTATTTCTAGTGCTTATATAGAATTTGGAATGTGTTTCGCAGACATGTTACTCATTTTCTCACTAAAGGCTATATCATAAAACACAGTTATCAGTTCTATTCAAATGATCTTATTTAGTTTGTTGTCAAATCCTGCCACCTGCTGTATCAATGGCTACATTTTATTACTGCAGATTTACTAGCTGGCAGGAATTAAACAGGAAAATGCAGGATAAAAAAAAGTATTTGTGTGGCAGTTTTCAAGGCTAAACCTTAGCTTTTACCCTAGTTAATAGGTTAACCAATAAAGAGTATTACTTTAACCCTCCTTGTTAGCAATAAGTTATGTTTAATTGAAAAGATTTAAAGGACAACTGTCACAAAAAATTGAGTTATGTGTAATTGAAAGATTGCATCAAGTGTAGCCATTTTAAGTAGATATGCTTCAATGAAAGAACAAATAAAACACATTTTTGAGCCTTTTTTACCCACATAGTTCTATACGGGGGCAGACACGTTGTTTAGAATCTTGGGTTCGGTGCATGAAGATCTGACCCAACATGTCTGCACCCATGATAGAGCTACATAAAGCAAAGATTTATATTCTTTCATTAAAGCATTTATATTTAAAATACGTACTCAACTCAATCTTTTTTTGTAAACCGATCTTTATTTTTCTTGGGGCCTTCAAATGTGCTTGATTTTCCTAAAACTATATGTACCAGTGATATTTGCACTTCTTTTCTTTTAAAGACATTTGATCTTCCCTGGCAGGAACTTTTGCTTACCAACTTCCTCACCTAGTAGACATCAAAAGACAAGACTCCAAAATGTGTTATGAACTTCTGCAGCTGTTCTGTTCATGTATTTCATTATAATGGTGTGCTAGTTATTGATATTTTAGTCAAATTGAACCTATGTTTTTGACATCACAGGTTTTTTGATTTTTTTTTTTGTTGATCTGAAAGCTTTGATTCCTGGGATTCAGTGGTCATGTCCACCCAAAAAAAAAGACTTGACGCTTTAATGATTCAGGCTGTTAGTTCAGATAAACTGGAGAGTTAAACATTGCAAGGTTTTTCTGCTGTGTTACTTCCATTTATACTAAAAACGAAAGAATCTGCGCACCTCAAAGTCAAGAAGAAAGGATTTTCCTCTGAAAAATGTTAATGCTGTCTATGACTGGGGTTTAGACATCACACAGACCCCAACATGATAGCGTTACCACTTTCAGATGGTACATGGTCTACAGCGGTCATATGATGGAGAAAATTGATGTGCGATTTAATAAAGTTCAATAAAAAAAAAAAGTGAATAAAATGTTTGACTTTCCTAATTATTACGTTATAATCCTATTATTGTCTACATATTCTTCTTTATTGCCTGATAAATAAGGGTCGACTATTTCATAACCAAACATTTTTACTCCTTCTCTATCATTCTTTTTTCCTTCTTGTCCATTCTCTCCGTCTGTCCTCCGTTATCCACCATTGCCATTTCTATCCCCCATAAGTAATGTGGATTTGAGTTAGTCACGATATTATCAAAGCTTTCTATAACGTGTACTTGATTCTTATCTAGCCTTTCGTATCTCACCATGACTGGTGGGTTGACATGCTCACTCTTGCTCTCTCCCCCCCCTCAAGTTTTCTGTTCATGGTCTAGATCAGGGGTGTCCAGGTTTCTCCTGCAGTGGGCCATATGACCAGAAAACTTTGTGTGCGTGGGCCACAGTAATTTTTCATTAAGAGAAAATGATTTTTGAGATTATATTTATTTTTAAACACACATACATATTATATATATATATATATATATATATATATATATATATATATATATAAAAAATTCACATTCATGTGCACTGTGTGAGTGTATCACAGACTCCACAGTAATAAAACTCACACTGCACATTACTTGCACAATACACAATAACACATGCAGTCACAAATAAACAGAAACACAGACACACATACACACTTATACATATTCACAGCCACACATACACAAATGGATACACCATCACACATACATACACAAATACACACTGTCACACATATACACAGACACCCTTACACACCAACCCCCACACCGAAAATCCTTACACATGCACACACCATTACACACAGACACCCTTACTCGCACACACACTCCCTTACAGACAGCCATTCTTTTTTCTGGCATTTGTCCCCCTCCCTGCGTATTTACCTTTTACGTGCAGGGAGGGGGATGGTTCAGGCACACCGTCTTCTGAGCTCCAGAATCTTCTGAGCTCCTGGATGTCACCTGGTGTTCTATCAAATTTCTTGAGCAAATTCTACTGCACAGGCGCACTAGAATTTGCTCATTGCGCACCACAGCGCATGCGCACACAGTTACGGCGAGGGACACACACCACCTGGCTGGCTCTTCTTGATGGAGTTGTGATCAGCACCTTAGGCTCCTGTGTGTCCCCCTCTGTTCCCGTGTGTGTCTTCCACTTACTAGCGTAGAATGTAACTGATATAAGTTTTACCAATTGCTTGCTATGCTAGTAGATGACAATAATCAGTAATACGCTTGTACTTACCTGTCACCGCAGCTGATCCGGAGGCGGCGTGAGGTGGTGTGTGTCCCCCGCACAGGTGCACTTCTGCCAATGTTACGGCTGATTGACAGCCATAACTGTGTGCGCATGCGCTGTGGTACTCGCACTGCTCTCAGTACAGTGCGCACAATGTAGGCGCGCCACGGAGGTGCGGTTCCGGCAACCAATCTCGGGCAGGCCGCACCTCCATCTCAGGCGGGCCACATGTTGGACGGCCCTGGTCTAGATCTTTGAATTCTCTGCTCTGTTGTTTTAACCTGTCTGTTTCTTCTCTGTATTTTGCTAATCAGAATTCTTTTGACTTGATAAAGGGAGTACACCTAAAAAAAGGTGTTGTCCCAAAATACTATTTGTTCAATAAAAAAAACAAATACAAGATTCTGTTATTGTGAATATTTATATACATGTATTTCATTTATTAATGAACAAATGGATAGATATTTTAAATATATATTTCTGCTTTGGATCTTAATAAAAATACAGCACACAATTTAATTTGGCTACCCAATATTTAATTCATAGTTGGTTACTTGTTACGCAAGGGTATCCAGTCAGGGCCGGACTGGGAACAAAACGGAGCCCTGGAAAAAAATTCTATACCAGCCCCATAGCATAACATTTTTAAACCACCCCATAGCATAAAATAATTTTTTTGTTCATAGACGGGAAAAAGCATGCATTTTAAAAAGCACAAATGAACAGTGTATTATTTATAGATAAGACTGATATATAAGGCTGCCTAGGGCAATATATAAACCTTCAGTATGTACACAAAGTTATATGAATTGCCCTGTGCAGAGGTATATATCAGGGCAGTGTGTGTGACATATCCTTGTGTACATATTTCTGTATTGTCTCTCTCTCATTTCTGTAGCATCTCTCTCTCGCATTTCTGTAGCATCTCTCTCTCATTTCGTCAACGTCTCTCTCTCTCTCGCATTTCTTTAGCGTCTCTCTCTCGCATATCTGTATCGTCTCTCTCGCATATCTGTAGCGTCTCTCTCTCTCACATATCTGTAGCGTCTCTCTCACATATCTGTAGCGTCTCTCTCTCACATATCAGTAGCATCTCTCTCTCACATATCTGTAGCGTCTCTCTCTCTTGCATATCTGTAGCGTCTCTCTCTTTCGCATATCTGTAGCGTCTCTCTCTCGCATATCTGTAGCGTCTCTCTCACATATCTGTAGCGTCTCTCTCTCTTGCATATCTGTAGCGTCTCTCTCTCTCGCATATCTGTAGCGTCTCTCTCTCTCGCATATCTGTAGCGTCTCTCTCTCTCGCATATCTGTAGCGTCTCTCTCTCTTGCATATCTGTAGCCTGTCTTTCTCTCGCATTTCTGTAGCGTCTCTCTCTCTCGCATGTCTGTAGCCTGTCTCTCTCTCTCTCCCTCTCTCGCATGTCTGTAGCCTGTCTTTCTCTCGCATGTCTGTAGCCTGTCTCTCTCTCGCATTTCTGTAGCCTGTCTCTCTCTTGCATATCTGTAGCGTCTCTCTCTCTCATGCATATCTGTAGCGTCTCTCTCTCTCTTGCATATCTGTAGCATCTCTCTCTCGCATATCTGTAGCGTCTCTCTCTCTCTCGCATATCTGTAGCGTCTCTCTCTCTTGCATATCTGTAGCGTCTCTCTCTCGCATATCTGTAGCGTCTCTCTCTCTCACATATCTGTAGCGTCTCTCTCTCTCGCATTTCTGTAGCGTCTCTCTCTCGCATGTCTGTAGCCTGTCTCTCTCTAGCATTTCTGTAGCGTCTCTCTCACACATTTCTGTAGTGTGTCTCTCTCGCATTTCTGTAGTGTGTCTCTCTCGGATTTCGGTAGTGGCTCTCTCGCATTTCTGTAGCGGCTCTCTCTGTCCTTTCTGTAGCATCTCTCTCTCCTTTCTGTAGCATCTCTCTCTCTCTCCTTTCTGTAGCGTCTCTCTCTCTCTGTCCTTTCTGTAGTGTCTCTCTCTGTCCTTTCTGTAGTGTCTCTCTCTGTCCTTTCTGTAGCGTCTCTCTTCCCCTCTTCCCCTGTAGTGTCTCTCTTCCCCCCGTCCCCATGTAGTGTCTTTCTCCCCCCCTTCCCCCTGTAGTTTTTTTTTCTCCCCTTCCCCCTGTAGTGTCTTTCACCCCATCCCCCCTGTAGTGTCTTTCACCCCATCCACCCTGTAGTGTATTTCCCCCACTTCCCCCTGTAGTTTCTTTCACACACACACCCCCTTCCCCCTGTAGTGTCTTTCACCCCATCCCCCCTGTAGTGTATTTCCCCCCTTTCCCCCTGTAGTTTCTTTCACACACACACCCCCTTCCCCCTGTAGTGTCTATCTCTCACTCACCTTGCTTCCTCTGCTCCCCATCCCACACCGGAACTGCTGCTGCAACATCCGGTGGCAGCAGGCGAAATTCTTAAAGCGGCGGTGGCCGCCGAACCTCTTAAATCGGCGGCGGCCAGCGAACTTCTTAAAGTGGCCCACTGCCCCTTTAAACAATTCGGCAGCCGTCGCCGCTTTAAGAAATTCGCCTGCTGCCGCCGGTTGTTACAGCAGCTGAACTTCTTAAAGTGGCGGCCGCAGCCGATTCACTTTAACTGGCCAAGGCGGCCCCAGGGCAGGCGGACCACCGGGATTTTTCTCGGTATCCCAGTGGGCCAGTCCGGCCCTGTATCCAGTCCTCTATTGATTGAATAGGCTACACTAGAGTATTTATTTGGATATTATAATTCCTGTACCCTACTAAATAATTGTCATCTCCAGAAAGACAGTCTAATTAGGCCACCTGCAAATTGATTACATTCACACTAATTTAAACATAATCGAAAAGTTCAAGTTTTCCTCCAAATACAAATAATTTTATTTAAACAAAAAAAATTAAATAATCTGACTATGATTATTTGTTGGGCAACAGAGCTCAGAAAGAGATGTTAAATAAACTCTATATCACTTATAGACAATGCATGTCCCTGGATCTCATTTCCCCTAATATATATAATTATTTATAATAAAAGAACAAATGTGTGTTTGAATTGAAAGTTCTACTATACAGTTGTTCTTATCTTCAATTGCACAGTGCTTTTCAGGATTAAGGGATCAATATTTTATTGTGGACTAAATGAGAGCTCGTTACTAAGAAACACTAATTAGCCACATAGTGAATTAATAATATTCAGATTACAAAGTGGGAAAGAATAGCAGGCTTTTAATGAATGATATGCATCCTAATGAGGGATCAGCAAGTAAAAGCTTCACATGGGGTCGAGGACAAGGGAGTGATTCCATGGTGTTTTACTATAGACATTAGGTTTTTTGTTTTGTTTTTGTATATATATGTACATGTGGAAGAGATACGCATACAGGTTTGACCGAGCACACATCAAAGAATACGCACTTTAGAAGTAAAATAAATCGGAAAAGTCTATTGACATTGGCAGAGATCAGATTCACATGTATACTGACTGATAAATATGTGCAAACACTGACAAACCTACACAGTGAAAGATTGCACCAAGTATACAAACAAAGTAACTCTGCCTGTATTGCTCTGACGGGGGTAGATATATTTGACAAAGGAAGAGCTGACCCATCCGACCTCAATATTTTAGAACATGTCCACCTCCTGATAGTGCTCTCTGCAAGCAAAGAGGGATTAATAAGGTGCGTATTAAGTTATGTATGTGCTAATGTAAGGTCTTTCTGTGTCAAAAATGTATTATTTTTCATTTTCAAAGTAAATATTATGGGGTGAATCTTTCCTGTTCTTTGTTGCACCATGTTATTACTGCTACATGTAGCTTGGCTGCTCCAATATCTCACTCAGTCATTATATAGTTGCTCACTACATCAGTTCCACAGCCTTAATAGCATCCGTCTAGATCTCATTTATCCCCCTGTGTGTTCCTGTCCGTCTCTCTCCGTTTTCACTGGTACTGTTGTGTTGTCCTACTCCTGCCTTGATGGGAGATAAGAACCAATTGGCCTGTCTAGACAGACTATTCCCCATCCACAGTGTACAATGTTCATTCTTAATTGTATTTCCAGTTCAGTATGCACCATACAAGTTACAGTGGGATAAATACGATCGAACACACCTACACTTACAAATACAGTGAGCCACAGAGGAATTATTGTACACATATCTGCAGACGTCAAGACATGTCAGTAGACTTGTTTCTCCCACGATTTATAATTCCACTACCAAGCAAATATTCACATCTTGTCCCTAATTATCCACTTTAAACACGGACCCCTTGGAGCATATGGATGCTATTCAGGATAACCTTTCAAACACAGCTCAAGAAAGAGGTGCAGAGCTAGAAAAACACTCGCATGGCAAGACCGCTCTCAATAAGATCTAAGCAATACCACAAGAGAGACTCGTGGCAGTTAAACCTAAGTAAGGGGATCCATGAGGTCAGAAAAGAAAGAAGGGGTTATAAAAGACCATGCCACGGCATACGTCACATTGCTATAACAGCGCAGGGCTTGCTCTTAAAGGCCAACTGTACCAACAAAATAATGTGTGTTTAGTTGAAAGATGGCATCAAGTGTAGGCATTTTACATAGAAATGTTTTAATGAAAAAATAAAAATAATGTATTTTATTGAACTCATTGCTTCATATACCTCTAACAGGGGCAGACATATTGTTTAGAATCTTGGGGCAGATCTTCATTCGATTGTATGAAGGTTAATACAGATCTGACCCAAGATTCTATACAACATGTCTGCCCCCTGTTAGAGCTATATGAAGCAATGAGTGCTCAATAAGGTGCTTTATTTGTATTCTTTCATTAAAGGATCTCTTTACACATCGTCTACACTTGATGTAATCTTTCAATTAAACATGAGTTATTTTTTGCCTACAGTTGTCCTTTAAGGTAGTTGTAGCACAGCAACAGCCTTAAACTCACTGTTGTTTTCAACAGACATACAATGATATTTGTGTAGACTTCTGGTCCTATGTATATTCTAATAAACATACATACTTATTAACTTATACACAGTGTAAAGTATACATTCATAGTAAAGTATCTTGATTATTATGCATTAAAAGAAGAATACCAAAAACAGCTTCATTACAACAAGTTCCAATGTCTGCATCATTGAAGGCACAGTCTAGTTCCCAAAATGCATCTTCCAAAAGTGAGTGCATATTAATGTGCTTTCAAAGTACTTTACAAGGCATGTTTTACATTTCGCATTGCTAAAAATATAAAATACTTACAGCTAGATGAAATTGTGAAATTACAGCAGTTTGCAAGAAACCAGACTGCCTACACTATCTGAATAAAAGTAATTTGTATTTTTTTTTCTTGGGGGGGGGGGGGGGTTTGTTGCAGGAACCAGTGGGAATAATTTCATTCTAATGAAATATCCTGTTTCTCTAGTGATGTCATCACACAATGTGGTGCACTGTTAAGCAATCCTACAGTGTGCAGGAGCAACTTTATCACAGTCCACACAATGTATTCAATGTCAGGAGCACAGGAAGTAACTAAACAAAACTTTATATCCTCAGTGTCTATATAATCAGTGCTGCCGCACCTGCAGTAAACATGCAGAGTAATCACTGGGGAGGGCTTGAGTCAAATATTAAAAATGTGATTTATGCAGAATGCCTGCATCAAATCACACTGAAAAAAAGCCTGTTCACTATACAAGCAGTAATCATCATCTTGCACAAAGTAAGAATATAGAAACATAGAATGGGTCGGCAGATAAGAACAATTTGGCCCATCTAGTCTGCCCAATTTTCTAAATATTATTATTAGTCTCTGGCATTATCTTATATCTAGGATAGCCTTGTGCCTATCCCACGCATGCTTAAACTCATTCACTGTTATATCCTTAAAGGGACTCAGCCAGCTAGACCTTGTGCATACTGTGAATGTGTAGCCTTATTAATAATAATAGTAGAATTGCAAGCAAATGTGCCCGTGTCATAAACAAAAGACACTTTTTTCTTAATTTTCGTATTTACTTGCATTTCTGCTAGGACACACACAGATCATTTTATTTTATTATTATTTTCTACTTTCACAGAATAAATAATGTTTGGATGACAGAGTCCATTTAAATAACTTAAATGCTAGTAACTTTAAAAACCAGCAATAATTCATATGCAAGTTACAGATAAAGCTCCATAAATAATTGAATATTTCTGTATTATACTACAGTGAACATAAACCAGCATGTGTCAATGATTGATGGGTCAAACTAAAGAAATATGCTAGAAAAAAAAAGTGTTAATTTCAATATAATTGCTCATAACTTATACAAACACTATACCCTTGAAATAGACGATGTGCTGCAATTCTCTGGTGAGTGCAGATGTTTCCCTTTCGGTAATGATGGAAATAGATGTAAAAGTAGAGAGTCATTTTAAGGATGGGGCAGGTGAATATGATTAACTGGGAGATCTGCCATAATAATTCCTCTTTGCTGGCACACTGTCAGAAGATGACTATGTGCTCTAGTTTACACAGAAATATTTATCATCTGTCCATATCCAGAACGCAAGCTGTTGGGTATAAGCAGCGACTCAGCGAACGAGCACAGACAGACTCGCCTGATCCCCGCTGGGATTAAAAGTATAATATATTATATGGAGTTGTCAAGCCCATGGGGAGATGTGAAGCTTGGTTATGTACAGGTGCCAAATTTAAAGGTCCCTTCATTTCGATAGTGGTACAAGCTGCAGCTCCAACCAATTTAAATAGGAAATGGATGGGAGATCCTAGTCCAGTCCATGAATATGTCCAGTCCATGAATGTGTCCAGGCCGACGCCTATTGGTTGCACCATTACTGAAGTAAGGCGCTGTAGAGAGAGAGTCTACTGAGCATCTTGTTACATACAGGGCAGGGAGAGGATTTTTCCAGAATACTCAATATCTAGGTTAGCTAAAGTGGTTACATTTCATGGCAATTTACACTAGGATGTTAGGGAAAGTGTAGGCCACAGCGGAATTAAGTTTTGTATTTACAGCTTAAAGTGGTTGTTAAAACGATTACAGTGTTGCTCTGTTTTCTTGACACTCTTTTTACATTTTCTTTCTATGATGTTTTGTTTAGAAGATATCACTGGCATAATAGGTGAGAAATCATGCACTCCGATACATACTTACTCTAGTGTCTGGCGGACAGTCTGACAGACCAAGAGGGTAATTCACAGACCAACATCGGTCACTAACAGAACACGACCGTTTGAAGAACCCAGGAAGTAAATCTTCTACCAGTGATAAAACAAACATGATAGAAAGTTAATTTAAAAAGACACTAAATCAGAACAGGATTCATGTATTAAAGGGACTCTGTTAGCAGAATTGCATGTAAAAGCATACAAAAAAAGAGACAAATAGGTTTTAAATGTGTCTGTGGCGCCTCTGTTTATGACATCCCCTGTGGCTTGATATGCAAATAAGCTCATTTTCAATTGGAAATGTGTCATTTGCATATAAAGTCACACAGTGATGTCATAAGCAGGAGAGACAAGACACATTTAGAATCCATATTTCTCTCATTTAATGCAAACACAATGAATAGATAGTTTTAGGATTTTTGCATTACTCAGTTTAAAGGACAACTGTCGGCAAAAGATTGAGTTATGGTCAACTTTATCAATGACATCATTTTAAATAGAAATGCTTTAATGAAAGAATACAAATAAAGTACCTTATTGAACCCACTTTACTTGTAAAGGACTCTCAGTGGGAAGACATGTTTAGAATGAAGGGAGATCTGACCCAACATGTCAGCCCCCTGATAGAGCTATACAAGCGAAGATTGCTCAAACGGTAATTTATTTGTATTCTTTCTTTAAAGCATTTAAAATATCTACACTTGCTGCAAAATGTAAATTAAACACAACTTATTGTTTGCAGACAGTCATCCTTTAAGTAAACACACAGATGTTTGGCACAAATCCAAATTGCTGTTTGTGTGCATTACTGGCCATGGAGGGTTGTTACAATACAGAGGGAACATTCCCTATGTGGATGGAGTCTGTAGGCTTACAATTCACCCATCCAGATCATCCATTTAATAACCTCTGGTGTGATGCACTTAGCTGTCACAGTCCTCTAATGCCTTCTATTGCCACCATTTATTTCGTTTTTTTTCTCTCCTGCCTTTTCGCTCTAGATGGTAAGATTGCAATACAAATCCACCTAGGCTTAAAGTTTACCAGTCAATGGAAATGGTAGAACTTACATTATTTTAGTCAAATTACTAGCAAATGTTTGGGGGGGGGGGGGGGGAATGAAATGTATAGTCTGCAGGAAAAAAAGGTTCATTTGAAAGAGCAACCTGAAAAAAGGGGGAACAAAACTCCAAATATTGAAAAATATTTAAAATATTAACATAATAAAACTCAGCATTTACAGGGTGTATATTAGAAGGTGAACATCACTGATTTAATGCAGTAAGTTATCACAACTAGAAATAATCATAGAACCCAATAAAATAGAGAACAATGTAGTAATTATTGGTCTGTTCTTAAAGAAATATAGGACAGAAGAAAGACTGGGAACAACAGTAAAAGGTAATTACATCTGATTTGTTAAGGGTCTTCTGAAGGTCAGTTCATCACATGTCAATCTAGCATCCAGATAAATGTCAGTTAAAGAGACAGACATTGCATATTTTTGGTGTGTAGAGGAGAGCTAAAATATTTTTAAATACGGTTTTTATTGCCATAAGAAAGGTGTTCTTAAGATACCATTATTTTCATATCATATAATTTACTATTAAAAATCATAACATATGTTGAAAAAACTGGAGAAAAAAAAATATTATTTCTATTATTTGTCCTCAGTTTAGAAATACCCAATGTTTAAGTTGTTCTCAAGTTGTAGGGCAAAAACCTAATGCAGCATTTTTTTCCATAACAATTCTTCCCTAAAGTGATCTTTAGACCCCAACACTGATGATCAGTTTAACCCTGAGATTTTAACTCTAACTCAGTGATTCTCAAACCTGTCCTAAGGACCACTCAACCATTAAGCAGCCATACCAGGTGTTTTACATATTCTTATTTAAACACAACTGGGTAATCCCTAAATCCTGGACCGTTGGGGGATCCCGAGGACTGGTTTGAGAATCACTGCTCTAACTAATAGTGTATATAATTTTTGTTTCAGGTGTATTGTCACTGACTGCCACTAGAGGCAGTCTAGCACCTATAAAAGAGCAATGGAAGCAGTGATTCAAAGAGCAGCACCATATTGTTAAGGCAGGATCCCGCAATGGTCCAGAATTTAGGGATTACCCAGTTGTGTTTAAATAAGAATATGTAAAACACCTGGTATGGCTGCTTAATGGTATGACACATACATTTGCTTCGGGGTGTGCTCAAATGTGCCAAAAGAGGGTTTTTTTCAGAAAGCTGTTAAACCTTTTCCATGTAGATGCATAGCATGGAACTCTTTCCCATCACTGGTCCACACCATTGCAATGGTGTTACATCTCACACATTCATTTTCAAATCTCCTGAACACTGCTAGAGTGCTTTGGTCGTATCTGCTCTTACCTTTTGGACCAGTGAGATAAGATATTTATGAGTAAGAAGATCATGGGGTGCCATTTAACCAGCACGACAATTGAAGGAGGTTGAAAAGCTTCGCAAATTCCATTTCTGTTCATCCTGAAGGCAGAAAAACAAACCTGAACCAGATTTCTCCCAGTATCAAGAGTTTAAATTACTGTATTTTCTTGAATATAAGACAAGGTTTTTTTTCAGACCCTTAGTCTTATATTCAAGGTAGTCTTATAATCACAGATCAAATAGAGGTCTGACTATAAGACTAGGATCTGGATCACCTACAGAGCTGCAGGGGACCTGGATCCTCCTCGCAAGCAGCTGATGGATGTCTGTATGATGACTGCTGACATCCTGTGGTGCTGCCCAGTACTTCCGCTATGACTTCTATGACCGAATCATGGGGTCATGTGACTTTCTGGCGTTCTGTCATAGAAGTCCCAGCTAAAGTGTCGGGCAGCATTGGAGGATGTCTGCGCGCATTTCGCAGACATCCACTGGCTGGCCCCTATGGCCACAGGGGAAACTGGTGCTGCATCGGCAAGGCTGGGGGGGTGCATTGGCTAAGTTTCGAGAGGTTGGAGTGTAGCATTGGCTGGTGGGACAGATGGCTATGAGGGGCATGCATTAGCTATGTCTGTGGTGCATATTGGAACATAAAAGAAAATAAAAACAAAAGCATTTTTTTATCAACAATTTTATTAAATATGAAAAAAAGTTTACATGTAATTTAATATTTCAAGTAAAGCTTTTTTCCTATAGGGTGGTCTTATATTCAGGCATTTTCTGTTTGTTTGTTTTTTTCCTAGATGTATATAGAATATTTGGCGGTCCATCTTATGATCGGAGTCGACTTATATTTGAGCAAATACAGTAGTTCTTGGAATTGGAACACAATTTCTGGCCAGTGAATCCATCAGACCACAAACAAAGCATTTCACATTTTGGACCCAAAGTAAAAATCTTCCATTGAATAGAAGGTCCTTAGCGAATTATTTGCGCAGTGTAAGTAATGTTCATTGATTATTATAAATAAACTCCCTTCCCTTTATTATTCTGTTGCGGATTCCAAGATATTTCCATCCATTTTTTTTGGAAAATAGTGATTAAAACTACGCAGCATATTCAAGGTGAGCGCCTACCAAATAGTTATAGAAAGGAGAATATATACTGTTGTCAAGTTACAGCCTAAATCCCTATACTTTATGTGTCACTTGTCAACTTACATGTAGCATTTATTTTACTATAAGCATCAGATTAGCCGTGGATAAATGTTAGCAATGCACAACATAATGGTACAAAATGCAATACACAGGAAGCTCGCGGGGATTGCTGGTACGAGTGAGAGAACAATTTACTTTTTTTTTGACAAATCAAAGTAACAAGAATTTTATTTTTTATTTTTTTTCTAAAGTTGATCAAAGCGTTTTGAAAATATTATGTGAGCCCTTTAAGTTCTAAGCCATACAGCACAAACGCAAAGGGAGGGGTAACAATAAAGTTCTTTTAAAAGGACTGTGCCTCCTAAACATTGCTTATACTATGACTCAAGAGAATAAAAAAAATGATTGAAAATGATCTACACATGGTGTTAGCAAAACCGCAAGCAAATGACTAAATTCAATGTGTTGGTGGAGTCTCCTGTCATATGCATCACCTGTGGTTTGATATGCAAATGACACATTTCCCATTGAAAACCAGTTCATTTGCATATCAAGCCACAGGTGATGTCATTAACAGGAGACTGCAGTTTTCTCCTAATTTAGGCCTTTGTATGCAATGGTGTTAATACAATTTATAGATCATTTTTTAAAAAAAAATGTAATTCTGTACATTCACAGTAAAAATAATGTTTAGGTGATACAGTCCCTTTAATGGATTTTTTTTAAATATATTTTTACTTACAAATAGAAAATGAAATATGTATTATTTATAATGTATTGTAGAAACACAGGAACAAGCCAGACCCACGACTTCTATACTCGCTGTACTGAGCAGTCATTGTTCTATAAAGAGACTTCATCACCTAAACATGAGAATAAAACATAAAAGGTTAAAAAAAAAAAGTAAGAAAACGGTGTGTTTTAAATGTGCTTTTGGTGTCTCCAGTTAATGACATATCCTGTAGCTTGAAAGTAGTTCATTTGGCCAAATCCTTTAGGCACAAAAGGTATCCACCTGCTTAATTCGGCCAATATGGCTGATCTAGGGTTGCCACCTTTTATTCAAAAAAATACCGGCCTTGGTACTGTCTCCATAGACTTAACATTGGCCTGATGCCAATTTTTTACCGGCCTGCCGGTAAAATACCGACCAGGTGGCAACCCTAGGCTGATCCCGAGGAAATGGAAACAGACTTAACTCCCCACGTTCAGAGAATGACTGGCCTCCGTGGTGACGGTTAGGGCGATTGAGGACATCATACAGTCCGCTAATGGTAAGGGTATTCCTCACCATAATAAATGGCTACATTGGTCATTATACCTGGAAAGCCCTGCATGCCAGACGGATATCCAAGCAGCTGAACTACCTGCACCAATACTACCTGAATCTAACAGGTTGGGTACTTACCGTAGATACACTGATGGCTTATTTACAGGATACTCCCCTGGCCATGACACCCTCCCCTTCTCCCCAGTGTCCCTCTTTTTCTTCCTTCTTTCTCACCACGCTTCCCTCGCACTGTTAATTTCCCCATGCATGAATAAGTTTGTTGCCACCTACATTATTCATACATTTATATGTCCGATTGGGTCCTAAAGATCGGGTTATTTCGTATAATATTGATTTTCCCCATTGAAGTACATTCAGATTATTGGTGTTATTTTTGGGACTTGTACCTGACTTTGAGAATGATTTGTTTACAAAAAAAAAAGTAGGTAATCTGCAAATGCTTTATATATATATATAGTTTTTCAGTATATTATGTATGCACAACAGTAGAAGAAAAAATAGCTTGCAATTTCTATACATTAGTAACAAGAAAGGTATATAATAGGCATTATACAAATGCTTCATATGTACTAATACTTTAACTAAATGTAAGTGTAAAAAGAAATATCTTATTAAAGGGAAATGTATCATTTCACACCACACCTATTTCTCTTAATCTATGCATTTGCTTCACAACGTATATAGTTCTCCCTCGGTTAACCGTATAATCACGGTTTAGTTGAGTCTCTTTACGAGTGCTCAAGTGTAGTTCTGGACATCACAGGGTTCAACTTGAGGGAAGACAGACATTTCATATCAAAGTTGATTTAATAATTAAAAAAAAATAATAATACTGAAGAAAAATGAAACGTATACACGAGCACCATCCATTTTTAAGAGCAATAACGAAATCTTTTTCAGCGCAAAGATAGGAATTGAAATGACTTGAGGTAAATGTCTGAACATACCAAAAGGTCAGTGTGACACTGTAAACAGGCCTGCCAAGCAGATGTTAGGCAGCCGGATACATATAGGAACAAGGCCGCAAACCAGCTCATCCAGCGCCTCCGTAATCAAGCTTCGGGAAAACAGCCAGAAATGTTATGGTTGAAAAGTTTTACGTCCACAAAAAAGGGAATAATAACCAGGCGTATCTTATTTACAGGGAAGTCCCGTGGCGGCTACTAAATTATTTATACTATTTCTGTGGAACCAGAAACAGCATACTTCAGCTCAAACGTGCGTATCGGCATAAGGTGTGGCAGCTGTTCATACAAAACATGCAGCAGGGGCTTCGTTCTGAAAACGAATTTAGTCATGGTGGATCCAGAGTACTTTTTTTTTTTTTTTCACAGAAATTAATTTACAAGCAGGCAGAAACAGTTAATAATTATAATCGCTGGTTAAGAAAGATCTTGAATGGTGTGTCAAGTTTGTATACAGCATTTAAAGGGGCAGTTCCACCTAACTTATTCTCAGTGTGCCCAATATATTGCCTCACATATGTGAAATGCACTTATTTTTACCCTAAAATAAATTACAGTTCTACTTTAGTTTTACATTTAAGCTAAACCGGGGCCTTAAAATAATAAATAAATTCGGTGGAAGTTATTAGATAGGAAATAGGAAGATAAAAATGTATGCCCCAGCACTATTTGTTTTTCTCTACATTGCAAACACTGTAGGGGAAATTGCCCCATTAACCCCTTAGTGACATGACTTTTTTGGCTTGTCCGACGCTTGGTGACATGGGCTGTTTTAACATTTCTGAGCAGTTTGTGTTTTGCTGTAATTTATTTCTGTCTCATTTAGGGTACCCGCACAAACTATATATCGTTTTTATCGTCATAAGAAGGGCTTTCTTTTGATACCATTATTTTGATAATAGCATATAATTTGATGTAAAAAAAATAATAAAATATGGCAAAAAAATTGAAAAAATTATTTTTTTATGACTTTTATTTGAAAAATCGTATACTCATGTACAAGAGACAACAAAAAAACACTGCTAAAAAGTTTCTAATATATGTCCTGAGTTCAGAAATAGCCCATGTTTTTATGTTTTTGTGCTTTTTTATTCATGTTACAGGGCCAGAACTATAAGTGGTGCAAAGCTATTTTAAAATCCCTTCTTTCAAAATTAGCGATAGTGAGATTGTAACACTGATTTCTGTACTAAATCCATGAATGACCCCCAACATGTACATATTTTTGAAAACTAGACAACTCAGGGCATTTAACTTGGGGTATTTTGACACATTTCATGTAGCCATTTTACCACCAATCTATGCCAAAGTTTGCAGCAAAAAATCTTTTTTTTTAATTTTTCACATATATTGCAATTTAGGTAAACATTACCTTAAAATGTGAAGGGGTATTTCCAAATAACACCTCAATATGTGTTCAGCAACATCTCCTGAGTACAGGGATACCACCCATGCATAGGTTTGTTGGTTTGTTTTGGGGCTAAAAGGCCACATTTAGGGGGTGCGCCTTTTGGTTTTCCAACTTGGAATTCTGACATGCAGAAAACTTGTGCCCATGTCCCATTTGGGACATTTTTGAAGCCAGAAAGTGTATTCTACCCCACAAAACCATATATTTTTTTAAACTAGACACCCTAGGGTATTTCAAATGGTAGTATTTTAACACTTTCCATGCACTAATTATACTACCAGCCTATGTCAATGTTTTGGGTAGTAATTTTTTTTCACATACATTGAACTTTGGGCATGAATTCACAGATCCTGTTATATGTCAGTGCCAAACAACACCTCAATATGTGTTCAGCAACATCTCCTGAGTACAGGGATACCACCCATGTATAGGTTGGTTAGGTTATTTGGGGGTTAAAAGGCCACATTTGAGAGGTGCGCTTTTTGGTTTTCCAACTTGGAATTCTGACGTGCAGAAAACCTGCGCCCATGTCCCATTTGGGACATTTTTGAAGCCAAAAAGTGTATTCTATCCCACAAAACCATATATTTTTGAAAACTAGACACCCTAGGGTATTTCAAATGGTAGTATTTTAACACTTTCCATGCACTAATTATACTACCAGCCTATGTCAATGTTATGGATAGTAATTTTTTTTCACATACATAGTACTTTGGGCATGAATTCACAGATCCTGTTATATGTCAGTGCCAAACAACACCTCAATATGTGTTCAGCAACATCTCCTGAGTACAGGGATACCACCCATGTATAGGTTGGTTAGGTTATTTGGGGGTTAAAAGGCCACATTTGAGAGGTGCGCTTTTTGGTTTTCCAACTTGGAATTCTGACGTGCAGAAAACCTGCGCCCATGTCCCATTTGGGACATTTTTGAAGCCAAAAAGTGTATTCTACCCCACAAAACCATATATTTTTGAAAACTAGACACCCTAGGGTATTTCAAATGGTAGTATTTTAACACTTTTCATGCACTAATTCTACCACCAGCCTATGTCAATGTTATGGATAGTAATTTGTTTTTCACATTCATTGTACATCGGGCATGAATTCACAGATCCTATTATGTGTCAGTGCCAAACAACACCTTAATATGTGTTTAGCAACATCTCCTGAGTACAGGGATACCACCCATGTGTAGGTTAGTTAGATTATTTGGGGGCTAAAAGGCCACGTTTAGGGGGGGGTGCATTTCCAACTTGGAATTTTGACATGTAGTCAGCCTGCGCCCATGTTCCATTTGGGACACTTTTGAAGCCTGTCAAAGTATTTTACCCCATAAAACCATATATTTTGGAAAACTAGACATCCTAGGGTATTTAAAATTGTGGTATTTTAACACTTTCCAAGTGCTAATTCTACCACCAACCTATGTCAAAGGGATGGGATGGCATTTTTTCCCCACACACATTGTAGTTCAGGCAGGAATTTTCAGATTCCGGTATTTGCCACTGCCAACCAACACCTCAATATGTGTTCAGCAACATCTCCTGAGTACAGGGATACCCCCCATGCATAGGTTTGTTGGTTTGTATTGGGTCTAAAATTCCACATTTAGGGGGTGCGCAATTCCAACCTGGAATTTTGACATGTAGTCAGCCTGCGCCCATGTTCCATTTGGAACATTTTTGAAGCCGTCCAATGAATTTTACCCCATCAAACCATATATTTTTGGAAAATAGACATCCTAAGGTATTTCAAATGGTGGTATTTTAATACTGTATAGGTACTAATTCTACCACCAGCCTTTGTAAAAGTTTGTGGTAGTACTTTTTTGGGAGTTTTTTTTCCCACATGCATTGTACTTCAGGCATGAATTCACAGATTCTGGTATATGTCACTGCCAAACAACAACCCAATATGTGTTCAGCAACATCTCCCGAGTACAGGGATAGCACCCATGCATAGGTTTGTTGGTTTGTTTTTGGCTAGAAGGCAACATTTGTGAGATGCGCATCTCAAAATTCCAACTTGGAATTTTGACATGTAGTCAACCTGCGTCCGTTTCCTTTATGGGATATATCTTTGAAGCCAGCCAATGTAATTTACCCCCACCAAACCATATATTTTTTTATCGGTAGACCCCCATCACTACTTGTGGCAAGGGCTCAGCAGCCACCGATACATCGCTAGATGATGTATCAGAAAGCTGAATAGGGTCAAAATCGAACCCTGAGTCCGCGGCCTCAGAATCAGTGCGTAAGCAGTGATCTCGAGCAAAGAAGGGGTTAATAGCTCTTAGAAGAGCCTATCTAGTACTGTAATACATTACAGTACAAATAAATTAATCCATAAAACAGTGCAGACAGCAAAACATACTGTTGCTGTGCAGGATTACTGCTTACACAGTGATGAATGGCAGGGAAGGGGTTAATACACAGTGAAAGACTTTCATAAAACCTGCTAATTTTATAAAATGTTATTTTATATCACTAATACTGATCTGTCTCTTTCCGTCACAAAAATGTAAGTGAGGAGAGGGAGGCAGATCAATATTTGTGAATATTGATCCGATTAATTTTGATCTGACCAGGGCGAATGGTGAGCTTAATTGAGAAATCACCAAACCGCCTTTGCCACTAATTCGCTGTTACTGATCGCTATGCGCTCAGGCAGCTTAAAAAAAAAAAACTCAAATATTTTTACTTTACATGTAATCCCCTAGCGGGTATGTGTAAAAAAAAAAAAAAAAATATGCAGACAGATAAAAATTGCTTTGGCGTCAATATCATTGCGTAAGCAGTGATCGACGGCAAATAAGGGGTTAATAACTCTTAGAATAGCCTTTTTAGTACTGTAATAAATTACAGTACAAAAAAATTAACCCCTAAAAAATGCACAAACAGCAAAAATAAATGCGCTGATGTGCACGATCACTGCTTATGCAAGATCAGTGGCAGGGAAGGGGTTAAACGCAGGGAATTGCTTTAATAAATTTTTTTTTATTGTTTTATTATTTGTGTGTTGTGTATTTATTGTTTTTTTTTAACTTTTACTTACTTTTAGAACTATGATCTGTCTCTCTCCCTCACTAAAAAAAATGTGAGGAGAGGGAGACAGATCATAACTGGTCAGATCAATATAGAGTTAATATTGATCTGACCAGTCAGTGGGGATGTTCAGGAGAGCATCCCCACTGCCTGTCAGTGTGCCTGGCAGTCACTGATTGCCTCTGTGAAGAGGCAATCGTGTGACAGCCAGAGAGCACAGGAAGCAGGTACTTCCTTGCGAGGCAATCAGGAACACTTTCTGAGCATAGGAAGCGAAAGATTCGCTTCCTATGCTCATTTTTTAAATGCCCGCGTTTTAAAGGCACTGTGCCTTTAAAACTGGCATTTCGATCGCTCTCCGGAGCGATCGAAATGCCGACGGGCATTTTTTTTAGCATTGTACGATGCTTCCATACGGAAGCATCGTTACAATGCCCTTAGAGCACTGAAAGCGGAAAAACTCCGCTTTCAGTGCTCGTTTTGACACAGGACGGACTAGGTCCGTCCTGTGTCACTAACGCCTCGGCACACAGGACGGACCTAGTCCGTCCTGTGTCGCCAAGGGGTTAAAGGAGAATATATTATAATGTGCACCCTACTAAACAGGCTAAGTGTGTTCTGCCTGCTAGAGAACTTTTAATTTAAAGAATCACTTAAAGGGACACTACCACTTACATCAGATGTACCGTATTTGCTCGATTATAAGACGAGGTTTTTTTCAGAAAAAAAAATCTGAAAACTACCCCTCGTCTTATAATCGAGGTCTTCTTATAATCTGACCTCAAATTGAGGTCAGATTATAAGACATGGATCCAGGTCCCCAGCAGAGCTGCAGGGGACCTGGATCCCCCTCTCTAGCAGCAGGGGATGTCTGCGCAACGAGCGCAGACTCCCCTGCTTCCGCCCGGCACGACCGCCGGGGCTTCTGTGAAGAAGCCGGGTACTTCCGCTTTCGTCACAGAAGTCCCGGCGAGCGTGCCGGGCGGCAGCAGGGGAGACATCCTCCATGCTGACATCTGTCCGTCATAATAGACTGCCGTGTCGGGCAGCATGGAGGATGTCTGCAAGTATCGTGCAGACATCCCCCGACTGCCCCCACTAGCCACCAGGGATCAAGGTAAGGGGAAGGGAGGGAGGGGGGCAGAGAGACAGGGGGAGGGAGGGAGGGGGACAGAGAGACAGGGGGGACAGAGAGACAGGGTGGAGGGAGGGGGGCAGAGACAGAGTCAAGGGGAGGGAGGGGGTTAAGAGACAGAGACAAGGGGAGGGAAGGGGTTAAGAGACAGAGACAAGGGGAGTGAGGGGGTTAAGAGACAGACAAGGGGAGGGAAGGGGTTAAGAGACAGAGACAAGGGGAGTGAGGGGGTTAAGAGACAGACAAGGGGAGGGAAGGGGTTAAGAGACAGAGACAAGGGGAGTGAGGGGGTTAATAGACAGACAAGGGGAGGGGGGAGAGAGAGAAAAATGGGGGCAAGGGAAAGAGAAAGGCAGCATTGGCACATAAAAAGAAATAAAAACTAGAAATACATTTTTTGATATCATAATTTTTTATTAAAAAAGCAATTTACATGTGAATATATACAAGTTGAACTTTTTTCCTATAGGGTAGTCTTATATTCAGGCTTTTAGTTTTTTTCCTAATGGAATATCCAAAGTTTGGGGGGTCGTCTTATAATCAGGGTCGTCTTATAATCGAGCAAATACGGTAATAAGATAACCTGGTCATTTAAAACAAACACATATTTAATTCATATGCCACTGGGTTTTTTTTTTAATATATGATTGAATTAATTGCATATAAAAGGAAAAATAAAATGGTGTGTTTATGTCCAGGCTCCATTTTGTGAATATTACCCATGATGCAACATCAAAATCATCCAGCCAGTTTCACTGGACAACTGTTGCCAAAGCCTGCATGATGATGTCATAAGATACTCCCTTGCTCTCTTGTATTGCCTGTGTATAATAGTGGGCAGGATTAGGTGGCTGTATACAACTGATCATAACTCCGCCCCCTTGTGATGTAATAGTTACATTAACCTCCCATTCATTGCAAGTCTATGATCAGAATTCTGACTTATAGACTGCATTCTGTGTGCCCAGCCCCAAAGGTGAGAAATTTGTGTAACGTCACTAGGGGGTGGCACCCAAAAACACTATATTTCAGAAAATGGCAACGCCCAGTCACAATTTAGTTACATATTTTATTAAATACAATCACATAACAAAAACAAAAGACACATCTGAAATCAAGAGTACAAAATAAAAAATATAAAACCTTTTCATTTTTTGGTGTGTGTCCCTTTAAGTCTGAAAACAACTGGACCAAGAAATTCATATTAAAGCGGATATTAAAAAATACATATGCATTTGTTTTTTTTAGATTTTTAAATACTTAATGTGAAGAATAGGACTGTCGCAGGTCACACACACAAGAGGCAGAGCCTCTCCTCCCCCTGGCTGGGATCATGTGGACATTAGTACTGAAATAGTGTATAGAGAATGAGTAGGGATCGTCTAGAATATCAGACCTGGGCATCTTACAGCCCACGTGCCACATCCGTCCCTTTGTGCGTCCCTGTCCGGCCCGCGTGAGGCCAATCATAAATTACAAAAATAAATTTTAAAAAACATCTATGTCGTGCGTGCAATACAACTGTGCTGCTTTTATTTTGAAAAGTGTTATTTATGGACGTATGTCCGTGTGCAGGGCCGATTCTGGGCGGGTGCACAGGCGCTACGAAGAGGAGGGAGAAGAGGGGCGTAGATGGGGCACTCGCATGCAGAGCAGGCGCTGCTGTCAAAAAGATTAAAAGCAGAGCGCTCTTTGCTCTTGCATGCGGGCGCCTTTTCCCCGTGCATTAGACATCCGGCCTCAGTGGGCACGCCTACGTAGGGCGCATGGGAATGAGCTCAGCGTGAGAGGTGGATGCTCTGACCCCTCGCGCTCATCATAGCACCAGGTGTCAGATAACATCTTAGTGTTCAGAAGAAGAGGCACCCACTGTTTGAACCACCCCTGTCTGTACATAACAGGTAAATGAGCAGGGAGAAGGGCATATAACATATCTTTTTTTTAAAAGTTTGTGCGTCTGTAAGCTTAAATTTGTATTTGTGAAGTGTAACTGTGTGTGTGTGTGTGTGTAAGTGTAACTGTGTGTGTGTTTAAATGTGTATGTGTGTGTGTGTGTGTGTGTGTGTGTGTGTGTAAGTGTAACTGTGTGTGTGTGTTTAAATGTGTATTTGTGTGTGTGTGTGTGTGTGTGTTTAAATGTGTATTTGTGTGTGTGTGTGTGTGTGTGTGTAAGTGTACAAACATATATATTAGGGTGAGAAACATAAAATAAAAAGATATAAATAATAAAAGAATAACAAAGAAAGATAGATACTTAGTAATAATGTAATATGTAAACATATTCAGTATGGAGTAAGTTGCATGAGTAATTGGTAAAAGTATATTTTCTATTAAAACAGGTCACACTATGTTCTCCCTGTTATTGTTTTATTTTGCATGTTAACCCTTTGTGGAGAAATTTGGTATTGGAAGACTTCAAGGAATTTTTGGAATAAAATAAGTATTTTTTATAAGTGTACACTTTAAGGGTGATCATATTACTTTATTTTCACATATCACACTATCATTCATAAGTTAAAGTGTGAACAAGTTAAAAATAAATTGCAGTGATTCAATGATTGTTTTTGTTTTCTTATTTCAATTTCACATAGCCTAATATAAATATTTAAGGATTAAGAGTTTAAATAAAACCATCAAAAGCAATCTGCTTTTGCATAAAGTTAAGTTAAATGAAATTATTATTTATCTTACGGTATATCAAAAATAATATTGAGCAAAATGTAATTGAAATATTGTCGATGTGGCCCTCCAGCAGTGCTCGGGTTGCTCATGCGGCCCCCGGTAAAAATGAATTGCCCACCCCTGGTCTAGATGATGAGTAAGAGCCAGGGAAGCCTCATTGTTCAGTGTTTTACATATGTGTATATATTTACTGGTTGTCCATTAAAAGTTTTGGTTAGCTTGGCAGGTTAGCAAAGGAAACCCACAGAGGATAATGTGTCTGAAATGCTATATCTTCCATAACAGAGAAGAGAATTTTTAATTACCGTAAAAGCAATTTTGAAAAAAATTTGAAATGGAACATGGGGATTAAATACACACACTATTATCAGCACACAAGGTGGCCTGTGCCTGTATCGATTTTTGATAACAAACATAATTGGAAAAAATCTTTGACATATACACTATGCGCACAAAAGTATTGGGACACCTGTATTTGCATACTCTCAGCACAAACGTGTGGCTATAAAATGCAAAGGGCTTATTCGTCTATTCAGTTTATAAGCGGCAGTCATGGACTGAGGATCTGAACGTATAGACTTTTAACGTTGACTGGTGATTGGATACCATATTAGTAGCCTCTCAGTGCGCCAACTGCGGCTCAACCGAATATTCCAAAATCTACCGTTTCGAATGTTATCAAAAGATGGAAGACTGAAGGCAGCACCTCAGTGAAAAAAAAAAGAGAAAAGGACGGCCAGACAAACTCACAGAACGTGATGGACAAACTGTATGTAGGGTGCTGAGTGCCGCACGCAAATACTCAGCAGAAAACATCACTGTAGAGGCAAACAACACCACTGGGACAGTCATCAGTACTTCAACCACCCGTCAAGAGCTGCATTGTCTTAGTTTAAGGGTTAGGGCAGCAACACCGAAGCCAAAGGAGGCCTCAACTATGTATTAAGTTTCAGCATTAAACTCAGTTTGTATAATTCTGTAGGTGTCCCAATACATTTGATCATATGCTGTACATGCCAATATGTGTGTTGTTTTTTTGTATTATTCTCTCTAAAAATGTGGATTTACGTATTTGATATTTGGTTCATTGGAATATTCCAATACATTATCAATAATCTTAAAAAATATCATGTGTGATTTTGAAGAATAAAAGGCTTCAACGTTAGAGGCGTCTTAAATTGGAAAAAAAAGGAAAGAAGAAACTCAAAGATAGTTTATTGTTAATTAATATAAGTACAAAACAAAAATAAAAAATATGGTCTCAGTTACACAGGAGGTTATAGCACTTGTTTTGATTCCCCTGTGACCTGCAAGAAAAAGAAAACAAACATATATTATAATAAAATAATTCAACTTAGCTCTGCTACCAACATTTATAGTGTATAATATCAAAAAAGGGATGCAAGAGAACTGGTTTCTATATACAAGATACTTTTCTAAAATCAAGCTATATTAAAAATACTGTTTTGATTTAAAAATCCTTACCAAATTGTAGAAGTTTTTTATTATTTTTCTTAGATTACAAGTTCCCAACACAAAAGATCATATAATTAATGCATATTAATATTTTTTTTTTTATATTTTGTAGTTTCTTAAATAACTGTGCAGACTTTTGCCATCTCTTCTTTGGATCATCAAAAATAAGTGTGCCAGCATTTTGCTGTATCCAATCAGAGGGCTCGAATAGTGACGAATAACCAAAGCGCATGTGAGGTACGTCAGTATGGTGCAGATGTATATTAGGAGTCTCCACACTCCTCTATATCATAAAGATGGATGGGGACCAACTGCACACGTGCACTATAGTGTGACCCTGGCGTAACGTGCATTCACATGATGTCACCATGCCACATACCCATTGATCCTCCCTATTATTTTTAAAAGTGGTGCTAACTCTACTCTAAGCTGATTTTTTTTAAACTTCTGATCACATAGTCGAATGCCCAAAACTGCACGGTCCCACAGTCATTAAAACCATAGGAAAAATGCTGAACATCTCTCGTCACTGAGAAGCATGGGGATATCATAGACATTTGCATGGATGTCTATGGGAGCCCTTGCAGAGGGCCCAATATAGGCAAGTGAGAATCAATCCCAGGGTAAGCAGTGTTAAGAAAGAAAAAAAAAATGAAAACATAAAACATATAAGTGCATTTTTAGTTGTTAGCTTTAGTATGCATTCATTATTATTATTATTATTATTATTATTACGTTTTCTTCCCAACCTAGAACAGTCCTTGTAGTTTTTATACGTTTGCAAAGTAAAAAAAAATAACAGTATATTTTGAAATGGGTATTACCAACCCTTGTTTATATATTTTGTTTACGTATAACACGCCATTGTAATCCTCTAATGAACTGCAAATTAAATATGCCAGGACAAAATGGTGAGCATTACTAAAATAAAACAGTATAGAAACTCGAGGGAATGTGATGTGAGATTTTTTTAAAAATGTATATAAAACAAAAAGCTTTATAATATAATAACATATATGGAAAAAGAGCGCGATATATTGACTACTGTGATTTTTAGAGAGACCATATTAAATGATACATGTTCATGTTATCGAAGTAATTCATCTAATATTGTTACTCAGCTGTTTATCCTAAATTTGAGAGAGATACAGAAAAGGAGATCATACATATCAGAAATACTGTTAGTGTTTCCCAGATCTATTGATACAGCCCTACCTACTTATAAGAACTACTAAAAGGCAAGAAATGCGACAAACCTTGGACCCAACCCCATATTTCTTAAATAAATCCTTAGGGATTATCTATGGCCTTTAAATCACAGGTCTTCAAGCAGTCTATCAGCACTCCGTCTTTAAACAGTGCCGGACATAGGACTCCACTAGGACCCATATAGTAACTCCAAACGATATCGAGTGCGATATACATGTACCTTTACAAACACAGGTGCTAGTAAGTGAAAATATATTGTGTGGGTTCAATTAATATAGTGTAATCCCAATAAGCGCACAGAAGATGAGTGCAGCCAACTTTCAGGACTTTCCTGATGACATGCACTCTAAGTATTGATTTCTGCATAACCATATGGTCATTGGGCCTTGTATTGATGCTAAGATAATCCACAAACGAAAAGAAGTCTTCAAACTGACACTGTAAGTGTTACGTTTTTGTCACCACTCTTCATTTGTTCAATGTGCTGCTTTTTACTACAACATTAAAGGATTACGTTTTAAAGGATCCCCTACAGTGTGAGTTTGAAGACTTCTTTTTGTTTGTCGATTATCTTGCTATTGAGCCTTTCTTGCTGTATAGAAGCTCCTAGACTCACTGGGACTAAGTGCAGGATTTCACACTGTATCCCGGTGCGAGATCGGGCATCCTACTGATCGTTTCTTGTATTAATGCGGACATACAGATTGAGAGGCATAGCGTTAATTTATCTCGAGGCTTCCGATAGGCCAAATGAGTAGTGTGTATCTACGTCATCAGGCGTGGACCTGGCCAATAGCGGAAGTCTTGCAGTATTGTATTATTCACCGTTGTGCATAACCATCATGAGGACCAAGTAGCTGCTTATTTTATGTCAGAATCTACAATTTGTATTGTGTTTTTTCTCGAAAACGTGCCATTAGTTCTAATTAAATTTGGGGATTTGTACAACCAAATGAGCTGACGGAAAGCTGTTTTATTTTTTTTATTTGTTGGCAAATGACTAGATCACAGCCAACAAATAAAATAAAAAAGACAGCTCTCCATCAACTCATTTGCTGGTATAATTTTGCTCGTACAATGCATGGATGGCTTTCTCTGCCATACATTTACACTGTGAACACAGTTAAGAAAGCTGCTCTTTGAAACCCTGCCTACACAACGCAGTATTAGGCAGACAATAAACATTACTATGGTGATGAAAGATTGCTGATTGATTCCACTTAAGGATAATTTCCTTCAAACCATAAAACACCAAACTCCAGTCCGTCAGTCAACCCCAAACTATTAACCCAGATCATATTCATCCAGCCCACTACTGCTCTGTAGTTCATTCAAAAAAACATTTCCATAAAGGCTCTTAATCTTTCCGTGTCTGTAAAAATCTGTCAGGGTCTTGACATTCATCGCTGTAATTCTTTCTAATCTTGACGGCAACAGTAGGATTATTCCAGCGTCTCTTCTGAACGTATGCTGCTACAGAAATCACTTTATTTCAAGCTATCTTTTCCGAGCTGCCCATTAAAACTCACAATATAATATACTCTTCTGCTTTCTTTCTAGATAATGATTTTGTCGGATTCCTCCTTTCTGAAAAATGTGAGAGTGGATCTCTTCTTATGGCAGAGTTTTTCCATGAGGTCTTGAGGTGACTTGGTGCATGTTTGACGTATATATATATATATATATAAATATATATATGTGTGTGTGTGTGTGTGTGTGTGTGTGTGACGTCATGCAATATTGTATGAAACCGCAAGATCAGGTTCCACTTGTGCAAAGTGCAAATTTGAGGAGACAGGACCCCAAAAAAGGCAGGACATCCCCTCTAATAGGTGACTATCTTATTTATAAGGCATCTCCTGATGAACTGCAAATCCAATAATCCAACGACAGCCTTAATGATTTGCAGAGCATCATGGTAGTTGTAATTCAAAAACATTTAAAGGGCCACATCTGTAGGTACCAAGATGAGAGCTGAATACATTTTCTGTGCAAGGTGTCAAAAAATTTTATGCGCGCGCACACACACACACACACACACAACATAATGTTACGGAAGTGGATCTTCCAATTGCTCCGGAAAATAATTTACAGAATGGTACGACTATGTAACATTTCTTTTATTCCAATCTTGCAGTAATAGGATGATTGTGTTCCCAGGTAAGATGTTACCACAGAGGTTGCTCCTATTGTTGAACGACCCCATTACCTTGTCCACCCTTAAAAGAGTTGGCTAGAATCGTACCAGGCCACACAAAAAGCCATTCTGAGAAGGAGCAGGTTTCTAGCAATATTCTGTGTGAGGTCATGGATCTTACCACTTTTAATGTATTGCTTTTTCCGTATACTTCTGTGCTTTCTGTAGCCGCGCACTCCAGATCAATGCTATTTTTTTGTTTCCCAATAGCCGAACGCGATAAAACAAAGCAAACCTCTGCTGTAGAGAAGTTTGATGCGATGCCAAGAAATGTGAACGGAGAAAATCTCCAGCTGATCTCCGCATGCGGTTAGCACAAATATGTTCAGGGAAACCACATAAGGCTTCTCCATAATCCTTACATAAAGACGACCACGGCTTTGATGTCCTCTCCCTTCAGAACTTGGATTGTGGACATTTTTCAGAGGTTTTTTTTGGTTTTTTTTTTTTTTTTTTTAACACATACATTTTACTGCTCCACCAACACATTTTTACGTTAACACTTTGTAAACTCCAATGCTGATATGCAAATATGGTGAAAGGAGAAGAATGAAAAGGATTGCTCGTTTCGTATCATCGTCCAGCATGTATATGTATATAGACTGCAGACCCGATATAACGTGGGCCGACAGAATGCGTGATTGCCTATAACATGAATAATATTTGGCCCCTCCCAAGGCCTTTATGTGCTAACATCATTCTACACTGGTATGGATAATCTATGGTTTACAAGTGTTTTGTGTAAGTAGACTATAACTTGCAATTTCTATACAACACAGGTTTATTTATAACATTATCTCAGCCCTACAGTGTAGATATTTAAATGAATAGAATGCAATAAAGGTCTCATCCGTGGTTAGGCTGCATTAAAGCACCGAATTTGCAGATTCACTTATATTCCCTCCTTCTAACGACCATCATTGTTTCAGTGTACAGCAAGTTCAGTCCAGCATCTTACCACCTCCGTACAAAATTACAAACAGGAAGTGGGTTGAGGTAACTTCCTATTTGTTGAAGAGCCTTCTTGATACCATTAAATCACCTACTAAAATCACTGCTAAAGACCGCAACCCTTCTTCTAAAAACAGAATGTTCTCGCCAGTAGTTCCCAACCTTCTGTATTCATATGCATATCTTTGTTGTATAAAAGTTTCATATATATGTATAAATGTATATTCCAGCCGTGCTCTCCGTAACTCACGTGCATGAATATGTATGCATTGTCCTTATATTTGGAAAACATGTGTAACTTTGGTCTAGACATGGTCCCCAAGACATACTAGAAAATTAGGGAAATTTAAAAAAAAAAAAAAAAAATATTTATATATTCTTTGTAAAACACTTTATGAATAAAATAAAAAAACAGCGTGGTTGACCAGCCTACTCTTTCAGCTAGGGAATACAATTTACAGTACATATTGTGCTAGAAAATCTCTAGCAACTAAGAGGAATAAAAATAATTTCTTAAGTTTGTTTTCTTAAGTGGGCTGCAAAGAATAGTCCTGGGAGTGTGGACATGCAAACCGAGCTCTGCGGGAGTGTGGATTTGCACACTTACAGCAGTGTAACCAACCAAGGAGGAAACATTTACGTGAAAATGATTTAATCTATACATTGACAAGCAATTCTGCTAGGCAGTATAGATTAGACTATATTACCTACATGGACGGAACCCTATATCTGTACTTGTGTAGATGACCGGTCCATTTTAAACCTGCTCTTACCATGACAACAGATTTTTTTTTTATGAGCTATAAATGGCCTCTTAAGTGGACTATAGCAGCTAATAGAGTAAGGTGTAATCTTACCAGCTTCTGGGCTCTCGTTCTCAGCTTTGACCAGACGGTATGATGAGCCTGAGGGAGGAAAGTTACAGTGAGTCAAATGCTATTAGATTCAGCCGGTACTATGCACTAAGGTCTGGTAGCAGAGAGAGGCCTAGGACAGAGAGGAGGCCCCTTTGTGGACAGCCTGCATAATGATAGTAGGTCATTTGATGCCATAGCCTAGTGCACAGTCATTAGAAGCATGCAGGCAGATCATAAAGAGACCTGAGCCCAATGTGACACAGGATGCTGCTTTCATCACTGAAAAAGCCTGAGCATGATGGGATTAACAACAATACACGCAGCTGGATTGCCATGACAAGCCAGTGATGTGCAATCATGGCCCTCCAGCTGTGCTGACCATATTTCCCATATACTAAGCCAGCCAGTGATGGCCAATCATGGCAGTTACATGTGTGAACACATCTTCCTGTGACGAGCATCATGGGAAGCTTGGGTGAGCATCATGGGAATTGTAGTTCACACAGGTACAGTGCCAAAACACTGACCAAGAAAAAGCCCTGCACAGTCTTATTATGCCACTTTTTTTGCTCACTGGCTTACCATATGGCACTCAAAGTGTTAAACCTGAAAACTGTAATCTGTAATGCTTTTACAGCTAAAGGGACTGACTAAAAGCTAAGGGAACATAGTGAGATTTAATATTTGTCTCTGTCCCATTCTAGATCCCCCATGAGACAATGCGATACATCTCTCAAGCTCCCGGGAAAGTGTTAGAAAATGGTTTTTTTTTCACATTTTATTTGTACACTGCAAGCTTTCTTTTCCTTCCAAAAATGAATTGTAGACTCAGCGTGTCACTGTGCTGGGGTGACACAAAGGATACAAAAACATAACTTTCCGTGCTCAGATGTAATTTAATAATTTCGTAATTATAACGCACTATTAAAAAAAAATGGAAGGCCATTACATGCAGACAGGAAACAGAGCAGGTGTATTCAGTGCACAATGGAGAGAGAGAAAAATACAGAGCATCCAGACACTTGGGGATAACCGGAGTGCTTGTAAACAATGGTGCTTTGCAATTATACTGACAAAAAAAATACAAAAGGCAGATATCCCCAACTATTCACATGAGAGAGAGACGCTCCTGTCTTTGATTGGATTAAATAGCAGCTATTCGATGTAACACACTCGCAAAATCAATGCAGACAATCTTCTATTAAGTATATAGACGGGGTTGGTCCAATTAAAATCCCACTGCTTGCCTGCTTCCTGGCTAAGTCGTTACATCATTTGACATAGAAAAAAAAACTGGTTAATAAAAGAGAATCTGACAGGAAAATAAGGGTGTTGGGTTTTTTTTTTTTTTTTTTGTACAGTGTCAAGTTATTATTTTTTAAGCAAATTATCCATGTCAGACCTGTACATTTTTAAAGTTTTATTGATCTACAATTGTTGCCTGAAGAGAGTTGGAGGAAGGGGGGGATTTGGTCAGAGCCACCTCATCTTTATTTAGGTAAAGAATGACCACATACCTGGTACAATGGACTATCTAGCTTGGTGGTGGCTAACCAGATGTAGCTTAGGTTCAAAGCTTTAGGTTTCTTGATACGGCAGCTCATTGGGAAAAACATTTTCGCAAAAAACATTGCTAGATTTCAAGTACACAGAATTCAACATACTAACTGCTGACAGCACCTATAAGGTGGCTTTAAAGAGGTTGAAAAATCTGGATACAGCTAATTAAAAGATCACATGAGGTGATATAACAAGAAATCGAAAAAAGTGCAACAGTGAAAATTGAGGCACTATAAAGGACAGAGATAATATCTCCTTAGCAATCTGTAATGGATTACATATAATTTCTTACTGATCAGAGATGAGACCCTTATCTATTTCCCTCATCAAGCAGACACTAGGCATTGTTAAGGAGCTGGCTTCTTCCGACATTGTATCGCCTTCTGTCTACAGCACAAGTCGGATTATCACTGATACACCCAAAGCTTCTTACCAAGATGACCGTTCTTGCTGGCCTCTTTAAGATGCAGATAGATAAGGGTCTCGTGCGTTCTTCAAGGTTTCATTTAATTCTTTACACATGGCTAATATGCTTGCATTTATTTTATCATTTTAGTAAAGTCTATTCAAATTATCATAAAACGATTGTTGGTTCTTTCAGCTGGATGATCATAGAAAGTGCAGAGAAAGTGATTCATTTTAAATGACCTGTAAGTGCCACGGGAGGGAAACCCCCTGGAACCTTCGCACATGCTCCGAAGGGATGTCTGGGAGGGAGTGTGCAGCCGTAACTTCATACTGCATACAAAAACTTGTTCTAGGGATGAGCGGCCCTTCACTGAGGTCGACAAAATCACCAAACCTGGGGAAATAAGAAAGACTGTATTCAACATACTGTGGCCCATGTACTCATCATATGGTTTTTGGAAAACAGAGAATAGGATGATGGCAGAATTGTTATTAATTCTGCTAAAAGAATGCCTGTCATCAAACCCAGGGCTTGACAAATTTAAGTGAGTTTAGGAGCCAGCAAAAAAATAGAACAATCTAAGAGCCAGACAATGGCACATAGACACAGTCATACAGTCAGTTACACACACAGTCAGTCGCATTGACACTTGTTCTAGGGATGTCACGAACAGACATACACACACACACACAGTCATAACATCAGTCACACAAAGACACAGACATACAGTCAGTCACACTCACAGACATACAGTCAGTCATGTACACACACAGACATACAGTCAGTCATGTACACACACACAGACATAGTCAGTCACGTACACACACACACACACAGACATACAGTCAGTCACGTACACACAGACATACAGTCAGTCACGTACACACACACAAAGACATACAGTCAGTCACGTACACACACACACACACACACACAGACATACAGTCAGTCACGTACACACACACAGACATACAGTCAGTCACGTACACACAAACACACAGACATACAGTCAGTCATGTACACACACAGACATAGTCAGTCACGTACACACACACACACACACAGACATACAGTCAGTCACGTACACACAAACACACAGACATACAGTCAGTCATGTACACACACAGACATAGTCAGTCACGTACACACACACACACACAGACATACAGTCAGTCACGTACACACAGACATACAGTCAGTCACGTACACACAGACATACAGTCAGTCACGTACACACATACACAGACATAGTCAGTCACGTACACAGGCATGCAGTCACATACACACACAGACATAGTCACATACACACACAGACAGTCAGTCACGTACACACAGACATACAGTCAGTCACGTACACACATACAAAGACATACAGTCAGTCACGTACACAGGCATGCAGTCACATACACACAGACATACAGTCACATACACACAGACATACAGTCACGTACACACAGACATACAGTCACGTACACACAGACATACAGTCACGTACACGCACACATACATATATAGTGTGTGTGTGTATATATAGAGGTGACGAAGCATGCTATACATATAGTTCTATTTGTGGCAAATTAGCCCATCACACTAGTTATTCTGATAGGGGTTACCCAGAGACTGAAACCATTCAAGTCCACACAAATAAATAATAATCTTATAATCCCCAACAGCAACACATTTCCACCCCACCCACGTATATAAATGAATATGCCAATTACACCACTGATATTTAAAATACTGAGGGGATAAAATACCATCATGATCAAAGTAAAGTGTAAGTGTAAATAAGCACAGAGAAAGCTGGACAGATTGACGTGCATTAATCAGCTGTTTAAATATGAAAAATAAATCACTGCATTAGGAGGTTTTACATTTTAAATGTCTGTTCAATTCCAAATGCTAAAACGCAGTCCAGAGATTAATGAGGCCATCATTTCGTGTAATTAAAAATGCAGTTTTATTATGTTTTACAAAGTTCAAATTGGCGTGTTTGGTCAAGAGAGAGAGGAGGCTTGGTTATAACGGGCTGTCACTGATTTGCATGGCGCTTACACATTCTACAGCGCTGATAAATGTGCTGATTACAAAAAAAACGTAAAATTAAATGAGAGAGTTTGAAGGATGCTCTAGGTGCACTCTCCTGAAGACTAAATAAGTAACATACTCCCGGTTACTGTGAAAAAGGATATCTTGGTAAAAGCCAATTGATAGCTTTTTGCAGTACGAAACCCATGGCATCCTTAACCCATTCATGACTGTAGGTTTGGTTTTCTGCATGGAATTGCAGTGTAGGGCAATGTAGTACAGGTTCAGAGGTCAAGGGGATAAAATAACTTTGCAAGACCTAATTTTACATTGAGCGTATTATGAGGACATTATGAAATGTATGTTAAAAGTTATCCGTAAATGCCATTCCATCACTACTGGAAAGATGACACAGGCAGATGACATTCGTGTGGTGTCACTGGTGGCATCACTGACTTCGTGCAATTATACCTCTGATTGGCTAATTAATAATTATTAATTGTAAAATTGTCATCCGGTTAAAGGTAGGAACAAAACAGTTAGAGTTATTGGTTGATATTTGATTCCAAATTTTCAAGACCTTTGGCATTTTCTCAACAGTAATTAATACACTCTAGTTAAATAGGGTTAAATATAATCACTCACTTGTGAAGTGTCACCATTCCTTGCGGGTGCTTTGAAGCTTTTTCTTCCAACATGATCAACTTGTACCTAAAAACAAACAAAAACATAAATTGTGTTACATAACATCCTGAAGTGTATAAAGCCATGCCTTTAACCAAGCGCTTAGTAATATATGATCATACAGGCCTGTGTTCAAACATCTTGATCTCTACATATGATCTCTTGCTCAAGCGCACAGATAAGGCCTAGTGCAAACTAGTAACTACCTACAAGATCCCTTTCTTTCCACTTCCATTGATGTAAACCATGAACAAAAAAAATCAAAAAGCGGTATTGCAAGCAAATTCCTAAATTAGTGTGTGTGTGTGTGTGTGTGTGTGTGTGTGTGTGTGTGTGTGTGTGTGTATATATATATATGGGGCTGCTCATTTATGACATCACAGTGACTGGATGACACAAATTGCATGGAAAGATAGTTTTATTTGTTTTTGTCAAGCTACAGGTGATGTCAAACAGGACAAATAACAGACAGATTCAGATATTTGTTTCTCCTTATAAATGCATTTGCTTGTGATTCTGCTAGCATAATGTATAGACCGATTTAGATTTTTTCAACATTCATAGTATAAAATAATGTTTTTGTGACAGTCTCTATAAGCTTTGTTGTGATGTTGTGATGTTTGTGGGTAATCATTACATGTACACTCTATGATCTTTTTGTACAGGATTTCTAGCAATACATTGGTAAAAGATAGAGCTGCGCTAGGAGAGTGTGCTTTTCTTTTCCACCTCCTATTTGTCTCTTTGCCTACCAATTAAATCATTTATGGGCTTTTTATTATTCGCTCTTTTAAATTTTTCTTTTTTTAAGAATGTCTCTCTGTCCCTTTAGTCCCCACTACTGTTTTGCCTTTGTTTGTTTTTATCATCTTTCGCTTCCTTGTTTCGCTTATTGGGTTTTTTTTGTCCCAATTTGTGGGCTCCCTTTCCCCTGTTAGTTTCCCTAATTATAGTCGTGCAGACCAGGCCGCAGCGAGTGTATGTGAACCTCCACACTGTATTCTTCTGAAAGGGGTGATATTACCCAAGGATTGAGGAGCAATGTGATATCAGAGACCAAGTTAAAACTTGATTTAATAAAAATAAAAAAATAATAATTATACAGGCCATTCTACTGCCTTCAAAGACATAAAGGACGACTGTAGGTAAAAAAAAATTACCCATATTTAATTGAAAGATTACATCAAGTGTAGATAGTGTATATAGAGATGCTTTAATGAAAGAATACAAATAAAGCACCTTATGAAGCACTCATTGCTTCATATAGCTCTAACAGGGGGCAGACATGTTGTATAGAATCTTGGGTCAGATCTGCATTAACCTTCATGCAGGCAAATGAAGATCTGCCCCACGATTCTAAACAATATGTCTGCCTCCTGTTAGAGGTATACGAAGCAAAGAGGGCTCAATAAAGTACATTATTTGTATTCTTTCATTTAAGCATTTCTATGTAAAATGCCTACACTTTCAATTTAATTTGTTGCTACAGTTATCCTTTAACACTGGCCGCAAGCAGATTTTTGATCAGTGCAAGCCTAAATCCACCGCAGGTGTTATAAGTTAATGATTTAATTCAGATCCATTTCATTTTTATGAGGTTTGGTCTCAAAATACAAGATTGTTTGTGCACACTTACAGCCACACATAAATCTGAATATTCCAGAAATATTCTGTACATACGTAAAAAAAAAAAAAAAAATTGCTCAAGCTGATGAAAACCATAATCTGAAATATGCAAAAACTATTTTGATGTGTACTACCCCTTTAAAGCTTGGGTGCTGTAAGAGTTTCCAAAGCAGCTCTTACCCATCTGCGATATCAAGAGTTTAACACAAATGTAAGAAAAAGCTTGTGTTGTCAGAGAGGTGAAGACAAAAACAAAATCCAATCCATCATTTTAAATAGGACTATATTCTTATGCTTATCGCTTTGAAAAGGAATAAAGCTTCATTATTTCCTATAAATTGTAGCTATTATATGGCTTGCAATCAACGCCCAGAAAACCAACATAACGATCGTATTAGCACAATTCTCTGATTTCCCCGGCGTTTTGTTTATTTCTCAGTATTGTTGGCTCCAGGTTTCCGAACTGTTCATTCGCTTGACCTGAAAGCTTCTCGCGTCTGGGCTCACCTGAGATCTACCCCGTCTAACAATGCTTAAGTGAATGACTCAGAGTCGGCTTCTATCAGAAGAAATAATGTCTTCCCACAGTCCTTTGCAGCTATGTCCTTTATGCACTGTGTGTTTGAACTACCCACTATGCACTTACACCAAAAAAATAGATTAAAAAGACTTGTTATTTGCAGTTTGCATTGATAATGAGCTGTAAAGGTTTTTGCTATAGGTCACAACGCACAATTCGGTATATAATTTAATATTATTCAGCCAACAATAAAAGTTCTGCTACAGATGATCAACGCAGCAAATTCTATCCACCAAGTCTCGTGAATATGGTCGTAATTAAGAGATTATCAACAATATGTCCTTCTGGGTGCGTTTCAGATCACTAATGCACATTTCCATTGAGAACTGGTCTATAATCAAGTGGTTTTAATGATTTCATGCCATTCTGTAACACAGACACTGCACCGTATTGCCATCTCTCTGGCTGGAATGTGTTTCCAGGGGCTGGCTGAGTATTGCGATGGTGCGGTCATGCCTTCTTAACGCTGAAAGGTTTAGAACCATAGCGGATGCAAAAGTATTTCATTCGAACAAAGGATGGCATGTAGCAGGATTACACCAGACCGACACGAGAGAGAGCTGCAAGCAAAGTCTGAACAGAAAATAAATATTTGATGCGAAAAAGAAATAAAATACTTGTATCCATTAGTCTGGGTTTCGTCCTTTCCATAACATTTAACTAAATGCCTCGAGTGTTTCCGAAGGAAGTTGGAGAACGGTGTTTGCTGTTTGCTCTTACTGGCAGCATCAACATCTTGGCAAGAAAAAGGCTAATTAGTAACTACATCTCAATTACAAGTAGGGACAATAAATGGAAAGGACTGAAACCCAGATAAAAAAAAAAGATCGCTCTATCAGGGCTTGACAAATCCCAGATAAAAAAAAAAGATCGCTCTATCAGGGCTTGACAAATCCCAGATAAAAAGATCGCTATATCAGGGCTTGACAAATCCCAGATAAAAAGATACCTATATGAGGGCTTGACAAATCCCAGATAAAAAGATACCTATATCAGGGCTTGACAAATCCCAGATAAAAAGATACCTATATCAGGGCTTAACAAATCCCAGATAAAAAGATACCTATATCACGGCTTGACAAATCCCAGATAAAAAAGATACCTATATCAGGGCTTGACAAATCCCAGATAAAAAGATCGCTATATCAGGTTTCTATGTCAGGACCATGTCTGTGGCTTTGAAAAATAATAAGGCCAGCTCCTGAGTTGGTGTGCTTGGCTTCAAAAGACTACAAATGTTTGCCAAGCCCAGACCTACATATAGAATATAGAAGCATAAACAGATTTATACAGGGCTTAACAAATATGTGTAAATATCCCTCACTGAAAAGGATATGGGGCAATCACAGGTTATGTGTATTAGTGATGTCACAGACATGCATGATGTGCACACAGCTGCTCACACATGCCAATCACTACAGTACATTTCACATGCACCGGGCTTAACAATAGGAATATTGAATCCAAACGGAGCATTTCAGTAGCCAGACTAGTTAATTTTGGAATCAATGGAATCCAAAAAAAATCAAAAACATTAGCAGGCCCTTCATTCTAGAAGCCGCTGGGCTTTGTGACTTTACACAGCTATCCACATGTCCCTGTCGTGTTTTACAAGTGTAGCCCATAACTCCCAAACTTTAAACCTGTCGTCATGGGATGGGAGCAGTGCTGGCCCACTAGGGGAGTGACACGTTACTGTGAATGTACTGTCACATAGCCTGCCAGACCAACCATTCATGCCCAGTTACATTGCCAGATTAATGACATCCAACCAAGAGTGCGTGATCCTGCTGCCAAGCCGTGCTTAGTCATTATACACTTTCCATACTCTAAACTGGGCTACATTGTTCTGGGTACATGCACCTAAAGAATAGGTGTGCGAATCTGTAACTGCAGGACAAGGATCTTGGTTCAGGTCTGTCTGGCCTAAAGCAGGAGAGTTACGGGTTCATGGTGTTTCAACATGAAGGGTGTCAGACAGCTAGATGTGCCCATCCTGCAGTAGTGGTTTTGTTAGAGATCCCTCTTCATAGCATATCCTCTATGCCAGGGGTCCTCAAACTACGGCCCGCGGGCCACATGCGGCCCGCCGAGCACATTTATCCGGCCCGCGGGGGGTGCCGGCACCCCCGCTGTATACTTTTTTTTTTTCTTTTTTTCTTGCAGCCGCAGAAGATGCGGCTGTAGGAAAACGGGAAAAAAAATCACCACGTTTCGTCACATCCGGATCCGGTAACTGTTTCCCTCCTCCGTGCAGGGAGGAGGGAACACCGCGCGAGACGTCCGGCCGGGGACACAGCAGCTGGAGGTAAGTGATGGGGAAGGGGGGGGGGGGGGGAGGTATAACGAGCACTGTAATATTCCTGGGCATCTGACTGGCACACTATTCCTGGGCATCTGACTGGCATAATATTCCTGGGCATCTGACTGGAATAATATTCCTGGGCATCTGAATGGCACAATATTCCTGGGCATCTGAATGGCATAATATTCCTGGGCATCTGAATGGCATAATATTCCTGGGCATCTGAATGGCACAATATTCCTGGGCATCTGAATGGCATAATATTCCCGGGCATCTGAATGGCATAATATTCCTGGGCATCTGAATGGCACTATATTACTGGGCATCTGAATGGCATAATATTCCTGGGCATCTGAATGGCACTATATTACTGGGCATCTGAATGGCATAATATTCCTGGGCATCTGAATGGCACTATATTACTGGGCATCTGAAGGGCATAATATTCCTGGGCATCTGACTGGCACTATATTACTGGGCATCTGAATGGCATAATATTCCTGGGCATCTGACTGGCACAATATTCCTGGGCATCTGAATGGCATAATATTCCTGGGCATCTGAATGGCACAATATTCCTGGGCATCTGAATGGCACAATATTCCTGGGCATCTGAATGGCACAATATTCCTGGGCATCTGAATGGCACAATATTCCTGGGCATCTGAATGGCATAATATTACTGGGCATCTGAATGGCATAATATTCCTGAGCATCTGACTGGCACAATATTCCTGGGCATCTGAATGGCACAATATTCCTGGGCATCTGACTGGCACTATATTACTGGGCATCTGAATGGCATAATATTCCTGGGCATCGGAATGGCACACCATTCCTGGGCATCTGACTGGCACACTATTCCTGGGCATCTGACTGGCATAATTTTCTTGGGCTCTAACTGGCATAATATTCCTGGGCATTTGACTGGCATAATATTCCTGGGCTCTTACTGGCACACTATTCCTGGGCATCTGACTGGCACACTATTCCTGGGCATCTGACTGGCACAATATTCCTGGGCTCTTACTGGCACACTATTCCTGGGCATCTGACTGGCACACTATTTTTGGGCATCTGACTGGCACACTATTCCGGGGCATCTGAATGGCATAATATTCCTGGGCATCTGAATGGCACAATATTCCTGGGCATCTGAATGGCATAATATTCCTGGGCATCTGAATGGCATAATATTCCTGGGCATCTGAATGGCATAATATTCCTGGGCATCTGAATGGCACTATATTACTGGGCATCTGAATGGCATAATATTCCTGGGCATCTGAATGGCACTATATTACTGGGCATCTGAATGGCATAATATTCCTGGGCATCTGAATGGCACTATATTACTGGGCATCTGAAGGGCATAATATTCCTGGGCATCTGACTGGCACTATATTACTGGGCATCTGAATGGCATAATATTCCTGGGCATCTGACTGGCACAATATTCCTGGGCATCTGAATGGCATAATATTCCTGGGCATCTGACTGGCACAATATTCCTGGGCATCTGAATGGCACAATATTCCTGGGCATCTGAATGGCACAATATTCCTGGGCATCTGACTGGCACTATATTACTGGGCATCTGAATGGCATAATATTACTGGGCATCTGAATGGCATAATATTCCTGAGCATCTGACTGGCACAATATTCCTGGGCATCTGAATGGCACAATATTCCTGGGCATCTGACTGGCACTATATTACTGGGCATCTGAATGGCATAATATTCCTGGGCATCGGAATGGCACACCATTCCTGGGCATCTGACTGGCACACTATTCCTGGGCATCTGACTGGCATAATTTTCTTGGGCTCTAACTGGCATAATATTCCTGGGCATTTGACTGGCATAATATTCCTGGGCTCTTACTGGCATAATATTCCTGGGCATCTGAATGGCACTATATTACTGGGCATCTGAATGGCATAATATTCCTGGGCATCTGAATGGCACTATATTACTGGGCATCTGAATGGCATAATATTCCTGGGCATCTGAATGGCACTATATTACTGGGCATCTGAAGGGCATAATATTCCTGGGCATCTGACTGGCACTATATTACTGGGCATCTGAATGGCATAATATTCCTGGGCATCTGACTGGCACAATATTCCTGGGCATCTGAATGGCATAATATTCCTGGGCATCTGACTGGCACAATATTCCTGGGCATCTGAATGGCACAATATTCCTGGGCATCTGAATGGCACAATATTCCTGGGCATCTGACTGGCACTATATTACTGGGCATCTGAATGGCATAATATTACTGGGCATCTGAATGGCATAATATTCCTGAGCATCTGACTGGCACAATATTCCTGGGCATCTGAATGGCACAATATTCCTGGGCATCTGACTGGCACTATATTACTGGGCATCTGAATGGCATAATATTCCTGGGCATCGGAATGGCACACCATTCCTGGGCATCTGACTGGCACACTATTCCTGGGCATCTGACTGGCATAATTTTCTTGGGCTCTAACTGGCATAATATTCCTGGGCATTTGACTGGCATAATATTCCTGGGCTCTTACTGGCACACTATTCCTGGGCATCTGACTGGCACACTATTCCTGGGCATCTGACTGGCACAATATTCTTGGGCATCTGACTGGCACAATATTCTTGGGCATCTGACTGGCACACTATTCCGGTGCATCTGAATGGCATAATATTCCTGGACATCTGACTGGCATACTATTCCTGGGCATCTGACTGGCATAATATTCCTGGGCATCTGACTGGCACTATATTCCTGGGCATCTGAATGGCATAATATTCCTGGGCATCTGACTGGCACAATATTCCTGGGCATCTGAATGGCACAATATTCCTGGGCATCTGAATGGCACAATATTCCTGGGCATCTGACTGGCACTATATTACTGGGCATCTGAATGGCATAATAATACTGGGCATCTGAATGGCATAATATTACTGGGCATCTGAATGGCATAATATTCCTGAGCATGTGAATGGCACAATATTCCTGGGCATCTGAATGGCACAATATTCCTGGGCATCTGAATGGCACAATATTCCTGGGCATCTGACTGGCATAATATTACTGGGCATCTGAATGGCATAATATTCCTGAGCATCTGAATGGCACAATATTCCTGGGCATCTGAATGGCACAATATTCCTGGGCATCTGACTGGCACTATATTACTGGGCATCTGAATGCCATAATATTCCTGGGCATCGGAATGGCACACCATTCCTGGGCATCTGACTGGCACACTATTCCTGGGCATCTGACTGGCATAATTTTCTTGGGCTCTGACTGGCATAATATTCCTGGGCATTTGACTGGCATAATATTCCTGGGCTCTTACTGGCACACTATTCCTGGGCATCTGACTGGCATAATATTCCTGGGCTCTTACTGGCACACTATTCCTGGGCATCTGACTGGAACAATATTTTTGGGCATCTGACTGGCATACTATTCCTGGGCATATGAATGGCATAATATTCCTGGGCATCTGAATGGCATAATATTCCTGGGTATCTGACTGGCACACTATTCCTGGGCATCTGACTGGCACACTATTCCTGGGCATCTGACTGGCACACTATTCCTGGGCATCTGACTGGCATCATTTTCCTGGGCATCTGACTGGCATAATATTCCTGGCATCTGACTGGCATAATATTCCTGGGCATCTGACTGGCATAATATTCCTGGGCTCTTACTGGCACTCTATTCCTGGGCATCTGAATGGCATAATATTCCTGGGCATCTGAATGGCATAATATTCCTGGGCATCTGACAGGCACACTATTCCTGGGCTCTGACTGGCATAATATTCCTGGGAATCTGACTGGCATAATATTCCTGGGCATCTGACTGGCATAATATTCCTGGGCATCTGACTGGCATAATATTACTGGGCATCTGACTGGCATAATATTACTGGGCATCTGACTGGCACACTATTCCTGGGCATCTGACTGGCACACTATTCCTGGGCATCTGACTGCCACACTATTCCTGGGCATCTGACTGGCACACTATTCCTGGGCATCTGACTGGCATAATTTTCCTGGGCATCTGACTGGCATAATATTCCTGGGCATCTGACTGGCATAATATTCCTGGTCATCTGACAGGCACACTATTCCTGGGCATCTGACAGGCACACTATTCCTGGGCTCTGACTGGCATAATATTCCTGGGCTCTGACTGGCATAATATTCCTGGGCATCTGACTGGCATAATATTCCTGGGCATCTGACTGGCATAATATTCCTGGGCTCTGACTGGCATAATATTCCTGGGCTCTGACTGGCATAATATTACTGGACTCTGACTGGCATAATATTACTGGACTCTGACTGGCATAATATTACTGGACTCTGACTGGCATAATATTACTGGACTCTGACTGGCATAATATTACTGGACTCTGACTGGCATAATATTACTGGACTCTGACTGGCATAATATTACTGGACTCTGACTGGCATAATATTACTGGACTCTGACTGGCATAATATTACTGGACTCTGACTGGCATAATATCCCTGGGCATCTGACTGGCACACTATTCCCATTGAAATACTGGTAAGTTTGTTGATTTAACTTTACTTCATTTTAAATATTGTATTTGTTCCTGTTTTGTTTCTTCACTTCAAAATAAGATATATGCAGTGTGCATAGGAATTTGTTCATAGTTTTTGTTTTTACTATAGTCCGGCCCTCCAACGGTCTGAGGGACAGTGAACTGGCCCCCTGTTTAAAAAGTTTGAGGACCCCTGCTCTATGCAAAGGCCCTGCCTCCAAAGTAAAACCCCATATTAGGTCTTGGCAGTGGCTGAAAGGTGTGTTGGTCCAAAGTCTTGGAAAAGAGGCCTGCGTTAGCTTACTAAACACCAGCTCCATTTCCCACCACAAACAGGTGTAACAATCCTGTACTTACGCATTATGCTGGAAGATTTGTCGGGCGACTTTCTCCTCAACTTCCAGAGGTTCGAACGGCAGGTCCTTGTGTATGAGGCCAAGTGCATCTTTGGTAAAGGAATGAAGATTCTCCTTTAGTAGAAAATACATGGAGAACAGTCAGTGATCTGCAACGGAATCACATAATCATCCAGATTTTGAAAGTACTGCAAGCACTTGTGAAAGGTACTATTTTCTATTTTGGAGTGTGGCGTGGTTACATTAACGGAGTAAAGCACAGGACTTATTCTCCTAAGAGGTTCACTTGCCATCTCATTTGCAAGTAAAAGGCACAAACAAGTAGAAACCGAGTTATACATTCCCTGCAGTCCAGTTTTAAGATATATTTTTTTCTGGAAGGCGATCAAGAGGATGACTGCATTCTAAACCCCTCTTGGAGTCAAATCAAAATGAAGTAAGTTGCTTATCTAAATTAAGTCTTTTTAATGGCACGGGTTACATAGTACGGCTGTGTGATCATAGATGTGCTTCAGGCAGCGTAGACGAGTCAGGGAAGGGACAATTCAAGGAGCAAAGAGGAAAGGAAATCCTGTATATTACAGCTGAAACTAAACATTATCTGCACTGTGAAAGTAGAGAATAAAAACAATCAAATCTATACATTGTATTTTAAAAACTACAAGGTAATTAATAAGAGTAAGAGAAACATGTGTTTATGTTGACTGTGACATCACAGTTGGGGCTATTCACTAAAAGGTGAGTTGCAGGTGAGATGAACATGTCATCTCACCCATTAAGCTGTGCATTGTGCACGGACAAGTCTTGTTTGATTAGCAGTGATAACTCAGGTTTGTCAATATTGCTAAATTGGAGAGATGAAATGTTCCCCTTTTGATATGCAAATGACCTACTGTCTTTGAGAAATATGAGATTTTCAAAGGAAGCCACAAGGTGATGTTAAAAAATGGGAACACCTGCCATGCCAAGCGATTCACCCCGTTTATCCCCATCTTTGATGGGCAAGATTGCTTGGCTGTTTGTGTGTATGAGGGGACAGTGGAAGCATGGAATATACTTCCCTCTGGAGTGACAGAGAATAATAACGCTCGTGAATACTTTATTGAGTATGTTCAATGAAATGCATTCACAATAAAAGAGGTCAGAGTGGACCTTTACGGGATAAAGAAAAAGCCATAAAAGATGGCCTAAATTTCTGTAGACTCTAGAAGCCCAACAGATCAATTCAGGAGCCAGAAATATGGCTTCATTAGAGTTCTATGTAAGCACCAAAAAAAAAGTTAGAAGCCATGACCTCCTGAGGTTTGTTAAGTGCAGTTATAGAGACAAAGTAACACAATACTATTAAAAATGAAAAAAAAATTACTTATTGTAAAGAATAACAATTATATGGGCCCATTGGATGTAAAGTAACTTGCATTCCAATTAAATAAAGGGTGCCAAAAACCAAGTCCTGTTCTACAGATCAAATTCTAAAAAATACTAAGACTTTATGGGCCATTAACAAAATACCAGAACAAATCTATTCATAAAAAATAGTTTACAAAAAATCCCAAATCATAAAGCACATGCTGGATGATTAGTTAACGTCCCCCCTGCTGATCCCATGCAAAAACAAGGGGCTCTCACTCTGCATTAGCGGAGAGTCGGTCGCCGACCAGACGACTGCCTGTTTCCTATAGAAGCATGGCAGCTGTCGGTCAGAGGATAAACTGGCATGTACTATCAAAAGTACACACCAGTTCATCCTTATACTAGGGACAATGAACATTTCACTTGTGCTTCAATATTAGAAGCACAAGTGAAAAAAAAACGTGTAGTGTCCCTTTAACAATAATTCAATAATTATTGGGGAAAAACAAGTTACCTGTGCTCTCTCTTTTATCCCTATGTATTTTTAAAACAAATGGAGGTTTTTTAGTTACCTCCAATGGCCATGAGAGGATGAGCCCACCTGCCAACGTCAAGGCAGACCCCCCTAGGTGGGTCCTAACTCTAACCATTCACCTTGCTTCTTTGAGCCTCTGGCAAAAAATCTCTAATGAGACAGAAAGGGGAATTTTTTATATACACCCCTATACATTATTAACCCTTAATAGGGAACACATGGGATGGGCGGCTGCATTGTAACAAGGCTGAGTAATACAAAAAATGGATACAAATGCAGAAAGAAAAGTCCTGCGCTCACTCCCATCACTGGGCGGCTGCAACGACTACAGTGCACATCAGCCCCAATATATAGTAAAAACCAAAGAAAAACAAGTTGTTTTTCTTTGGTTTTTACTATATATTATTTCTTTACGTTAGAGAAATGGAATGTTCATCTCAGCTGCACCTCACTTTTAGTGACTAACTCCCTATGTGTAGTAATAAAGAAATAGAAACTGACCTTCGTGGGTTTCCAATCATCTAGTCTGCTGTCCAGAACCGCATCATAGCAGAAAGCTCCAGAGATAACTGCAAGAACAAAGGAGAAGATGGATTTGCACAGTTAGTAAGGGCAGGAGAATAGCTTGGCATTCAGCAAACCATATGACAGGGCTAATGCACAGAAAAACACAATCTCATTAAAAAGCTATTAAAGTACTACTAAAATACAGAGTGAGATGGCATCATGCCACCTGCAGGGCATTAATTGCTTCTAATGGGCACAAAAAAAATGTAATTCCCTATGCAGAGGAATGACACGGAGCTACATCTCTCCCCACTACAATCAGGCAGCCTGGCAGGAAATCTCTAGAAGGTGCCATCAAAACGTGTGCAGCCAGCATTTAAAGGACTAATCAGAGCTGGGGAAAAAAGTCATACGTGATACATGTTACTATTTTTCCCACATAGATTTTAAAGCTGATAATGACATGCATGAGAATGCCAAATGCACATGTTTGAGCCAACCAGCAAGTTCTGAGCATACGGGCGTACAGAAGTACAAGGTTAGGTAGGGGGCGGAGCTTGTCATTTTTTTTGCATGCTCAAACATGCAAAGTTATGTATGTCATGCTTGATGCAATATGTTCCACCAAATCAATAAATAAAACAACTATTTTTGTTAGTGGTGACCTTTAACCAATGACAATAATTTGCAAGCCAAAAAAATGAAATAAGTCTTGTGGAGTCTCCTGTTTTTTTGTTTTTTTTTCCCCCCCAGACAGGAGGTGAATCCATCGAAACAGACTACAATCGTAATGAAAATGCTGTCATTCTCTCCGTGTGGATTTTTAGTTAAGCAGTGACTGGGCAGGTTCAAGAAGCTTCAAGAATACTTTGTTATGCGGGTCCTGAGTTATCCCCCAGCCAAAAGTGTAAGAAGCTGTAACAGAGATGTCTCGTTGGCAAGTTTACAGGGGGACAGACTGGCGGTAATAGTGTACAGCTCTGTACCAAACCACAAGATAGAAAGTGCAAAGATGTGAATCAGTGAGGGAGCTCACACTAATAATAAGATATACAAAGATAATAATGTGTACATTTTGCAATTTTGAATGAAACTCCACAACACCCATGAGAAAATACAGAGGAAAATACCAAGTTAGAGTTAAAATTATGGGTGTGATTGGCGTTGCATGCCCCTGCCGTATACCTGAAAAATATAACGTGGCAAATGTGTCTATAATCTTTCACTTTGTAAGTTAGGTTTGGGGTGAGTACCCTGGAAGTAACCTGGAGGAAAAACAGTATATGTGCGTCACAAAGTGAATCCTGACAGCCTGCATGACTGGGGTTCTTGGAAGGCCCTGGGGTCCAGGAGACGCCCTCAAAGTGTGTACCCCCAAACTAGACAGGGTCCATAGTCCACAGGGAACCAGTGGAACCCTGTTTTCAACTGGACTTTAAACACAGGCATTCAGGATATCAGCCAAGCAGTGTACCCTTGGATCCAAACCTTTTTCCCATTCACTGCGTTTCCCCCAGGTTAAAGAAATGTGATTATATGTTAGTGTTGAAATGTGTACTTATCCAATCAATAAGTGTTTACTGTCCTGTGAGCCATCTATTGTCCCTTGTAGCCTGGATGTCTGGATCTAAAGACGGCATGTTTATTTTATGTAAAGTTGTACTGTGTTTAAATAAAGTCTTCTATTGTTTGAGGCTCACCATATTATAATTAGTTTATCCTGTGCCTCCCCCAGTTTATGTCATGTTTGTGTGTTTATAAGTTTATGCTGTTTTCACAAATAATGTAGTTGTTCATTCTTGCTGTAGCTAACTGTCCTGTCTGCTATTTGGGTACCAAGAGCAAGATTCCAGGAAAGACTTGGGTGAGGCTAAGGAGGTGATTTCACACAGCCCTGGTAGCCGTTCCGCTACAATGTGCTGAAACATTCGTAAGAGAATGGATTGGGTAGAGATATCTAAAGTTTGGATACATACGAACAACCATCTAGTGAAAAAACCTTTGGCTTTCCTTTCCTGGTGTCTCCTGTTTATGACATCACCTTGGTGCTTGACAGGCAAATTAAATAATTTCAAGCACCAAAGCAGCAGACACCACCGGCACATCTAAAATACATTGTCCTTACTTTATGCCATACTCAATTCTGCTAATAAAATGGTTGTATCCTTTTTATGACAAGGAAAAGAAGAGTATCAGTGTGATAAGCTTAAAAAAAAAAAAAATGTCGGTGTGCTAAGCTTGTTGCAGGGTCAAATAATATACATGTGTAAAATGATGCCTTCCAAACCGGTTTGTGCATGCTGCCAATAGGGCTGCCACCTTTTGTTCAGAAAAATAACCGGCCTTGCCACTGTCTCCATAGACTTAGCATCGGCCTGCCGGTAAAATACCAGATGGCAACCGTAGCTGCAAATACACTGTATATAACAAGAAAAATCGGTCATGAGAGTGTGCCTTGACGTGGTGGATGACTTTAATTATGCTTTGGACAATTCCTTTAACCAAAACCTCTCATTTATATTATGTCACACAATTGTCGCCAACTTTATTAGGGTGAGAAGTGCGGAAAGTCTGTTTTTTTGTAGATCATTTTGATATTTGTATTCCCTACCGTCACAATCCAAACAATGTTTAGGTGACAGAGACCTTTTAAGGCGGCGGTTTGGGCCACTGCAACTCTGTAGTAAGGATCTTTGTTTTCCTAGAGTTAAATCAGCAACTGTTGATTTCTTTACTTAAAGGGACAGTCTAGTCCCCAAACTCACTTTGGTTTATATTTAATATTTAAACCATGCATTTTAACCCCTTCAGGACAATGGTATTATTTGTTTTTATGTCCATTTGTTTAAGATTTAACCCCTTGTGTAATGTATACAATTTAATAAAGAGTGTAAAAATGGTTAAAAAAAAGGGGGGGTTTTGGGGGGGGGGGGGGTTATTATATTTTTTTTCTGGGACACAGTATATTCTCTCTCTCTGACACAAGATTGTCATTTAATGTATTTTTTTACATATATAATACATATGATCAATGTAATTTGATTTTCACAGTGATCACATAAATAAATGCAAAACATCATGGTTGATCCTGGTCTGCCTAACTGTTAAGGCAACCAGGATCAACTTACCCCATCTCTCCCCCCAAATTTGGATGGCAATGACTTTTTTTACAGGAATCACAAGCTTCACTGCAATGGCTGAGACAGCCTGTCTCAGCCATTGTAGGTAAGACAGCTCATTTTCTGGGTGTTTCAGACTTGTCTCTATCAGAGGCAGTCTGAAACACCCATCACCCAATTTGCATAGGGTGAGGGGGCGTGATTGACAGGTTAGTGACTTTTTAAGATAGCCCATGGGTCCCGGCAGTCATTTTTTTATTGTTTTTGCTTTTATGGATGCCTTCACTCGTGAAGCATCGCGCAAAGGTGAGGGACCACCTTTGGGCACTAGACAGTCCGTTTAATAAGCGGGTGCAGCTGCTCATGAAGAAGACATTAAACATCAATTACTGTGTACCTACCACGGGAGTCTTCAGCCACCTCTTATAAGCCCAGCCGGGGAACAGGATCCTGAATTTTCAACTTTTAATACCCATTATGCCAACACTCATACTACGTGTCCCACAGCCACCACAATACATTCAAAGGACTTAATGAGTCATCCGTGAGCCACACAGACCACACAGTGTAAATATGTTGTACCAGTCATTGCCACAGAATCAGAGACAGAACGTTTCCAGATATCCCTACACCTCACTATAAACCAGCTGCTGGTGGCCTACGTATCCCATAATGCTCTGCCAACTATGAGGCTGGAAGGGGAATAAGGCAAATGTAGTTCTCCAACAGCTAGAGGGTCGAAAGTTGACAGTTTGGGTACCAATAGGTCCTGGATAATCTAGATATAAAGTTGTAAAAGAGCAGATAAAACAGCCTCTCCTGAATTACTTCACCTGTAGAAGTGTCTAAATAAGAGCAAATTTTAGATAATAGTTTGTGAAAAGGTGATCATTTGTGCCATGTGTTGTTTTTACTCATTGATTTTTCAATAAAGCTTTGTTGAAGAAAAAAATCCCAAGGTTACTCACCAGGGCACTGATAGCTAACCTTGGCACATGCTTGTGAACTGCGTATGCCATGAATTCAAGGTCAGTTATAAAGCTAACTGAGCATTATATAGGATATGTAGTTCTCAAAATGTTTGCAGCGCCAAAGTTAGCCACCAGTGTGGTTCGCCAAAATGTTTAAGCTGACAATAGAGAAAATATGTAATTCTGAATGGCAATCAGTTAGCAATATACCATTATTTGTAACCTTTTACTCCCTGCAAAAAATGAACCATTTAACAGAAGGGCTGACGAGAAACCAATACTTTTATGATGCAGCGTATACCTTTACTGGCATTTAAAGGGTAAATGACCCACACAATCAAAACACTATGAGGAGTCCTTTCAGGGACAACGGTAAAAGAACAAGAAGAAAACCCAATAGGAATTATTCTATTGAATTAAGTAGCGTCTTCCTAAACAAGGCAGACAACAAAAGCAAACAAACAGGCTTATCATGCAATAAAGCACTCGGGAGACTGCTTCAAAACTGGGATGCTGGAAACCTAAATTTATAGCAGGAGGTTTACTAGACAGGGTGGGAGGGATTACTGCATCAGTGACCCACTAACCACAGTCAATTAATCTCATTGAATCCAAAATTGCTTGGATTTCAGGACTGATCGAAACGAGCAGCTATTATTATAAAAGAAACATATTGAATTTGCAATAGAAATGACATGTAACATTACTCACGGTTATTTGTTTAAAGTTTTAGAGCTTTGTTTTTGCAAAGTCTGTTTTTTCGAAATTGCTCAGGAGTTCGGTGATTGGCAGTATTACTCGTTTTAACGCTTCCAGAGCCGGGGACACCCAACAATTTCTGTCCAGTATGCTGCGCACCATTATGAAAGTCAAAGGCCAAACAGAATTAGAATCCTGCGTGTATTGCTACTACCGTGTTATTAAAGAGTAACTTGTTTTGATTCATGATGTTACTGGCCTGGATGATATGCATGCAAACCCCAAGCTGATCACTACAGAAACATCATTCACATCCCCAACAATAATTATTTATAGAATTTAGGAGCCAATTTAGGTTGAAGTCTATTTAGAGCCTACCTATAGTTAAGTACTAATTGTACTTCCATAGAACGCTAAGTGAAACAATGGGTGGGGGGGGGGGAGTTATGACCCCCTTACGTTGGGAATTTAGGGGTCCGTGGCTCCTGTCGAGACCGTCCAATGCACATCTATGGGAGCTTTTTAATTGAAGAGAACATCATGGAAGACTGTTTGCCGGTGAAGGGAATGGCAATTACAAAAACTAGTTGGGGGAAAAAATTCCATTGGAAATAGAGTGATCCGCACTTGGTCCAAATGAAGTTGCATGTCACTGGAGGGTCAAAAAAAGAAATGGACTTGCTGTGAGATAGGTAATGATTTAAAGGACTGAGATGGTGAAGGGATTATTTTTGCACGGAGGTAAAATGGGCAGGCTTCAGACTTGTGGGTTGGATGCTCAATTCAAGTGAACATTTTAGCCAGTCAAACGTGTGTTATACAAAATAGGGAACAGGGGCAGGAATGCTAGAATATAATAAATAACCACAATAGTGGGATATTGTTGATATCAATCAAATGTGCTTCGATGTGGGGATAATCACAAACGTAGATGAAATATTCACCTTCAATTAGAAATATGCTCACAGCCAGAAACAGATGAATAATTTAATGATGGAAGATAAAAGCAGAAGAACACAATTGTGCAGATCGCTAAAAACAGAGAACTCCCCTCCAGCGAAACACCTCAATTTTATGACGTTAACAGACCTTGCAATGCACACTGGTGCCTACCCCTTCTCACAATCTCAGCTGACCAGAAAGACTAGTGCTGACATCAACAGTGAGAGACTCTCACTGTACCAACCAACAGCTCTGGCACATCAAAAGATTGTCACTCACTACTTAACTACAGCAAGGCAAGTACAATCCATCTCAGTTACGATCGCGGTATCATCATAGAGTTTAAGGTACAGAAATACTATGTTATGGAAAGGCTAGCAGGTGCTATGATCAGCCTTTCAGTGAAGGAGGTAACAGCCAGCACTGTAAAGAAATTTGAGAATACCTTGTATGTGTCCGAGGCTGTTTCACAAAACAAAGAAAAAAGGTTTTAGAATAGGCAATGTGGGCCAATAAATTTTTTATCAGCCATCACCATCTGTTCCCACAAATGATCTAGATCTCGTAAACTCAACAAGAGCGTGATCGATCGTCTCTCAGTGAAGCAGCAACGAACAAAAAAAAAAACAAAAAAAAGAGCCAGTCACATCATGGGCAGTGCTTACTGGAGTATATACACTAAGAACCAAAAATATGTGGTGACCTGTCTAAGCTGCAAGAGTCAGGCATTGACCGCACAGTTGCAAAAAAACAATTCTCCCTGATTCCAAGGCAGGCTCACCCTGGATCAACATTACATGATCTACTTTTACTTGCGATCCATAACTAGAAAAACATCCAATAATGTTTTATATATATATATATATATATATATATATATATATATATATATATATATATATATATATATATATATATTGAGTTAGCCAAAAACAACTTCAGGTGGCAGTCTAGCCTCCCTAACAGTAAAGAAGCCTTGTCGACGTTTAAGACGAAAGCTCCTTTCTTAAGCGATTATGCCCAGAGAATTAGAGAAGTCAATGAACAATCCTGTCTGGAGACAACCAACAAGCAAGAGGGGGGAAGGGGGGGGGGGGTTCTATACCGGATCTGTTGCACTGAGAGTGTCTCAGTGTTATAAAACTCTGTGTTATATAGGAGACATGTATTTTAGCTGCTCTAGATAACCGGTATATATAATTAGTGCAAGTTTCGCTTCACACCATTGCCAGATGTTTATTGGTGGTAGGACGGTTGTTTGAGGTGCAGGAAGGAGAAATCACTCACACGTTAAGTGTCTGGCAATTTCTTCATTTGCGTTTAGTGTAAAACTACTCCCCAAAGAAAGGGACATGTCTTCGTCTCAGAGTACAAGCTTTGGGATGCCAGATGAGGCTGGCTCTGTCGCAAACAGCTCTGGGGCTTGTAAATCTGCCATTAATTAATAATGTATGGCCCTCCCTTCCATAATTCTGCGTTCACATCTGAGATTTCATCAATTCTTAATAGGATGCTGTTTATTGTTTCATTACACAGATACAAAACAGTTTTGACGACGGGATCCTCAGAGGATTAAAAGTTTTTTCTTGTTCTGACTAATGTGTCTGTTTATGACAAATATAAAAAGTAAAATGATTTGCGCTAGTATAGATTACAGATTGTTACTGGATACATAATAGATGTGGAGATTCTCTGGATTATCATCACCATACAGAGAGGTCTACATGAGTTACTGAAGAAAAGACAACAAGATGGAATAGTTGACACAAAGTTGGGAGAGAAGGGAAAAAAAATGTTTCCGGTTGTATTAAATGTATTGTATATTCCAAATTACCATAATTAATCATTTCATCTTTTTGGTGCAGACAAATGTTATTCTTAAGTTCAACATGATTCAGAGAGCACATTAGATTCAACAGGAGTAAACAAAGAGAGTATATTTAAAAGAAGAGAAACTACCACAGCTAGAGGACATAGTCTTAAATTAGAGGGGCAACGATTTAAAAGTAATATCAGGAAGTATTACTTTACTGAGAGGGTAGTGGATGTATGGAATGGCCTTCCAGTAGAAATGGTAGAGGTAAACACAGTCAAGGATTTTAAGCATGCGTGGGATAGGCACAAGGCTATCCTAGATATAAGACCGGGAACGGGGGACTAATAAAAGTATTTAGAAAATTGGGCAGACTCTATGGACCGAATGGTTCTTATCTGCCGACACATTCTATGTTTGTAGGAGGACTCATTGTAGTCATAACAGCCTCATGGTGGGGTCATTCCACCTTGCCAAGGACACTGCTGCCTATCCCGTCTCACAAGCTCAGCTGAGCAGAAATATTAGTGCTGACATCATCAGCGAGAGGCGCTTGCTGTACCAACCAACAACTCTGGCACATCAACGATCGATCACTACTTAATAAAAAGGGATGAATACATTTCAATAATGGAAGAACATTTCTACTTAAGCCCTCACACTGGTACATCGGCTTTGATTCCTCAATGTGTGATTTACAATGAAGAGCAGACAGCCACATAGAGAGGTTTTGTGACTGCTTGTGCAGTTTAGTTATATTGTTTGCTTTTTTTAAACTCGCCCCTGCTAATAAGAGCAGCTCTTTAGTTCTTCCAGAAATTAGTTTGACAGCTGATCTCAATAGCAACCTGAGAGAGGAAATGGGGCACATTGCTAGAAGCTAAAATATTAAAGTGTATTGGTGCTGTAGTTTAATATGAAATATTAATTTTAATGAGCCCTGCTTCATATGAATGGGACTGACCAGAGATTGTCATTGGCTCCTTATGGGAGCAATACAATGATTTCTACCAAACAGAGGTGTTCCTCTGCAGTTGCAAAGTCCTACAACCAAAATTGCTTTTGTAAGCAGCTCAATTTTTAACAAACAGATGCAAAATGTAAAACGTGATTAATAAACCCTTCGAGCCTGATCATCATTAGCAAGTTACTAGTCACTAGAAGAACATCCTTTAAAAATCAGCATAACAAGTCACACCATCATTCTGATCATATCGTATAATGTATTATAAAATGATGAAAAATTTAAAAAAAAAAACACATTTTCTGACTTTTATTTGAAAACTCTTTTACCAAAGCTAATGAACAAACCTGCTTAATAGATTCTACTATTTCTCCTGAGTACTGGGATACTACCCAAGCATAGGTTTGTCACGTTGTTTGTGGTAGTCATTTTTCTGTGGGTTTTTTTTTTCACATACATTGCATACCTCCCAACTCTCCCACTTTGCGCGGGACAGTGGCGATTTGGGTGCTATTTCCCGCTGTCCTGCCGCGCTCTACCTTTTTCCCGCTTTTTGGGATAGAGGTAGAGCTCAGTGGGACAGCAGGACTCAGGAACACAATCCCGCCGTCCTGTTCGCATTCTCCGGTGTCCAGACACCAGAGAATGCATACTGGGCATGCTCAGCATTGTGTGCATGAGCAGTAGCCATCCTGGCTTCAGATGCCATGATCTCCACTCCCCTGTGTCCTGCCCCCTCCCCAGACTCCGCCCCCCATGTCCCGGTTTTCCTAGGGGGCAAAGTTGGGAGGTATGACATTGTACTTCAGACATCAGTTCACAGATTTTGATATGTGTCACTGGCAGACAACAACCCAATAACATCTTAGTAATGAGATACCACCCATGAATAGTTTTGTCAGCTTGTTTGGGGGTTAAAAGGACACATTCGAGTGGTGTGCTTTTTGGTTTTCCAACTTGGAATTTTGACAAGCAGAAAACCAGCGCCCATGTCCCATCTGTGAGATATTTGAAGCCAGACAGTGTATTTTACCCCATAAAACCATATATTTTCTTTAAAGTAGACACCCTAGGCTATTTTAAAGGGGATGGGACACTTCATCGCGGCTGCTTCCGCGCAGCCGCTTCACCGCCGACTCTACAGCACAAGACAGATCGTCGCTGGAGATTTCATCGCTAAAGGTAAGTATTTTACCGATTTTAGTTGGTTTAGAATTAGGGTTTAGGGGGTTAGAATTAGGTTTAGTGTTTAGTGTTAGGGGTTAATTTTACTATTAGAGGTCGGGGGTTAGTATTAGGGTTAGTATTGGGGTTTAGGGGGTTAACTTTAGTATTAGGGATCGGGGGTTAGTATTAGGGGTCAGGGGTTAGTATTAGGGTTTAGGGGGTTAATTTTAGTATTGGGGTTAATTTTAGTGTTAGTATTGGGGTTTAGTGTTACTATTGGGGGGGGGGGAATCATTTATTAGCGGGGGTTATTTTCGTTTTACTTTTACATTTGTAAGAGCTGACAGTTCAGTGCTGAACTGTCAGCTCTTACATAGCTGCAGCCGCGGTGAAACGGCCGCGTTATACTTCATTGCTGACAGTTCAGCGTTCTAACTGCCGCGCTGAACTGTCAGCGATGAAAATGCGGCGAAGAAGTGTCCTAGACCCATTTTAAATGGTGGTATTCTGCCACTAGCCAAATTTGAGAGGTGTGCTTTTTGATTTTTCAACTTGTAATTTTGACATGTAGAGCAAAGAAGGGGTTAATAGCTCATATAAGAGCCTTTGTAGCACTGTAATAAATTATATTATCAAAAAATTAACACCTAAAAATGCACAGACAAGAAAAAATTTGGTGTTGTGCAGTGATAAGTGGCAGGGAAGGGAAGGGGTTAATACACAGGGTACATTATACATAGGGTATGGCTTTTATAAAAGCCTTGGGTCTCACAATTTTATTACAATTTAAAACTTACATTATACAGATCTGTCTCTCTCCATCACTAAAAGGATCAGGAAGGATTTTTTTTTTACTTGTTACGCAAGTTTTTTTGCCATCCTCTGGATCATTTGCCTTCAGAACCACACCTCACACACACAGCCAGTCACATACACACACCTCCCATACACAGCCAGTCACATACACACACATCACATACACAGCCACAGAAAAAAATACTTACTGCCCGATTTAAGCATGGTTTCAAATATGTATAGAAAGTACAACTAATGTGATTTGGAAAAAATTGTTAATTTTTTTTGCACTCCAATCTAGGCATTGGACATTAATTTAGAACCGTCTTGAAACATACATCTGCAATGATTTGAATATCCATTTGCAGCAAAGTCAGCCCTGCCCATTTCCTTATATGGCCAATATTTTGACCACACCCACCATTGTTGGTCAAGAAGCTGGGCAACGCATCACAAAGGCTTCAGTATATATATAGGAGAGGCTTGTACTGCTATGTCAGTCTGTGGACCCATCAGAAACCAGGATGATCTCATGGCCAAATAACATATGCCAAAGTTGGCAAAGTAAGTAACTGTTTTTTATACTGAGTTTTTGGGCTGGGCTACTTACCGAGTGAGTATTATTAATACACAGGTCATTTATTTTTCTAGATCAGCAGTCAGGATGATCAAAATAATCTTGCCAAGGAGCACCACAGAGTGGGATGCTACAATGGTTGCAGGATAGATGGGAATAGCATAAGTTATAGTATAAGTTGTTTATTATAAGTTAAGATCTTTTGTCCATAGAATTCATGCAGAGAATATAAGTTATACAGCCCCGATCCAGGGTTCAACAGCAGGTCGCTGGTTTTCAGGGTCAGGAAGGAATTTTGTTTACTTGTTACACAAGTTTTTTTGCCTTCCTCTGGATCCTTTGGCTAGGTCTTTAAAGTGTCAAATAAACCCACTATCATCGATGTTCAATAGGCCAATCCAGGGCTGTACAGTCGATTGCTGGTTTTCAGGATCAGGAAGGAATTGTTTTTACTTGTTACACAAGTTTTTTTGCCTTCCTCTGGATCATTTACCCTCAGAACCCAGTAAAATACAATAAAAACTATTTAAACTTCCAATCTTTATCTCTTCTTGGATTTTACTTATTGGGTCATAGTTATAGTCTGGATAATCAAGAGTAGGCAAATATGGCAAGTTCTTATCCCCTGAAAGATGTACACACACACACATATATCCTCAAACACCTCACATACACAGCCAGTCACATACACACACACACACATCTAACATACACACACATATCATATACACAGCCAGTCATATACATACACACATCATATACACAGCCAGTCATATACATACACACATCATATACACAGCCAGTCATATACATACATACACACACACACACACACCTCACATACACAGCCAGTCAGTCTCACACACACATCTCACATACACAGCCAGTCGCACACATCTCCCATACACACACACACAGCCAGTCACATACACACACCCATCTCCCATACACAGCCAGTCACATACACAGACACCTCACATCCATAGCCAGTCACATACAGAGCAGGTCACATACACACACCTCACATACACACACAGCTCACATATACAGTCAGTCACATACACACACACACCTGACATATACAGCCAGTCACATACACACACACCTGACATATACAGCCACATACACACACAGCTGACATATACAGCCAAATACACACACATCTGACATATACAGCCACATATACACACATCTGACATATACAGCCAGTCACATACACACACATCTGACATATACAGCCAGTCACATACACACACATCTGACATATACAGCCAGTCACATACACACACATCTGACATATACAGCCAGTCACATACACACACATCTGACATATACAGCCAGTCACATACACACACATCTGACATATACAGCCAGTCACATACACACACATCTGACATATACAGCCAGTCACAAACACACACATCTGACATATACAGCCAGTCACATACACACACATCTGACATATACAGCCAGTCACATACACACACCTGATATATACAGCCAGTCACATACACACACCTGATATATACAGCCAGTCACATACACACACCTGATATATACAGCCAGTCACATACACACACCCGACATATGCAGCCAGTCACATACACACACCTGACATATCCAGCCAGTCACATACACACACCTGACATATCCAGCCAGTCACATACACACACCTGACATATCCAGCCAGTCACATACACACACCTGACATATACAGCCAGTCACATACACACACCTGACATATACAGCCAGTCACATACACACACCCAGTCACATTAGACACTAGAGCTGTGCTGGAAAGTATCACCTGGGGTGATAAAGATTAGCCATTAATATGCCAGTCTACAATTCCTATGGTGTTCAGCCAGTAATGGGCTGGCTGTATATCATGAGATCTGCAGTCAACAACAAAAAAGTTAGTGTGCAGTGTAACAATTCCAGTCTGTAACTACAATAAAGTTAAGCTAGCAATATGACTGATTGAATATTATTGTAGATGCAATCAACAATAACAATTAGAGCTTGTAACTTCAGCCCATGTCCCTCCCCGTATTTGCTTGAATTTAAGACAACCTTGAATAAAAGACGACCCCCCAAACTTTGGATATTGCTTTAGGAAAAAATTTATGATATAAAAAAAAAAATGAATTTCTTGTTTTTATTTCCTTTTATGTGCCAATGCTGCCTCTACCCCTCAGACTTGCCCAATACTCGCCCTCCTTCCAACGCTGTCTCTGTCTCTCACCCGATCCCTACCCACAGCGTCGTCTGTCTCTCTCTTTCTCCCTCCCTCCAACATTTTGTCTGTCACTCTCTCCCCCTCCCTCCCCCCAACGTTGTGCAGCTTCCCCCATTGCTCAGACCAAACAGGAGGTAGCGTAGAATTAAATTTACAAAAAATTGCTGCAAACTTCTACTTCTCCCTTCCTTTCTGCAGGGGAGCAAGTGCCCAGGCCCGGGCACCAGGTCTAATTTCCTGGTTATCTTGCCGACCTGGCACCCAGGGTTTGTTGAGCCCTGCCTTATGGGATCAGCAGAGGGGACCTTAATACTGCGAACCTTATGAGATCAGCAGACGGGACCTTAACACTGCTAACCTTATGAGATCAGCAGAGGGGACCTTAACACTGCTAACCTTATGAGATCCGCAGTGGGGACCTTAACACTGCTAACCTTATGAGATCCGCAGAGGGGACCTTAACACTGCCTTAACTAGGTCGCTTCTGCTGATGCGAGAAAGGTGCCAGAAGATGCAGACCCTGATCAGACAAACAGGGCAAGTCCTTGCTGTAATTGGCTCTGTGCGTGTCGACACGGACAGTGCGCGCCATAAAGGGTGACGCCATCCCCAAAAAAATAATACACGAGAGAGCACTATGTGTAAGATATATTACCCTCTTTCTTCCTCTCAGTCTTCCTACAAAAGTGGATAGTTAACTTGTGCGAGCTGCTCTGGACCACAACTCCAACATTGCTCAGGCAAATGCATAACATAACATAATGCAGCCTGTGGAAAATATCAATATACAATAACAATTATGATAATAAAAATCAATGTATGTGTGCTGCCCTATATAATAATGAATAATAATATTATCCGGATCACCGTCTCAAGAATAATACTCATTATTTGCATTATTCCTGATAGATCAAGTCAGTGCAATATGCCAGGATAATGTTAACTTAAATAATTATTTTTTTTATAAATATTCCACAATTCAACTCTATGCTCAGTCAGTACCAGATGTAACCGTCCCCAAGGAATCCATCACAAAACATTATATAAATATTAAATTAAAGCATCCGTCATACTGTATTAAATCATTTTTTACAGAAATTGCACTGTGGCTTACACAAAACGTTTTTTTAGGCATTGCATTGTTATTATAAGACTTTCCAAGCCCATTATATGTATAGAGAGGGCACACTACACCTGCTAAGAAAGCTCCTACCAGTGATGGAAGACAGAGAAATATAATATAAAATATCGGTGTCTTCTAAATATTGATATTAATTGTGGGCATTTATTTATCCATGTCAGTGCTGCTCATCTTATACAGCTATTAAATAATTACTGGAAGGATCCACACATATTTCGCTTCTCTTTGGTCACAAAGCAGAAAGACGGCACTGGCAGAAAGACGGCATGCAGAAAGACGGCACTGACAGGACGATAAAGGGGATAACGTACATTATATTTGTACAACCCACATTGGTGACTTTCCTTTAAGACATATTAGTGTTTGGACAATATTTCTCAACATCCCAGGCACCTCAAAACCAGAATAACCAGCACTATATATTGAATCTAAAAATAATATTGGCAAAGACTTAGCGGAACTAAAATAATACGATAATGACCTCACTTCGCTAGTTATTTGAGTTTTATTGGCTCTAGAAGACAGAAGTATCATGTAAACAGATTTCCAAACTAGATCCTATTTTTGCTGTTAACTTATTTACTATGGAATCCTGGCCACTTATTATATTGTCTTCTCTGTACGGATGTCAGTCAGAGTTATTACAAACACGCCGGAGAAATGGGGAAGAGGACGCGCTAGAGTGACGCCAAACATCCCAACACTATGAAGAGCGACAATTACCACAAAACATTTCAAAACCACAGTAAAAACACCAACAGTTCATACGTTTAATTCTAAACTAACCTGGACTGAGGTTATGAAAGGTATTGCATATAAGCTTGCCAACGAGAGATCATAACGGTTTGTATTATTCTTTTGCCCACCTCATGCGATCGCTCTAATTGCTGAGCCATTATACCCCTCATTTTTAATGAAATACTTTAGCAGCAACAATAATTAACACAACTCTGCTTTCTTACATTTTTCTCATCATTTCCTGAGGTCATAATTATTATTTTTCACTTTATAATTCTAATGGTCGGTATCTGGCAGACCGAAAAGGAAATTGTGGGCAGAGCCAATGTGATAATATTATTAAAGTCTTCTGTACTTTAACAAGCCGTAAAACGTAAACAAAGGATTATCAAAGATTAAAGAATCTAAACAGACCGATGTATTGCCGCTGAGATGGCTCACTGGGGTCACAGGTTCAGACTCAGCCCTTCATCCTTCCGAGGTAGATACAATGAGGACCATTCAATTGGGTGATAGTAACATCCCCAGCATTATCTTTCCTTGTTAAACACCTTTTTATAATTGATATTATTCAGGCACTGATAGAGGTATATAAAAACCAATGAGAAATAGGGATTTTATTTGTCACTCACTCCCTGGTTCATGTGCTTTGTCAGGCTTTTGGAAGTAAAGAATATATTTTTTTTTAAATCTTCTTTCTTACATGTAAAAGGTTATTTTCAGAGTCAGCTCATCACAGCATTATAATGGAGTGCAGTTTAAAAGAGGATATCACATTTAACCAGTACTTTGAGTCTCTCGTTTTCAAGTACGTCCAGAGGATGTTTCAATTGTATGTAATGTTTAATGTGTTCTTGCCCCACAAAAGAAGAGACTATATGCTTCAATATGAGACACGGTGGACATGTTATTCTTCTCAAACCGACACTTTTAGCAATAACTCCACTATACAGCTGTGATTAAAGGATGCACACGACCTATAGCACGCAGGTCTCTCAGTGTATGTAAATAGGGAGGCCATTTTTTATGCTGTCACAAGACAAGCATAAAATAGCTATATAATGTTACTAAATTTCCATTTTTTATTTTTTTTTACCCAAGCCAGCGGTTCCCGACCCAGTCCTCACGTCCCCCTTACTGTGCAGGATTTACGTATTACCCAGTTATGTACAAACCAAACATGGTAAATTTGTAACCTGTTTATGGAGTGTGCTGATCAGTTTCTGTATTGTATGTAACTACTATTTTAGCAGCACCCCTTATAATAAGGAAGCTAGTCTAAATCAAGCAATGCCCCTTTATTAGTATTATAACACACAGATTTAGACAGCATAACGGACATTTAATCTAAGCAAGTCTGCTGAATTTTATAACACCTCCTGAAGAAGCCGGGATTCCGGAGAAACGTGTGGGATATTGGGACTTACTGCTGGACAGTGATTCCTGGTGTCTGAAGATTTGTTGCTGCTTTTACCTGACATGCGAAACTTGCACATCTGTATGTAAGTGCAATCATTCTACCTTATACATCTATGTCAGTGGTGCTGCGCAATTGTTTGTTTTTAACTTTTTTAGGACCTTGAAGATTAAAAGATTTATACTGATGAAACTTACGTCTGTGAGTGCAATCATCGCCCACCATACACCGACTTGTGTATATACAGTGATACAGATACTTGCCCCGTTTCTTAAAGTACCGTGTTTTATATAAGTGCTGGAGGAGCACTTTGAGGGTGTGGCAGTATTGTGAGGAGAGTATTGTTCACACGTGGTGTGTTTTCATTGTTGTGTGCTGTTCCCTTTGTTCGTGTCTCCAAAGTCTCCAGCCACTGAACGCAGTCTAGCATCAATAGCTAAATATCCACATTACCTGGTATCTCTGGCGCTCGGATAAGGGTCACCGTATATTCCTCCTTGAATGCTTGTTCTAAGACGCAGCCCAGCATCATGGCGCAGGACCTCCAATATGCCTGTAATCACAGAGGGTACACTGAGATCTCTCCAACAACAAATGATGTGATTATTCCTGAAAATCCAGGTTAGAGATACTGTGCTTGGTATTGGATACACTTATCAAGTGAAGATTCAGGATTTGCTATTGTGTTTATATAGTCCTCTGTTAATAGGCTTTCATGGCATTCTCATTGAAATGGTTGTACCTGAGATAACACAGGAGGCTGCCAAACTGGGCTCACATACTCAACAGGATATAGCAAGTGCAGTGGGGAACGCTTTCTGGATGCAAGAAAAAAATTAAAAGTGATGTGTGTTTGTATATATGAATATACATTAAAAAAAAACAACTCTTGCTTGCCACTCAGAAAACATACCCCTTTCCACTTGCTATATCATGTCAATATGTTATGTAAGGGACATATATTAATTTTATATATAGATATATATATACACACACAAAAACATGTGTTAGTATATATATAGGGTAACGCTCTGCAGTCTTGGGTCTTAGTTTCAATCAAAAATTTATTATAAAAAGGTTGAAAAAAAAAAAACTTGTGTCTTATTCCCACAGGACCATTACCAAGAAGAAAACTTCACAAAAACCACTTTCCTTATGCTGTATCCACAAGACAAGTAATCACAGTATGAGCGGTGTTCTAAACCACACTCCTTCCTGCTTATTGGATGCATGTTAATACACAGCCCTGATGCCCTGTACACGTGCAGACAACCTTGCTGCTAAATAAAAAAGCTACACTAAAAGGAAGACTAGCTAGGCAGGTTGTGTTCTGCTTCACCGATTTATCACCACTCTCCCTTTTAAATTCCCAGCCATGCTAATGATTCCACACTCCTCATTGGTACCCGCTGTGCCAACATATATTTCTGCTCACCGCGGCCAAATGCATGAAGATTGGACAGCTTGGGTTAGATGCTCTAAGCAAGGATCCGACTCTGCAGCGAAGAGCAATCTCTCCAATTCATACGATTCACAATGTCTTCTTTACTCCATTTCGTTCTGTCAGGGGGCAGGACATCTTGTTTAGAATCTCCACTCACCTTGGTTCAGATGAAGCAAGATCTCACCCATCTGACCAAAGATTCTAAAGAAAAATGTCTGCCTCCTGGTGGAGCTAAATGGGATAAAGATGGCTCAATAAGGTACTTTATTTGTATTTTTTCATTGAAGCATTTCTATATAAAATGCCTACACTTGATGCAATCCTTTAATTAAACTTCATTTTTTGCAACAGTTGTCCTCTAATTTAAAATTAGCAGGTCAGTCCAAACAAAAAAAACACACATGCAATTTAGGTATTTGCTTGTAATTTTGCCAATAAAATCTATAGATCATTATTCAACTTCCTTTCTTTTGCTACATTCACGGTATAATTCATATTACCTTTAAATTCACCAGTCTAAAACAAATTAGATTATTTAAGATGTCTACCATTTCCACATAACATTACTGACTATTATCCCACACAGGCAATAGAGGGGGGAAATAAAGGCTTTGTTGGCGTCCTAGAGAGTTCTGTACAAAGAGAAAAAGATATCTGAGTGACCAAAGAAATGATTTACCCTGTAATTTCCTAGTGATCTTAGCCCATCTGCCTGTTGTATTGATCATGAAAAAGAATGAAAATTGGTATCCAGGAAGTAGAGACAACCTTTTCTTTCTGTCCTATTGAGTTTATAGTAGAAGTCTTTATGACCTTTCAGAGAAAAATGCCATTATTTTCTGGCCTTTTCTTCCAGAACTTCTAGTCTAATTTAATAACAGATGCTTCATTTTCCATTAGTACATTAGGGGATTGCTTAGGAAACCTATAATCGTGATTACCTTAGATTCAGAAGTTATTTTCTTCCATGGAAGTACACGTTGCATGGAAACCAGGCATTAAACACTTACATGCATTACAGTATATATCACACGTCTACTATGATTTAATAAATAGTTGTAAAAAAAATGTTCTAAAAAAAGTGAATAAAACACAATAATGCTATATTAAGTTAATAGATTTTCTGCCATATAGTCTGCAGCAGGGGTTAGTCCAGGGCTTGAGAAACATTTCTTGACTTTAGATCAATGACAGAGCCAGGCTAGTTATTTTTAGGAGACAAGGAAATGGTAAATATGTAGCGAAAACAATCAAAATCATTAGGAGGCAGCTGTAAGGGTTGTATGAGCCATGCCTGGCAGGATACTCGAGTTGGGAACAGTTCCAACTCTGCTACTAATGCCTGATGTTTGCAGTTCACTTGCAAGTCCAGATTTAGTGAATAGCGCCCTTTGTTCTCTGTGACTTCTATGTTTGAAAAGCAGCATGAGCCGGTGTATCTAGCATGTGATAGAAAGTGCGCTTCAACACATTTCCAGGGGCAAGTTTAAAAAAAAAGGCATTTTGGGGTTTAAACGCAGGGGTTGCATCGCTGACATTTCAGTTACAAAGCTCCATTACCCATAGAACACAGAACTAAAACATTGAAGGGACTCTGCGAACCCTCGCCATTCTAAAGAATTAAAAATGATGAAAAATGATCTATACTTTGCGGTAGAACGGTTCCATGCAGAGGCATAAAATAAGAGAACTATATATTTTAAATGGGTTTGTGGTGTGTCTTCTGCTTCTGTCGTCACCTGTGGCTTGATATGCAAATAATGCAAATGTGCTTCAAACGTTCGTGCTCCAGTCTTCTAAAACAACAGCAAAATGTAAACAGTGCATGAGAATCACTGCAGCTCAACTGGGTCCACTTGCCCAGAGCATGTGTTGCAACCACTTCACGGTGGACATGCTACGCCATCCTCAAAGACATGGCCCAAACCAGCATGTGGATGGCATAGCTTGTCTTGAAAACAACCGCTCATCCCAGCGGTAACCCCTCTCTTAGTGTGATGTTACGGGGTGACATCATAGCATCTCAATCTCAGGCCTTTTAAAAATACTTTCTGAAATCACGTCAATATCTAAACGTATAAAAAAAACAATACAAAATAAAAAAAGTTTAAAAAAAAGACTAAACGTATAAAAATGCTCACCTTATTCACTTCCTCTGGATTTTCATCTTTAAAAGTAAGAAACTGGATAGTGCATGATTTAGTCAGTGGTTTGTACATGTCCCAGATTTCTCCATCCACAAGGGCCATCACTGACCTTGTACAGTACCACTCACTGAGATCTGGAAAATATACACCAAGTACCACATTACGAAACGCATTCTATGCACTGATTAAAATATTAGACATTAAACTTTTCGCATCTCAGCTTCCATTAAATAAACAATAATGAAGATGCAGCTTATCCTTTGACCTGCAACCTCTATGTTTCACTGTGCACACAATGAGAAACTCTCAGTTTTACATATAAGCAATAAAAGGGACACTTGTTCCTTCACTATCGATTATATGTCAAAGCAGAAGGTATCGCTGAGCACCCGAACAGAGAGATAGATCAGGCGAGTGCTCATTGATTGGCTGAGCGCATGCTTAGCGTCTCAGGATCTCCTGAGGCGAGAGAGCAGTGTGTCAGGTTTACAAAAGCAGAAGGATGGGTTTAACTGCTGCTTCACTAAAAGAAGAAAGGGTGTTAAAAAAAAAAAAATAGAACTATAAATATTAACATTTTTTTTTTGTCTTGGCTTAAAAACATTTATAACAAAGTAAAAGGCAGAATAATTTATAGAGTAGGTCATCACTAGGCAAATACAGTACAGTGCAATCCATGCTCGCTTTATTCAAATAGTACAACAGGAGGTTTAAATCACTGGGGGTTATGTAAATTCAGGGCTGAATGAGCAAGCAGCAGATGATACTGCTTCATTGCATGATGATGACTATATGCCAGTATTAGACTTCATATAGTCACTTCCTATCCTCCTCTAATTTAGTCTATTGAGTGGCCTATGAGTGACTTTGCTCTTGAACACAGTAGGATCTCTTAACAGTGCAACACATTGTCTGATGACATCACTAGAGAGACGGGATGTTTCATTCATTTGAATGGCATTATTCTCATTGGTTCCTGCAGCAAAAAAAAAACAAAAAAAAAGGAAATTACTTTTACTCATCTAGTGTGGGCAGTCCTTGATACTTGCAAACTGCTGTAATTTCACAATTTCTTCTAGCTGTAAGTATTTTATATTTTAAGCAATGCAAAATGTAAGATATGCATTTTAAAGTACTTTGAAAGCACATTAATATACATTAATATTTGGAAGATGCATTTTGGGCACTAGACAGTCAATTTAATAGTGATAGTTCATAGACTGAAGTACACTGAGCTCTTTAATAAGGAGCAGTCAAATCAAGTCCAGCAACATCCTAAGAGTGTATAGAGTTTATCTGCTGCAAGCAGAAATGGCTTTTACAGACATGACACCTTTCATTTTGCTTTTGCGCTCCACATCTTGTTCACAATGCTCAGGTATAGGGTTTAAGTCACCAAACTGACAACGGAGTTGCAAAAAAGAAAATGCTCACACTCAGCGGTTTTGGTCTAAGTTTTATAGCTTAGTTGTCAATTCAGTGTATGGTGCATAAAAGTATAATCAACCTGTCGTAATTCTAGATTATCCAAAAGAAACACTTCAGTCGCCCACATGTTTCTGGCAGTAGCGACATCTCAAAGTTCCGTATAATGAGAGGGGCATGAAAGGAAGAAGAGATGTTGAATTAACATACTTTATGGGGTCATTTCAGTTTGGAAGAGACAGGGGTTAATTTCCCCTCTCTATAATCATTGGTCTAATCAGTTTTGAATCACACAGATGGAAATCATTGATCCTATGGGGCGATTTAGACTTCTTAATCCCCTTCGTGACGTTAGGACATACTATGCCGTCCTGACTTTAAGTCAGGGCTTGACAAATTTAATTTAGTTTTAGGAGCCAGCTAAAAAATTTAGGAGCCAGACAACGGCACATCACAAACGCACGGAGACAGTCGCATACACCAACCTCGCATACACAGAAAGTTACATTCACACATACATTCACACATACGCCACAAACACAGCCAGTTACATTCACACATACATACACACAGACCACATAGACAGCCAGTTACATTCACACATACATACACACAGACCACATAGACAGCCAGTTACATTCACACATACATACACACAGACCACATAGACAGCCAGTTACATTCACACATACATACACACAGACCACATACACAGCCAGTTACATTCACACATACATACACACAGACCACATAGACAGCCAGTTACATTCACTCATACATACACACAGACCACATAGACAGCCAGTTACATTCACACATACATACACACAGACCACATACACAGCCAGTTACATTCACACATACATACACACAGACCACATAGACAGCCAGTTACATTCACTCACACATACACACAGACCACATAGACAGCCAGTTACATTCACACATACATACACACAGACCACATACACAGCCAGTTACATTCACACATACATACACACAGACCACATAGACAGCCAGTTACATTCACTCATACATACACACAGACCACATAGACAGCCAGTTACATTCACACATACATACACACAGACCACATAGACAGCCAGTTACATTCACTCATACATACACACAGACCACATAGACAGCCAGTTACATTCACTCATACATACACACAGACCACATAGACAGCCAGTTACATTCACTCATACATACACACAGACCACATAGACAGCCAGTTACATTCACACATACATACACACAGACCACATAGACAGCCAGTTACATTCACACATACATACACACAGACCACATAGACAGCCAGTTACATTCACTCATACATACACACAGACCACATAGACAGCCAGTTACATTCACTCATACATACACACAGACCACATAGACAGCCAGTTACATTCACACATACATACACACAGACCACATAGACAGCCAGTTACATTCACACATACATACACACAGACCACATAGACAGCCAGTTACATTCACACATACATACACACAGACCACATAGACAGCCAGTTACATTCACTCATACATACACACAGACCACATACACAGCCAGTTACATTCACACATACATACACACAGACCACATAGACAGCCAGTTACATTCACACATACATACACACAGACCACATAGACAGCCAGTTACATTCACTCATACATACACACAGACCACATAGACAGCCAGTTACATTCACTCATACATACACACAGACCACATAGACAGCCAGTTACATTCACTCATACATACACACAGACCACATAGACAGCCAGTTACATTCACACATACATACACACAGACCACATAGACAGCCAGTTACATTCACACATACATACACACAGACCACATAGACAGCCAGTTACATTCACTCATACATACACACAGACCACATAGACAGCCAGTTACATTCACTCATACATACACACAGACCACATAGACAGCCAGTTACATTCACACATACATACACACAGACCACATAGACAGCCAGTTACATTCACACATACATACACACAGACCACATAGACAGCCAGTTACATTCACACATACATACACACAGACCACATAGACAGCCAGTTACATTCACTCATACATACACACAGACCACATACACAGCCAGTTACATTCACACATACATACACACAGACCACATAGACAGCCAGTTACATTCACCCATACATACACACAGACCACATAGACAGCCAGTTACATTCACACATACATACACACACCACATAGACAGCCAGTTACATTCACACATACATACACACAGACCACATAGACAGCCAGTTACATTCACACATACACGGCCAGTTACATTCACACACACACACACACCACATACACAGCCAGTTACATTCACACACACACACACCACATACACAGCCAGTTACATTCACACACGGACACACACACCACATACACAGCCAGTTACAGTCACTCATACATACACACAGACCCCATAGACAGCCAGTTACATTCACTCATACATACACACAGACCACATACACAGCCAGTTACATTCACTCATACATACACACAGACCACATAGACAGCCAGTTACATTCACACATACATACAGACCACATAGACAGCCAGTTACATTCACACATACATACACACAGACCACATAGACAGCCAGTTACATTCACACATACATACACACAGACCACATAGACAGCCAGTTACATTCACACATACATACACACAGACCACATAGACAGCCAGTTACATTCACTCATACATACACACAGACCACATAGACAGCCAGTTACATTCACTCATACATACACACAGACCACATAGACAGCCAGTTACATTCACACATACATACACACAGACCACATAGACAGCCAGTTACATTCACTCATACATACACACAGACCACATAGACAGCCAGTTACATTCACACATACATACACACAGACCACATACACAGCCAGTTACATTCACACATTTTTGTTCTTTAAAAAAAACACAAACATGGTATCTCTTACGGTGTCCTCCCTCCCTGCTGCTTACCACAGTGCAGGGGAGGGGGACATTAATGCTGGAGTCCGATCCTCTTTCGGTTTCTGCTAAGTGCCGAGTTGTCACGTGACACTCGGCACTAAAACGTGTTGCGCGAGGGGGCGGAGCTTACAGTCTGTGTGATCCGCACAGACTTTCTCCCCTCGCGCTGCATGTAACAGATGGCAGCCGGCAAGGGCTCCCTGTGACAAACAGCACCCGGGCGCCAGGTCTGATTTCCTGGTCGCCATGGCGACCTGGCGCCCGGGGTTTGTCGAGCCCTGCTTTAAGTGCCTTAAAGTCGTTAGGACGGCATAGTACGTCCTTTACTAAACAGCTCGTCGCGGCTCCCCAGGATGAGCTGTTTTGGGATCCCGCTGCAGGCACTTACAGCGGGATTCCACCTGTCAGATGAGGCCACTTTGAGTGGCCTCAGTCTGACAGGGAAAATGTAGCCGGTGCTCAAAGTGAGCACCGGCTACATTACTCTAAATCACGCTGTGCCCGAACTTCCGGGTTCCGGCATGCCTCCGTGACGTCACACGTGACGTCCGGAGGTCTTGCAAATTTTTTGGCAGGGACCCACAGGGTTTATTAAGACCCTGATCGGGTCTCTGCCAGAGTGTTCCTGTCTACCGATCACCTTGTGATCGGTGGCCAGGAACAAATCGTGAAGTTTTGGTGCTTGCGTCGTTTGGGACGCAAGCACCATGCGTCACGAAGGGGTTAATAAACCCCAATGTCTCAGCCATGTTTCATAGATAGTGTGGGATGCTGAACACATCTCCAGCCTGGGAGGACATGATCATCTCCTACCCCATGGCCGTGAGCACACCAATCAGATTGTGCGTTGTTCATCAGTCCATCGCTCTCTTTAAGCACAAACCTATGCGCCATGTGATGGAAGACACCTATTCTTTGCTTGTGAAATGGTTCACCAATTAAATCACACTTTGATAATGAGCCAGAAGTGGTTTTCTCCTTAGCACCTCCATTCTCGGTAGCATTCCTATTCACAAATACTTTCCTTGCTCCCAGCTCAGAAGATGTGTGCGGTGTGTTGATCATGACAGAAATGCATGCACACCACTAGGAGCGACCGACAGACACTTAACGAAATGATTTCTTCCAAAGTTTGTATACTGAACAAATGCTTAGGAATCTCTCTTGAATGGTAGTTCATAGAAAAACCATCCCAAAGATATTTCTACTGAAAGAAATAGCCTTTAAAAATGTTTTTTGTGTGTGTGGGCATTAGTCTCTCTTTATAGGACATCAAGTTTTAAAGACCACAAATATGAGTTCAAATCTAAAAAAAAATGCACAGCATAATTTTTCAATAGACATGATGCTTGGTAACTATATTTTCCGTACATCGGGGCTGTAATCGTTGTCCTATAATGTTTGCATCCATGAGTAATGAAAAAGAAAATGACTTTTGTATAAATTAATAAAATAGCATGACCAGCTCATGGTCAGCAAAGAAACTCTGAATCTATACTCATTGGGCATAGGAGAATCTGTAGAAAAGCACAACACAATCAATGCTAATTATGTTGACTAACCAAGATTAATTGTGTTTATTGGAAAGGCCTCTCAGCGGACCCCAAGCACATATACCTAAAAATCAAATATATATACAGATACATAGATAGATAATTTAATTTGTGATACAATGTTTAAATACATTACCAAGTTGTATTTATAAAAATAAATACGGAGCTGAAATCCATTGAATTCTATTTTGCTAGTTCCTGTCTCCTTTCTATTCCAGGTTATTACTATACCCATACATCGCCAATACTCTTCCTAATCCACTGACAGCTACTTACACTACTTAATAATTAAATACAAGGTTTGAGTTTGTAGGCGGAGGGGGGAGAAGATCCATTGTAGAAAAGAGGGACAGGAGATTTTCATTTTCAACTGTGATGAGAATTCCAAACTTAATACCAAAGTAACAAAAAAAGTCTTCCATTCGGCTGCATTGGATAATTTTTCCAACTCGACTACTATTGGCCTATAGTTTGACATTCCCGTCTCTATTCCCTGCAATTCTATCTTTATTGAGTAGACCCTTATCGTATCGTTGTAGAGCTTGCTTTGCCAGTTTGGCTAATACGATAAGATGATACATTTCTGCCTTAATGAGACTGACTGTTCCTATAGCACAGCTATACCCGTCTCTGATTTACGGAGATTTAATGCCTTTATATCTCAGTTCTACAGAGCAGCCATAACTGATGCTTTATAACAGTCTTTCCTGCAGAGCATTTATTAGTGCCTTTCCATAAAATCCTCTTAACACAAATCCCCGAAGGGCAAGATGATTTGGGCACACACGATTGATTGAAGTGATTGCAATTAAAATAAAGATGGGGGGGAAATTTTTTTAGATTGTAAAGCCGGTTTGGTATAACAGCTAACGAAAATTAAATTAGAAATTTAATTGCATTTTTTTTTCTGTTAATGTTCATTTAATTAACTGTTGCTACCTAATTAATTTGGAATTATTAACAAAAGGCCAGTTAATTGAACTATGAAAATGTTATATTGGGTAATCGCCAGTGATATGCATTTAACATAGCTTTAGGTCACTGGATTAACAGTTCATATGTATCTTCCCTGCTAAACACACTACAACCCGTGTGTATGATAAAATATATGCGTAGAGCATAGCTAAACACATACAACAATCTTAATAAATCCAGTCTTCATGGAATGTCATCACTTGGGGAGGGGTCAACAGCTGTTAATGTGTTCTGGTCACCATTTTGGAGACAGAATGAACACAAGCTTAAGTATAAAGTTAAATGAAATTAACCAAAACAAGAACATAAATATCAAATAGACTTACATCACCGTCAGGTAAGTTAAACCAGTTAAGTCTACTTAATTCATGTAACAATATATAAGGTATTTCTCTATAACGCTATTCATGTTTTTTAATGTCTTTTATGTTATATTTTGTTTTTCCTGTAATCAGTTTTTAGGGACTGTCTGCTACCCAAAATGCTTGTTGTAAACGTTCATGCAACTTTAAAAGCACTTGCAGAAAATGCAGTCACTATCATTACAGTCACTATCATGGCTGTATGATGACAGCCATTGCAGTCACTATCATTACAGTCACTATCATGGCAGTATGATGACAGCCATTGCAGTCACTATCATGGCTGCATGATGACAGCCATTGCAGTCACTATCATGGCTGTATGATGACAGCCATTGCAGTCACTATCATGGCTGTATGATGACAGCCATTGCAGTCACTATCATTACAGTCACTATTACGGCAGTATGATGACAGTCATTGCAGTCACTATCATTACAGTCACTATCATGGCTGTATAATGACAGTCATTGCAATCACTATCATGGCAGTATGATGATAGTCATTGCAGTCACTATCATTACAGTCACTATCATGGCTGTATAATGACAGTCATTGCAGTCACTATCATTACAGTCACTATCATGGCTGTATGATGACAGTCATTGCAGTCACTATCATGGCTGTATGATGACAGTCATTGCAGTCACTATCATTACAGATAGTAATCTAGATTTGGACTTTATACTCCTGTCTCTACAATATCTGTATACTATCATCTCCATTTTATGCAACTTTGAATTTTCTATTGATCTGTCTCACTCTAAATGATATACTTACACTATCTGTGGTCACTCTCCAGTTGATTTCAATCTCCTCCCTCATTCTTCATGTGTTTTACCACCTTTAATTATTTTATCTTCCTACACTCAGATCTCACTTGGACCCACACACACAGAATCCTTTTGCAACCAGACTGTTTAATTCCCTCCCTTCCCCACAACCCACAGCTTGATTTCTTTTATAGGTCTGGTTAATCAGATGATGTGACTTGACCTCTAATCAACCACCTGTCATACTTCCCCCTTCTGCACATATCTACTAGCAATATCTTAACCACGTCACATACTTTAATCACCTGCCATTTGTAGACTTACAATGCACCCAACTATTCTCCTACTTGGTAACTTCTGGTGTGACTCAGTTCTCAGTTACCCCCACACACCTTCCATTATCACAATCTACTGTTATTTTTACCTCTCCCCTTTTTTCATTCTGCCTCACACTCTCCTTGTGTGTCTCATGTTCCCCATCCCCTTTAGAATGGAAGCTTGCGAGCAGGGCCCTCTAACTCATGTTTTAGTCTGAAACTGTGTTGTCTAATTTTGTTTGTAACTCCCTTCTTATGCTCTGTACCAAGTGCTGCATAATTTTTTGGCACTATATAAATAAAAGGTAATGTAATGTCAATTACAGTCATTATCATGTCAGTATGATGATGATGGTCATTGCAGTCACTATCACTACAGTCACTATCATGGCCAGGGCCGATCCTAGGGTCACGGGCGCCTGGGTGCAGGATTTTTTTTGCCGCCCCCAGGTGGGCGTGGCTATATGATAAACCCCTCCCCTTTACACATGTATGTTCCAGGCATACCAATTTTTCATTATTGGGGTGGGGGGATTCTTGTGGAGAGCACAAACTTTATTTTTAGATGAAGGACCAACACAAGCTTTTATTTTAAATAAAGATATTTATTTGGCAGTAAAACAGTGTAGTGGTTTTATTTATGTCTATGATGCTCAGCCAGCAACATGGGAGACTTTTTGCTGGCTAGCAGTTTAACAGTTCCCATGATGTCCAACCAGCCAAAGTCTCCCATTAGTCTGGCTGAGCATCATTGGAAAAGAAGTACACAAGGAGCAATAAATAATATTCCACCAAGTCAGTCACTCACTTGTCTCTCTCTTTCCATACCGCCATGTCTTTCTCCCTCTCCACTCATACCCTCATGTATCTCTCTCTCTCCACTCATACCCTCATGTATCTCTCTCTCTCTCCACTCATACCCTCATGTATCTCTCTCTCCACTCATACCCTCATGTATCTCTCTCTCTCTCCACTCATACCCTCATGTATCTCTCTCTCTCTCCACTCATACCCTCATGTATCTCTCTCTCTCTCCACTCATACCCTCATGTATCTCTCTCTCTCTCCACTCATACCCTCATGTATCTCTCTCTCTCCACTCATACCCTCATGTATCTCTCTCTCTCCACTCATACCCTCATGTATCTCTCTCTCTTCACTCATACCCTCATGTATCTCTCTCTCTTCACTCATACCCTCATGTATCTCTCTCTCTCCACTCATACCCTCATGTATCTCTCTCTCTCCACTCATACCCTCATGTATCTCTCTCTCTTCACTCATACCCTCATGTATCTCTCTCTCTTCACTCATACCCTCATGTATCTCTCTCTCTCCACTCATACCCTCATGTATCTCTCTCTCCACTCATACCCTCATGTATCTCTCTCTCTCCACTCATACCCTCATGTATCTCTCTCTCCACTCATACCCTCATGTATCTCTCTCTCTCCACTCATACCCTCATGTATCTCCCTCTCTCTCCACTCATACCCTCATGTATCTCCCTCTCTTTCCACTCATACCCTCATGTATATCTCGCTCTCCACTCATACCCTCATGTATCTCTCTCTCTCTCCACTCATACCCTCATGTATCTCTCTCTCTCCACTCATACCCTCATGTATCTCTCTCTCTCCACTCATACCCTCATGTATCTCTCTCTCTCCACTCATACCCTCATGTATCTCTCTCTCTCTCTCCACTCATACCCTCATGTATCTCTCTCTCTCTCTCCACTCATACCCTCGTGTATCTCTCTCTCTCTCTCCACTCATACCCTCGTGTATCTCTCTCTCTCCACTCATACCCTCATGTATCTCTCTCTCTCTCCACTCATACCCTCATGTATCTCTCTCTCTCTCCACTCATACCCTCATGTATCTCTCTCTCTCTCCACTCATACCCTCATGTATCTCCCTCTCTCTCCACTCATACCCTCATGTATCTCCCTCTCTTTCCACTCATACCCTCATGTATCTCCCTCTCTTTCCACTCATACCCTCATGTATCTCCCTCTCTTTCCACTCATACCCTCATATATAACTCTCTCTCCACTCATACCCTCATGTATATCTCGCTCTCCACTCATACCCTCATGTATATCTCGCTCTCCACTCATACCCTCATGTATAGCTCGCTCTCCACTCATACCCTCATGTATAACTCTCTCCATTCATACCCTCATGTATCTCTCTCTCTCCACTCATACCCTCATATATAACTCTCTCTCCACTCATACCCTCATGTATAACTCTCTCTCCACTCATACCCTCATGTATAACTCTCACCACTCATACCCTCATGTATCTCTCTCTCCACTCATACCCTCATGTATAGCTCGCTCTCCACTCATACCCTCATGTATAGCTCGCTCTCCACTCATACCCTCATGTATAACTCTCTCCACTCATACCCTCATGTATAACTCTCTCCACTCATACCCTCATGTATAACTCTCTCCACTCATACCCTAATGTATCTCTCTCTCTCCAGTCATACCCTCATATATAACTCTCTCTCCAATCATACCCTCATGTATAACGCTCTCCACTCATACCCTAATGTATAACTCTCACCACTCATACCCTCATGTATCTCTCTCTCTCAACTCATACCCTCATGTATAACTCTCTCTCAATTCATACCCTCATGTATATCTCTCCCTTCATACCCCATATATTTTTCCATGTCTATCTTTCTGTTCCTCATGCTCCCCATGGTGGTCTTTTTTTCTGCATGTTTGTCTCTCCTTCTATACACCCATGTCTGCTGTCTCTTTCTCTTCATAACTCACATGTATGTCTCTCCCTCCTCATAATCCTGTGTATTTGCCTATTAATATGCCACAGCCAGTTTGCCCATTTATATGCCACTGCCAGTTTGCCCATTAATATGCCACAGATAGTTTGCCCATTAATATGCCACAGATAGTTTGCCCATTAATATGCCACAGATAGCTTGCCCATTAACATACCACAGTTAGTTTATCCAATAATATAGCACAGTTAGTTTGCCCATTAATATGCCAGTGTCAGTTTGGCGACTAATATGCCAGTGTCAGTTTGTCCATTAATATGCCACTACCAGTTTTCCCAAGAAAAGCATTACCCCCTCCCCCCATTCCCCAGTACTCACCTTGCTGCTGCTGTTTCGTGTCTCCTCCGCACAGTCTTCCCTCTATGCACACTCAGAGTGCAGTGCAGGAGGCGGGAAATAGCCGCCGACTGGATGGGGACTGTCAAGTGGGCAGCGGTGGCCCCTTTAACCGGTTAAAAGTTGCCCTGCCTACATACACACCCACACTTACGCACAGGGTCATGCATAAATACACACAGTCACACTTACACAGACACACTTAGTCAGGTCCGCCACTAGGAATTTCATGGCCCCTTACTGAACACATTTTCTGCCCCCCCCCCCCCCCCCCCGCCTACAATATCTCCCACTCGCCCCACCTACTCTCACAAGTATGTTATCCCGGTCTAGTGTAATATGGAGGGTGGTTGGGAGCAGTTGGTCAATATGCCAGTAATATTTTGCCCCTCAATATGCCAGTATTTTACAATTTACTGTGCCAATATTTTGCCCCTTAATATGCCATTCTTTTGCCATTTAATGTGCCAGTATTTTGCCCCACAATATGCCATTCTTTTGCCATTTAATATGCCATTCTTTTGCCACTCAATAGGCCAGTATTTTGCAATTTAATATGCCAATATTTTGCCCTTCAATATGCCATTTAAAATGCCAGCGTTATGCTTGTTATTTGCACCCTTCCCCAGTACTTACCTCCTTGCTGCTCTGTCTCCTGGTGCTCTGCTTGGTCTGTTGTGACCTGGACCCCTGATGGTGGGCTTGCACTTAGTCACCATTACACACAGACACCCTTATACACACACAGAGCAATACACACAGTCACACTTATGTACACACACTTACACAGACAGTAATACACACATTGACTCACACAGAGAAAAACACATTCACACACACACACACTTACATACATTCACACACACAGTGAAACACACATTCACACACACAGTGAAACACACATTCACACACACACACACACACACACACTTACATACATTCACACACACAGTGAAACACACACACATACATTCACACACAGTGAAACATACATTCACACACACACACAGTGAAACACACATTCACACACACTTACATACATTCACACACACACACAGTGAAACACACATTCACACACACTTACATACATTCACACACACACACAGTGAAACACACATTCACACACACACACTTACATACATTCACACACACACATACATTCACACACAGTGAAACACACATTCACACACACTTACATACATTCACACACACACACACACAGTGAAACACACAGTGAAATACACACACACACACAGTGAAACACACATTCACACACTTACATACATTCACACACACACAGTGAAACACACACACACACACACACACACAGTGAAACACACATTCACACACACAGTGAAACACACATTCACACACACACTTACATACATTCACACACACAGTGAACCACACACACACAGTGAAACACACATTCACACACACTGAAACACACACACAGTGAAACACACATTCACACACACTGAAACACACACACAGTGAAACACACACACTTACATACATTCACACACATACACACACACAGTGAAACACACACACTTACATACATTCACACACATACACACACACAGTGAAACACACATTCACACACACACACAGTGAAACACACATTCACACTGAGACACATACTTTCACCCTGACATACAGATTGAAACACACACACTTCGTTTCATTTAAAAAAAAAAAAAAAAAACACGTTTTTACTATCGGTCCCCCTCCCTGGAGGGAGGAGGACATTTCCGGACGGTGTCTGCAGAGGAGGCAGAACACCGTCATTCAGATCTTCTGCCGGATGTCACCAGAGACATCCGGCAATCAGACAGCGCGACGGGGCGGAGCTTGCACCCGTCGCGCTGTAATGAGATTAGGAGGTGCGGTGACCGCAGGCGCTCACCTGCGGGCCGCACCTCCAGAATGAGGGAGAAAGGTGCTCATCGGAGCGCCTTTCCTCCCGGTGCGCCTGGGCGCGGTGCACCCCGTGCACCCGCCCAGGATTGGCCCTGATCATGGCAGTATGATGATAGTCATTACAGTCACTATCATGGCAGTATGATGATAGTCATTACAGTCACTATCATGGCTGTATGATGATAGTCATTGCAGTTACTATCACTACAGTCATTATCATGGTCGTAAGAGGATAGTCATTACAGACACTATCATTACAGTCATTATCGTGGCAGTATGATGGCAGCCATCGCAGTCACTGTCATTACAGTCATTATCATGGCAGTATGAGGATAGTCATTGCAGTTTCTATCACTACAGTCATTATCATGGTCGTATGAGGATAGTCATTGCAGTTACTATCACTACAGTTATTATCATGGTCGTATGAGGATAGTCATTACAGTCACTGTCATTACAGTCATTATCATGGCAGTATGATGATAGTCATTGCAGTCACTGTCATTACAGTCATTATCATGGCAGTATGATGATAGTCATTGCAGTCACTGTCATTACAGTCATTATCATGGCAGTATGAGGATAGTCATTGCAGTCACTGTCATTACAGTCAATATCATGGCAGTATGATGATAGTCATTGCAGTCACTGTCATTACAGTCACTATCATGGCAGTATGATGATAGTCATTGCAGTCACTGTCATTACAGTCACTATCATGGCAGTATGATGATAGTCATTGCAGTCACTGTCATTACAGTCATTATCATGGCAGTATGATAGTCATTGCAGTCACTGTCATTACAGTCACTATCATGGCAGTATGATGATAGTCATTGCAGTCACTGTCATTACAGTCACGATCATGGCAGTATGATGATAGTCATTGCAGTCACTGTCATTACAGTCATTATCATGGCAGTATGAGGATAATCATTGCAGTCACTGTCATTACAGTCATTATCATGGCAGTATGATAGTCATTGCAGTCACTGTCATTACAGTCATTATCATGGCAGTATGATAGTCATTGCAGTCACTGTCATTACAGTCACTATCATTGCAGTATGACGATAGTCATTGCAGTCACTGTCATTACAGTCATTATCATGGCAGTATGATGATAGTCATTGCAGTCACTGTCATTACAGTCACTATCATGGCTGTATGATGATAGTCATTGCAGTCACTGTCATTACAGTCACTATCATGGCAGTATGATGATAGTCATTGCAGTCACTGTCATTACAGTCTCTATCATGGCAGTGTGATGATAGTCATTGCAGTCACTGTCATTACAGTCATTATCATGGCAGTTTGATGATAGTCATTGCAGTCACTGTCATTACAGTCATTATCATGGCAGTATGATGATAGTCATTGCAGTCACTGTCATTACAGTCTCTATCATGGCAGTATGATGATAGTCATTGCAGTCACTGTCATTTCAGTCATTATCATGGCAGTATGATGATAGTCATTGCAGTCACTGTCATTACAGTCATTATCATGGCAGTATGATGATAGTCATTGCAGTCACTGTCATTACAGTCACTATCATGGCAGTATGATGATAGTCATTGCAGTCACTGTCATTACAGTCTCTATCATGGCAGTGTGATGATAGTCATTGCAGTCACTGTCATTACAGTCTCTATCATGGCAGTTTGATGATAGTCATTGCAGTCACTGTCATTACAGTCATTATCATGGCAGTATGATGATAGTCATTGCAGTCACTGTCATTACAGTCACTATCATGGCAGTTTGATGATAGTCATTGCAGTCACTGTCATTACAGTCATTATCATGGCAGTATGATGATAGTCATTGCAGTCACTGTCATTACAGTCACTATCATGGCTGTATGATAGCCATTACAGTCACTGTCATTACAGTATGATGATAGTCATTGCAGTCAATGTCATTATCATGGCAGTATGATGATAGTCATTGCAGTCACTGTCATTACAGTCATTATCATGGAAATGTGGATACTGTCCATCATATTGCCTCTAAAGCGACAGCAAGTGCAACAGCATGAGTGATGGAAGTGAACATTGCTCCCTTTTGAAGCTCTTGCCCACAAGAGGGCAGAGCCATAAAAGAATGGCTCAACATGCTGTCACTTTGTCCGAATGGCAATAAGAGCCATGAAAGCATGGAATGTCATGGGTTGTTAAGGGGTTAACTGAAGTGGTAATGTGTTTTTGTTTGTACATAGATTACCAGAACATCAATGGAATTAAAATCTTTTCAGGAACTTTGTTTATTTTACACCATTTTTATTGTGAAATGTGGACTCTGCTTGGATAACTAAACGTAAATATTGAATATAAAACCTCATGCTACATAGCCAAGCTCTATTTTATGCTAAAATACCCATGATTTATATTGTACTTAAATAGAAAACAATTTTTAGATCATTTTTTTTCCTCTGTAAGCATTTCCTTAAAATAAATTGGATTTAAATAAAAAAACTCAGATTTCAATTTAAAAAAAAAAAAAAAATTTAAGAAAATCCGATTTTAATTTAAAAAAAAATCAGATTTAAATAAAAAAATAAAATCAGAATTTTCTTTTTTTTTTAATCATTATCATGGCAGTATGAGGGAACAAGGGCAAACTTCAATGAAGAAACAAACATTCTGCTTCCTTTACTGCAAGAAGGCACACAGCTTCTGCTCAGCATGCTGTTTGCCATGGAGATGTGCGTTTATAGATATAGAGGCAGTTCCAGTGCCTTCAGACGCAAATGCAGGCGCGGGTGGTGCTGGGAAGAAATTCACCGGCACATGCGCTTCTCCAGTGTGTGAACGCACTACCTGTATTGCATCGGTATGAACACTGGGGGAGCACTAGAGCAAGTAAATAATAATTACTATTTTAGGAGAATGACAGCATATTTCGAAAAATGAAAAAGGTCGGTCTGCTTGGTGCCAGCAACTTGCGATAAAGTCAATATGGTGACTAGATAGTCCCTTTAAAGTCTCCTTGTTCTAAAGCCTGCACAGGTCAGAAAAGTGGTGAGGAGACGTGAGGCTCCAAGGCAGGGTATGGGACGATTCACCACAGCCGATCCATCGCAGGACAGGTATTACAGGTTAGTAGTTTGAATTAGTAGTAGGGTTCAAGGTTCATGGTTAGTATTGTGGCTCGGGGGCTAGTTTTAGGGGGAGGTTTATTACTGTATTTGTAATCGCCAACAATTCAGAGCTGAACTGTCTTCGCTTACACTATCACGGTGAACCAGGAGTGCTGAACTGTCCGCGCTTACACTACTGCGGTGAAACAGGCGCGCTGAACTGTCCACGCTTACACTTCCGCGGTGAAACAGACATGCTGGACTGTCTGCGCTTACACTACCGCAGTGAAACAGGCACGCTGAACTGTCCGCGCTTACACTACCGCGGTGAAGCAGGAGCGCTGAACTGTCCGCGCTTACACTACCGCGGTGAAGCAGGAGCGCTAAACTGTCCGCGCTTCCACTACCGGGGTGAAGCAGGAGCGCTGAACTGTCCACGCTTCCACTACTGGGGTGAAGCAGGAGCGCTGAACTGTCCACGCTTCCACTACTGGGGTGAAGCAGGAGTGCTGAACTGTCCGCGCTTCCACTACCGCGGTGAAGCAGGAGCGCTGAACTGTCCGCGCTTCCACTACCGCGGTGAAGCAGACGCGCTGATCTGTCCGTGCTTACACTACCACGGTAAAACAGGCCAAGATGAACTGTCCAAGAGCCCCTAGTGTTTTAGGATATTTCTGAAACTGTTAGACGATTTAGAATGAACGATCAACTGTGATAAGTACACATGCTACTCTGAGGGTCTCAGGAAACACTATTGATTTTTGTCAGGGTTCAGTATTGTACCCTAGTACACACAGTACTCTATTAAACAGCAACTGTAGCTTTAGCTACCAAGCAAAATATAAAAAAAAAACAAAAAAAAAACGTCTGCAGTCAGATGAATGCTGCACCCAAGTCCGATATCTCAACTCTGTCTGTCTCGGCTGCCAAAACTTGACCTTGTTAAACCCAGGCAAGAGCTGCAGCTCTGACAGAAAGCAATTTTTGTCCTTGCGATTTCACCTAAGCCTAATAGACTTTGTTAATCGCTCACTTTATCACTGAAATAGTTGATGATTTTGTAGGTTCTGTAATCAGAACAAATGACCTCTCAGTCTTTGGAAATCTGTTGATCGTTTGGAAACATTTTCTACAAAAAAAAAACATTTTTTGATATTTTTGTATTTAGCTTTCCCAGGAAAAATAAAGTCAAAATAAGTGTACTAATAGAATTGAAGACATAAAAGTCAAACCCTGAATATTTTGAATGTATACAAAAATCCCAAATTTAGAATAAAAATTCCCTATAAATGCTACTTAACTAGGCCAGGGCTTGACAAATCTTTACAGACAGACTAGGTTATTTAGGAACCAGACAACTAATTTTAGGAGATAGGGAAATGGGACTTACAATGCTTTACTGCATTGCAGGGAAGGGGGAAATTTCCTTCTAGTCTGGTTTGCCAGGCACAGACCATCTTCAAGTGCCGTCCTGCTGAGCACCAGGATGAGCGCCATCGTGTCAAAGTACACCTGGTACTTTGACACGATGGGGGCAGAAAACTTTGTGTTGTAGGTGGAATTTAGTTCCTGCAGCTCCAAGTCCTACAATGCTCGAAGCAATGTTTAAAGGAGAACGGTGGGCAAAAAAAAAATGTTATTTAACGGACAGGTTGCATCAAGAGCAAGTATTTTAAATAAAAATAATTTAATCAAAGAATATCAATACATAATCCTTATTAATCTATCCTTGCATGTACAGCTCTATCAGGGGGCAGAATGTAGGGTTTTCCTTCATCTGATCCAAGATGCCCACCCCCTGATAGAGCTATTCAAGCCAAGAGGACTGAAAGCTCCTTTGTGTATTCTTTCATTAGGGACACTACCACTTACATAAGATGTAACTAGATAATTCGGTCATTTAAAACAAACACATATATAAATAATTTCCCACTGTGTTTTTTTATATGACTGAACTAATTGCATATAAAAATAAAATTAGGTGTTTATGTCCTGGCTCCATTTTGTGAATTTTTCCCATGATGCAACATCGTCCAAAATCTTCCAGCCAGTCTCACTTTACAACTGTGGCCTGCATGATGATGTCATAAGATACTCCCCTCCTATCTTACTGGCTCCTGTGTATCATAGTGGGCAGGACTAGGTGGCTGTGTACAACGTTTTGTACCTGCCTTCCAACACAAAGAGAGGAGATTAACCTTATCAAACAGGATCTTAACTCCGCCCCTTGTGACAATCAATGCAAGTCTTTGATCAGAATTCTGACTTATAGACTGCATTCTGTGTCTCCAGCCCCAAAGTGAGATACTAGTGCTGTGAAGTCACTAGGGGGTGGCACCCCAAAAAAATATATTTCACAAAATGGTGGGGCCCAGCCACACTTGTTTAGTTACATATTTTATTAAATACAGTCACATACCAAAAACAAAATACATATCTGAAATCAATAACACAAAATAAAAAATAAACCATTTTAATTTTTTTGGTGGGAGTGTCCCTTTAAATACTTCTATTTAAAACGCTTACACCTAATGCAACATTTCAGTTAAACAGAACCTGATTTTAGGACACGTGGAAAGAAACTCCAAAAACTGATCTTACTTGCCTAAAAAGGCTACACGTTTCTGCGTTATTAGAGAGTTAAGATATTATACATGATTTTTTTACATGTTTATTGTTATTCTGTGATACACTAGAAAACAAATTTTTTTTTTTTTAAATCAACATACATACTGACATAGGTGGTAGCTTATAAATAGAAACATATATAGACAAAATACATTCCATTTATATTAAAAACAAAAAAAACTTATCAGCACAATACATTTAATAAATACACTGCTCACAGATTAGAGCCCAAAGGGCAAAGATCTAAGCTGGAAATGTTACAGATAATCCTACAGAGTGTTACAAAGCGCTGATCACTGACATACACTGATACATGCAGGTTTAACGTCTGCCGTATAATACTGCCTTTTAAGCATCTGTCTAGCTCACTTATGACACCAGGTTTGCAAACTTCTGTTCAGATCACTTTGAGAAGGGAACACTATCCATTTCCGACGGGGAAAAAAAATACAAATACCTATCACTATAACACATTTCCCGAAATGGACAACAACCGTCCTCTACCTTTTTCCAGTGACAGAGGTGGAACCCGACTGCAGTCTCCTACATACCCACAACATGGATTTAGCATGCGGAGCTGGTCCAGTCGCCAAAAGGAAGAAGAAAATCGTTGTCCATTTTTGGAAATGTGAATAGAGATAGGTTGGTTAACCCTTTATTAATCTAAATGGATTAAATTACATTCCATTAATACACTTAGGATTGATATGGGGAATGAACATTGGGATGACCCCCATCTCCACTACTACAACTCTTGTCTTTTTTGTATCCATGTTTTCTGTTGATCGGTTAAGAATAGCAATATACCCTGTGAACTTTCGGTGGTTGGGGTTTGGGTAAAAATGATCAACATTTTAAAAATCAAAACACGTTGTTGCTTTGGGACGCGATTACATTGCCACCAAAGCCCCCATATCAGTGTACATTTCGTGGATGATTGGAATAGCCTTCCAGTAGAAGTGGTAGAGGTTAACACAGTGAAGGAGTTTAAGCATGCGTGGGATAGGCACAAGGCTATCCTAGATATAAGATAGGGAACTGGGGACTAATGAAAGTATTACATTACTGAGAGGGTAGTGGATGGATGGAATAGTCTTCCAGTAGAAGTGGTAGAAGTTAACACAGTGAATGAGTTTAAACATGCATGGGATAGGTATAAGGCTATCCTAGATATAAGATAAGGCCAGGGATTAATGAAAGTATTCAGATTTTTTTGTTTGTTTAAGCAGAAATTAGGAAGACTAGATGCTGCATGTTTCTTTCCGCACAGTGGGCACATTGCATCATACTCTTTTCCACCATTGGATGCTGGAAGCATTCACCTTAGCCAAAAAGATTTTAATTGGCAGCCGGCACTGTGAAGGGTTTAAAATTGCAATGCAAATTCAACGTGGGATAACTAATAACTCTGCTAACTGACAGCTCCAAAAACATTTACACTCTTTGAAAACAAATTCTGATGACAAATGCCCTCCGATGTGTGAATGTAAAGCATTATAAAAGCACATATATCCCAAGTATTACTCTGCAAACCGCGTCACAAAGAGATGGCAAACGGAAGACAGAACCGAGGTTTAAAAACAAACATCTCTTCTCTTATTCCCTGCCTTTGCTTGTACAAGTTGTCTTTCATGTGCTCCATTGCCATTTAGAGGTAATGTACCGTTTGAAATCAGATTTACATGTGAATACACTTTTGAAGCATTCACAATACCCAGTTTCACATAATCATGTGCTTGTGATCGTGGCATTCTTGGAATAAATGCTCACATGACAGTGTGGAATTCTTATCTTGTCAGACCCCCACAAGTCAGTTGTTTAAGCTTTATTTACGGTGTTGCACAACAACAGAAGGCGCTGGGAAGGGCAGCAAAGTACTGGCTCCTAAACAAGCAGAGAATCACAAAGGGAATCCAAAACATTAACTTATATTTAATTGAAACATTGTATCCGGTGCATTTTATGAAGGGCTTTAACCCCTTCATGATGATGGCGGTTTTGCCACATGAAAAAGGAAAAAATCTTTTACACATGTACAAGGGACAACACACAAAAAATAAAAAAAACTTGCTATATAGATTCTAATATTTGTCCTGAGTTTGGCAATACCCAGAGTATGTAAGGGGGGGAGGTGCAAGATTTAAGGCAGTAAGTAAAAGTAGAGCCTTGTTTTTTTCTAACCTTTTTTTTTCAGCTTTTAAAAAGGTGGCTGTTTAGTCCAAACCTTACCCCTGAATCTAATTAAAAAAAAAAAAATCTTGGGGGTGAAGGGGTTTTGGGGGTTCCATGAGCTTTAAAGAAGAGTTCTGCGGAAAAAGTAGCTAATTGTGGGCAGTGATGTGCACTCCTTTCCCTAATTTGCTAGTTCTCTGTACCGGTGATTGATTTGGTTGTGGGAGAGATCATGTTGGTTTGGCGGTGTTGAACTGTGGAGGAGTGATGGGCGGATGACGGGTCGCTCACAGGTTTGTAGAGTTGGCTTGCTGTGTGCCTGGCACGTCCACTGTTGTTATGGGGTTAATAGAGAAGATACCTTATTGAAATCTCATTGCTTCTATGTACCCATTTCTACTTAAAATGATTTCATTTGTTTTTGTTTTTTTTAATTAAATATATATTTTTTTGCCAGCAGTTGCCCTTTAGAAGGGACGTTCCAATACATTCTAACACAGACATTAAAATATATATATATATATATATATATATATATATATATATATATATATATATATATAAATTTAATCTGTTTCTGCAATACTTATCTTTTGCAGGTATTTCCTTAGGATGGATTCTCCTTCCTCTAGATGTTTAAAAAGTGAAATCCAACAACATCTACAGAGAGCCAATCACCCCATGATGCATTGAAACATCCAATAGGTATAGGATGCACACATCCCAACCGATGACCCTTGAACTTCTCTATCAAGATGTAGTGTGGGCGGAGTCACTTCTACACATGATCTGTGATCCCTCAATTCATCTCAAAGAGTATGGAGAATTCCGAGTGTACAGCTGTATTTAGAGACTTTTAAAATGCAGGCCTGGACGAGAAGCAGCTTCATGCCACTTGCTTCTACTGATAAATATAGTAAATCAAATTTATGTCCAATTCTTTTTGGTCCTTTACGGCTTTCAAGATAAAATCCTTCATGGGTTGTTGGTTGGAGTTATAGGATTGGAAATAGATTTTATTTATTATACGTAAGTAGTGGATTTAATTGTTACTCTGATTTCATGGAAAACTATTATATATATAAAACTAGAAATGTACCTTATGTCTAAAATATAAAATGAATGTGAAAGCCTCAATTTAAAAACCAAGAGGTCTTTAACATGCTTAAATAAGTAAACCATTAATCTGGCTATCTTCCCAAGAACTGCGGAGTCTAACCGCATTCTGTATCTGTCAAACGGAGTTCAGTGCAGCGCCACAGTGGTATTTGTATTGTTTGTTTGTTTTTGACCTAGTACATGGGCTATTAAAAGTAGATATTAACTCAGTGAGAGACAAAAAAATAAAAGAATAAAATCAATAAGATAGTCTAGTATCATCTAAGCGAACAAGAAACCAATAAAGTGGGAGACAGTGCCCTCTAGTGTTATGTTTCTGTCTGTGCACTTAGTCTTTAGTTAGTATGACAGTGATAGAAATGTTCATAAAATCTTTTACTATGAATAGTACATTGAATCACCCCTTGTTTTCAATTATACAGACCGTCATAGCTTAAGAATTGTATCTTTAATGAGCCACAATCATTAACAAAGTGGTTAAAAGTGATTCCCCCACCTAAACAAAGTAGATAACATCCAATAATCTATATATTCTTAGCAGACCAGCCTGTACAGTCTCCTGTGTCACCTTGTGATATCATTAAAAATAACACCCTCCACATTGAAGTAGATCAATCTGTATATCAAACCACACGTGATGTGATACCTGGACACTATACAGACACATGTAAGATATTTTTCTTATTCTGTGCATTGACAACACAATTACACACACACAAGTTTTATTCTCTACTTTCACAGTCCATCATGGTACAAACAATTATTAAATGACTATTCAGGATTAGCTCAATTCAGCTTTACAGGTGTTTTTTTCGTTTGCCAATATAAATGTTATCTTTAGGTGTGGAAATTGTACATATATATGAATAAATGAAAGGAGAAACATAGAAACATAGAATGTGTCGGCAGATAAGAACCATTCGGTCCATCTAGTCTGTCCAATTTTTCTAAATACTTTTATTAGTCCCCCGTTCCCGGTCTTATAGCTAGGATAGCCTTGTGCCTATCCCACGCATGCGTAAACTCCTTCACTGTGCTTACCTCTACCACTTCCGCTGGAAGGATATTCCATACATCCACTACCCTCTCAGTAAAGTAATACTTTAAATCGTTGCCCTTCTAATTTAAGACTATGTCCTCTAGTTGTGGTAGTTTTTCTTCTTTTAAATATACTCTCTTCCTTTACTGTGTTGATGACCTATCATATCCCCCCTGAGCGCTGTTGCTCTTACGATTTAACATTCATATTACTTTTGTTATTATACTTTTATTGCATGTGTGCTATTGCATCAGCTCCTTTCAGAATGTTTGGGAATGTTATTTTTTTACTACTATTACAGTAATTATCCCTGCAATTTCCAGGCAGATTTCTTTATGTTCATAAATCTGGGTAGTGTCAGTAGAGGAGCGCTGCCAATAGAACATTTGCTTTTCACTTTCATTGTATAAAATTGCCATCACTATTTCTTTAAACGTCACTGAGCCCCTGTATCAGCCTTTAAGAAGATTTTAAATTATCTGTCTTTCAGATCAACAAGGGAAAACACACACACACTAGGGCCCTTACTTCCTCCAGTGTCTCCTTGTGGGCGTGGTCTGTGGAGGTGTTGGATCGATATGTCATAAGATTCCGTCCCTTGAGGACAGAGAACCTTCCTGATTTGTCCTCTCTTCTGCAGCTCATCACAGCCCCTGTGATGAGCTGCAGAAGTGAGTACCGGATACATTTAACTGGATTGCACCGTGCCCAAACGTCTAAGTGTAACACTGTCCCTGCCACTCTGTCCCACTAACTTGATGATCGGAGATAGGAACACAAAAGTCGGCATCCTTAAGAATGGACGTTCCGTGCTAGGACGTTTAACAGACCAAAAGGGCATGTATCTGTCAGAGCATCACTAGACATATCTACATGCCACAGACAGCAGGTACTGTAAAATACAGTACAGTCAGCAGAGCATCACTAGACATATCTACATGCCACAGACAGCAGGTACTGTAAAATACAGTACAGTGGGCAGAGCATCACTAGACATATCTACATGCCACAGACAGCAGGTACTGTAAAATACAGTACAGTCAGCAGAGCATCACTAGACATATCTACATGCCACAGACAGCAGGTACTGCAAAATACAGTACAGTCAGCAGAGCATCACTAGACATATCTACATGCCACAGACAGCAGGTACTGTAAAATACAGTACAGTCAGCAGAGCATCGCTAGACATATCTACATGCCACAGACAGCAGGTACTGTAAAATACAGTGCAGTCAGCAGAGCATCGCTAGACATATCTACATGCCACAGACAGCAGGTACTGTAAAATACAGTGCAGTCAGCAGAGCATCGCTAGACATATCTACATGCCACAGACAGCAGGTACTGTAAAATACAGTACAGTCAGCAGAGCATCGATAGACATATCTTCATGCCACAGACAGCAGGTACTGTAAAATACAGTACAGTGGGCAGAGCATCACTAGACATATCTACATGCCACAGACAGCAGGTACTGTAAAATACAGTACAGTGGGCAGAGCATCACTAGACATATCTACATGCCACAGACAGCAGGTACTGCAAAAATACAGTACAGTGGGCAGAGCATCACTAGACATATCTTCATGCCACAGACAGCAGGTACTGCAAAAATACAGTACAGTGGGCAGAGCATCACTAGACATATCTTCATGCCACAGACAGCAGGTACTGTAAAATACAGTACAGTGGGCAGAGCATCACTAGACATATCTACATGCCACAGACAGCAGGTACTGTAAAATACAGTGCAGTCAGCAGAGCATCACTAGACATATCTACATGCCACAGACAGCGGGTACTGTAAAATACAGTGCAGTCAGCAGAGCATCACTAGACATATCTACATGCCAGAGACAGCAGGTACTGTAAAATACAGTACAGTGGGCAGAGCATCACTAGACATATCTACATGCCACAGACAGCAGGTACTGTAACATACAGTACAGTGGGCAGAGCATCACTAGACATATCTACATGCCACAGACAGCGGGTACTGTAAAATACAGTACAGTGGGCAGAGCATCACTAGACATATCTACATGCCCCAGACAGCAGGTACTGTAAAATACAGTACAGTGGGCAGAGCATCACTAGACATATCTACATGCCCCAGACAGCAGGTACTGTAAAATACAGTACAGTGGGCAGAGCATCACTAGACATATCTACATGCCACAGACAGCAGGTACTGTAAAATACAGTACAGTGGGCAGAGCATCACTAGACATATCTACATGCCCCAGACAGCAGGTACTGTAAAATACAGTACAGTGGGCAGAGCATCACTAGACATATCTACATGCCCCAGACATCAGGTACTGTAAAATACAGTACAGTGGGCAGAGCATCACTAGACATATCTACATGCCACAGACAGCAGGTACTGTAAAATACAGTACAGTGGGCAGAGCATCACTAGACATATCTACATGCCACAGACAGCAGGTACTGTAAAATACAGTACAGTCAGCAGAGCATCACTAGACATATCTACATGCCACAGACAGCAGGTACTGCAAAATACAGTACAGTCAGCAGAGCATCACTAGACATATCTACATGCCACAGACAGCAGGTACTGTAAAATACAGTACAGTCAGCAGAGCATCGCTAGACATATCTACATGCCACAGACAGCAGGTACTGTAAAATACAGTGCAGTCAGCAGAGCATCGCTAGACATATCTACATGCCACAGACAGCAGGTACTGTAAAATACAGTGCAGTCAGCAGAGCATCGCTAGACATATCTACATGCCACAGACAGCAGGTACTGTAAAATACAGTACAGTCAGCAGAGCATCGATAGACATATCTTCATGCCACAGACAGCAGGTACTGTAAAATACAGTACAGTGGGCAGAGCATCACTAGACATATCTACATGCCACAGACAGCAGGTACTGTAAAATACAGTACAGTGGGCAGAGCATCACTAGACATATCTACATGCCACAGACAGCAGGTACTGCAAAAATACAGTACAGTGGGCAGAGCATCACTAGACATATCTTCATGCCACAGACAGCAGGTACTGCAAAAATACAGTACAGTGGGCAGAGCATCACTAGACATATCTTCATGCCACAGACAGCAGGTACTGTAAAATACAGTACAGTGGGCAGAGCATCACTAGACATATCTACATGCCACAGACAGCAGGTACTGTAAAATACAGTGCAGTCAGCAGAGCATCACTAGACATATCTACATGCCACAGACAGCGGGTACTGTAAAATACAGTGCAGTCAGCAGAGCATCACTAGACATATCTACATGCCAGAGACAGCAGGTACTGTAAAATACAGTACAGTGGGCAGAGCATCACTAGACATATCTACATGCCACAGACAGCAGGTACTGTAACATACAGTACAGTGGGCAGAGCATCACTAGACATATCTACATGCCACAGACAGCGGGTACTGTAAAATACAGTACAGTGGGCAGAGCATCACTAGACATATCTACATGCCCCAGACAGCAGGTACTGTAAAATACAGTACAGTGGGCAGAGCATCACTAGACATATCTACATGCCCCAGACAGCAGGTACTGTAAAATACAGTACAGTGGGCAGAGCATCACTAGACATATCTACATGCCACAGACAGCAGGTACTGTAAAATACAGTACAGTGGGCAGAGCATCACTAGACATATCTACATGCCCCAGACAGCAGGTACTGTAAAATACAGTACAGTGGGCAGAGCATCACTAGACATATCTACATGCCCCAGACATCAGGTACTGTAAAATACAGTACAGTGGGCAGAGCATCACTAGACATATCTACATGCCACAGACAGCAGGTACTGTAAAATACAGTACAGTGGGCAGAGCATCACTAGACATATCTACATGCCACAGACAGCAGGTACTGTAAAATACAGTACAGTGGGCAGAGCATCACTAGACATATCTACATGCCACAGACAGCAGGTACTGTAAAATACAGTGCAGTCAGCAGAGCATCACTAGACATATCTACATGCCACAGACAGCGGGTACTGTAAAATACAGTACAGTCAGCAGAGCATCGCTAGACATATCTACATGCCACAGACAGCAGGTACTGTAAGATACAGTACAGTGGGCAGAGCATCACTAGACATATCTACATGCCACAGACAGCAGGTACTGTAAAATACAGTGCAGTCAGCAGAGCATCACTAGACATATCTACATGCCACAGACAGCAGGTACTGTAAAATACAGTACAGTCAGCAGAGCATCACTAGACATATCTACATGCCACAGACAGCAGGTACTGTAAAATACAGTATAGTCAGCAGAGCATCACTAGACATATCTACATGCCCCAGACAGCAGGTACTGTAAAATACAGTACAGTGGGCAGAGCATCACTAGACATATCTACATGCCCCAGACAGCAGGTACTGTAAAATACAGTACAGTGGGCAGAGCATCACTAGACATATCTACATGCCACAGACAGCAGGTACTGTAAAATACAGTGCAGTCAGCAGAGCATCACTAGACATATCTACATGCCACAGACAGCGGGTACTGTAAAATACAGTACAGTCAGCAGAGCATCGCTAGACATATCTACATGCCACAGACAGCAGGTACTGTAAGATACAGTACAGTGGGCAGAGCATCACTAGACATATCTACATGCCACAGACAGCAGGTACTGTAAAATACAGTGCAGTCAGCAGAGCATCACTAGACATATCTACATGCCACAGACAGCAGGTACTGTAAAATACAGTACAGTCAGCAGAGCATCACTAGACATATCTACATGCCACAGACAGCAGGTACTGTAAAATACAGTATAGTCAGCAGAGCATCACTAGACATATCTACATGCCCCAGACAGCAGGTACTGTAAAATACAGTACAGTGGGCAGAGCATCACTAGACATATCTACATGCCCCAGACAGCAGGTACTGTAAAATACAGTACAGTGGGCAGAGCATCACTAGACATATCTACATGCCCCAGACAGCAGGTACTGTAAAATACAGTACAGTGGGCAGAGCATCACTAGACATATCTACATGCCCCAGACAGCAGGTACTGTAAAATACAGTACAGTGGGCAGAGCATCACTAGACATATCTACATGCCCCAGACAGCAGGTACTGTAAAATACAGTACAGTGGGCAGAGCATCACTAGACATATCTACATGCCCCAGACAGCAGGTACTGTAAAATACAGTACAGTGGGCAGAGCATCACTAGACATATCTACATGCCCCAGACAGCAGGTACTGTAAAATACAGTACAGTGGGCAGAGCATCACTAGACATATCTACATGCCCCAGACAGCAGGTACTGTAAAATACAGTACAGTGGGCAGAGCATCACTAGACATATCTACATGCCACAGACAGCAGGTACTGTAAAATACAGTACAGTGGGCAGAGCATCGCTAGACATATCTACATGCCACAGACAGCAAGTACTGTAAAATATTTCTCACAATATTTCAATGAGGGAAATATTAAGCATGCGCAAATCTTTTGGGGGGAAAGTAGCAGGAATTTCCCCGTTTTTTCCTTCCCAAAAACGGTTTGAAATGTATTTTAATGCTTTTATACGAACACTTAAATGGACTGTATAATACCCAAAATGCATCTCCCAAATATTAATGCCTAATAATGTGCTTTCCAAGTTCTTTAAAAAACCATGTTTTACATTTTTCATTACTTAAAATATAAAAGACTTACAGCTAAATGAACTTGTAAAATTACAGCAGTTTGCAAGAAAGCAGGAGTGACCACACTAGCTGAGAAAAAGTAAATTTTTATCTTTTTTCTTTTCTTTTTTTTTTGCTACAGTACCCAATGAGAATAATTTAATTCAAATGAATGGAATATCCCGTTTCTCTAGGGATGTCAGCAGACAATGTTTGTTAAGAGATCCTACTTTGTACAAGAGCAAGTCAATCACAGTCCACACAATCTATTCAAGAGCACATGTAGTGATTAAATTAAACAAAACTTTATATCCTCAGTGTCTATTTAATCAATTCTGCTGCACCTGCAGTAAACCTGCAGAGTAATCACTGGGGAGGGCTTGAGTCAAATATAAAAAAATGTAATGTATGCAGAACGCCTGCATCAAATCACACTGGGGAAAAAAGCCTGTGCACTATACAAGCAGTAATCTTCATCTTGCACAAAGTGAGTTTGGGACTAGACTGTCCCTTTAATGCTATTTATACATTCTAAATAAATAATCTACTTTAAAAAAAATAAAGCTTTGTGAAAAAGGCTCTGCACCACAAGGTAATTCGAGTTCACTTCCAGTCACTAAGCATCTAATATTTGAACTTAATGTTTTGATCAACACTTAATTTACTATCTCATGTCAATACAGAGATACATTGCATTGCACCCAGCACAAAGAGAGTATATATTTACACACACACACTCTGCACTAGCAGAATACAGCTTGGGAGAGAAGAGGCAGAGATGTGATTACAGAAACATTCAAATATTTAATCCCTTCATACCTAATGAAAATTGAAAGTGGGGGATGTGCAATGGGTCTTTTTCTTGCTTGCTTGAATATGCAAAAAAAAAATAGATCAACTTTATACCCATATGCAAACGAAAAATGGGTCCGGAAAATGGATAGAAAATACATGCTGCAGGGATTCTTTAAGCTCATTGCTGTCTTGCATGCTGCACTTTTTCTAAGGGCTTAATTCATGAAAGAGATAATTGAGAAGGGAATTTCAAACTTAAAGGGACTGTCAACCTAAAGCTTGCTTGTAATGTGAATGTATAAACTAAAAGATGATGGGAAATGATCTATACATTGGGTTAGCAACAAACACATAAAATAAGAGAAAAATATGTTTTAAATGTGTCTGTGGTCTCTCCTGTTTATGACATCATCTAATGGTTTGATTTGTATGAGAATAAGTTCATTTTTTTATCAAGCCACAGGTGAAGTCAGAAGGAGTAGCTACTAAAGACATTTCAAATCTCTTTTGTTTTGTGCATCTGCTTGCCATTTTGCTAATACAATGTATAGATCATTTTTCATCATGGTTTTAGTGTCTAAATACATTCAAAGTATAAGCAATTTTTAGGTTTACACAATCCCTTTAAGGACAAATTAGCCAAGTTGGAAAAATTCCATTTTACTCAATCTTCAAGTTTCTAAATCGGCTAATTTGGCCTAACGTTTGAAAGTCCCTTCTGAATTCCGTGCTGTCTTTAACAGCACCAAGAAAATGCTGCTCAGAGTAAACGTAACACATTTTACAAAGGTAACAAAACCTGCAATTGGATGGTAGAAGGCACCATGACACTTTCTAGATGTCAGTTAGTATGACTCACGCATGGCGCAGTTATATGGCGTAGAGATTCCCTTATTCATCACGAACACAGTGCCGGGTTCTGCCTTCCCTGCATGTTTCACCTCTATCTTCTCAATGCGGGGATGCAGCGATAACTGTCTCTCCTTCTCTTTGTTAAAGAGCTCGACTCGCATCTGAGATATCTCGGCATTTGTAAATCGTGAGGCTGGAACAGTTGAGAAAAACCCTGGAAAAGCAAAGGGAAAAACAATGTGTGATTGAAGGAGAGATAAATATTGTGATTTAGCAGTCAATATGCAGTGTATAGGAGCATGGGTGACATTTAGTAAAAGCTGGGCTGTGTTTTATTTATGCCCCGGCCTCCCTCTAATTATAAACTGTAGAGGGGTCAGGTGAACAGGACTACCGTCTCCCTGGGGAGCCAGTTAGATGGGACACAGTGTCCACTTTTAGGGAAGTCACTAAAGACGGACTATTCACCAACAGTGACCTGCAAAAAAATCAGTCATTAATAGCAGAGTTGGGAAATTCTCCAACTTCCAAGTTATTAATGTGTAGGTTTAGCAGTTCACTTTTGATGAATAGCCCCAAGGAGACCATATAGGCAAAGAGTGGTGTTAGGGAAATTGCACTGTCAGACAGAGGAGAATGTGACCACATTAGATGGGTTGAGTTTCAGACAGAGGGAGACTGCATCCAGGTATACCTGTCAGGTATGCCTTTGAGGAATGTCAGGACCAGAGAGACAGGTAAAGAAGGAATACTGGGACCTATTTACTAAAAGTGATGTGTAGTAGGTGAGATGAACATTTCATCTCACCGACTTAACTATGCATTGTGCTGGGACATATCTGGTGAGTTTCCCCCGCAAGAAGAGAGTTGGCCCTACATATTGCTAAATCTTCAAAGATATAACGGATTTATTCAGGGGAATTTGAGCTCTTCTAGCTATAGAAACTCACCAGATTTGTTCCAGTACAATGCATGCTTACTATGGTGAGAGGCAGTGTTCAGCTCACCTACTACACTTTTAGTGAATAGGTCCCAGTTTACCCTCACTAACAGAGGTAAATAGCAGTCATAATGGAGTGTTGTACAATAGGCATACTAGGTCAAAAAAATAAAAATACAGCAGAGATATTGCCTCCATAGACATAACACTAGCCTCAAGTCAAACCTATAGCAGATAGTTGCAATTCTAACTGAGGGGTATAAACTAAGGTGGGCAAACTTTGACAGCTAAGTTGAGTAGAACATTTTGTCCTTCACCCTTGATATTCCAGGCTGTTGTCAGCTAAACTTGTTGTGGCTGGTTGAGGACCACAGGAAATGTAGTTTACACGAGTTGTAGTGCTAAAGGTTAGACTGAGAGTTGTCAGTATATAGCAGGCAGTGTGGGGATTCACGTTATACACAGAGCAGAGACATATAATGTTAACATCCTATTTAAAAGCCCCACTTACTGCCTCGCACTGCCCAGCATCCAGACTTCAATAAACTCAGCCACATCTTCCTCCAACCCATGCAGCCACAGTGACATTCACTGTACAGAGCACACACCGGCCGGGTCCGTCAGACTAATCCTTCCCTTGCTCATTGGGAAACAAGAGCAATGCGAATCCCATTCCGTAGTAACAAGTTGGCCAAACCCCCAGCAGAGGGCGCTACTCACCTGCTAGTCACAAACCCTGGAAAACTGGTACGTCATAAACTCAATCGGTTGGCCGCCATTTTTAATACTGGCACCAAAAAAAGAAAGTCTATTACCTGTAGCAGGGGTAGGCAACCTTCACGCTATAGTTTACAAATTGCATCGTAAAAGTTCAGATTTTATCACGTAACATATGTTTTTGTATATTTGAGCCATTTGCATTTTTTTAATTTTTTTTACCAATAGTCAAATATTAAAGGTACACTGAATTTTACTTTTCACATGTGCCTATAGTATTAATATAATTATCTAATATCATTTTTATCCTCTGACAGCTGCCATGCTTCCATAGGGACAACAAAGTAAAATGAAATATGCCTTGATACCTGCCTCCATCTCCAATGACTGCCCTGGCTCTGGTCATAGTATACTACCAGCTACCACCCTTCAGCCTCACTTGGCAAAGTTCCCTTACTGAGTCCAGCATCACCCATACTCCCAATAACAGAAACGAGAACAAGAGTCTCAGCACACCTTCAGTGGGATTTATTTTAATGCATACAATGTTTCGACTCAATATAGACTTGGGGAAAAAAATCTGTATTGAGTTGAAACGTATGCTTGGAATAAATCACACTGAAGGTGTGCTGAGACTCTTGTTCTGTTTCCTAATATATACACACACACACACATAAGCTGTCTCACACATACACACTCAAACACACTAGCTGTCACACACACAGTCTCATGCACAGACAAACAAGCTGTCTCACATATGTTATTTCGTCACTGGGCAGCCTGTTTTTGTGTGAGGGATCAGCTTTTATGTTTGGTGATCATGGAGCTGGAGGGAAGCTTGATGCAGCCATGGCTGCATCAACCTTCCTAGGTGTTTAAGTGCACTGTGTACATTGAGAAGGTACCTGGCTGTCACAGCATCAACATGTGATGTGAAGGGAAGAAGGAGGGCAGGGGTTCAGTGCAGTGTAGGGTTGCCACCTGGCCGGTATTTTACCGGCAGGCCGGTAAAAAAATTGGCATCAGGCCAATGTTAAGTCTATGGAGACCCTACCAAGGCCGGTATTTTTTTGAAGAAAAGGTGGCAACCCTAGTGCAGTGGCAAGCAGGTCCGTATTCTCTGTGTGTGCGCCGCATGACCCTGCGCCATATTTCCAGGGTTTGTGTGCTCCAAACAGACAGCACACACACCCTGGAAATACACAAATTAGATCCGAGAGGCCAATGGCAGCGGCGAACTCTGCATCAGGGTCACTCACTCTGTTGCCAATTCGACCAGCATGAAAAGTGTACAAATTTATTTTCGTATATTTTTCATGCTCGTTGAATTGGCAACAAAGTGAGTAACTCTGATGCCGAATTTGCTGCTGCCATTGGCCTCTCGGGTATATTTTGTGTAGGTGTGCTACCTGTACAGTGCACACCAAAAGAAAAAGCGGACAAATTAGGCAGCCAAAATGAAACAGAAAAATAAAAGATAAAAATGAGAAGTATCCAAAATTGTAAATGGACAAAAGGCAGGCAAAATTAAGCAAAAGATAAAATAGAGAAAGCGAAATATATAATGGCATAAAAATGAGAAAATCAAAAGAATGCAGCAGCAAAAGCTAACAACAGGAAAAGAATATCAAACAATATATGGAAAAATGTGATAACAGCCAAAATAAAAATAGTAATTGTTCGAGGACACTTTAATTTCTATTAAAATGTACATATTGGAGGCTAGTGACAATGTACACTCGATCTGCAAATGTGAATAAAAAAGAAAACCGTCTTTTGCATTGCCAGTATTTAACTAATACTGGCACCGGCTCGTAAAGGATAAATAACCGGCCGGGTGCAGTACCAAATTTGCCCCAGTCCCGCTTTTTTTGGGGATCCAGTCCGGTTGGGAGATATGTATATGTCCAAAACACTTACACAGTCAGTCTTATCGTTAACAAATGAGCTCCAGATATCTGTTTTCTATAGCAGGTAGAATCAAGTTCAAAGTGGGGTCACTTAGGTCTGCCCCTTTATGTCCCGACTCTGGGGCATATAAAAGGAAAGTTGGTCAGTAAGAATTGGTCGGATAATTGTAATTTTTATTTACATTACATGATACAGCACTTGTCTGAGAGCTATTTATGAAACATGGTAATGAGAATAATGCATTTTATTTCCAAAAACTAATATATAAACACATTCACTGCATTTAAACACACTATATGATGTGTTTTATTGCTTTGGAGCTCTGTGATGCACTCATTCCTGAGTGTAACACAGAGCTCCAAAAATGCTGAGCTCCTAGAAAATAGGAACAGGAGGAAATGGTGGTTAAAATTGGTACTGTCCCTGCTACCTAGGGATACTTGGGAGGCAGGATTTAAATGCAATGCGCTTTGCGGTATTCTTCAAAAAACTACTGGCCTTGCAGATGCTTCAGTGGACATAACACTGGTCACAAACCAAACTGCCTGGGTGACAAATAGGCACTTGTTTGATAGCTAAACACATTCGAGACAATCACAGTGATCAGGGGGCCTCCGCAGACATGTCACAAGACACTCAGTCTGATCGCGCTATGTCATGCAGCAATCAGTACTGCACGGTGTGCCAAGCACATCCTATGTTGGCAAGGGAGTGTTTTCCCATGACGTGCCTGCCTTGCCCTATGTTGGCAAGGGGTTAAAAGATCACTGTTGGAAAATAAAGTACTGCTTCATTGAGATTGGTCAAGTGTAGCCATTATAAACAGAAATGCTTTAATGAATGAATAAAAATAAAGTTCCCGATTGAGCCATCTTTGCTCTGTATAGCTCTATCGGGGGCTGACATCCTGGGTCAGATGAAGGATGATTCTAAACAACAAATGAAGTATACAGAGCGAAGAGGACTCAATAAGGTAATTTAATTGGATGCTTTGAATAAAGCATTTCTATTTGAATTTCCTACATTTTTCAATTAAATAGAACTTTTTTTTTTTTTAATAGTTGTCCTTTAAGATACCAGAGAGGCAGAAGCATTAGGTTGCACGTTAACTTAGCATCATGTGTTGTCACACAACATCCTGTGACCTCACCCATGATGGACCACTCCCCCTCCATGTCCTGGAAACCAGCAAGGGATTGTTAGTAAGTATGAATGAGTGATGTAGCCAACAAACAAAATGGCGCACAACACCCAACAAATATCAAATAGCCAAGTAAGGTTCAAATTAATTTTGGTCGAGCAACCGTGTCGATATGTATATCTAAAATATTCAAATAATTTGGTAAGTCATATATTATTATCATAATGTTATTTATAAATACTTTAAAATAAACCCATTGACGACAGTCGAACCATGTTTTATTGTGTTTGCTCCTGAGCTCTGAAATAATACTATATGGCGAGAATTCACTGCGGCTAGCAAGAAGGAAGGAGGCAATGGGGAGTTTGAGTCAAAAATAGTGACGGTCCCTCCTAAACAGCCGTACATGGGAGGTAAGATAACGAACGCTGGGATCATCGTGAGCAGCATGGAGTAGTCTAAATATTGGGACTAGTTGGACTTAGTCACATGTACCCAAAGAACTCCTATTACTGAGCTATTGGAAAAATACAATAGGTGACTTTTAGAGTCCGACCCTTTATGTTTCTTTTATATGTTAAATACTGTGTCTCATTTTGAAATATTTCTTAAACACTGGAACTAGATGTCTGTTCTCTGTCATCCTGTGTCCAATTACGCTAAACCCCATGTTTATATACATTGCTTAAATACTAGCTAAAAATAAGAACCAACTCTGATTAATCTTTACCGTTACCCTCTCAACCCTTTTACTTATAGATGACAACACAATCTGTTTTGAATGAATGGTACTTGAAGGAATGTCACATGACTTCCACTGTACTTTACAGGAAATGTAAGAGACTTTGTGTATATACATTGAGCACCTTAAAGGAGCAATCTTGTATGTACCACTGTGACCTAAATAAAACATACAATTTTATGTTTTGGTTATGATGTCCATAGCAAGTTGATGGGGAGTCAGGGCTATGTATGACAAGGGATATAGTGGGTTAGAAGAGTGAAGGCAGAGTTTATAGAATATCGAATAGCAATGCAGAAGAAGCCATCTTTGGTACAACCGGTTTCAGGTTTTTTTCCATCTTTTCGTTGTGGCGAATCGCAATCCTTTACAAATTTCTTGCCACACTCGACGGTGAAAGGATGTGAAAGACTCCCAGACTAGAGAAGAAGAACTCAAGTTTCTGGGAATTTCAGGAGTTTTGTGCACGAGACTTCTACCCGGGACTCAGAGACGCCGAGGGCCATTTCTGTTCCAGTGACTATAGCTGCCTGTTTTTATTGTTGTGATTAAAAACATCGCTGGAAGCGTAACGAGCTTCAAGTTATTTCACTGTGGTTCGTCTGTCCCCAAGTTGACGGGTTACTAGATTTGTATGGTTTTTGTTACAAGAGCCGAGTTTTCAGACACAGTGAGCTGCAGATTTTCTTTCATATTATCTTCACTGTTTTTTTTATAAACACACTTGCTGTTTTATATCCACATGTTGTTTACATATATATATATGGTTTTCACTTTTTTTTATCACATTTGGTGGTTCACAGTATCAATGGAGTCGGTTTATAGAATACCAATAGCATTACATACATTCCATAAACTGACATAATGAACGACTTTCGGTTTATGGAATTTATGTAATGCTATTGGTATTCTATAAACCGAAATAGAGTTGAAATAGGTCAGTTCGTATGAATGGGGACTCTATTTCGGTTTATAGAATACCAATAGCATTACATGCATTCCATACAGGGCCGGCGCTACCGTCCCTGGCATATTAAGTGGCTATATCCTGGCATATTAAGTGGGTTTGTGTAAGTGTGTCACTTTCTGTGTAAGGGTGTGTGTCACTGTGTCAGTGTAAGGGTGTGTGTGTGTGTGTGTAAGTGTGTCACTGTATAAGGGTGTAAGTGTGTCACTGTGTCTGTGTAAGGGTGTTTGTGTGTGTAAGTGTGTCACTGTGTCTGTATAAGGGTGTGTGTGTGTGTGTCACTGTGTCTGTGTAAGGGTGTGTGTGTGAGTGGTAAGTGTGTCTCTATGTGTGACTGCAAGGGTGTCTTTGTGTTTAAGGGTTTCAATGTATGCTAGGGTGTCAATGTGTGACAAATTTAGAGCATGCGAGTTGAATATTTAGATGAATTTATTTTCCACACAATACATTATACTTTTATATATATAAAACATATGGAGGGTTGGTAGTATGGGAGTCGTGGCGGGTCAGATGAGGGGTGGCACCAAAATGCACCTTCGCCTGTGTAGACTAAAATCCTTGCACCGCCCCTGATTCCATAAACCGAAAGTCTATAAACCGAAAGAGAGTCAGTTTATAGACTTTCGGTTTATGGAATGTATGTAATGCTATTGGCTTTCTATAAACCGATATAGAGTCGGTTTATAGAATACCAATAGCATTACATGCATTCCATAAACCGAAAGTTGTTCATTATGTCGGTTTATGCAATGTATGTAATGCTATTTGTATTCTATAAACCGACTCTTTTTCAGTTTATAGAATGCCAATAGCACAAATGGACGAATGATTTTCGTTTATTAACCATTCGTTCATTCGGCTTTCGTTAGGTTAGCATTTTCGTTATTCGTTTTTCGGACGAATGGACGAAAATGCTATTTTCGGCAGAAAATGCATTAGTCCGAAAACGAATGCACATGTCTAATATAGACTCTGTTACTGTTCTATAAATGGGCCTGTTTCAAAATATACTAGTCGTGTCTGGTGATTTGGAAGCTCCATCTACAACACTGGTTCTGCCTGGTGGCTTGGGGTGGCTGATACAAGGAAGCAGAGCTCTGACGGAGGTACCCAGTTGGGGTACCAGGAGGTCTATCACAATCATGATCATTCACCAAAGTGAGTTTGGGGACTAGACTGTCCCTTTAAAGTCAGGATTTTACAAATAGCCTGCTGTACGCCAAATGAACTAGTTAAACTTCTTCAGCAATGATTTCGTATAACATTGCTCCAGATCTGCAGAAACTCACTCCTGCTTTAGCAAACCTGTAACAAGACCAGAACGTTAAACATTTCATAGGCTGAATCCATACGGCAGGGCCACAGTACCACACTGATAAAGTAGACCGTGGATCATTGTTTGTTCATGATAAATTACAGCAGCTTTGACTGAGTTTTTAAAACATATACAAAATCCGGCTTTATAAATTGTAGATTCTAGGAAAGTGTACCAAGAGACCAGAAGCAAATTACTGAGCAAAGGGTAGTGTCATTTATCCTCATAAATGAAAGTGACTTTGCTTATATAAATTTAAACATGGTCTTGAACATAATAGAGTATTGCATTATTTATGTAACAGGAGCAGTAGGAAGAGGGAAGTGCTCATCACTGGCATACTAAGAGTGGGGTAGGGGAGGTGGTCTGCACTGGATGTCAGATGCCATGGGTGCCACTGGCAATCAGTCAGCGCAGACCTCAGACTTGGTCAGTGGTGCTCAAGTTTCTCCTGTGAATAAAGATTCAGAGCTTAGCTCTGAGTCATCACCAAGCATGGGAAATGTGAACAGCGCTATATGAGGCCTGCCCTGTGCTGTTTGAGCTACACAGATACATATATATAAGGTTGGACATGGCACAGATAGGCTGTTTGGCGAGCAACGATGATGCAGGCGCTGTTTGGGGCAAAGATGGCACAGAGAGCCTTTTTGGGTGGCAAAGATGGCACAGAGAATCTGTTTGGGGGGTTAAGATGGCACAGACAAATTATGGGGGGCCTAAGACAGGTGAGGGTGCCAGAGCAATTTTTTCATTGGAGCCCTCTCTTTCCTCGTTATGCCTCTGGGAACTAGCAAGTAGGTTTGGGGACAGAGATGGCCACTGTTTTAAAAATGGTAGGTTGGGATGTGTCAAACATAGGATCCACCCCTGGTGCTCATGCCAATGAACAGAGCACTGGTGAGACCTCACTTAGAGTATTGTACAAAGTACTTGTGCCTGTTCCAGACGCCACCTGCAGGTTCTATTGGCCTGTGATAGCACCAGTTCTATTCTCTGCCTTTTCCCTTGCTCTTGCCTGATGCTCAGTTGCTGGTTATTGCAGTAATGAGTGCTTAGTGCTTTATTAACCCCACCCTACCAGCAATCAGTGGCGGTACATTTTGCTAGCTGGCTTGTATTTTGGGTTTGTTCTTTGTGGTTCCTGTATCCGGCTAGTTTCCCGACCATCCTGCTACTCTCCTGTCCTTTGACCGTGGCTTGTTTACTGACTATCCTGATACTCTCCTGTCCTTTGACCTTGGCTTGTTTCCTGACTATCCTGATACTCTCCTGTCCATTGATCCTGACTTGTTTACTGACCATTCTGAATCATAGACCCTGACTTGCTCCTTTATTGTTTCTATTCTCCTCTGCCTGGCTATGATCCGTGGGAAACCTAATAAGGCCTCTGCTTGTGGGTGCTCAAAGCCAGAGGCTGCATCTGGACTCCAGCATGTACCAGCCCTGAAGCCCATTACAACTGGAGAATCTACCTGCGGGAGAATATATATACTTTCACAGAAGGGCTACTAAACTGGTTCATGGATTGCAAGATAAGGTTAAAGGATCTTAACTAGAGTTGAGCGGACACCTGGATGTTCGGTTTCGGCAGGTTCGGCCGAACTTCGGAAAAAAGTCCGGGTTCGGTTTCAAACTTGACCCCGAACCCGAACCCCATTGAAGTCAATAGGGACCCGAACTTTTGGCCACTAAAATGCCTCTTAAAAAGTCCTGGAAAGGGCTAGAGGGCTGCAAAATGAAGTAAAATGTGGGTGAGTGTCCCCATTCATACGAATAGGTCAACTGACCTATTCGTATGAATGGGGACTCTATTTCGGTTTATAGAAAGCCAATAGCCATGTAATGCTATTGGCTTTCTATAAACCGAAATAGAGTCCCCATTCATAAGAAAAGGTCAATTGACCTATTCTTATGAATGGGGACTCTATTTCGGTTTATAGAATGGCAATAGCATTACATGTATTCCATAAACCGAAAGTCTATAAACCGAAAGACATTCGGTTTATAGACTTTTGTTTTATAGAATACATGTAATGCTATTGCTATTCTATAAAAAGAAAGTCTATAAACAAAATGTCGTTCGGTTTATAGACTTTCAGCTTATGGAATACATGTAATACTATTGGCTTACTATAAACTGAACTAGAGTCCCCATTCATAAGAATTTCTTATGAATGGGGACTCTATTTCGGTTTATAGAAAGCCAATGGCATTACATATAATGTAATCGCCGAACCCCGAACTCCAACACGGACATACAGTGAAATGTCCGTGTTCGGGACCGGGGTCCGAAAACCGTAAAGTTCGGTACGAACCCGAACAGTGCGGTTCGGGTTCGCTCAACACTAATCTTAACATGTAGAGTTTGGATGCAAGACAATTCTTGGGGATATGATAGAAACACTTAAATGCACAAAGGGAATCAATAAAATAAATAAATAGAGTATATTTAAAAGAAGAAAAAAATACCACAACAAGAGGCCACAGTCTTAAATTAGAGGGGCAAAGGTTTTAATAGTAATACATTAGAAAGTATTACAGGGTAGTGGATGCATGGAATAGCCTCCCAGCAGTAGTGGCAGAGATTAATAGAGTGAAGGATTTTAAGCTTGCATGGGATACGCATAAGACTATCCTAGGTTTAAGATGAGGCCAGGGATTAATGAAAGTATTTAATTAGGCAGAAATTGTGCAGACAAGATGGGCTGAATGGTTATATCCTCTGACACATTCTATATTTCTACGTATATATTTATAAAGAAATGCATTACTGTGTTTTCTTCTTTCTTTACACAGTAAAAGATCAGTAAAATATCAGTTGCCAATTACATTTCACAGGGGGAAAAATATGTCAGTGCGCTAAGCTAGTCACAGGCTCAAATGATATAAATGTATAAAATGAAGCTTACCAAACAGGTGTGATGTTTCTCCCCCTAATAAAATTGCCATTAAATATATAAACATAATATAAATGAGAGTTTTTGGTTATATAAATTGGCCAAAGCATAATTAAGCTCACCCGCCAATTATGCTTTGGCTAATTCATATAACCAAAACCTCTCATTTATATTATGTTTTGCCAACTTTATTAGAGTGAGAAGTACAGACAGTTTTCATTTTTTGTATATATTTGCTATTTTAAATTCTGCAATTTTACATCTTTTTTTTACTAAAAGCCAAATTCTTGTTGTCACAAACTGAAAGAGGGCGTAAACCCCCATTTCTTTCCACACATATATATATCATTTTGCCATTGTCCTTCTGCACAGTACCATTCAAAAGATCACATAAACTTTGTCAAAAAACAAACAAACTGTTGGGTCTACCCAATATAGACTGGTGTGGCCCAAGATGGATTCATATCAGGTAAGATAGCCAAATTTAAGCTTACTGATTAGCTCAAAATTCGGGGATTTTTTTGTGCCACCGATTTGGGGTTCAGTTTCAGAGCTGAAAATTTGTGTATATTGAGTTGACCCTAAAACCCTATATTCTTGGTAGACTTGACTTATACTCCTAGTGGTATGCCTGTGTTCCAATCAAGCTAAGAAGGAGGAAAGTGTTTGTGAATGGTAATGTGAACGGTTAGAAAGGATGACAGTGTAGCTGGAGTGATTGTGAACGCATGTGAATGCTCATTTTAACAACAAGGAAGGACAAGATGTCAGCAGAAACATGCTGAAGATTTATAGGTAAGTTGATTGTTCCAGGACATTAGATCAGGATCAAATGTAATGATTGGGGAAGTCTTTTTTAGTGTTAAATGTAAAGAAATAGTTAATTCCCTCAGTGATGCTGAAATGATTAGAGAGTAATATCAGTATGATCTAATACAGGCCAAATTATCCCTACAGTATTCTGATGTACAGTAGAAAACAAAAAATAAGGTGTGCACACAAACAGACAGGTTAATTAGCAACATATCTTCTATCTGGTTCCACTGGCAAAATGGTACAACACCGCACTGGAAGACACAACAGGGGGCGTAGTAGAGCTGCTACTCAAGAGGGTATAACATTGTGCACAATTCATCTGAGATACTGGATCAAGTCGATACGGTGTGAGATAGTGGATCAAGTCGACACCGTGGGATAGTGGATCAAGTCGATACTGTGGGATAGTGGATCAAGTCGATACTGTGGCATAGTGGATCAAGTCGACACCGTGGGATAGTGGATCAAGTCGACACCGTGGGATAGTGGATCAAGTCGATACTGTGGGATAGTGGATCAAGTCGATGTGAGATAGTGGATCAAGTCGATACTGTGTGATAGTGGATCAAGTAGATATTGTGAGATAGTGGATCAAGTCCACACCATGGGATAGTGGATCAAGTCAATACTGTGGGATAGTGCATCAGGTCGATACTGTGGGTTAATGGATCAAGTCAATACTGTGGGAGAGTGGATTAAGGCAATACTGTGAGATAGTGGATCAAGTCGATACTGTGGGATAGTGGATCAATTCGATACTGTGGGATAGTGGATCAAATCGACACTGTGGGATAGTGGATCAAGTTGATACTGTGGGTTAATGGATCAAGTCAATACTGTGGGAGAGTGGATTAAGGCAATACTGTGAGTGTAATAAAAAAGAAACTTACCTGCCGCCACGAGGTCCGTGCCTCCGCTGCTACTGCCCCTGCAGGCAGGGTGGACGGACAGCGAAGGCTCCGTTCAGCGTCTCAGCCCTCCAGGGCTGCAGACGCGCTCACCACTTCCCCTCGACGAACGCGCAACAAACCGAAACTGCGCGCTTGCGCAGTACCGCTACACACAGAAAATTAGCATAGCCTTAAAGGGCTATACTTATACTTTTTGGGGGACCTATTAGGGGCGGGTTTTACCGCCCAAATTGTATTTAAACCTTCAGTTGCTACTCAGACCTTGCCTGAGATAGTTCCTTGTGGCTTGATCTAGCGTTTATTCTTGATTATTGATTCTTCGGTTTTTTGACTCCTGCTGTGATTTCTGACTCCTCCGTTTGCTGCCTGCCCCGATCCTTTTGCCTGTTTTTGACCTTGCCTCCTCCATACCGTCTTTGTACCGTTGCTCCTGTTGTGTTTGACCCGGCCTGCTGACTATCCGTTTATCCAGTATTTCCTGCGTATCCCTGCTTCAGTGTGCGGTTGCAATCAGTGTTCCAAGTCCTGGGTGGTCATTTACCTGAGGCTCAACCGTAGGGTATAATACCATTCAGGTCAATAGACACTGTTCTGCCTCCAAGCCTGTTGCAGTAAGATACCAGGTCTTCGCATCGCGGATCCAGTCCTCAGATCCTACTCAGTCCGTGACAGTGAGATAGTGAATCAAGTTGATACTGTGGGATAGTGTATCAAGTCGATACTGTAGGATAGTGGATTAAGTCAATATTGTAAGATAGTGGAGCAAGTCGATACTGTGGGATAGTGGATCAAGTCGATACTGTAGGATAGTGGATTAAGTCAATATTGTAAGATAGTGGAGCAAGTCGATACTGTAGGATAGTGGATTAAGTCAATATTGTAAGACAGTGGAGCAAGTCGATAATGTGGGTTAGTGGATCAAGTTGATACTGTAGGATAGTGGATCAAGTCGATACTGTGGAATAGTGGATCAAGTCATCACTGTGGGATAGTGGATCAAGTTGACACTGGGATAGTAGATCAAGTTCATACTGTGGGATAGTGGATCAAGTTCATACTGTGGGATAGTGGATCAAGTTCATACTGTTGGATAGTGGTCCTGAATCAGGACTGTCCTGCATAAAGTGGACACGTTTGGGGATATGCAATCATAATGTACAGCACTGTGTATAGCTTTCAGGCAGGTGTGAAAATAATGCTGTAAACTAAGAATGTTTCAAAAATAACTAATGTTATTTTTATTCTTTATTTTCATCAATGAACAAAATGCAAAGTGAGTGAACAAAAGGAAAATCTAAATCAAATTTTTCGGTGTTACCACCCAAGTGAAGGGACAGAGATCTTGGCCTTCAAAGGGAGATCAGAAAACAATGTTAAGTATGGTTGTAAAGTATGAGAGAGAGACGAGATCTGTGCTCCCTCACACTCATGCCCCTTATGACATCATAACCAGTGCAGTCCAAATAAACAGGTTCACTTTCAACAGGTTCACATGCAAGTCTCATTAGAAGGCTGAAGCATCACCTCCCAGGACAAGTAGACTCCTTGATGTGGGGACGAGATGTCCTAAGAATACCTTTGACACACAGTCTCACTCGATCACCTCTTTATGCATTAAAATCCCATAGAGAGATCGAGTGTCTCTGTAATTAGAATGACTTAATTACAGATTAATGGCCCTAATTATTACTGCTGCTAAAAAAAAAAGAAAAACTTGCTTTCCCAATTTGTTTAATTTACAGCAATTTTCCATCCTGATGCTAGTATTACACATACAATGAGTATTCCGATATCCGCGGGTGGGAAGGCTGCACACAGAATGCATTTATTTGCCATTATAAAATGTGTTGTGAGAAGATTTACAAATAGTGTATTTTGGTGCACATATGTGCACACGTAAATCACTCATTAGCTGGCAACTCACATACCTCTCTACTGCTGCACTTTTAGTGGGAGAGTCCTGGCACCAGGCAATGACTACTGCACACCGGACCAATAGTGATGTCACTTTGAGTAACAGCGCCATCATGCCAGTGCTGTAGCACTGGTACCCCCAGCATCTGGCATTGATCTCCCCTAAATAGCTCAGTTATACTTGTGACACAAGGGCAGGGCCGGTGCAAGGATTTTCTTCTACACAGGCGAAGGTGCATTTTGGTGCCCCCCTGCTCTGATCCGCCACGCCTCCCACACCATTAAGCCTCCTTACATTATATATATATATATATATATATATATATATATATATATATATGAATAATGTATAGTGTAGAAAATAAATACATCTAAATATTCAACTCGCATGCTCTAAATGTGTCACACATTGAAACCCTTAAACACAAAGACACCCTTGCAGTCACACACACAGACACCCTTACCACTTACACACACACAGTTACACCAATTCACACATAACCTGAGACACACTATTTTGCCACTCAATATGCCAGTATTTAGCCCAGGGGTCCTCAAACTTTTTAAACAGGGGGCCAGTTCACTGTCCCTCAGACCGTTGGAGGGCCGGACTATAGTAAAAACAAAAACTATGCACACTGCATATATCTTATTTTGCAGTGAAGAAACAAAACGGGAACAAATACAATATTTAAAATGAAGTAAAGTTAAATCAACAAACTTACCAGTATTTCAATGGGAATATTATGCCAGTCAGAGCCCAGTAATATTATGCCAGTCAGATGCCCAGGAACATTATGCCAGTCAGAGCACAGTATTAATATGCCAGTCAGAGCCCAGGAATATTATGCCATTCAGATGCCCAGGAATATTATGCCAGTCAGATGCCCAGGAACATTATGCCAGTCAGAGCCCAGTAATATTATGCCAGTCAGAGCCCAGGAATAGTGTGCCAGTCAGCTGCCCAGGAATATTATGCCAGTCAGAGCCCAGTAATATTATGCCAGTCAGATGCCCAGGAATATTATGCCAGTCAGAGCCCAGTAATATTGTGCCAGTCAGATGCCCAGGAACATTTTGCCAGTCAGAACCCAGTAATATTATGCCAGTCAGAGCCAAGGAATAGTGTGCCAGTCAAATGCCCAGGAATATTATGCCAGTCAGAGCCCAGGAATATTATGCCATTCAGATACCCAGTAATATTATGCCAGTCAGATGCCCAGGAATATTATGCCAGTCAGAGCCCAATAATATTGTGCCAGTCAGATGCCCAGGAACATTTTGCCAGTCAGAGCCCAGTAATATTATGCCAGTCAGAGCCAAGGAATAGTGTGCCAGTCAGATGCCCAGGAATATTATGCCAGTCAGATGCCCAGGAATATTATGCCAGTCAGATGCCCAGGAATATTAAGCCAGTCAGAGCCCAAGAATATTATGCCAGTCAGATGCCCAGGAAAATTATGCCATTCAGATGCCCAGGAATATTATGCCAGTCAAATGCCCAGGAATATTATGCCAGTCAAATGCCCAGGAATATTATGCCAGTCAGATGCCCAGGAATATTATGCCATTCAGATGCTTAGGAATATTATGCCAGTCAAATGCCCAGGAATATTATGCCATTCAGATGCCCAGGAATATTATGCCAGTCAGAGCCCAGGAATATTATGCCATTCAGATGCCCAGGAATATTATGCCAGTCAGAGCCCAGGAATATTATGCCAGTCAGAGCCCAGGAATAGTGTGCCAGTCAGATGCCCAGGAATATTATGCCAGTCAGATGCATGTTATACCTCCCTCCTCCCCCCTTCCCCAGACCCCAGTACTTACCTCCATGCTCATGTTCATGTCCGTGGCTGAGAGGGAAGCGCTGTGCGTTCCCCTCAGGCCGTGCGCATTCAATAAAGTGTGTTGAAAAAAAAAGTTTCAACACACTTTATTGAATGCGCACGGCCTGAGGGGAGCGCACAGCGCTTCCCTCTCAGCCACTGACATGAACAGGAGCATGGAGGTAAGTAAACGGGCCTGGGGGAGCGGGCGATTTTCCCGCCCACCCATTGGGGCGCCCTAAGGCAGCCGCCTGTGCTGCCTTACGGTAGCGCCGGCCCTGCACAAGGGAGCAGTGTCTGTAGGGGACAGGACAGTACTTCACGGTTGCTTAAATGCAGCAACTTTACCACGACCTCTCACACAGCAGCGAGTGGTCATTGTCGGTCATTTCTTCGCGGGACAGTTCATTGCGGGATCACACAAGGCGATTATTATTACATGTTAGTATTAGTGTTCAGAGGGGTTAGTGTTAGTATCAGGGTTCGAGGGGTAGTGTTAGTATTAGGGTTCAGGGGGAGTGTTAGTATTAGGGTTCAGGGGGAGTGTTAGTATTAGGGTTCAGGGGGAGTGTTAGTATTAGGGTCCGGGGGTATTGTTAGTATTAGGGTTTGAGGGGTAGTGTTAGTATTAGGGTTCAGAGGGGTTGGTGTTAGTATCAGGGTTTGAGCGGTAGTGTTAGTATTAGGGTTCGAGGGGTATTGTTAGTTTTAGGGTTTGAGGGATAGTGTTAGTATTAGGGTTTGAGGGGTAGTGTTAGTATTAGGGTTCGGGGGGTATTGTTAGTTTTAGGGTTCATGGGGTAGTGTTAGTATTAGGGTTTGAGGGGTAGTGTTAGTATCAGGGTTCAGGGGGGAGTGTTAGTATCAGGGTTCGAGGGGTAGTGTTAGTATTAGGGTTTGAGGGGTAGTGTTAGTATTAGGGTTCATGGGGTAGTGTTAGTATTAAGGTTTGAGGGGTAGTGTTAGTATTAGGGTTCAGGGGGGAGTGTTAGTATTAGGGTTCGGGGGTATTGTTAGTATTAGGGTTCGAGGGGTATTGTTAGTTTTAGGGTTTGAGGGGTAGTGTTAGTATTAGGGTTCGGGGGGTATTGTTAGTTTTAGGGTTCATGGGGTAGTGTTAGTATTAGGGTTTGAGGGGTAGTGTTAGTATCAGGGTTCAGGGGGGAGTGTTAGTATCAGGGTTCGAGGGGTAGTGTTAGTATTAGGGTTTGAGGGGTAGTGTTAGTATTAGGGTTCATGGGGTAGTGTTAGTATTAGGGTTTGAGGGGTAGTGTTAGTATTAGGGTTCATGGGGTAGTGTTAGTATTAGGGTTTGAGGGGTAGTGTTAGTATTAGGGTTCAGGGGGGAGTGTTAGTATTAGGGTTCAGGGGGGAGTGTTAGTATTAGGGTTTGAGGGGTAGTGTTAGTATTAGGGTTTGAGGGGTAGTGTTAGTATTAGGGTTCAGGGGGTATTGTTAGTATTAGGGTTCAGGGGGAGTGTTATTATTAGGGTCCGGGGGTATTGTTAGTATTAGGGTTTGAGGGGTAGTGTTAGTATTAGGGTTCGGGGGTATTGTTAGTATTAGGGTTCGAGGGGTAGTGTTAGTATTAGGGTTTGAGGGGTAGTGTTAGTATTAGGGTTCAGGGGGAGTGTTAGTATTAGGGTTCGGGGGTATTGTTAGTATTAGGGTTCGAGGGGTAGTGTTAGTATCAGGGTTTGAGGGGTAGTGTTAGCATTAAGGTTTGAGGGGTAGTGTTAGTATTAGAGGTCGAGGGGTAGTGTTAGTATTAGAGTTAAGGGGGGAGTGTAAGTATTAGGGTTCATGGGGTAGTGTTAGTATTAGAGTTCAGGGGGGAGTGTAAGTATTAGGGTTCAGGATGTAGTGTTAGTGTTAGAGTTCGAGGGGAAGTGTTAGGGTTCAGGGGGGAGTGTTAGTATTAGGGTTCAGGGGGTAGTGTTAGTATTAGAGTTCGAGGGGAAGTGTTAGGGTTCAGGGGGGAGTGTTAGTATTAGGGTTCAGGGGGATGTGTTAGAGGGCTTTCATTTATTAAGGGGCGTTATGTTTGTAAGCGCTGACAGTTCCTTTTCTTCTACCTCATGCCCCTTGAGTCGAAGCACCAGATGTCATGTGAAATCCAGTGCTCACTTTTGCTGGTAGGCTATTCCATGCATCCACTACCCTGTCAGTAAAGTAATTATTCACGATATTACTTTTACATGTTTGCCCTTTTGGGTGGCACTAAAATGAGAGAACAGATTAAACTGAAATCTAACTCCCTCTGATTTCACAGTCACCCCTGTGATCATGTAGGTATCTGAACATTATAGAATATCACATACTTTGTCTGCATAGAAAAACATGTCATATCAAATAGTCCATGTAAGAATAGACCTACATGGACTGAAATTCTAAAGTGGATTACACAGTAAAGCACACGGAGCTGGCTGAGACCATGCCCACCTGTATTCCAACAACTTGAAACAACTGTATTCACTAGAGAGAGGCTGATTCCGCAGTAATGGCTAATGATCTCACTTTCTTAGATGGGGGCATAACTACTGCTGCAGAATGAGCCTGCTCTGAATTTAAAGGCCCCAGGGAGATTTTTGTAATGTAAAACTACAGGACAACTGTCATTTATATTAAAGTAAAAATAAATGCATTTAGCAAATATTGAAATATGTACAATATAGGGAAATGTGCCTTTTAAAGCCACACATTGCAAGTAGAATAAAGGCACGAGTATTTCACACTGAAAACCAAAATGTACATGCTTTTGTCAGTTCATCTGCTTGTATATCACATTAAAGTAGTATCTGGTGACAGTGGTGAGTGTGCTTTGTGTATGTTTTTTGCATTTGTATTAGTGTATCCAGGGCCGGTGCAAGGATTTTCGTCTACACAGGCGAAGGTACATTTTGGTGCCCCCCTGCTCTGATCCGCCACGCCTCCCACACCATTAAGCCTCCTTAAATTATATATATATATATATATATAAATATTCAACTCGCATGCTCTAAATGTGTCACACATTGAAACCCTTAAACACAAAGACACCCTTGCAGTCACACACACAGACACCCTTACCACTTACACACACACAGCTACACCAATTCACACATAACACAGTATTTTGCCACTCAATATGCCAGTATTTAGCCCAGGGGTCCTCAAACTTTTTAAACAGGGGGCCAGTTCACTGTCCCTCAGACCGTTGGAGGGCCGGACTATAGTAAAAACAAAAACTATGAACAAATTCCTATGCACACTGCATATATCTTATTTTGAAGTGAAGAAACAAAATGTGAACAAATACAATATTTAAAATGAAGTAAAGTTAAATCAACAAACTTACCAGTATTTCAATGGGAATATTATGCCAGTCAGAGCCCAGTAATATTATGCCAGTCAGATGCCCAGGAACATTATGCCATTCAGATGCCCAGGAATATTATGCCATTCAGATGCCCAGGAACATTATGCCAGTCAGAGCCCAGTAATATTATGCCATTCAGATGCCCAGGAATATTATGCCATTCAGATGCCCAGGAACATTATGCCAGTCAGAGCCCAGTAATATTATGCCAGTCAGAGCCCAGGAATAGTGTGCCAGTCAGATGCCCAGGAATATTATGCCATTCAGATGCCCAGGAATATTATGCCAGTCAGATGCCCAGGAATATTATGCCATTCAGATGCCCAGGAATATTATGCCAGTCAGATGCCCAGGAATATTATGCCAGTCAGATGCCCAGGAACATTATGCCAGTCAGATGCCCAGGAATATTATGCCATTCAGATGCCCAGTAATATTATGCCATTCAGATGCCCAGGAATATTATGCCAGTCATAGCCCAGGAATATTATGCCAGTCATAGCCCAGGAATATTATGCCAGTCATAGCCCAGGAATATTATGCCAGTCATAGCCCAGGAATATTATGTCAGTCATAGCCCAGGAATATTATGCCAGTCAGATGCCCAGGAATATTATGCCATTCAGATGCCCAGTAATATTATGCCATTCAGATGCCCAGGAATATTATGCCAGTCATAGCCCAGGAATATTATGCCAGTCAGATGCCCAGGAATATTATGCCAGTCATAGCCCAGGAATATTATGCCAGTCAGATGCCCAGGAATATTATGCCAGTCATAGCCCAGGAATATTATGCCATTCAGATACCCAGGAATATTATGCCAGTCAGATGCCCAGGAATATTATGCCAGTCATAGCCCAGGAATATTATTCCATTCAGATGCCCAGGAATATTATGCCAGTCATAGCCCAGGAATATTATGCCAGTCATAGCCCAGGAATATTATGCCATTAAGATGCCCAGGAATATTATGCCAGTCAGATGCCCAGGAATATTATGCCAGTCATAGCCCAGGAATATTATGCCAGTCATAGCCCAGGAATATTATGCCATTAAGATGCCCAGGAATATTATGCCAGTCAGATGCCCAGGAATATTATGCCAGTCAGATGCCCAGGAATATTATGCCAGTCAGAGCCCAGGAATATTATGCCAGTCAGATGCCCAGGAATTGCTCGTTATACCTCCCTCCTCCCCCCTTCCCCAGACCCCAGTACTTACCTCCATGCCGCTGTTCATGTCCGTGGCTGAGAGGGAAGCTCTGTGCGCTCCCCTCAGGCCGTGCGCATTCAATAAAGTGTGTTGAAAAAAAAAGTTTCAACACACTTTATTGAATGCGCACGGCCTGAGGGGAGCGCACAGCGCTTCCCTCTCAGTCACGGACATGAACAGCGGCATGGAGGTAAGTACTGGGGTCTGGGGGAGCGGGCGATTTTCCCGCCCCCCCATTGGTGCGCCCTAAGGCAGCCGCCTGTGCTGCCTTACGGTAGCGCCGGCCCTGAGTGTATCCCCTTTAAGCAGAAACAATGAGTAGAAGTTCACATGCACATAGGAGCACACAATGAAAGCAGCCACTCCCATCATGATGAGGCAGCCATAGGAACATATTGTAAACAAATGTTTTGTGTGTACTTAAATGAATTAACGTGCTCCACCGAGGTCAAATAAAATCGATCCTTTATTAGAAAACAAATAGTCAAAGTGCTCACCGACAGTGAAACAGAAAGGATCAGACAAAACCCATCGCATTTCATGCAGAGAAGCACTTAACCAGCATGAAACGCGCTAGGTGTTTTGCCTGTTGAGTATTTTGTTTACTCCCCTAACATTTTTTATATTCAGGTTTTATTGAACACAATGTAAGTTGACATTCTCAGCTCCTACATTTAAGGGAATGCAGTGTGCAAGATTGACTGCAGGGGGCTGGGACTCACATGTGGCTGAACTACTGTGTGTTATCATCATGCATTTGTATCTGTACTACTGGATGCTACACAGGCAAATATCTATTTGTGTACATGTGTGAGACGGGACCAATATCCACCCAGTATCCTCAGAGATAGACACACGTAGACATGCAAAACAGATTTGCTGACAGATAAGGTACAGAGATAAATAAGCAGACAATACAATGGGTTAGAAAGATCAAAAAGTGATACTGATGTGGAATTTAAAAATGAAAAATGGTGTAGCCCCAGCCCATTGAGTGAGATTAAAGAGCAGCCTGTGGGGGAATTGAGTCTTTGCCCCTCTTTCCTACTCCCTTGGCAGGATCAAATATTTTGGCTGTCTAATAGTGTAACAGTATTTGAAGTATGACTGTAGCATATAAAAATTATTTATACCTCCTTGTACCCGAATTGCAAACAAATACAAAGATGAAAAGACACTATATGTATTTAAATACTTCACAACTTTTCAAATGGCCAAAGTAGGACACTTATTTTTGTGGGAGTGGCTAAAGGAATAGCTGTGGGTGTGGCATTACCAGAACATTTTCAGCGACTTTATGGCCAATTGATGGCATTTGATGTCATTTAGAAAAGGAATAATTTATTTTATTTACACAAATTAGTATAAAACACATTCACTGCGGTTTTGACACAATTTAATGTGAGTTTTATTGCTGCGGAGCTCTGTGATACACTCACACAAACTAAAAATACAGAGCTCCCAGAAAAAGAGGGACCATAGAGGAGGAAAAAAGGGACAGGAGGATTTGCATGCAAAATAGACACTGTTCCTTCTAAATAGTTACCCTTGGGAGGTATAAATATATATTTATATATTTTTTATTTTTGTCTCTGCCTTACCCCAGTTTAATGCATAACCGTGTGGTACCATACACAAATTACATACAGCAATGAAATATAATTTCCAAATGGTTCTACACAATGATTAATACATGGGAGACAGCCCAGACAGATTATTCTTTTACTCTATGATAATTCGTTGCAATTCTACTAACACAGTATTTAATACATGTTTTATTGTTGACATCCCAACTGTAAATACTCTATAGGTGGCAGAGTCTCTTCTCAGATAGGGAATGGCTGGAAGTAGAAACCAAACTCTGGAGAGGTACCGACCCACAGGGGGCGTAGAGCAGAGCTCCCTCCTATGCATCCTGTTCACAATCAGACCTTCCCATTAGCAGCAGCAGCGACACCAGCAGCAGCAGCAGCAGCAGCAGCCTGTTTGTTTAACTCTCACTACTCCTCACACTGCTGTCCCGGGATCCAGATAGCTCTCTCCACATCTCCTCGTCTACCTTCTACCATGAAGATGTCGCCATCCGCTTGTTTGATCCTATCTCTGGGATACTTTGTTACTCTTTGCTGTAAGTTTCTGGGATTCTCTTCTATCAGATCTATGGCTGGGGGTCTTTCCTTTTCTTCACTTTGTTTTTCCCACCCTGTGAAATCAGGTCTGTGCTTTTGTGTTCTGCTTTTTTTTTTTGTTCTAATTCTCCAAGGGGGAGGGGAGCAACTAACATAACATACTTTTGGGACCCCCATCTCGAGCCCCCTGCACTGCTTACCATGCAAAGATGATCTCTGTACTGAATCTCATTACTGTTACCTGCTAGCTTTGCTAAGGTTGAAAATATAAGGGGGAAAAAAAGTATCTTATCATATTGTTTATTATGCTGATTTAAAAAAAAAAAAAAAACTTTCTAGTTGCACTGCATGGGGAATATAAAATGCTAACTGTTTGCAGCAAATTGTTTTATGTCTCTAGGGAGCAGGGAAAGGGTTAATTAGTTAAGCACAGTAAGAATTGGGTTTTTGTAGGGTGTAAAACATTTAATCAGTTGGATTGTCAGTAGGAGGATAAATGATCATTATTACAGTAGGTTTGTGTGTGTGCTTTCTTTGCAGTTTGCAATATTATAAAGAATACAGATTGATGGGCTATAAAGTTTGGATGGTAGTTAGCACTACCAGTAGTTTGATTGTAATACCAAAAAAAAAAAAAAACAAATATAAAAAGAAAATGTAAAACATTAGAAACTGGTTATGGGCCCTCTAGGAAGATTGAAGAGAAATAAACCCTGACACTTGCTTTTTTTTTTTTCCTGTATTTTATTTATTATAGTTTATTATAAATGCTCATTTATTTTTGGTACAATTGGCACATTGATTGCATGTGTTAGAGATAAGTTTTTTTTTTTTTTAAGTCCCCTTAAAACCTCAAACTCTTTCTGTGCTTTAGCATATCATTTACAAATATACTTATTTTTTGACAATTATGTTACCGTTTTGAAGATTACGTATTAAAAGCATTAAAACGACCTATCACTATATAAAAAACATCATTGGGGCATAAAAGATTGTCTAAAACGTTTTAAGATTCCTTTAGTAACACAGTTTTACGGTATTTAAATTCACTGCCTCTTGTGCTTTGAAAAAATCATCGGCTGATGTTAAAGGTCAGTTCTGAGGTAAAGTTCTTAAAGTGGGGCAATGGCCATCAATATTGATTTATGGGGCGATTGCCCCATTCTTACAAGTTTGCCCCAGAAATGAACAATTTCTAATTTTCTTTAGCATTTGTGGGATTTCAAACCAAATCTTAAACTTTGGATATTAATAGAAATAAAGTCAACGTGTGCCTACAAACATCTAAATAGGACCTCATTAGCCTTCTAGTCTCTAAGCTTTTTGGTAAGAGTGATTTTCAATTTTAAAGCACCATTTAACCTGGTCTAGTACAGTTCAGTGTTGTTTCTGAAGTGGGCGGTATATTTAGAAATGTATATGTATTTTGGCCCGCATTAATTATGTTGTTTATAGGTATAGTGAAAATAGCTTATTAACCATACAAAAGTAGTAAAAAATCAGGATAAATAAGCTTTTTTCAAATACATTTACAAATTTGTAGGGTTAACAAGTATATAGGTTGTTGGGCTGCATTTGGCCCGCGGGCTGTATGTTTGACACTCCTGGTCTAGTAGATGTCATGTTTAAAATATCCATTTTTTTCATTCGTTTTCTTGTCAACAAAGTACCAAATGGACCAAACCTTCAATATAAGTTTGATGTTTGTTTGTTTTTAAAATCAAATTCATGTTTCAGAAAAACATAATCTTCAAAAAACTTCCTTCAAAAAGGAAATTAAAATCAAAAAAGGTGAAATGCGTTTCCTACATTGAATTTTCCTAAATGTTGTCTTTTTTTACTGCCAAATTCCAGCCAAATGCTATGAAACAGTAGAGATCAAAAATCTGATCTTTGTGAGTAAACTAAGCATATTTAGGTACTAAAATTGTAACAAATACATTATTATAATTGATGAACTTTTTTCATGCGAGTCGGACTGGACCTTTACACTGCATTACCAAAGTTGAAAACTCCAAATACATAGTTGTAAATGCTTTGTTGATGAATGTAAAGTTGTTTTGATATAAAAATTTATTAATTGACCTTAAAAAAACACTAGCTATTGATGTGTGACTTTTATTTGCAAAACTGTTTTGTATCATGTTGTGACTCCTGAAGTTACTTAGTGCCCCCATTTGATGGGACAGTCTCAGGAATTGTACCTTAACCCAAGTAATGTCCCAATTGGGCAAGTTTTTGTGTATCACACAGTGCAGGCGAGTTGGCTAGAGGTTTTGTGTGGGTGTGGCCGGCCATTACTTGACCTAGCTGAATTCCTGGGTTAGCATTATTATTACTATAACAAACGTTCATGACTTAACCCCCTAAGGATTAAATATTTAATCTGGACACTTTTTGCTTTAGGTTACTTATAATCTCATGTCTCTAACATAGTATGTACCCCCCCCCTTTATGCTGTGTACCACACGTAGCATACATTGGTGGCGCTATATAAATAAATGTTAATGTACTTATGCACAAAAGCCTGTGGCATGTGTTGGTTTAATTGTGGGAAAATGAATGAAAAGGAAATGGGAATGACACTCTGAATAAATGTGATAAACTAATTTAATGGTAGAAAAAATAATATAAAGTAAATACAGCAAGGTAGTGGGAAAAAGACTTGACGCGTTTCGCGTGACTAGCACGCTTAATCATAAATCATAGTACAATGTTAATGTACTTATACACAAAAGCCTGTGGCATGGGTTGGTTTAATTGTGGCACACCAGATTTGTTGCCTAAAATTTCTCACTCTCTTATCTCTTAACCTAAATATGCTGTTTGGAAATATGACCCCTGACTTAACTGTGGAGATTCCAGTCTGAGGAATGCAGCTTCCCCAATAATGAGCCTTTGCTCATTCAAGACACATTACAGATGGCAGGCAAGAAATGCACTGATTTAGAAGGAAACAACTGGTGTGTGCTTGCACCAGGATTCCATCCTCACCTTTTGTATTTTAACTATCTCAAGAATTTGGAAGTCTTGCATTTTTGAGCACGTGGTCTGGATTGTTTCGTACACGTTCAAGAGACATGGAATGCATGGGGCATAATTCTAGACAACAATAAAGGGCTGGAGACTGGTCCAATATTGGTTTGATTCATTGATGACTTGCAGAATGTGCATTGGCAGGGCTTGCAGAGGCAATTGCTGAGCAATACTATAATATGGGAACAGTTAGCATTCGACTTTAACCCTTCAGGAGCAGGGGTTTTGCTGCATTAGAGACCAGAGCGATTTTTCCATTTTTGATATGTGGCTGTTTAATGTAATTTTCCTCTTTATCATTTAACTCACCCGTACAAGTCATATATTATTATTAAAAGGACACTTAGAGCTTTCTTTGGCTACCATATACACATATGTAACCTATAGTTTAGTATTAAAAAGACTTATATAAGGAGGAACATTTATGCATTTTCTTGAAATTCTTCTCACACAATGAATAGATTTTTTTTTTATTTGCAGATAAGAACCATTTGGTCCATCTGGGTTTTTTTGTTTGTTTATTATCCCTATTTCTAAGTTTCTGGCCTTACCTTGTTAATATTATATATTCTCTAGCTATATGACTCAGCACCTGGGATTTCCAAATGAATGTCTGGATTTTTAACAAACCATCCTGTGAAGATAAACTTCTTTGGATGAATCTCAAGTGACTGACTCTGTAATCATAACTCATGTTCTCAGTAATGTTATTTTTTAAAGGGGGTCGGTTATGAAGAAGCCTAATCTGTTCAAATGCAGTTTCTGCCTGAAAATGCAGCTTTAAGTCCCTGAAACATTTTTTTTTTTTTATTTAACAAAACTTCATTTATTGTCAGGACCATCAACATAAATCTTTAGTGTGTTGATCCATCTCCACAGTGAGCAGAGCGAGGGGGGGGGGGGGGGGGGGAGTCTAAGGAGGGTGACTTGGCTCACAGTGTAACAGAATGAGTCAGTCTTTTAAGGTTTTTTTTAAGGTTTGCGGCTCCCGGGGATGAATAAAGCCTGTAATGCCTCTATATGAAATATTTCACTATGACATGTCTACCGGCTCGTAGATACAAGCCTAAAATCCAGTTTGTGATACCATTTCCCTCTCGTCTAAGAATAAATATGCTGGTTACTCGATTTTTTGAATTTTTTTTTTTATATAAATATGTGTCAACCCCTAAATTACATAGAAACATAGAATGTGTCGGCAGAAAAGAACCATTCTTCCCATCAAGTCTGCCCAATTTTCTAAATAATTTTATTTGTCCCCAGTTCCCTATCTTATATCTAGGATAGCCTTGTGCCTATCCCACGCATGCTTAAACTCCTTGACTGTGTTTACCTCTACCACTACCGCTGGAAGGCTATTCCATACATCCACTACCCTCTCAGTAAAGTAATACTTCCTGATATTACTTTTAAATTGTTGCCCCTCTAATTTTAGACTATGTCCTCTAGTTGTGGTAGTTTTTCTTCTTTTAAATGTTTCTATAATATCCCCTGTTATGTCTTTACTCAAAGCTATACGTGTTATTAATGTAATATATACACACCTATGATTAAGCATCATTGAGATGTGAAACGTGTAAAGTGTTTTTTGATCCTATATCCATCGCTGTAGCCGCACATGTTTTAGCTTATTCATCGATTAAACCTACTTATTTCGATACTACACTGGAGTGCCAACCTTTTTTTCCACTTAGTGTAATATATACACATATATTTATACACATTGTTTTCTATGTGTCCCGAAGGTCCCAGTGAGTATTTCACAGAGAAGCAGTGTTGAAAAGGTTATATAGGGTGGTATGTCTTGTGCCCTGTATCATTTTTAACTGATGCTGTCCCCATTACATAATAAAAATTATTTTTTGACTCAGGCTGGACAAATTCCAGGAGCCAGGTAGTCAGAGCTCTTAAACTATAAATAAAAAGTATTTGGTCTAGTATCCAAGAAACAAAATCAGACTGGCTCCCAAGTTCCACATACATTTGTCCAACCAGGAGGGGCATGTACTAAAAAAACGCTTTGCTTCTATTGCAATGTACTAAACATTTAACACTCAAAAAAGTACATACGAGCAAATTGTGAATAAAAATAGGCAATTTTGCGAATATTTTTTCTACCTCTTTTGCAAGTCTGGGGGCATATTGCAAGTCTGGGAGCATATTGCAAGTCTGGGAGCATATTTCAAGTCTGGGAGCATATTGGCCAGGCTGAGGGTAGATTGGAAACTCTGGTGATGCATTGGAAAGTATAGGGGCAGTTTGACAAGCCTGGGGGCAGATTAGCAGGTTATGTGTTTTAATCAACCCTATTGGTTTTAACCCTTTCCTGACGGTAGGACGTTCTATGCTGTTCTAATTTTACAGGTTCCAAAAGATGCTAGGACGGCATAGAATGTCTAGATCCTGCTGCAGGGACTTGCACTGGGATCCCACCTGTCAGATGAGGCCGCATTGAGTGGCCTCTGGCTGACAGGGAAAATGTTGACGATGCACAAAGCGAGCACCGGCTACATTTTACTGAATCGAGTTCAGGCACTCCTCCGTGACATCACCCGTTACGTCGGGAGGTCTTGCGATCTTTTGGCAGGGACCCACTGGGTCTATTAAGAACCTGATCGGGTCTCTGCCATTGTGTTCCTGGCTACAGATCGGTGGCCAAGGACAAAACAGAGCGTTTTGGTGCTTGCGTTATCTGAGAGTTCACAATTTGTTGACAAACCCCCAATCTGGCCCCATTTAAGGCCACAATATTGGGCAGACCCTCAAAAACATCCATAGTGCCGTTCAAACGTATTTTCTCCTAATCTATGTATTTGCTTACAATTCCAGCAACTCTGGCTTAATTAGCTAAAATCTAGAGTTAGGGTTAGAATAGTTAGGTTCGGGTTGGGGTCAAAAGGTTAATGTAGGGAAAAAAACAATATTTTAAATTTTTGACCTATAACTCGCAAAAAACTGCAGAAAAACATGGAAACATTTCTGAACTCAGGACAACATTTAGAAACTACTTAGACAGGGTCTTTTTTAATTATTGTATTTGTGTAAATAATTTTTTAGGTCAAAGTTAGAAAAAGTGTTTTTGTTTTTTTTCTTTCATAATATTTTATAAAAAAAAATTGTAGTAAAGTATAAGATATTATGAACATAATTGTATCTAATGAAAGCCCTTCTTATGACGATAAAACCAATATATAATTTGTGTGGGTACAGTATGTGAGAAAGAAGAAAATTACAGCTAAACACAAACACCCCAGAAATGTCAAAACAGCCATTGTCACCAAGGGAAAGTCAAGGTAAAAATGTCTTGTCACTAAGGGGTTAAAGAGAATGCCATACTAGGTTATGTTATATGTAATGTTCTAAATGTTGATGGAAAGGAAAATACCTCCCATCTTTGGTCTAAATGCCCAGAGTTTGTCTGAATTAACTTTTTGGTGGTATAATTATTAGTGATAAATATGCAACCACTTTAGTCGTTTCATATTGTAACAAGTAAGTTTCTCTTTTTTTCTTAGTGCTACTTATTTTATGCCATCAGCATCTGTTGTCCTCTAAGAGTTCTTTGGTGCTTCTTGGCATGCAGAGCAGGCTATAGTTGTAAATCATCTTATAAGGACAGTTCTATCCAGTAGTAGGACTATGCACTGAATATTCACAGCTATCTGTACAGATTGGTCATTTCTAAATACCTTATATATTGCTTCTAATAATAAGTTCCTTGGCCAGATTTGTAAAATCTTCTTTGCTTTGTTTTACTGAAACCTCCAGTCTCTGTGTTTGTGCCACTGAGCAGGAGGGGGGAATTCTTAGGCCGAGGTCCGGTTCCATTGTATGCTTAGCCTTCTATTGTTTTGTAAACTCTCCATAAGTATTTGAAGGACATCACTTTCTGGGAAATGTGTTCGCCTCGGTGCCTGAAGATCTCTTAGAGATTTCAAACTTGCCAGTGAATCCAATCAACATGTTTTCCCAGCATGCAGCCACTGAGAACTTTCTCACACAATTATACAAAGTTTTTTCATTGGCATAGCTTTGTTTTGTTACCTTTAACACTTTGCATGCCAGAGCAGCAGTATGGATACTGTCAATTTAAGTTGTAGCTATTTGTTTGTTGGACTCCTTCACCTAAACAATGTTTATGCTGTGAGTGTAGAGAAAATCATACAAAAATGCATTGTAATATCAGAAAAAAAAAGACAATTTGTTGTACAACTCTTACTGCCAAATATGATGGCTCTTTCTAAATAATCTAATAATAATTGCCAGTTTTGCTATAAAGTCTGCAATAAAGGACCTACCGTGTACAATAAAGGACTTTCCGTGTACAATAAAGGACTTGCCGTGTACAATAAAGGACCTGCCGTGTACAATAAAGGACTTTCCGTGTACAATAAAGGACTTGCCGTGTACAATAAAGGACCTGCCGTGTACAGTAAAGGACCTGCCGTGTACGATAAAGGACCTGCCGTGTACAATAAAGGACCTGCCGTATACAATAAAGGACCTGCCGTGTACAATAAAGGACCTGCCGTGTACAATAAAGGACCTGCCGTATACAATAAAGGACTGGCTGTGTACAATAAAGGACTGACTGTGTACATTAAAGGACCTGCCTTGGTCAATAAAGGACTGGCTGTGTACAATAAATGACCTGCCGTGTACAATAAAGGACTGGCCGTGTACAATAAAGGACCTGCCATGTACAATCAACGACTGGCTGTGTACAATAAAGGACCTGCCGTGAGTTATTTCGCTAAGCGATCTTTACGAAACACATTCGTACTCCATGTCGGCCCTTACTAGGTAACATCACTTTAATCTTCGATTTAGAAATGCGTTTACCATACAGAGTCTGAATCTCTGGCTTCAGTAACGCGTGAATATTCTTTATGTCCATAAGCACGTGGAACACGCCAAGCATGTCCCAACATGAATGCCGTGCTGTTTGCATGCTGATGTACTGATATTTATATATAGTTTCTGTTCCACCGATGTCCACGGCCCTTTCTATATATAAATGTATGAATGTATATATATCCATTTTGGATTTTCAAGAAAGCTCCTTGGGACGGGGAAACATTTTAAACATGTTGTGTGTTCTCTTATGGGTGGGTTTCTTGCATAGTTTAAGACGAAGTGCCCCTTTCCCCTGCATGCCAGCCATATCAACAAGTAAAGTCACTCTATCCATTTAAAGAGGGACTGATAGCAGTTTAGTCAGGCAGAAGGGAGCTTCTGTCTGAATAAAATACTTTTTCTACGTTGTTGCTGTGCTGTATAGAAACAATGGCCGCTTCGTTTAAACTGTACACTGTCTGTGAGCTATCAGTGCGCCATTCAAATTGCGGTTTGTCATGAGGCAGAAGTGATTACGCCCAATAGGCATTGAAACATATGATACGTTTAATTTGTATTGTTTTTATTATAGTTATGTTGTATTATGGTTTTATTATATTATGGTTTTGTTATATTATGGTTATAGGGTAATATGGTTATATTGTATTATATTTATATTATGGTTATATTGTATTATGGTTTTATTATGTTATGGGTATATTGTATTATGGTTTTATTATGTTATGGGTATATTGTATTATGATTTTATCATGTTATTGTTATATTGTATTAGGTTATATTGTATTATGTTTAGTTTTATATATTGTATTATGGAAATATTGTAATATGATTATAGTGTATAGTGTATTATGGTTTTATTATGTTATGGATATGTTGTATTATGGTTTTATTATATCGTATTTGCTCGAATATAAGACGACTCTGATTATAAGACGACCGCCCAAACTTCCTTTAGGAAAAAAACTAAAAGCCTGAATATAAGACTACCCTATAGGAAAAAAGTTTAACTTGTATTTATTCACATGTAAATTGTTTTTTCATATTTAATAAAAATGATATAAAAAAAGCAATTTTTGTTTTTATTTACTTTTATTTGCCCATTTGCCCCCCAGACCTAGCCAATGCTGCCCCTACCCCTCAGAATTGCCCAATGCTGCTTCTCCCCCAGACTTGCCCAATGCTGCCTCTCCCCCCCCCCCCTCCCCCAGACTAGCCTAATGCTCCCTCTCCCCACCTCCCTCCCGTAGACTTGCCCAATGCTGCCCCCCCTCCCTCCCCCAATGCTGGCTCGCCCCCCTCCATCCCTCCCCAAATGTAGCCAATCTCCCTGGTGGCTAGTGGGAGCAGCCAGTGGATGTCTGCACATAAGTGCTGACATCCTCCATGCTGGCAGTGGTGTATCTTGGTTTTGTGCTGCCCTAGGCAGCACATCCATTAACCCCATCACTCCCATTAAATGCCTCTATTAACCCATCACCCCCATTATATGCTTCCATTAACCCCATCACCCAATGATATGCTTCCATTAACCCCATCACCCCATTATATGCCTCCATTAACCCCATCACCCCATTATATGCCAATATTAAACCCATTACATGCCTGCATAACCCCCATTAAATGCCTGCATCACCACCATTACTTTCCTGAATCACCCCATTACATGCCCCATCACCCGCATTACATACCTCCATCACCCCCATTATATGCCCCCTCACCCCAGGACTTACCGTGATCTGAACCGTGGTGGCTAGTGGCAGGCAGCATGGTGTCCTACCATGCTGCCTGTTCAGCTCCCGCGGTGAGTGTGCATAGGTCACGTGACCCGGCGCGCGTCTGACGGCAGAGCGCCGGGTCACGTGACCTGTCATCACTCTGCCCCCTAAGAAAAAAACGCTTTGATGATGGACTTCTATGATGGACCGCTGGAAGGTCACATGACCTCCCAGCTTCCGTGATAGAAGTCCCAACGGACATGCCGGGCAGCAGTGGAGGATGTCTGTGCCCATTGCGCAGTTATAGTGTATTATGTTTTTTATTATATTATGGATATTTTTTATTATGCTTGTATTGTATAATGGTTATATTATATTATGGGAATATTGTATTATGGTTATAGTGTATTATGGTTTTGTTATATTATGGATATGTTGTATTATACTTATATTGTATTATGGTTTTATAAAATTACCTTGTTGATATATTTTATTGTATTTATTTATTCATTTATTTAATAAGTCTTTTATCAGGTAGAATACATTGAGATGTCTCTCATTTTCAAGAATGCATTCCTCGCCACTGTCCTGCTTGCGCAGGTCTGTCCCAATGTATGGTTGGTTGACTATGAGCCGCTCAGCTACATGCCAGTAAAATACTGGATGGGTGGCAACCCTACATGGGGACATGACCCATGCACCTCTGTGGTATCCCTCTGATTGGCTTGCTGGTAATGCACCTTCTCCAGTCAGTGATGACCGTAGTCATATTCAGTCAAAACATGAACTCCAAATCCATGCTTTTGTTTAACTTGTAAACTGCAAGTCCCAGCATCCTCAGCCGGCCATTTGCTGTGTGAGACTGTTGGCACTGGTTATGTAGACGTACGAGAAGTCGCCAGTTCCGTTTGCCAAGCATGTGATTTATTCTTCCCCTAGCGATATGGTGTACAGCCAACACACCCAAGACTGCAGTAATTAGGTAAAGTGCCAATAATTCAATCAAGTGCAGTAATAGTATTTTTATGGGTCAGCAATTTTAGTTCGGATTCTTAATTAATAAGATTGAAAGTGGCGTAACACTTGGTAACATGTACAGTATCATCACTTCAAAGCACAATAGTGGGGAAAAAAGGTTTAATCCACATCCAACTGGCAAACAAACAGTTAAATAAATTGTTAAGTAAGCACATTTTTCCCCCATTTAGTATTTTTGTTCTTAAAGGGACAGCACACTGCATTTTTGCGTGGTAAGAATTTAAGGACAGCTGTGACCCTGAGGACCCTCCTATATGTGTCCTTGTAAGGCCATTCATGATAGATATAGCATGACAGCTGATTAACCCTGAGCATGCTGCACATTATTCCCTTTCATGTGTGATTCTCCCACACCTATTAGATGCATCATGAGATCATTTAAATCTACGCAGGATACGGACAAAAGAGGCGCCCATAGTAATACAGACAAATATTGGCACTACCATCGCTTGTAATTAGGGTTGCCACCTTTTCTTCAAAAAAAATACCGGCCTTGGTACTGTCTCCATAGATTTAACAGTGGCCTGATGACAATTTTTTACAGGCCTGCCTACTTGTAATGCTTATGAAAGAGATAGCGCCATGCTCACTGGTCCTGAACTTCTGACAGTATTAACCAATATTAATCACGAAAGACCCCGAGTCACAAAGTGTCATTTGTGGGCACATTTTTTATCCCCATATTTTCTTTACATCCTTTGATTATGTGGATATTTGTAACTTTTTTTTTTTATTGTCTCAATATCCAACTATACTAACCAATTAAACATATTGTATCCTTTTTAGTATTTATTTTCAGTGATTTTAGCACATTTTCCTGCTTGGCCAATCAGTATTGATCGTTTACATAGCTCCTGCGATTGCATCTCTGCAGATTTATTGCTCCCAGTGCTGTAGTGAATCAGTCGTATGCTCTAACAGCATCCTAGAGTATGGATCGAGATTTGTATACAGCTGTGGAAGTATCTTTATATGTTCAACAGGACGTACATAGAGTAGTTTGCCAAGGGCTGATCAAGTATGAATTAAGGGGACCTGTAATTTAAACACCCAACCATTTTTTTACTGGCCACATCTAACTTTTGCATGTAACCTTGCATTGTGCAGAAGTCGGATGTGATCAAAAGGAAATCACTTAACTAATGAATGTGGTTCTGTAGGATCCTGATCCTTGATTAGTTAATTGATTTCCTTCTGGTCACATATCTTCTACATACTGCAAAGCAACATGTAAAATGTATATGCGGCCAGTGAAAAATGCCTCAGGTGGCCCACCCGAGAGAAAATAGTGAGAAAATTACAAGCAAATGCATGGATTAAGAGAAATAATTGGTTTATTGCAGGGAACTGAGTGGGAGAATGTTTCCAAACTGAGGTAGTTTTGGTCTTAAGTTTGAAGTTATCTTCTCAATTCTCTGGAATTCTATCTTTCAGGAATAAAGCTTTTCTCCATGAGAGACTCAAAGCCTCATACAAATGTATAAACAGGCATACAAATGAAGAGTTCCTGATGAACTCTGACTAGATGCCTGATAAAAGAGGAGGATTCGTTGGCTGATCAAAGTGAGTTGGATTTTGGGGTGTCAGGAGCTGTTTTAGGTACTGTGGGCCTTGATTGTTTAAGGCTTTGAAGGTCAGCAGGCCAATTTTAAAACATGTTCTCCGTTTAATTGGAAGCCAATGTAGGGAGTGGAGAACAGGTGTCATGTGACTAGTGTGAGTGTGATTGGTCAGTAGTCTGACCACTGCATCTTGCACTGTCTGTAGATGATAAAATTATTTTTCTGGAAGGTCCAAATAAAGTACATTTAAGTCTGATTGTTGACATTACTAAATGATAAAAGACATAAGGCTAACAAGACCGGGATTATATTAATATAAAAATACAATCTTAATTAAAATATATAAGTAAAACAATACATAAAATGCCATACAAAACAGACAGCCGATACAAATAAAATATGTTTTTAGTGCGTCAAAGACACCTAGCAAGCATATTGTATTTGTACCGGCTGTCTGTTTCATATTACATTTTATGTGTTGTTTAAGTTATATATTATAATTAGAATTGTATTTTTCTATTAATATAATCTTGTTAGATTTATGTCTTTTATCTTTTAGTGCTGTCACCACTCTTTTTTTTTTTTTTTGTCTCTTTTCTATTTATTTCCTCTTGTTTTTCCACTGGAGCAAGAAATCCATTAGAGCAATCTAGAGGAGAGGACACAAATGTCTGGATGAATGTTTTTATATCATCCGGTAGAATTAAATGTTATATCCTGACTATGTTTCTCAGATTAAAGAAGGCCGATTTGATTACAGCGGATATCTGATGTTTAATGACCAATAATCAATCAGTCTGTGTACCTTTTACTAATGAGTTCAGAGCCTCCAAGTTCCAGGCGAGTTGGGTGATCATGACATATTTCTGTTGCCCGAGGTCCTCTCTCCAAGAGTAACTCCGGGTTCACTTTCTAGCCATCTGGCATTAATCCACTCTATCAGGTCTGCTAAGAAACAGTTGATGAAGGATGTTGGGTCTTTACTAACGGAGAAGTAGAGTTGTGGGTAGCCTGATGATGTCCCCCAAAGGTTTCCACTTTTTCTTCAAAAAATACTATTGCCTCCATAAACTTACCATTGGCTGGTGAACTTTGGTTTCTAAGTGACCTTTGTAAATAACCTTGCAACTGAAATCACTCCCCCCGTCACGTTATATAATAACAGTATGTAAATTAAAGACACGGATGGTTGATTACAATGTAATTTCCATAATACATGCTAATTTAGCACCTACCGTAATGAGGGGAATATCTATGGATTGATTAGACGTGTAGAAATCAAGGTTTAGAATGGATAGCTTGTAAAATATTCTGGAATTAAATATTATATTAACACAATGCTATTTAGCGTCAATGGTTCTTCATACGGTACCTGTCACAATCCCCCAGTTTTTCCAGAGGGCTGGTGGGACATCAAATCCCACTCTCCAAGATACTTTATAACTCCCTCCCTAGTGTCTACCTTTATTAGCTCGGGACAAGTGTTTCCTCTTCTGTAGTAGTAGTGGCTAAAGCTTGATAACCCAGCTGTAAAACAACAGTGCCTATGATGCTCAGCCAGCATGATCCTGAGCATCATCTGAACCTTAGCTTACAATAGCTGGACTGGCCCGTTTCTGCATCAGTCTATTTAGCTACAAATCCCATGAAAATACTGCAAAGTGTAGATCCCCACAGCCTACAGTTAATTACAATTCCCATGATAATAAGCCAGCAATATGGCTGGATGAATATCATGGGAGTTGCAGTTAAGAATAGGTAGTATTTGTAATGCAACCTCCCCATGGTCCCACTCTACAATTAACTACAATTCTCTTAAGGTTCAGCCAATTATGACATGCAGCACTGACCTAACTAGGAAGCAGGCTTCAGGGAATAACATTCTGTCATTCTGTATATTGGCTGATAATTTTGGCTCTCAAAGAGTTAAAATAATTTCCCACCTCGCAAGCAATGGAAGTTTGTAAAGTGTAATATGATAAGACTTTTAGCAGTAACCTACCTTCTAGTCCACTAATAGTTAAATATATTCCTGTACTCCACACTAAGAGCAGCATGTAGGCTGTGTGATACCCACTGATGTCTGATCCTCCGGATTGCATCCTACACACCCTGCCTTAATTTTGGAAAGGATGCACACTTGATGTAGTTGTTTTGATTGCTGCCACCTGCGTGACAGTGAAGTCACGTGCTCGGGCCCCGCGCGTCATTGACGGATGTGTCAGCTGAGAGGCTTCTTAAGTTGTTAAACCCAAACAAAGAATAAAGTTTTAAATTAAAATAACATTAAAAGTATAATTAGATCTTGTTACCACGGAGCTTCACAGGAAAGTATTTAGATGGTTTCATGGAATTGTGAAACAGCAGCAGTGGAAGTTGCGAATGGGCACAAGCTTTTACTTTCCAGCTATTTCAAGCTATGTACTGAATAGGTCTGAGGGTCTGTGTCAGCCCTAATGGAAGGCTTTACAACTAAGATACTGAAACAATGATATAATGAGTAGGCGGAATTACCCCAAATGTCACGCTGTTCCATGTGGACAACTGTGATCTGTGAAAAATTGTCTGTATTTTCGAGACTGTAACCATTTGGCACATTGACCAGACTTCTGCCTTGGATCCAAAATAATCTCTGTTTTATATTTGAGATAAACTGATAGTCAAGATGTTATTCTTTTTAATAATCATAATATGGCCTAGATCGTTCTCTACCACATGTTTATCACTTGTTTAAACTGAATTATTTTGCAAACAGGCACAAGACTAATTATAATTTTTCAATGCAATTGAATTAGGGTTTGCAAGCCAGTATTATTAACATCAAGCGAATGTGCCCACTAGTGGTTTGCCCATACGACATAGAACTATTAGTGAGCCCAGCCTATATAACTATTGTGGGCTTATGTTACATATGGGGCTAATGATCTAACATTTGTGGTTGGGATTATGTGGGGCAAGCGAGGTGTGCTAGGATATCTGGAACACATAGTGTGTCAGGTATTGTAGAAACAGTGGTGAACACAGGTCGTAAATGACAAGCGCTAGGACATGTTGTAGAGAGAGTCCTGTGGTAACCTACCTTACGTATCTCAAATTTCTACAGTGGCATACCACACAACTGTCCCACACTTCCAACACCTACAGTGGCATACCACACAACTGTTCAACACTTCCATATTCATCTTCCAGTGTCTGGATTTCTGCACATGTGCACAGTTCTTCACAGTAAGGTTACGCCTGTGTTCTTCTTAAGCATCCCTGTGTTAATTATAACGTTACTCCCGGTTATGATGTGTTAACACACACAGGCGCAGTGAGTACTTGTTTATTGAATAATTAAGTGACTAGATGAATGTTCATTTGTATTGTTGTTATTTGATCTTGTTAATGGTTTCCTAGTGGATCCGGAACATCAATTCCAAGCAAGTCATAATTGTTGACTATTTATGGATAAATCCCGCCAGTGCATGATACTTTTTGGATTTATATATATATTTTATATGTAGTATTTTTTCAGGGAGTTTCATGAGGAACTTCTAAATTCCCTTGTTTCCTTTAGGTGTCAAAATACTCTATAACAACAAATTACTGGCAAATTGTCACTAGCTCTTTCCTAGGACAGCTTGGTCTTTCTTCAAATCATACCTCCGAGTCAGGGATGGGCACGTGGATGCGTGGCCATGTAAACATAGGGACGTGGGCACTCAAATGTGGGAGCGTGGTTTGCATTGTGGGCTTCCCAGCCAACCATCGGGATTTGCTCATGTGTGACGTGGTTAGCAAGAGCTTGCACGTGGCCAAGCGGGCCCAACATGCGCATGTGTCAGCGTATACCCCAAACTGGGACTGCCCCTACCGGATCTGGGAAAATGAAGGGGCACGTTTAATGCCAATCTATCTCTGTTTCATTATGAAAAGAACATTTGCGCAGAGGTATTGTTTCTCATTCTGATCAGGTCTGTTAAGTTGGATTTTATTAGCGCTATATAAAATGTCACATATATATTGTAGCGTGAGCCAATTCAGTTGAAAAGATCCAACTGGCAAACCATTTCAATGCCTGCCGACTCTTAATTGTTATTACCTCTTCAGCGAGAGCCTTACACTATATATCGATGTGATACATAGAGACATGCTTACATTGACTTGTCATAATAAACTTAGAGATGTTTGACATGTGAGCTTTAATATATTGTAAATCCCCCTGCACGGGGCACAAATCCCATCTCTTGATTAACGAGGATGTTAATGGAAATTCTCACTTAAGGACTTAACCCTACACTCGCCCTTCTGCGGTCACGACACAGGCTGCAGAACTCGCCGTTTCACAGTCGTTGCTGCTTTGAAGCATCACAAAGCCAATAAAACAGTCACGTTCACCCAGTCTCTGCCAACGCGGAATCGTTGTGTAAAAACCCTGCCAATTTATTTAACAAAAAGGCATATTTAAAAGGTTGTTTGCTGCAAACGATGAACGCCTACAGAGCTTCGCTGACACTTAACGTGGCACTGGAGACTTTGTTTTTTCTCCGGCTTCGTTCGGGGCATGTTTAACCCTTTAAGGACCAGGGATTTTCCTGGGCCAAGGACCAGAGCGTTTTTCAATTTTTAATACGCGGTTTTTGAAACATAAATTTCCTCTCTCTCATTTAACGTACCCATACAAGTTATATGTTGTTTTTTAGAGGACAGTTAGAGCTTTCTTTTGATACCCTATACATAAAAATGATTTACATTTTAGTATTAAAAAATACATATAAAAGAGGAAATTTTTGAGGAAAAAAAGGTTTTCCCCATTATTTTCCCAATAATAAGCTACATAACTAGTGCAACACTAACCCACTTATCCCCCCTAATTAACTAACTAATAAAAAAGAAAAATATTGGTTCCCAAACCCCCCATAACAAAAAAGACAGAAAAAAACTCTGAAGAGTGCGATGTCAGATCAGTAAAAATCATGCAACAGGCATGCAGGGGTTAAATTTTATTAAATAAATATATTAAAATTACCTTTATTTATTCAAAAAAACTTTATAAATTGTAAAAATAAAAAAATCTGTTAAAAAAAAAACTAAATGAGGGCCATAAAGTGGAAGGAAACTGATCACAGTTAAAAACTGTGATCAGCAATGAAAGGGTTAATTTTTTTTAATTTTTTTTTTACCTATGTGTATGTAATTAATTTATTTTTACTTACAGGTCACTCTCTGTGCTTCACTATAAGAATGTGAAGCACAGGGAGTGAATTAGAGGCAAAGTCAGTGTGTGAACACACTGACTTTGCCATCTAATTTGCATGTTATCGCGGTGATGACTAAATCACCGCGATCACATGCCCGGAAACTGACCGATCGGGTCCAGGAGCTTTGCCTCGGGTGCGAGGCTTAGTCCTGGACCCGTTGCAGACTAGCTGGCGGTGCCCACGGAGCGCACCGCCGGCTAGACTGCATGACGAGTTAACTCGTCATAAGGTCGCTAACGCTGCGGCTCTTATGACGAGTTAACTCGTCATAAGGTCGGGAAGGGGTTAAGATAATGGCAAATGGAAAATTTGTTGCCAAAAACGGATGATGTCACATGGACTGTTTTATTAAATCAGGGCTGTCCTACTCGAGGCCTAAGGGTAATCCTCACTCGATCTATTCAACATGTTTGTAGATACGAGCTATAAATAAACTTCTCAGCTTCTGGAAACCATTAAAGGGACACTACCACTTACATGAGGGGTAACCAGATTACCTGTGCATTTAAAACAAACATTCTTCTATGTTTGAATTTATTGCATATAAAAGAAAAAATAAAAGTAGGTGTTTTTCTTCAGCATCCATTTTGAGAATTTTACCCATGATGCAACATTCTCCAAAATATATCCAGCAAGTCTCACTTTACAACTATGGCCAGAGCCTGCATGATGATGTCATAAAATTTTCATTTTTTTGGTGGGAGTGTCCCTTTAATAGGGGCTGCAGTGCTCAGGAGTGGGTGCAATGTTGAATTAAGGTTTTTGGAAAGCTATATTTTACAGCTGAAAATCTTGCTTCAGCAACAACATACCCATGAGTGGCCATCATGGAGGAAAGACATAACAGTGGGGATATGAAACATTTAAATACATAAAGGGAATCAACAGTATATTTAAAAAAAAAAAAACTACCACAACTAGAGGACATAGTCTTAGATTAGAGGGGCAACGATTTAAAAGTAATATCAGGAAGTATTACTTTACTGCGTGGGTAGTGGATGTATGGAATAGCCTTCTAGCGGAAGTGGTAGAGGTAAACACAGCAAAGGAGTTTAAGCATGCGTGGGATAGGCACAAGGCTGTCCTAGATATACGATAAAGTCAGGAACTAATAAAATCATTTAGACGATTGGGCAGACTAGATGGACAGAATGGTTCTTATCTGCCAACACATTCTATGTTTCTATCATGATTGTGGAGGTTCTGTGGCTGTTTAATAATAGAGCGGGGTAATAAATGAATGACACTCCTCTCAAGATGATTGAAAATAAACCTCATGGAACATGAAATTGTAAATTATTATTCACCAGTAATCAGGGATGTTGTTCATGTTGTGTGACATTTGAGTATATTGACCTTGGCCAATAACTGCTGCAGCGGAGAAGTGTTTAAGTCTGTCTGAGAGGAAGCCCGACAAGTGGGTAAAAACACATCCAGCAGATATCCTACATATTAGTAAATGTTGGGATATAACTCTACGTTACACAAATAAAAAAAAATCCATTATTCTTTGAGCAGATCCAAATCTCACTGGAGCGCTAAAACATATTCAACTATATATATATATATATATATATATATATATATATATATATATATATATATATATATATATATATATATAATGTGCTAGAATGAGTAGTGTTCAGCAACAAAGTAAATGTATCCTTATAAATTTACGAACAGTCTTGTTGATTCCTTGGAATGGAGACTCTTCACTTAGAGTCAATTTCAGGAAAAACATATGGAGAGAGAAAATAAACAATATACCACATAGTGTTACCTGTAGCAAACAGGGTGTGTTTATATAGTAATATATTTTGAACAATATATATATATATAGTTTAATATGTTTTAGTGCTCCAGTGAGATTTGGATCTATTTTTTATCCAGAAGAGGACTGTGGGTTGTTCTTCCATTACTGTGAGCTGCTTTTCAACTATTTATGCTTTATTCTTTTTATTAATATTGTAGCGCCATCACTATCACTTTTTCATTATTCTTTGAGCAATCTACTGTATCAATAACTTAAAAGTTAGTGTTTAAAAAGCAATCTTTTTTTTTTTAATGTTCTTTCTATCACTTGTGATTTGCGGATGTATTAAACATTTACTGTAATTGTCTGATACTAGGAAAGAGTTATTTAACACATCTGAAAGCCGAGCTGTGGGGTGCGGTTCTGTCCGCAGACAGCGTTGCTTTTAATGTATCAAAATTCCTAATTTTAGCTAGAGGTACATTAGCATCAGAAAGGAGAATTGAAGTTTTGTAGCGTGCATTAAATAGGTCCTTAAGATGCAAATGCAAGTGTGAAATGAAGTTGTAAATATTGTAATACTGTAAAAATTCACTGTAGGGTTAGGAAAATCTCTAAGCAAGTAATACTTTTTAAAATGGGAGCTTTGCCATAAACAAATTCTGAAATAAAAAGCTATATATATATATATTGAAGGGATAATGAAAGAAGCATCGTATACATCTAAATTTGGCCAAGCAGAGCCTGCACCACCATTTTAGTGAGAGCATTAAAAGCATTAAAAAAAAAAAAAAAAATGTTCTTGATCAATTCAAAGCTTACTTTTTTTAATGCAAATATACATTAATCAAAATGTTAAAATAAATTAAATGCATCAAGAGGTGCGGAATGGATGGATTCATTACTGCAACATTCACTACCAAAGCCAACAAAAACTACGCTTTTCAGTGGCGTGGTTATCGTGAATTGGCCACGTGGAGTCCTAGTTATTGCAGAACCTGTGAATACTTTTATGAGGTCTTGAAATAGCAAACTCTGGTAAAGTATAGAAGAGGAATAAGGTTTGATACTGTAATTTATAAAAAAAAAAAAAATACCTCCCAGTAAATTATCACTTGAGTCAGAGTATAAAGCCTTCTGTAGAAGAACCAGAGATGGAGAGAATAATTTAATCGTGAGGTAACGTTTTAAGAGAGACTGACCTCACCTTTCGATGTACATATTTAATATATTCAGCCTTAGTTCTTGTTCCTTGGTTTCACAGAGATGCTGACTAGTAATTACTGTACGAAACTGTCTAGGACGGTTGCCAAGCAGATTCTATTTTGTGCATTATTGTAATATATATTTATTATTGAAACGCGTGTAGCCATTCCCCATCTGTAATCCGGTCTCTTGAGTTGCACATTTCATGAGCTCATATTATATGGCAGATACTTACAGTTATGTTAATCACATGTAACTTATTTACATCTGTAATCGTTGAATTAAAGTTATTTGCTTGAAATGTGTTGGGTACACTTATGACGCCCCCAATGGGACACCGTGGGCAACAAACTAACTTTGAATGCATTTGTCTGGCTTGTACATTGCACGGCACCACTTTTTTATTTACATTTGGTTTTTAGTACATTATTTTGGATGAACTCTGTCTAATTGCAGTGAGCAATGGAATTAGTAACTAGTTACTGCTGCTCTTTTCTACTGAGAGCAGTGATGGAGGGGTAGGAGAGTGTCTTTTTTTTAAATTTCAATTATTTGTCTTTTTTGTTTTTTTTCTTTTTACATCAGATGTTCATGTATTGTCTTTTTGAATGTGATGTACTGAAGCTATTATCTCGTATACAAATTCAATTTATAATAAACAGTTTAAAGGGGCGGTTGGCCCTGCAGTCTCCAAAAGTATTTTTAAATAAGCACTGCTGCATTTAAAGTAGAGAAAATGAAACAGACCTGTCTTCATGAAAACTGCAAATGAAGTATAACAGATTCAATGCTGTTGCTATAGTAACAGTCCTGCCTCTCTCCCTTAGCTCTCCTTATTGGATGTTATGGAATATATAAGCCCCAGTGAACCTATGACCAATGCAATACTAAAAGAGTACTATATTTTGTTTTAAAATAAAAATGAGTGCATGTCACATATATCAAACACATGTGCAATGTACAGAAAAATAAGCCAGGTAAAACCCTTCTTTTAAAACAGGAGGAATGGCTTTTAATAAAAACAAAATACATTTTGAGGTAGAGTCACTCTTTAAAATATGACTTCAGGAGTTTATTTACATTAGACAGCGATATTTTGGAGCTTAACGTACTTTTTTGAAGTGCCAGACAATTCTGTTGTATATAAAATAACCCCCAAAAAAGTTAGCAATATGTTTTATCTTAGCTTTCTTAAGCCCTGAATTAGAAGCTGCCTAACAATAGTGGAAGTGAGCTTGCACTGTGTATGTAAATTGTATTATTTTAATTCCATTTTAATCGATGGATGGGTTTCAGTTTGATTGAAACAATGAAAATTGGAAGGTTGTCAAAGTCCATTATTGGATTGATTTTCTACTGTTCCTTTTGGGATTCTACAGTAGCCTAATATTGTCATTTGCTATAAAAGAGCACTATATTTTATAATGCTGCATAATGGCATTATACATGAATTGATTATGAAAACTGCGCACGGCATACCTGCCAACATACCACACGTGGCAACATGAGAGGGCAGGGGGCTTGACTTGTGACGGGAAGTGTCGGCGCTAGCACTTAAAGTGAGACAATTGAGAGGATATACATGCAATAAAAGGCAAAGAGAGTCACAGCTTCAGTAATTTTAAAGGGAGTTTGGCATGGATTAGGGATACAATAATTAAAGAGGCAGTGATACCACAATGGTAAAAACAATAGCCCGTTTGCCCTGTTAATGCTGACTTAAATTATCTTTCTATCATGTGTTGTTTAGAAGATATAGCTGCTTAAGTAATAGCAAAACAAGCAGAGGGGAGACCTGGTGTCTCTGCTCGTGGCTGTAGGGTTGCCACCTGGCCGGTATTTTACCGGCAGGCCGGTAAAAAATTGGCATCAGGCCAATGTTAGGACTATGGAGAACAGTGAGAACAGTACCAAAGCCGGTATTTTTTGGAGAAAAAGGTGGCAACCCTACGTGGCTCTGTTCTGTGGAAGTGCGTGTTCCAGTTCTTGGTGCATCAACATGTTACCTCTTAATAATGTTCTGCAGACTGGAGTGCCTCAAACAATGTTTTTACTCAATTCTAAGTGTCGGAAAGAAGGAGTTTGTTTGTGTACAGATCCGAGTCATCTACATCCAGCATGATGCTCCATCCACTGTTGTTTAATATGAAGTCATGCAGAACTTAACTGTGCTACATATTTGGAGCGTGGTAATTGTGCATTTTTGGTAATCTGTATCACGCTTCCAGCTTGTGACCTTGTGGGGATCATTTTAAATGTGTGAAAGATTTTCTATATTGCAGAACTTCCTGTGTGTGCAATAATTGGGGGGAAAGCATTTTAAACCAGTCAAGGGAGCATGAAGGTAGCAGAATAGTTTCTAGTGTGTGAGGTCATTCCAGCTGCTACAACTCCCATCATGCCTATCCACCCTACTGGCAGAAAATAACCAAAAGATGTATTCTGAAGCAGCAGGGACCCATATAACTTTTGCAGGCTGCTTTGCAGTATGTAGAAGTCATACGGGACCAAAAGGAAGTCAAGTAGTGGGTCCCACTGAACTACTTTGAGTTGTTAATTGATTTCCTTTTGGTCCCATAGGACTTCTACATACTGCAAGACATCGGGTAAAAGTGATATGTGGCTGGTAAAAATAAACATCGGATTTGGCTTCTTCACCAAAGAATTTTCAGGCCATGAAAAAAATACATTGTGGGAGCAAATTAAAGTGACACTACGGTTTGATTTTTTTAACATGTGCTTCTTTAATAGTATCTAAAAGTAAAAAAAAAAAATGCTTTGCTACATCTCTTGTCTAAAACCACCGTGTATCTTGTACAGATACGTTATAAAATTCTTTAGTAGAAGAAGCACTAGTTTAAAGAAACTTGGGTACTAAACATGCGAGACACAGCAGATCCTGGCACAGCCAATCAGTGCGGGAGACCCTAGTTTTTTCAAGGGATCAGCAGGGGGCACCTAATTAAGGTCCCCCATGCTGATCTCATGCAAAAACGAGGGTCTCTCTCTACACTAGCAGAGATGGCCAGTCTCCGACCAGACGACTGCCTGTTTCATATAGAAGCATGGCAGCTGTCAGTCAGAGGATAAACTGGTGTGTACTATCAAAAGTACACGCCAGTTCATCCTCATACTAGGGACAACTAACTTTTCACTTGTGCTTCTATATTAGAAGCACAAGTGAAAGAAAATGTTTAGTGTCCCTTTAAGAATCCATTGGCCATTCTTGTCAGCTCATAATGAAACCTCAAACATATTTTACTTATCTGTTCTCCAGCAGGAGCCTTGTGCACTCTGGGATTCCTTTCCAATGTTAGACTTTATTAGTTCCTCTTGAAAGCTGTTCCAGGTATATACTACTCTTTCTGTAAAAAATCTGCTCCCATTTCCCCTCAGTATTCCACATGCAAATAAAGACCTTTTGTTACATGGTAGTTTAGGTTGAAAAAAAAGACTTGTGTCCATCAAGTTCAACCCTTGTCTTATCCCGTGTTTACCGCCATTGATCCAAAAGAAGGCAAATAAAAACCCCTTCAGCAATTTCGAATTCTGCATTCAGCGAGGGAAAAAAATCCTTCTTGACTCCAAATGCAATCAGATCAAGCATTCCTTTTTGGAACCCTGGGATAAAATTCCAATATCATTTATTGTTAGAGGGGTTATTTTTATTATTTTTCTCCTGAGTTTCTGTATCTCTTTTTTGGAAGAAAATAAAGGATCTATTTATTCTTTTGTTTGTATAACTGTTCCCTGTGATTTCATGAATTAGGGTTTTAATGGGACTGACCTGTAGTTTATTATAGACCCCCGTGGTGACATACATACCCTAAATTTAAACATAAAAACAAAAAGGAAACTGAAACATTTAAAAGTGGTCAGGACCAGCTGTTCCATTCTGTGTGCTTTATGGGGGGTTGGACAGTACTGGAATGTGTAAGTGTACAGCAACAGCTTCTGACAGGCTACAGAAAATACCTCTGATTAAAAACATTGACCATGCTATTTGTGCTATAGTTAAACACAAAGGAGATTTTAAATGTTTAGTCAGTATATTTCCTCAGTGTCAGATACAGTGTAATTCTTCCCTCTGCTCTGTACTCACCGTGTTATGGAGATGTGGCTGGAGTTTTGCTATTTGTTTCAGTATTCCCAGAATTCCGTGGCTTCTTCACATGCCACATACCAGTGCTGTGTCTATAGTTGCATCCTGGCGAATTCCACACACTCCAGGAATACTCAGATGGCTAGAGTTACCACCTGACCCCAGATAAAGTAAGTTGGTTCAGCCAGCTCTGCACCTTACTTTGGAAACCCTTCACATGCCATCAGGCTTAGCCATCTCTGTCATTCCATCTGCTGCACGCTATAAGTGGCTGAGAGTTATGCAAATCTCCTTTTTTCCCCACATACAAAGTGCACATTCTGAGAGAAAATCATAGTGATGTGCAGTGTATAAACGTATCACAGTGCTCCGCAGCAATACAACTCGGTAATGCGCAGTATGTGAGTGTATCACAGAGCTCCACAGCAATATAACTGTCATGTGTAGTTTGTATGAGTATATCACAGCATACTACAGAGCTCCACTGCAATATTTACAGTGTCTAAACATATCACAGTGCTCCGCAGCAATAAAACTCGGTGATGTGCAGTATGTGAGTGTATCACAGAGCTCCACAGCAATATACCTGTCATGTGTAGTTTGTATGAGTATATCACAGCATACTACAGAGCTCCACTGCAATATTTACAGTGTATAAACATATCACAGTGCTCCGCAGCAATAAAACTCGGTGATGTGAAGTATGTGAGTGTATCACAGAGCTCCACAGCAATATACCTGTCATGTGTAGTTTGTATGAGTATATCACAGCATACTACAGAGCTCCACTGCAATATTTACAGTGTATAAACATATCACAGTGCTCTGCAGCAATAAAACTCTGTTATGTGCAGTATGTGAGTGTATCACAGTGCTCTGCAGCAATAAAACTCGGTGATGCGCAGTATGTGAGTGTATCACAGAGCTCCACAGCAATATACCTGTCATGTGTAGTTTGTATGAGTATATCACAGCATACTACAGAGCTCCACTGCCATATTTACAGTGTATAAACATATCACAGTGCTCCGCAGCAATAAAACTCGGTGATGTGCAGTATGTGAGTGTATCACAGAGCTCCACAGCAATATAACTGTCATGTGTAGTTTGTATATCACAGCATACCACAGAGCTCCACTGCAATATTACTCACAGTGATGTGCAGTATGTGAGTGTATCACAGAAAAAAAATATTTATTTAGGTTTTAGTTCCTCTTTAAGTGTCCATTATACATACTTTTAACATAGTTCAGATAATGTATCTGCTTTTTTCAATTTCCATATTTCCATTGGAAGCATTTCCAGATAGAGGGAATATATGTTCCTTTCCCCTTATCGGCTTAGAAGTAAACAATGAAATAATTTAGTGGCTTTGTGTGTGGTGCTTAGAGTGAAGGTAAAAAGGGACTGGATCACCTACACATTTTATTTTAGTGTAAATGTAGAGAATAAAAAACGATCTATACATTGTGTTATCAAAATTGGAAGCAGCAGTGTGACTGTGGAGTCTCCTGTTTATGACATCATCCGTGGCTTGGTATGAAAAGTACACATTTCCAATTGAAAACCAGTTCATTCGCATATCAAGTCACCGGTGATGTCATAAGCAAGAGACATTTTTCTCCTAATTTAGGCATTTGCTTGCAGTTTTGCCAACACAATGTATAGAACATTTTGAATCATTTTGTCTTCTCTACATTCACTGTATAAGCAATGTTTAGGTGATACAGTGGTGGTCTAGGCAGGTATCTATATCTATATATTATGGCCATGGCATGGTGGGAGATATAGCCTACAACAACATGTCCAGCAGTGGTGTAGCAGGTGCATAATATGGATAGTAACATTCTATTATATTCCTGTGATGTCACTCACAGGTGGGGGGCCTCAAAAATATTATTGCACCAGGGTCCACATGAAATATTTTCCGACATACAACAACAATAGATTTTCCTTTGTGTGAGCAGCAGATCTGTATGATAACATCCTGTACAGTGTTCAACATACTGCTAATACTATATAAGGGTCTCTCCCACAGTACACGCCAGGCCCAGTGTTTTCACACGCACACAATTTATTACCTGGGCTACCGAAAAGAGGAAAACACTGTCACTGTCAGCTAAGATTTAGATTTAAATAACTTATTGTGCAGAGACCTGCGGGATAAAATATGGCGTATGGTGGTGATCTTGTTCCATACAGGTTTTTTTTTTTTTCCATATCACTTTTACTTTGTACTTATGCCAGTTTAGGAATCCTATTATGTAGTCTTTGTGGCTCATTTACTTGTGTAAAAGTCCAAAGCTATGTATGTTCCCCAATACATATATTTTGGTGTTTAAAATGCATCTTGCAAATGTTAATGCAATTTAATGTGCTTTCAAAATACTTTAAAATGCATGTTTTACATTTTGCATTGTTTAAAATATAAAATACTAGAAGCTATAAGAAATTGTGAAATTCTAGCAGTTTGCAAGAAACCAGGACTGCCCACACTAGCTGAGTAAAAGTACATTTTTATTTTTTTTCTGCAGGAACCAATGAGAATAATGCCATTCAAATGAATGGAATTTCCTATCTCTATAGTGATGTCATCAGACAAATGTGTCGCACTGTTAAAGGAACATTTCACCTTGTTTTAACCATTGCTTCCTTGAAGGAAGCAAAGGTTATAAAAAGCATGTACCAGACTTTTAAGTAAACCCAATGTGTATCCTATGGTAACATGGCAGCTGTCGCTCAGAGGATAAACTAGTATGTACCATCAAAAGTTCACGCCAGTTTATCCTCACAATAAGAACAACTAACATTTCCCCTGAGCTTCTACGTATATTAGAAGCACAAGTGAAATATAAAGTTTAGTGTTCTTTGAGAGATTCTACTATGTACAAGAGCAAGTTCATCACAGTCCACACAATGTATTTTTTTCCAGCAGCACAGAAAGGGACTAAATCAAATGAAACTTTAAATGCTCAGTGTCTATATAATCAGTGCTGCTGTACCTGCAGTAAACATGAGTAATTACTGGGGGAGGGCTAGAGTCAAATATAAAAAATGTGATGCAGAATGCCTGCATCAAATCACACTGGGAAAAAAGTCTGTGCACAATACAAGCAGTAATCTTCAACTTGCACCAAAGTGAATATGGGGACTAGACTGTCCCTTTAAAGCGGGACGCAGATTGTGCTCAGTGCTGGATGTCAGTAGAATGCTTTACAGATTGACACTTCTGTTAGATTTCTGTGCTCATGAATGCCAGGTATTATGTGACATCCAGCAGTTACTGGAAAGGCGAAGCGGTGCACAGCGGGCAGAAGTAGCAGAGTGGCGTATAAAGTGCTGGGAGGCAGAGTCCTGCGATTGCAATGCTGGGCGCTGGAATAGAGGTCTGCGAGTGCAATGCTGGGCACTGAGGCAGAGACCAGCGAGTGCCATACTGGGCGCTGGGGCAGAGGCCAGCGAGTGCAATGCTGGGCACTGGGGCAGAGACCAGCGAGTGCTATACTGGGCACTGGGGCCAGTGCTGTATTTACCGCGAGGCATCCTAGGCGGATGCCTAGGGCAGCAAATTTTGGGGGGCGCCCCCCAGCACTGAAAAAAAACAAAAAAAAAACAATTAAAAAAAAACAAAACGCGGCCCTTTAAAAAATAAAAACACCGCGCTTGCAGGCAGAGACGGAGGTGACAGGGGATCGGAAGATCCCCCTCACCACTGCTCTGCCTGCCAGGCTGCACGGGGAGCCGAACAGGCAGCACAGAGAAACCTCCGTGCTGCCTGTTCGGCTCCCCGTGCAGTGTGCCGACACGGAATACGCGCGCCCGGTCACGTGACCTGTCGGCACAATCGCCGGGAAGCCGAACAGGCAGCATGGAGGGACCATGCTGCCTGCCTGCCAGGGAAAGGTAAGTGCTGATGGGAGACTGTGTGTGTGTGTGTGTGTGACTGAGTGTGATGGGAGTCAGAGTGTGTGTGATGGGAGACAGTGTGTGTGACTGAGTGTGATGGGAGTCAGAGTGTGTGTGATGGGAGACAGTGTGTGTGACTGAGTGTGATGGGAGTCAGAGTGTGTGTGATGGGAGACAGTGTGTGTGACTGAGTGTGATGGGAGTCGGAGTGTGTGTGATGGGAGTAGGAGTGTGTGACTGAGTGTGATGGGAGTGTGAGCTTGATGTGAGTCTGAACGATGGGGCATGTCTTAGGTGTGTAACGTGGGTGTGCAGCTTGGGTAGGGGGGTGTCCGGATTTTGTCTGCCTAGGGCAGCACAAAATCAAGATACACTACTGACTGGGGCAGAGTCATGTGGTCCAATGCTGGCCGCCAGGGTAGAGCCCTGCGAGTGCAATGCTGGGGCAGAGTCCTGCGAATGCAATTCTTGGTGCTGGGGTAAGTCCTGTGAGTGCAGTCTGGGTGCATATTGTGTTCCTCGTGCAGAGGGTACTAGCCATGCATTTCGGGTCTGGACTGCCCTTATGGGTGGGATCAGTCTGATATGTTAATTGAGTGGTTCTTCTGCAATGGTGTAAGCAGGCAAAAAATGGAGTTGCTCTCCCGAGTAGGTATTATCCTACAGGACAGACTATTGCAGTGCTGTTTGTTCTCGGGCATTGTAGCACCCACCCCCTTCTTTGTCGCCTGGGTGCAGAGGAAGGAAAACAAATGCATTTTTTCAATAACCTTGTTATTTATATATGTACACCATTAAATTATAATAATTTTTCTTTGACCCATGAAAATGATAAAGTGTACCGTGTGGCTCTTATACTGAAAAGTTTGGAGACCCCTACTGTCACAGACGAACAAACGAGCTCCAATATTCGTGAACTGCTTTCTAGAGGCTATTTCAGCTCTCTCGTAAACAGTTGAACTATAGTTATAATTGAAAATAAAGTAAACAGTAGGAAACCCATTTGTCTGTTTTGTCATGGAGATTGCTATTTATAAATACAGACTTCTGTTTTGTTTTTTAATTTTGCTATCAGCTTGTACAGTGTACTTGACTGTTATTATTCCAATTATGCTCTTAATTTTATTTATTTATTTAAGGCACTTTTTATTATAGAAAAACAGAAGGAAAATGTCATAGATTTGGACACAAAAAAAGTTTATTGTTTATTCTTACACACCTAACGGCCAACTGTGTGGTCTTCAGATTAAAAAAAAAAAGAAACTTGGACAACACAGCAGGTTGAGGTCTGTATTACAAAGCAAATACAATGCTCACACATCTGATGTTAACTGTTTCAGCACCTGTTTTGTGCATCCATGTAGTCTTGTGGGGGAGTTACATTGCAAAACTGCGTTCCAATCCCAGAAAGGCAAGTGCTTTGGAAGCATGGTGAGGGAGAGCTGGCGCGCCTACATTCCATTCGATTTCAAAGACAGAGAGAAATAACACACATTTGCACTTTTTTTCTGAACGATCCTTGTTTGCAAGACCCGCAGGCTACGGAATTTTAAATGGAAAGATGTTGAATATAAAAAAGCCAAGTACTCAGTTACAATAGAAATAATATCTGGAGAATTGTACAAATCTTAGCCTCTGTTCCTATTCATATCAGAAAACGATGAGCCTTTACAGAGGTTAAGCCATGTTTTAATGAAATTAAAACAAAATCAAATAGGCAGTAGCAAGTCATACGACTGTAGACGTAAATAAAACCCCTAACTAAATGGCCACATTAAGATGAATAATATGCTTTCTGAATTTCCATTATAACATTAACCCTTCATAAGATACTAGCTTTTTATTTAAGCACTTATTTCTATCAGAGCTCCCATTTAAAACATAAATGCTTGCTTAGAGCAAGTTATCTTTTACAATGTTGCAATACTTATAACATAAAAATAACACAAAGTAACAGTGCGCTAAAGTGCAGAAAAAAGTGTGTATATATAAATATATATATGTTATATATATATATGTTATATATATATATATATATATATATATATATATATAAAAATCCAAGGGCGGGTGCACTCAGCCAAACAATGATACACTATGCCCGGGTGCCGTGTAGCTCTAAACATGTAGCGATATCCAAGATCGAAAAAAACACGCACTCACGGGTCTTCAGTATAAATCCAATGGTCGAAACTTTTATATCATACAAAAAATAGTATTTGTAGATCCAGTCGATCTACAAATACTATTTTTTGTATGATATAAAAGTTTCGACCATTGGATTTATACTGAAGACCCGTGAGTGCGTGTTTTTTTCGATCTTGGATATCGCTCTATATATATATATATATATATATATATATATATATATATATATCTGGATATTAATCCAGGGGATATCCTTTAATGCCGTAAACACATGTATACAGAAAGATAAAAAATATATAAAAATAATATGGTAAATTATTTAGGATGTATGTGGCATGATTCCAAATTTTACACTCACATATTTGTATATATATATATATATGGCCTCAACTCCACGGATGCCACCACATTCCGAGGAAGCCTGTGATAGAGGTGAAACGCGTAAACAGGCTGCACTTGCGTCAGATTTTGGGTGGCATGCTCTTCTAACCGCGTAGTAATATATTGTCTGCTGTTATAGTCAGAGGAGATGGGAGCGACCTTGCAAATGGAATTGTTTCAGTAATTGTGTATACATTCTGCATTAGTTCTGTAAATTGCAACATTTAACATTCCTGGTTTTGTGTAACAAAACAAATGAAGTGAAAATGCATTGGATTTATTAACTGGGGGGACAGAAGCTGGAGATTTAACTATACACTCATAAATATACATAATTTGAGAATGAAAATGGGGGTTACCCCCCTTAGAAAGATCTGTCAATTGGTTTCCATGGTGACTTGACCCATTTCAGAAGTTTGTCTCACAGTTGAATACAAAACCCCCCATCATGCAGGGCCAACATTGTTCTTCATGTAGAAGGAACTGACTAGGTTACTCATGTAAATTATACAATGTATAGAGAATTTCTCCTGCTAGAAGAGCTCACGTGGTTCTGTATACTGCTTTGTTAAATCTGCACCTTACCTTCATCTTCATCTCACCTGCGGCTCACCATTTAGTATGAAATTTCCATGTAAGTGTCTCCCTTTTTACAGTCGTATTGCAAATTATTAATATTTACGATGGACAGATCGTCAAGATGGAGTATTTTCCAGCTTATCTTTCAATGCCTGATTTTTGCAGCTCTATATAACGACAACCTTCAACTTTATGTTTACCTTACATGCTGGGCTATTTACTAGAACAATCAACTTACCTATGAATCTTCACCATGTTATTTGCTCCCTCTTCTACCTTAGCACCAACATCCTGTGCAAAATCAGTGATCCTTTGGCTCCACCCCTCTTTTTACTGCCTGCCTGTTTGCTCCTACTTCATTGTCATTCTTCTTAACTATCCATGTTCATGTTCAAGTTCCCATTCTCTATGTCATTCACATGAACGCTCAATCTTTCTAACTGTTGGTGGTCCTGTTTGCATTTTACGCAAAGAGGGACGCAGAATTCAATTTTTTTTTTTATTTGCCTTCTTTTGGATCAACTTTCGGTAAACATGGGATAGGAAAAGGGTTTAACTTGATGGAGGCATGTATTTTTTCAACCTAAACTACTATGTAACTATATGTAAGAACTTACCTGCAGCGAATCACAACAGTTCTCAAATTATCCTCCTGTTGCAATAGCGAGACTTCACTATTAGGTCACACCCTACTACCATGTGACCTCCTCGTTTACTGCTAGCAGTTGCAGCTGCTCAGCTGACTCTTTATTTACAGACCTCAGTTTCTGTTAAGCATTTCCTATTGGTGGTTCTCTAGGCATACATCTGAGTCTTTGTCAGTTGTATGTTATTGTCTGATTCCTCTTGCTGACCTTGTACCTGTTTTTGTTTATGCGGATTTCTGTTGTCCGGACTTCTGTTCCTGTCTACTCTGTTCTCTGATTGCTGCTATTCCTGATATCCTGATTCTGGGCTGGAGTTACTCAAGGTTCCTGGCTCAACCTCTGGTTAAAGGTGGTTAAAGGTTGCAAAATTCCACTAAGATTTCTGGGGTGACTTCATTGTTACTCCCTGGTCACCATCTCCACTCAAGGGTTCTCGATCCGTACGCAAAGCATTACAGAAGGGAATTAATTAAAGCAGTTATCGTCTAGGAAAAGCAATTTAAAATAGTTTTCAATAAAACAAAATCTCAATTCTACAATACTCACTCACCATTACAGTCTATCATACTCACTCACCATTAAACTCTATCATACTCACCCACCATTACACTTTATCATACCCACTCACCATACACTCTATCATACTCACTCACCATTACACTCTATCATACTCACTCAGCGTTACACTCTATCATACTCACTCACCATTAAACTCTATCATACTCTCTCATTGTTAAACTCTATCATACTCACTCACCATCACACTCTATCATACTCACTCACCATTACACTCTATCATACTCACTCACCATTAAACTCTATCATACTCACTCATTGTTAAACTCTATCATACTCACTCACCATTACACACTATCATACTCACTCACCATTATACTCTATCATACTCACTCACCATTACACTCTATCATACTCACTCACCATTAAACTCTATCATACTCACTCATCGTTAAACTCTATCATACTCACTCACCATTACACTCTATCATGCTCACTCATCGTTAAACTCTATCATTCTCACTCACCATCACACTCTATCATACTCACTCACCATTACACTCTATCATACTCACTCACCATTAAACTCTATCATACTCACTCACCATTACACTCTATCATGCTCACTCATCGTTAAACTCTATCATTCTCACTCACCATCACACTCTATCATACTCACTCACCATTACACTCTATCATACTCACCATTATACTCTATCATACTAACTCACCATTACACTCTATAATACTCACTCACCATTAAACTCTATAATACTCACTCACCATTAAACTCTATAATACTCACTCACCATTAAACTCTATCATACTCACTCATTGTTAAACTCTATCATACTCACTCACCATCACACTCTATCATACTCACTCACCATTACACACTATCATACTCACTCACCATTATACTCTATCATACTCACTCACCATTACACTCTATCATACTAACTCACCATTACACTCTATAATACTCACTCACCATTACACTCTATCATACTCACTCATCGTTAAACTCTATCATACTCACTCACCATTACACTCTATCATACTCACTCATCGTTAAACTCTATCATACTCACTCACCATTACACTCTATCATACTCACTCACCATTACACTCTATCATACTAACTCACCATTACACTCTATAATACTCACTCACCATTAAACTCTATCATACTCACTCATCGTTAAACTCTATCATACTCACTCACCATTACACTCTATTATGCTCACTCATTGTTAAACTCTATCATACTCACTCACCATCACACTCTATCATACTCACTCACCATTAGACACTATCATGCTCACCATTATACTCTATCATACTAACTCACCATTACACTCTATAATACTCACTCACCATTAAACTCTATCATACTCACTCACCATTACACTCTATCATACTCACTCACCATTAAACTCTATCATACTCACTCACCATTACACACTATCATACTCACTCACCATTATACTCTATCATACTCACTCACCATTACACTCTATCATACTCACTCACCATTATACTCTATCATACTCACTCACCATTACACTCTATCATACTAACTCACCATTACACTCTATAATACTCACTCACCATTAAACTCTATCATACTCACTCATCGTTAAACTCTATCATACTCACTCACCATTACACTCTATCATGCTCACTCATTGTTAAACTCTATCATACTCACTCACCATCACACTCTATCATACTTACTCACCATTACACACTATCATACTCACCATTATACTCTATCATACTAACTCACCATTACACTCTATAATACTCACTCACCATTAAACTCTATAATACTCACTCACCATTAAACTCTATCATACTCACTCACCATTACACTCTATCATGCTCACTCACCATTAAACTCTATCATACTCACTCATTGTTAAACTCTATCATACTCACTCACCATCACACTCTATCATACTCACTCACCATTACACACTATCATACTCACTCACCATTATACTCTATAATACTCACTCACCATTACACTCTATCATGCTCACTCATCGTTAAACTCTATCATACTCACTCACCATTACTCTCTATCATACTCACTCACCATTACACTCTATCATACTCACTCACATTTAAACTCTATCATACTCACCATTACACTCTATCATACTCACCATTAAACTCTATCATACTCACTCACCATTACACTCTATCATACTCACCATTACACTTTATCATACTTACTCACCATTACACTCTATCATACTCACTCACTGTTACACTCTATCATGCTCACTCACTATTAAACTCTATCATACTCACTCACCATTACACTCTATCATACTCACTCACATTTAAACTCTATCATACTCACTCACTATTAAACTCTATCATAGTCACTCACCATTAAACTCTATCATACTCACTCACCGTTACACTCTATCATACTCACTCACTGTTACACTCTATCATACTCACTCACCATTAAACTCTGTAATACTCTGTTCAAATCTGTATTCACTGCTTTGAATTCCTTCTCAAATATAAACAGTAAAAAAAAGAACACAAAGAGTTCCAATTCTGCGATATAAGCTTTTACCTTGAATGACGTATATCGGTGGGTAGAGTTACAGATATGACATTGGCACTCAGCTCGTACACATTACATCCACAATATGTAAGGATGCATCTTACACATCAGCATCATTTACAGCTGTACAAGGCATGGACCGGCAAATGTTAAATGACAAATACTTTGTTCCTTTTTTGCTGGCGTTTTCCCATTTTAAATTAGCTTCCTATCATGATATTGTTAGTAAAATTATGATAATAAACCAAGACATTTGTAGATACTATTACCAAATAGAATTATAAATTCTGTTGGATTTTGGGGATCCTCCTGAGAACCCCCAGCATACGTGGAGGAGCCAACAATTGTTCCCTAGTTCTATCCCATCCCTTGTGCAAAATATATATAGGTCCCAAACCCCTGGTCCAAACAATACCCCCCCCCCCCCCCCCAATTTGCCCCAGGTGGGACATACTATCCCATGGCATATTGTCATTAGCATGGATGCAGGCTGCTAGAACCTTACCCAAGCTGGTCCAGGTCTCCATTCTGATGCAGTTCTATATTTCTGACCTTTCCAGTTGCTGCAGGACAACAGTCCAATACCCGGCTTCACTGGCGGTAGTTCCACACCTGGCCAGCAGGGAACCAAAGAGTTGGAACTGATTGCCTGAATGTTCTCCAATGTTGTGGTACCTTTAGGCATTTAGTAAAGCTCTGTGTGAACATCTTAATGTATTCCGCATAAAGTATCTGCCCAGTAACTACTACTACTTGACCTTTCACCAAAAAAAGGGGATGCCCAATCCCAAAGAGATAGTACATGGTTAAATTTCACGGCAGGCTTTGTGAGAGTCGATGGGTCTGTTTAATTCGATCACATGCTTGCTCGGCGGCTCGTGAAGCATGAAGATTTTATTTGGGTTCCCTCTCCAATCAATTATCTGCATCTTTCTGTGTTTGCTTTGGCACTGAGATCCAATCTAGCTGCAGAGTTGGCAGCTGCTAGTGGTACAGGCTGGACAGCAGCAGCCCTCCAGCTGTTGCTGGCATGGCAACCCCTAGCACACTCAGCCAGTATTGTACAGTGGGGGTTCACCAACAGCTAGAGTACCTCTGAATGGTAAACAGGTAAGCAATGCATTGAGTTGCACCTCCCTGCACATTAAAAGGTTAACTTGGATAAAGCTGATATTACATAGAGCAGCTTGCAATGATGAGTTCCCATTTACTTAAAAAGGAACAATGTTATTTTCAAACTATGAATATATTAACCCGGATTTTCTGATGTTCTCACATTTTGTTTAGAAAATATGACAGGAATACATAGCAATGGAGAAACCAAGCACTAGGACACTTTCTTTCTCTGTTTTTGTGTGTGATGTACTCACCTTTTGTTTAGAAGACATGGCAGGTATAAATAGAAATGGAGAAACCAAGCACTAGGACACTTTCTTTCTCTGTTTTTGTGTGTGATGTACTCACCTTTTGTTTAGAAGATATGACAGGTATAAATAGAAATGGAGAAACCAAGCACTAGGACATTTTCTTCTCTGTTTTTTTCTGATATACTCACTTTTGTTTAGAAGATATCACAGGTATACATAGAAATGGAGAAAACAAGCACTACAACACTTACTTTCTCTGGGTTTTTTTATGTTCTCACATTTTGTTTAGACAATATAACAGGTATACATAATGGAGAAACCAAGCACTAGAACACTTACTTTCTCTGTTTTTTTTTTTTATGTTCTCACATTTTGTTTAGACAAAATCACAGGTATACATAATGGAGAAACCAAGCACAAGGACACTTACTTTCTCCAGGGTCTGCTTGTGAGCAAGGTCCATGTCCACTCTCCCTTATATTTATGTTAGACTGGCAGTCAAAAAAATAAATAATGTTATTAGCAAAGGGTTGTCTGTCTGATAGGCTGACCAACCAACACGTTGAGGTGACAATGATTCTTTGAGCAGATTCCAGGATGTCCATTTCATTCTGCTTTTCCCACAATAACCAGAATATCTTCTAATTGAAACATGATAGAAAGATAATTTAATTACATCTGCAAAACAGGGCCAATTTATTAAACGTTTTCCCATTGTTGGCATTACTCCATCTTTAAATTTCGATGCTAACTCTCTAATTTGTCAGGAACTCAACTAAGTCAGTTAAAGTTGGATGTTAGCTCACATGCCTGAGTGGATAGTGTTTAGATTCATGCCTTAGGATTATCACCCGAGGTTAATGAAGACCACCAAACCCCCCCATGAACTGACCCAGTACAGCTGCGCCATGGATATATAAACATAACTAACCTTGAAGGGATTTGGCCGGAAATCTCAGCTCTTATAACCTTCATAATAATTAAGAATTCTCAGTTACACTAACTTGTTGATCCAGGGGGAGATTCTGATGAGCATTTCATATGTCCCAGTATTCCAAATCTCCAAAGAGGGACAATTAGGGCTTGATTCAGGAAAGAGCTAATTTCAGGGAATTGACAAGGTAATTTCAATCTTAAGACCAAAGTAGTTGAATTTGGCTCTAACTTTGAAATTCCATTGGCAATGCCCCACATCCATGAACAAAAATCCCCTAGTTTTTAGGGGCGTGGCCAGCAGGGGCGACCAATTACAGAGAATTCCAAGGATTTTAGGGTGATTTTTTTTTTTAACTAATACGTTTCAGTGGAGTCGGTCAGGACACGAGCAAAGTCATTTTTTTTTTACACATTAACTAGTTTATAAACACATTTACTGACATTTTATTGGATTTGCACTCTGTGAAACACAGCAAACACTCTGAGCTCCTAAAATTAGGGACAATAAGTTAGGCAAGATGGATGAGGGGTCCTGACTCTAAAAGAGAGTATGTCCCTTCAAAAATGTCATTTTGTAGTTAAAGATTACTTTATCATTTCTGAAGCATAGTGTTTCCTTTTGATTGATAAGCAGGAAAATGTGAAGAATTTAACTTGAATGATGGACCTTGACAAAGCGCTCAGTTTGGCGTGAAACGCGTAGGTGATTGCTGGTTCACCGCGTGGGTGAGCACGCTGCTATATATTTTTCTAATTGGCTGTATACCATTTCTTTGGATTAAACCAAAAGCTACAGCCTATTGCCTGGTCTGGAGTCCGTTTATTTTACTGCTGTTTCCATATTCCTCAAAACCTTTTTGTAATGATGTAATGGTTCTCTCCTGTCTTACACTTGTTATTCCTTTATCCCCTCCTTCCCCCTTTTCAAGCCTCACTATCATCAGATATGGCCTGCTGGGGGCGTGGCATGCGCGGTAGAGCTGTCACTGACTGTGGCAATCTATATACACATAGGCTGCGCATGTACAAGGTTCATTCTCCTCCATTCAGAATACTGAAGGATGAAGTTGGGACCTCAGTATAGAAGTCCCTGACAGGGACTGTCCCTCGTAAAGCACTCGTTCCAATTATCCTTAGTTCTTTGTATTGAAAATTAGACCTCTAATTCCGACATCTACAGTCACCTGACTTGCACTTTGGACGGCGTAATAAAAAGGGCGTTAAAAGGAAAACAAATATTATTCTCTGTGTAAGTGTTCCCTAAAGAAAATACATTTTTAAATGTAACCATATAAATGTGCATTGCATTGCAACACTGGCGCACCAGGCGGTCTCACTCACAATGATGCTCAAAGGTTTAATATAAACATTTTTTTATCTTGGATACCATACATATACACACTTTTCTGCCAAAGCTGTGGTTACTTTGGAGGTGATATAAACATACCCAGGAGTCTTTCTTGGGTAGCAGTGTCTGATCTTCCTAATTTCGGGTCATTCAATGATGCAATTGCTGGAAAACAGCCCCAGAGATATATTTAACTTGCTTCTGAAATACTGAACTAGTGCCATGGCCAGTGTGCTGATTCGGAGGGGTGTATTTGGAGGGAAGGAGAACTAAATGATTCTTTACTGAGAATAATATGTAAAAGTGAAAGGCAAGAGTAGTAATATCTTTTGGTTTCTTGGTTTGTTCAGAGTGATTGATGCATGGAATAGCCTCCCAGCTGAATTGGTAGAGGCTTATGATGAATCAGATAAGGCCAAAGACAGGCATGGGGAGTTTACCGCAGTTAGGAATACGAACGAATGGTCCTTATCTGCTGACACAGTCCTGTATTAAATCGAGTATTTCAGTGTGGTCTATTAACGTAAAGGGATTGTATCCCCTAAACATTTTAAACTTGCATAGGCCACCACTGTACCATCTAAACATTGTTTGTACTGTGGATGTAGACAGGGCCGGCCTTTAGTGTTCAGGCCCCCCCCCCCCCCCCCCCCCCCCCCCGCCGCTCTTGTCTTTCTCTTCTCCCTTCCCTGTCTCTTTCCTATTTCACTCCTCCTCCTCCCCCCATATCTGTTCTCTCTCTCCTCAATATCTGTTCCCCCCCAATCTGTTCTCTGTTCCCCCTAATCTGTTCTCTTTCCACCCATATCTGTTCTCTCTCTCCCCTCCATACATGTTCTCTCTCTTTCTATCCCCATATCTGTTCTCTCTCTCCCCTCCATACATGTTCTCTCTCTTTCTATCCCCATATCTGTTCTCTCTCTCCCCTCCATACATGTTCTCTCTCTTTCCACCCATATCTGTTCTCTCTCTCCCCTCCACACATGTTCTCTCTCTTTCTATCCCCATATCTGTTCTCTCTCTCCCCTCCATACATGTTTTCTCTCTTTCTATCCCCATATCTGTTCTCTCTCTCCCCTCCATACATGTTCTCTCTCTTTCTATCCCCATATCTGTTCTCTCTCTCCCCTCCATACATGTTCTCTCTCTTTCTATCCCCATATCTGTTCTCTCTCTCCCCTCCACACATGTTCTCTCTCTTTCTATCCCCATATCTGTTCTCTCTCTCCCCTCCATACATGTTCTCTCTCTTTCTATCCCCATATCTGTTCTCTCTCTCCCCTCCACACATGTTCTCTCTCTTTCTATCCCCATATCTGTTCTCTCTCTCTCCTCCATACATGTTCTCTCTCTTTCTATCCCCATATCTGTTCTCTCTCTCCCCTCCATACATGTTCTCTCTCTTTCCACCCATATCTGGTGTCTCTCTCCCCTCCATACATGTTCTCTCTCTTTCCACCCATATCTGTTCTCTCTCTCCCCTCCATACATGTTCTCTCTCTTTCTATCCCCATATCTGTTCTCTCTCTCCCCTCCATACATGTTCTCTCTCTTTCTATCCCCATATCTGTTCTCTCTCTCTCCTCCATACATGTTCTCTTTCTTTCTATCCCCATATCTGTTCTCTCTCTCCCCTCCATACATGTTCTCTCTCTTTCTATCCCCATATCTGTTCTCTCTCTCTCCTCCATACATGTTCTCTCTCTTTCCACCCATATCTGTTCTCTCTCTCTCCTCCATACATGTTCTCTTTCTTTCTATCCCCATATCTGTTCTCTCTCTCCCCTCCATACATGTTCTCTCTCTTTCTATCCCCATATCTGTTCTCTCTCTCCCCTCCATACATGTTCTCTCTCTTTCTATCCCCATATCTGTTCACTGCCTTTGCTTGCCGTTTTGCTAACACAACGCATCGATAATTTTCAATAATTTTTTTATGCTCTACATTGGCATAATGTAAATAATGTTTAGGCGATACAGTCCCTTTACGCGCAAGATCAGGCATTGATAGTGGAATTTACTACAATTCTCCAACTTGCCTTTGTCTACAAATCAGCTATTAATGTCTGTTGTTTGCAGTTGATTTGTCATTTCACCACAGTTTCGTTTTTACTGAAACGGCCTGAGAGATTTTATTTGATCTGTAGCAAACACAAACCGTCTGTCATTTGTACGTTTCATGTTTTTTTATTTTTTCCCCCATTAAAAGAAAAAGTACTGGTAAAACACACTGAAGGATGGCTGGAGAGACAGAACATGGTTAATGAACAAATAGCAATTATGGGTTCTAATAGAGTGATCACCATGGAAACCAATGGAATGTCCCTGCTGTATATCCCTATATATGTATATAGAGGGATATACATATTTTACATATATAAGGGTCTACTCAATAAGAGAAAATTGCAGGGAACTGAGACAGGAATTTGAAACTTAAGGCCCAACTAAGCTAGTTTGAAATTCCCATCTCAGTTCCCTGGAATTCTCTCTTTATTGAGTAGACCCTTATTTCTAAGAGGCATATTATGTCTTTATCAGCATGCACATTCCATTGCTTTCCATGGTGACTGGCCCACAATTTGAATTTTGCCCCTTTGGCCGTTATGCATAACCTCCAGAATATCTATAGCCGTGTCTTCTCTCAAAATCCAAGACTTATCAATTTTGCAGTCTAGACCAAAACAAGGGTTAAAACACCAAGCAAAAAGTCCCTTTCCATATATATATGTATATGTGTGTCTGTTTATATATATATATGTGTGTGTGTGTCTGTTTTTATATATGTATATGGGTTTTTTTGAATATGACTAATCTTAACCAAGTTTATTAATGGCTATATTTATTTTCAGGTACGGATGTCTTGGGAGTGACTGTTTCATCGGATAATCTCGATGTTAAAGTGATCGAGTTTGGAGGTATTGTGCTTTTCACTATATTTGCATGATCATTGTATATTGCACAAACCTCACTTTAAAAAGTCATAAATATGTAAACATAAAATGCTTGATACATTTGCTGTGTTTGGTGACCATAATGTATAAATGGGTGAAATCATTTAACGGAGGAGTTCCACCTCGCTTATTTTCTTTATGTTGTACATTAGTTTAATATATGTGCAATGTGTTTATTTTTCATTTAACCCTTTCAGGACCAGGGATTTTCTGGGCCAGTGAGCAGAGTGATTTTTCAATTTTTAATATGTGTTTGTTGAAACGTAATTTTCCTCTCTGTCATTTAACGCACCCATACAAGTAATATGTTGTTTTTTTAAAGGACAGTTAGAGCTTTCTTTTGATACCCTATACATAAAAATAATCTATCATTTAGTATTAAAAAAAGACATATAAAAGGGGAATATTTTCCCAAAAATAATCTACACAACTAGTACAACACTAACCCACTGATCCCAACTGATTAACTAACTAATTCAAAATAAAAATATATGTTCCCCAAACCCCCCCCCCGCCCCCCAACAAAAAACCCCAGAAAAAAAAATATCTGACCAGTCAGAGCCATAAATCACAGAATGGGCATGCAGGGGTTAACTGTAATTAAATGAATATATTACAATAAAATTGATTTATAAAAAAAAACTTTAAAAATGCGAAAATAAAAAAATGTGTAAAAAAACAAACAAAATGAGGGCCATAAAAGAAAGAAGGAAACCAATCACAGTTACAAACAATTGCAATTGAGTGATCACATCGGTGATTGAGTGATCAAATGCCAGAAACCCACCGATCTGGTCCAGGAACTGTGCCTCGGATGCGAGGCAGAGTCCTGGAACCCGTTCGAGACCTGCACCGCCAGCTAGACTGCATGACGGGTTAATTCGTCATAAGGTCGCAAAGGGGTTAAGACGTTGATCTTGTAGTTTAAACTTTACTTTACACCAGCACTGCATCTAAAAGTATGTTTTTGGAGACTGCGCTTTTAAAATCTCCAGGGATACTTTGTTTAAAGCTCACTGTATAATCCCACTGTCAGTAATGATATAATGACCAGGTCGGCCTTTCTCTACTGACACATCATGTTGCAAATTTCTCTCTGTAACCTTGGTTCCAAGTGTAAACCATCACAGGAACTTGGAGCTGACAATACAGAGGCTTAACCCTCTTAGGATAGGCCCCTAGCATTTTATATTATGGTAACGACAAAAGTCTTTTTTAGGAAAGGGCTGGCATTGACGCATTAAAATGTATATATTTTTAACTCTTTGAAACATTTAACTGTAAGGATTATAGTGACTAAGTATTTATTATTATCATTTGTCACCAAAAAATGACGTTCTATTTATTTGAAAGATTGTGTAATGTAGACATTTTAAATAGAAATGCTTTAATGAAAGTATACAAATAATATACTTACTGATCATTCTTTGGCCTGTATAGAAACATAGAAACATAGAAACATAGAATGTGTCGGCAGATAATAACCATTCGGTCCATCCAGTCTGCCCAATTTTTTTTGGAGTACTTTTATTAGTCCCCCGTTCCCGGTCTTATAGCTAGGATAGCCTCGTGCCTATCCCACTCATGCTTAAAATCCTTGACTTGGTTTCCCTCTACCACTTCCACTGGAAGGCTATGGCATGCCTCCACTACCCTCTAGTAAGTAAAGTAATACTTGCTGATATTACTTTTAAATCGTTGCCCCTCTAATTTAAGACTATGTCCTCTAATTGTGGTAGTTTTTCTTCTTTTAAATATACTCTGCTTTAACTTTTCCTGGTAAGTTTTATCCTTCAACCCATGAACCAGTTTAGTAGCCCTTCTCTGTATGGCTCTAAATAACATGTGATCTCCCTGACAGATCTATATAGAGCAAAGTGGGCTTAATCAGGTACTTTATTAATATTGTTTCATTAAAGCATTTTATTTAAGACATGGACGTCTACAATCTTTTAGTTAAACATAACTTCATTCTTTTGCTGTAAGATGGTTACTGACAGAAAAATAATTGATAACTGAACTGCAAATCAAAAATAGCTGATGTTCCAAATTTTTGCCTGCGTTTTAAAACTCTTTTGTCAGTTTACCAGAACTGAGTATATAGTGACTGAATCAGATAATCTTAGTTAATTTCATGTTTTTGCCATGAAATGATTTATTTATTATTTATTTATTTACTCTCAATGGGAAGTAAAAAATGCATAAAGAAACAGCACATACCATTATCAGGAGGAAATTGCTAGTGTCTTATGTTTAAAAGGAAATTTCCCCCTGTTTTTTAAATCCCAAGACTTTATTAACTGCAACAGACCAACACAGAAGTATAGGGCCTGCGCACGTATCTGCACTTGTCCCACATTGCTGGGCTGCACTAGTTTTTTTTATTATCTTTCTTCTTATTTTTTTTTCTTGTTGTTATCTTGTCAGAGGTGATTCTGTCCTGTAGATACAGACTTGAGAAGGACCAGATCGCAAGGTTAGAATGGAAGAAAGTGGCGTCAAACGGCGAAATCTCATTCGTCTACTTTAACAAATCACTAGCAGGTAAGAAAGTGTTTATTTTTATTTCCTCCGAATCAATATCTGTGAATAATTTATCGTCTGGGAGTATCGGTGGCACTGCCGTACCATCTACCAAAAACAAACGAAGGGACCTCGTAATATAGGACAGTAGCTAATTGCTTAATTGTTACATTTAAATCAAATTAGCTGATAACAGTGTTCTTTGAAATGCACATCTTTACACTGATAAATATATATATACATATTTTTCTACATTTACCGGTACTTTACGTTAATGAAAGGAAAATTTATTTGGAATAAGGAGAACAAAGTACAACAGCCTTGGCAGAAGTGGTACATTTATGGGAAGATAAACTTTCTGTAGGTTGCCACCTTTTCTTCAGAAAAATCCCAGCCTTGGTACTGTCTCCATAGAGTTAACACTGGCCTGATGCCAATTGTTCACCGGCCTGCCGGTAAAATACCAGCCAGGTGGCAACCCTAGTAAGGCAGGAACAGCCATATAAAGGCGTTTCATTGTTTTTTAGCTTCAGTTGCTAAAAATCCTCTATTGATTAACTGCATTTTTTGTGGATGTAAATCTTAACATCCGACAGGTGGGTATTTTTTTCTTTCTTTTTTATTTGCCCTGATACTTCAGATAATTGCACTGAATCTCTAAAAGAAAGCACTTGGAGTTATCACCTGTCCCACATTAGTACATCTCCCCCATTCTGACATTGAAAGGGTTAGTGATGTGTGTTGGTATGCAAAGCATGTTAGTTGTGCACAGCTATTCAAGTACATTGGGCTTGTTACAGCGCTCGTAAAAATAACCTCAAATAGTTCAGGGAACGAAGACCTTCAGACATACACATAAACACTGAGGACTGAGATCACACCCAAGGAACTATATCAGGCTTGGCCCAACCTAGGGCCACCATACATTTTTTTTTCCATAGAATTCTCTGGACTTTCTTCCAGCTCCTAAGCGAGGGTGAACGGAGATTGCAGTTGGCTGGCTAGGGTATTGAGAGTTAATGTCTTACAACCATTGAGAGTTCGCAGGCTGACTAAACTTGGCTTTCACTAGACTAGAGCATCCCAGTAACCAATATGTTTTACAATAGGGAATGTGTACAAAGAAATATAAATCAGATTATTGGAACATACACACAGAAACACATGCTTATCTAAAAGTAAACTGTGAATGAAATGTATGGCTCAAATAGTCAGGAGATATATATATACTTTTTTTTTATATTTATATACTTTTTTTACTCATTGTAAACATGTAGAAATCTTTAAACAAGGAAGTACCATAAGTATATTTAGTTAAAAACACAAGCAAGTTAAGTATTTAGTTTATTATTCTGATTATTCTAAATACTAAACTAGAAAATTGTAAAAACTGTCAACCTGGAATATCGAATATTAATCTGTTTTATTTTTTGTGTCCTGTTTTGTCTAAAATTGTATGTGAAAATGGCAACAGGACCTGGATTTTTCTCTGTTTGCTAGATTTTTGGCCATGCTCCTCTGCTTTGGTCTGTTCTTTTCCTATACTTTGGATGAATTTGAGCAGACTATATTGCTAATAGAGAGATTGTGTATTTTCTGTGCAGGTGACTTGCAGGAACGGGCAGAAATGATGGAATCCAGTATCCGGATTCGGAAAGTCATCCGTGCAGATACAGGAAAATATCGCTGTGAAGTTAGTGCACCGCAAGACAGAAAAAACTTTCAAGAAATTGCCATTGATTTAAACATTCTAGGTAAGCCAATCACTGGCATCCAATAATCACCGCCTCCCAATTTAATTAGGAATGAAGACGTCTTTAAAACCTTAAATAAGTACCAGAAATACAAGAAATCCCATAACTGTGATAAAACAAACGAAACAAAACATAAAAAATGCAGGGATGTAATACACTATGGGGTTATTCACGAATGAGCTACAAAATCAGACATCAAAGGCACTGTATCACCTGAACATTGTTTTTCCCGTGAATGTATAGCATAAAAGAAATTATTGAAAATGCTCTATACATTGTATTAGCAAACCTGCAAGCAAGTGCCTAAATTAGGAGAAAAAATGTGTTTAAATGTGTCAGTTGAGTCTCATGTTTATGACATCACCTGTGGCACAGTATGCAAATGAACTGCTTATCAATGTTAAAAGTGTAATTTGCATACTGTGCCACAGGTGATGTCATAAGCAGGAGACTCCACTGACACATTTAAAACACATTTTTTTCTTTGCTTGCAGTTTTGCTAATACAATGCATAGATCGTTTTCTATCTATTTGTATGCTCTACATGCACAGTAAAAACTATTTTTGAGTGCTACAATCCCTTTAAAAGTGGAAATATTTTTCAACTTGTAAATCTTTCCAACTCACTAGTTCACTTGTCTGGTCATGTTTAGTTAGTATACTTGCCAACGTTTGTCCTCATGTTCCCTGGATGTGAGGGAAAGAGGCTAAAAGGGGGCGGGGCTTCGCAACACCACATGATGTGACGCAACATTGTGCGACTCCAGGAAGTTGAGTCCGTCAACTTCCTGTAGGCTGTGTTTAAACGCAGTGCTGCTTGTGTATAGTTCAATGCATAGGCTATATTTGATGGGACAGGACCCCAGATAACAAGATTGTGTGACTGTTGGCAACTATGAATAAGTAGCCCCCAAATGTGTTTGTGATTACGCATTTAGCGTGAATGACATAAGCAAGTGTCACTGGAAAATGATGCATTAACGCTTACAGCAGTTCATTTTGTAGATAGCGGCATGTCTGCTTAATATAACAGAATTTATAATCCCACAAAAAAAATATTTGGAAGCACATCTGTTTATATGTCTCTCATTGGCAGGTTTTGCTCTTGTTTTTCATCCAGGGAGAATATCCAGATGTTTCTAGGTTCAGGCTTCAAATACAACATTTTCTTTAGAAAAGTATTTTGTGAAAAATATACCCCCCCCCCCTCCCCTCCGTACAAAACTAAACTGACAAACAATGGGACAGTCTTTATACTATTCACAAACTCTTTTCCAGATATGAATGATGTCATTTCTGTTCTCTTAGATACTAAGAAACTGATTTTATTGACAACATTTTTGTCAAACAAAATAGTGGCCATGGCCTCAAGCCTTTATTTTAAATACTGACCTGGTGATAACCTTAGTCCTACTTTGTACAACAAATAAAAAAAATAAGAAATGAAATATTGTGAGGTGATGTTTGTTGTTGCAAAAGAATCAAAGAGAAAAAAAACATTATTCGAAAAAAATGTCTTTTGTCAAAGACTTTCAATGATTTCTGGAATCTTCACATATGCTTTCTAGAATTCTTTAGTAGAATCTCCATTTGTCACAATTGATAATATGCCCCTTTGTCCAGTACTTTCTGGAATGCACCTGTGGCCCACACATTCTAGAATTACCACATACATTTTTTAGAATCCTCACTAGAGTGTGTGGTAGGATTCTGGTCAGATTCGGAGCCATCTGGTACGTCTTCCTCTCACAGTTTCTTTGCTCGTGTTATCTAACAGGTCATCTTTTTGGGTGTGAGAGAGATGTTCAGTTTGGTAATGTGGGAGAACACCAGGCACCAACACGGGGGAAAAAAGAACTAACAGAACAAACAGAAGAGTGAAAAGAAAAAAACAAAACTAGCCACCCAATATAATCAGATTTTTTGGTACAAGAAAACAAAATGGGATAAATGGCAATTTAAAAAAAATCTAAATACTGTAACTTGATAGTATAAAGTGTAAAGAACTCTGGTGCTTGATTATATAATTTCCAAAAACAGAAATAAGCCCTGATCCAGGTTTTTACTGCTGATCTTTTATTACATTGTCTGCAGTAGTCACAAGCATCAAAGGTTTTTTAAACTGACATTTGGTGCAAAAAAATAATCCATAGATGTTAATGATCACAGCAGTTGTATTTGCTTACATAACATGTGATTACTGGTTTTTGTCAACAGTCCTGTCATCAAAGGGGTGGTCTAGAAACTTTGACTTATTCCTAATGCCCATAACTCGTCCCAAATGTTTATCTCTAAAAGCTAAATTAGGCATGGTCGAAACTTAAAAGAATCCTGCCACTCATATTCACCCTCCAGTATCCTGATTCTTTGGGAAAGCAGTGGTTTTAACTATGTATGTCTTGTATGTCAATGCTATGCTGTCTGTGAAATGCACTGTGCATCGGCAGCAGCAGTCATGCTGCCATACAACCAAATTTGACAGGACTAGACCTCCAAAAACATGACAGTCCAATCAAATCCCTCACTGTTGCCAACTATGAAAAAAAGTGTTTCAAATGATTTCACAATGTATCCCTTTTCATATCACTGTACATAAATAAATTATTCTTAACTTAACTTAATCTACAGGGTTTTTTACGCACATCAATCTCTGTTCAACGATGTGAATTATTTTTTCTCAGATCACTGAATTCTGTAGACTGCAGTAGAAAAACTTTTGTAAAAAAATAGATTTTTTTTTTTTTTTTAAAGTTCCTTTTTTGTACACTATACAGTATTTAGGAGACCTTTAAAAGGTTGATTATTTTTCCCAAAATGACATTATGTTCTGAACGTGTGTTGAGGTAACTTCCGTTCCACTCCACTTGAGTTTACTTGTTTCCTTTGTTGATTAGAGTTTGACTTGGTAAAATGCCCATTGTATTATCAGCCGGGCTTCACCAAGTGCTAGTTTGACGTTTATTTAATTTTTTTCTGGGGGTTTTTGTTCCCACATTTTAGACATGTGAGTGGTTTCATGGAATGGAGAGATTAATTCCTATGGAAACATGTACTGCAGTTTGAAGATGGCATTACTGCCATAGAGGCCTTGATTTAAAGAGATAGAACACCCAAAACGTCACATTACATTAACGTTTCTTTATATAGTGCCAGCAATTTACGTTGCACTAGATACTGATCATACAAGAGAGCCCTGCTCACAAAGCTTACAATATTTTCTTTGAATGAGACAGAAGACCACTAGTCCTTCTCTCATTAACCCCTTCCCGCTTGTAGGACGTTCTATGCCGTCCTACTTTTTAGTGCTTAGAGTGCCCGCGATGAGCTGAGTGCGGATCCCGCTGTGTGGCGATCCCGCTGCGTGGCGATCCCGCTGCAGGGACTTGAAGCATGGTTCCCACTGTCAGATGAGGCCACTACTTCACGAAGTGCTCGGGGCCAGGAGCATAAAGATGGTGCTTTGGTCGTTAAGGACCAAAGCCCCATTTGGCAGGAAGGGGTAAATGTATGAACATTGAGTCTGTAAAATACAAATATACAACAGGGTTTGGAATAAAGAGTTATGTGTACTTGAAATTGCTGTTTTAGCAGATATGGCATGGGTCAAAAAAGTTGTAGGACTTCAAAGATGGTAAGAATACATATGCAGATATTTTGTTGTCAGGACAAAAGATATTTGTTATGTGATATTTTAGTTATTTTAGGAGCCAGGAAGATGGTTCTTCTGTAGACCTCTATATAAAACAATCAAAAGGGTGAGGGGAAGGCAATAGGAATTTTAGTAGATGTGGCTTCCCGGTTCCTGGCATTTCTCAAGTCCTGCATTAGACGTTTTGTTTTTATTTGCCATTAAGTCTCGTGTAAATTAGAGGCAATTAATTATTACTGGGCACCTACCCAAATTATACAGAACTGTCATAATGCATTGCTTGAGCCAGAGAAATGAAACATGGAAACTCTTACAGGACCTCCTGATTCGTTTTATTCCTCAACAATTGAAGAGGAGGCCTGTAACGGGATGTTCCTATTTTAAAGGTAGTATTTCCCCTGTAATAGGTAATGTTTATTGTTTTAAATTCTCTCTTTAAGAAGTTCCACCTAGCTTATTTTCTGTATGTTTAATAAATGTCCCTTGCACTTAATATTTACTTTAAAACATGTTATAATTCTCATATAGTTTTAAATTGAGAATAATTTCACCCAGGCCCCAGCATCAGCAATAACTCTATTATACTTTAGCACAGTTACATTGATTCTGTGAGTGTAACTGCCTCTTTAGGGTATTTTTCACATTTTGGAAAAGTAATGATTTTAGTTTTATACATTAGCTAGCCTTGGTAGCATTACATTAAGAACATATGTGGCTAATATGAGTGTTTTCTTTTTTTAACAGTGGCCCCAAGTGTCCCTGTGTGTGATATCCCCAGCTCAGCAATGAGCGGCACGGTGGTGGAGCTAAAATGTCAGGAAAGTGAAGGCTACCCAGCCTCTGAATACAAGTGGTTTAAGGATGGAGTCCTCTTGGACAATCAGAGTCCAAGTTCCAAATCTACAAACACGTCTTACAGAGTGAATAAAGTCTCTGGAACCTTGGTAAGGACTCGCAGCATCTGTTTCCTGTCGGGCATGGGTCAGTCATGTGTGCCCAAATTAAACTACCAAAGAATCTAAGAGCTAAACTGGGACGGAGAATGAATGTCAAGAATCAGTCGTGAGCTTGGTATAGGCAACCTCTAGCCTCTTGGCACGCTAAGTAGCATGGAATTCTAAAGTGCGATTAAAAGGATCGGAGGATGCTTCATTTGGCCTGGTCCGTAATGGAAAAGAACAGATCCATATGTAAAACGCATCGTTATCGCCCAAACACACTTAGATGCAAGCTTGTTATTTAAGATACTAACTTGAGTTAAAGAGACCCTAATGATTCAACTGAAATTCATATTGTTGGATAGAGCACATTTACAGAAATTAAAAAATATATATCAAAGTTACACGGCTAGCCTGCCTTAACTGTAATTGCTCCAGTATATCCTCATGGTTTAGGAGACACTGAGGGCTGACATTAGTCTTTCTTCTCTTGTAAATTTTCTGCTCATTGATTTCAAAAGCTGGGTTCTTATTGGTTTGGAACACTGACAAACCAATTGGAATGCAGCTTTGTTTTGATAGGTGCAGAGCAGAAAAACAAATCAAAGACAAAGCCCATGATTTTTACAAACATATATGAACTTATCATAGTGTGTTGCTAACAGATCCTTAAACTAATGAAAGGGATTCATTGCCTAGCATGTGCTAAATCCTATTCTGAGCTTCTGTAAACCTTTTTGATTGCCATTCTGGTAGATAAGTATCGGAAACAGCAGTGTCAAACTGTGGCCTTCATGATGTTGGCAAACTACGTTTTTAAGGGTTGCCTGTTCCTTTAATTATTCGTTGTATAGTGTATTGTGTTCTACTTCTTAGTTGTATTTACTGTCTGCTTGGCAATCAGCATTTTTCACGTCTTCCTGTGGATTGTGTCTGCTTCGGTAGCTGAAAGCCTCACAGTGTGTGTCAAATTAGGGCCGGTGAATTCAGTAGCTTTTTTCAAGGAACTGTACTTTACAAGGCTGTATTAACACAGCGTTTTACATAGACTTTCCAATGCAAACGCAGCCACTTGTTGATGGATGCAGCTCAATAGATATAAATAGTAAGGGTCATAAAGCTAGACAGACGGACTAACCAAACAGATCTGACAAATTGTCAATAAATAAAATAAATGTTGATACATTTGAGCCTTGTTGCCAACATCAACTATGTTTCCAAGGACATATATATGTTCCACATGCTACAGAAAGATATATGTGATGTGCAGCCTGGACAGAATCCAGTGAATGAATCGGGGTGGAGATCTCATAGAACTTTCCACGATTCATTATTTGGATTCTGCCTGTACGTATATGCGTCCTATATATATATATATATATATACTGCCTGGCTCAACTTTGTGTGCTTTTTCTGCAGCATGCGGAACACATAAATGTCTCTGGAAAACAGCTATCAAACCAAACACTTAACAATCGTACAGTATATGAATTGTATTACGAATCAGGTTGTGAATCCGTCACACATATAGAGGACGGAACATGATCTGTAAATTGCGCTAGTTGAATTGACAGTATTGGTTAATATGTGGTCTGCCTTCTTTCTGACATCACCTTGTGGCCCCATATGCAAATGAACTACTTTCAATGGGAAATGAGTAACTTGCACACTACTGCACAAGGCCGATGTCATAAACAAGAGCCACAACATCCACATTAAAAACATTTGGTTGCTTTTTTCTTATTGGCTACATTGACATGATAACCAATGTTTAGGTGACATTGTCCCTTTAAACTGCGACCAGGGACCTGAAGGTTATTTGGCTGGCATTCCCATTCATTCAGTAACTTCAGATTCAGAGGATTCTTCTAGATGGGAATCTGAGGTCTGGAACACTAAATAAGATATTTCCAGTGTGGAAGAATTACCAGTGTGGAATAGGGTGATCTGCTGTTCTATACAGAAACCCTTATGTGAAATATAAATAGGCTACAGTCACAAAAATGTAGAGCAGTGTGTGGAGGTAACCTTAAATGTCATATAACTTTATTCTCTGTTTTATGGGTTACCCCCTCTAAAAAAAAGGGTTTCCTACCTCCCCTTACCTATGATTAAGCGTTGTAATACGCGAAACGCGTAAGGTGCGGTTTTTTGTTTGTCCTTTCGTTGTATACGTACCTCCTTTTTTGGTCTCATTTTATTGTTCAATAAAGCACTTCATTATATCGCTTACTGGAGTGGAGTGCACATCATCTTTTTCGTCTATTTTCCTACCACCCCCTCTAACAAGATATATGGGTTTATTCTAAAACTTTTTTTTATAATGATCTCTGAGAAGGGAAAATGGAACGTATGTGTCCTTACTGTTCAGTATTTGACAGGTTGGTTAGATAAACAAATATGTATCCCTGTTAATATTAAAATAAAAATGTAAAAAAAAGGAAAGACATTGTAATATGAAGGAGCAACTTTAAATTTCATACCATTTAAATTAATGACACATCACTTAACGGTTAACACAATAAGGATGAAGCCAGTGAGATGGCTCGGTGCATAGCGCAAAACGCGTGAGGCAATAGGGGTCTCTGTATGTACTTTATTTAATAATTCAATAAATCATATCTTTTAGCTGATTGGAGTGGGCGCGTTCACTATCTTCAGCTCAGATTGCTCGATGCACCATCTGTAGAATCTGTTCAATACTCAGAGTTCCAGGTTAATTTCCGGGTGGGGATAACTCAGCCTTTCATCCTTCCAAGGCAGATAAAATGAGTACCATTCAATGGGGTAATAGTGACATATTCACCAATCATAATATCCCCAGAATGTACTTGAAAACCAGAGAATATCTGAACATACCTTTCCCGGTTCAACACTTTATTATTATTACTATTATTATTATTATGGTATTAATATTATGTTGTATGAAGGCCAGCTTTATTTTCAATCACTTTGCCAGTCACTATAGTATATATAAAGAAATCAATCTAATTTAAAGTTTGTTTTTACTGGATGGCGATTATTTATTGTACTCCCTGATTAAATGGAACCTTGACTTGTCCGTCAATTCTGGAACATCTCTATGATTACTCTGTATACGTCACAGTTTTACTGGCCTCATGAATTAAGAGACCTGTCATTTTAATTGCCATCAGGGCCTATTGATCCATATGGTTGAAGTGGCAGTCTGCATGTGTGTAACAATGTTTTGTCTCCTTCGACCAGCAATTCAATACAGTCGCAAAAGTGGATACAGGAGAGTATTACTGTGAAGCCAGCAACAACATCGGAGTGTCTCAGAAATGTCCTGCCAAGAAAATGCAAGTGGGTGAGTAATCGGAGCGAAACAAGACTCTCTATACCAATGTCAGGGTACAGAGTTTAATCGCTAAACAGCGAACTGTAGTGGACTTACCAGTGCGTTGGAGAACTTAGGCCATACTAGGTGATTTGGGAAAAACTCTCGAGCGCGACTATTATTCAAACATGACTAAATTATAATATGTTGAGTCTACCTAATGAGAGTCATGATCTACAACAGCTCTGGGCTACCTAAGGGTGTCCATTCTTTAATGTAAACCCCTCCCTCCGCAATGTTATAGTGTACTGTAACTTTAATCACCTACTGCTACACTGAGGATGGTAGGAGTTGTGGTACACAACAGCAACTGATTTAGAAAGACATTAGTGACGTAAAATAATAATTATTTCAATACCTCTCACTCATACGCAAGCTGTCTGTTTATCTTCTCAGTAATTGCTAGGTATATCTACTTTAAATCCGGCTTCACATATAACAGGAGCCAGGGAGCCATGGCTCCTAAAGTCCCATGTGATGGCTCCTAAAATGTTTATTGTAACACCTAGAACCATTTCCCTGGCTTCTGAATTCAACAGATATCTATTAAGCCCCATGTTGTATATCTAGCTACATTCATTTGTTACCCTGTCTGAGGAGCAGGGTGGTGAAGTTAGCCCTTGTGACCCGGATATGTATTAAAGTCTGTTGACTTATTTGTATATTATTTTGTTGTCCCCTTTATACAGATGATTTAAATATCGCCGGGATCGTCGCAGCAGCCGTTATTGTCGCTCTTCTGATTGTGCTTTGTGGATTCGGGGTGTTCTATGGACACAGGAGGGGATACTTTTGCAGTAAGTGTATAGGTTCAGATGCAGGACTCAGTACTAGCACTTATGTAGAATGTGAGGTTCCGCACTTTAAGAGCTTGGCCTTGTAAAATGCTAGGTAGGTTAACTGCGGCACTGCTAAAGATATGGTAAACACGCGCAGTAATAGTGTCTGTTTATCGCACTGCATTGTGGACAATGGTGGAATTATATTGCAATGATGTCTTCGGACTGGGTTAAGAGCCTAGAGAAGAGCAATCCAGAATTCAACAAACCTTGAGGGTCTACTCAATAAAGAGGGAATTGCGGGGAATTAAGATGGGAATTTCAAACTTTAGGCCAATGTCGCCGAGTTGGAATATTCTCCAACGAAGCCGAATGGGAGACTTTTTTTAATACTCAACTCCAGCTAATTTGGCCTTAAGTTCTAAATACCCATCTCAATTCCCCTGCAATTCTCTCTTTATTGAGTAGACCCTATGGCGTCTGGGGGTCCTAACCGAGGATGAAAGTTCAGTAGGTACATGTGGAGTGGACTGAAGGGTTTGTACCTCATTTGCTTGTGATTTCCTCCATCATTTGGAGAAACAAAAGAAATCTCAGTGTAGTATTTTCTGGCAAAACATTTTACAGACATAACAATGTAATCATCAATCTCTTCAATAATATCCCCCCTTACTATCTGGTTTACTGGTAATTCTACCATCCCCAGTTATTTAATCCCCCCCACAACAGATGTGTCCATCTTTTTTTTATTCAGTTCCCCTTCTCATTACCAGTTCTGTATATTCACAAACTTCCTGCCTATCGTATCCTTTATTTGGGTTGGGTCAAGTCTTTTGTTCACCCTCTTCTTCCCCGTATACGCCTGGCCTCCATTTTTTTTATTAATAGATCTCTTCTTTCTTATTATCAAACCTATTCTAAAAACTGACCGATAAAATCCATAGTCACCGGTGTTATAATTGGTGCTTCCAGGTTACATCTAGGGGCTTATGCTCTGATTTGGGGGTAATACCTGCTCCCCCAGTTCCTGTTACCCTGATCACTTGGAAGGTTTCAGTTACACAGCAGGTCATGGGTTAGATTACTAAATGATCCCACCGTGTGAAAATGTACATGTAAACATGTGCCGACGAGCATGTTCCTACGCAGTGACACCAGGAAAAGATGCAATGATTACCAAACAGAGACCATGTGCTTTCAGTAGCACTGATGAATGAGCCAATCCAGCCCCTTGTACTGACGGAGTCAGAGTATATTGAATTGTGAACTTTTATAACTTTTATTCTTGGGTCCTCTTTTAGTAGAAGACGTTTAATTTCCATCGCTAGCGAATAGTTGCTTTATCAAGTGAAATGCATAGTTCAATGCGGACATATTTCCAAGTTAAAATTAGTTGCGGATTGCATTACCCAGAGAAAGGGGAGCGGCCACATGTATTAATAGTGATAGAAAGTAACATTTCTCTGCAGATGCTTCCGTGTGGCTTGTTCTGTAACTAGGGTTGCCACCTGGCCGGTATTTTACCGGCAGGCCGGTAAAAAATGAGCATCAGGCCAATGTTAAGTCTATGGAGACAATAGCAAGGCCGGTATTTTTCTGAAGAAAAGGTGGCAACCCTATCTGTAACCGGTATAATAGTTTGTGCAAAGGTCACGTTAATAACAGGCAGGCCATTCTCGTGAATATAACAATATTAGTGCTTTGGTATAGTGATTTTCAAACCTGTTACATTAGTTTCAATGCGTTAAGATATACATGGAACTGACAAGGGAACTGCAAAATGAAGGCCAGAATAGTACAGCTGAATGGGAGAATTTTTCAGACTTGTCTATTTTGGCCTTACCTTTGCATTGCCTTTTCAATTTAGCCCATAGCAGATGAAGAGACAACGGAAGTCTAAAACTGTCCTGTTCACTTCTCATTTCCAAAACCAAAAATGCAGAGCACTGGAGAGATTTGATGCCTCAGTGTGTTGTCATTGAAGGGTCAGAAATCACAAACAGGAACTGAACCCATTGAGTTGGAGGAGTCTGGAGGACAATAAAGGAGCTGAAGCCATTGTCTGGCTTGTAATATATTCCAGAAGCTGTAAAGATAAAACAGTCGGCAGTGATCCCCTTAGGACCCCATACCTCTTAATGTGCACCACCAGCAACCAGGTTGCCCCAGTGGGCGTGGCTTGGAAGGGGGTGTCTCATCCCTGCCCCTGCTGCCATGTGCGCCATGCACAGAATTTGTTCTCCTCCAGTATCCCAGAGAAGCGGGACATCAAAGGATGAAGTCAGGTGAATGGGGAAAGTGGTCCCGCAGAAACTGGGGCAGTTTGGAGGGGTATTCACTAAATGGTGAACTGGGAATAGAATTGCAAACATCAGGTCATATACATCCTTTTATAAGCAACCTCGTACGAGGTCTGCTACAGAAACAAGATGGCTCCTTTTTTGGGGGGTGATTTTTGCATAAAATAACAGAGATTGCTATTCTGGAAATACAAAAGTATGATGTCTACTACATGTTTGTTTTTCTAGGAATATATATTATGAAGTAAATCTGTTAGTGTATGACGTTATTATATCAAGGATAGGCTGCACTGCAAATTACTGGTGAACTATTATCTTATTGTCAATCTAAAGAGTAAAGCCACAAAAAAAACAGCAGCATTAAATGGGCGGATTCCATAGTATCCCTCCATTCTATGGATAACCAGGGAACGCCCTAAGGCATAGACTGGAGCCAAATTATCCACAAAGGCAGGAAAGTGAGGAATAATCAGGCTTTCAGCAGTCAATGAGTATTAGTGTGTTTGTTGTGGGGATGCAGAGACCTAAGCATATGACTGTACACAGACACAGCGGGTAATACCCAGACAACACAGGCAAATCCTTCCAGGAGGATACAACGCCACATGACAGAAGCAGACAAGGATCTCGAACGTCTGTATGGGGTAAACATCCTTCTTACATACAAATCAGGAAGAAGACATGTTGTTTAGGATCTTGGTTCAGATGTGTCAGATCTTCCTTCAACTTCAAGATTGATAATGGAGTAAAATACACATGCCACTTGAACATCAGATGTTTGGGGACGTCACAAGAAATCTCAGAATTGACTATGGCTTTATTTAAAAGGTTATTACATGTTTTAACCTTTTATTTTTGGGAGAGGCTGGGTGTAATGTGCCCCATGTACCTTCCTGTCACTGCGAATCTGAAACAATCGTAACATAGATAACCTTGGCACACAATGTCTACCACATGATGGAAAAGGTTGCACCATTGTATTATTAGGCAGTTAAATTATTACATTTATTGTCCTATTTATTAATAGCAACTTGAGACAAATGGTGTACAAGAATACAGTATTGTTTTCAAAGTACTGACTTATTTCTATGTCCATAAATCCAGTGGTTATTAAAAACAATGTAATAACATTTTAAGATATATGCTATGCTATGCGATTAGAAGTTACAATTAAAGGAATAGTCATATTTAGTAAATGGTACACTTGCCCAGAGAGGCCAGGTATTTTTAGGATCCGTTATCTCATGAAAACCTTGAGAAAACAAGTCCAAAAATATGTGGCCTCTCTGGGCTTCCATAAAATTGAAACACTTGTTTTATTATAATGCTTCCATTTTTGCACCGTTTGTTGCTTTTTCCAGTTCAGTGTGTGACTGCATTAGAGATACAGGGTTCCTAGTTATGGGATTACTAGTTATCCATGTTAGAGTGGCATCGAGAACTTGAAAAAGCAGCCTGCTACCTGCCAATTCCCATTGGCTTCATGTTAATCCTCCCAATAGACACAGTTAGACAGGCAACTCCAGCCCATTGAGTCAGGTTAGAGAGCAGCCTAATGAGCAATTAGCACCTTACTCCCCTTACTAGCCCTCCCCTGAGTGTGCTAACACAATGTAACCTGTATCCAGTGGTTTTGAACCTCTCTAGGTCTTTCATCTTTGTCTACCCTCCTTTTCGTAGCTTTCTGGTGGGTCCATTATTGTTATAGGTCAAACTGTTTCCTTGCTAGTAGCATAACATAATAGTAATAGGTGATGTGTTAGTGAATGGGTCTCTGCATCTCTGGCAGGAGAGCTGGAGATCTGTACCTCTACACAGATTAGAACTTCCTACTCCCTTGATGATCCACTATATCAATCAGGGTGGGACAGAATGTGACATCACATCTGGGGACCTTCATTGGTTCATTGGACCAATGAACCAATGAAGGTGGCTGTTTAGTTATCTATAAAAAACAAAAGTTCTACCAGTGAAGCAGTCACTATAGAAGCCAACAACAGGTTTTTGCTGACTGCTCCACTTTTAGAATGAAATCTTTAAACGTCCCCCATTGTTTCCTCTTCTGCTTCCTCTCTGGTCCAATGAAGGCCCCCAGATGTGATGTCACATTCTGTCCCACCCTGATTGATATAGTGGATCATCAAGGGAGTAGGAAGTTCTAATCTGTGTAGAGGTACAGATCTCCAGCTCTCCTGCCAGAGATGCAGAGACCCATTCACTAACACATCACCTATTACTATTATGTTATGCTACTAGCAAGGAAACAGTTTGACCTATAACAACAATAACAGACTAAACTGTGTAAACCATTAGTTGTAATTAAATATGTTTTATGGAAACTGGACAGCCAGATAAACCTGAGCTTATCTCCTTCCTTCTCGCTTGTTGGTCTTCCTGAATCTTTTTATGATGTCATAAACGGAATGGAGGAAACAAGATAATGAATCCACTTCCTGTCACAGAGAACTCAACTCTGAAAAAAAGAAACAAAACATTTTTAACATTAATATTCCCTCTGCACTGTACGAATATCTATCGAAATTCTGCCACAATGAGTTTCACATTGTATTTTGCTGCCAAAACAGAGATGTACAAATCCCAACACACCCTCGGTGTTTACTTGACTTGCATGGATCTTATTCGGTTTGTCTTTTTTGGACTGTCATGAAGTGGCTCAGGAAAATGTTTTGTACTTAGGCTGTTCTAAGGTCAGGGTGACTGGTGAAATGATGTGGGGTACAAAATCTATTTTAATCGGCCGCGTAGAGAATGTTTGTATAGAATTGTCTGCGGCTTTACACGAAACCTGACTAGGAAAAATTAGATGTTTTACATTTATTTTTCTGTTTCATAAACTTTCTCTTCCAGTGAAAAGCTTTTATAATTTATATAAAATTTTATAATTTATATAAAATTTTATAATTTATCTTGGTAAATTGCTCCCTCTGCTGGCTGGACAAGGAATGCACACCCTAGTCCAGTCTGCGTGTACTGTGGTGACTTGTGTTTCAGTTTTAGTATTTGTTATCTTTTATGCATGAAGTACCAGAATATTCTTCAGTGCTGTTACAGGAGCAAATTTAACTTAATATTGTAACTCAGAAAACAAGAAGATCCCCATTCAAAGGAATATTCAGTGGTGTAATAAGCACAAACGCAATGCACACCGTACTTGAAGCATGGCGGCCCTTTGGGGAGTGAGAATATCTAATTAGGTTTATATTAGCACATTTACAAGCAGATACATATATTAATGGGTAGATGTGTTTTGAAGGTGTCTGTGTTGCCTTATGACATCATCTGTGGCATCATATACAAATTAGCAGCTTTCCAATAGGAAATGTATCTCCTGCGTATCACACTGCAAGGTGTGGAGGCACCACAGACACATAAAAAGACATTTCTCTTTTAATCCATGCATTTGCTTTCAATGTGGCTTTCACAATGTATAGATCAACAGAGGATGATGATTGCACATCCCAAGAGCTCAATGGAAAGTACATCTTTATGTGGACACGTGTGTCCCAGGATTCCCAGGTATTATTAAAGGATTATTACCACAGATCCTACAGGATGGGCTGACGTTTAGGAATTGAATGAACTCTTTACTTGCAGTATGAGCAGTAATTGTAATCTGTATCTATATACTTGTGCTGTTTTTTTTTTTAAAGTATTTATTTATTTCTTGTTTGTTTTTTTTCAGGAGGAAAATCCTCAGAGTAAGTATTATTATTGTTATTATTTTAAAACTGTTATATATTATACCTTTGTTTATCCAAAAGCATATAGTTCTGAGCACTGGGAATGCTGCCATTATGTAAATGACGTACACAATATTCCCGAAAAAGGTTTCTGAGTCCTGTATATTTGTGGATTACATTTGAACTATCCGTCTATCAGGCTTCAGGCCTTTTATTGTTACAAACCTTAGCGGAATGCAGTTAGGGTTGGCAGAGTTCCCAGAATGCAGCTGTGCTAACAAAAGACAAGATATGACTGACTGGCTATATATCAGAATGAATGTATTATGGATCCACCTTTTTTTTATACATTTTATCCAGTGGGCGATCCCAGGGCAACGGTTCAGACAGGATTATCCTTGGGGTTTCTATTAGTTAACCAATAGATACATTTTTTCCTGGGAAAATGTTGGTGAATTTATTCTCATTTCTAGAAGAAAAATATCTGAACATTTTTGAATATATGAACATTGTTCTGTTGACGCCTTTCAGATAGGGTTGCCACCTTTTCTTCAAAAAAATACCGGCCTTGGTACTGTCTCATAGACTTAACATTGGCCTGAAGCCGGCCAGGTGGCAACCCTACTTTCAGATGTTTGTGTTCGATTTTTTTTTTTTAAGGCTTTTAAAAACAGATTTAATCAGACAGAAGGATATCTGTCGGCCTTTTGAAGTGTGCTCCTGTTGCTTGCAGCTTCGACAAGACTTCCAAAGAACAAAGAATATTGTTTTTGCCACCATTTGAAATAGTTTTTTTAAAGTAGGAATAATAATGCTTCTGCCTGCATTAGACCTCATAGATACATGACATTTTTTTTTTTTTGTCTCCAATTGAACCTTAATTATTGTAATTGTTGTAAAATAGTTTTTATCAACAATGTAGGTGTCAGATTTTATACAATAATTCTCCAGTACAGCTGAATGGGAGAATGTTTCCATATCTACTACTTTGGCCTTAAATTTAAAATTAGACAAGTATCTGGACACGAGGCTCCCCAGGTGCGTAATAAAATGTAAATACTTTATTTACGCAGTTAAAAGCAACACATAGTGGCCCCAAAGAGTGTATATGACAGATACATGTTCCTGTGGAGTCAGTTCCAGATACGTGTCTCTTCTATTTGTTGTTCGTGGCTGCAGAGGACACACATGTTAGGTTTCACTACCTGGTTTCCCCCTAGTAGCATCGGTATCGAGTTTCCTTAAGTTTAAAATTCCCTTCTTAATTCCCTAAAATTCTCTATTGATTGAGTAGAAGATTGAAACAAAATGGCAGTGAATAAGCAATAAATGTAACATAGACAAGGGTAAAAACCTTTACACATATATTTCAAACTCTCAGCATGTGAATAGTATGTGAATAATGGTAAAAGTTTATAGTAAGACCTCAGTCTAAACTTTTGGTTTGTTGTGTTTTTTTTTTCTTTAGCAAAGAAGGTTCACACAAGATGGCAACACAAAATGAAAATGTAAGTATGAGATGGATTCATAGGGTCTGCTTTATACCTTCTGTGTAGTTTTGTATCTAGATTTCTCTTTTAACTCTATACACCAATCAGTTCCGACATATCATAGAGCTGCAGCTAATTTATACTTCCAAAAGAAACAGGCTAACTTTTCAACAGTATCGTCATGCAAAAGCTGTTTTGATCAGACAGAAGTGGGTTTCTGTGTTAAATAAAAAATTGTATGGGGGTGCTTAAATGTTGGCCTAACTATGTTACTTCCTGTCCAGGATTATATATATATATATATATATATATATATATATATATAATCCTGGACAGGAAGTAGTATAGTTATATATACTGTGTCACCTTGAGGATGGGTGGATATTCAGCAGAGGTAAGGATATATATATATATATATATATATATATATATATATAATATAACTGATGTGATGTGCGTACATTTAAAGCAAGTCAGGGATGTTGTACTGGGAATGAGCAGTGTTTCATAGCGTCTTCTGTGAGTTGCAGTCTATTTAGAGTAGCAATGGCTAACCATCGCACTTCAGAACTACATATCCCACATCAGGCATCTTGGGTATTGTAGTTCCCCTTCATATGGTTGGGAAATGCAGTTCCCAAAAACATCTGCAGTGCCAAGGTTAGCCATCACTGCATTGGAGCCTAGTTGTCCAAATGTCGTCCTCCAGCTATTCCAGTCTGTCATTGAGACTAACAGGACATTTTTGTTTTGTGTTTTTATTTATACAGGACTTCAAGCACACAAAGTCATTCGTCATATGAACAGACATTTTGTGACGGCAGCCATTTTAGCCACTACCTACATGCCTCGCTTTCTCGAATTGCAGACGCCATTGTGAATAGAACAAACTTGGGGAAATAAATATCTATTTTTACATGACAGTGATGAAAACCAATGATATTCTAAAGAAAATATTCCTTTGTATAAAACTGCTGATGTATGAAAGAGAATCTCTTAACCAGCTGAGACTCAGACTCTCTCCCACTGCTGTCCGTGGAATGGATTGTAGTGGCAGTGACATCACAGCGTGCGCTGGATGCTTCTAGCAAGGAACTTAAGGAGCTTTTTAGCGACTCAATGCTCAAGGACTGCACTAATGTTACATTCACCATGGAACGGAAATGAACACAAACGATATTGTTTATATACCTGTTTACCTGTAAACACAACCTTAAGTGGCGTTGTGTAGATCTTGATTTCATATCCGCCGGTTTGCATTTATTTCAGAGTTTGTACACGGTTCTCCATGGTGCATCATTTTCCCAGTTTGATGTTTTATTTTAATTTTTTTAAATAGTAGCTAAAACTAGCTTGCAGTCTCCTTTAGAACGCAGGAGCAGCGGTCAGTGTACCTATCTAAACGAGTAGGTTAAAAGCTGCCTCCTGATGACACTTCATATGAGAAAGTGTAGGTGTCTGTGTGTGTCGTAAAAAGACCAACAGAGGGAGTGGAGGGAGAGAAATGCCTTAGTAGCACCTTAGTTTTTTTTGTTTTCTTGAGAGGATTTGTTTTTATATTTAAAAAAAAAAAAAAAAAAAAGTTTAAAAAAATATGTTCATATTAGCAAGGGTTAACAGGGCTCAGTAACGTGAAACTGGTTGGTCGCAGTTGCGATAGGGGCTGCATGATAGCATCATATGTTGAAAGGCTGACAAAGAAAGGGGGGCTAATCACACAAAGAAAAAAAAAAAAAACAATTGAGAAAAAAAAGAGATCAAGATGTGCGGTCAAACTGAGTTCACCTAGGAATAGGGTTGCCATATTGCCACATATACATTTTATATGCTGCCTTACAGTCTGTAGAAGTTATATGTGACCAGAAGGAAATAAACAAGATGACCTTGGATATGTCACATGTAGTAATATTTCTCTTTTGTAATACCCTAGGCCACTGCCCCTGAAGTTTGAAAATAAGTTGACCTCTCAATGTTTAGAAGATGCCAATTGATGTTGAGATGGGAGCTGTTAATGGGGTTACAGATAACTGGTCAGCTCATCTCAACCACACTATTCAAATCGTAGTGGATAAACCCCTTAGTCATATACAATTGGTGATTGTTTGATGTTTCTGTGCTGAATTATATGTATATAAGGCACATCAGCAAATTATGTGATCAGTCAGAAATAAAATGGGGTTGCTGTTCCATTGTGTAACCTGCTTTTAAACAACATTTTACTGGGTGGTTCAAGCACAAAGCAGGCAAACTCTGGCACAGCATCCTTTGACTACAACTCCTATCACACCTGTCTGAGCATGGCAGAGTGCGTAGTCTGGACCCGAGGTGTCCCTTTTGTAATCTAGTGGACTGTTGGAACCGATTGAGAATTCTTTTAATGGTTCTGTCACCGTTGAGACTTTTGTTTCATTAAATTTTATTTTCAGAAACTACACTTTATCTGGTGTCATTATTTTTCCAACATTGTAATATTTTTGTCACACAGAGCTAATGCTTCTTCTAAACTCCACCTTATTCCATTTTGTGCCTTTTTTTTTTGCAATGCTTAATGAGATCATTATCCCTGATGTCCACCATGTCTGGGATGGATAACGATCCACATTAAACGAACGTGGCTTTATTCTAATTACATGTACTGAGAATTTATACCTGTATTTATGTGTAATACTTTTGAGGCTTTTCTTTTTGTTGCCTTATCGTGTAAATAATTTGTCTTGATGCAGGTGCTGTTGTTTAAGATTGAAGACGGCTGTGGCTTGATAGCTGTTGTGGGACTTGTCTCTCAACAGATGGAGAGTTATAAACTAGGCACAGCTGCCTCTGCTAGTGGACTGAACATTCATATAGAGTATTCTTGCAAAGGCCTCTTTTAAAGGGAACTATGCACCCGCTGAAGTGCACTGTGTGGAAAATATAGAATATAAATTCTCATCATACTGACATCAACACACTCTTAATTAAAGGATCTGCTGTTCTGTTACACATTGTAGGAGGTAGGCCTGGATCATATAGGCTGACCTTGTTTCCTTTCATCAGGGACAACTATATATCTATACACTCCAGAACTGTAATCTATGAAATGGAAAAGTGTCCAAATAAATGAGTGGTGGTCACCCGAACATAGTGTACCCTCTGCAACATACCGCTTTATACCTTGAGCACCATAATTTTGCAAATGCTGGAGGACTATTTATATACATTTATTCTGAACTCGACAATTTACTTCCACCAGAAAGCGGCGGAATAAATAAACCAAGAGACAGGCAGCCACTGATGTCTGTAGCAATTGTTGCCGATCTACCCAGTGAGAACAGAGTCTTGTGACATTATCACACGTTACCACATGCTGGGTAGTTAAAAAAAAAAATAAAAAAAATAGATACTGTAATGTGGTTTACCACCTCCAGATGGACCTTTTCGAAGGCAACTGGCTCACTTGAAGGACATCTTTGAACAACTCACCTGTGCATAAGCAGGGACATCCTTTACATTTGGCATTTTACGGATACTTAATGGGATCCTAAAAATATGTTTTAATGAGGCAGAATGCCACTTCTGTCTCTCACTCAAAGAGCCTATTGAATGGTGTACAGCTTGGGCAACAAACGTTATTCACAAATGGTCTTTGGAAAAGCATAGACTACTAAGGGGTCACCTTTCAATGGAGGATGAGCATCTCCCTGGATGAAGTTATGTTCTACATTACAGATAGTGAACACCAGCCATCACTGTAGGTCACGGAGCAGGAACCTCCAACAAATGACAGCCTAGAAGTCTCAAAAAAATTGGCATCCCTAAGAGCATCGTTCAAAAGCCCTTTTAATCATACAGATTGGGGGTTAGGGTTAAGTCACTGACGGGCCTGGGAAGTCCTGGTCTACATGTGTACCAAGCATTCATAATTTCAGGTTCACGTTGGTCTTACAGCGTGCACGCTTGTAAAATATCGTATCGTGATTAGAACTAGACGTGTATGTAGCACTTTTATCATTGTATGATATTTAACATTTGTATATAGAATAAAAATACTACACAAAATAATTCTACCTGGGTTCCATGGTGGTGTGTGGTAGCTTTTTATTTCTGCAGTCTTCATGTTAGGTCATGCAGCCCTGTAATATGCATTTTTCATAAGCATCACTGAATAAAACCAGGGGCGTTTTCACTCTTCAGTTATAGTCTATAATCACGGAACAATAGTTATCACTCATATTTAGAATCTAGAAATCATTTGTATCCGTTACTAGCAAATGGTTAGAGCAAGTCAATCTCAAACCGGGGGCCAGAATTCATCCAAAAGATATGCAAAGACCGTGCCGTCTACACAATGCTGGTGCTACACATAGGTTACTATTCCTAGCTGACGGTTTGGTGGTCTTGGATTGCAGTAATGCCGTGCTTTGGAAATCCCAAGAACTCTTCAGTTCAGATTCCATTAAGATTTGTTATATATATCTTAACTTCTACTGGTGGATCCTTCTGATCAGCACACAGAGGAACAATTGTCTAAATTTGTTTTACCTAACTTCTTTGATCTTAAAGAAAATGCCTAAATAGAAGGGGATTCTATGGGGAGGTGGAAAAAAGGTTTTGCTAGTAAATATTGGTTCACCTGTAAACTTTTTTTTATATTTAATAACGGTTTTGAGAAAACTTAATTTTTTTTTAAATTGACCTTTTCCTCCCTCCTTTTGAGGGAATCTGGATCTCAGCCTTGCAATCTGACCTCTCTATTGTGATTCGATTACAAGGCGAGGTCAGTTTTCAGCATTTACTATTTTAAATGATTAAAAAAAAGTTTTTTGATTTTGTTGCAGAACAATTGAAATACAGTCTGACACTAGAACAGTTGCACAACTGAGGTAATAAAGAGGATTAAAAACAAAACACATTAATACTAATGGAGACTGCAGAAGCATGCAGGCGAGTAGATCTCTTAACCTATAGATTTGCAGGTGATTAAATGGACATACCTACAGGAATCACAGGTTTTGTAAACGGCAGGTACAAGAGCCTCTACAATCCTCAAGGTCACAGGTTGATTCCTGGCAGGGTGAATTTATTATTCAGCTGCCGATTTAGTGGTAATTCTTTCAGAGGATTGAAAGGTAGGTAGACAATGTAATAGAGCAGCAGGGTATGCTAGCAGAATGCTTGGTTGCATAGGGAGCGGTATTGGCGGAATGCTTGGTTGCATAGGGAGCGGTATTGGCGGAATGCTTGGTTGCATAGGGAGCGGTATTGGCGGAATGCTTGGTTGCATAGGGAGCGGTATTAGCAGAATGCTTGGTTGCATAGGGAGCGGTATTAGCAGAATGCTTGGTTGCATAGGGAGCGGTATTAGCAGTAGAAAGAGGGAAGTGCTCATGCCATTGTACAGAGCACTGGTGAGACCTCACTTGGAATATTGTAGAAAATGTAAAAATATACAAGAAAAACAACCACAACAACAGAATATAGTATTAAATTAGAGGAGCAAGGATTTAAAAGTAATATCAGGAAAAATTACTTTACTGAGACGGTAGTGGATGCATGGAATAATCTTCCAGCAGACGTGGTAGAGGTTAATCCAGTGAAGGAGTTTAAACATGCGTGAAATAGGCACAAGGCTATTCTAGATATAAGATAGGGAGCTGGGGACTAATAAAAGTATTTAGAAAATTGGGCAGACTAGATGGACCGAATGGTTCTTATCTGCTGACACATTCTGTGGCCTAAGTGCTGCATAAACCACTGCTGGTTTCTGTCAGGGTCTGGTGGGTGGTAAGAGTTTCTCTCAGCTAACTGGGATCCCCTCTAAAGAACAAGGGAACCAGATAACACAGCCTGCTATACAGTGACACAGATATAATCTACCAAATATGGAATCTATTCAATCCAGAGGACTTCAGGTTTCAACTCTGACAGCATCAGCGTCTGAAATAATGAGTGCCATGAAACTGAGTAACAGTAACATCCTCCTATATGAAAAATGAGACCAAATCTATGCCTTCAGGTAGGCCTGAACACTGGAGTTAGAGAATTGCCAGTGAACACAGAGTAAGAGATACCCAGTGTATAGATTTGTCACTTTCATATAATTACATCAACATTTAGACAATATTTCCCACAATGCTCTACAACATGATTGGTCATTTCCTTGTTCAGAAATAGAAAAAGAACATATATAGCTGTTTCCTGAATTCAGCTAAAAAAAACAAAAAAAACAAATACCACAAGTAAGAAGAAAGGAACAGAACTATCGCCTGCATGCTCAGCATTCAGGACCTAGATCTCATACAGATTACCTAACCTCTTTTATTTCCCTTAAACCCCTTCGTGAGGCTAGGACGTTCTCCAGGGTTTAACAGATCATCACAGTTTAACTGTGCTCGGATCCTGCTCCAGGGGCTTGTGTGATCCCACTGTAGATAAGGTCACTTTGAGGAAAACGAAGCTGATGCACAAATCGAGCACCAGCTCTATATTACCTAATCACGCTGTGCCCGAACTTCTGGGTTCATAAAGTGTAATATGTATACTATACATAGATGAAGATTAGATATTTGTAACTTCAGTGTACAGATTAATCAAACACGTTTGGAAAGTATCCAGCAGATTTTATTAAGTTACCAATGAATGAAAAGCAACAGAAGTATGGAAAACGGGTGACATTTCTTGTTACGGTTACTTTGTGGATTCCTCAAAGTTGGGATCTAAAAGAAAAAGAAAAAAAAAAAAAAACACTGATTAAACATGAAATGCCTTTTAATTGCACACAAAAAGATGGGAAATAGAACCCAGCCTTATGCCAAAAAACTCAAACAAACATACACAAACCAAAGTCAGTCCAATAGGAGCAGATAGTGGAAGATGAACATTTCATCACTGACTAAATGAAACATTGTGACAAACCGGGGGAGTCCCGTCCCCCCCCCCTGGCCCCGCATAGTGTATTGGTATAAGGGAGAGAGTTAAAGATGTAACTGTGCATTATGCAAGGCTAGCAACTAGGGAATTCACCAAACACAGCAAATCTGCACCAGTCTTATCCTGAGCTTTTTCACTAAAGCTAATTTGGCTGTAACTCTTTACCAGCATATTGACCACTATTCAAAATACCAAAATAAAACAGAAAATGCTTAAAAAAAAAATATATATATATATATATATATATTATATATACACACACAATTGCATTTACAGATTTTTTTTGTATTCTATATTATATAAAAAAAAAAAACACACTAAAAAGTATTTGATGCATACACACCCACCAGCTGAAGAAGTTTTCTACGAAAAGCATCCTGAGGGGTGTCCAGTTTTTTATGTGTATGTGCAAATAGTGTATATATTATACCTATGTTTCTGTGACCTGGCCAGGTGAACAGCACTATACCAGCAGTGGGTAAGATTGTATTATACCCTTTTTTATTTATCTTTCCCTTCGGTAATTTTATGTATATTTATATATATATGTAGATTGTATTTTCCCTATTCCCATGTTTATGTGACCACCTATGTACATTTGTTTCTTGGTGGCATTAGACCTTCACACAGGTCCTTTTAGTTGTATAATTCTTCTGTGATGTATAATAAATAATTCTTATTTTTCATAATATAGGTCTTGTCATTTCTGGGGTATATATTTTAGCGCTGTCTCTTCCCTCCCATAAAAAGTATATATATAATTTCGATGCAACACACAAGAAAAGCATCTATGGTGAAATGAGTGATCCCAACAGAGTAGGAAAGTGAATAAATAAATAAAAAGTGGTAGGGGGTCACTCAATCAAGGGGTTAAACGTACTGCAGAAACAATGTTGTTCTGTTCTAATTTTTTTGTTAAATTTGTACCAACTAACCTATAACTACCAACTAACCTATCATAGGTAGAAATACCCTTTCCAACTTACACAGTTCTAAAACTTGTGAAATTACTAAATTCCACAAGTGGGGGGGCGGTCTGTTTAGTAAGGATTTCCAAGCTCTGGGAATTACTAAATAAGTTGACCCCCCCCCCCCAAAAAAAAAATGGAGAAAAATTATCTAGGTGCAGGGGAATCAGAGCAGTTTAAAGCTAAATCCATACAGCATCATTTATTTAACTTGCTATTAACTACCCACCCCCCCCCCCCCCCACACAGTTCCACCATATATGTTCGAAGTCTCCTCCCCTAATTTACACCTCCAGCTATCCAATTTTATTCTATATCACAAGACCTCAGAGGCCTCTGCACCAACCAGAAAGTTAACAGAATAGCATATATTTTCTGACTGGCAATTAAAAGCGCGGCCAAGACATAAACTTACCGACAAACTTGAAATCTGGAAATTTAGTCATATCTCCTGAACCATATAGTCTTTGCAGTTTGATAATCTCTTCATTCAGGTCTTTCTGGTACTGCGCAGCAGCATCAACTGGGCCTCCAGCTTTCCTTTAGGAACATAAATATATATATTTTGTATTTTTTTTTTACCCCTATTGGATAGCATCATACACTAACATTCTTTTAACCAAGGCTCGACAAACCCCAGGCGCCAGGTCGCCATGACGACCAGGAAATTGGACCTGGCGCCAGGCAGGTGTTGCGCGAGGGGGCGGAGCTTGCAGTCTGTGCGGATGGCACAGGCTTTACCCCCTCGCGCAACGTGTGCCTGAGTGCAGTGAGGTAAAGCAGCAGGGAGGGGGGACACGTTAAGAAGAAAACAAGAAAAGACTGTGTGAGGTGGGTGTGCGTTTGTATATATGGGTATACGTAAAGTAGGTGTGTGTGTGTGAGGTGTTTGTATATATGGGTATACGTAAAGTAGGTGTGTGTGTGTGAGGTGTTTGTATATATGGGTATACGTAAAGTAGGTGTGTGTGTGTGAGGTGTTTGTATATATGGGTATACGTAAAGTAGGTGTGTGTGTGTGAGGTGTTTGTATATATGGGTATACGTAAAGTAGGTGTGTGTGTGTGAGGTGTTTGTATATATGGGTATACGTAAAGTAGGTGTGTGTGTGTGAGGTGTTTGTATATATGGGTATACGTAAAGTAGGTGTGTGTGTGTGAGGTGTTTGTATATATGGGTATACGTAAAGTAGGTGTGTCTGTGTGAGGTGTTTGTATATATGGGTATACGTAAAGTAGGTGTGTGTGTGTGAGGTGTTTGTATATATGGGTATACGTAAAGTAGGTGTGTGTGTGTGAGGTGTTTGTATATATAGGTATACGTAAAGTAGGTGTGTGTGTGTGTGAGGTGTTTGTATATATAGGTATACGTAAAGTAGGTGTGTGTGTGAGGTGTTTGTATATATAGGTATACGTAAAGTAGGTGTGTGTGTGAGGTGTTTGTATATATAGGTATACGTAAAGTAGGTGTGTGTGTGTGAGGTGTTTGTATATATGGGCATACGTAAAGTAGGTGTGTGTGTGAGGTGTTTGTATATATGCAGGGCATGACAAATTTAATTTGATTCTAGGAGCCAGCAAAAAATGTTAGGAGCCAGACAATCACGCAAACATACACGCAATTCATAAACACACACACACCAACCCACTTCACATATACACCACACACACCCCCCACTTCACATATACAGACACACACACCCCCCACTTCACATATACAGACACACACACCCCCCACTTCACATATACAGACACACACACCCCCCACTTCACATATACAGACACACACACCACACTTCACATATACAGACACACACACACCACACTTCACATATACAGACACACACACACACCACACTTCACATATACAGACACACACACACACCACACTTCACATATACAGACACACACACACACCACACTTCACATATACAGACACACACACACCACACTTCACATATACAGACACACCACACTTCACATATACACACACACACCACACTTCACATATACACACACACACCACACTTCACATATACACACACACACACACACACACACACCACACTTCACATATACACACACACACACACACACACACACACACCACACTTCACATATACACACACACACACACACACACACACCACACTTCACATATACACACACACACACACACACACACACCACACTTCACATATACACACACACACACACACACTTCACATATACACACACACACACACACACACTTCACATATACACACACACACACACACACTTCACATATACACACACACACACACACACACTTCACACTTCACACACACACACACACTTCACACACACACACACACTTCACACACACACACACACACACACACACTTCACATATACACACACACACACACACACACTTCACACACACACACACACACACACACACACACACTTCACACCAACCCACTTCACATATACACCTCACATATACACCCCCCCCACTTCACATATACACCTCACATATACACCCACCCACTTCACATATACACCTCACATATACACCCCCCCACTTCACATATACACCTCACACATATACACCCCCCACTTCACATATCCACTTCACATATACACCTCCCACTTCACATATACACCCCCCACTTCACATATACACCTCACACATATACACATCACACACATACACACCTCACAAATACACACATCACACATATACACCTCACACATATACACCTCACACATATACACCTCACACATATACACCTCACACATATACACCTCACACATATACACCTCACACATACAAAAGTTGATTCCCCCCCCCCCCCTGTCTTAAGTTGTGAGTGCTGGGTGTCGTCACTTGACAACCCAGCACTCATCCGAAATAGCAAGGAAGAACGGCTGCAGCACGAATGTTCCTTCCCTGCTGCCTTACCTCATTGCAGGGGAGGGGGAACATTCGTGCTGAAGCTGATCTTCCTTGCTCTTTCGGATGAGTGCTGGGTTGTCACGTGACGACAACCAGTACTCACGCGTTGCGCGAGGGGGCGGAGCTTACTGTCTGTGCGATCCGCACAGACTTCTCCCCCTCGCGCTGCAAAAATCCAACACACGAACGGCAGCAGCAAGGGGGTCATGTAGGGAACGGCACCCGGGCGCCAGGCTTAATTTCCAGGTCGCCATGGCGACCTGGCGCCCGGGGTTTGTCGAGCCCTGATATATGGGTATACGTAAAGTAGGTGTGTGTGTGAGGTGTTTGTATATATGGGTATACGTAAAGTAGGTGTGTGAGGTGTTTGTATATATGGGTATACGTAAAGTAGGTGTGTGTGAGGTGTTTGGATATATGGGTGTATGTAAAGTAGGTGTGTGTGAGGTGTTTGTATATATGTATATTATATATTTATTGATTTAAACAAACTACTACACCAAGGGTAGACATTTATAGGCTGGATGCTTTCCTGAAAGAATACAAAGAAATTACCTTATTGAGACCTCTTTGCTGCATATAGCTCTATCAGGGGGCGGACATGTTTACAATCTTGGTCAGATAAAAGGAAAAATGCACATGATTTGCTGGAGCATAGAAAACACGTCCTATGTAGCGCTACACTGTCCGTGTAGGGTCACCTTCAGCTTGGGCCACTAGGATATTTTATTGTGGGCTTAGACTTTATGTAGATAAGTCAATGCACATAAAAGACAGAGGGCATGTTATTCTTAAGCTTTGTCATTTTTGATATTTATTAGGTAACATTTAAGTACCTCAGTATTACACATATTTTCATTTTTTTTTCCTTCTCTTTTTGCATATGGATTTATTTATTAGGTGATTCACATATTGAGACAATGTATTTTTATTACTGTTCCAATAACTATATTATTTTGTATATAATAAAGCTGGCTTGAGTTGAAGAAAAAGAAAAAATCTTATCCTCTTTCTGTTAAAGGACTAGCCGCTACTCTCCATGTTCTAGTGAAGAGTTGAATACACTCCATCTGGTTGGCACTTGTGTGCAGTCACCAGTGATGTTTTTAATAATTATTTTATTTATATAGCGCTGTATTTTTTGTATATATTTGCCAACAGTTGCTCTTTATCGCGTGTTTCAGTAGCATGCGCCACAACGGCATGTAAAACATCCAAATGTCATGTAATCTGCTAATATTATTAAGACACACTACTGGCAGAACAAGATTAATTGGTGATCAGTCTTCAAATTCTGACAAGGTAGAAAGAACATTTAAAAAGTAAGTCAGTAAAACAAATATACAACATTTTCAGAAAAGGTGTTCTTTCACTTACTGGCTCTTAGTGTTGTACTCTCTGATCTTGTCCACAAACAGCTTTTGGATTGGATCAAGCTCTTTGGTCTTGTTGAATGCAATGGCAGTCAAGCCAATGTTTCTACGGAGGTGAACAGACACCGCAGTCCGCAAAAGAGATGAAAAGCTAAACAGGTGCTGGGGAATCATTCTCACAAGTGGGTCTCACCTAGAAAGAAAGACAGACATTAGAATGGAGTGAATGACTGGAGTAGTGTAGAACCCCAAATAAAGGCTCTTTTATAAAGGGACTGGATCACCTAAACATTGTTTTACTGTAGAGAATAGAAAATGATCTATACATTGTGTTAGCAAAATTGCAAGTTATTGCATAAAATTAGGTGGAAAATGTGTTTTCAATAGGCCTGTGGAGTCTCCTGCTTATGACATCACCTGTGGCTTGATTTGCCAATGAACTGCTTTTAAGTGGGTAATATGTAATTTGCAACTTTGGTTATTTTATGCCATTTTTACTGTGAAAAAGTGAATGTTATCTCAGCTTGGATGACTTGGATTAATTGAAATATTTCACCAAAAATGAAAATATTGCATGAATATCCAGCCTTGTGCTACATAACTAAGCTCTATTTCATGCTGAAAAACCTTTGAACTCGAATTCTCATAAGTACAAAACTATTTTTAGATTTTTTTTCTCCAAAAGCATTTCCTTAAAATAAACCGATATAAATCAAACAAAGCTTTTTTTTTTTTTTTTTGCTTGAAAATGATCTATACATTATGTTACCAAAATTGCAAGTAAATTCCTAAATTAGGAGAAAACGGTTTTAAATGTATCTGTGGAGTATCTTGTTAATGACATCACCTGCTTTGTAATAATATACACATTTGTCCTGTCCTAAGCAGGCTTTCCTTTACAAGGGATAAAGTATCCGAACTCGGGGGCTTTTCCCACATTGGGCAATGTTCTGACTTCCTGGCTGGAATGATGGCTCTCCATCACCTGGTAGCATGGCTTTGTGTGCATTCAGCATTTCCTCCCCATTGATTGGTTGTGTGGGACACAAATGATGCGCGCGCGCGCGCGCACACACACACACACACACACACACACACACACACACACACGCCTGTCAAAAGTACATGCCAGTTTATCCTCAGACTAGAGACAACTTATTTTCATTCGTGCTTCAATTTTAGAAGCATGAGTGAACAATAAAGTTAAGTTGTCCTTTAAGCTGGGAGAGAGGAATGTGAACGTTTATACAAATCCTAATGTGAACAGTTAGGAATGACAACAGTAGAGCATGAGTGTATGCTCATATCAACAACTATAAAGTATGACACAGTAGTAGGAGGGAGCAGACCGACACAAGATGTCAGCACTGAAGTATAAGAAGGTGCACAGAACATGCTGAAAGTTTATAGGCAAGTTGCTTGTTCAAGCACATAATTAGACCAGGGAAACTCTTATCTGCACAATTGTTAGAGTCTAATGCTCCCTTTAGTGAAAAAAGAACTTTGTATGTGAATTATATTTAAAAACTGCTGTAATACCAGTCAAAGTGGCATACCCTTTTAATAGATCACCAACAAACATTTCAAGTGAAAAAACAAGACAAATTAGGATATTCAATAAAAGAAAAACTTCCCTTATTAAAAATGATTTACTTGATATTGCAGCTACCTGTACAACCAGTGAAAGTGCAGCAGAGTATGTGCTGTCTGCCAGCAAGGTTATCGTGTATCAGTGGAAGTTTCACTCCGAAAGACAATGCATACCCCTTCATTGCGCTTACATTGGCTGTACGGGAGGCTGCAATATCAGTTCTATCATCTAAGCAGATTTACTTAACTTCAAGTAAATAAATAGATTATACTGCACTAATGTCTGGCATCCTCCTTGTTCTCTTTCATCTCTCCTGAGCTGCTCTGTTTTACACTGTTGTAGTCGATTACCAAACTACTCCACTATGCATAGTGTGAAGCCATCCACACAAAGGTGAAAGATTATAGAGGCTCAATAAGTTCAGCACATTGGGTGATATAAGGTTGATTGCCCTTTCAAGAAGTTAGTTTTCTTTTTCTTCTTTAATCCCCCTTTAACCAGACTTTAAGTGTATACCACTCACATGCAAATTAATTATCCCATTCATATATATTTTAACGTATATTCTTTTTGGAGTATGTAATAAAAAAAAATGACTATTCATCATAATGTCACGCTGTTATTTATGTATATTTGATCTCTGTAGACTGGGCACTTCCAATTCTCATCTCTATAATTCATATTAGGGATCAAATAGTTCAACTCATGAACTTTATTCTAATAAATTATCTTAGTGAAGCAATACAGATACCTTACCTCCTCTGCATCTACCTCTCTCACAGACTCAGAAACCCCCCCACAAAAAGATGGAGAGCAAGGCTGTATGTACACTATGTAGATGCATTGCATGTCATTCAGAAACGCGCCTGCCAATAGAACTCCTAGTGCAGAAAGGCTCAGTGTAAAACGCTATGCAGGCACCTGTTCATTAAGCTGCCATGGAACTTGGATAGGATGAAAATAAATTCATAAAATAGGGATGAGGCAGGGGCACTATCTGAATGGTAGTGTTGACAATTCAGATATTCGGAAACAGGGATAAGCTTTGCACTCCAATTGATTTAAAGCGGCGTTGTTCTTGCATTGTGTTGTGTTTAGGGGCTTTTGTCTCCTTTTTATGATCCAGAAAGGGCGTAAACTCAAAAATAAAATAATACTCAAAAAAGTACAAGCCGTGACTCCCTTGTTTATGGCTTGTCAATCTGTGCTTCATTTGAATTATGGATGCCAGTAGATCAGCACGATTATAATGCAGGTTTAAAGCATAAACATATAATAAAAGCTAGATAGTGTCACAAGAGCTATCTAACATGCAGATTTACTAATAGAATCACAGTAATGTGTCAGATACTCATTTCAATGATGATTCCTGCTAATGCACAGGACAACATGACTTTGAATGAGAAGCTGTAGGACAGTGACATCCAACATCCAGCAGTGGTGGGTTTTTATCAACCAGCAGCATGTTTAGGAGCCAGTTTGATTTTTATTTCTTCTTTTAAAGTCTGACTTATAGAGATCTAAATAAAAATAGACGCCATGAGCTGGGTCCAAGATTTCCAAGAGCCATAATTCTCTGGAATATTTCAAGCCCTGCTCTAAAGTACTGTATGTTGACTTACAATCAATATTAATACTGGGGCAATAATGTACCACTTCCTCTAAATCCAAGGGTACTTACCCATACATTTGACTTTGGATGAAGGACAGTGGCTCCTTGGCATTGTTAGTACAGCTGTTATGGACAATGTTTCTCAAGACACAAAGCCAGAAGTTCAATAACCATAACGTGGAATATTATTTTTAAAGCCATCCATAAAGCTCTACATACAATTAAGCAAAAATGACAAGACCTCAATTAATTCAGGCAACCTCCCTGCACCAGAAGCAGAATGATTTTATTTCTGCCAAAATTCAGAAGGCATTACTATGGGCCCTACAATACCGTGGACTATAGTTACCAGACGGCTGGCTGAGCATTTTGGGAACTGTACTCCACATACGTTTAGCTGTCGAGCAATGTCCTACTGGATGTATTATCGCTAGCAGAACACACTATACAATCACTGCATGCCCGTGATCGGAATGTCTTTCCCGTGTTGGTGCAGCCCCAGCCTCACCTCTCCCGGTATTAAAACGAAGCGGTCACCTTGCTTCCTCTGTCACTGCCTGCTGTAGCACACCGATGACGACACACGCAGGGTATGCCGGGAAAGCACCGCCCCTTCCTAGGCTTAGAACACGTGACAAGGGTGTCACGCACCATCTGGAATCCGCAGATCACAACGCGTGTGCAGTGAATCATTATTCGTATATTATACATTGTGAATAAAAGGCGTTATTTAAATCAGACTATAATGTGTTTGTAGAATAAACGATTATTGTATTTCAACTACATTTAATAGGTTACGATTGTTTCTGGTCGAAATCAATGTATTTTCATTGATATTATAATAAATTCAACAGCATCCAAGCACTGGAACCCATGTGACAGCAGCTCACCAACTGTCTGGTGTCCAAAATCCATCTTCCAGATATTTATGCATATTAATGTGCTTTCAAAGTACTTTAAAATGCATGTTTTACATTTTGCATTGCTTAATTTATATATATATATTTTTTAAAACAGTTTGATGAATTACAGTAGTTATAAGAAACTAGGACTGCCCACATCAGCTGAGTAAAAGTAATTTCCTATTTTTGCTGCAGGAAACGAGAATAATTTCATTCAAATGGATGGAATATCCTGTTTCTCTAATGATGTCATCAGACAATGTGTTACACTGTTAAGGCAATCTACTATGCAGCACATTGTCTAATGACATCACTAACAAAATTATTCCCACTAGTTTCTGAAGCAAAAAAAACTTTGACTTTTACTCAGTTAGAATGGGCAGTCTTGGTATCTTGCAAACTACTGTAATTTCACAAATTCGTCTAAGTGTAAAGTTTTTTAAATATTTTAAGCAATGCAAAAAATGCATTTTAATGTACTTTGAAAGCACAATAATATGTATTAACATTTGGAAGATGTATTTTTTGGCACCAGACAGTCACTTTAAGGTAAATGCTAGTGTTAAAAGGTCATGGTAGGAGACACAGACTAGGCCCATCCTGTCTGACAAACTGTTGCTGACATTGGACAGTCCTAGTGAAATTAGGGTTAAGGTTACAATTAAATTAATATTAGAATAGAGTTAGGGTTAAATTTAGGGGTTAGAGTCAAAAAGTCACTCTAACTGAAAATGGTTAGCAAACAAAAAAACACTATTTTTGGTTATTACCCTATAACGCATAGTAACATAGTAATTTAGGTTGAAAAAAGACACTAAGTCCATCATGTTCAACCCTTCTACATATAATTTCTGCTTCTGATCCAACTCGCAAAAATCAACAGAAAAACATGGAAACAAGCATATTTCTGAACTCGGGGCAAAATTTAGTAACTATTTAAGGTCATGTCACTAAAGGGTTAAGAAGGACCTAAGAAGAGTATTCTGGGCTGCCCGTGTGGAAAACGCCAGATAGAGGCAAGTGGTCCCCGCCCGGTGCCTTCTGCCAGTGCTCGACTCACACCACTTGTTTGAAAGCAGAAAAACGGCACTCCAGAAGCCAATTTGAAGGTGCAAAAAAAATATTTTAATCTTGTATGGAATAGTAATGGATTCCACAACAGCAATGCAGGTGTCAGATAAATGTAGCTTGATGCGTTTCGCGCTCCAGGCGCTTAATCATAAGCGTTAAGTAGGACCTACTTTGGATCCAAATTCCTGTCCCTCTTTTCCTATTGTGCCTTTTTTTTCTGGGAGAGCAGCATTTTTTGTTTCAACTGCAGTAAATGTGTTTTATATTAAATTGTGTACAAAAACCAACACTTTATTATTCTACTAAATTACATATGAAATAGTTAGCAATTGGTAATAAAGTCGCTGAAAGTGTTCCGGTAATGCCCCGTCCATATAGACACCCAAACTAATAAAAGTGTCCCTTTTTGGCCATTTGAAATGTTGGGAGATATGGAATCCATAAAAATAATTGGTACCATTGCAATAATATGAGACATTTAGAGATTAACAATTTTATTGACTGAGCAGGAATTGTACACCCAGATTTGCTCTTTATAAATAACCTCCAACACGTCTAGTAGTGAGTTATTGTAATAAATGACTTCTTTCCAGCACCCACTTAATGAGGTTTATTTATAATAAAATAAAAAAAAAAATCAATTCTGGGTCAGAATTCAAATACCGAACCAGTCACCATGGAAACCAATGAAATGTTCCTGCTTATTGCGCCACTTTTAGAACTTTGCCCCAGATTTGCTCTTTATAAATAACCCCCAACACGTCTGGCTATAATAGGAAATTCATCCCCACCATGCAGTGACCCTGTACTGAACTACGTGTACGGGCTCGCTGTGCATCATGGGAAATATTATCTTATTCCAAATATTAGCCATAGCGTTAGGACATGTTAGCAGCAGAAACGTGATGCATCCTCCTGCTGATCGTCCCGCAATTTGCTCTATATCTGTATTTTATCTCTGTACGACTGTACTTGCCGACGTCACGACTTCCGCTAAATCCCACCCCTTTATTCCCGCCAACCGGAAGTCTCCTGGTCGACCGGAAGACCCGCCATCTTGTTTCCTGTTGCGTTGGTTCCTCTCTTTCCGCTCTCTGTGTGTGTTTTGTTTCCGCCGGCCGCAGCTCATTTCCGTTAGCGGGAGTGGAGAGTTTGAAAGAAGAGGGAGCAGGAGGCGAGCGAGTGCGGTAAGGGTGGGGAAAGCTGGGGGTGATGTGAATAGTGCCAGGGTTGGATACTACAGAGCCCTCCAAGCCGCGAGTGCTGAGAGTCTGTGCGAGATTAACCCTGTGAGTGCTGCTGAGGGACACTTTTCTCTTCACGGTCATTACATTTGCCCCGGTATACAGCCTGCAGGCCCCTGGTCAGTAGGTTTAGCTTGTCACATGGTTACTCTCTAGATAAAGTTTATTTTTCTGTTGTAATCTATGCTGATATTGTTTTGGGGACATCCCTTTATAATCAGCAGCCATCCTGTTACAGTAAAAGCACTAGTTAATGATTATGGGAGGTTTGGCAGCAATCTTTAGGCATGTCTCTCTGTAGTCTTTATGGTGGCATTTTATTGCTGTTAATGTGGTGGTTGTCTATTTTTTCCCTCCACACAGACTCTTGATATAGCTGGCTATTTTCATGTTCTGGTCATTGTTTTTTCTTGCTAGATTAATTGTGTCTTAACCTGTTTTAAACACCCTGTCCTGTTGTCATCCACACATTACGTTATGCATTAGTAAGGGTGTCACTGTGACACTCCAGATTGTGATGGACTGTCTAATGTTCCCCTGATAAACTCTTTGGGTGACAGGATTGTGGGATACAGGCATACCTCACATTAACATACAAGATGGGCGCAGAGCATGTATGTAAAACGAAAATCTGCTTGGTGTCCCTTCTTATGTCCACACATTAATATACACTCTTACTGGACAGACCTATATGACCTGTTTCTGCTGTCACTATCTTTGTATCTGTAGAAAAACGACTTGCCTGCAAGATCGACATCATCCACCATAGTTTGTATAATACTATTAAAGGTACCTATTATCACACCTTTTTGTGTGACATAATCATCTATCTCCTCTAAACGCGTGTTAAAATCTATTGTCCCAAATTATGTACAGAATTACTAAACCTCCTTGCCACCTTTTTGTGTGCATTTCCCAAACAATGTCAGTCCTTCTTTTTTCAGTCCTCCATTATTTAACTTTCTAATCTAGCAGTGATCATAGTGCAAACATCCTTTTTTCCATATTATAATATCTGTTTACTAGTCTGTGTTGGTTTTTTTTTTTGCATCTTTTTAAGTGTCTGGTACAATTCATACAATATTTACATATCTTTGAGATCCTAAATTGTACAAATATTTGTCCAAGCCTGTGTGACAACATAGGTTGGTGAAGGGTGGTAATGGCAAATGAAGATTGATATAAAGAATATAGCGGTTTTGTACGCCAAAATGTTATTTTGATAATGGAGCGACATACTGCTACAATATTCCAGTCAAACAAAGGTGACAATTGGTTTGTGTTTTTGGTATTTTTTTTCAGGCCTGGTTTTCTGATAACTTCTAGCCATGTCAAAGAGGGAGACTGAGGAGCTGATAGAAATAGAAATTGATGGCACAGAGAAGCAGGAATGCACAGAGGAAAGGTATGATTTTAACAACCTTTTTTCTTTCTCAGAGATTAAGTTTTGGTTTCCAGTATTGTGATGCAAGCTAGCCTATTTAATGAATTCATGAAACTCTTATCACACAATTCAAATCCTTGATCAATTTCAGACACTGGGTTAGGTGTAAAGTGCAATAAAGATAAAGTGGAGTGTTCACTGCCTGGATAGGGAATTGTGACTATCTTAAGGCCACAGTGGCAGAGTTGGTATAATTCTCCAATTCAGCTGCATGCAGTTCTCCTTCATGACCAAAGCCATAGTGATGTGTTGGGTGTGAGGCTTATTGTATAGGAGAGCAGCCATCAGTTATCAGATAATTAATCTGCATGTTCCAAAACTAATTTGATTATTCATAGTGTCCTTGGCATGACATTGATAATTTCACCAGCAAATGTATATATTCTAAAACAAGACTACCAGACAGCTGAAAGGACAGCAGTCCACTACAAGGGTCTGTTTGGGTGGGCGCTCATGAACCATTACAAAAAACGTGGTCAATACATTAAATGCAAAAATAGAAAAATGTATAGTTTATTTATTTTCCTAAGAATAAGACGTGGGTAAGTGCAGCAGTCTAGCGCTGCTGCTGCTGCTCCTCCTCCAGGGTGCTCTGGAGTGTAAATCAGCTAAGTGCTGTGCGCCCACAGCCGTGTCTGTAACAGTCTTGTGCTCAAGTAAAAACCTGCAAACTAAAATGAGCGTTAGAGGAGGCTGATGATTAAATCCACTAGGCTCTGTGGCAAGCAGAAAAACTGTGCAAGAATATAACAAAAGGTACGGAGAGGACACTGCCTCTGTCAGTGGATGGATTTGTGTCATCCCACTGCCTTCTGTTACATTCTTGCTTACCCTCTCTGTGCCTGTCTCCATCATCCTGCAGGATTTGTTTTGCTTTTATTATTCTTGTTGAGTCTTTATGCATCATATTTATGTTGTTATTGTTGTATTAGGGGTGCTTTATGTGGTTCTCACTCCATTGTCTCTTATTCTTAGTAAAATAAACTATAAATGTTTCTATTTTTGCATAAAATGTGTTGACCTTGTTTTTTAACCCCTTCGTGACGTTAGGATGTACTATGCCGTCCTGACTTTAATTGACTTAAAGTCGTTAGGACGGCATAGTACGTCCTGTACCAAACAGCTTATCGTGGCTCCCCGCGATGAGCTGTTTTCGGATCCCGCTGCAGGCACTTACAGCGGGATTCCACCTGTCAGATGAGGCCACTTTGAGTGACCTCAGTCTGACAGTGAAAATGTAGCCAGTATTCAAAGCGAGCACCGGCTACATTAAATCGTGCTGTTCCCGAACTTCCGGGTTCGGGCACGCCTCCGTGACGTCGCACGTGACGTCCGGAGGTCTCGCGATTTTTTGACAGGGACCCACAGGGTCTATTAAGACCCTTATCGGGTCTCTGCCAGAGTGTTCCTGGCTACCGATCACCTCGTTTTGGTGCTTGCGTCATTTGGGACGCAAGCACCATGCGTCACGAAGGGGTTAATGGCTCATGAGTGCCCACCTAAACAGAGCCTTGTAGTGGACTGCTGTCCTTTCAGCTGTCTGGTAGTCTTGTTTTTCCCATTTTTTTGGGGTCTGTAGGCACCCAGATTTTTTCATTAAAAACAACTTTTATACAGCATCACAGGATGCATATCCTTTAAAGAGGGGATAATGCCAAAACTGAAAACTATTAATAATCTAGCCTGTTTTTGGTGGTTTTATAGCTTTTTAAATTATCCTTCAAGTTTCATATAGAAGAGGCCAATTGTTAAGTATGTGAGAAACTAAGCTCTAGGATATCTGTTGGTGATAGTCTACTAGATGTGGAGTCTAACGGACAAGCCCTGTTAAATGGAGGTAAATGTAGATGTTCTAGTGACAGACCAATCGGTAGACATCTCTTCTGTCTCCATCCCAGAGGGTGGAAGAAGTAAGTCTCCTACTGTTTTTCTCCCCTACTTAGCCAGTCTTATACGCTAACTGTAACACTGATCTACATGCGGTAGGCATTCTTTACGCAGGGGTGGGGAACCTGTGGCCCTCCAGCTGCTTTTGAATTACATCTCCTATAATGGTCTTTCCATTAAGAGGCTGGCAGACGAGTATGAGAAATAAAGTCCTGCAACATATGGAGGGCCTCATGTTCCCCACCCTTCTTTATAGTAAGGAAAATAAAGGTTAGGAATTTACTGTCTGAAGAGCTGGTTCTAGCAAATGCATTAGGTGCCCATTAAGAGGGGCCTCGGTCCATGTTTAATGAACCAAAACATAGAGGGCTATGTATCTTAGGATAGGCTGTAATATTTATTAAGTGCTTGTTGATCCAAGGAGAAATCTGATTGCAACCTGTAGTCGATAAGGGATTATTTTTCCCCCATTAAAAGCAGAATTTGAAATTTCTGGCATACGTTTTTTTTGCCTTCTTTTGAATAAACAGCGGTAAACAAGGAATAGGAAAAAGGTTGAACTTGATGGATGCAAGGTGTTTCTTTTTATTTATTCTAACCTAAATTACTATGATAGAAAAACCAGAATGTTATGTATAAAATGGCCAATGTGGAGACAGTTCCTTATAGTGGCATACAAAGACTAAGGGGCTACCATTTTATGTAGATGCATTTGATGGCAGCACAGAGAGCTCCATCAGTTATTGGTGTGTGTCAATCATGCTAAACATATCCAGTAGTTGAGGAGGTGACCCAGCTCCCCCAGCTAGAGGTATGTGTGGCATCTCAGACATTGAACAGTAATCAGTGCTGCCCGTGAGACTGCCTTCATGAGGAGAGTTTAGATCAGTTGCTGCACTTTCCCTGTCACTCATCTCCTGTGCATGCTCAGTGCTATTTCACTCAGGAAATGACATGGAAGTTAGTTACAAATGCTCAGATAAGGATTTGTCGTGATGGCAAAACCTCCAGACAAGTGAGCATCTTATGGCAGACCGTATTGGGGCCAACATTTGTGCTACATCATAATTCTCTGTAAACTGGCAAACCAAATAAATGTTGGGTACCAGCAGTGGTGATTTTAGCAGCTGTGACTCCTTTGTTTTTGGGATTTGTGAAACCCCGATTTATGTATGGAATAAAATTGTTTTCTACAGCAGGTGTGTACAGCTGCAGACCTTCAGTTTTTGGCCTCTCAGTCCAAGATGTGAATGTTAAAGATTAACCAGATGTTTGTATTTGTAGCCTCCTGGCTAATGAATACTGCCAAGAGCTGCTGTCTATTCTTTCCTGTACTGATTGAGCCAAGCTCTGACCCTGGAATATATAGGGCTTTATTCATGAAAGAGGGAATTGACCAGGGAAATTCAAATTTAAGGCCAAAGTAGCAGAGTTGGGAAAATTCTCCAATTTAGCTACACTTGCTGATATTTTGGCCCTAATTTTACAGTTGTCTTTCATCAATAAAGCATATAGCATTTACATCTACAGTTGTAACACAGAAAGGGCATTCAACAATAGAAGTCAGGCAGTTCGTATGAATTAATATCTTAAAGGGACAGCCCACAAATTTACTTTGGTTCTAAATGAAGATTACTGCTTGTATAATGCACTGGCTTTTTCCCTGTGTGATTTGATGCAGGCATTCTGCATAAATCACATTTTTAATATTTGACTCAAGCCCTCCCCAGTGATTACTCTGCATGTTTACTGCAGGTGCGGCAGCACTGATTATATAGACACCAAGGATATAAAGTTTTGTTTCATTTAGTCATATCCTGTACATAGAATGTGTGCCCCAATATGAATATGAACTGTATCAAAAGCATGATGGCTTCCTTTGATATTGATGGTATAAATACAATCCCTGCAATACATCCAGATGAGAGATGCAGACTGTCATTAAGTTCATATACATATTGCCTGGAACAAGCCGGTCTTATCAATCAAAATGTGTTGCAGCACATACAGTGCATATTTATTTGGGAACCATTGCTGGTTTGATTGGTGTACTCATCTCTGCTTGTCTCAGTGTAAGATCTGTGTTGCATTAAAGTGTTAATATTCACTTGATGAGTCTGAATCTCTAATTTGGAGTTTAGTGCTGGGATTTTTTTGTACCATCAAAGAAAGTTGTGATGGACTCCCTGGTTCCCCAGCTGGGCACCTCTGCCAGATTGGTCTGTGACTCTGCTTGGTTACAATGCCCCCAATCACCAGGCAGTGTACTGGGATAAAACAGGGAAAACTTTTATTGAAAGAAACTAGAGATCAAACAATATCAGATAAGGAGCATAATCACCGCTCACACCCTTGTCCACCCCGGACGGTCAGGCGTCTCCGACCTGGTCCACAGATCAACGCTATCAGATGCTCGGTGAAGGAGTGACCGTCCTCCGTAGTTTTAGCGAGTTGCAACAGATTTGCGATCCGCCCGAGAGCTCCATGGAATCGCTGGTGTCTTCCGATCCGGTAGAAGTAGCGCGGTACATATGGGACAGGCAGAAAAACTTTATTTCGAGTGGTGGTTGGTGTATAGGAAACTGGTCCTGCAGCCTTGCTTCCTGTGACAGCAGCCATCATACTTTTCACACAGTTCATCACCGCACTCAAGGCGCTGAATATTTGCTTTATATCAAATTTGGGGCACACATTCCCTGTACATATTACACTATTGTGGAACTGTTATCCCTTGGTGGATCACAATAATGATGATCTGCAGCCACATAATACCTAATTATATTCTCTATACGCACAGGGAATTGTAATATTATGTGCGATATGCTGTTTATTGTATTACCCTAGGAACACTTAAACGCTTTTTGTTTGTTTTTTGTTTTGCTAGTGTGTTTTTTTTACTTGTTTTTGTGTGTAAATTAACCTTTGTTTAACCAGTGCTAATAAACTTTACATCTTCTATAAATTGTCTTCTTGGGTAAAGATTGTTCCGTTTGCCTGAACCAAATTATTTCTCACTCTTGTGTGATCATCAGTGTTTGAGATCGTATTCCGATTTTAATCAAACTGTTGTGTGCGTTAGAACCAGAATGCAGCGTACGATCCTTATAAGCTATGCCTTGCTTGGCTATAGTTTTCCTGCTGCGTTTGAGTAATGTCGGTACTCCTGTTTTGTTGGATCAACCAGTGTCCATTGAAATCTTGGTGTGTTTTTTTATTTCTAGCATTATAGAACAGACCTATACGACGGCTGAGTTTGTGAGCCAATCCATTGACATAAATGAGCCAGTTGGAAATCTCAAGAAATTGCTGGAGCCGAGACTTCAGTGTTCACTCGATGCTCATGAAATCTGTCTGCAGGATATTCAGGTAGGAACTTTCCTAAGTGGCTGCTCTGCTGCAGAAGTTCAGATAGTCATTTCTTAATGATTTTGTGGTGTTTTCCTGTATGAGCTTGGCACAACATCTGTTAAATAGCATTTTACAATACATGAAGCCACTTGCTGTCAGCTGTTCTGTTCACTTGGTAGCATATTTAATTTTAGGAGCCAGGTTCTTCCATAGAGTTCGATATAAACAAAGTTATCACAATAGGAAATTAGGAGCCATGACTCAAGTGATTTGTAACTAATTGTTTTGTTTTTTTTCTCCCTGAAACAGCTTGATCCTGAGCGCAGTTTATTTGACCAAGGAGTTAAAACAGACGGCTCGGTACAGTTGAGCGTTCAAGTTATATCTCAGCAAGGTTAGTACCACAGTTTGTTATATTGTTTGCTGGATTTCCACTAGTTACCTATCATATGAGGATATTAAAAAAGGTGTATATTCTCTATTGGAGTTATTACCAATATCATGTGTGTTTGTGTTGGAAAACATGTAATAAACCGGCCATTGACCACTGGAAATGACTCTTACAGGGACACTCCCACCAAAAAATGAAAAGGTTGTACTTTTTTTATTGTGAATTGTTGATTTCAGATATATATTTAGTTTTTCTTATGTGACTGTATTTAATAAGTGTGACTGGGTGCTGCCATTTTGTGAAATATAATTTTTTTGGGTGCCACTCCCAGACACTTTACAGCACAAATTTATGACTTTGGGGCTTGGGATACAGAATGTTGTCTATAGGTCAGACTTATAGACTTGCATTGAATACGAGTGTAATGTAACTATTACATCACAAGGGGGTGGAGTTATGACCCTGTTTGATTAGGTCAATCTCCTCTCTTTGTGTTGGAAGGCAGGTAAAAAAAAAAAAGTTGTACACAGCCACCTAGTCCTGCCCACTATGACACACAGGAGCCCTTAAAAGAGCAGGGGAGTATCTTATGACCTCATCATGCAAGTTTTGGCAACCGTTGTAAATTGAGACTGACTGGAAGATTTTGGACGATGTTTTATGGTGAAATAGTCACAAAATGGAACCAGGATATACATTTATTAATTCAATCTATAAAAAACAGTGGCATATTATTTATACATGTTTGTTTTACATGACCAGGTTCTCTAGTTACATCTTATGTAAGTGGTAGTGTTCCTATGAAGAAAAAAAAATGCTTGAAACTTTAATTTTCTCAATAGTCTTTGTTTACATTCTACCTTTTTTCTTTAATGTAAAATAACAGAGATTGGCGATAGCTATAATGCATGCTATCATAGTAGACGTGATTATGTCCATGATGACCTGCACCAGCGTGCTTACCATAAACATTTAACCAATGAGAATCTCGTTGGCAGTATAGAACAAAGACAGCGGTTCATTTATTTTTTTATTTATTATTTGTAGGACTGGAACCAAAGTTGAATATCCTTGAGATTGTGAAGCCAGTGGAAACCGTTGAAGTGGTGATTGACCCAGATGCCCATCATGGCGCCGTTGAAGCACAGCTTGTGGAAGAATCCCATGTGATCACGCTGGATGGCACAAAACACATCACAACCATATCTGACGAAACATCCGAGCAAGTGACCAGGTGGGCCGCAGCGCTAGAAGGCTACAGGAAGGAACAGGAGCGCTTGGGCATACCATACGGTAAAAGAAAAGAGCAGGCGGATTCACAGTATTTGGATCTGACTAATGACCATTTTAAGATTGTTAAAGACCTTCTTTTTTTTTTTTTTTTTTTTTTTTTTTTTTTTAAACTACCTCAATAAAAATGGATATTTAGTGTTTTTTCAATTGTATGGTTTGAGCTCCATACTAGCAAATTGGAAATCAACCAACCACTGGTTTATCTAGATTATGTGGCGTTATCTTTTTCATTCAGGCTGGATGGGGACATGTAAAATAAAATCACTGTATTCTCCCATCTGCTTACAATGTCAGATTTAGTTGTCTTACCCCATAACTTTTTTTTTTTAAATTTCAATTGGAATATTGTAGGCATTTTTTTTATTATTATTATAAACCTCATCTTGGTTATTTACCAACATTAATTTGGGGTTCCTAATTTTGGGTTAATTTTTGTATGGGACGAAAGTGAACTCCCTCTCATTGTGATTTTTTTTTTTTTGTCCTAGGGTTGATTTTTATTTAAATCAAGTTAAACTAAATCACTAATCAGACTCTATTTAAATGTCTATCTTGCTGTTAGTTATAGTCTTTAATATTTGAATCCAGGTGAAGCTTTCATATTGACAATAACCTGTCATATTAGTAAAACTCAAAGATTTTAATTTAATAGGTTAATCACATTTGGAGATTTACTTAAATTGTTTTATTTAACTAAAACAATAATAAATAACACACATATTTTTGTAAATGGTAATGTAAACTGTTTGAACATCGAATAGGTTTAAGGTCTTTTCCTGAATTTTACATCACTTTAACTGAGAAATGGTGCACTTTATCTCGGCTTGGATAACTTGGATTAATTGAATTTGTTTACCAATTATGTATATATTGCATGAATATACAGAATCATGCGACATAATTATTTTATGCAGAATACCCTTTGAATTATATTGCGTCTTAAATAGAAAACTATTTTTAAAGCATTTTATTAAAATAAATGTAATTTTAATTCAAGAAAATCTGATTTTTAAATGAAAATAAGTTCTCCATTTTAATCCCCCCTGCTTTTTCCTGAATTTAACTATTTGCTGCAGCTTTGTTCATGAAAGAGCATGAGAAGGGAATGCAAACTAAAGGCCAAAGTAGCTGAACTGGAAAGATTCCCATTCAGCTATACTTTGACCACAGCTATTTGGACCTTAACCTTGCAATTACTTATTTCATGAATAAAGCCTTTCAAAGCTAAACCATGAGGGTATGGTGCAGTCAGGAAGGCTAACCTTGGCACTGCAGAGGTTTGGGAACTGCACGTCCCCATTGTGCTCAGTCAGTCCCCTGGCTGAGCATCATGGTATCTTTAGTTCCCAAATCTCTCCAGTGCCAGGTTAGTCCTTACTAGCTATTGGTTTGGTCCACCCCAGCAATAATCCAGAGTAAATGTACACAATATTGTGAGCCTGTCTAAAAACATGATTTTTCTTGGTTTCCAGACCCGCTACAGTGGTCTACGGACCAAGTGCTTCACTGGGTATTATGGGTAATGAAAGAATTCTGCATGACGGACATAAACGTAAATACCCTTGGTATCCCAGGACGAGAGCTGTGTAATCTGAGCCAAGAAGATTTCTTCCAGAGAGTCCCCAGAGGGGAGATTTTATGGAGTCATTTAGAGCTACTTAGAAAGTGTAAGCTATGTTACATGTAAACTCTAAATAATACACTCAACATAAATCTTCTTTAAAATGTTTTGTCTAGTCCAATATACTTGGTATTGTTACATAATATGCTTTTTTTTTTTTTCCTAGATGTTTTGGCCAGTCAAGAACACGGAGGAGAAATTGCAACAGTTACCATTGATCAACGTAGGTTTGCAAATGGTGTCTTGCGTTAGTGGTTTTCGATGTGGTTGCACATACCTAACCAGAATCCTTTGCAGTGGTGGCGGCAGCACTGTGAATTTGCGGTTTCTGTGGGGAAAGCGAGTATTCTGGCTTGTCTGTCTTTATAATAATGCCTCTGCTAAACGTAATCTTGGCCACTGAGATCCATTAACAAGGGTTTGTCCATCAGACTGACAGGTTGACAGACTGACAGGTTGACAGACTAAGGCTGCGCCCACTAGTGGAGATTTAAGGAAACACTTTTTCCCTGTTTTAATAAGTGATTTCTTTTAAACTACAGAGATAAAGATAACTTGAAATGTTAAGGTTATCATTCGTATCAATTAAGAAAGAGCAGTATGGTCTCCATGCTAGTTAGATATGCATGTGTGGATTACAATCCCACAAACAGTGTATTAGACACAACATATTAATAAATACAATTTAAACTTGAAATGTTTGTTGTATAGTGTGTACCAGACAACAAGATGTTGATTACATTTCATAAAAACGAAGCCTTTAGGTATATAAAGTATATTGGTAATTAATATGCTAGACTCGTCATGTGAATCTCCTGGTGTTTGTAGGTCATTACAGTATCTGCACAGATTTGTAATCTTAATACACAATTATTTCATACCTCAGTGTGTCATTCACAAGAATAATATCTTGCAGCTGTCCAGATTATTCCAGCGTCAATCCAGCAGTCAACTCCAACAACTATTAAACTTATTAACACCCAGCCCAAGATGGCTAAAGTACAGCGAGCACCACGGATCTCAGGAGAAGACCGAAGCTCACCTGGAAACAGGACTGGTAATGTGTTTCACTCTTCTTATCAACCTTTTTCCAGCACAGACTATGTTGGACGTATCTTTGTTTGCCCACAATCATGTCTTGGGATTCTGATGAACACGGTAACATTGTGTTCTTTATGGACACGTGCCAGTCCTTGTGCGCCATGAATGTACAGAAGGGGTGTGGCTAATTAAAAAATAATTTTGTATTCAAATTTTGATTCAAAAGAAAACCATGTTTTCTTTAAAAAAAAAAAGTACAGTTACAGTAAAACATACACAACAAAAAAAACCTCTTGTCCTCAAGAGTTGAATATAGTTATCATTTGTAGTGCTATTTTTGTCCCCTTCAAAATGTGCTATTGCTTTTGTTCATACGTATACTGGTTTACGGGTCACATCTGTACTGTGCATCTCTGTCTTGGTGAGGATGCATGGTTATCTGACATAAAGTCTTGCACTTGTAATATCCATCAGCGACATGTTGCTAGGTCTGGTCGTCTTGAAAATGAAATATTTGTCAGGCCCGGAGTTGAATGGTGCTGACCACAGATTGTATTGTGTTCCTATCTGCACAGATTTCCTCCTAGTAAACTTTGCTGCCTTTTCCCCCCCTCCCTATTTTCAGGAAATAATGGGCAGATACAGCTCTGGCAATTTCTTCTCGAGCTGCTCACTGACAAAGATTCCAGAGACTGCATTTCTTGGGTTGGAGACGATGGAGAATTCAAATTAAACCAACCAGAGCTTGTGGCACAGAAATGGGGGCAGCGGAAAAATAAACCCACCATGAACTACGAGAAGCTTAGTCGTGCACTGCGGTAAATGAGTTATCTTGTATTGCAGCGCAACCTAACAGTCTCCACTGGGTGGTTTTAACATTGTATGCTCTGTTGGATTAGAAATCAAATGACTGTTAGTTGCATGTTGGGGTTGGTGGTAATGCAATGAAGTAACATTTATTAAAGAGGCTCCATTAGGTAGATCCTGTTTGTACTGTACATAGCACTATGTATGGAACATAGAGGGGGGGGGGGGGGGGTACATACTAAGTTAGACAAACAAGAACAGACTGATACATGAAACAGAGGGCCCTGCTCGCAAGCTTACAATAATTAGATGGACGTGAGTCTCCTGGTTGACTAATAATTAATAATAGAATAAGCATTAATAAAAGAGCTTATTGATCCAAGGAGAAATCTGATTGCCTCTTGGAGTCAAGAAGGAATTTTTTGCCCCAGGAGGCAAAATTCGAAATAGCTTCCTATGGGGTTTTTGCCTTCTTTTGGATCAAAAGCTGTAATGATAGGCAGAAGGGTTGAACTTGATGGACTTGTGTCTTTTTTCAAACTAAATTACTATGTTACTATGTTACTTGTTTTGGCTTCATACGCAAATTAGCTATTGCAATGACATTGTTATTTTTTGTAACATACCTTTTGAAATCCACACAGACCTAAAACACCCTTTTCTATTGATCTCTGCATTTGCTTGCAATTCTGCAAACTGTAAATTCTGTTTTTATCCTCTAAATTCCCCTACAAATTACTATGTAGGAGACGTGTGCCTGTATAGATTTCATTTTGTCCTACTGGGCGGTTAAGGGGACAAAAAACTAGGAAACTATATAATATGCACATGTTCATCAGTGTATATAAAAAAAACTATAAATAGCTAATCTGCTATGATTTATATGTCAGTGCTGTCGGGCTGACTGAATTGTTTTGGTCACTATTCCGGTTCGCAAAAATTGTGCAAAATGTAAGATTTTTTTTTTTATATTTTTTTTTATAAATTACAGATCGATTTCATAAGGAGCAAAACCAAATACTCATTTTTGACAAAAGTACGTTCTGTGCCAGATGCCATTAGGGAGGTGGAATCAACCTCCCACCCTTATATCAATTGACTCATTGGATTTCAACTCCCATGATCCCTAACCAGTATTGGGTCTGAGAGGCATGGTAGTTGTAAAAATGATGGTTAGCCAACTGCTGTCTGCTGACGGTCATTTGCTAAAAGCCATGTAAACAGAACATAGGCTTTTAATCAAACTATTTGGGGCACAGCAACTGCTGATGTCTAAATCTGATACTTTCATGTTACTGTCCCACTGTGTTACACTCAGTGTTTTGTAAAATGTCTGGTACTGGATATTTATGCTTCTTACTGCCTAGTGAAGCCCTGTGGGAAAAACACATCCAACTAACGGTCAGAATAAACGTATAGCCAATAACCATTAAATGTAACCTTTTTATATATACGGAGTAATAGCAGTCCTGTGTCTAACAACGACGTTTAAACTGCTGATAGATTGTATGAGACGCACAGGTGCTGTTCTGAAAAATATGTCCAGGAATGGATTTCTTACCATTGAGTGATCCTGTGCACGTGATCACTCAAATCACAGATTTGACAGGCCAGAGAAAAGGTAGTACTGGCCCTAACGCATGCGCAAACATCTCTGCAGAGGAATAGGATGCAGACATATTGGTTTTAGACCAGGAAGGTTAGTGTTAGTCAGTGTAACGATTAGGATTAACTCCAATTGTTTTTTCAATCCAGATACATACATTACACCAGGGGGGCTAGAGTTGGGGTGATGGGAAGGATTAGTTGTAATCTATAGTTCACCCTAACCACTTCCTCCCTAACTGTTACCCTCACTCTAACCCCCCCAATTGTTACCCTCACTCTAACCCCCCCAATTGTTACCCTCACTCTAACCCCCCCCAATTGTTACCCTCACTCTAACCCCCCCCAATTGTTACCCTCACTCTAACCCCCCCCAATTGTTACCCTCACTCTAACCCCCCCTAATTGTTACCCTCACTCTAACCCCCCCCTAATTGTTACCCTCACTCTAACCCCCCCCCCCAATTGTTACCCTCACTCTAACCCCCCCCCCCCCAATTGTTACCCTCACTCTAACCCCCCCCAATTGTTACCCTCACTCTAACCCCTCCCCCATTGTTACCCTCACTCTAAGCCCCCCATTGTTACCCTCACTCTAACCCCCCCCCCCAATTGTTACCCTCACTCTAACCCCCCCCCCCCCAATTGTTACCCTCACTCTAACCCCCCCCCCAATTGTTACCCTCACTCTAACCCCCACCAATTGTTACCCTCACTCGAACCCCCCAATCGTTACCCTCGTTAGACAAGTGAAATATATCGAGGGATATAACTGCATTCCCTGACATATCGACAGAACAGCTGTATCTGGATTCATCTTATTAGTTCTCTACTTGAACTCAAACTCACAAATGAGATCTGTCTGCAATAAGTTCGCCCGTTTTTGTTACTCCAAGTTACAGAAATCATAATCTATAATCATTGTTCTTGTTTTTTTTTTTTTTTTTTTTTGTGTAGTTACTACTACGATGGGGACATGATCTGCAAAGTTCAAGGAAAGAGATTTGTTTATAAGTTTGTGTGCGACTTGAAGACTCTCATTGGTTACAGTGCTGCAGAACTTAGTAGGTTGGTTTCAGAATGCGAACAGAAAAAGATGGCAAAGATGCAGTTACACAGCCTTGGACAGCCAGTCACAGCTGTAGCATTGGCTACAGCTTCACTCAAATCTGAACATGACAACTAGGCACTTGCAAGAAAGAAGAAAAAAACGCCCTTGTGTAATTTGCAAGGTCTGCCTTGATTCCAATCTGAAGCATTTTATTCTCAGATTGTGCAGAATAAGGCATGGATTTCAGCTGTGGACTCAACTTGCTCCTCTTGGTATCTCCAATCTCTATGCGAGACCCTTTATTAAAGGGATATGGTATATTTTATATATTTTGCAAATGAACTTATAGATGGTTTCAATCCTTCAAAGAAGGTCACACTTTCAATCTTTTTATTTTTTATGTTAAAATCGGATTTCAATTTCTGAACTACAGGTTGTTGTTTTGTTCTATTTTCTTTCCTAATATGTTGATTTCCTAAATTGCTATATTTGTTCAGAATTAAAAATTGCTTTCGCCTGCTTTAACAGCGTAAAAATATATAGTTTTCAAAATCGCATTTATTCGGCTCATAAATCCAAATTGCCATGTTAAATTAATTAGTTAGGCTTGCATAAATATATATATATTTTTCCCTTTTTTGAATATATTATTTAAGGTTACAAGAGAAGGCTTGCAATAGTCCAGATCTGACATTAACCTAGATAGCAACAAATGTTAAATCAGTGTTTGTGAAGGAATCCCAAATTATGTTAATTTTTGGTCTTGGATAAAGGATTTTGTAGTTTTGTTGACTGTTAACATATACTTTCCTACAATACAAAAGATGGATTTGTTATGGTGCGCTGATAGTAATCCATATATTAATTCCCACCATATGTGAGGAGCGATCTCTCAATTACAACCTGATGGTATCTGGAACTGGGTAGACTTTCCGTTTGCTCCACACTGTGTATAAAACATGGAAAACAAAGACCAAATAAACACTCCCAATGGTGTAGTATGTTTCAAAATATTTGATGTGGAAATAAGTAGTATCAAATACTACTTGGACAATAATGTGTTAAAAGCCATGTTGCCATGCAAATAGCATCACAATTTAAGACAGACTCCACAAATTGTGTGTGTGTGTGTGTGTGTGTGTATATATATATATGTATTTGATGACGACTTATCCAAGAGTATGTGGCTTATAGCTTCATCTCTAGATCTGTGTGGACTTTCCAAGAAATTAGTAGGTTGATTTAACTGCAGCCCATGTGTAGAGTTGGTATTGATTTAAATGTGGATGGAATCTGGTGCATTGTTCACAGAAGCAATACCTGAAGGGCAGTAGCAGTCTGAGCAAAAATTTGGGAATAGTTTTTCTTTCCCCTCTGACTTCTGTAGAATTGGTTTAGGGGCTAAACAAGTTTTCCTAGCGTATGGCATCTGTGCTCCTGTCCTAGGATCTCTCCACTACTCTTTCTGCACTTGGACTAATGAGTACTTCCGTGAACAACGCAGTAAGAGTACACCACAGTTTCTGTCCACGTTGAAACAAGAGCAACGCTACACATGGGCTGCAGTTAATCCGCCTACTTGTTTTTACTATATTATTGGAGTGTAATCATGTATTTTTTTTTTTTTCTTCCCCTCTGATCCATATACATTTGAGATGCTGCTATCACAGAGTCATGTGGAGTGTCTGAAAATTCAGATATTCCGTGCTTATTACCCCTTTATTATGCGAGTTGTATTTGCTACATATTTCCACCTCCAGTATATTGAAACATACCACACTATTATAGTGATTGTTTTGTCCTATTATTGCTTTCCAAGTTTTATACACCTGAGGAGCAAAAGGAAAGTCTACTTTTCTCCAGATTGTACTCTCCTTTTGAGACTACCTGCTTATGGTGGGGATTACTGTACCGATCACAATCCACACACCTTAACAAATCTATCTTTTGGATTGTTTTCCGATATTATATATTTTTTTTTGGGTTGTCATGGCCTCACACACAGAATAGTGCTGCATCACTATACTCTTTGTATTGTTTGCTAATATAACTGCAAACTCGTATTTATGTTCTAACTACATCAAATTCCAACATGGGTAAATAATTAGTAAACCCTTTTCTTTACCCATTTACTGCCCAGCTTGTCACATCTGTATATTGCTTGGTACGCTTCAGCCCTCTGATTCCTCATAAATCACTGGTTCAGTGAATGAGCACTGTGACTGAGGAGGGAAACTGTAAAGTGTGCTCTGCTTGTGGTGAGTGAGTTAAGTACTTAACTCTTTTGTCATCCAGTCTATGCCAACTGCATAAAAGCCTATATCTTAATAAAAAGCGCGGTTATATATTACCCCACCATTGCCTCTTAAGCAATATTTTAAATGTATGCAGTGATGTCAGTATTGCCCCTTTCATCACATAACTCCTCAAAGGGGGTTAAAATATAATTTGCTATATCTTAGTTTTTTAACTCCTATTTAAAAGTATTTAACTTCTGTCAGTGAGTAATGCTTGCTTGTAAATCACCTCACAGCAGTGTTTAGAAATCTACATGCGCTATAACACAGAATAGGACATTTTTGGCACATTCCCATTATGTACCTCCTGCAGAGCACCCTGGAGCCATACATGGCTCTTACTCCAGCAGATGCCAAATATTGCTTATCCTGATATAATTTACAGAGCTGAAGTAATGATGGAATATATAATTTCACAAAATGAAAATGATACGGCTGCTGTTTCTCCCCCTCTTTAGCCCATGTAGTTCTTTAAGAAAGTGTGATAAGCACTAATATACCTTTTATGAAATGAATAGGGATTATGCACATCCCTAATTAAATTGGGGTGTGCTATGATATTGGCTAGGACATTTTTTTTTTTTTGTTTCCCCCTGTTAAACTTATATTTTACATGTTTGTGGAACATGATATGAGCTGTGTGTGTAACTGGCCGGATCTGTAAATATATAAATATTTTTTTTTAAATTGCTACATGTTTATTTTTTTGAAGTATAAGTTTCCTAGCCCTGATCTATAACATTTTATTGTCGCCCTGGACTATGTTCAGCTTCTCAATTTCTTTGTATAAAATATTATTTCTAATGCTATTTTGTAACTATTTTTATATGAATTGTACATTGCCAGCAATATAAAAACTGTATTGTTTAAGTACTCAAACTCATACTGAAGTCTTTTTTTTTTTTAAAGTTATTTTGTGTAGCTGGAATATTTGGAGGGGCAAAAGGAACAAGACTGGGTAGAGAGGTGATTCTCCTCTGTGACTGATGCTACGCATCCTGACCCCATCGAGACATTGGGGGTTAGGTATAAAATCGCCCGCACTTTAAAGTGTCTGGAGAAGAACTCCCGACACCTTGCAGTTTGGGAGAGAAGGACCCTGTTTGGCAGAGGTTCTGCAACACTTATCAGGCTCCTGATTTTTATTTTTTACGCATGGGCTGTGCCTTAATGCACAGCGCCTCTAGCACACAGCGCAGACTCCCGAAAATAGGCACACGCAGTGTTTGGCGCTATCTGCATTTATGTCATAACCCCTATTGTTTGCAGGGTGTTGAAGGGTCAATACAGCCACCTAATGCCATTTCATGCATCCAATTGCATTATTAATGTGGTGTTTTTGCATAGAAATGTATACAGATTTCACCTAGAATTCATATTGATTGTAGTGTGCTTAACTACTAGCAACTGTGAGGTTGAAAGTAAGACTGGGATTGGATGAAAGGGCTTTTCTGCTGGCAGAATGACAATGAGTTATGTTTTCATACATGTGTGTGAGCTCTACTTTCACAGTCTTTCTGATAGTCTTGTGCATCCTTAATTGGTCAGAAATAGAACACCTTCCTTGATTAGATGACCATCAAGTGGATGAACTGGGATAGGCAAAGATATTGGTATAGGTGAATGACCATGGATCATCAAATTGTCCATCATGGTCCCCAATAGATGTCCACTATGAGCAATGCTGGTGAAGATCATTGACTTGCCAGTTGCCTCATGGATTTCTGAGGAAGCGGAGACTCCACTCCAGCGAAATAAACATCCTGTAAGTCTTCCCATAGCAGGGGTTCAGTTGTCCATTTTTAGAGATCTGGACTATTGTGTTCTTCTGCTTTTATTTTCCAGCATTGTTATTCATCTGTTCTAGCATTCCTGCACCATCCCCTGTTCCCTATTATGCCCTCTTTTTCTTCCTAGCTGTATGGTGTGTGTGTGAAGCTTCTGAGATGTACCGAACCTTTTTGCTCATTCCACTATCGGAGTGCAGAGCTGTGGTTACTGCCATAGCATAGATCCAAATGGCATTGCTCTGAATGGTGGAAGCACCAATTCCCAGCAAAAGGTTTGTTTCAAGGGAAATATTACAAAAACTGGAAAACAATTATCTCAATTTTAACTTAAAAATGCATTTATTTGTCCCGTCCCCCAGACTGTAGTTGTCCTACAAATGAATTTGAGTGTATTGGTGTGCCTTTTCATGGAAAATGATTTTTATGCAATTTTTTGGGTGAATATTGTCCATTTAAAAATAAATATTTTAAAATATATACTAAACTGGTTATATGCATATATACGTAATTTATGTTTATAAGTATCTGATCTCATTAGAATCCTAGACCTTGCCTTTAGATCCAGCTGTCGATTCAGCTTTTTTATGATTATCGCAGTCAATAGAGTAGTGAACAATTTTATATGTGGGGAACAATGTGACTGGTGAGAGAGCTCTCTGGGCCAAGGAACCATTTGTTGAATCTGTTTGCTCAATACTTAGGTTTGCAGATTCAATACCATGCACGGTTAACTTAGCCTTTCAACCATCTGATTTGGATATGAGTACCATTAGAGGGACTGTCTAGTGCCCAAAATGCATCTTCTAAATATTAATGTTTGCAAAAAAACACTAGCTGAGTAAAAGTAATTTTTTTTTTTTTTGCTGCAGCAAATAATGAAAATAATTTAATTTCAATGAATGGAATATCTGGTTTTTCCAGTGATGTCATCAGACAATGTGTTGCACTGTTAAGAGATCCTACTGTGTACAAGAGCAAGGTTGCTCAGAGCCCACACAATGTATTCAGTTTGAGGAGCACATGAAGTGACTAAATGAAACAAAACTTTATATCCTCAGTGCCTATAGAATCAGTGCTGCCGCACCTGCAGTAAACATGCAGAGTTATCACTGGGGGAGGGCTTGAGTCAAATAATAAAAATGTAATTCATGCAGAATGCCTGCATCAAATCACACAGGTAAAATAAAATCCTGGGCACTATACAAGCAGTGATCTTCAGCTTGCACCACAGTGAGTTTAGGGACTAGGCTGTCCCTTTTAAGTTGCATAATGGTAAGATCCTTGAAAACAAGTGGATATCTCGATATACCTTTCCTGGTGAAACCCTTATCTTGAGTCATTTAATGGACCACAGTGAATAAAATCTGCCTTTGGATCTTTCATTTACAAGAAGTTCTAGCATGATGCTATGTTAGTGATTTCCTCACATTAGGCATTTCACCCACTCTATCCCTGACTATTCTCTTTGCTACAAAAATATATTCCACCAATAATACTGTATTAGTGAGGGCCATGTTCTCCCATTCATCATGTGTGAGCGCTTAGTCACTAATTATACAATAGTCATTTGTCTCACTCTATTTTAAATAACTGGTTAATTAGGAACATGGAGGAGGTAGTGAGGCAACCAAGTATCTCATTTAGCAAAATGATATTCAGTCCCTATAATGAGTGGGATGATGCTGTTTCCATTTCTTTTCTGTAGCAGAAAAATGAACCTGTGTTTTGAAATGAAAGATTACATTAAGTGTAAATGTTTTATACTGAATTTTCTTTAATTAAAGAATACAAATAAGTTACTTTGTTGGGCTTACATAGCTGTAATGGGGAGCAGGCATGGTAATGGGAATCCTGGGTCAGATCTTCCTCCTTCTGACATAAGATGAACGAAGAAAGCACCCAAGATTCTAAACAATATGTCTGCCCCCTGAGGTACATGGAGTAAAGAGGGCGTTCATATTAATCTCTACACTTGATGCCATCTTTCACGTAAACAGAAGTTAATAAAATAAAGTTGCAGACAGTTGTTCCTTGAAAGGACATTGTTTCTTTATGTCATGAATAGAATCATAAATGAAGAATTAATTAAGTGGCCACTTAGGGTCCTCACTTGGGGTTTCCCTGGCGCACTAACATGGCAGTTCCGTCACCTTTGAAGCTCTGTGGTGAGGTTTTTTTTTGATCATGTCAGATCTGCAGACTTTGCGGTTTGCCGATCCCCATCATACATTTGTTGCCATCCATGGCGGGTGCACACCACACAGCCACAAAAAGGCAAAGGGAACTATATCCGTTAGATGTAAGATGAACAGTGACTTATCTATACATTATTCAGGGCCAACCCTGGTGAGTTAGTTCTGTACAATGCATTGTTAAATTAGAAATCTTTCAATGTTTACAGTACATTACTAGAGCTCTTTTTTTTTTTAAACCATCAAGTATTCACCTCATTGTGTACTTCTCTTGTGTGTATCTTTGATAAGCCTGTCTTTTTGTTATTGTTAATGGTTAGCCACTATCTCTGTTTTATTTGTTAGTTTACTCTTTTTTTTTTTTTCTGGGATTGGATAATTTAGTCTCTCTAGCTCCCTCAGCCCCTTTCTGTCACCCTAAACCCCCCTCTACATTTCTTTGTCTTCCTCTAGGCTGCATTGCCCATAAAAATAAAAATCTGTGTTTTGGTGTGTGTGACTGCATGGATGTCTGTCTGTCTGTATGCATGTGAGTACATACTAGGTTAACCATATTAACCCCATCGCTACAAAGGATGTGTCAGGCACGTTCTGCAAACAACTATCGTGAAAACTGCTCTGGCGGTGCTGCTCTATCGCATTGGTGCTGAGGAATTGGGAAGCACCTAAATATTTCTTCTGGGGCACCCACAATCACTCCACGGCCGTCATATTGGAGAGCAGCATGCTTCTCCAATATGGCTGCTGCCCTCTTGTGGGTAGAGCTTTGGAAGTGGAAGTCGCTCTGATGCTGTTGCTAGACTGCCCCTAGAGGCAGTCTGCAACATTGCAATGAAAAAAAAGACAATTAGATTTAGGGTTAGAATAATGGTTAGGTTGGTAATCATTTGCTTGGTAAGCACAGATAAGGAGATAAGAGGATATGATTTTTTTTTTAGGTCGTATTTATGTGCATATCTTAAAATATTTGTGGATTATTGATTATTGTGAAAGAATAATGGTTAGGGTTACAATTAAAATTAGAATAAAATAAGGGTTAGGGTTAAATTTAGGGTTCGTGTCAAAAGGTGAAAATGGTTATTAAACGAAACACACTATTCTTTGTTATTGCTCTATAACTCGCAAAAAAACATGAAAACAATCATATTTCTAAACTCGTGACAACATTTTGAAACTATTTAGACGGGGTCTTTTTTTTTTTTTTTTTTTTTTTACCAATTTTGTATTTGTGTAAATAATTTTTTAGGTCAAAGTTAGAAAAAGTGTATTTTTTTCATCATATTTTATTTAATTTTTTTTTTTTTTTTTGGAGTAACATCACATCCGTTCACATTGATTTTTTTTTTTTTTTTATTGATTTTTTTTCCGGCAGCCGAATCCAGCGGTTTAGCAGCGTCATGCGCTGCGAGGGGATGCCAGCAGCACGCGTGTTACCCCCGCTGGTGGTGTCACCCGGTGCGATCCGCAACCCCCTTGGGATGCCACTGATGCACTATGTAATAGAAATGTAGTGACCTCTGCAGAGATTTCTGCTTTTAAAAAGGTGTGTGATGTGCTTGTGTTGTGCTTGCAGTTAGTAACCCTCCACTCTGTTACAGAATTATCATTGAAGGTGGCTTGATGATGGTTCATGTTTTATATATTTTTTGTCCAGGTGGTGGTGCTGTTGCTGTTGCAGTTGTAACCTCATCTCTTACAGGAGTAAAATTTAATCAAAATAACCAGAATTAGCACTGACCCATATGAATAGTGAAATGCCTCCTCTGGAGAAAGTGTAATTATGTGTTGGAATTCAAATTAAAGCGATATGAACAGTGTGACTGTAGAGCATAACAAATAATCTATACATTGTGTTAGCAGAAACAAATGCATATGTTAAGAAGCCTAGAATTTCTTTTTTTTTTTTTTCTTTCACAGATGGGGATTGATTCTTTTCAGTATGACCCATCTAGCACACAAAAAAAAAAATAGTTCACCTTAGCATCTTGATGTGAGACAATCAGTGGTTTCCATTGGATAGGCATCAGCATATGTCCACACTGGTCTCCAAACTATGGCCTACTGGATAGATCCAGCCTGCAGCTGGTTTTTATCTGCAATTATAATTTTTAATAAAAATTGTCCCGAGAAAATGTAACATGTGGCCCTCTTACTGAATTGTGGTGAACAGTGGTCATGGGAAAGTAGAGCACCATATTCTGGGCAGATTATGATCATTGCTGCTCTGTTTTGCTCATCTTTAGACCTTGCATAGTCCCATGGTACTGTGCTCCCATATGGCTTTAATACTTATATATAGGGTTAGGGGTTAGGGTTAGGCCCACACCAAAGGTCAAAGGTCAGGGGGGGTGTCTCCAGAGGTGAAAGGTCACACACAGTGTTGGACACAGGAAGTGGCGCGGGCGCTTTGCGCCTGCAAGCTCCGCCTAGTGTTATATCTCTGGGGATGTGGATGATAGAGAACACTCTGTAACGCTTCATTGGTGCAGTCATGAGAAACGGGAGTAATCATGCCATACCTTGCTCTCTAAGTATAATATTGTAAACTTTGATGTTAATTTGGAGGTGCCAGGATTTTTCAGACATGGCAAGTTGCTGCAGAGATGGGCCCCTGAGAACTTCATCAGGCAGGGCTCCTCAGAAACCCAGAGCCACTAATTTTTTACATTATTACCAGCCACTTAACCACTGGCTTGCCATGCTGGGAGTTTCAGTTCACTGCACCAGACATAACTTTAATATGGTTGGCACCCAGTGGTATTTTACTGGCAGCCCAGTAGATAATTGGAAAAGGTGACGTTCCTACTGTTTTTCTAAAGCATATTTTTGTTGTTGTATGTTGGTGCTTCAAAACCAGTTCTGTATGAGCCAGGCAGTACGACAAGACAAATTAGAAAGGAGGAACGTTTATGGCCTGCATGGAGTATATGTTTTATTCTAAAATATGCCCTGGTCGCCATAATAACAAAGCTGGCATTTTGAAAGCAGCAATTTATGTAAATAGATTCAGTCATGTTATTGCTTTTTCTTATGATGCACTGATTATTTGCAAACTAAATTGTAATGCAGCTAGAGCATAATGGTTTCTCTTCTATCCACGGGAAGTCTGATGCTGGGGCTACAGTTTGTGTAGACAAGATATTATTAGACATGACAATTGCTCAGCTACGGAGACGCACATGAGCTGCCATGAAGAATTTATGATCGACTCGGGTTGCTACCTTTTTTCGGCACCTGCATGGTGCCTCTGAATTTCAGAAATGTTCCGATCACAGCACCCGATGTTCCTCCAAATACATTCGCAATTCAGAAATCATAGTCAATTTGACACCGATATCTTCTGAAGCTGAAATAAATGCCCCAAATGGATAGAACTGAAGTGGTTGCCTCAAAAACCCCATTGTGTCCTGTGGGAGAATTTGCACACAGAAAAATTAGCCCAGAAATACCAAAAAGAATCTGAAATGTAAACAACATAAACCAAACCTATATATACCGTATTTGCTCGATTATAAGACAAGGTTTTTTTCAGAATTTTTTTTTCTGAAAACTACCCCTCGTCTTATAATCGAGGTCTTCTTATAAGACTCTGCTTCCGCCCGGCACGACCGCCGGGGCTTCTATGAAGAAGCCGGGTACTTCCTCTTTCGTCACAGAAGTCCCGGCGATCGTGCCGGGTGGCAGCAGGGGAGGTCTGTTCTCATCGTGCAGACCTCCTCTGCTGCCCCACTAGGCACCAGGGAGAATCGGGCAGCTGGGGTATGTCTGCACGTATTCTCCATGCTGCCCGACACGGCAGACTATTATGACGGACCAGCTGTCCATCATAATAGACTGCCGTGTCGGGCAGCATGGAGGATGTCTGCACGTATTGTGCAGACATCCCCCGGCTGCCCCCACTAGCCACCAGGGATCGACTTCCAGGTGAGGGGGAGGGAGGGGGCAGAGAGACAGGGGGAGCAGAGAGACAGGGGGAGGGAGGGGGGAAGAGACAGAGACGAGGAGGGAGGGGGCAGAGAGGGAGGGACAGAGCAACAAGGGAAGGGAGGGGGAAGAGACAGAGCTACAAAGGGAGGAAGAGGGGAAGAGACAGAGGGAGGGGGGGGAGAGAGCAACAAGGGGAGGGATGGGGGCAGAGAGAAACAAGGGGGGGGAGAGACAGAGGAGAGGGCGGAGTCAAAGGGAGGGGGAGAGAGACAAAGCTGGGGGCAAGGGAAAGAGAGGCAGAATTGGCACATAAAGGGAAATAAAAACAAGAAATGCATTTTTTTGATATAATTTTTTATTAAAAAAGAAATTTACATGTGCATATATACAAGTTTAACTTTTTTCCTATAGGGTAGTCTTATATTCAGGCTTTTAGTTTTTTTCCTAAAGGAATTTTGGGGGGTCGTCTTATAATCAGGGTCGTCTTATAATCGAGCAAATACGGTGTATATATATAGGCCCAATTTCAAGAAATTGATACAAAATATTGTTACAATCAACTTACATCCAATCACTGTTGAGGAATCTGTGTATAAATATTGAGCACATGGCAAGACCATCATTTTAGAGCAGATTCAACACCCATCAGATGACAACGCTACTATTAGCAAAAATATGGCAAGCCATGGTTCAGGACAGGGGTGGGAGGAAGGCAAGGGCAAAACGCTATGCCCACAGTTTTTCACCACAATTGGGTGATACGGCAGCAGCCAATAAGACAAGCCTGAGGAGGAGGAATGACATACACCTAAAATTTACAAGGAGGGGAGGTTGAATCGGAAGGCCACATTTTTTAAGACAAGTTTGATCACCCAGTGGGTCATCCTCTCGATATTATCGAATTTGAGTGAATAGCACCTATGTATCTCTGATGATCTCAGGTGGGCTAATGATGTGACACCAAGGCCGACTAAATTGTTTTGCCCCCTGAGCCAACAGTTGCCAACCCTCCCCAAGGCAGAATTCAATGCCATTCAGATGGCCCATTAGATATGCCATACAGGAGCCCCACAAATTATGCCACACACAGGAGCCCCATTAATAATGCCTCACACAGGAGCCCCATTAATAATGCCTCACACAGGAGCCCCACAATATTGTAAATAAAACATTTTGCTCGAATATAAGTATATATATATATTCACATGTAAATTTATTTTTCCTATTTAATAAAAATTGATATAAAAACATGCATTTTTTATTTTTATTTCCTTTTATGTGCCAATGCTGCCCCTACCCCCAGACTTGCCCAATGCTCCCTCCCTCCATCGTTGTCTCTCTATCTCCCCTATATATAAGACGAATACGGTATATATCTAGTTGCATTTATACTTACATTTCTTATTTTTATTGCCCTCCAGTGCACCCACATTGCACCTAAAGGTCTTAACACAGTACCACAGCACTTGCAATGCACTTATATTGCACCCACACGATTTGGCATGCCACAGTTTAAATTTGCCCCACAGAACATACCACAGTGTCACTTTCCCCACAGAACTACCCCTGCAGAACAAGCCACAGTGTTGCTTTCCCCCATAGTACATGTTGTTTTGCCCCACAGCACATGCCAAAGCATCACTTTGCCAATTCAAATAAGCCACTGTCGGGTACCAGTTCACTGTAACGAGCAAAAATCCTGGCATATTAAATGGCTAAATCCTGGCATATTGAGTGACAAATCCTGGCATATTGAATGGCTAAATCCTGGCATATTAAATGGCTAAATCCTGGCATATTGAGTGGCTAAATCCTGGCATATTGAGTGACAAAACCTGGCAAATTAAATGGCTAAATCCTGGCATATTAAGTGGCTAAATCCTGGCATATTGAGTGGCTAAATCCTGGCATATTGAGTGACAAAACCTGGCATATTAAATGGTTAAATCCTGGCATATTAAATGGCTAAATCCTGGCATATTGAGTGGCAAAACCTGGCATATTAAATGGCCAAATCCTGGCATATTAAATGGCCAAATCCTGGCATATTGATTGGCTAAATCCTGGCTTATTAAATGGCTAAATCCTGGCATATTGAGTGACTAAACCTGGAATATTAAATAGCTAAATACTGGCATACTGAGTGACAAAACTTGGCATATTAAATAGCAAAATCCTGGCATATTAAATGGCTAAATCCTGGCATATTGAATGGCTAAATCCTGGCATATTAAATGGCTAAATCCTGGCATATGGAGTGACAAAACCTGGCATAATAAATGGCTAAAGCCTGGCATATTGATTGGCTAAATCCTGGCATATTGATTGACAAAACCTGGCATATTGAGTGACAAAACCTGGCATATTAAATGGCTAAATCCTGGAATATTAAATGTCTAAATCCTGGCATATTGAATGGGTAAATCCTGGCATATTGAGTGACAAAACCTGGCATATTAAATGGCTAAATACTGCAATATTAAATGGCTAAATACTGGCATATTGAGTGGCTAAATACTGACATATTAAATGGCTAAATCCTGGCATATTGAGTGGCTAAATACTGCCATATTAAATGGCTAAATCCTGGCATATTGAGTGGCTAAATACTGCCATATTAAATGGCTAAATACTGGCATATTGAATGGCAAAATACTGGAATATTGAGTGTCTAAATCCTGGCATACTGAGTGGCTAAATCCTGGCATACTGAGTGGCTAGATCCTGGCATATTAAATGGCTAAATCCTGACATATTTTCATTAGTGGCCAGGCACTAATGAAATCATTACTTTACTGAGAGGGTAGTGCGTGCATGGAATAGCCTTTTAGCAGAAGTGGTAGAGGTTAATACAGTGAAGGAGTATAAGCATAAGGCTATCCTAGATATAAGATAAGGCCAGGCACTAATGGAAGTATTACTTTACTGAGAGGATAGTAGTGCATGGAATACCCTTCCAGCCAAAATGGTAGAGGTTAATATAATGCAACACACTTGGTTTGAGTAAAATAGAGGTGAACCCAGGATGTGGTAAAGCAAACATGTTAATTAACACATCTAGGAACAATTAACATCTTAAAGATGTACTTCATATAAAACACATTGGGAAAAAGAACAATGTCACAGGCTTTAAATACTATACATATATAACATGATGGTTCACAGACAGAAGTATGGATGCCGCAAGTACAGTGTACATACTTTTTATCAGCTTTGTAAGGGTGAAAAGCACTTTTCAGCATTCCGCGTTAATTTAATGGGTGTTTAGTGTTGGCTTTTTATTAAATAACCTCCAAGTCTTCCTTCTGTAAAATGCATGACTTTGTACTTGCCAATACCTTCACATAAAATATGTATGTGCCAATTTGCCACATTACAGACAGGCACGTTTATTTAAAGGGACAGTTCCACCTACAGTGTCTTAAAAACCTTTTTAGAGAAGTGCTTCAGCATGTAAAGTAAACTGATAGAAACATATCTGACTTATCAGCTTTTTCTCCATTCTTCCAGTCTCCTAAAACCTGCAGATAAAGCCTAAACACATTATTGCATGTCATTTAATTTACACGCCCTGCATAACACAGTACTGTGCTATCACTATTTAACGTGGGCTGATTCCACTCCTAGTGACCTCCTTGCAATGTCATTTTTGTATTTTCTGTACCTCTGTGGGAGTCAAGTTGAATCGGTCTAATCGCATTCAAAATAAAAATGATTGCGTCTTTCTGCAATTCATTCACCCTCAAGAAGAAATCTGAAATATTACCACCAGATGGCACCAGCACTTCTAAAATGTAAGCTATAATTACTATGTGGACTGGGTTGGGGGAGCATGAGTGGATGGATTGTTACTAATACAGCTCTATTTGCATCAAACAAATCCTTTAGAAAAAGTACTGGTTGTTTGTAGGGAGACAACACGAAGGGAGGAGAGCAGCATAAGTCTCTGCTGGAACGTGCTATGGTCTGTAGCAGGGCCGGCCTTAGCGGTGTGCGACCTGTGAGAGCGCACAGGGCGCAACACCCCAGGGGGCGCCCTCCCGCCCGAAGAAAAAAAGCCGGTAGAGGCACTGGCTGGGGGAGATCAAAAGATCCCCCCTCACCAGCCCTCTGCTCGGCATGCTCTTCTAGATCCGGGGAGGGGGCGGAGAGGGGGGAACAGAGGGAGGGAGAGAGAGACAGAACAGGGGGAAGGGGGAGAGAGAGAGACAGACAGAACAGGGGGGGAGAGAGAGACAGAACAGGGGGAGAGAGAGAGACATAAGGGGGGGAGAGAGAGAACAGGGGGGGAGAGAGAGAGACAGAACAGGGGGGAGAGAGAGACAGAACGGGGGGGGGGGAGAGACAGAACAGAGGAAGGGGAGGAGAGAGACAGAACAGAGGGAGAGAGAGTACAGGTATGGGGGAGTTAGAGAGAGAGAGACAGGGCAATAAAGAGGAAAAGGACAAACATCGGAAGGGAGAGAGATAAATACATGGGGGGGCGCACCACGGGGGAATCCCGCACAGGGCGCCGGAACACTTAAGACCGGCCCTGGTCTGTAGGACAGACTTAGGTAGCACAGGGATATATTGGGAGGGGAATCCGCAGAGGGTCCAGGAGCGATGACATTAGAAAGCAGCATAACGCTCTGCAGCCTCATTGGTATATGTTTAATCTCTTAGTGTATTTGCCATTACCTCTAATAGCTGCAAATCCTTCATTCGTGCTAGTATTTTGCTGTAAAATCTGTAAAACCAACATGGTTTAGTGGATCAAGAAATCATGCCTGGTTCTTATTACTACAGCGTAAGCCCTGTCCACTGGCTGGGACATCTCATCGCCATTATTTCAATAACTGTACTTTTATATTGATAATGTAATGGCAGAAATTACTACACACACATCCCCAGAGTATGCCGTTCCTCGCACTGGCATTGGAGCCAGTATTTACTGGGTACTTTGCCTTGCCGAGCAGTATCAGGGCACAATGTATGATATACGTCAGTGTATTGGGGGGGACAGTGATGGGACAAGTTCTGGTTTCAAATCTGGGTGCAGCGTGCTGAGTGCAAAGTGAGTGCTGGAGCAAGTCCTGAGTAAAAAGTGGGTACTGGATCAAGTCCTGAGTGCAAATCTGGTTGCTGGGGCAACCTCTGAGTACAAGGCAGGGTGCTGGCGCAAGTACTGAGTTCAAAGTGGATGCTGTAGCATGTTTTGAGTTTAAAGTGGGTACTGGAGCAAGTCCTGAGTTCAAAGCGGGTGCTGGAGGAAGTTCCGAGTTTAAAGTGGGTGCTGGAGCAAGTACTGAGTGCAAAATGGGTGCTGGATCAAGTCATGAGTGAAAGTCTGGGTGCAGGGGCAAGTCTATGAGTGCTAATCTGGGTGCTGCGATAAAGTATGTGGGTGATCTGGCCAAGTACTGGATGGTGGAGTAAATTCTGGATGTAATCTTGGTGCTGGGGTTAGTCTTGTGAGTACAATCTCGGAGCTGGGGCAAGTCTTGTGAGTGCAATCTAGGTGCTAAGTATGCAGGCCCGCCATCAGGGGGTGACGGGCGATACTGGCGTCCTGGGCTCTGCGGGCCCAGGTCACGCCAGGAAAAGAAATTAAAAATGTCCCCTCTGTTAAGCCGGTCAGTGGTTGTGAGGGAAGCAATCTGCGCTCCCCTCCAGCCGCGCAGCTTCAAGTTTGTTCGTTTAAAAAAAATGCAACTCTGGTCGCATTTTTTTTTTTAACAAACTTTATTGAAGCCTCGCGGCTGGAGGGGAGCGCAGAACCCTTCCCTCACAGCAGCGGACCTGCAGAGCAGAGCACTTGGAGACAGAGCAGGAAGGAGGTAAGTACTGGGGCAGGGGGGAGGAGGGTGGTACTTAACGAGCATAACGATGGCATATTAAAGGGCAAAATCCTGGCATTTTAAATCTCAAAATCCTAGCATATTGAGGGGCAAAATCCTGGAATATTGAGGGGGAAAATCCTGGCATATTGAGGGGAAAAATACTGGCATATTAAATGGCAAAAGGATGGCATATTGAGGGGGGAAATACTGGCATATTAAATGGCAAAAGAATGGCATATTAAATGGCAAATTCCTGGCATATTGAGGGGCAAAATCCTGGCATATTGAGGGGCAAAATCCTGGCATATTGAGGGGCAAAATCCTGGCATATTAAATGGCAAAAGAAAGGCATATAGAGGGGCAAAATACTGGCAAATTAAATGGCAAAAGAAAGGCATACTGAGGGGCAAAATACTGGCATATTAAATGACATATTAAGGGGCAAAATTCTGGCATATTAAATTACAAAAGAATGGCATATTGAGGGAAAAAATCCAGGCACATTAAATGGCATATTGAAGGGAAAAATACTGGCAAAATACTGGCATATTGCCGGGCAAAATCCTGGCTTATTGAGGGGCAAAATACTGGCATATTAAATGGCAAAAGAATGGCATATTGAGGGGTAAAATACTGGCATATTAAATTACGTATTGAGGGGCAAAATATTGGCATATTAAATGGCAAAAAAATGGCATATTGAGGGGCAAAATACTGGCATATTAAATGGCAAAAGAATGGCATACTGAGGGGCAAAATACTGGCATATTAAATGACATATTAAGGGGCAAAATCCTGGCATATTAAATTACAAAAGAATGGCATATTGAGGGGAAAAATCCAGGCATATTAAATGGCATATTGAAGGGAAAAATCCTGGCATATTGAGGGGCAAAATCCTGGCGTATTGAGGTGCAAAATACTGGCATATTAAATGGCAAAAGAATGGCATATTGAGGGGCAAAATACTGGCATATTAAATGACATATTGAGGGGCAAAATATTGACATATTAAATGGCAAAATAATGGCATATTGAGTGGCTAAATACTGGCATATTCAATAGCAAAAGAATGGCATATTGAGGGGCAAAATACTGGCAAAAGAATGGCATATTGAATGGCAAAATACTGGCATATTAAATGGCAAAATAATGGCATATTGAGGGGCAAAATACTGGCATATTAAATGGCAAAAAAATGGCATATTGAGTGGCAAAATACTGATATTACTGGCATATTGACCAACTGCTCCCAAACACCCTCCATATTACACTAGACCGGGATAACATGCTTGTGAGGGTAGGTGGGGCGAGTGGGAGATATTGTCGGGGGGGGGGGGGGGGGGATAATACACCACTGCCAGAAGGTAGGAGGAACATACCATGTGCTCTGCTTGTATAGCTCCTGTAATCAGCTTCAGAGGTGTCGTTAAATTGACATATTTTAGCATCTTTTTTATTTCCTTCTTCCTGAACTTGTTAGGAGTTTGTAGTATGGCAGCTATCAACAGTATGGTTGTAAATCTTATAGAATTTGTACAAAGCATGTGTATTGCAAAAGATGCTTATAAAACACTCTGAGGAAATAGACATTCTACCTTAGGATAAGTAAAATAAATAAATATACACATACATAAAAAAAAAGTATGAATTTAATTGCGATACATTGCTTATTGTGTCACATATTTCGGTGAGAGATTAACATATTTAAACAAAAACCAGACACATTTAGCTGTTCAAATAAATTACTGAGAAAACTCTGTTCAATTAGGGTGAAATCTCATTACCAGATAACAGATCTAGGCTGTAAACAGCCCTGGGTAAAAAGATTTAGTGGGCTTCACACAAGTGTTAGTGTTATCCATGCATTTACACGTGCAATATATATGTGAATGTTTTAGTTCTTGTTTTGTAGTTTTTATATTTAGACATTACAGGGATTGCTGGTGAGATACCTCAGTGGGGTAATGCACAGCTGCAGAATCTATTTGATCCTTAGGGCTATAGGGTTAGTTGGGCCTTATAAAATGTGTACCAATAAGTCAGTGCTTGATTTAGCACCAGGCAAGCAAAGCAAGTGCCTTGAGCAGCACTTGCCAGGAGGATGTTAAAAAGTCACCTCCTTAAAAAAACAAAACCCCACCGACAGTGGCCCTGGGTGTTGTGATCAAACGTTCTTCCTTCAACAGCCTCTCTATGGTGTCTATGTAATGCCCAGGTGCCTTTCAGAGCCCCCCGCATTTGTTCTGATGTTAGAGAGTCAGGGGTCACGTGACCTTCTAGCAAACTTCAGACCACGCGGGGAGCATGGGAGGCAGCATAGTAGGATGTCTGTGCACCGGGACATGCTGCCTGCCACTAGACTAGGTGCTGGCTGAGTTAGGTCCTGGTTGTGCAATGTGTGTGATGAGGCAAGTCCTTGTGTACTTGGATAAGTCATGATTCTGCAATATGGGTGATGGGTCATGTCCAGGGAGTGCAAGGTGGGTGCTGGGGTAAGATCTGGGGCATGTCCTGGGTGTGCATGCTGAGGCATGTTCTGTGTGTGCTGTGTGGGTGATGGGGCATGTTTTGGGTGTGCAATGTGGGTGAGGGGGCATGTTATGGGGTTCTGAGGTAAGTCCTGTGTCTGCAATATGGAAGATGGAGCATGTCTTGGGTGTCCAATGTGAGTGATGGATCATGTCCTGGGTGTCCAATGTGGGTGAAAGGGCATGTCCTGGGTGTGCAATGTGCGTGATGGGTCACATCCCGGCTCTGCAATATGGGTGGTGGGGCATGTCCTGGGTGTGCAATGGTGGTGGTGAAGATGTGCCCAAATGTACTTGTGCTTAGGGCAGCATAAAACCAATGTAGACCACTGCATTAATTTGGGTGATGGTAAAATAGCCCTTTACATGGATCTGTCAAGGACCGTGCTACAAGTACTCAGGGCACTTAAACCTATAACTCAGGAATCAAGAGACACAAATATCAGCTATACTTGTAGATTTAGAAGTGAAAAAAGATAACGGGAACCATGTGCTTAGACATTCAGCAGACCTTTCAATGTTCCTCTGGAGCTTGAGGCTCCCAAAATTAACAAGCCAAAGTGGTCTACACCGACTACATTCCTGGCACTTTTATGACAATGGGACTTAGTCCCCACCACTCACTATTGATAAAGTCTGATGCACAGTGAGCTTTGTTTCAACCTGGATTGTTTTACCATTTCTTGACTACTGCACTGATTGCTGAGACCTGTCACAATTAAACTTGACAATGGGGGAAGGATCTATCTGTTAATATTGCCTGCCTCAGCATGAAGTTGGCTTATCCTCCTCAGCCTCGGCCTTACCATAAACATCAAAGCTGCTCGAATATCACATGAAGAACTATGTGGAGTACTGTTCTTCACATACCTATTCTCTCCTGGTACGTTACCCCATTCTCTAGCTGTTTGGACCCACAGCTAATCTGTGTTCACTTTTTGAATAATATTGCACTGATGGCCTGCTTTGCCACTGGACATTTCTCCCCTCCGGGCATTTCTTATCCCTAGTAAAATTTAGGCTGGGCTGAGATATTTTGGTTGCCTTGCAACTATTAGGCCCACTTTTTTTGGCAGCACTTTATTAAAGAAGAAGGACTTGCCAATGCACACCAGGTCTTGTCATTGCAACCCAAGGACTTGCCAATGCACCCACAAGCTTGCCAAATGCACTCCCAGGGTTTGCAAATGCACCCACACACTTTCCAATGCATCCAAAGGTTTGCCAGTGCACCCACAGCCTTGAAGGCCTTGCCTCATGAATCATGATGGCCCAACACACAAAGCTGGAGAATATCTTTGTGAACAAAATAATAATATGATTAATATTAGACATGTGCATTCGTTTTCGGACGAATGCATTTTCGGACGAAAATAGCATTTTCGTCCATTCGTCCGAAAAACGATTAACGAAAATTTTAACTAACAAAATCCGAATGAACGAATGGTTAATAAACGAGAATCATTCGTCCATTCGTGCTATTGGCATTCTAAACCGAAATAGAGTCGGTTTATACAATACCAATAGCATTGTACTACATTCCATAAACCGACATGAATGACTTTCGGTTTATGGAATGCATGTAATGCTATTGGCTTCCTATAAACCGAAATTGAGTTCCCATTCATACGAATAGGTCAATTGACCTATTCGTATGAATGGGGACTCTTTCGGTTTATAGAAAGCCAATAGCATGACATGTATTCTATAAACCGAACGTCGTTCGTTTTAAAGACTTTCGGCTTATAGAATACTATTGGCATTCTATAAACCTAACTAGAGTCCCTCCTCATTCATAAGAATTTCTTATGAATGGGGACTCGACTCTAGTTCGGTTTATAGAAAGCCAATAGTATTCTATAAGCCGAAAGTCTTTAAAACGAACGACGTTCGGTTTATAGAATACATGTAATGCTATTGCTATTCTATAAACCGAACGACTTTCGGTTTATAGAATAGCCATAGGATCACATGTATTACATAAGCCGAAAGTCTATAAACCGAAAGTCGTTCGGTTTATAGGCTGTCGGCATTTAACTATACAGAGTATAAAAATTTGTAATACATGTAATCCTATGGCTATTCTATAAACCGAAAGTTCGGTTTATAGAATAGCAATAGGAATACATGTATTCCATAAGCCGACAGCCTATAAACCGAACGTTCGGTTTATAGGCTGTGGGCATTTTACTACACGGAGACAAAGTCTCCATTCATAATTTTATGAATGGAGACTCTGTCTCCGTATAGTTAAATGCCGGCTTTTAACTATACGGAGACAAAGTCTCTATTTATAATTTTATGAATGGAGACTCTGTCTCCATATAGTTAAATGCCCACAGCCTATAAACCGAATGTTAGGTTTATAGGCTGTCGGCTTTTAACTATACGGAGACAAAGTCTCCATTCATAATTTTCATCGATTTAGAGAAATGTAGCTGGTGCTCGTTTTGAGCACCAGCTAAATTTCCCCCAGGTGGGATCCCGCTGCAAGTGCCTGCAGCATGATCCGAGCAGCGATATGAGCTGTTTAACACAGGACGTACTATGCCGTCCTAACGACTTTAAGGGAGTTAAAATCAGGACGGCATAGAACGTCCCAACGTCACGAATGGGTTAACGTTTGCTCTGGTCATAATCACAGCACAGGCTTGTAGGAGTTAACTGTAATTACATTAATACATGAAAAGAATATAAGTAATATAGTAAAAATTTACAAAATAAAATTTATTTTGAAAAAACTAAATGAGGTTCATAAACTTGGAAGGAAACGGATCACAGTAAAAAGAAACTGTGATCAGCAAGGGAAGTGTTAATTAATACCCCTTTTATAATCGAGGTCGTCTTATAATCTGACCTCAAATTGAGGTCAGACTATAAGACTGGGATCCAGGTCCCCAGCAGAGCTGCAGGGGACCTGGATCCCCCTCTCTAACAGCAGGGGATGTCTGCACGATGAGCGCAGATCTCCCCTGCTGCCGCCCGGCATGACCGCCGGGACTTCTATGATGAAGCTGGATACTTCCGGCTTCCTCATAAAAGTCCTGGCGGTCGTTCCGGGCGGCAGTAGGAGAGGTCTCGCTCATCGTGCAGACATCCTCCGCTGCCTCGCTAGCCACCAGGGAGAATCGGGCAGCTGGGGGATGTCTGCACGAATCGTGCAGACAACCTCCATGCTGCCCGACACTTCCGTCTATTATGTATAGTGCATACATCCCCCGGCTGCCCCCACTAGCCACCAGGGAGCAAGAAACAGGTGAGGGGGGGACAGAATAACAAGGGGGGGGGCAGAGAGAAACAAGGGGAGGGAAGGGGGGAAGAGACAGAAACAAGGGGAGGGGGGCAGAGAGAAACAGGGGGAGGGAAGGGGGGAAGAGACAGACACAAGGGGAGCGAGGGGGGAGCCAAAGGGAGGGTGAGAGAGAGACAACACTAAGGGGGGGAGAGCGACAAATCTGGGGGCAAGGGAAAGAGAGAGGCAGCATTGTCACATAAAAGGAAATAAAAACAAGAATTTTTTTATATCATAATTTTTTATTAAAAAAGCAATTTACATGTGAATATATACTAGACATGTGCATTCGTTTTCGGACGAATGCATTTTCGACCGAAAATTGCATTTTCGTCCATTCTCCCGAAAAAACGAAGAACGAAAATGCTAAGCTAACGAAAGCCGAATGAACGAATGGTTAATAAACGAACATCATTCGTTCATTCGTCCATTCCTAGGACTATTGCATTCTATAAGCCGAAATAGAGTCGGTTTATAGAATACAATAGCATTTAACTATACGGAGACAGAGTCTCCATTCATAAAATTATGAATGGAGACAAACGTATAGTTAAAAGCCGACAGCCTATAAACCGAACGTTCGGTTTATAGGCTGTGGGCATTTAACTATACGGAGACAGAGTCTCCATTCATAAAATTATGAATGGAGACTTTGTCTCCATATAGTTAAAAGCCGGCATTTAACTATACGGAGACAGAGTCTCCATTCATAAAATTATAAATGGAGACTTTGTCTCCGTATAGTTAAAAGCCGGCATTTAACTATACGGAGACAGAGTCTCCATTCATAAAATTATGAATGGAGACTTTGTCTCCGTGTAGTAAAATGCCCACAGCCTATAAACCGAACGTTCGGTTTATAGGCTGTCGGCTTATGGAATACATGTATTCCTATTGCTATTCTATAAACCGAATGTTCGGTTTATAGAATAGCCATAGGATTACATGTATTACATAAGCCGAAAGTCTATAAACCGATCGTTCAGTTTATAGGCTTTCGGCATTTTACTACACGGAGACAAAGTCTCCATTCATATTTTAAGAATGGAGACTCTGTCTCTGTATAGTTAAATGCCGACAGCCTATAAACCGAACGACTTTCGGTTTATAGACTTTCGGCTTATGTAATACATGTAATCCTATGGCTATTCTATAAACCGAACGTTCGGTTTATAGAATAGCAATAGGAATACATGTATTCCATAAGCCGACAGCCTATAAACCGAACGTTCGGTTTATAGGCTGTGGGCATTTTACTACACGGAGACAGAGTCTCCATTCATAATTTTATGAATGGAGACTCTGTCTCTTATTAGTTAAATGCCGACATCCTATAAACCGAACGACTTTCGGTTTATAGACTTTCGGCTTATGTAATACATGTAAACCTATGGCTATTCTATAAACCGAAAGTCGTTCGGTTTATAGAATAGCAATAGGATTACATGTATTCCATAAGCCGAAAGTCTATAAACCGAGTCGTTCGGTTTATAGACTTTCGGCTTATAGAATACAAGTAATACTATTGCCTTTCTATGAACCGAACGAGAGCCCCATTCATAAGAATTTCTTATGAATGGGGCTCTCGTTCGGTTTATAGAAAGCCAATAGTATTACATTGTATTCTATAAAACGAACGAATAATAATGAACGAATTTCGTCTGAAACGAATGCATTAATGAACGAAATTCGTTTTAGACGAAATAAATAACATTTTCGTCCGAATGGACGAAAACGAAAAGAAAATTTTAGTTTTGCACATGTCTAATTAATATGTATAGAACAGGTAGCAGTATAGGCAAAGGGTTCATCGATATCAGCCACTGCAGATTTATTCTTTTTTTTTTAATTGATGAACTGAAACAATGTTGTCAACATCCAGGTTTGAATAAAATTGCAAAGGTTTGGAAAGAATTGCTTATCGTTCTGTAAATATTCACAGCAATTAAACATTACCATGCAGTTCCTCTGTGAGCCGTGGAAAGCAGGACACATATCTCAAGTGAGAATTGCTGAGCACGTTACCTTTCTTTCCTCATCTTAACACATCACTGGCTTCCTGGCACCCAGCCAACTTCCTTACATCAAATATTTGTCTCATTAAGGGAAAAATTCCATAAAAGAGTCCACTTTGCAATAAAGCAGCAGCTTCATTGCAGAGGATATCATGAGAATACAGAAGGCTATGTGTGATAATGTTTATTAAGATATTCATCTCCCTACACGTGCACCTTCGTTACCCCAGTCTATCAGAGACATTATTTTGTAACAAAGTCTTAAAGCACCTAGTGTGTGTGTATACTGTGACGCAATCTAAGCATTGTGTTAGCAGAATTGAAATGGAATGTAAGGGATACCGGGGTTTTAAAACGCGTTGGCTATCTGTATATCTCCAACTTTGCCGAGGAGTTCCGTTTTGAATGCAAAACTTCTAATTAAGACCCACCCAACAATCCAGGACCTAGGGTTTACCCAATCATTTTTTAAAATCACCTTATACCCATATTGGTAATACCTAAATCCTGCACTGTTGGTGGGCCTTGAGGACAGGGTTGGAGAAGCGGTATAGCGTGCCCCCGAGTGATGGGTGTGCTTCCAGTCCAGAGCACACCTGTCACTCAGGGGAACAATGCATCTTGTGTATTTTCGGGGGGTTTGTGTGCTGCGAACAGACAGTGCACAAACCCCTGGAAATACACAAGATACATCCGAGGTGCTGACGGCAGCTGCGAATTCGTCACTCACTCTGTTCACTCAATTTGTATAATTTTCGTGCTGGTCGATTTGGCACTCTGTTGTCGAATTCACAGCTGCCCTCTGACTCCCGGATGTAGTTCTCTGTTCGGAGCACACAGATTCTGGAAATAGAGAGTGCAGCTGCGTGCTAGGTGTGCAGTGCCCATATAGAGCATCCGTGCCTGGTATGCAGACCCCTGTCTTAGACTGATGTTCAGGATTTAAGACCATTTTTCTTTATGAAACATTAGATGTATGGTAAGGAGTCAGTAGAGGACAAACTGCAGGAGAACCCATTATAGAAATGTTATCTCTTAGTGTTTTATTCATACAACGTAAGTATGCCATTGTACAGCGTACATGTGAGCAGTGGCATCCCGAGGGGGGTGTGGGTGGTGCGGACTTCACCGGGTGACACCTCCAGCAGGGGTGACACCCGGTGCTGCCGGCATCACCCCGCACCGCCTAACTTTTTTTTTTCCTGGCACGTAACGTCACATCCGGTGACTGTGTTTCCCTCCTCCGTGCAGGAGGGAACACTACACGGAGACGTCCAGCGGGGGACACAGAGCAGCAGCCAGGTGGTAAGTGATGGGGAAGGGGGGAGGAATAACGAGCAGTGTAATGGCACAATATTACTGGGCTCTTACTGGCACAATATTCCTGGGCTCTGACTGGCACAATATTCCTGGTATCTGACTGGCACAATATTCCTGGTATCTGACTGGCACAATATTACTGGACTCTGAATGGCCTAATATTCCTGGTATATGACTGGCACAATATTACTGGGCTCTGACTGGCAAAATATTCCTGGTATCTGACTGGCACAATATTCCTGGGCTCTGACTGGCACAATATTCCTGGGCTCTGACTGGCACAATATTCCTGGGCTCTGACTGGCACAATATAACTGGGCTCTGACTGGCACAATATTCATGGGCTCTGACTGGTACATTATTCCTGGGCTCTGCATGGCACAATATTCCTGCTCTCTGCATGGCACAATATTCCTGGTATCTGACTGGCACAATATTCCTGGTATCTGACTGGCACAATATTCCTGGTATCTGAATCGCACAATATTACTGTCATATGACTGGCACAATAATACTGGCATCTTAATGGCACAATGGTATTGGCATCTGGCACAATAATACTGGCATATTAATGGAAAAATTGGCTGTGGCTTATTTATGACAAAATGATACTGGCATATAATTGGGCAAATTGGCTGTGAGAGGGCTGTTATAGGGCACCTGTGTGTGAGTGGCATAATTAATTGGGCAGAGGTGAGGCATAAATAGTGGGGCTCTGGTATGGCATAATTTATGGGGCTCTGGTGTGGCATAATTTATGGGGCTCCTGTGTGTGGCATAGTTAATAGGCCATCTAACTGGCATTACTAAGGAATCTGTTTGGCATTGTATTGGAGGAAATCCAGGGGGGTGACACCATGAGTTTCTGCACCGGGTGACACCAACCCTAGTGATGCCCCTGCTTGTGAGACCTCACTTGGAGTATTGTAAGCAGTACTGGAGACCATATCTCCAGAAGGATATTGATACTTTGGAGAGAGTTCAGAGAAGGGCTACTAAACTGGTTCATGGGTTGAAGGATAAAACTTACCAGGAAAGGTTAAAGCATCTTAACATGTATAGCTTGGAGGAAAGACGTAACAGGGGGGACATGATAGAAACATTTAAATACATAAAGGGAATCAACACAGTAAAGGAAGAGAGTATATTTAAAAGAAGAAAAACTACCACAACGAGAGGATATAGTCTTAAATTAGAGGGGCAACGATTTAAAAGTAATATCGGGAAGTATTACTTTACTGAGAGGGTAGTGGATGTATGGAATAGCCATTCAGCAGAAGTGGTCGAGGTAAACACAGTTTAAGCATGTGTGGGATAGACACAAGGCTAGCCTAGATATAAGACTGGGAACTGGGGACTATTAAAAGTATTTAGAAAAATTGGGCAGCCTAGATGGACCGAATGGTTCTTATCTGCCGACACATTCTATGTTTCTATGTTATAGTGGTCAATCCATTTTTTTCCAACTTAGCTACTTTGGCCTTAATTTTGCAATTCTGTTCTTGATTCCCTACATTTCCCTGTGTTCTCATGTTCATGAATAATTCTCAAAGTCAGCTTTTCCCTAGGACTCCATAGAATGAATCTTTTCAGATCTGGTAATCCACTTATATCACAGATCTGCAGTTTTGAAGTTTTCCACTAAGTAAAAAATGTATATATAATTTAGCTCCCAGCCTGTTTATTATTAGGCAAGTAGCCCTGGCCCCCAAATATATGATAGGGGCCCCAGGGGTGGGCGCCTATTTATTTTAAAAAAAATGAATTTATTTTATTTTGGGACGACTTAGGCTAATTTTGCCAAAGTCTTCCCGACATCACGCTCTATCCTCCCCATAGAAGTCTATGTAGAGTATAGAGGCTTCCACTTCGGTTTAGTGCATCTGGGGTATAGTTATGCTCCGTTCAGTTTTGGCAGGTATTGGTGTGTAATTGGGTATGATGTCCAATTGCGCACATTTACGGGTTTCGAATTTCCGATACCCTACATTATCACTCCACACGGGGAGCGCGAGCAGAACTTACTGAGCTCATGCTGCTTTGCTCCCCTTGAAGCAGAAACTGCTCTGCTTCAAGGGGAGGGGGCGGACTTCACACCCATTGAGATCCACCCCCTCCCAGTGTCCTGCACTCCAGCCATGTAGAGGGCTGGTGAGGGGAGATCATCTCCCCAGCCAGTGCCTCTACCAGCATTTTACGCAGCCTTACGGTGGCGCCGGCCCTGACTGCATGTGTAAATGCAGGGTCTACCCAAAATGGCCCAAAATAGATTTGGACTGGGCATGTATGATAGTTAAATTTCCGAAATCTAAAAATCATCCACTTCGTAACCAAAGCATCGGAAGCATTTGGATCAGGACAATTTTGCTATGAAAACTATTTCCGATTACCCAATATGTGCCAATCACCCCAGAACATTCTCAGAATACAGAAAACATCGGCCAAACTTGCTCATTGCAGTTCTGCTGTCAGGGCCTTTACTAGGTCAGGTAGGAGTTTAAGTGCAGGGATAGTGGAGGTGTCTGGTTGCATGTTAAATATAGTGCAAAGGGAGGACAGATAAAGAAACAGCTAGGTATTGGAATAAAGACTGAAGGAGAGACAAAAGGGAATTTAGCAAAGAACTGCAGAATAGGAAAAGGGTTTGAGTAGGAACTGCAGGAGGCAGGAGGAATATAAGCACATAAATAATGACTTTAAATGCATGAGTCAGAAGGGCAGTGTTGAACCCTGACATCTGCAGATTTTAGTTGGAGGATGCACATTTAAAGCCCTCTAAAGCAGTGATTCACAAACGATCTAACTCCAAGACCCACATTTATCACAAGTCACAACCTAAAAATGATTTAATTTCCAAATCATTATAATTTATTCCACAAATCAATTTGTATAGTATTCCACAATGGATATACACTGTTCAATACATGAAATAAATGAACAGTGCAATAATCACCGTGCAAGGGAAAAGGGTTATTGAGCAAAAAACACAAATAAGGGTTATTGAGCAAAAGAAACCTAATAAAATAAAAGAACACTGAAACATGAGATTAATCAGAAATAATGGTAAAGCCGGGAATGCGTTTTGTTCCTGATAAGTGGCTTAAAGTCTGGGCTGATGGGAGACAAAGGAACTCTGAGGACATGTTCAATGTCCATTCTGTTCCTATATTTTGTCTTCAGCTGAACCAGACCTGAGAAGCTACTGTCACAAAGACATTAACCACCCAATTCTTCGATGTGATCTGAGGACATCCGGACTTTAGAGTCACCATTTCAAAGCCAAAAATTGTCTCACATATTGAGTCAACCTTTGGATGCTTCCGTGCCTACATCAGTAAGGGGTGAAAAAACATACGACAAAAAGTCTTGCACCAGCCCTGTATGTATAAATGTCCTATGTATCCGAGCAGCAGGTACACTTGCTCCAAAATGAGGAAATAGCCTTGAAACAAGACAGTCTTCTGAGAACCTGCACGGAGCTGTCCCGGGGCATATGATCATTGTGATAACCAAGAACAGCGATCACATGCCTCCCGTTACAAAGTCAGTTGGCTTCGTCACTGGCATTTGACAAGAAGAGGTTTCTGTATGGATTACAGATAAATCAGAGACGCACTCCGCGGGGTGCGATACCCAGCTCCTCTCAGCGCTTCCACAGAGCAACAGACAATATTCGGGGGAAATTAGTATCCGGTGGCTCCCGTACTAAAGAAACATGCTTTTAATCCTTAGAAAACAGTGTTGTGGCGTGCAGTGATGAGCCCTCTCCTAGTGGACAGACCGACATACGCGCTTGGCTTGGCGCTTCCTCAGAGGCGCCTTTGTACCCTATACTGTGAGGGGCATATACATCACAGAAAATGTAGTTTTGGATTCTGCAATGCAACTTAATCAGATTGACTATACAGATGGTGTCTGCACATTGGAAGACAAAACACTCTATTAAAATGTATTTTAATTTACAAAATGATATTTTATTTAGTAGCAGACTAACATGACTGGTTATTTAATATTCTTTTTCAGAAAACCAATGTACATTTTTCTTATTTGCAGAATACATATGTTACTGCTGTTATTGTTCTACATATTCAGCTGCTGCTGGGCGGTCTGGCTAGGACCTGATGATAGAGGAGAGCAGAGCATTTACTATACGACAGGGGCGTCAGACTTACAGCTGTCGCCGACTAAGAGGATAGCAGGGTAGTGTGGGAGATGTAGTTCTCCAACAGCTGGAGGGCTGCAGTTTAACATGCCTACTACTGTATAGGGGTATAACAGGACAATAAATTAAGGAGATATGCCTGTTTGTAATTAGATACCATGGAAATGAAGGGTCATATTTATTGGTACATTAGCAGTTATAGCTAACTTTGATGCTTGTGACCTACATATACCATGATGCTCAGTCAACCTCGGCCAGAGCATCATGGGATATGTAGTTCCTAAACATCTACAGTGTCAAGGCTAGGCGTCACTGTATTACAGAGAATAGTTACATCTAGTTTATATATAGAGAGAGAGCTTGTGTTCCAGGAGAGGGGTCCTTGATTATAGTCCACTTAAGACAATATTAAGAAATGTTAAAGTGGGGGCGGAGCTAGCTATTGATGAGTGAGGACGCTTTTTTGACTTATGATCTATTTGGAAAAACATAAATGGCAGAAGTTTATTGCTATATTGTTATATAAATAACAAACTAATCTTAGACTAAAAAAAACAATTAGTTGAAATTGTCCTCAAATGCCTGACATCACAATATGGTGTATTTTATGGGTTTAATTCATTAACATTTGGGAGTGATTTACATCTGTCAAAGTATTATTATAGCTGACATTCTGAAGTAGAATACCATTTTCTATTGCTTTGTCAGTCACTGGAATTCAGTTGCGGACATAGGATGGACCTAGTCTATCCTACGGCGGAGCAAGCAGCGTGAGTGGTCAATGATGGTGTTGCTATAATGACTCAATGTCGAGGCATTCAACAGCACCAACATTCACTGCTCAGGGCAAAAGTACCAACGTCCAGCTTATCACTGAAACACAAGGATGGAAATGTTGTGTGTTTTAAAGACAATAACATACAGTAACCTAACCAAACGTTGTTTATTCCCCAAAACCACCCCCACCCCCACCCCCAAAAGCAGCCACACTGTCCGGTAACAGTTTAACGGTTAGTTTTCTTTTCTTTCTTTTTTTTTTTTTTTTTTAACTTTGTAGCTTAAGTAGAAATTGGTCCTCTGGGCTCTTTCCCTCAGTTGTTACGACTTTCTCCACTTATTTAATGTTCCCCATGAGCTGCCGAGTTGCCAGAACGCTCTAAAGGCTGCTCTGAAAGGAAGGACGCTAAGCCGCGTGTATCCTGTCCTTTTTATACCGCAGCTCCAATTATAAGGACAGCACCGTGTCATTAATTAATGATTATTATTATTATTTTGGTTTGGATTTTTGGGAATCTTTGAGAGATATCGATGCACTATGGTAACTATAACTAGCATGGATGCCTGTGTGATATCTAGAATTGTTATCAATTAATTATAGCTTTTACCCAATAAACCTAGAGTGCCGTTAAACCGTCTGAAAACATTACTATCCTTTAAAGAGACACCAAACCTTTTTTTTTATCTTTTGGTTTTGTAGAAGCACAAGTGACATTTCCAGTGCCCCCCCCCCCCCTTTTTTTTTAATCTAATAGGCTTTTTTTTTTTTTTAAATGTTGTCATGCAAATGCATGGGAACAGAGTGATACTTTGGAACAGTGGTACAACTCATCAGTCAGATAAATAAATCGGCATACTTTAAAAAAATTTATATTGGTCCAACATAAACATAACACAAAAAATAGAGGAAATCCACATTTTTAGAGGAGCGTAGAGGAATCTGTGCCTAAATAAATTAGAAGGGCAACGATTTAAAAGTAATATCAGGAAGTATTACTTTACTGAGAGGGTAGTGGATGTATGGAATAGCCTTCCAGCAGAAGTGGTAGAGGTAAACACAGTCAAGGATTTTAAGCATGTGTGGGATAGACACAAGGCTATCCTAGATATAAGACCGGGAACGGGGGACTAATAAAAGTACTCAAAAAAACCACATTCTATGTTTCTATGTTTCTATGCAATATGTATTGCCAGGATAAGTGTTGAAATGTTAAGAGAAAGGTTTTAAGGGTCTGCTCAAAAAAGAGAGAGAATTGCAAGGAATTGAGATGGGACATTCATCTGCATAAATCAATCACCCGAATAAGCCAGACTTGTAAGGATGGAACTGTACTATCTCCAGTACAGCAGTATAAGGGCCTTTGTTGCACTAAGGAGGTTTAGTGATGTCATGTATTTTTTGAACGAAGCTGAGGTTAGGTGGATAAGGATATTCACTGGAGTTTGGATAGACCGGGAACCAGTGATCTTTGCAATAGTGTCCAGGATTTTTGTCCAAATCTGTAGGATATTAGATCCTGGACAGAACCAACATAAGTGTGGTATAAGTGTTAATAATCTGATGATGCCTGTGCAGGTCAGGTCCCAGCATGTCAAAGGTCTGTGAGACATTCCTTGAGTTTCAATACCCCTTTTATGAGGATAAAATGGCATGCACTTTTTCAGGTACATGCCATTTTATTCTCAGATCAGCAACCTTCATGATACGCTCCAGCCATGTAATACGCTCAGCCAGCCAATCAGCAGAGAAAGGCACTTGGCACTTTGTATTGGAGAACCAGCTGACACTGCTCAGATTTATAGAGATAGGGTCAAAACTGAAATGACAAGTCTATTGTGTAATATGACCAGTAGTGTATCTTCCACAAGGCAAACAAGGCACTTGCCTAGGGCGGCACTTTGCCAGAGGGTGATAAAGCACACTTCTGGTGCTTCAAACAGTTTGGCTCCCTCCCCTACCGTTCAGCAAGCTTTAGCTCCTTCCAATTAATCCGGATGATTTGTGCATGTAATGGACGTTGTGGGGGGTATGTAATAAGGGTGATGGTGGCATGTAATGGGGGTGATGGAGCATTTAGTGTGTATGCAATGTGGGTGATAGAGGAATGTAATGGGGTGATTGGGCATGTCGTAGCTGTGCAACGTGGGGGGTGGGGGGGGGGGGGGGTACCCGAGTTTTGTCTGCCTAGGGCAGCACAAAACCAAGATACACCACTGAATATGACATACTCTCCCAACTTTAAAAATCAGAGATTTGGTAAATCTACTCACTGTTTTTTTTAATGTGACCTACTAATGTTGTCAGTACTGATATGCATGGTATTTTGTAGATCTGTGTGATTATGACAGGATGCATCCATTTGACTTCAGCATTAGCAGTGTGTGTCTTGGGAAAAAAAACAGCCCGAGGAAGAGAAAGTGACAGAACAGTGTGGTATCATGCATTTAAACAAAGAGCTAAATGTATGTTTTGTAGTAGGTGTCTGATGTGAGAGTTCTCATTTGGATCTTGAATTTGAAGATCTTTGTTATTATTGAAACATATTCACGGATGATATTTTCTGTGTGTGCTCAGTTTGGTTCAAAGTTACAATATCTCACAAAACTAGAAAAAATATAGATACAAACCACGTAGAAAAAGGTGGCCATCACAGAACGTTAAGTGCATCAGGTTACATGAACACCCATATTTGTCCACCTATAAGCAGGCAAGGGAAAAAAAGAATGAAACTTCTATTTTTATACCTAAAGGGAATTGTTTTTTTCAAAGACAGCTGGATCATATCGGAATATTTTTTGTAGCTAGAATACCATCCAACCATTTGGGCTCTCTATTCAATGACCTGAGATTGAGTTATCGCATGTTGTTTAATACCATTGACTGCAACAGAAAAGTTTAAAGGGACAGTCTAGTCCCCAATCTCACTTTGGTGCAAGATGAAAATTACTGCTTGCATAGTGCACAGGTTTGTTCCCCAGAGTGATTTGATGCAGGCATTCTGCATTGATCACATTTTTAATATTTGTCTCAAGCCCTCCCCACATATTTACTGCGGGTGCAGCAGCACTGATTATATAGACACTCAGGATATAAAGTTTTGTTTAATGTAGTCACTTACTGTGCTGCTGGAATAGAATACATAGTGTGGACTGTAATATACTTGCTCTTGTACACAGTAGGATCTCTTAACATTGCAGCACATTGTCTGATGACACCACTAGAGAGACAGGGAATTCCATTAATTTGAATGAAATTATTCTCATTGGTTACTTCAGGGGAAAAAAAAGGAAATTGGCTTTTACTAAGCTAGTTGGGCAGTCCTGGTGTCTTGCAAACAGCATTCATTTCACAATTCCATCTAAGTGTAAGTATTTTATATTTTAAGCAATGCAAAATGTACAACATGCATTTTGAAGTACTTTAAAATGCATTAATATTTGGAAGATTCATTTTGGGCACCATAAGTGACAACTCACATCATTGAATAGCACCCGCAAGAGCAAATACTGGATTTACTACAATATTAATGTGTTCATGTCTAATAGAAGAACCTTTAAGGAAGTTTAGGGACATAGTGGGCTGTTAACTAAGCTGAACTGATGAGCAAACTGCCAAACTCAGGCGTTAGTAGCAGAACTGGAAAGATAAGCAACTTGGAGATTTTCTCTAATTCACCTATCAAAAGACAACTGTCAGCAACAAGTTACGTTATGTGTAATTGAAAGACTGCATCAAGCGTAGACATTTTACACAGAAATGATTTAATATAAGAATTCAAATAAAGGACCTTATTGAGCACTCTTTGCTCCAATACCACTATCAGGGGGAGGACATCTTGGGTCAGTTGAAGCAAGATCCATCAAGATTCTAAACAACATGTCTGCCCCCTGTTAGAGTTATACAAGCACTGATGCAGACTTTCAGTTAAACATAACTTATTTTTTTGCAGATGGCTGCCTTTTAATGCCTGATTTTTGAAGTTCATATTTTGGTGAATAGACCTTGTATTATTACAAATGTCAATTTATTTATATATATACTTTTATATTATTAATATACTGGACTAAATATATATTTCATGAATGTTTCTTAAAGCATGGTGGGTGTGAAACCGTTAATCCAATACAAAACCCATTCTATTTATTGCATGTAAACTGATTCAGCTTGCATCATTCCCTTCATGGAACCTAATTTGATGTGGGAGGAGACTGATTGTTAATGAATCCAGAATGGAGACAGTATTTAATAATTGCATGAAAGATGTCTTGCACATTCCTCTACAGATGGGTCTGTTAAAATAGACACTAGTTACTTGAACCATAACATTCTTGTTGAAACTGATGAAAGGAATGGCAGCTAGGGTTGCCACTTTTTCCTCAAAAAAATACAGGCCTTGGTACTGTCTCCATAGACTTAACATTGGCCTGATGCCAATTTTTTACCGGTTGCCGGGTGGCAACCCTAATGGCAGCTCTAGTAACAGATTTTATGTTTATCTTTAATCAGGGTTTTGCGATTGTACAAACGCTCCTGCTGATTTGGCTAGTTTGCTGCCATCTTTGAGTTGTTTTACAGCTCACCCATCAAACTGGACTTTTGAGAAGCGAGGGAGACAGAAGAAGAGATACTACATTGTGTAACTACAGGTTAGGTAGTGGCCTATGATTAAGTGCTTGTTTGAAACACAAAATTCTTTTCCCCTGGGAGGATCACAGCTTAGCAGAAAGGGGCACTGGTAGAATTAGGAGTAGGGTAATGCATTAAGAACTGTTTGTGGTCAGTTTTAATGAAGGGCAGAGGCTTGGTCATAAAAGGTGTTGCCATTTTAGAAGGTCAATCCTTTTATCAAAGCATTATTAATTTGATTTTCCCTCCCTCTCTGTAGTCAATATGTCACAGCTAGAATGGAGCTTTCAAGGGGAGTTAGCTGAGGAAGGAGTTTATCCAGTTTAAATAAGTTAAAGGGGTGTGTCTTAGCACTGACGTCTTTTTACATTCTACGGCTAAATTGGCTGCCCAAATTTTCATCTTGGAAGCCAGGATTTGGCCATCGAGATTCGACTTCCAGCAGCCAAAATTTACCTTTTGGTTGATATAAGGAGGGAGGAATTTTGGTGCTGGAGGACATGCTACACTATTGTGCGGGACAGTCAGCTTCCGACTTTTCTTCAATATTATCTTGAGTCTAAGATTTTTCTCCAAGATGTACCCCTGAAGAAGGTGCATCTCAGAATCTATGGCGTCTTAGACTCAAGGAAATATGGTGTTCTTTATTATAGCTGTGGCCAACTATCCCCAATATCAAACTCATGTCAGACGTTTCACCCCACATCATGTTTGCCTGTTTGACCACTGTTTTAATCTTGTGATGGAATAAACACGCAAATCAAACGCAATCACTGAACACCTTTTGATGCTCGTGAAACAGAGATGCACTGTTATCTCTGATCTGACCTCCGGCGAACGCGTTTCATGTCGCTTGGCCACCGCCAACAAGCATGTCTTCCATAACAACCTCCGATTGATTTCTGCGCTTTGCTGTGCGCTCATCGTTTATTCAAGGTTAGGTAAAGTATCTTACACTACGTTTTACACCTCCGCTTTATCCTTTATCTGTAACAAGAAAGTAATCATTAACCTAAGCCACAGACAAGTCTCCTTATGGAATATGCGGACCAGAGAAAAATATAATCATTTAAAAAAAGAAAAAAAAAAGAAACCACAACAGAAACAACACTTTTAATTTAAAATGATTGAATCTTTGTAACAAAACCAATTATACTGATAAGCTGTTTAAAGTTTCCTTTTACATGGTATATTTTCATGCCAGTTTAATACATTATCCTATTTTTCAATTTCCACTTATCTTCCAGAAGCAGGATGCTATTTCCTGTCTTGGCGGGTAGTGTGTCTACTGTAGCTGTCACTGCTGAAATTTGGAGATTGCTAATTGAATATTAATAGGTGTGTGATCCACTCTGAGAGGTAAAAGGGCACATGTGAAAATCAAAAATACTTCTTAAATGGTGTAATATTTTAATTGGCTTTAAAGAGGTAGCTCCACTTACACCGATGTGTTTTCTTATTTTCAGGTTTCTTTTCTGTATGTACATATTCAGGGCCGGCGCCACCAGTAAGGCGACCTAGGCAGCTGCCTAGGGCGCATCTTAGCTGGGGGCGCCGGAACCCTGCTTCAAAAAAAAAGAAAAAATCCTCCCCCTTACTTACCTCGTCGCTGCTGCTGCTGCTGTGTCTCCGGTGCTGACCCGCCTGTGGCTGAGAGGGAAGCGATGTGCGCTCCCCTCCAGCCAATGTGCATTCAGTAAAGTTTTTTTTTTTTTAAACAAACTTTATTGAATGCGCATTGGCTGGAGACGAGGTAAGTTAGGGAAGGTGTGAGGATCCTGGCATATTGTGTGGCATAATAATGATTATTATGCCACACAATATGCCAGGATTTAGGATGATTAAGTAATATTGTGGGGGAAAGTCCTGGCATATTGGGTGGCTAAGTCCTGGCATATTTTGGGGGAAAATCCTGGCATATTTTGGGTGGCTAAGTCCTGGCATATTGTGGGGCATAATCCTGGGATATTGAGGGGAATAATAATATGATAATGGGGGGGGGGGGGGGGGGGGGGTGCAAATCCTTGCACCGGCCCTGTACATATTTTAAATAAATGTTAAATAAATGCATTTATTTAGTTTTAGTATATGTGAAATACATTTAATTTTACTTAAAATAAATTACAATTCTACTGTTTTACATTGAAAATAATATCATCGGGGCTTCTAAATTCAATCAGTGAGAGGGAGTACACAGGAGATGCACTGGCTTTCTCTTTAGCAGTATTCATGCTGAGGAAATGCTATCAACAGCTATTACTTTGGAATCAGCCCCTCTTTTTTTTTTTAACTTGAAGAGCATGGAACCCTTGGCTTCAGCACACTGTGATTATATAAATGCCTTTTATAGCTGTGACTAGACATGGGATAAATAAAGTTAGAGGAATGTATAAAAAGTGGCACTGCCAAAATGTTGTGTTTGAGAGAACAGTGCCGCAAACGAGAATCGTATAAAGTAAGTGTGTCCAATTTTTTTCTAATTTGAGCGTTAGTTTTCCAAAATGACTTACAGAAGTGGGTGTGGTCTACGTTTTAATATGGCTGAAATGTTGTATAAAACTTTATGGTACAGAATAGTGTATTATCAGCTGCATAGGTTATTAAATATGTTGGTTTAGGGCTGTGCTCTCCATTCTCCACATTTAGGAAGCCTGACAAGCCTTTCTGCAGAGGCCCTTGTGCCCAAGTGGAATGGTAAATTGAGAGACTGAATTCCAGGTAAGTAATATATAGATTTAGGACTCGCCAATATTGGAATACTTTCACACAGTGCTCAGAGACACATGATATGGCCATACAGTGTGACTAATAGTTTTAAGCAGAATTAGCAATTTTAGTGTGTTCACTGATATTTCTATGTACCATGTATTTAATGGCGTGTGTTGTGTTTTTCCCCTTTATATGGTATTCTCACTTGTGAATATTAGCATATAACAATCATTTATGTATCCAGTTTATACATAGAAACATAGACATATACATAACATTTAATTTTAAATGTGAATTTTATTAAGTTCATTTTCTTAATTTTGTGTTCTAAATTACTATATTGTACTATTATTATACTTATAACAATATATAATATACATTTCTTTCAGGAAACAGGACTGCAATCTGGGATTGTTAGGAAGTTTTGCCCCAAGGCATTCCAACGCCCCAGGGAGCTGAACTTGGGAGGTATGTTGCTGAATTTAGAAAAAAAGAGGCTGTAACCTTTAAACAGAGTATGCTCCTGAAAATGTATCACTCTATACAACACCTTTCATTTGACATGTATATATGATGTCACCTTCCATGATCACCCAGTGTGATTTCTGGAATTTGGGTGATAGGAATGTCTTCTTTCTAATTGGACATAATGAATTCATACTTAATACCACATCTCAATATTTTAACTGATTTTGCTGGGAGTGAGATCTTACTCAGAGAATACCTATTTAAATATTCTGTTTGTTCTTCCTCTGTGTATATACACAAATCCTACTTTTTTTTTTTTGCTGTTTATATATTTACTATCCAGACTTTGATGTCATGGGCAGGGTGGGGCAATGTCCAATGTACTGTTTGTCTCCTTTGTTCCAGTTAAATGCATGGTTCAGACAAATAGGTAGGGGGTCTACATGCAGACCATATTTTAAATAAAAGACAGTATTTTTGCATGTATGCTCTCTGCTTAAGCACATATATCTTGTCCCCCCACAAGACATTTCTATAGAATGTAAAACAAATTTGCAAAGCACTCAAATGAAAAGGTTGCATGTAACAATAAAATAATACAAAAGTGTTTAACCAGGAAAGGTATACTGAGATATTCCCTGGTTTTTCAATATGTATTAGGCTTGCTAGCCAAATGAATTGCACTCATTTTAGATAACTCAGAAGGATGGAGGGCTGAGCTAATCCTACCAGGAATTGAACCTGCAACATTGAACAGATTCAGATGTGGATGAGCTGCCTGAATGCCATGCCATACAAGTGGTGTAATATGATTTATTCATTTATAGCTATAATGGGCCAGTAACAATAGGAGCATGAGTAGAAACAAAAAAGAGAGCTGGTCAGAATACATTAAATCATTTAGTTACTTCACTAAGCCAGTGAGCTAATAAAAGGATTGTCAGGAATGTATAGGTTCTACTCAATAAATAGAGAACTGCAGGGAACTGAGATGGGAATATCAAATGTTAAGCCAGCGTAACCGAGGTGGAAAAATACTCCAATGAGAAATTTTCCAACCTTGCTACTTTAGCCAAAAGTTTGACATTCCCATCTCAATTCCCTGCGATTCTCTCTTTATTGAGTAGGACCTTTGGACTACAATAGCTTCTGGGGGAGAAAAGTTGAAACTCCGCCTCGGAATGTTTGTATTCTGTACAAAACTGACGTCTTTTTGAAGTGTGGTTGTAAGCACATCGTTCATACTGTACTTAAGGAATATCAGTTTGTGGTAAGAGGCTGTCATGGTGATGTTGTTACAGATATGGTCTTTTGTATTCCTGTGAGGACATATGAGGAGATTTCATGACAATTCTGAAGTCGTTGTTACCATTTGTCACTCAGTCAATAGATGGTGCTGTGTGAAAAGCTTGTATTCTTCCGAAGGCCCGTGTGTTGGTTATTTTTCTTGGGATTCATGAATTATTAGGAGGCCAGAAAACAAGGTCGAGATTTTAAAAAGTTGTCTCCCAGCAATGAGCGTAACTAAATTTACTACGACTTCTCTGGAGGAACACGTTCACTAGTTTTCAAGCTGGGGATCCCAAATCCCATTGGCTCTCATCCTTGTGAAGCAATTCTGTTCTCTACTTAACCCTGTTTGTTTGTGGGCTTGTCCCTGGAACAATAAAGTTTATTGAATAGATACGCTCACATTCCTTTCGGAACGCGCTTGTTTTAAACTAATTTACATAAATACTGGAGCCATTTTCTAGGCAATAGTTTATTGTGTGCCTTTTCTAAAATAGTTTATCCTGTGATTGCGTGCTGTTGGTTGATTTGGATGACAGCTATAAAACATACATTGCCAACTTTCTGTGTCAGGCTACGGAAACAAAAACAGGCTAAAGGGGTGGATTTATGGGATGTCACATGACATTGCTTGAGCCATAGCACTGTGCCCCAGACAACACTGTATGGATACCGGGTGTCTGGAGCTCATTTACTCACGTTTAGACTGTGTATATCTGGAAGACGGACACAGTTGAAATGCAATGCTGTAACACTCTGTACAAAGGCAGTATTAATGCCAGGAGAGACCCGAATTTGACAGGTCAGGACCTCACAAAATAATTCCTGTGTTGGCTAATTAAGGTCTGTTGGCAATTATGTAAAATGGAGGCTACCTTGAGTTTCTTGCACTGGCCTGCAGTTGGGTTCATGATTTTCCAATGTTTTACTGGGTCTGTGCTGAGATGACTATCAAGAAGACAGATAGAGAAGGTAAACATTCTCAAAACGCCGAGCTATCTGGGAGACAGGCCCATCTATCCTGTCATGGAGACCATATTTGTCATGTTCTCATCCCCCAGTACACTGACAAGGTTCAAAGACAATCTTTCAAAAATGTCGTTTGATAATGTCACAGAGGCAAACTCTCCTCCTCCCCATAAATAACAATACTACAATCAGATTAGAGGCACAGATTCCTTATATACCGTGTCACACAAATCTCTCGGCGACAGGCAGGGCAGGAAACTCCTGACTGAGGTACATAGTGAATTAGCTCATTAAGGCTTATCAGTTTCATTATTTATACCCAGTCTCACAGGTGTTATCTTTCCAGTTAGAAGAAACAAACAGAACATCCATTTTAGACACATGCCATGTATATGTAATTCTATTACTAAGTGAGTCAATCAGAGATCTTGGGTTTATAACGCTCCTTATTAAATATAAGATTATTATTTTACTGATATCGCCCTAACCCAGTTTCTGCTAGCAATGTTTGGATTATATTTTGGGTATTCTGTTATAATGAAGTGGTGCCACTGAGAAATAGGTAGCATAGGACATGCTGATTATGAGAGACCACTCCTGGTTGTGTGCGAGGCACACGAGTTTGCACAGTGCTCCTGCTACCCACTGGAGTAGTAGGAATTAAGCAGGGTTTATGTAGATCGGGTTGCCATGCAGCCAGTTTTTTTAAAATGTACATTTAAGAAAAATTGTCTATATATATTTCTATCTATCTATCTATCTATCTATCTATCTATCTATCTATCTATCTATCTATTTATCTATAGGGAAAAGAAAGATGTTGGTGTGCTAAGCTTGTTGCAGACTCAAATGATATACACGTATAAATGAGACCAACCAAACAAGTGTGAGCATGCTGCAAGTACAGTGCAATTGGCTACAATTGGTATATGGTGTATACAAAAAAAAAAAACTGTTTATCACCCTAAAAAATTTGGCAACAGTTATATAAACAATATAAATGAGAGGTTTTGGTTACATAAATTGGCCAAAACATAAGTTAGCTCACCCACCAGGAAAGATCAGTGCGCTATGCTTTTTGCAATAATATATGTGTAAATAATGCCTACCAAATTGGTGTGAGCATGCTACAAGTACATATACTGATCAGCCATAACATTATGATCACCTGCCTAATATTGTCTAGGACATTCCCTGTTACCCACATAACAGACCCATGACTTACTCCAGTACCCCAGGACATACCCCATCACCTACATTGCAGAACCGGAACTTATGCCAGCCAGCAACAACAGCTCCATGGTGTCTAGTGGCAGGCAGCATGGTGATATATTTTTATTTCCCTAGCCAGTGCCTCTGCTGGCAAGCTGCTGCCCCTAAGCCTTGTCTGCCTCACACTGATTTATTTACAATAAGGTCATTCAAATCTGTAGCTTCACTGAAAGAAACATTAGGACTTAGAAGTACATGCTTTTGCCACCAAAACAGTTCTGACCCATGTGAGGCACTGACTCCACTAGATCTCTGAAAATGTGCTGTGGTATCTGGCACCAAGATCTTAGCAGCAGATCCTTCAATTCCGGTAAGTTGCGAGGTGGGACCTCCATGGATCAGACGAGTTTGTTCGGCGCATGTTACAGATGCTCAATTGGATTGAGATCTGTGGAATTTGGAGGCCAAGTCAACACCTTTTCCCTTTGTGGCACGGCACATTATCCTGCCGATAGAGGCCAGTGCCATCAGGGAACACTGTTTCCATGAAAGGGTGTACATTGCTTAGGCAGGTGGTACGTGTCAAAGTAACATCCACATGAATGGCAGGAACCAAGGTTTCCCAGAACATTACCTAAAGCATCACACTGCCATATTGGTGTATATATAGACAAGAATCCAAGCATTTATTTTTCATGTGGTCTGTCCAAGGAAGCATGACTTCTACCACTTCTAACAGGCTGCCAGCGCCTGCACAGATCATTCAAGCAGACTAATGAAGAAGTAAGTATACTAGGGGTTGGTTTCTTACTTTCAAAGGCAACAAACAGAAGGCGGACTCCACTCCTTTATTGTCCAATGAAGCCAATGAATTAAACGGCTTGTACCTTCTGGTAAACAAGAAAGGTGCCATTATGCTGCTTGTATCATGGTACCATTCAGGGCCGGAGCAAGGATTTTCATCAACACAGGCGAAGGTACATTTTAGTGCCCCTCCTCTGACCCGCCACGTCTCCCACACCACTAACACTCCATACATTTTATATATATAAAAGTATAATGTATAGTGTGGAAAATAAATACATCTAAATATTCAACTCGCATGCTCTAAATTTGTCACACATTGACACCCTAACACACATTGAAACCCTTACACACAGAGACACACTTACCACTTACACACACACCCTTACACAGGCACAGTGACACACACTCTTACACACACAATCACCCTTACACTGACACAGTGACACATTTACACAGAAAGTGACCCACTTACACACACCCTTACCACTTACACACACAGAGTGACACACATAACCTGAGACACACTATTTTGCCACTCAATATGCCAGTATTTAGCCACTCAATATGCCAGGATTTTGCCCCTCAATATGTCAGGATTTTGCCCCTCAATATGACAGGATTTTGCCACTCTATTGCCACTTAATATGCCAGGATATTGCCATTTAATATGCCAGGATATTGCCACATAATATGCCAGGATATAGCCATTTAATATGCCAGGATATTGCCAATTAATATGCCAGGATATTGACAATTAATATGCCAGGATATTGCCATTTAGTAAACCAGGATTTTGACCCTCAATATGCCAGGATAATGCCACTCAGTTTGCTCGTTATGCCACCCTCCTCCCCCTTCCCCAGCAAGTACTTACCTCCTTGCTGCTGTCTCCCGGTGCAGGTCCGTGGCTGTGACGCTTCCCTCCAACCGCGCGGCTTCAATAAAGTTTGTTGAAAAAAAAAGTTTAAACAAACTTTATTGATCCACGCGGCTGGAGGGGAGCGCACAACGCTTCCCTCACAGCCACGGACCTGCGCAGCAGCAAGGAAGGAGGTAAGTAAATGGGCCTGGGGGCGCGGGCGATTCCCTCCCCTCCCCCCCCCTTGGGGCGCCCTAAGGCTGCCTTATGGTAGCGCCGGCCCTGGTACCATTTGCTGTCCACAGTGTGGATGTGACATTGGACCATTGCACTGTGGATATGAAAGGGTACTATTACATATAGGCAGTGGGGACTTGCCTCTGTACTTGCAAGTGGTGTGTGGACAAAGTTATTACATGGACAGCGGGGGTATATTGCAATGGACGTATCATGTGCTAAGTGGTCATGTGGCAATCTTACCACCATAGCACGTTGGTTTTGCCTAGCATCCTCACATATGTAAAAATACACTTTCATATTCACAGTGGACAAATGTGAATTGCAAAGCAATGTGGCCATCCATACTGTAGACATGAAGTGATAACACAATACACCTGATATGATGGCAGGAGGGTACATATAACCTAACCGCTGTGGACAGTGATCTATAACCTGTGATATGATGCCAACCTATAGCTGGCATGACATCACCAGTATTGTTATACCATAAGAGCTGTTATGGCGGTCTATACAATGATAAATGTTAATGTGTGTGTGTGTGTATGTATATATATATATATATGTATAGGGAATGGCCATTATGTATATTGTGTATATATATATATATACATACATACATGTATACGCGGCCATTCCCTTAATTTTATTGGGGTTACTATCAGGGGCAGATCCAGAGTCTGATCTCGGGAGAGGCACATGCCCGTCTGTCTTTTCCTCTCTCTCATGTCCTTCTGTCACGCTCCTCTCCCTTCCCATGTCTGTCGCACTCCTCTCACTCCCAGTGTCCATCTGTCTCTCTTCCTTCCCATGTCCGTATCTCTCCTCTTCCTTCCCATGTCCGTCTTTCTATCCTCTTCTTTCCCATGTCTGTCTGTCTCTCCTCTGCCATCCCATGTCTGTCTGTCTCTCCTCTGCCATCCCAGGTCTGTCTGTCTCTCCTCTCCCATCCCATGTCTGTCTGTCTCTCCTCTGCCATCCCAGGTCTGTCTGTCTCTCCTCTCCCATCCCATGTCTGTCTGTCTCTTCTCTTCTTTCCCATGTCTGTCTGTCTCCTCTCCCTTCCCATGTCTCTCTCTATTCTCTAACTCCTTTGACTGTCATTGTTCCTCTACCCATGCATGTGTCTCTCCTCTTCCCCATAGCTGTCTCTTTTCATCCTCTCCCCGTCTGTGTTCTCTCCCCCACCCGTCAGTGTTCTCTCTCTACCCCCCAGTGGTGTATCTTGGTTTTGTGCTGCCCTAGGCAGAAAAAAATTTGGGCACCCCCCCTACCCACGATGCACACCCACCACATGACCCATAACCCCCGTTGCACACCAAGGACATGCCCCATCACCCCATTACATACACATTGCCAATATTATTTGCCATTAATATTCCCCAGGCAATTTGCCTAATAATATGCCAGTATTTTTTCACATTAATATGCCCCAGCCAATTTGCCCAATAATGTGCTAGTATTATTTGACATTAATAAGCCACAGCCAATTTGCCCAATAATATGCCAGTATTTGCCATTTAATCTGCCCCTGCCAATTTGCCAAATAATATGCCAGTATTATTTGCCATTTAATATGCCCTAGCCAATTTGCCCAATAATATGCCAGTATTTGCCATTAATATGCCCCAGCCAATTTGCCCAATAATATGCCAGTATTATTTGCTATTAATAAACCCCAGCCCCAGACAATTTTTAGGACTTATTTTTTCCCTGGTGGCTAGTGGCAGGCAGCATGGTGTCCTGCCTGTTCGGCTCCCCGGCGGTTGTGCAGAGAGGTCACATGACCCGGGGCACGTCTGACTTCAGAGCTCCGGTCACGTGACCGTTCTGCACTTCCCTTTCACACTGCACGGGGAGCCGAACAGGCACCACGTAAGTTTCTCTGTGCTGCCTGTTCGGCTCCCTGTGCAGCCTGCTGGCAGGCAGAGCGATGGTGAAGGGGGATCTTCCGATCTTCTCTCACATCCGTCTCTGCAGGCAAGTGCGTTTTTTAATTTTTTTTTAAAGGTGACGGCTTTTATTCCCCACCTCCGCACCAGCACCGGCTCTGCTCGTTGCCCCCCCCCCCCCCCCCCTGGATCCACCACTGGTTACTACAGGGAGTGCAGAATTATTAGGCAAATGAGTATTTTGACCACATCATCCTCTTTATGCATGTTGTCTTACTCCAAGCTGTGTAGGCTCGAAAGCCTACTACCAATTAAGCATATTAGGTGATGTGCATCTCTGTAATGAGAAGGGGTGTGGTCTAATGACATCAACACCCTATATCAGGTGTGCATAATTATTAGGCAACTTCCTTTCCTTTGGCAAAATGGGTCAAAAGAAGGACTTGACAGGCTCAGAAAAGTCAAAAATAGTGAGATATCTTGCAGAGGGATGCAGCACTCTTAAAATTGCAAAGCTTCTGAAGCGAGATCATCGAACAATCAAGCGTTTCATTTAAAATAGTCAACAGGGTCGCAAGAAGCGTGTGGAAAAACCAAGGCGCAAAATAACTGCCCATGAACTGAGAAAAGTCAAGCGTGCAGCTGCCACGATGCCACTTGCCACCAGTTTGGCCATATTTCAGAGCTGCAACATCACTGGAGTGCCCAAAAGCACAAGGTGTGCAATACTCAGAGACATGGCCAAGGTAAGAAAGGCTGAAAGACGACCACCACTGAACAAGACACACGAGCTGAAACGTCAAGACTGGGCCAAGAAATATCTCAAGACTGATTTTTCTAAGGTTTTTTTTTTTTTTTTTCGGGTTGAGGATGGAGTCAAGCTCAACTCCCAGTCCTACTGCCAGTTCCTGGAAGACACCTTCTTCAAGCAGTGGTACAGGAAGAAGTCTGCATCCTTCAAGAAAAACATGATTTTCATGCAGGACAATGCTCCATCACACGCGTCCAAGTACTCCACAGCGTGGCTGGCAAGAAAGGGTATAAAAGAAGAAAATCTAATGACTTGGCCTCCTTGTTCACCGGATCTGAACCCCAATGAGAACCTGTGGTCCATCATCAAATGTGAGATTTACAAGGAGGGAAAACAGTACACCTCTCTGAACAGTGTCTTGGAGGCTGTGGTTGCTGCTGCACGCAATGTTGATGGTGAACAGATCAAAACGCTGACAGAATCCATGGATGGCAGGCTTTTGAGTGTCCTTGCAAAGAAAGGTGGCTATATTGGTCACTGATTTGTTTTTGTTTTGTTTTTGAATGTCAGAAATGTATATTTGTGAATGTTGAGATGTTATATTAGTTTCACTGGTAAAAATAAATAATTGAAATGGGTATATATTTGTTTTTTGTTAAGTTGCCTAATAATTATGCACAGTAATAGTCACCTGCACACACAGATATCCCCCTAAAATAGCTAAAACTAAAAACAAACTAAAAACTACTTCCAAAAATATTCAGCTTTGATATTAATGATTTTTTTGGGTTCATTGAGAACATGGTTGTTGTTCAATAATAAAATGAATCCTCAAAAATACAACTTGCCTAATAATTCTGCACTCCCTGTATGTGACATGGTAATTGCACCATTTGTGCCATAATACTATATATATTTTAAGAATAAATGTCATGACATACGAAAACAATTATCAACAATTATTATGCCAATGAGAAATTCAGATTTTTTTATTATATTATATATTACTAGAATATATAGAACATTAATATTTTTATATTTCTTTTTTAATTTAATATTTTTTCACTTATTTAATTTTACTCTATTTGATTCTATTATATTTTCTTCTGCTAATATTTTATTGTAACATATAATAATATATTAATGTTTTTAAATTACATTTTATTTTATTTACTTTCGGGCCATTTTGGATTTTGGCAATATTGGAAACAGCCCAAATCCTCCCATCGAAGTATATTGGAGTGTTCAAAGCTACCATTTCTGTTGGCCTAACTCCCTAAAAAACGTCCCTAATGGACAATTTTCATGCTGATTCGAGATCCCTTTGGTGGTCTCTAAATGCCCCAAATTTAAAGGAGATTCGGATAACCGAAGTGATCTATTTGGGTCTGAAACTCAGAAATTGACCCTTATATGCTGCTGAGATAAGTGGACCTATTTTCCAATAAATAGATAAGTATTTCTTATATTTTATGCATAACACAACTTTTTTCACCTGTCTACACTTGATCCAATCTTCCAATGAAACATTAGTCCATTACTTGCCTTAAAAATGGTCTTTTCTCCCCTGGACCATACCACTCCATGCTCGGAATCAAGTAAAATGGTGGGTGGGGGGGGGGGGGGGGTCAGTTCTAGAGTAACAAACTTTTAAACAAGCAAAATAAACATAGATAAGTGTCACTGACACCTTTCTGCAAGCATGTGTCAGCCTAATTCATCCTCTTATTACCGCTCCCATTAATACAACACTAGTTGTATTATTGCAGCTGGGAAAAAAAAGCAAATACTAAATTGCTTGTCATAAAACAAGATCAGAAATGTGCTGCTCGGCACATAAAATAACATTACAAGTCTACACCAGGGATCCCAAGAGGAGAACAGATCTGTTATTTGAAAACTAATAAAAATCTGTCACAAATGGAGGCAGAAACTTATTTAGGAATGATGGAACTAGAGAGAGCATCCGGACGTCGAAACGCAAACATCAATCCTAAAACTATATGAAGGGATGAGTTTATCTTGTAATTTTATTCTTACATTGCCAATATCTTGTTGAAATGAATGCCTAGAGGCAATATATCTTTTATTGCAAAGAAATTATTTTTTGGGGCCAACCTATATTTTTTTAAAGTAACAGTTCAGTCTAAAGTGGTTTAATTGTATTTTGGGTCATGTTCAGTAAAGGCTGATGCTTGGCTCCTCTCCTTTTGATTGCTGATGTCAGCACGCATAACATATCAGCTCAGCAGTTAAGGGAGAAGTCTCACTGTCACTTGTGAAGCTTTCACTTTAGGAGATTGTATGATCTTGTTGTGCTTTTAGAAAGATATTACACGAAACAGAAATAGTTCACAGAAAGCTAAGCCAACCAGGATTCTCTTTACCAATCTGCTCAATAAATAAACATTGTGTTTACTGTACCTTTAATGATGAAATGATCATTACACATTTTAAACATTTATTCCCTGGGCAATTTAAACACCGGTCCGATCACCGCTATGGGTTGACTAATTTCAATAGTCTACACAATTAGGAAATAATTACAGGGAATTGAGAGGGGGATTTAAAGCCTAAGTAGTTGAGTTGGGAACATTTTCCCATTTAGCAACATTGGAGAATTTTTCCATCTTGGCTACAATGGCCCAAAGTTTGAAATTCCCATCTTACTCCTCTTTATTGAGTCGGCCCTCCAATCTTGTTTAAAAAGGACATGTGTTCTTCAGATGATTTACATTCTGGTGTATTTCTCTAGTGTTGTTGACTGGCACTGACAAAAAAATCTAATCATAAGCCACAAGTACCAAGTACTCCCGTTTTGTTTTTAAAGTTGCAGTAATGTTGCATATTTAAAGCTTGGATATATTTTAGCATTAGTTCATTTGTGAATGATGACCAAAGATTTTCTACATATTGGATTTTAAATGAACAGTATTGCCACCCTTACATTTTTTGTTTTACCATTTCTCTAAATTAGCTTTGATTTTGCAGCTCTTATTGGTTGCTCCGTTTTGTTTTTTTCTTTATGAAGTTCAGTCATGTCAATTAGGATAACAAATTAAACTTTCATGCTAGTGTACCTTTAAGCAAAGTGTAAATTGATTAGACACGTGGTATTTACAGAAATCACCTGGACAATTCAGTCTTTACCATCCGGTCCATGGGTAGTCCATGTGTTTAACACGTTACAGATATCCTTGAGTAGATAGATTGTAAGCTTGCGAGCAGGGTTCTCTACCTCATGTATCAGTCTGTTCTAGTTTGTCTAACTTTGTATGTAGTTCCCTTCTATGCTCTGTACCTAGCGCTACGTAAACTGTTGGCTCTATATAAATAAATGTTAATGTAATGGTACTTTTTTTCCATTGGGGAGTCAATTCCACTCATTGGCTGGGAGTTTGACTTTCAAGCTCTGAATGTTCAGGTAATGGACCGAAAATTATAAATGGAAATAGCAAAAGTAAAATCTCAAATGAGTTGCATAATTAATAGGAAACACAGTCAAGATGTTGACAAGGTATTAATGATTTCTAATTTAAATAATTGTTGTGTCCTTCAAACTGTGTTTTCGTCAAAGAATCTTCAAGTTGTAGATCTTTGGAATTCTAATTGTCGATGTAGTCTGAAGAGACTTATCCCCACACCTGCACAAGTTGGATTGGCTTGATAGGCACACCACATGGTCAAGCTGCTCCCAGATAGCCTTTCTTCTTTAAGATCTCTTTTACCCTGTACAAAATTCCCACTTTACCACCACCAGGGCCGGCCTTAAGTGTTCCGGCGCCCTGTGCGGGCTTCCCCCGTGGCGCCCCCCCCCGTCTCTTTCACCCCCCTATGTTTGTGTCTCTCTCCCTTCCCATGTTTGTCCCTTTCCTCTTCCTTGCCATGTCTGTCTCTCTCTCTCTCCCTCTGTTCTGTCTCTCTCCCCCCGTCCCCTGTTCTGTCTCTCCCCCCCCGTCCCCTGTTCTGTCTCTCCCCCCCCGTCCCCTGTTCTGTCTCTCTCCCCGTCCCCTGTTCTGTCTCTCTCTCCCCCAGTTCTGTCTCTACCCCCTGCCCCTTTTCTGTCTGTCTCTCTCCCACCCCTCCCCTGTTCTGTCTCTCCCCCCTCCCCCTGTTCTCTCTCTCTAGCCCTGTTCTCTCTCTCCCCCCTCCCCCTGTTCTCTCTCCCCCCTAACCCCTGTTCTGTCTGTCTCTCTCTCCCCTCCCCCTGTTCTGTCTGTCTCTCTCCCCCCTAACCCCTGTTCTGTCGGTCTCTCTCCCCCCTAACCCCTGTTCTATTTCTCCCCCCTGCCCCTGTTCTGTCTGTCTCTCTCTCCCCCTCCCCCTGTTCTGTCTGTCTCTCTCCCCCCTAACCCCTGTTCTGTCTGTCTCTCTCTCCCCTCCCCCTGTTCTGTCTGTCTCTCTCTCCCCTCCCCCTGTTCTGTCTGTCTCTCTCCCCCCTAACCCCTGTTCTGTCTCTCTCCCCCCCCTCCCTTACCTTTGCCTGAAAAGGTGGATCCAGGGAGAGGGCGGAGCTAACCGGCACAGCGGTGTAGCTCCGCCCCCACCCTGGGAAGCAGAGTACAGTCTGCATTACGGGGAGCCATGGGCAGCAAGACAAAGTGCTGCTCGGGCTCCCCATGCTTAATGCAGGCATGGGGAGCCGAGCAGCACTATCTCATGCTGCCCGGGGCTCCCCGTGAAACAGATGCTGCTCTGCTTCCCGGGGTGGGGGCGGAGTACACCGCTGTGCCGGTTAGCTCCGCCCCCGGACCAAGCAGAGCTTCTACCGGATTTCTTTTTTTTTTTTTCTTTATACCGGCCGAGTGGGCGCCCCCTGGGGTGTTGCGCCCTGTGCGCTCGCACAGGTCGCACACCCCTAAGGCCGGCCCTGACCACCACCAAAGAACCCCACACATCACATTGCCTTCACCATGCTTGACAAATGGCGTCAAGCACACCTACAGCATCTTTTCATTTGGTCTGCATTTTACAAATGTTCATATTTGTGATCTGAATACCACATACTTAGCTTTGTCTGTCTACAACAATTTATTCCAATCTTCCTCTGTCCAGGGTCTGTTGTTTTGCCCATTTTAATTTTTATTGGCCAGTCTGAGATAAGGCTTTTTCTTTGCAACTCTGCCTAGAAGACCAGCATCTCAGAGACATCGCTTCACGGTTGACATTGAGACCATTTTTTTGTGAGTTCTTTTAATGAAGCTTCCAGTTGAGGACCTGAGAAGTGGAATTTTGCTCAAACTAAACCTCTTGATCATTTGTGTACATGCCCTCTTGCTCATTTGTGCACCGGGCCTCACGCTCATCTTTCTATTCTAGTTATAGTTAGTTTGCGCTGGTCTGTGAAGGCAATAGTACACAGCATTCCTTGGAAATTTCTTGCATGGAATAGACTTCCTTTCGCTGAATGAGAAAAGACTGTGGTGTTTCAGAAGAAAGTTCTTGGTTTCTGGCCATTCTGAGGCTGTAATCAAACTCACGAATGCTGATACTCCGGATACTCAACTAGTCTAAAGGACAGTTTTATTGGTTCTTCAATCGGCACAACAGTTTTTGGCTGTCTTAACATAATTGCAAAAGGATTTTCTAATGATTAATTAGCCTTTTAAAATGCTAAACTGGAATTAGCTGACACAAGGTGCCATTGGAGCACAGGAGTGATGGCTGCTGATAATGGGCCTCTGTACTATGTAGATATTCCATTAAAAATCAGCCGTTTGCAGCTACAATAGTTATTTCTATCATTAAACCTATATACACTGTATTTCGGTCCCATTTGATGATATTTTAATGAACACAATTTGCTCTTCTTTCAAAAACAAGGAAATTTCTAAGTGACCCCAAACTTTTGAACGGTAGTGTACTTCATGGGATGGACCAGTGTCTGGAAGTCAATCTCGCTGCCTTTCGAACTCAGGTTCTCGCTTGACGACATGGTATGGCAGCTAGGCCACATTTGCCTTTATAGATGTGATGCTAAGGATATCATTTGAATGGTCCATGCCAATGGCACATCTCCAGAATCAAATCAATGGCCATTTGTGTTGTGGAAAAAAACATTTAAAAAAAGCACACATTCTTTGAGTAAAATAAATGTGTGTATTTTTTAAAAAGTTAAAATACAGCCGCCCCCCCCCCCCCCTTTCCCCGGGTAGGATCAGTACAGACCTGACCAGAGAGATGCTGCACAGCACACGGACACTCTGTTCATAGCTCTAATGCATGCACATGTAACGAATGCAACTTGATTATAGTGCATGGAGAGCATCAGCTGAATCAAATGGCATTTACTGCATGCGTGAGCTGTGCAGCTTCCAGTATTAGTCAGATCTGTACTGATGTGGTGCTGTTCAATCCCCGTGGAGATAGCAAAAGTGAAAAAAGGGGTATTTAACCACATGAATCACTATTCATTTAATTTAATATGTATTTTAATACCATGACTGCTGATTAGACTTATTAAGGCCCATCACCCCGCCAAATGAACAACAAACACTAGTAATGTTTGGTAAGGCAATGGCCACAGCTTTATTTAATTACACACCTTGTCAGCTTTACATTACACCCAAATCAAGGTAACAGGCCCGAAAGCCTGCAGGCAGCGATAAACCCCAGCTTACTGCAGTGCCTTCACCACGGGCGGGCCATGGCTTCCCAAGGCCTAAAGGGCAATACTTTCCTTCAAACATTACTTGCAAGGGCCACATTCTGCAGCTGTGACAATAACTGAAATATACATGGGAACACAAAAATAGATTTAGAGAGCGAGGGTGGACCATTTGCAGGTAAGTACTTAAGAGCGCAACAGGAACAGTGAGGCAAGAGCTCCTCGTCCACAGACACTACTAGACATATAATCACATGGCACAGTTAGGTGTCCAAACACTTTACAAACGTGGTAAAAAAACAACGTCATGGGGTTGCAGTCACGCTTGGTTTTGGGTAGCATTATTTATTTTATATTATTGTAGATTTCTCATTAGGCTGATGTTCCCAGACCAGTCCTCATGGCGCAAATTGGGGTATTTATAAAACATGGCCTATTTCTGGTACTGAAGCGCTGGCTTGGGGGGCAATTGTCATAAGACACCACTAAATCTCAACATGTAGGGGCATTGTGAGCGTTAACTAGGTGTGGTTAAATATTAGGCCTGCCCAGTTATGCTAGACCTCATTTTATCTGTATTACATAGCAATCCTTAAGGTAAATTATTTAGTCCTCTATCTCTCTATTCTTCAATTTATCGTAATGTTATGCAGAGTTGCAGTCACATTTATAAGGGTAAATGATCCCCATTAAGTCATATGTTTTCCTTTTTTTGATTATTTAAGGTATGGTACACAAAACAAATGAATTATTTAAAAAAAATGATAGATATTTTTTGAGACTATATGGCTGTATATCAAATAAAAAAAGAAACATAATAAAATGAATAAAAATATAAAGATAACAGAATAAAAAAACCAAAGACACCATCAGTCGGAATTTTGTTTTAAATTTATTTATGTAACACAGTGTAGAAAGCTATTTGTTCATAAGCAATGATTCTGTACAATCATCCAGCAGAAAGGTTTTTTATTTTGATAGGAATCTCTGCTAATTGTTCCACCAGCAGGGCACTTTTTTGAAAATCTCTTTAAAAAAAAAAAAAAAAAAAAAAAAAAAAGTGCTTAGTATTATCAGAGACACATATAACCCCCCAAAAAACTGGAATGTTCCCCAACATTGTAGTGTTGCCAGAAAATTCTGAGTTAATGGGGTCAAAAACCATAAAAGGTAAATGGAAAAGAAAAAAAAAAAAAATATATATATATATATTTATATATTTTTTTATTTATTTTTGTGGAATTTTCATGTAATTTTGCGATTCCTAAAGTGTGCACATAAAACAGGCACAAAGAAACAAATGTGTATTCCCAATGATTTTCTACATCACCAAACACAGCAGAACAACCTGTACAATAACACAGTAGAGGAAAAAAAAAAAAATCAACAATTTATGGAATACTTAAAAAAATAAAAATAAAAAAAAGTAGTTTTACCTATAAATGCATAGCAGTGATGGAAAAGAAAGGATATATGTATCTTTATATATATATTCGCGTAGGGAAGCGTCAAAACCTCACATACACAGAATGCATCCCCAATCATTTGTAAAGCAGATCAATCAGTACTTAATTTTTGTCACAAATCACAAGAATAATATACAACCGGTTTAAGGATCTACATGATAAATAATCAGGATAGGGAGCAAGTCATGCACTAGTTTAAAGACGGCTAAACTCTTTACAGTACACAAAAACATTCATTGATAATGTTGTGGAAAGACTGAAATGTTAAGAGAATACATTACTGATTTTTGTTCATTAGTTCAAGCATCTACTTGTGTTACAGCACAGCTGTCAAAAAGGCGGGAATGAGTAAATAATAAAACAGTGGTGTATTTTATTTGTATTTTTTTTCCTATTCTCTCAACATGATCTTTTTTTTCTTTTTTCATTATTTATATATGTATAGAGCTGAACACCGATGGGCAGTGAAGCAATCGTTTGCTGTCCGAAATTAAGAGGCTGCAGACGTGTCCCTAATTCTGCATCTGTTCAAAGAACTTATACGTTGGGTTTTCGTATCCATTTTGTTGCATCTTGGTAAGGTGGCGCTCCTCTGGAGTTACCGCGGCATCGACCTGGTGTGAGAGGAGAAGAACAAAAAGCAATTAGCATTCAGGAGCTGAAATGAGATTTGAGAGATGCTTTTTAATCTATAAATCTGTCATTTGGTCTAATGCTGGGTGATGAAACTAAATGGAATGGACATTCCATCGAACACCACATTCGCATTGAGATCATCTCCTATCTTGGCTCCTGTAACTTTAAGGCCTACATTATCCTAACCCTAAACATTCCATCGGATACTTTTCCTCCACCCTCTTATAATGGCTTATAAGTGCTATTTCTACCATATTCCACAGTGTCCTGGCACTTGGTTCCCCGTCTGCTTTTGTATACATGGAGTGAGGCTGATAAAGTTTGCAAGGGATGCGGCCTAATCTTCTTTTACCACCCAGTGGCAATTGTGGTTCACTCCCCAGCACATGTGTTTACGGAATTCCCCATCCTTATCAGCACATGCCTCTTTGTACCTATCATTGAGTCAGCCTATGGTTTCTTTATAAAACCCTGGCCTATTCCACTGCGACAAACATAGCTTACATACACCAAAGGAAACTGGTTAAGCAGCACGAGCACCATGATATGGCTTGAGGAAGAACGACAGGTCGAAACGTTGCCTCTGGCATTTGTGGCTTAAAGAAAATAAATGTCTCACTGAATTGGAGTGCTGAGTATTTTCTATTATTTTCCACATAGCTTACACACACCATGGTAATCCCAAATGCAGACAGAAAGCTGAATGGACTTCTTTTCGTCATGTAAACTATGAAATCATTTATGGGATTCTTTGAGATTGCATTATTTATTTATGGCACTACACGGCATGACCCATTACCAGTATCATTATGAACAAAGACCAAATCACACTATGGTTAAATTCCCATATCCAACTCCCAGACCATAAGGCAGCCGTGGCCTGCATGGGTTTTTGTGTGCCCTATGTCCTCATGAAATTAATATCTGGACCCCAACTGAACCTTCTACAGGATCCCTCTACCTTAAAAAACTCAAATTGTGGGAGCCGTCTCCAGATTGGTGGGTTAAGGCTATGTGGTAACTGCTGTAGCCTCTAAGATCCCATTCTTACCATGTGGCCTAGCAGCTTTTGGAGACCAGACCTATTGTTACCAGTAGGTCCCAAATAATGGAGAGATGAGGATCCAGTGCATCACATAGAGGAACAAGCTATTCATGTTGCATAACAGCTTTGAATATAGCAATACAAAGAAATAGGTGCAGGTGTCTGCTCATTCGAAGCTTCAGGTAGCCAATCTCAAATTGTTTTAATTACGGGAAGATTACAGGAGAACTACAATTTGAATCCCGAAATCCTACCCTGCCGCTCAGCTCTACAACACCAACACCAACCACCAGAAAAACCCTCTATAAGGTAATTATTTTTATTATTTCATTACAACTGAGGTCCTTAAGTAAGGTCAGCATCATTTTTTTTTTTTATCGAATAGTTTCGTTTCCGCTGTTTAAATTATTTTTAGCTCCCTGACAGTCCTGACTGCGTGGTGAGGAAGTTCCCATTTTATCCACAGTTTGCTCTGATCACAGATGGCTGATACCATAACCCCCATGATTGCCTTCATGCCTCAGCAAAGGTTAAACAGTCATAATGCTATATATATATTCCGACACAGCAATATGACGGATTGCATGCATTTATAAGCTGCGGTTACAAAGGCTTGCTTAATTCATGAATAAGGGCATGTAAAAAGGGTAAAGGGTGTAAAAGCCACTGAATGGTGAAGATGGGGGGGGGGGGGGGGAGACACATTGGGTTAGCCAATACGAGCCATGAGTGTTCTGTTGTCATAGCAACAATTACAAGTCCTTTAGCCCTTTAAATGTCGAAGGGTTGACCAAAATCTATTACTCACTGAATTCATAACCTCGTTTCAAAATGAAAATACAAATAAATCTGGGTTTCCCCCCCTTCCTCCCCTCGCAGATCTTGACACATGTTGCATCCAAGTAAGGGATAAGATTCTTTAAAGCTACATTTTGTTGGATGGATATCATGAAGGAGGTTGGCTGCTTAGACTTGCGTCCTTTCCTGCAAGAAATCGACCAGCGCCTCGTACAGGATCAAAACATTGGGTAATCAATTGACGCGCTATTGATCGCCGTTTGTCCTTACACTTCATTTGTTTGTGTGTATGCGAAATATTACTAAAAGGCTGAAATCCATAGTGATGCTAATTGGCTGATGCTGGAATTTATTATGCTGGGCTTTTTAACCCACATTGTCGATATACAGCTGCTTCTCATGCACGGTACAAAACAAAAATAAACAGAAAAGCCCCTATTTCTATGCTACATCCGAGATGAACAAAGGTCGGCGCTCCTGAACCATGCTGTGTGAACGCCCTTACCTCTACCACTCCGTGGTGGATAGACGTGTACTGTTTCTTCTTCAGCATCACCAGAGTGATTACGATCACGGTTGCTATGACAACACCTCCGACCATTAGGCCAATGATGGCTCCTTTGTTAGAGCCCACTTCCTCTGCGAAAAACACCTGGAAACAGATAGGGGGACATCCATAAGTGAGCAGATGTCCGAAATGTGTTAAAAGGGACATAAGCCTATTTAAAAGAAAATTAAAAAAAATAATTCAGTCCTAGTCTTTGCAAAACCGCTTCTGCCCCCCAACTAGGCCACCAGGAAAAAAAATGAAGCTAGGAGTCTGCCATTTTAGCCCAGGAGCTCTCTTGGCGTGTACATGTTAGCATCTCCACCTGTAGTCAAGGCCACTGATGCCACACACCAATGCTCTGTTACATGGCAGCCTGGATAAGGGAATTCCTAAATAAATCGCTATCCCTTTGGCAATGTGCTCCCAGGAAGTCTTTTTCAAAAGTCATACAGAATCGTTTTTTGCTCTTTAACTCAGTATATTAGACAGTAAATGGCATTACTTAGTTTAGTGAAATATAAAGACAAGCTGCTCCTCTTATTACATGTTTAATATCTTCGATTACATGATATTGGAATCCAGTGAGCGGATGTTTGTAATTTAAAGGGACAGTAACGCTTCAATTTAAGCTTAACTTTTCTAAAAAGTTGAAATGTAACCTCAGCTCACGTTTAGAAAATAGCTCCCACCATTTAACACTTGTAGAATGATCATTATAAGAATGTGTATAGCATAAACCTAGATACATATAGCTGGTTCATAGATGCACAATGCTCATTTATTGAGATGGTTTACACAAGGCCATAGGAAACGAATAACAAGGAAATAGCACAAAACACAGCAATACATAGTAAAAACAAACAAACAATGGTGGACATGGCAGCACATAATTTAAATCCAATTTAGAGTGATTTAAAGAGGCAACAGTTATTTTTACATGGGCAGCAATGCAGTTTAAGTCCTTGAAAAAGCCTATTTTAAAGGAGAAACGCGTTGTGTATGGAGAAGGAGCACTCTACAGGAGCACTTTGCACCTTAAAAACTGGGACTCTCTGCACTTTATGAGCTGGATGCTGCCTGTTTTTATGTAAGATTTTATATTTGTTTGTGTATCATTAAAAGTGTTTTTACTGAGAATACATCTCCTTCCTCCCCTGTTCCACCATATCTACCTGAATTTGGAGCTACTTTGGAATCCTATTTCATCCAGGACCCCACGAGGGGCTCCCGAATACACTATAGACTGAGCAGGATACTGCTCAGTAAAATGTGAGTGTGTCTACGTTTACGCACTTATACCACTTTATGTTTTATGAATATACTACACTATAAGAGTTTTTTTTATTCTTTTTCCCTTTGCATACCACGGAGAGGATTGCCTCCACGTATAGGGTAAATACGAGTGTGTAGTGTTTTTTGGGAAGCGCACTGTCCACATTGTGTGTACAGTTTAAGTCCTGTAGCAGGGCACACATAATGGACGTTTAGTGGCTCTTTAAAGGACAACTGTCCGCAAAAAAAATGGCCTTTAATTCAGAGATTGCATCCAATTCAGGCATTATAAATAGAAATGTTTTAATGAAACAATATAAAACAAAGTCTATAATTAAGTCCTTTTTTTGTGTATAGCTATATTAGAAGCAGACATGGTGGATGAAATGAATGACGATCTGACCCATGTGACACAAGATTCTAAACAACATGTCTGCCCCCGATACAGCCAAACATGCATTAAAGCTTTGCTGTGAAATACTGCCTCAGGTGCAGGCATTTTAGTGTTATTTTTTTTCCAACTGCCCCTAGCTGGGGTGTATTAATTACATTTATCAGATGTGCTTACCAGCTTCTGATGATGTACTTCATAGCCAGCATCGTGTCTGTACTCGGCGTCCATCTTTACTTCGGAAATCTCTTCAGTTTTGATATTAGTCAGTCCCGATCCTGGGTAACACAGAATCAGTAAAACAAAATTACCCACAACTGGTCAGGAAAACTAGGCTGACCAAGATGCAGGGCACAAGGTAAAAAAATTATAGGACATTGCGAGCCTCAAAGGAACACATGCTCACACTAGAAAAGTATCAAAAAGTATAAAAAAAAGAAAGAAAAAAGTGTCATTTGTCATATGTAACCGCAATTGCACCCTTTTTTTTAAGCATCCTGACACTTCTGTGTGCGGGAATAGAACCTCCGCCAAACATTGTTCTCTGAAAAGCACCATGGCAACGTGGAAGTTCAGGATTGGCGTGTGTGGGACAGACACCCCGCATTTTTCGGCAGTCTGAATGATACATAGGGGATAGTGGCAGTATTAGAAGTTATCCCCGTGTGCGCCTTTGTTATACATAGCTGCCACTAAATCCCCTCGTAAGCAGTGAAAGGGTAAAAAAATAAATCTTTAAGAAAAAAAAAAACCCACAGCATAGTATTTGATGTTGGGCTAAATAAAATATAAGCTATTTTTTTCCCCCTTCATCTTAGGGTGAAGTTGTCAAAACAAATCTATTACCGAACACGGCCATTTAGAAAGGTAAACCAGCCATGAAGTTGGCTCCCCAGATGGCCCTGACACTGCACATGCTAGAATAGAGCGGTGTTTGTCATGCTCACTGGAACGTACAATGTTCCATTGTTCATCTTCTCTTGTTTGGGTTGGAGTGTCAACAAACAGGCCGCAGAGGATGTTAAAACACCGACGTCTCTTTATTTGGAAAGAAAAGCATTGGGCTGCGATGTCAGGTGCTAGCCGAATACTGGGCTGTTCTGAACAAAGTGCTGACGAGCGTCCGAGCGACCAGTTCACAGCAGTATTAAATCAGATACACTTACATAAAAGCCTGGAAATCTTATTTGCCACTGAATATTCTACTATGCTGTGTTTTACTTTCAAAAACAGACCTTTGGAACTGTGGAACTCACGTTGCTGATGGGCTACAACTCCTATATGGCACAGCTAGCCACACAGGCATATAGGTATAGTGACCGTACAAGGAGAACATCGTTACATTATCCACCACAAAGTCCAGTAAATGTCCACCATGAGCAATGCTGGTGTCTACTCCTCAAAGGCAATAAAACACAGATTAGGATGTGTATAAACAGCAGTTTGTTTATACAGATTGAGTATCCCTTATATGAAATGCTTGGGACAGGCAGCATTTCGGATAACGGATCCTTGTTGTTAACAGATCATTTCGGCAGCACCAGCCCTATAAATGATCTACATTACCTAAATTCAATGTGAGCAACTGGTGAAATGACCTGCTCCATGGTGCTGCCGAAATGTTCTGTTGTCGCACTGTCGTCCCTCCCTTTCCATCGCAGAGCTCTTGTAACTACATTTCCCATGAGCGCTGGCTCCAAATTCATGGCGGCCAAGCAAAGCTCACCATCAGGGTGCCAGGAAGGAGAGTGTATCCCTTATACGAACTGACCCACATCTGAGTTTTTTTTTTTTTTGGGGGTGTCTGGATTTTGGATACTTAACCTGCATAAAATACTTTGGGGGGTCATGTTTTAAAACTCCCGCACTGATAATCGGTCACTAATTTCATCGCCTGATTTTTTTTTAGCTGGCGGAAGCAGCGCTAACTCCTTAAAATTAGTTGGGAGTCTACTTTATACACAAGAGAGCACACGCCATTAACGCCAATATTACTACATGACCCTCTATGTTCTTATGACTTGCTCGATAATTAGCAATAGGTGGTGAACCCATGTAATAACTGACCCCATGGCCGGCCAGACATTGGGAGATATGGTCATGCTGATGGTAATATGGTCTGATTAAATGTAAAGTCATTTTTCTTTACTCAAACTCCACCTCCCCACCCCAATAACAAACATCAAAAATATAAACAAAAAAAGTTATTTTGATAGAGTGTAGGGTCTAAAAGTTGCATAACAAATATCTTTTTTTAAAAGTCCCAGATCTATCATAATACGCACATTTCTGAAAAAGCACAGAGCTATGCTTTTACCTACAAGCATCTTTTTAAATTCTAACAAAAAGGAAAAGAAATCCACAATAAAACCATTATTAATTAATAAAACAAATTCAATTATTGAACTATGGGTAATTTAGGCATGATCCTTAGATCTATGAAATGGTCCTCTCTGGCCTTCCGTTCAGTCACCACCACTACACTGAAATTAATTATTTAATTGCATGAGATATATTAATACCACATTTTACATAACATTATTGTTCCCTAATATCAGTCAATTTAGAAAAATCCCATGAAATAACCAAGTTTATTAGTCTCCAATAATTGATTTCTGACCTTATGTTATGTAGGTATATAACATAGAATGTGTCGGCAGCTAAGAACCATTTGGCCCATCTAATCTGCCCAATCGTCTAAATACTTTTATTAGTCCCCCGTTCCCGGTCTTATATCTAGGATAGCCTTGTGCCTATCCCACGCATGCTTAAACTCCTTCACTGTATTAACCTCTACCACTTCTTCTGGAAGACTATTCCATATATCCACTACCCTCCCAGTAAAGTAATACTTCCTGATATTACTTTTAAACCTTTGCTTCCTCTTAACATAAGCAAATACACCTATAGAGCCATACCTCTCTGTGTTACAAACGGCAGGATTCAAATAATGAATTATAGCCAAATTCAACTATGTATGGAAGCAGCAGCCAGGAGCTATTGGTAAGCGGTTATCTGTTCACAGACTCCCTTATATACCAATGTTGCCAAAAATGTAAGAAAGGGGCTTGCAGTGAGACAGTACAAAGAAAATCTCTTCTGATCAACAAGCAAACCGGGTAGATTGCAACCGGACCGTCTCACACAAATACACACTCATCAGTGACATCATGGAGCATGCAGGTTAACCCATGCAAGGACAGTGTCCACAGCAAAGCAAGTTATATACCTGGCCGTGTAGTAAGTCCTCTATCGGCAGCGGGGCGGGCATCGACTGGTTCAACTGGCCACGTGCAGCAAAGAAATAAGCAAACAAACAAAAACAATGACATTTTATTTGCTGAAAGGACAGGCAAGGAGAAAAATAATATAGCAATAGAAGAGTGCAGTAATAAGACTTATATTTTTACTGTCATATTTTGTGTTATTAGCATTAAGCAAGGGGCTTTTTAACCTTGAAATAGATGCTATATTACAGATTCCTAAGTGTGCATACTTTAGGAGGGGATTTGTGGGTAGAAGTCTACATAAACCATACTTGTCATTATCCTAAGAGGAGATGCGTTTGGACTGGCACCAAAGAGGGTGCAGGAACGTGACATGGTGCAACCAAGCGGTATTGAGCTCCCGCCTACTCGGTACAGGTGTCTGGAGTGCAGTATGTGTGCGCTATAGTTTGCCATAGCACTGTGCATGGGTCGCAGTCTTTTCATGGGACAGAACTCCGAAAAATGAAAACAGTGTTTGTATTGTAAGGTATTGCATGATTCAATGTGAACATTTGACCTTCCTGTTATGCCATTAATACATTCTGAGAAGGACAGATATTCTCCATTTTCCTGATATCCTGTACAGTCAGTATTCCTTTAGACATTTCATTAAAGGCCGTTTGTCTGCTAGTGGTATAAATTGGCACCTTGTATGCCATATATGAGAATATCTGAATTATTCATCCAGTGAGAAAGACTACTACTCATGTTACTACTCATGGAAACATAGAATGTGTCGGCAGATAAGAACCATTCGGTCCATCTAGTCTGCAGAATTTTCTAAATACTTTTATTAGTCCCCCGTTCCCGGTCTTATAGCTAGGATAGCCTTGTGTCTATCCCACGCATGCTTAAAATCCTTGACTGTGTTTACCTCTACCACTTCTGCTGGAAGGCTATTCCATACATCCACTACCCTCTCAGTAAAATAATACTTCCTGATATTACTTTTATATCTTTGCCCTTCCTCTAGTTGTGGTAGTTTTTCTTCTTTTAAATATACTATCTTCCTTTACTGTGTTGATTCCCTTTATGTATTTAAATGTTTATATCATATCCCCCTGTTACGTTATTGACCTCACATGAAGGTCTGAGTTGGTCCTGCCAGGATTCAAACTTGCGACCATGAGGTAACAGGTGCAGCCGTCAGAGCATTTAGCCACTGAGCTATCTTTCTGGGAACCATGGGAGCCCAGCTCAGCACCAGCCTACTCACCACCTGTTATGTCCCTGTGCTCTATGGTAATTTTAAACAAGAATAGTCTTTCTAGGAGTGCAATGAGATGTTGGGTGTTCTCCACTCAGTTGGAATTTGTTAGGGTGCTATAGGAAGCATGCAGAACAAAAACATACACACAAAAAGCCAGGGCATGCAGGCATGTTTCTGTAAGCATGCACACGGACCCCAGGCAGCGTGTTCATTACCTTCGTTCTCTGTGTTTGCTGGGACAGAGTCCACGCCAAATGGATGCCAAGGCTGAAGATCATCCACATTGAACTCCCCGTCCACTGGAAGAAGCTCCACCGTGGTCTTGGTCTCAGTTAGGGAGGGCATGAGTGCATCATTTCCATAGCTGATTCTGGGTTCACTCACCATGTTGGATAATACATCATCTGAATAGTTCTGCTCCTTCTGGAAGAGTTCATCTAGAATAGAGAAGATACTTCTGTGAATTCTACAAGCGCCACACAACAAACGCCTGAAGTTAAAAGACTCCGCCAACTGAGCTTTGTTTGTGTAGCAACACGTGATCTATACATCGTGTTAGAAGAATTGAAGGCTAATGCAGAGATTAGGATAAGATATGTTGTGTCTCCTGTTTATGACATCACTTTGTGGCTTTGTATGCTAAAGAGCTACTTCAGTGAAGATTTTGTAATTTGCATAACATGCCACAAGCTGAACTCCCAAAAAAATTAAATGTTTTTGGCTATTTTTTTTTTAACACAAAAGCTAAATATATGTCGATTTGCCAAGTCTAGAATTTTTATAGTTTTAATCATGCAGAATACACTGGAATAAAATAAATGACCTTATTACAAGATAATTTGTACATTCATGATACATGTCTGCATGTATGATTGTTCACAAAATCAGGATAAAACTAAAGGACATTCCAGCAGATAATATTCCACTTAACGACGAAACAAAGACTTTGCCCAAACACTGCCCCCTGCCATGCTTGCTCCTATCCTCTGTTGTCCACTCCTATCGAAGATGGCACTAAAATTAGCTTGAGAAGGAAGCTTAGCTTGGAGTCCAATAAGCTGGAAACAGTACAGTGAATTCATTTGTAGCTAACAGGAGTGGCCTGGGCAATGCTAGGTTTAACATGGTGTAATACATTACACCTGGGCTTTGCTGTTCTGTAGATGAAGTTCAAGAGAGGAAAAAGTAGCCAGACCAAACAAAGGGCATTCTTATAAAGGATTGTGAGAAGGATGGAGGTAGTCGGGGGTAACATTACCATCTGTTTTCTTTGTACAACATGAACCATGGCACCTATGATTTGACACCAATAATAATAATTCCAAGTGTGATGCGTCTGATAGTGTCTAACCTGTACAGTGAACAGGGTGTTTTTATTCTCATTTACATGGCTGGAGTATTTGTTCAGTTAAAAATGGGTCCACGCAGGCCCACCATCAGGGGGTGATGGCGATACTGGCGTCCTGGGCCCAGCGGTTCCAGGGGGCCCGGGTCACGCCAGGTAAAAAAATTTAAAAAAAATCTCGGTTAAGCCGGTCCGCGGCTGTGAGTGAAGCGTCCTGCGCTCCCCTTCCAGCCGCGCGGCTTCAATAAATTTTGTTCAAAAAAAAAAAAGCAACCGGAGTTACTCTGGTCGCATTTTTTTTTAAACAAACTTTATTGATCCGCGCGGCTGGAGGGGAGTGCACAACGCTTCCCTCACAGCTGCGGACTGGCAGAGCACCGGGAGACAGACAAAGCAGGAAGGAGGTATGTACTGGGGAAGGGGGGAGGAGGGTGGTACATAACGAGCATACTGAGGGAAAAAAACCTGGCATATTAATTGGCATAATCCTGGCATATTAATTGGCAAATTCCTGGCATATTAATTGCCATAATCCTGATATATTGAGTGAAAAAATCCTGGCATATTAATTGGCATAATGCTGGCATATTAATTGGCATAATCCTGATATATTGAGTGACAAAATCCTGGCATATTAATTGGCATAATCCTGGCATATTAATTGGCATAACCCTGACATATTGAGTGACAAAATCCTGGCATATTAATTGGCATAATCCTGGCATATTAATTGGCATAATCCTGACATATTGAGTGACAAAATCCTGGCATATTAATTGGCATAATCCTGACATATTAATTGGCATAATCCTGACATATTGAGTGACAAAATCCTGGCATATTAATTGGGATAATCCTGGCATATTAATTGGCAGAATCCTGGCATATTAATTGGCAGAATCCTGGCATATTAATTGGCATACTGAGGGGCAAAATCCAGGCATATTAATTGGCAAATTCCTGGCATATTGAGGGGCAAAATACTGGCATATTAATTGGCAAAAGAATGGCATATTGATGGGCAAAATACTGGCATATTAAATGGCAAAAGAATGGCATATTCAGGGGAAAAATACTAGCATATTAAATGGCACATTGAGGGGCAAAATACTGGAATATTATTTGGCATATAAAATGGCATATTGAGGGGCAAAATACCGGCATATTAAATGGCATATTGAGGGGAAATATACTGGCATATTAAATGGCATATTGAGGGGGAAAATCCTGGCATATTAAATGGGAAAAGAATGGCACATTGAGGGGCAAAATCCTGGCATATTAAATGGGAAAAGAATGGAATATTGAGGGCTTATTGAGTGGCAAAATATTACTGGCATATTGAGTGGCAAAATATTACCGGCATATTGATCAACTGCTCCCAACCACCCTCCATATTACAGCAGACCGGTATAACATGCTTGTGAGGGTAGGTGAGGCGAGTGGGAGATATTGTCGGGGGCCCAGAAAATGTGTTCAGTAAGGGGCCCTGAAATTCCTGGTGGTGGCCCTGGGTCCACTGCCTCTAAAATACCATTAATTGGAGGGGTGGCCCAACATCCAGATCTGGTCACTGAGATCAAGATAGCCAGATAAGGACATGTGGAACGAATGCCTAAAGACAGAAGATCACTATAGAAGACTACAGAGGAAGAACCAAATGAAGAAAGAAAACAGGAAGACATTGAAAAAGATTGCTGGATGATGTGGAGAAAGATATCAGAAAGCTAGGGGTCATGGACTGGTTTAGAAAAGAAACTGATAGATTGGAATGGCATGCTCTTCAAGGGCTATACTGTCAAAAATAGATAAAAATAGCGAAGATGTCAGAATGTCTCTTTTTGCAGACTCATCAAGATGTTATTGTGTATGATTGGTACATGGACAAATAAAAAAGCAAGTATTGAAAAATAAATAGAATTAGAAAAAAATAAAAGCATATTTATGTTTAAATTATAACCTTAATATGCATTTATTAAGCCAGATGTTCCACACTGGAATGGACATTTAATGCCTGAAAGGTTTTAGTATTATACTAAACTTCTTTTTAATTTACAACATTTTTGTGGCTAGAAAAAACATAGCTCATAGAAGAATGAAAACAAGATGAATTCAGTATATTTTATTTCTCCAAATTGCCACGCCTAGTTTTAAAATACATGGCCCATGAAGAAGATCAAATTGTAAAGCAATAATCAAGCCCCAATTTAAAATCCGCTAAGAATAGGTACAAATGAAATAACTGGATGGAGACAGAAGGCAGAAATAGCCTTGAGAAGTGGGGATGACTGCAAATGTAAGCCGCAATTTTATTTAATGACTGTTTTTGAAGGCGCATTGAAGCTTTGTGGCATAAAAAAAATATCTTTAAATCTAGCGATTTGAGGTAAGACCGTTAAATGAAAAAGCTCATTTTCGAAATACAATGGTTTGCACGAGAAAAAATTAAGTGGAAATTTGCTCCGGTAAGTGATTTTTTTCCTTGGCAACATTTCCCACAGTGATTTGCCAGACAGAAAAGCTTCTAATGAGCTGTGATTCTTTAATAAATAGGAAGATGAGCCCAGGAAAACAGCAGGGGGGTCTAATCAGAACTAAAACACACACAACCAAATAACACAGGATGGATGCATGGCACTAAGCATTCAAAGCACACAGCCGGCCCAAGATTCCAGCTAGATCTGTAATAATGAGCAAATAGATCCATGGGCTCGGGAAAAAGGAGGAAAATATACTCGTTATGCCGGGCAATTAACACATTCAACGCGGATCGGTGGGTGGGTTCTAATCAAACCATGGATTAACTCTTGCACAATTTTCTCAACATTCTCAGATACACAGAGGCTGACTATTGAGACAAAGTCTCATTAAATGGATAGCACGCCAAGAAAAAAGATCAATTCACAAACAGAGGAATTGGGCTAATAATGAGTTGCTTGTAGCAGAAAAAAGGAAGTACTAAAAGCTGCATTAGCAATCATGAATGAGGAATAACTACTCACCTCTCAACATTTCTGTCCTGAGAAGCAGGACGCCAAGGGCAACTCAGAGTGGGTACATCAATAACACTGCCCAAACTTTGCACAAGGGCTGAATGTACTATTGCCGACGTCCCAGGGAACTGGGACAGCGAAGCAACACGTCAGCACTGTGGTGACGAATCAGGATTGTCCTGCACAAATGGGGCAGGTGAGAAGTATGCAGCAGAAGTTCAGAAGATGGTTAAGACTTTTCGAGACAGAGCTCGGTGTGTCCCAACACAGTAGCGCAAACACTCAACCTGTTAAGCGCTGCCCACCGGCATCCCGACCTGCTGGGAGCAGAAGTCTGGAGGTATGAAATGTATGGCCATACACTGTATTGTATATCAATATGTGTGCATGCATAACATATTACACACAACTATACATTGCTTGCAAGCAGGGTCCAAGCGCTACCTATATTGTTGGCACTATATAAATATTACTGTAATGTAATTGATAATTGGGGCACCTTTCCATGATGCTAATCTGTACCCTTCAAGAATTGAGAGTGCCACAGGTTAGACATCACTGCTTTAGGTAAAGAATTCAATATTTCTTTCAGTACATGCTCCCCCCCCACCCTTCTTTTTGTCCCCAGTTTAACTGTTCTTGTGCCGTTACCACTTTTTTATGTATTACTCTTGTCTGACTGTAACTGTCTGTCTATATACCTACAATATGTCATATATATCCTAGCAAAGTCATTGGAAGGGGGGATGGGACCATACCTACTATAGGAGATGTCATAATACAATGTGTGTGTGTGTGTGTGTGTGTGTGTGTGTGTGTGTGTGTGTGTGTGTGTGTGTGTATGTATGTATGTATGTATGTATGTATATATATATATATATATATATATATATATATATACATTATATATATATATACATTATATATATATATATATATATAGTAGTTTATCAGTCCCCAACTACTACAGTGTTTGCCTGGACTGCACCGACACACCAACCTCATTGCGCCTGGATTTCATGGACAGGATTTATTTATTTATTTATATATACCTATATATTATACTGTATGTCACTTGTATTCATACCTCCCAACTTTGGGTGTCAGTACTAATGCTCATGTTCGGTAACGCTGTCGCCCATTTTTGATCCTGGCTTCTGAAGCGAAGATCGCTACTATGCATGTGCACAATGCTACACATGCCCAGGACGCACAGGACAGGACCGCAGGATTGTGGTCCTGAGTCCCGCTGTCCCACCGAGCTCAACCTCTGTCCCGAAAAGCAGGACATAGCTCCCAAATCGGGACTGAGGTATGTGTATTTTTGTGCAGGGCTCTAGCACCTCTGAAGTCATGTACAGAGTGATAAACAAAGGAAGTATCCGGACACTTTATCTGTATAAAATGCAGACACACAAATCTAGCACAGGTTTTTTTTCTCTCCACAGAATAAGTTATTTTCTGATATTCGGCGATATACAGGGATGGCAATATAATCAGTCTAATGATGTGAACAAATGGAGGGAAATGCTAAGAGCAATTTTTAGCTGGGTAATTTGCACATGAAAAGGAATCTGTCCTTTATAACATTGCTTTCATGTTTCAGGAGGAATGTATTATAAAAGCAATATTCTGTCTATACATAGACCAATATCGGCAGCATTTGGATTTCAGGGTTTAAAGGGACAGGCACGCGTAAACAAAATAAATATTCAAACAAATGTTATTAAGAAAAGATCCTGTTTTATCTGTGTACAGATGCATGCCAAATCATTATAACCCCTGCTTATTGCTGCCATTTAAACGGATGAAAAGAACGCAGAGCTAATTTGTAATATTTAGTAATATGCTATTCCAAATTTCCCATCCCCCCAATCCGACTGTGTGAGATTTTAGACACTGAAGAGGATCTATTGCCTTTGAGATTTGTGTTTCATTAAATGTAGATTTTCATGTTGCCTGTAGTATTTTTAAATTAACTAGTGTAATAGTTTGGTAAATATTGAGAGTTATTAGGTGGGGACTAGTTTGTCTCCACAGAGCCCTACTATATCTATATATCATTATATATCTTTCTATATCTCTGTTGTCACCAGGAGATTATGTGGCTGATGAATTCACAAGGAAAATGTAAAAATCAGACCAAAATAGCCAAGTTGAAATGATAGGCCTGAGTCTTGCAATTCACAGTTTGTGAATAGACCCCTTTATGTTCCCAAAATGGGTGGAATAAATGGACAATTGTGTAACTCACATCAATGAGATGATTCCCACAAACGTGAACATTTTAAAGAAACTGTATCACCTAAATCCCTTAATAAGTAACTATTTGCATAACATTACATATTTTTGACTGATGTCAGAAACGGTCATTCATCTCCTTGGACAAGCCATGCCTCTATGGACATTCCCCTATATACTCAATAGAGCCAAAAAAATGGGGAAAAGGAAAATTAAAAACAAGCGTATACAAACCTCGATAGGAAGCTCCCTTTTCCTTATAGGAAGCGATTTATATAATGAGGTAAGTTGCAGTGAGTGCGTAGAAACACACAGTAGTTTAATATATAAACAAGATACAGTAGTAATAAAAACATTTTAATAAACATATGCTTGACAAAATCAATGTCAAATGCTGGGTGTCATAACATTGGTTAATAAAAGGACCCGACGCATTTCACCCATCGTGGCTTCATCAGCGGTCAATGATATTTATGACCCATATTTTGAGACCAACTGGTTAAAATACTTGCGGTTAGTGGAAACTTCGTTTTTTTTATTTTTTTGGAGCTGGTGGATATTTGGTGAATTAAGATAAGTAACAGGGTACACAGAAACATGTTGATGGTTGTATAAACCAGGATACTCCAGGGATAAGGCTGTTACATTTTTATACACTGGGGGTAGAGATTAGCAGACTCTCTCCTCTCACCAGGGGACAGTCTACCCCATGTATAAAAATGTAACAGCCTCACTCCTGGAATATCCTGGGTTCTACAGCCATCAGCATGTTACTGCTGTATCAGTTTCTGAACCAGAACGGATGGACTCTGCACGAGCCTGAAAGTACACAAAGTGGAGAGATGGATCCGCTGACCTCCAAGTAAAAATACAGTCTACGACTGAGCGCTATGAAGTGACGAGAAACGCGTTAGGCGGAGCCTGTATGTCGGGTGGAGGTATCCCACTGGATGTTTGCAAATAAACTCCGTCTGGAATAAACGATCGTCCAACGATTCTCCTTGATCTTTTTTTGGAGGTCAGCGGATGCATCTCTCATCTTTCAGTATTTTCATTTATCAGTTTCTGAACCTAAGTACCTTTTTACTTCTTGAAAGGTCAACAATATGGAATATTTTTTACATTACCCTGCAGTTAATATATTCTCCTCTATCACTGGGACCTAGAAACAGGAGTGCTTGGTAGATAGCATATTTGGCATTGTCCATCGATCTGCTCAGAGAACTAAAAGATGCCACTATCCAGGAATATTGTATCAAGTCGGTCTCAAAATACTGGTCATTAGACTTACCTATGTCATTGACTTCTGATGAAGCCCTGATGGGTCAAATATATGCCAATTTAAGCATTTCAATTTTTTTTTATCAAGCATGTTTATTACATTTATGTTTTATTGCTACTATATCTTGTTTTTTTTTTATATTAAACTACTGTGTTATATATTGAGTGTGCTGTGTATTCCTAAGAGCTTACTTTTACTTACCTCTGTATTCATAGATCACTTACGCAATGAAAGAACAGAGGGGGTGGCTCTCTGCAGACAATTATTTCAGATTTAAAAAAATAATATTAAATGTGGCCTGTTTAATAGCTTATTATACATGTGATCTATAAGGCACTACCTTAAATTAAAGGCACAGCACTTTAAAAATACATTTTTCATTTTAGATTTCCTTTAATTATTCAGCGCCACCTGGAGGGCACTCCCATAGCAGATGCATGATTAAATGGACCCAAAAGGTAGAGAATTGGAATTTATTTATATGCCTTGAGCAGCCTGTTTCAGCTGTCTGAACATCATTTTCTCCAATTATCCTAAATCACCGTCTGACAAGCTGTGTCCCCCCCCCCCCCCAAAAGGGACTGACTAACTTGATGACGCTTACCTTGAGGTAATTAACGTTTAGTAAAAAAGCATCCGATTGCACATACACAACATCAATGATGTCACCAGTGAATATGAAATCCCTGCATGCAAGCAAAAAAAGAAAAACCCTGTACAGGTTAGACACTACCATATACATCAAACTTTGTTTGATGTTTGAAGTGTTCCTTTAACAGAGACACTAATAATAACTGCAGTACATATTTTCTACACATACCCCCATTTAGATGTGAGATCAAGTCCCTTTAAAATGATGCAATGTAATGATAATTTTACATAAAATTTCATGGTCAATATATTTTAAATAAACATTATTAAAAATTGTTACACAACAGCACTATCAAGACATTATACTTCCAGCATCTTCTCCCATTTTTATATCTACCTTGTACAGCCCAATTCTAAAATCAGAAGACCGCCATCCATTAATTAGCATACCGTGTTACGGGCAGGGAATTATAATCAAGCAAAGTAGATGTATACATCGATGGCTAATAATCCGAACATCTGCCAGGAACTTAGCTATAAAATGTATAATGTATAGAACTGCTCATTCATTAAAATAAACATATGCTATTCTGAAGATAGAATCTCTCTAAATAAACATAACACTGATATTGATAGACCCACAATTTACAATTTGTGCAAGTGCAGCAAATGTTAAAGGGACAGTCTAGTCCCCAAAGTCACTTTGGTGCAAGATGTAGATCACTGCTTGTATAATGCACAGGCTTTTATCCGTGTGTGTTATGATGCAGGCAATCTGTATAAATCACATTTTTAATATTTGACTCAAGCCCTCCCCCAGTTACTCTGCATGTTTACTGCAGGTGTGGCAGCACTGATTATATAGACACGGAGGATATAAAGTTTTGTTTCATATAGTCACTTCCTGTCCTCCTCAAACTGAGTCTATCGAGTGGCCTATGAGTGACCCTACACAGTAGGATCTCTTAACAGTGCAACACATTGTCTGATGACATCACTTGAGAGACAGGATATTCCATTCATTTGAATGGCTTTATTGTCATTGGTTCCTGCAGCAAAACCCCCCCAAAAAAAGGAAATTACTTTTACTCAGCTTGTTTCTTGCAAACTGCTGTAATTTCCCAATTTCTTCTAGCTGTAAGTATTTTATATTTTAAGCAATGCAAAATGTAAGATATGCATTAATATTTGGAAGATGCATTTTGGGCACTAGATAGTCCCTTTAATGTCAATCTTAGACTATGGGGGTGTAGTAAACAATTCCGCGTCGCAGACCCATCTCAGTAAAGTTGATCCTCTGTGCTGTGCCAATTTTTCCTCCAGTGTGATCATGGCACGCATCACTGCAAAATGTTAAAAGAGTTAAACTGGCTGACGCTTGCCTCCAGGCGCACTCTCCACCTAGTGTGCTAAGTGCATAACCAAAGCATGAAAGCTCCCCATCTACCTGAGCAGCATGATCACACTTACTCCCTGCACATCCTACAATCTCAGATCCTGCACCAACCCTTCACTAACGATCCCTCACTTAAAAAAGGAAGCGGGCCGAGGGCCGATCTCTTTTAGAGCTCGTCATATGTGGAATAGCCTCCCTGATTCTGACAAATCATCCTCTAGTCTAAAATCCCTGAAAATGAGTGTCTCCCAAATCCTAAAAACAGAAGGTACCTGTTATTAACTTATATACTGTACATGTTTGTTGTTTTCCTTTTTGTTTTCTGTCTCAGTGCACGTTCCTGTATAAATATATGTATTTTTTACCATGCTGTTAAATGTGTAACTCCGTGTAATACCGTTCTGTACTTGGTCCCTAGGATATACGTGAAAAATCTCAATGTATTCTTCTTGGTAAAATACTTTCTAAATAAAAAAATATGGGTTGTAGGAAGCCGAAACAGAGGAGAGCAAGGCCACGGGCAAAAACTAGAGAGGAGACCGAGATTGACTCTCCTCTCATACACGTTCATGTGTGTGAGGTCTACGTTGAAGGCCAGAATATGGAGCCCATCTGACCACAATTATGTCCTTGGCTAGTCTTCTGCTCTTACCTGAGCCCCATCTACAGGATTATTAAGCAGTGGATGGACTCAGGACAGCCCAGTATCAGAGATCTCTCAAACCCTAATGAATATAGTCCATAGAATTCCCGCGATCAGGCTCAAACACAGTGTCAGGTTGATACATAAAAATGACGGAGAGCAAAAAAAAACAAAAAAGATTTTTGAAAACGTTTTCTCCAACTAACACCACTTTCTTCTACTAACGGCAAGACTAGGACATTTATAGATACAATGTTTTGGCAGAAGATTTAGGCTTGTGCTGAAAAAAATAAAAAATACGTTTAATTTGCTCACCAACTTCATCCTGGATTTCGTCTGCAACCGCTGGGACTTTGTAAAGTAGAGAGAAGCTCTGATTCATCCTCTCATTAATCACTCGGAGGTGTGTCATAACCTAAGGATAGGGTGGCCAAACAATCCATCACTTAGAGCTCAGTACAAACTGCATTAAATCAGGACAAAAGGCAAGTTATACAGAAGACACGGAAGTTTCCCCGAGAAGGACTGAATTATTTCCAGTGAAGCCGCACTAAATTCACAATGGAAATGGATTTCTAAAACTACCATGCAAAGGCCATTCGTTTATAATTTGAGAAGGTTGGGCTATAATCTAAATAATTTCGAACAACATCATTTATAGAATTAGAGAAATTGTTTAAATTTTAAGAAAATAGAGAAAAAAAACAGTACACAACATTACAGATTTTGTTTAACATTTGAAAACGCACACAAAATAAAAGTAACACAATAAAGTTGATGTTTCAAGAAGGACTGTATACAAAAGATTAAATTATGTGTCAGTGAAAGATTATATAAAGTGTAGACCTTTTAAATAAAAATACTTTAATGAAAGAAAGCCAATAAAGTGCCTCATTGAGTCTTCTTAGCTTCATATAGCTCTATCAAGTGGCGGACATATTGTTTCGGAATCTTGGGTTAAATCGTCCTTCCTTAGTCAAGACTAAGGAAAATCTGACCAAGATTCTAAACAACATGTCCGCCCCCTGATAAGTCAATTTTTCGCATGCAGTTGTTCATTAAAGAACAATTCTGGGGCAAAGATCTAGAAGCAGAGTAATCGTCACAGACATTCTTTTCATATGAATAAAATTCAATGCAACAGATCACCATTTTAATTAAACCTTGAGAGATGAGCTGGGCAGCATGCGTTTTGTTCAGATGTAAAGACTACATGTTGACCCTACCTTACATAATCTTAGGTTAATATGACAGAAAAAAAAAAAATGTAACAAAAAATCAATGCTACCTACTGAGGTCAAATGGCCAACTAAAACATCTTCAACTATGTGTTCAAAGAAGTCGTTAAAATGTTCCATTTTTAATTTTAATAATGTTGACCTTTAACCATTTGACTGCCAAGAAGAGTCTCACTTTGTTACCAAACATTCTCCAATAAGATTCTCATCCAAAGCCTCCCTGATAATTTAGGTCAAAGTCTCCAATTGTTAGAAGTAAGAACACAGACTTACTTCCCAGAGTTAAGCAATGGGAGACTAGTTAGCGCCACAAATTCCTGCAACATTAGGTACAGTACCAGCACAGCTGGGAGGCGGATCTGAATGACGCCGAATGCCCATTCCTTCAATTTTACTGCCTCGCTATCTCCACAATGCCTGCAATGAGTTTATCAACCCAGCTTCCGCACAATGCTCTGTTAGTCTGTTTAATGGCGTAATAAAAACATAATGTAGATGGGGAACAGGACAAGTTGTTCGCAAATGTAACAGAACACTGCGATTCACTAGTTACGAAGCGTACAATGTCACACAAGAACAAACCTACCTTGCAATTTATCCCCTTTCATCATAAAAGGCTAATGTCACAAAAATCTGATTTAAGAGGTCTTTAGTAAAAATTCCTTTTCTCTGTTAAAATTTTACAACTCAAAAGGGAAGTATTATTTATACAAGTCATATTGCATGACAGTAAATATTTGGGTTGTTTGCTATGTACAGCCATGTTTAAAACGTATGATTAAACACTGTATGATGCAAAATGCGTTGGACTTAAGTGTGACATCCCACCACTACGTAAATCTTCTAACATACATGCCATCAGCTCCAAACAAGATGGAAAAAGAAGACCTTAGGGGAAAGATGAATTTAAACTGTGGCAAAATAGAATGGGTGGAGTAAAGTATGTCATTATTTTAATTTAATATATCTCTATTTTTATACTGTTTTTGCGGGAAAAGCACTTTAACCTCCTAAGGACCGGCCATTTGGGACATTTTTGGTCATTCTGGACACTGGCTGTTTTAACATTTCTGCAGTGTTTGTGTTTAGCTGTAATTTCCCATTTTCTCATTTAATGTAGCCACACACGATATGCTGTTTTTATCCCCATAAAAAGGTGTCTCTTAAGTTATTATTTTCATAATATAATTTACTATAAAAAAATTAATAAAATATGCAGAAAAAAAATGCCCAAACCCCCCACATTCCAAATAAATAATAATCTATTGGGTCTATTCAATAAAGAGATAATTGCATGTAATTGAGATGGGAATTTCAAATTGAATAAAGTAAATATATTATTAAAAATGCAATGTGTAAAATGTATACAAATTATTTTTGGTGCAAAGTGGCACAGGCGGCACCGTGCACAGTGGCACCGTGGAACACAATGGAATATTGTTGATTGACACTATTAGAATGTTGCCTCAGAACTGACCTCACTGCGTAGACCTTAAATGTACCAAGGCCGAAATGTACACGCTCTTTGTACAGAGAGACTGCCTTTTGTGAGAAGCATTATTCTCACGTTTCATGAACATTCTCTTCCTCAAATGAGCAGAGAAACTCATGAAATACTGGAGTGTGGGAATATAAAAGTCCTGTATGTTTTTGGTGGCGTTTGTTTATTGCATTTGGGTGGTTTTAGCCACCAGTACTATACAACACATTTAAACTACAACTAAAATCGCACCAGCAACACAAGTTTATCCAGTTACATTGGACCGCGCTCCAGTTACATTGGTACGCTCCAGTTACCTGAGATCGGATTTGAGCTGCCTTCTTTGGATCCACCATGCGGACGTGCTCAAAGTGTTTAAGCGTGTGCTGCCTGTCTTTCTGTTCGGCACGCACATATTTCTTCAGCATGTTGAAAACATGGCGCGGCTGCAAAACAAAACACAAACACATGAAGTACCATTAAAATCTTAATAAGTCATCTCCATAAAATTATACTTCTTGTGTTACATCACAGCAAACAGAGCCTGGTAGCGGGACTTCCATTCCAAGCACTCGAAACAGCTGTGCGAAACAGAGAGAGGCAGATTCCATATTTGGAATATATATAAAACACACAAAGACACACACACATATATGGAATACATATAAAACACACACACACACATATATATATATGGAATATATATAAAACACACACACATATATATGGAATATATATAAAACACACACACATATATATGAACATATATAAAACACACACACATATATGGAATATTTATAAAACATGTGCAACATATAGAAAATAACCTAGCTAGAACTACCCTTTTAATCCTAAAAGTTAAGTCGTTTTAGAATATTTTTTTGACATAACGGATTTGGAGATCCACTGTGACGGGAGTTCTTGGAGGGCCCTGGGGGACTATGGACCCTGTCTGTTGATATATTCGTTTGGGGGCACACACTTTGAGGGCACCAGTGGAACCCTGTTTTCAACTGGGCTTCACACACAGGCAATCAGGACATCAGCCAAGATGTGTACTCGTGGATTCAAACCTTTGTCCCATTCACTGTGTTTCCCCCAGGTTAAGATTGTATCCTGTAAACCCCTGTCATTGTGTCATCTTACCCATTGTCTTTATGTAAGTCATTTAGTTTCCTGTTGTACAGTGATGCCCCTCAGTTAACACACTACTTTAATTGAGTGCACTCTGTATGTATCTGAACTTGACACCTTTGTATCCTGAAAGGTGTAGGGAGGATTTACCCTTTGTATGTCCTTTTGTTAAACTTTAATCCTGTTATCGTTCCTTTGTCTAATCTGTTTTATCAAGATGTTCAACTGTATATATTCTCTGTTTGGTGTATCAATAAACAGTTCTTCTTGTTTTACCCAACACGACTGCTCTCGTCCGCTATGTTGGGCAATTGCTAGCAGGGAACCAGTGACTACAGCCCGTTTGGATATTTGAATTTTCCTGGACCCGAGGAGTGATTTTATGGAACTGATTCCGGTAGGAGCTACCCATCTAGTAGCCCTCCCGTGACACTGACATATAAATATGTTTCATAGTACATGAAGAGAATGAAGGCCCATATTAGGAGTAAAAAGTGAGCCTATGAAACATCTGATTGCAAAGCTACATCTATTCTTTTACCAGTATCAATAAATATTAATGAGTGAAACTTGCACAGGGAATATAACTTGTTTCCATTCTCTAATCTGTTTCAATACCGCACCTGAAATGGAGGCATTGGTGCCATTTTCCTACCGCTGTACTAGCATTGCATTGTAGATATTGTGCTCGTCATTCCTTGCAGCATAATAACTGTAATAATGCCGGGAGCAGGAGGCAAACATTCATGAATGTTTGCAGCAAATGGAAGCCCTGTGTGGACAAAATGCTAACAAACAACTCTGCATTTACCTAGTCTGTGCAGGACTGTATTGAATCCATAGCTGAGAAACCAATAATATTGCTAAAGGTCAAATTGTTTTTTTTAACATTTATTTTATGCTTTCCTTTCAGCATTTACTTGTATATAATGAGTTGAGAAAATGTTCAACTCAAAACCTGCAGTTTCAGAATGAAACTGTTAAAGCCATTTCACTGCTACAGCAATATATATAATCAACACCCGAGGCTGTGTATCAACAATACTAATTATTGCTTCATGAATGCTTCAAAAAAATGAAGACATGTTCCTCTGGGCCAGTTTTTGGTTACCCCAAATAAATTCAACAATGTGGTCTATGATGCAGGGAGATAGTAAAGCAGATTTTTGCAAACATATTTGACTATATGACTAAATTCAGCACTAGGAGATAAGCTTATCTGGATTCTGTGCTAGTGGACATGGCCTTACATTCAACAAACACAGCTTTATAAGTCTTTTAGTGAAACAGGCAAGCCTTGTTTAAAAAGATCAGTACATTATGAAAGAAGGAAGTATTCGTAAAGATAATTTAAAAATAATAAGAAAAAAAAACAGTGCCAATTTATTTTGGAATTACTTTCTGTTTAACACAAGGACTCGAAAACAAATCTCTGTATTAAACACGAATTGGCATGTGGTTGCATTCATTATAAGAGTACTATTGGCTTTACACTGAAAAATAAGTACTGTTCTGCATAAATTGTTCTCAATCTTCCTGTACAGTGGTTCTAGTCTTACTAATGCTGGCTACAAAATATTATACTAAATATCATCCCTGTTAATTTAATTCTTTGAAGGGACTTGGTCACCTAATTTAACGTGTTATAATATTTACATAATAACTCCATAACATAGGCCTATGCAATGTGGTATGTAAATAAAAATAAGTTATTTTTTTTTATCATTCTATACAATGCAAATAAAACTCTAGTTAAAGAGTTGAATTTTGACACATGGAAAGGTCACTGAAAGATCAACATATTCCAGACAGACTGTCCACAGAACATGACTGTCAGCTATGTCAAATGAAGCCCATCAAAGAAATAGACAATTCTGCAGTAAACATTTTAAAAAAACGCAGCAATCATAAAACATAAAAATGTGATTCTTCCATTTACACACCTTAATGTGGTCATTTAAGAAAAATATTTTTGGGGCTTTACTCTCACTTTAAATACTTGCTAACTAATGGGCACTGCTTGCCTGTTATAAAATATATTAAAAACCCAGTTACATGTACACTTAAATGTCACTTAACATGCTCTTTAATAACGGATTTTTTTGTACAGCTCTAAATATTGGACAATTTACTGCACCATTGGCTACAGGAGGAGTCTTTACATACCCGTGGGGGATCTGCCTGTAACGCGGTGATGTAATTCTCCAGTGCGATCCTTCGGCGATCATTTAATATGGCTTCCACTCGAACCATATGGGTTTCGACAAGCTTCTGCCTTTCGTTTGCCGCTTCTTGCTCCAGCGACTCGACTTTCTCTTGGAAACGCTACGCAGTTGAAAGAAGTAAAAAAAAAAAAATTGGTAATGATTTAGTAACCCAAAGGCATAAAAACGGTTTGAAAATAATCCCCAATGCAGAGCTACCTACTATTTTTAAGTTATGTAGAAAACACAAGTAATTAGCTACTGCCTATGGTGTGCATTAAATTCCCCAGTGCACTTAATTATGATGTCCAAGGTCTCTTGCATACACACATTTGCTGTAATTTACTGCATATATAATGCACACAACACTCTGCGCCATGATCATAAAAAAAAAAAAAGGAAAATACCAAGTATATTAAAGATCACATTGTATGTCAAGGGCTTTTCTTTAGTAAGATAACTTGGATTTATATGAAAGAAGATCGAATTATTTAAATGTCCTGGATCCCAAGAGTGCAGTTGGATTGATGCTATTTATCATTTCTTTTCCTAACAAATAGTTTCTGCTCATGGCTGTAATAAGGGGAGGCAAGAATATAACACAGCCCATGAAATATTCACTATCGTAGGGTGCCAGGAATGCCAAGTTAGGTAATTTGCGGTGGCCCATGGGGGTAATGTGAGATTGGAATCCGGTTTTTAAAAAAACAAACAAAAAAACAAACAAACATCCAATAAATTAGATACTATAAATACAATATATTTTATAAAGGGGGAAAAAGTAGCTGTTTATAGGAAAGCAAATCTTTAACCACTTTAGGGTTAATGACCTTCTGTGCCATCTGCGAACCCTTCACGTTAATGGGTCACATTAGAATGAGTTTGATGCATCAGGTAGTGTTTAATCTGTACATTGCACAGGGTTGCTCTATCACAGTTGACTCTCCCAAACAGCAGGAGAGAAGGTTCTTAAAGAGGAACTCTTTTTAGCTCTTCAGCCCAGAATTGCTCTTATATATGCCCCATGATGTCTCACAACTGACCAGTTTGGGAGAGGGATGGAGAGAAAGACACATATCCTAGTACTTGCGTATATTGGGGGTATTACATGGTTCTGATTCTCCCCTATGAGGTCTACTGTGATTTTAAAACATGGGACTAAATCCTGAAAAAAAGGCTACATTTGCCGAAATGCTGTAGAAAACCAAAAACCTTAAATAATATTTATCAATATGGATCCTTCCATTATCTCGGAAGAAAAAGTCACACTCCGCCAAATACAATACAGTAACGGTTCTAGGCCAAAATCTGCAAACACACCGGGAAGCTACATGTTTAACCAGTGGTGGCAGCAAGTGCACATCGCAGAGGGAGGTGGGCGTGACCAAGTGATTGACCCCATGAGCCCAGCTGTCCTGATTGGACGCTAATTAATAATGACAATGTCATCAATATTTTGAAGGACAAAAATAAGAGGCACCAGCTTGGTTTTTTTGAAAATGATTCATCAGCAAATTTAATTCAGCCAATTATATCAACTGTGAACTTATTACCCGAGATGCAAGAGGTGACCAGAATAAACATCAGGAAGGAAATCACCCAGTATGCAAAAGCCTTGCCAATCAGCCAGTGCAAAGTATATGGTAATAAAGTGAGGAGGGGTTTCCTAGTTAAATAAATCACAGGCTATTAAAATAGGCTGGCTGTGTGTGACTCCCTGACACTGTGAAGGAATTCAGGAACGACATAATAAAGCAATCCTGAAGAGAAAATAAAACTGAGCAGGTTAGATACACATTTGGAAACTGGCATAGCGTGTAAAACATGCAGCAGCCACCATATAAATTGTACATTTAAATTCAACTATTGTCCAACAGGCCTGAATTTAAAAGGGCATTGAAGTAAATACAAATATGCAATCCTCGCTGAACATCTTGGATGGAGATAGCGCCTTTCCTCCCATTTCTTCTTTACTTAAATAAAATGTGCCTTTATGTAACAATGTAGAATGAAATCTGACCGTATACATAGGGTGGCATATTTGTTTCGCCAGTGAATTTGAATACTATGTGCTCACTGTACATATCAATAAAAGGTTTAAAAGGAAATGTGTAAATAGAAAAAAAAATCTGTACATTTGCAAAAATATTATAATCTGTACACAAACGCATTTTTTTTTTCTTTTCCAAGTAAATATGCCTAGTGTCATCTTGGCAAGAGGCTGCCATTTAAATTGGGGAGTTGACTACAACAGCCTTGGATTGACCGTGCTGCTAGACAAGCATGAATAGGTCAAGTGGACATAGATCTAACTAATTGACAGTGACAACGCTACAATGAATTAAATAATATAATGCTAATAGTGAAAGTAGCTGCTTACAGGAAAAAAAGCACCAACAAAGTTACCACCACTGTATCTGATTAAAAGAGAGTAAAAAGTGATATAACCAAATATACATGAAAATTAGACACTCCATATACCAAAGCAGTAGAGTACACTGCTATAACATGCAAAATTGACTTATATTACTATCAAGTCTTGACTGAATCAGATGATCTAATGGTCTTGATCTCTAAAAGAAACCTTGTGCTTTCTGTAAAAATAAAAATAATGGCTCTAGATGGATTTGTTGTATTTCCAGAGCCATTGTTTTTATTTTTACAGAAAGCACTATGTTTTTTTTATGTCTTTGTTTTTACATATACTTCGAGATCAAGACAATTAGATTATCTGATTCAACCAACTTGGCCAGACTCTAAGTCTATTTTGCATGTTATAGCAGTGTCTGCCTTTTGTACATGTATTTAATCTATATCACTTTTTTTTTTACTCTCTTTTAATCACTTTTAGCTCTCCAGATACTTTTGGTATTCAAGGGTAAAAGAAACATACAGCAGATATGCTGAAATAAAATCAATGAATCTGCTTCTCTTGAACTTTATAAAACAATTGGCGTTCCTCACACTTGCATTAATCATTCCACCTGCTATCTATTATTTATTCTTAATTATTTCCTAGTTGTTCTTTGAAGATAAAAGCTGAAGCAGAAATGAGGTATTGGAAACCACTGATAAAAGGCAGAACTGAAGTTTAAGAAAGATCATTTGCACTTAATACAGGGATATAAAATAATATTATTAGAACCTGGTAACCAAGATAGTGGTTAGTATAAAAGACAACATAACAAAAGGTAACAATTTATTAGGAAACCTTGTATAGATGGAATATTGTTATAATTATTACATTAAACATCGTTAATGGGGAATTTGCTGATTGGTTTTTGAAGTCCAGGATTTCATGACTCCCAGGGGTGAAATTTCTAAATTATGTCATTGCTATTCCTTGACTTCTACGCAAATCTGCATAACAATTCATTTAGAAGAGGTGATCACAAAACTAAAACTAATTACGTGGGTTCGGTGAGATGTTTCTGTCCATACATCTTAATCCCTTACCGCATTTCGCCTATTTACCTGTATAGGTCCGTATTAAATTACTTAAAGGAACATTGTTTTGGCTGTGAATGCAGAGCATAAAAAATTATCTATACATTATATTGACAAAACTGCAAGCAAATGCCTAACTTAGGAGAAAATTGTGTTTTAAATGTCTGTGGAGTGTCCTCATTATGACATCACCGTGCCACAGGTGATGTCATAAACAGGAGACTCCACAGACACATTTTTCTCCTAATTTAGGCATTTACTTGCAGTTTTGCTAATACAATGTATAGATCATTTTCAATGCTCTACTTGCACTGTAAAAGCAATGTTCAGTCGGATACAGTCCCTTTAACAAAGGCCCGTGTCCACATAATTCAAGTTAATACCATGGTCAACATTCTTCCTCCTTTCTGTGCAGCGCAATTTATTTACCCAGTAAGACATCTACAATAGTTGAATTTAACCAAAAGATGCAATCACAGATGCAGTACTTATTATTGAGATGATTTACATGGGGCCTAAGTATCTAACTTACCTCTATGACAGCCTTCTTGTCTGCCTTTGGGAGGTTCTTTGCTTGACGTTCGGCCTCCTCCCATTCCTTCATGACCTGTAGGGAGAAGACAAAATGGGTTCACGCGATAACACAAAGCCCTGGACACAAACTGGGCTTGGGCCGTCGATAAGAACATCAGACGTCCAACAGTAGGACAATAGAATGCTACATTCAAGGTCATTGAGATAGGACAATACTACGGCATGGAACCTTGTCACCCCAGTGGCTGCGTAGCTAGTTTGCTACAGTCATTACCTCCGACATTCTTTCCCGGTGCTTTCCTTCCAGTCTCTCTTTTGCTTTCTGGAAGCGGTCATGCTCGTTCTCATCATTTGGATTCTCAAGATACTTGTCAACCGCATCAGGGGTGCTTGCAGCAGTGGTGGGAACTGAAGAGGGGGAAGGTGGGGTATTTCAATGAGGACAGAAAGGGACGGAGACAAAAAAAAAAAAAAGACAAAAAAGGTCCACTCATTACATGAGCAATATAACAACATGGACAGTTTGCAACTAGAATTATCTTGAAGGACCCTGCGGTAACGGAAAAAAAAACATATCGTTTAGAAAGGGGTCAGGACTGAAGGGAGCGATTACTGAAATGCTGGGATAGCCAAAATGCTCCAAGCTGTAGTTGGACTGCTGAACTAGCAAAGCACCATGGGAGATGTAGTTCATCTACAGATATAGAACGACATGGTGTCCCAGATCTAATGGTTAAAGGACTGCAGTGACTGCGATGCCAGTCAAAAGAAATTGATTAGTGTAACAAAAAGTACAAATTACACAGCCGGGGGAAAGACCTCTCAAATCCTACTCGGTATAAATAAAACCAGCAGCACTGCATACGGTTATTGATTGCCACAATTATACAGAATTCAACATTCAGAGCCATAGAGGTCAGTATGAAAAGGGTTATTGTTACGTTATGTCAAGCTTTGTTAATTCAAACATAGAAACACACATATAGCTTAAGGATATTACGGCAGCACTCGGGTAATTAAAGCATTATCAAGCATATTCTTTACACGTCTCGTAAACACAGCTGTTTAAATCTTCTCATGTTCTTCAAACCAAGATGATATGCACTGAAAAGATAAAAATATACTTTACGGCTGACTGAAGATAATACATGTCTTGTCTGGGATATTTTTTTTGTTTGTTCAGTAGTTTTTTGCACCTGGGGAAGAACCACCCCCAAACCATCTTCTTTGACCCTAACTGGGCGCTTTTCACCCCGTTTTTTTATACATGGGTAACGCCAGCCCAACCGGGAAGTGCATCACTGGCGAAGGTGGTGCATCTTTTGTATTTGGCACTGTGTGTGTTCCATGATTATACCACTGGTAAGAGTAATCTGGATTTTAGTATTTAAAAAAAAAAAAAAAAAATTAATGGAAAGCTGATGTACCCACCCACAGAGCAACACCCAGATTACAGACGTAACTAGTTTGGAATGTGCCACATTCACAAAGAGTGCAGCCATTCTAACTAAACGGCATGTGCAAGTCGTTTGGCAAGTTTGTGCCACATCCACAGAATGAAAGTAGTGGCTCGTATGGAGTATGTGTCTAATGGGAATCTACTTATACCATAGCCAGGCCTCCTGTGTACTATGAACACATTTGCGAAAATACTTCTAAAACAAGAAGCAAATCATTTTAGTGCGGAATATCAGTTGTGGGCAAAACTTTCAATTAAAATATAAAAAAAATGGATTTCTGATTTTTTGGTTTAGATTCTACTGGTCTTCAGATGTCCTGGGTAAGGTCCAGGAAGAACAGGTTTCTAGCAAGACCTAAGTATGGTGCTAACAAACAAGGACCCTTAGCAAATATTGGAACCACCCCATTCCATAATGGCTTTCCCACAGGTAGCCTTTTGTGGGGCTCTAATTAGTATAATTCATGAATATGGTAGTGCCACCATAATACCCATACCGAGAAGGGGGTATTATTTGGAATAGTGATCAACTTCAAGCACTGGTATTCACAACTTCTCTATGACACTCCCCAGCTGATGTAATGCAATGTAAATGCTCGCTATGCTGAATCAGGAACAAAAGTGCACCTTCAGAAATACTGACATGTATAATCATTGCTGTATGATATATGCTTGGAACTGAAACTCATGAGTACAGCAGGTAATCTATCAGACCCGATTAGGTCGTTTTGTTCAATTATTCACCGGCAGCAGTGCCTGTAGGGGTCATGAATTTTCTGCTGCAGATTTAGCAATTATTATTTAAAAAAAAGAAAGAAAAGAAAACAGGAACAACTGGTTATTACAGAAGGAGAGTCTAATTGCTGCACTTCAGCAGTATGCTGAGCTTCCATAATCCTTTTTTAATTATGTCGACTTTTATAGAGCAGTATGATGTATTTGTTCGGGGCCTCTGTGGTACAGAAATCATTGCTGCTCAATGGATTACTGCAGTTAATATTCTGGAGGGAGAAACACTTTGCCACAGGCTAAAATATATTTAAAAAACACATATACAGAGAACACAAAAAATATAAAAACCCAAAACATTTTCAATCCTGTTTTTTCTGCAAAATATAATTTGTGCTCGACTTTCAAAACATGTCTACCCACGTCCCCAAAAAAATGAAATTGTGTATACATATTTATATATATATTATTTATAGCCCCAAATTTCAAACCTGTCACTCATTGCCTACACAGAGAGCTGTGTGACGTTGTCAAGAATTAATGTAAATATGGCAGTGAGGCGTTTGGATTGGTGACTTTAATTAAAAGGATGTAAAGATAGGGGGTTGAGGATGTCTAAGTTTCTGGAAGCTATATACCACCTGTAATACATGTATCTTTATATGATGGTTTAGAACACTAATATCCAACTGGTGTCCTGCAGAGCAGATGTGGCCCTCAAGTGTGGCCCCTATGCTGGCTACAAATTCTGTAGGTTGTGTTGTATTAACTCCTGAAATCGATAAGCCCAATACCAAAGTTTCAGCACTCCGCATGAAAAGAGTTGGACAACACTAGTCTAGAAGGAGGGGTAGGCTTACTTTAGAAAATTAAATAAGATCTTATCCCATAAGCCACAAAGGAATTTAAAATGAGCAATCAGAATTGACCTGATTGGCTGCTGCATCCAAGTCGTCCAGATGGTTAGCAGACACTGCTGCATTCTAATCCAACCCCCAGCCAGTCGGATTGGTCCTCTATGCTCTTTGCGGTTTGGTTGACCCATGCGCTCTGCTGATTTACCGTGAGTTTAAAGCCATTGGACGCCTTACTAGGATATTTAGCAATTACTGTGTACTGAAAAGAGATGCATTTCTTTGCTATGTGTTGCGCCCAGGCTGTTAGTTTAGCCATTTCCTTGGAAGGGAAATGATTCTGGTGCGATATGTGGAGTTATTGAAATCTGTAGCACCAGACCACAAAGAATTAGATATAATTGGGCACACACACATATCATGCACATCTGAAGTACCCAATGATATCTGTGGGAGCTCTGTGATTGGCTCTGAAGTGGAGTCTGGGGAAACCTAGAACTGGAGCATTAAATGCCTGCAAGAAGAGGCAAACCTACAGGGGGTACAGAGTTTACATGTATTATTAAACAATGATTAATGGCAGCTTTTACAATGTATGTTTAATATGCATTAATCATTATATATCCATGTATATATATATCTGTATCTAGAGAGAGAGTATATATAGATATGGTGTGCAGACACTTGATTTAAAACCTTTTAAAATGTTGTTGAATATGCATTGATCACTATATGTCTATGTATATATATCTGTATATATATATATGGTGTGTAGACACTTGCCTGTGCATTTGTGGGTCAGGGATATGCCCTTCTAGGCAGGATACGTCTTATTATTGCTTATCAATATTTGACTTCCTCCTTGACACTTGTGGTTACGATTGATCAGCTAACCTCTTGCTTGAAGCTATACAGCTCTGTGCGTGGCATCATTTTAAATGATAAACCCTCTGCAATAATAATGGCTTACATTTATTTATTTCAACCTGGTGACTATTTCTGGACCGTTGTGTACTGGATTATAAATGATACAATTCACCTCAGTCCGCCGCTAACTAGAGTCGACTTATCTAATTATCATTATCTAATGGGGGTATTTAGATGGGAAACCCAGCATAATGAAGATATGAAGAATGGAGAAGATAAGAATCACTGGATAAAAGGACATGCCTGGCTCCTGCAAGTTTGGAGGGGCTTTTGTGACACTAACCTGCCAGTACAGATGCAGTAAAGTCCAGTTTCTGAGTAGAGTTCTCCATTTTGCCCTATAGAGACACCACCTTTGCTTTGATACTCCCTTACCGTTAGGAATTAGTCCATGGAAGTTCCGCTGGACCAACATGGTTCCAAGTGTCCCATGCAGGTTTAACACCCAAATTCCCGTTAGCTCAGTTTAAGGATATTTTAGTAAATACCCCCAGGTGATCATTATCATTGTTTCACCAGAACGTTACTTCAATAAGGGCAAAAACTCAGAGCTTAATTCACAAATTCCCATGAATTAAGTTCAAGCACATGTGTATAGAACGTCCGAGGTGTAAATTATCTGGATTTGACCTAAAAATTACAACATTTAGGGAAACATCGCCTTCAAATGACCTCTGTAGCTTTCTGCAGCGTTGCTAAACAAGTTACTCATTTGAGTAGGTTAGAAGGTTAAACTCTCTTATCATAAAGCACAGCAATAAATTGTCTAATGACACACACTTATCTTCCATTATGACTAAATGGATCCCTTTACGTCCAACTTTAGAAAGGAGGCCGACGCTCGCCAGCTAGTGCTTTTCACTCACGGCTAGGAAATATAATTACGTATAGACAGGTTCCATTTTCCAGTCATTCATGGCTACAAGGTAAAGATGCTACAATACAGTTTACGAAATGCAAGGAATAAACAATTTTCTCTTTTGTAACTTTACAATGGAATTTAAAACGTAAATTCCCTTTAGAACAATAGTGGGGGCTCCTTGAACTCGTGGGTGAGTTAATGTGGTAAGAATTATTCTTTCCCACCTAAAGAAATGGTGCCTTAAGATGGATAAATTGTTTTTTGAATTTTTTTTCTACATTTAACCAGCTATCTGCTATTGGCTTTTACATTTAATATCTTTCAGCTACCATTTTAAAAAATATTGCTTCAAACATTTTTTTTATTTCCTGATCTTTCAGTGGCCATTTCCAATGTTGCAATATTTACAACTTCAGGTATATTTGCATATCACAGACATACACATGAGAAATGCAATCATCCTTTCAGATGCAGATGCATCTCCATTGGAAGTTGTGAATGTTGATACATTCAGAATTCACGGAGAAAACAATACTGTTGATGGACAGATCCTCTCCATATAGCTCAACTGTCAAATGAATCTTCCCCAGTGTTAGAAATTTCTGCACTAAAAGTTTAACATATTTTTTTTATCATAAGCAAGACCTTTTATTTTAGAGTAATTTTTTTCTTTACACCCTCCTCCATGTCAATACAACAGGGTCAGCATGGTGAAGCTCAGAAATATTTGTTACGTTTAAAAAGAAAAACAAAAAAAAACATGTGCATTAAAAACATAGGTATTGATCGTATTGCAACAAATATATTTAATATCTAATCATTTAATCAGAAAACGATCCTTGCTCTTCTTGCCTGGAAAGAAATATAATAAATAAGGATAACAAGTGTACAGATTTCCACACATCAGACAAATAAAGCAAGCGTTGCACATACGCAGGGATACTGATTCTCTAACACTAAACACAATTACCACACAGAGCCAGCTTTGAAGCAACCCAAAGGGAAATGGTGTTAGTAGTACTTTACACTCCACAGATGACGTATTAGTCAGTACACAGAATGCAACGTGTGTTTAAAGCTCTTCCTCGGAAAGTGGATAACCCTTTCAACACCAGAGGGCCGAGATCAACAGGGAGAGGAACTAAGATGTGACAAAGTGAGAAGGTTTGAGCTGAGTGGGAGAAAAAGTCCTGTGGTCCACGTTAACTTAGAAGTCAATGTAATAAAGTCCTCTACATTTATTTAACATTAAAAAGGAAAATACACCCTCTATAAGCTTTTTACCAATTGTATCCACAAAAAAAATAAAAGGGGTTTGTAGTTTTTTTTTTTTACATTTTTTTTTAACTTCAGTTCATTAGTATAATTAAAAACCTTCTACTAGACTGTAAACTGGAGTACCGACCATCCTGATGATTAAATCACAGTGCTGAAAAGAACTTTTTTTTTTTAAATGCCAAGGAGGAGGCTGCTGTTTGGGGAATGTGTGTTTTATCCTGACTCCCATCATTCAGACAGCTTGGAATTGGGAAAAAGGACTGATCTACTAGGCTCTACTTACATGAGAGTCTTCTCTACAACATACCTCCCAACAGTCCCTGTTTGAGAACAACACCCATCTATCCCTCTTTCCATCTATGATGTTCCTATTTTCTAGAAGCTCAGATTGTCTGGTGTGTATGAGCTCCAGAGCACTCAAATGTATAATTACACTCACAACAGAATGGATTTAAACTGCAGTAAATGTGTTTATATACTTGTTTTTGTAAATAAAATCTTTTTTTTTTGCTTCTAATTAAACGCTTATGAAATTGCATAAATAGCTGAAATCCACTTAAAAACATTCCAAAAAGAATTACACAGGGAATAATAGTGCTGGCACTCCGGTCCAAGGTAAAAAAAAAAAAAAAAGTGCTTTATTTTACTTAAGTGTTTCTGTCCCTGCATTTTGCTCAAATGAATCACTTTTTTCACCTTGAACCGGAGTGCCAGCACTATTATTCCCTGTGGATTTTTTTTTTTGTACACTTCAGCACTGTTGATGAGTGGCTATGGCTGAAGCACCAAACAGATCAAGTCTGGCAAGGTAATACTCCCCAGCACACTGAGCCTACATCAGGAGCCCGGGCCAATTTCTCTTTTCCTTGGAGGAATTTCTTTATGTTTTTAAAAACATTCCAGCAATGCCCCGCCGACAGTAAAACCTTCAGCCGTGCCCCCCTAAAGTTTCCCTCTGCGGTCCTTTGAAATGTTGGAATATATGCCACACGATGTGGTCAAACACTACAATACCGTGGTGCTACAGCCCTCTGCATGACTCACTACAAGCGGACCAACCACATTTAGCAAGCCTCTTTCTCCCTTATCTGAATCACCTCTTTAATATTTAAAAACTTGGACATTTTTTGGATGAAGGTTAATTACAAGACTCAATTTTGGGGCACAGTTCTGAAAGTGGTCTAATCAGCAGGAACGTTTATTGATTTCCACGGTGATTGGAACTTTTAGAACGGTCTCCCCGATTTGACTTTTACAAACAACAGCCCATGTTTCCCTACCTAACCCATTTGACCACAACGTACCTCTCGGAAATAGAAAGAGGTTTTGCTCACTGCTAGGATCGCTTCAGGTCTCAGGCAGACCTAGAGTTGTATAGTCTAGATCAGTGCTCCTCAAATCTGTCCTCAAGGACCCCCAACAGTCCAGGATTTAGGAATGACCTAGTTTGTGTTTAAATAAGAATATGTAGAACACCTGGCGTGGTTCCCTCAGCGCTAGGGAACCATACCAAGTGCTACACATATTATTTAACCACAACTGATTCATCCCTAAATCCTGGACCGTTGTGGGTCCCTGAGGACAGGTTTATGAAGCACGGGTCTGGATGGCTTGTGTATTACGCTCACCACCACTCATGATTAATTAGTAGATCCCTGTAGTGTGTTTGTGCTGGCATACCGGGTGTTACACCTCAGAAATCCAGACGCTCTAGTTCCAAGTTATGGATCTACTTTATGGCAAAGAAGATCTCGCCTAAGGTGTACGCACTCCTCTGGTGCTAAAACGGTTAATATGGACAATATTTGGGTGACACAAGCAGGTTGCAGCGTAAACTGACATGGTTAGTTAGCTGAGCAGGCAGATTCCCCCCCTTATAAAAGTTATTTGTTACAAGAAGCAAGAGCCTGTGACAAGAGAAAGAGACAGGTTGCCCCAGGCTGGAGAAGTCCACTTACTGACGCTGCCACAGACTGCCATGCAGTATTCCTCAGAGTCAAAGTTGTTTCGGTTTCCGCCACAGCCGCCATAAATGAACTGAACGCATTTCCTTTCGGTCACATCATAAAACCAGCGGGAGATCATTGCTCGGCAAGGGCCAGTCTCAGCTTGTTCAGAGCACACCTCTATTTATAAGATGCGAAGGAACTCGATTTAGCATGGGCACAGTACTGTCTGTATACCATTCCATTAACATCTATAGGTGGACCTACAGAAAAATACATAGCAGCGCTATACGCTACGACACAACACTGTGTATCAACATACAGTGTCAAAGCTACACGTAGTGGGATATACTACATACTGTGCTGAAGTAGAATTTCATTCAATTTAATTAAAATGTCTGCCTTTTGTACTGGGCTATGCAAAAATAAGGTCGTAATTATGTTGTTCAGAAAAAAACCCCCATAAAAATATAAAACAATTCTTGGAAATCAAGAGTGTTTGCTTTATATCTCAACTTTGTGTCACCAATACGTGATTTTAACAAACGATATCTGAAGCCTACACCATCAGTAAAATATGAACTGTAGCGCTAACACGTATGTCACATTTATAGGGCTCTCCATATGCCTCTATAGCCCCTGGTCAACTTTCTCTTTCCCAACAAACCTCACTTTACCCGACTCTCAGGCCACCATTATTCCTCCCTCGAAACTGTCTTGTCACCTCTTATTTCTTTCCAACCAACCGGTGACATAGTTTTACCTCAGCACCCAAGGCGACCTCATCCCCTGCTCCATTCCATTCAATAACCACTCTCTTTCCCCACTCAATCAGGTAACCTCTCTCTCAATGTATGCCATTCTGGTGACATCACACCTCCTGTAAGCCATCTTGTTAAGAACATTACCAAAGGTACAAATTGTGCATTCCAGATTTAGCCCTGTGCAAGGAACAAAGCCATTTTGTAGGTGTGATTTCGCCCATGATTTCCCTTTTTAATTTAATGTGTCCACACAAACTGTATGCTGTGCTTTCAAGGAAACTTATAACTTTATACATATAACCAATCATTGGTTGCACACACTTTGCCTGTGATAATTTACACACTATTAGTGTGAGAAACCTATTCCAAAATGAACTGATTCACATGGCCTGCTTTTGGATATATTCGGTATACATAGCATCCCCCTGTGTGCTAATAGGTTTGCAACATATTTTGTGTTGAGCCTTTAAGAGTGAATGAGGCGCACAACACACTCCTACAAAACTATAAATTCCTGGAACATGGATAAACCATGTATCCCTAAAGGGATATTTACCAACCTGTGAAGCGATAGAGAGATATGAATAGGAGAGTAGTGGGATCTCCTATTATCTAAAAACAAATTACCAAATTGAAAATTAGTTTCACAGATTCCCACGTTTGACTGCAAACAGATTTTGATCTGTACACTCTGCTAGCAAATGTATAGATCAAACATCATTAAGATGTGAACCCGTGCACTGCCACGGTGTAATCTGTGCATCATGACGCATTAGACATCTACTGACCACCACATTTGCTACATATAACTACATCATATTAACAGATTACCAGTACTTTAAAAGTCTGCCCTTAATTTGTGCACAAATTGAACGAGCAGTAGCAGAGGATGCATACAACGCATTAAAAAAAAAAACCCCGCCACCGTACAGTCATCTGAGTGACACTACCCAGAATGCACAGCTGACCTGTGTGACGGATGATTAATCTCACGTTCCAAACACACTGAACGATAATTTGCTTTCTGGGGGAGGGAATGCAGCACATTACTTACTACAGTCCCCAAAAGAATATAGATAATACATAATAATCCAGGCTCATGGAGGAAGTTTAATTCACTGCCATACTGGAAGTATGAACTATGCACCTCTCAATGATAATCTGATATTCAAGGCGCTCGCTGAGGTAGAGATCTTGGCTTGTTAATAAATAAAGCAATGAATCCATTAACATAAAAACCTTTAACAATTAAAAACAGAGCCTGGTTCCCCTCTATAGGCCATATGAACAGCTTTTGCTATGGGCAAACGGTATGGGCCAGTTTGTTGTTATCGGCTATCACAATGTACATTTAAAGTTTATTTTTTCCCAGCATGCAGCAGATATCCCGTGTGTGATTGGAAGCCCAGCTTGTATGTGTCTTTAATCTCTACTTGCTAAAGACCTGATTAGAAGAAAGACCAGACATGTCACCCAAACAATTCAGCAACGTTTTGAAAACATATAGCTTGAAAGGGATTACAGAAAATATATCTTAAAAACAGCCGAACAGTTCAAATATAAATGAAAAATATATAAGGCCATTTTTTATTTTTTTTTACACTTGGTTAATTTAAACCCTACAGGAGAAGAGCATTTCTCATTCATTGTACTCACACAAACTATACATTGTTTACTTAAGGACATATATGGATTTCTTTTGATGCCATATTTAGTCTTTTAAATGGCCACACCCCTTGTTTACATTAACTGTTCTTTAAATAGGGTTGCCATTTGTCCTCTTTAGGAGGACAAATTAATCTGTCATTAGTGCTGTTGGCAAGTCCTTGTTGCAATGCAGATGCTGGGGGTAAGTTATTGATGCAATTTGGTTCAAGTCTTGTGAGTGCTATGGGTGCTGGGCAAGTCCGGTGAGTGCAATGGGTGCTGGAGCAAGTCCAGTGAGTGCAATGGGTGCTGAGGCAAGTCTAGTGAGCGCAATGGGTGCTGGGGCAAGTCTAGTGAGTGCTATGGGTGCTGGGGCAAGTCTAGTAAGTGCAACGGATGCTGGGGCAAGTCTAGTGAGTGCAATGGGTGCTGGAGCAAGTCCAGTGAGTGCAATGGGTGCTGGAGCAAGTCTAGTGAGTGCAATGGGTGCTGGAGCAAGTCCAGTGAGTGCAATGGGTGCTGGGGCAAGTCTAGTGAGTGCAATGGGTGCTGGGGCAAGTCTAGTGAGTGCAATGGGTGCTGGAGCATGTCCTACGTGTGCAATCTTTGCGCTCTGGTAAGACCAGTGGGCAAATCCTGTGATGTGGAAATATTGCTTATATATGCAAGCTACTTATTTTCTCACTCCACTTTAATAGCAATATTATCATCAAAAAATATATACACAACATGAAATGATAACACTCATGTTTCCAAATTTATAGTCTGCTTAAACAGCAAGGTGGCTGTTTGGGGGTAAGCGAGGCATGGTTTATTATTAGAGATGTATTATGTTAATAATTAAATTATTACCTCTTACAACTTCTTCTACAGACTCTGTGGTTGTGGTGGTAGTTGTGGCAATGCTTGTGGTCCTTTCAGTGGCTTCCTCAAATGGTTCTTCAGGTTCCTCATCGATATCATCGCCATCATCTTCATCATCATCATCCACTTCATCCTGTTCCACTTCTACCACTTCTTCCTCTTCGTCTTGTTGACCCTCCACCATCTTGTCATCGCTGCAAAGAACAAAAACCACAAATGAGGCTAAACAGAACACACACCACCAGTGAATCGATAACCCACCAACGAGAATGATCTCGATTTGGGTGGAACTATTCCGATGGCAGACAGTCCTGTCCAAATGTCCCATTGCATGGCAAAAAATGTGGGGTAAATTTCAACAAATATGGCAACGTTTGTAAAAGCCAAGTTTAAAAAAATAATAATATTTACATGACAACTGAAAGCAAATGGGCCATTATTTAACTGTATGTTAGACCGAAGTACTACTTTTACAAAAAAAGGAAAAGTGCATCAAAATATGGTCTTAAAGAAAATTAAGTCTATACAGTAACTTCCAGTGAAATCTATTTATATCAAAATAATTTTACTAAACTGATGAACAATTATGGTCACGATCATGTACAACAGAGTTTTGACTATTTTAAGAGGGTCATGTAATTTTTAAAAAATGAAGTCAGGGCAGATATAAAGATAAATAAGGGAGTTCACTGAATCCAGAGTGAATAAAAATGAGTTTGGGCACTATTACTGCATGTATTGTTTGGTTTTACATTACATCAGCATGTACTTTATAGGGCACCAACAATTTACATAGTACTTTGTAAGAGCATTGAAGGGAACGACATACTACTCAGATAGACTGATACATGAGGTAGAGGGGCCTTGCTCACAGGCTTACAGTCTAGAGGGAGCGGGAGACAGGAGACACGTGAGTTGAGTGAAGAGGTCATAGTGACAATATTTGTGGACTAAAGGAGCTAGGTGGGTTTGGGCATAGGATAACACATGGGTATGCTAGTGGGATGAATAGTAAGCTTCCTTAAAGTGACTATTTCTGGAAGACTTTTTGAAGACTGAGAACAAGGAAGAGAGCTGGATGCAACATGTGAAAGTGAGTTCCAGAGAAACCTTGGGGTAAATTCACACAAGCTCGAATGAGAAGAGGTGAAAAGTGATGTCCCCCACCCCCCATACATAAATTTGGAGGGAGCCTTGGATGCCAACATTGAAAACATTCGTTTTAGTTGAAGATGTGGAAATGGGTTGAAGGATGGGCTCTGGGCATGGCATTATAGAGGATTTTTAAAAAACTATTACCCAATGATTATTAATTCTGTAACTGGGTGGATCTAATACATAATACATTCATATGTAACAAACAGTATGAGCTTATAGAATAGATAGACATCAAGGCAGAAAAAAAAACGGACAGGCACATTTTGCTCCGAGAGGCACATTTGGTAGATATGCCAAATATCCTGGCTTTAAAGAAGGACAAAACCCTCACGAACAACTTTTAGTCAGACAGAAGCCCACCTCTGTGGGATTAAAATGTTTTATGAGAGACGGTCCTAGGAAGCACCATTCAGAAGCAATTCTAATTTCTTTGAAAAGCCTCAGAGAAACATCCAGGCGGCCATGTCGAGAATCTGCCACCCGCTGTGGTGCAGAACACACCGCCATGAACAGAGGAACTCTTATCCCCTGCTATTGGCTGTGTGCAGCACTATTGCACCAATGAGGGAGAGAGTTAGTAGGCAGGAAGGCTGTCACTGCTCACATAGCTTTAAAAAACTAAGGTACAGCGCTTAAAAGGACTGTATCACCATAACCATAACGCCAGTTCATCGCGCGAGAGGTCATAGCGGGACATTTCATTGCTAAAGGTGAGTATTATTAATGTTTAATAGGGGTATTAGAGTTCGGGGGGTAATATTAGTATTAGGGTTTCGGGGGTAGCATTAGTATTATGGTTAATTTTAGTATTAGAGTTCGGGGGTTAATTTTAGTATTAGGGTTCAAGGGTTAATTTAAGTATTAGGGTTTGGGGGGGTCACTTTTGTTTTTTTTTAAATTTATTGGGGGGTTAATTTATTTGGGGGTGTATGTTTGTAAGCGCTGACAGTTCAGCGCTGAACTGTCAGCCCTTACATTGCCGCGATGAAGCAGCCACGTTCATCTTCACCGCTGACAGTTCAGCGTTCAAACTGCCGCCTGTCAGTGGTGAATCAGCCGCTGGAATGTCCCAGACACAAGTGACAGGGTACATATTATATAAATATAATTTCCGAAAACAGTTGAGGAAAATCATGTAATCGGTTATTCTCCCGCACCTCCCCAGTTTTTTTGCCTTTACTGGGATTTATACCTCTGCCGTACAGAGCTGAAACTAATTGCGATGCTTGTTCCCGGCAGGGTCCAGGAATAATAACAGAAAGCTGCCTCTGGGGTCACTCTCCAAATGTTTGAAGTTTTAAATTCCTGTCAATTTACCTGACGATGTTACAAAAACCACTTAAATCTCTAATCCTCTCTTTTCAACACAGCGCGTACCTTTGGAATTTTGGAATACATTAGTCTTGAGGGACGGAAATAAACCCACCCCAGAATATATTATGGAAAAGGATAAAGTACAAATGAACAGAAAAAGATATATACGGTATATTTTTTATCTATCTGAGATAAGTTGGATTTTTGACACAGATGAAAATCATGTCAAATGTAACACAAGTCTGCGTCAATTTATTTAGAATTAAAGGATATATATATATGTTTTTTTTAAATTTTTAATTAGGAAGAAGGCAGCCAGGGGGAAATATTGACTCCCCCGCGGCGGTCTCTGCCGCTTCCGCGTGTGCACAGCAATCGCGCAGCACCCGCCGGAGAAATGTAAACTTAATCTGAACAGTGCTCCGTAAGCAGGATCGTTCAGACGCCATTTTTATGAGACAAGTTGGCTTCTGTCAGATTAAAATAATTATCACAAGTGCTAACCAGCTGCGTGGCAAATTAGAAGCACATGCGCCATTGGTTGCCAACTGCGCATGTTTAGTAGAGCAGCGCACCCCCACTTAGACAAGGCCCTCTGTTTTCCTCCATAGCCAGTTTAACAGCTGGTAGGTATGCGTAACATATTGAGTTATGGCATAATGTAATGTCATAATGAAATAATAAAAAAAGTAAATATTTTTACCAAGGCATCTAAAAGTCCTAAAAGCAGCTGTCCCTCAATCTCTTCCCTTTCTGTAATCACTGCCTGACCTATCAGAACCCACTATATTTATTGATGACATTGCGATGAAACTCTTCCCTCCGTAATCCAATTTGCAGAGCTTGGTTCTGACTCAGACTTCAAAGTTCACTATGAAGCGATCGGATTGCATTATTTTCACAAATGCCTTAAATTCCACATGAAATGTGCTGAAATCGGCTCATTATAAAAAAGATGAAAAATGATTACAGAAAACATTGATCAATTCCCACCAAGGAGTCTGTGTGCTTTAATCTGGATAAACACGGCACAGATCCAGCTAATTTCACTGGCGGACAGGATTATTTTATGATGTATGATGCATGAGTAAGTGATAGACTCACAGGCTAGTAACATGTAATAACAGTGCATGAGTAAGTGATAGACTCACAGGCTAGTAACCTGTAATAACAGTGCATGAGTAAGTGATAGACTCACAGGCTAGTAACATGTAATAACAGTGCATGAGTAAGTGATAGACTCACAGGCTAGTAACCTGTAATAACAGTGCATGAGTAAGTGATAGACTCACAGGCTAGTAACATGTAATAACAGAGCATGAGTAAGTGATAGACTCACAGGCTAGTAACCTGTAATAACAGTGCATGAGTAAGTGATAGACTCACAGGCTAGTAACATGTAATAACAGAGCATGAGTAAGTGATAGACTCACAGGCTAGTAACATGTAATAACAGTGCATGAGTAAGTGATAGACTCACAGGCTAGTAACCTGTAATAACAGTGCATGAGTAAGTGATAGACTCACAGGCTAGTAATATGTAATAACAGAGCATGAGTAAGTGATAGACTCACAGGCTAGTAACATGTAATAACAGAGCATGAGTAAGTGATAGACTCACAGGCTAGTAACATGTAATAACAGAGCATGAGTAAGTGATAGACTCACAGGCTAGTAACATGTAATAACAGAGCATGAGTAAGTGATAGACTCACAGGCTAGTAACCTGTAATAACAGAGCATGAGTAAGTGATAGACTCACAGGCTAGTAACCTGTAATAACAGAGCATGAGTAAGTGATAGACTCACAGGCTAGTAACATGTAATAACAGTGCATGAGTAAGTGATAGACTCACAGGCTGGTAACATGTAATAACAGTGCATGAGTAAGTGATAGACTCACAGGCTAGTAACATGTGATAACAGTGCATGAGTAAGTGATAGATACACAGGCTAGTAACATGTAATAACAGAGCATGAGTAAGTGATAGACTCACAGGCTAGTAACATGTGATAACAGTGCATGAGTAAGTGATAGATACACAGGCTAGTAACATGTAATAACAGTGCATGAGTAAGTGATAGACTCACAGGCTAGTAACATGTAATAACAGAGCATGAGTAAGTGATAGACTCACAGGCTAGTAACATGTAATAACAGAGCATGAGTAAGTGATAGACTCACAGGCTAGTAACATGTAATAACAGTGCATGAGTAAGTGATAGACTCACAGGCTAGTAACCTGTAATAACAGTGCATGAGTAAGTGATAGACTCACAGGCTAGTAACCTGTAATAACAGAGCATGAGTAAGTGATAGACTCACAGGCTAGTAATATGTGAGAACAGTGCATGAGTAAGTGATAGACTCACAGGCTAGTAACCTGTAATAACAGTGCATGAGTAAGTGATAGATACACAGGCTAGTAACCTGTAATAACAGTGCATGAGTAAGTGATAGACCCACAGGCTAGTAACATGTAATAACAGTGCATGAGTAAGTGATAGACTCACAGGCTAGTAACATGTGATAACAGTGCATGAGTAAGTGATAGATACACAGGCTAGTAACATGTAATAACAGTGCATGAGTAAGTGATAGACTCACAGGCTAGTAACATGTAATAACAGAGCATGAGTAAGTGATAGACTCACAGGCTAGTAACATGTAATAACAGAGCATGAGTAAGTGATAGACTCACAGGCTAGTAACATGTAATAACAGTGCATGAGTAAGTGATAGACTCACAGGCTCGTAACATGTAATAACAGAGCATGAGTAAGTGATAGACTCACAGGCTAGTAACATGTAATAACAGTGCATGAGTAAGTGATAGACTCACAGGCTAGTAACCTGTAATAACAGTGCATGAGTAAGTGATAGACTCACAGGCTAGTAACCTGTAATAACAGAGCATGAGTAAGTGATAGACTCACAGGCTAGTAATATGTGAGAACAGTGCATGAGTAAGTGATAGACTCACAGGCTAGTAACCTGTAATAACAGAGCATGAGTAAGTGATAGACTCACAGGCTAGTAATATGTGAGAACAGTGCATGAGTAAGTGATAGACTCACAGGCTAGTAACCTGTAATAACAGTGCATGAGTAAGTGATAGATACACAGGCTAGTAACCTGTAATAACAGTGCATGAGTAAGTGATAGACTCACAGGCTAGTAACATGTAATAACAGTGCATGAGTAAGTGATAGACTCACAGGCTAGTAACATGTGAGAACAGTGCATGAGTAAGTGATAGACTCACAGGCTAGTAACATGTAATAACAGTGCATGAGTAAGTGATAGACTCACAGGCTAGTAACATGTAATAACAGTGCATGAGTAAGTGATAGACTCACAGGCTAGTAACATGTGAGAACAGTGCATGAGTAAGTGATAGACTCACAGGCTGGTAACATGTAATAACAGTGCATGAGTAAGTGATAGACTCACAGGCTAGTAACATGTGATAACAGTGCATGAGTAAGTGATAGATACACAAGCTAGTAACATGTAATAACAGAGCATGAGTAAGTGATAGACTCACAGGCTAGTAACATGTGATAACAGTGCATGAGTAAGTGATAGATACACAGGCTAGTAACATGTAATAACAGTGCATGAGTAAGTGATAGACTCACAGGCTAGTAACATGTAATAACAGAGCATGAGTAAGTGATAGACTCACAGGCTAGTAACATGTAATAACAGAGCATGAGTAAGTGATAGACTCACAGGCTAGTAACATGTAATAACAGTGCATGAGTAAGTGATAGACTCACAGGCTAGTAACATGTAATAACAGAGCATGAGTAAGTGATAGACTCACAGGCTAGTAACATGTAATAACAGTGCATGAGTAAGTGATAGACTCACAGGCTAGTAACCTGTAATAACAGTGCATGAGTAAGTGATAGACTCACAGGCTAGTAACCTGTAATAACAGAGCATGAGTAAGTGATAGACTCACAGGCTAGTAATATGTGAGAACAGTGCATGAGTAAGTGATAGACTCACAGGCTAGTAACCTGTAATAACAGTGCATGAGTAAGTGATAGATACACAGGCTAGTAACCTGTAATAACAGTGCATGAGTAAGTGATAGACTCACAGGCTAGTAACATGTAATAACAGTGCATGAGTAAGTGATAGACTCACAGGCTAGTAACATGTGATAACAGTGCATGAGTAAGTGATAGATACACAGGCTAGTAACATGTAATAACAGTGCATGAGTAAGTGATAGACTCACAGGCTAGTAACATGTAATAACAGAGCATGAGTAAGTGATAGACTCACAGGCTAGTAACATGTAATAACAGAGCATGAGTAAGTGATAGACTCACAGGCTAGTAACATGTAATAACAGTGCATGAGTAAGTGATAGACTCACAGGCTCGTAACATGTAATAACAGAGCATGAGTAAGTGATAGACTCACAGGCTAGTAACATGTAATAACAGTGCATGAGTAAGTGATAGACTCACAGGCTAGTAACCTGTAATAACAGTGCATGAGTAAGTGATAGACTCACAGGCTAGTAACCTGTAATAACAGAGCATGAGTAAGTGATAGACTCACAGGCTAGTAATATGTGAGAACAGTGCATGAGTAAGTGATAGACTCACAGGCTAGTAACCTGTAATAACAGAGCATGAGTAAGTGATAGACTCACAGGCTAGTAATATGTGAGAACAGTGCATGAGTAAGTGATAGACTCACAGGCTAGCAACCTGTAATAACAGTGCATGAGTAAGTGATAGATACACAGGCTAGTAACCTGTAATAACAGTGCATGAGTAAGTGATAGACTCACAGGCTAGTAACATGTAATAACAGTGCATGAGTAAGTGATAGACTCACAGGCTAGTAACATGTGAGAACAGTGCATGAGTAAGTGATAGACTCACAGGCTAGTAAAATGTAATAACAGTGCATGAGTAAGTGATAGACTCACAGGCTAGTAACATGTAATAACAGTGCATGAGTAAGTGATAGACTCACAGGCTAGTAACATGTAATAACAGTGCATGAGTAAGTGATAGACTCACAGGCTAGTAACATGTGAGAACAGTGCATGAGTAAGTGATAGACTCACAGGCTAGTAACATGTGAGAACAGTGCATGAGTAAGTGATAGACTCACAGGCTAGTAACATGTAATAACAGTGCATGAGTAAGTGATAGACTCACAGGCTAGTAACATGTGAGAACAGTGCATGAGTAAGTGATAGACTCACAGGCTGGTAACATGTATTAACAGTGCATGAGTAAGTGATAGACTCACAGGATGGTAACATGTATTAACAGTGCATGAGTAAGTGATAGACTCACAGGCTGGTAACATGTAATAACAGAGCATGAGTAAGTGAGAGACTCACAGGCTAGTAAAATGTAATAACAGAGCATGAGTAAGTGATGATAGACTCACAGGCTAGTAACATGTAATAACAGAGCATGAGTAAGTGATAGACTCACAGGCTAGTAACATGTAATAACAGAGCATGAGTAAGTGATGATAGACTCACAGGCTAGTAACCTGTAATAACAGTGCATGAGTAAGTGATAGACTCACAGGCTAGTAACCTGTAATAACAGTGCATGAGTAAGTGATAGACTCACAGGCTAGTAACCTGTAATAACAGTGCATGAGTAAGTGATAGACTCACAGGCTAGTAACAGGTAATAACAGTGCATGAGTAAGTGATAGACTCACAGGCTAGTAAAATGTAATAACAGAGCATGAGTAAGTGATGATAGACTCACAGGCTAGTAACATGTAATAACAGTGCATGAGCAAGTGATAGACTCACAGGCTAGTAACCTGTAATAACAGTGCATGAGTAAGTGATAGACTCACAGGCTAGTAACATGTAATAACAGAGCATGAGTAAGTGATAGACTCACAGGCTGGTAACATGTATTAACAGTGCATGAGTAAGTGATAGACTCACAGGCTAGTAACATGTAATAACAGTGCATGAGTAAGTGATAGACTCACAGGCTAGTAACCTGTAATAACAGTGCATGAGTAAGTGATAGACTCACAGGCTAGTAACCTGTAATAACAGTGCATGAGTAAGTGATAGACTCACAGGCTAGTAACCTGTAATAACAGTGCATGAGTAAGTGATAGACTCACAGGCTAGTAACATGTGATAACAGTGCATGAGTAAGTGATAGACTCACAGGCTAGTAACCTGTAATAACAGTGCATGAGTAAGTGATAGACTCACAGGCTAGTAACATGTGATAACAGTGCATGAGTAAGTGATAGACTCACAGGCTAGTAACCTGTAATAACAGTGCATGAGTAAGTGATAGACTCACAGGCTAGTAATATGTAATAACAGTGCATGAGTAAGTGATAGACTCACAGGCTAGTAAAATGTAATAACAGTGCATGAGTAAGTGATAGACTCACAGGCTAGTAACCTGTAATAACAGTGCATGAGTAAGTGATAGACTCACAGGCTAGTAACCTGTAATAACAGTGCATGAGTAAGTGATAGACTCACAGGCTAGTAACATGTAATAACAGTGCATGAGTAAGTGATAGACTCACAGGCTGGTAACATGTATTAACAGTGCATGAGTAAGTGATAGACTCACAGGCTAGTAACATGTGATAACAGTGCATGAGTAAGTGATAGACTCACAGGCTAGTAACATGTAATAACAGAGCATGAGTAAGTGATAGACTCACAGGCTAGTAACATGTAATAACAGAGCATGAGTAAGTGATAGACTCACAGGCTAGTAACATGTAATAACAGTGCATGAGTAAGTGATAGACTCACAGGCTCGTAACATGTAATAACAGAGCATGAGTAAGTGATAGACTCACAGGCTAGTAACATGTAATAACAGTGCATGAGTAAGTGATAGACTCACAGGCTAGTAACCTGTAATAACAGTGCATGAGTAAGTGATAGATACACAGGCTAGTAACCTGTAATAACAGTGCATGAGTAAGTGATAGACTCACAGGCTAGTAACATGTAATAACAGTGCATGAGTAAGTGATAGACTCACAGGCTAGTAACATGTGAGAACAGTGCATGAGTAAGTGATAGACTCACAGGCTAGTAACATGTAATAACAGTGCATGAGTAAGTGATAGACTCACAGGCTAGTAACATGTAATAACAGTGCATGAGTAAGTGATAGACTCACAGGCTAGTAACATGTGAGAACAGTGCATGAGTAAGTGATAGACTCACAGGCTAGTAACATGTGAGAACAGTGCATGAGTAAGTGATAGACTCACAGGCTAGTAACATGTAATAACAGTGCATGAGTAAGTGATAGACTCACAGGCTAGTAACATGTGAGAACAGTGCATGAGTAAGTGATAGACTCACAGGCTGGTAACATGTATTAACAGTGCATGAGTAAGTGATAGACTCACAGGATGGTAACATGTATTAACAGTGCATGAGTAAGTGATAGACTCACAGGCTGGTAACATGTAATAACAGAGCATGAGTAAGTGAGAGACTCACAGGCTAGTAAAATGTAATAACAGAGCATGAGTAAGTGATGATAGACTCACAGGCTAGTAACATGTAATAACAGAGCATGAGTAAGTGATAGACTCACAGGCTAGTAACATGTAATAACAGAGCATGAGTAAGTGATGATAGACTCACAGGCTAGTAACCTGTAATAACAGTGCATGAGTAAGTGATAGACTCACAGGCTAGTAACCTGTAATAACAGTGCATGAGTAAGTGATAGACTCACAGGCTAGTAACCTGTAATAACAGTGCATGAGTAAGTGATAGACTCACAGGCTAGTAACATGTAATAACAGTGCATGAGTAAGTGATAGACTCACAGGCTAGTAAAATGTAATAACAGAGCATGAGTAAGTGATGATAGACTCACAGGCTAGTAACATGTAATAACAGTGCATGAGCAAGTGATAGACTCACAGGCTAGTAACCTGTAATAACAGTGCATGAGTAAGTGATAGACTCACAGGCTAGTAACATGTAATAACAGAGCATGAGTAAGTGATAGACTCACAGGCTGGTAACATGTATTAACAGTGCATGAGTAAGTGATAGACTCACAGGCTAGTAACATGTAATAACAGTGCATGAGTAAGTGATAGACTCACAGGCTAGTAACCTGTAATAACAGTGCATGAGTAAGTGATAGACTCACAGGCTAGTAACATGTGATAACAGTGCATGAGTAAGTGATAGACTCACAGGCTAGTAACCTGTAATAACAGTGCATGAGTAAGTGATAGACTCACAGGCTAGTAACATGTGATAACAGTGCATGAGTAAGTGATAGACTCACAGGCTAGTAACCTGTAATAACAGTGCATGAGTAAGTGATAGACTCACAGGCTAGTAACATGTGATAACAGTGCATGAGTAAGTGATAGACTCACAGGCTAGTAACCTGTAATAACAGTGCATGAGTAAGTGATAGACTCACAGGCTAGTAATATGTAATAACAGTGCATGAGTAAGTGATAGACTCACAGGCTAGTAAAATGTAATAACAGTGCATGAGTAAGTGATAGACTCACAGGCTAGTAACCTGTAATAACAGTGCATGAGTAAGTGATAGACTCACAGGCTAGTAACCTGTAATAACAGTGCATGAGTAAGTGATAGACTCACAGGCTAGTAACATGTAATAACAGTGCATGAGTAAGTGATAGACTCACAGGCTGGTAACATGTATTAACAGTGCATGAGTAAGTGATAGACTCACAGGCTAGTAACATGTGATAACAGTGCATGAGTAAGTGATAGACTCACAGGCTAGTAACCTGTAATAACAGTGCATGAGTAAGTGATAGACTCACAGGCTAGTAACATGTAATAACAGAGCATGAGTAAGTGATAGACTCACAGGCTAGTAACATGTAATAACAGTGCATGAGTAAGTGATAGACTCACAGGCTGGTAACATGTGAGAACAGTGCATGAGTAAGTGATAGACTCACAGGCTAGTAACCTGTAATAACAGTGCATGAGTAAGTGATAGACTCACAGGCTAGTAACATGTAATAACAGTGCATGAGTAAGTGATAGACTCACAGGCTGGTAACATGTGAGAACAGTGCATGAGTAAGTGATAGACTCACAGGCTAGTAACCTGTAATAACAGTGCATGAGTAAGTGATAGACTCACAGGCTAGTAACATGTGATAACAGAGCATGAGTAAGTGATAGACTCACAGGCTAGTAAAATGTAATAACAGTGCATGAGTAAGTGATAGACTCACAGGCTAGTAACATGTAATAACAGTGCATGAGTAAGTGATAGACTCACAGGCTAGTAACATGTGATAACAGTGCATGAGTAAGTGATAGACTCACAGGCTAGTAACCTGTAATAACAGAGCATGAGTAAGTGATAGACTCACAGGCTGGTAACATGTAATAACAGTGCATGAGTAAGTGATAGACTCACAGGCTAGTAACATGTAATAACAGTGCATGAGTAAGTGATAGACTCACAGGCTAGTAACCTGTAATAACAGAGCATGAGTAAGTGATAGACTCACAGGCTAGTAACATGTAATAACAGTGCATGAGTAAGTGATAGACTCACAGGCTAGTAACATGTAATAACAGAGCATGAGTAAGTGATAGACTCACAGGCTGGTAACATGTAATAACAGTGCATGAGTAAGTGATAGACTCACAGGCTAGTAACCTGTAATAACAGTGCATGAGTAAGTGATAGACTCACAGGCTAGTAACATGTAATAACAGAGCATGAGTAAGTGATAGACTCACAGGCTAGTAATATGTAATAACAGTGCATGAGTAAGTGATAGATACACAGGCTAGTAACATGTAATAACAGTGCATGAGTAAGTGATAGACTCACAGGCTAGTAACATGTAATAACAGTGCATGAGTAAGTGATAGACTCACAGGCTAGTAATATGTAATAACAGTGCATGAGTAAGTGATAGATACACAGGCTAGTAACATGTAATAACAGTGCATGAGTAAGTGATAGACTCACAGGCTAGTAACATGTAATAACAGAGCATGAGTAAGTGATAGACTCACAGGCTAGTAACATGTAATAACAGTGCATGAGTAAGTGATAGACTCACAGGCTAGTAGGACCTACTGGTCACCTAACTGTTTATTAACTTGAGCATCACTGTCTTCCTACAGCAGATTCCACACAGCCGATTGCATTCAGTATAAGATCATGCCCACCGTCTCCTGCCATTGTGTCCATGCATATCCATAAAAGAGAGAGAATACAAAAAGCCTTAAAAGAAAGAGGTTTGTTTTTGCAGACGAAGCCCTTTGTTTTCAAATGATAAGTGCTTGTTTACTTATCCCACATCTGTTCGAGATCTCTTCAGGAAGAATTCAAGAGCCGGGCTCAGAAAATCACAGTTCAAAATCTTTCTTCTGCTTTCAGAACAAATGACAAAAAAAAAGATTTCGGACCTGAAATGAACTATTACGTAACAAAGAAGCAGCGCAAAACATATTGTGTGCGCATTTGATTCCTCAGTCTGACAAAGTGAGACAATGATCTCTGAAAGAAGCCTGGCTCTCATGCACTTAAATGATTTCTGAAGCCTGTATTATCAACAGAGTTGCAGGGAACATTCAGGCTCTTAATGAAAGAGGGAAAATATTAATGTAAAATATTAAACTTGCTATACTGAAAAAAAATTAAATAATGTCAGGACATTACTGCTCTGTATTCCTTTTATATCATGTGTCAGTTTAATACATGTACATTATCAAGTAAACATTTTATTAAACAGTATATTGTTGCTACCTATTCTCACGTAAGAACATAACTCCATATGCAAATTAATTACATAATATTGTAGCAGTTAATTTACATATTAGGAGAACACATGGCAATAGGCCAGATTCACAAGTAGACCAGCCTTGGCTAACCTTGGCACTGCAAATGTTTGGGAACTACATATCTCATGATGCTCAGTCTGTGGTAAGGATGCAGTGCCAAGGTTGGCCATCACTGCGCTGGACAGGATAACGATTGTGAAGTTCTACACCCGAGATGTGCTGGACATTTTGCTTGTATATGCTTGGTGGTTTGACTCTTAAAAAAGTAAGGTAATACAACAATGTCTGCCAGCATGATGAGCGTAATACACATCAAGAAGGACGTCTGGGCACCATGAAGACTTTGGAAATCCGATAGGGAAAAGTCATATGGGAGTAATTTAAATATAATTTAACTAAATCCCAAGAAGTGAACATGGCATTCATTTCCTCTTATTCTCAGTCTCTGAGAGACCTCCATTTTTGAATCTCACCAACAAAAAGAGCAGATTGACTGAGCACACGAAGGCAGAGCGCCAGCATCCATCTGACCTCTGTCTCAATAAGTTACCCTCTGTTGGAGACATCCAAAATGGAGGTCTCTCCCTTAGCCGACAGCTGAGCGGCAGGGCTCAGAGTAAACCCGCATGGATCTGTAATACTAAATTTTTTGACCCTTGCTTCCTCAAAGGAAACATTTTTTAATTGTCCTTTAAAAACCCACCTCATGTACCCTATAAATCTGTACTTTGTTTGAATAAGGTAGATTTATATGGCTTTTAGACTCTGGCTAACAAGCTATTCTTTACTTTTTTTTTTTTTTTTCACTTATATTTTTTGTTTGCTTCTGAATTCCTTATGGGCTACGAGTTGAGTGCCCATAATTTAAACCTCCCAGCTTGTAAGTGGAACCTACACCTAATATTAGTGGATTATTTTGCTGTAAAAATCCTTGAAGCAAACTCCCAATAACAAAAGTGTGTGAATGGATATCGGCGCTGTAAACATTCTGAGCAGATTACGCAACTTCCCAGTCATTAATTTCTCCGATTAGATCCATTGTTCGTGGGCCTTCATCACAAACAGCTCCAGTTTTATACAGTGCCGTATGGAGCTGCAGACACAGCATTCTGGCAATTGCCTTTCAAAGCAAATGAGCTGCATCATCATATCCTTTCTCCTTCCACCTCGCCATTAGTTTCTACAGCGTTACGGATTGGAATTGTGTGTGGGGGGCGGGCATATAGGAATGAACAAGAACATAATTCACACGTCTGCAAGATAATATGGCTGCAAATGAGTTCCACATTGGAATTAAAATACCTACATACCTGTAATGGAATACTTAAAAAAGGCATTTCTCCAAGTTTAAAATAAAAAAAAAAAAGTACAAAAAAAATGATTACTGTTGCCATAGCAACAGTCCATCAGTCCAAGATCCCCATCCTTCTTGTGTTCCATCAATGCCCCTGTTCTATCAGAACACTATACCTATCAAAATGCTATACCCTCGTCACTTCCGGTGCATCTTCGTCATCAGAAGTGACGCGCGATCAGCTGATGCGCGCAGCACATCCTTCAGATATAGAAATCTGACGGACGCGGGTTTGGCTGACTTTATGTATTTAATCATGTTTCAGTCATGTTTTATTTAGACTATGATGCAGTAAATCAGAAATCAAACAATAGGACAAATACTTGTGATGCCATGTATACTTTAAAGAAAGAACATTTTAAAGTGTTTCCGCTTCTGGCACAAGTAGCATTAAAAAGGTAAACAGTTGCATCCAATGTTGCATGTAATCTTTTTGCACTTTAAACAATAGAAAACTTAATAAATAAATTTAAAAAAAAGTAAACAGAGCTGTTTATTGTATTGAATAACTACCTCTCAACACTAGCAAAGACAGAATCATTTCACTTGCGTTTCTATTATAGGATATAAGATAAAATGGCATGTACTATTAAGATACATGCCATTTTGTTCTCTGACTGGCAGCCATGCAGGCTGACTGGCAGTGACAGACCCTCATTGTTCTATTTACTCAGGAGAAAGGACTGTATCATGGTGCAAGAACATGTGAAAATGAGGGTCTCTGTGCACTAGCCTAATACCAGTCAGACTACATTTCCCATACTCCCCTGCCAGCCTCTCAGATGACAAAGTATTGTGGGACAGGTCTGCTCCACTTACATCTGGCGGTTCACAGTTTGTCACACCTGCCAGTGTCTGCTTTGCAGGACGCATGCCATTGGTGGGTTCCAATAAGTAATCAGTGTGTTTGGAAGTGTGCTCAAGCTTGCACAGAGGTCCTGCTCTCTGTCTCCTTCACAGAGCTAAGTGCTCTATATAGGTAGAAGGCAGGTTAGAAGTCTGTGCAGTGCAGTATATACTAAATAAAACTCTTTCCCTGGATGAAGTGTGTACGATCGCTACTGTTCCCCTTTGAGCAATCTGTCACATGACACGGATAATTCTGTAGCTGTGAAATGTATTACTAATCAGCAGAAAGACTTAACAATACCCAATCAGTTATTGATATCACATTCTGCTAAATATCCACAGACGTTCACCCAAATCTCTCCAGAGGATTTTTCATTTAATCTTGCTTGTATTCATCTACAATAGAATGACAGTCCTATCTCAGTCAATGTAAAAACAGCTGCTAAAGAAATCTCTTCGCTAGAACACATCACTCTATAGATGAGCACACGACACTCCACCCTACATGTCCCAGAATTCCCAGGGACATCCCCACAAATGATACACCCGCATCCAATGCTGTATTGGCAGCAGCTATACTGCTGGAGATATCAGTTCCCCTCAGGTAAGTATATCTCTTGATCTGTGTATGCTGGTGCAAATATATACTTTCCTGAATCAGAACTTGTCATCCACAAACATTGTGGATGACAGGGTGACCTTCAGTCATTCTATTGTCCGGTTCTAATATAGTCGACTTCCAATTCTTTTGTTGTAATGTACTGATATATTCCTGTGCCCCAGAGAAATATAATGCCTATGATTAAGTGTTGGTACGACATGAAATGCATTAGGCATTTAGTCCTTCACCTACTTTGTCACTGCAGATCTTGGCATGTGTATTATTTAACTTTTCCCCTGATACACAATTGTTTAATTGATACACCTTATGGATCTCATGCCCATAACGTGCAATAGTTTTGGGGGCGAAATGCATAGGGCCTTTCTACCGATACATGTAAGAATAAAGGCGTTCTATCACTATTCGTGGGAAGTACTGGCCAACCTTTGCATGGTTCATTATCTACCTTTGGAGAAGGTTACTTTTGCCTGAATATTCCCTTCCAAAAAGGTGGATGGATTTGTTATGTAGGACTGTATGCCTCAGTGTAAGGGTTGCAGCTTAATACATACACATACATGTATAATGGCCACATGTTTCATTTATTTGAAGCCACAAAGTGATGTCATAAGTAGGACACACCACACACTTTCTCCCATTATGCATCTATACCCAAGTCCGCTAACACAATGTATAGATCATTTTTCAGCATTTTCTATTCTCTACAGTCACAGTATAAGCAATGTTTTGGTTAGAGTCCCTTTAACCCCTTCGTGACGCATGGTGCTTGCGTCCCAAACGACGCAAGCACCAAAACGTCACAATTTGTTCCTGGCCACCGATCACAAGCTGATCGGTAGCCAGGAACACTCTGGCAGAGACCCGATCAGGGTCTTAATGGACCCTGCGGGTCCCTGCCAAAAAATCGCGAGACCTCCGGACGTCACGTGTGACGTCACGGAGGCGTGCCCGAACCCGGAAGTTCAGGCACGGCGCGATTTAGAGAAATGTAGCCGGTGCTCGCTTTGAGTACCGGCTACATTTTCCCTGTCAGACTGAGGCCACTCAAAGTGGCCTCATCTGACAGGTGGGATCCCGCTGTAAGTGCCTGCAGCGGGATCCGAAAACAGCTCATCGCGGGGAGCACTTAAAGTCAGGACGGCATAGAACGTCCCAACGTCACAAAGGGGTTAAAGGACAACTGGCTGCATGGGGAGGGAGCATCCATTTATCCAACCGAAGGGAGAGACACCCTGGCAGATTGCCGCAGTGCATAGGGCTTTAGGTGCTGGCTTGTGCCGTGTAGAACATTTTATGCCTGCTGATGTCTCTCCCTCCAGTCAGATGCGACCGAAGAGGTGAATAAAATGGATGCTGCCTTTTTCCGTTATTCTGGGGAAGGTAATAGTGGATAAATGTGCATTTCATCATTAAAAACACACACACCACACAATTTAGTGGAATAAAAGCTTTCATTTTCTGTAATGTAGAAAGAAGGTCTTAGCGTTGTGCATTTGTGGGATAAGGCTATCCTTAATATAAGGTATGGTCCAGGGCCAAATTAGATGTGATGATGTTAAGCAGTTAGAAATATAAGCATATTAGATGACTAGATAGGCATTATGGTTCTTATCTCCCAAACCTTCTATTTATCTAATTTGTAATAAATCTGCCTCTTCTTTTTTTACTATTTTCATTAACTACTTCACTGCTAGAGGCTACACCACACTGGAAAAATAATTAGTCACCCCTGGCCAGTTAAGCACAGTTTAGGTACTTAAAAGCAATATCCTCATATAACCCTGTGCTCCTGCGAAACACATTATATTGCAAAGAAGGAGAATTTTTCCGACTAATAGAAAACATTCTTTCAGCATGAACTGCTTCTCTTCCAAACCGACTCTGCTCAAAGCAATAGTAATTATTCTGCATGACTGCGCAGTGGTAGCGAAACCATTTAATTGTAGTGAAGAACAAAGCAGATTTGCGAGCGTTGAATGCTTAAACTCTTAATTTATAGAGGACTACATTTTTCTGCAATGAAAGTAAGACATTCTCTTGACCTCCTGACACACAGATATATATATTTATATAAAAATATGTAATGTGGATTATTCTCCTTTAAATTTTACATCAAATATAGAAATAATCCTTGCCACGACTTATACCAGGTATCTTCAGAATGAGGACACCGGAAATCAAAGGCAAGGGGTAGGGCCCATCAACTTTACCCACTCTTGTGACCTTGGACACATTTGTCAAGTCTGTTGCATGCTTGATGGGCTAACACTGGCCAACTTTTTTTAAGGGACGGACATCATTCATTAGCATTGGCTGGATGGAGAGACCATATTAAATACATGAATAACCCCCCCCCCCCCTATCTCAAGCCCCTAACCCCCAGCATCCCTCATTGACAGGGGAAGAAGAAGAGAGGTATGACATACATCTGAAAGAAAAACAAGACAATTAAACACAGACTAAAAGAAGCCAGTAAGACTCACCTTCGATCGGCATAATCTGCGTCGGCACCTCCCCACCAGACATCTGAATCATCTTCAGCATCAGCTGAGTCAAAGCTGTCACTTTCATCAACAGCTGGGCAGCAAACAAACTCCACTCCGCGAAACTTGTCAATCCCGCAAGGCAGGAGCATCCCGTAATCATGAAGACTCATACTCTTCTCACTGCAAGACTAGAACCAGACACAAAGATTTGGCATATTCCATCTCTCCATCTGTATTAATGGGCAATTCCAGCGACCAACTAGCTTATTACACATTCAAAAACATAGTGCACCAACTAGCTTAATATACATTCAAAAACATAGTGCACCACTTAGCTGATTATACATTCAATAACTTAGGCCACTATCTAGCTTATTATACATTCACTAACACAGGTGACCAACTAGCTTATTATACATTCAATAACATAAACCACCAACTAAGTTTATTACACATTCAATAACATAGGCCACCAACTAGCTTATTATACAGTCAGTAACATAAGCCACCAACTAAGCTTATTACACATTTAATAACCTAGGCCACCAACGAAGCTTATTAAACATTTAAAAACATAGGCCACCAACTAAGCTTAAAACACATTTAATAACATAGGCCACCAACTAAGCTTATTACACATTTAATAACATGGGCCACTAACTAAGCTTATTACACATTTAATAACATAGGCCATTAACTAAGCTTATTACACATTTAATAACATAGGGCACTAACTAAGCTTATTACACATTCAGTAACATATCCGCTTTTTCTATTTAGCAGAATCTTGTTCATATGATCGAGGCAGGACCCAGGGCACAGTAAGCTCTTACAAGAAACATAAGGGGTTAATTAGGAGTGTGCCACCAATGCCACTCGAATACTGAGCTCCCTGGCAGATAAGTGATGTATTATGAAAATTATCAGGGATTCTGCTGAACAATTATTGTTATTATTATTCGTTTTTGTAGTAAGTATATTTCATGACAAACGGTGATTCCCAAACCAGGGAGCCTAAACCTGGTCAGAAATGATGAGAGGTCACCTGCTATCCCTGGGGGGAACTCTTACCCACCAAATGTGAGCTCAGACTGAGCTGTGAGATGTTGGATACACCATTTAACCAACAAATCCCATCGGGTTTAGTTAAAGTGGCACCAACATTTTTTTTTCCAACTTTTGTTTCTTCAAGAGAAGCAAAAGTAAAAAAATCCAGTGCTTTCTAATCCTGGAGACTGACGACATGTCCTACTAAGGCCACTTGATTTATTAAGGTGACAGAGTCCATTTAATGAACAGAGCGCATACTGACTTAATTATTAAACAGTGAAATGACAATAACTAACTAGAGGACAACATGAGCACAGAGCAATGGTTTAAGAAGCTACCTCTTTGGCCACTGTATGCCAGTGCAGGTGAGTTTCACATATGTCCATTCGCTCTTGGTGAAGGAACTTGCACTTATCAGGAACAAGCAGAGCATCACTGACAAATTCACCAACTGCAAGAGACAAAAGAAGAAAGACAGAGTCAAATACGGGCCTATGAGCCTCTGTGACCTATACAAAATACATTCCATCCATACAAAACGTTGCAAAAAAGGATGTGAGATTAAATCAACTAATGCACGGTGTACCAGAGAACATTATATAAGCCGGTGCCAGGTGCCCATCTAAGAGAAGGCTGCTGTCCAAGCAGAAGTAAATCCTATTTTTTTCTGTTTACAAGGCAGATGGCTCATTTATGTCCAGTGGTTATATCTGTTTACTGCCCACTAGCCTATAGCTGCTTCACATGTAGAAATAAAAAAAGTTATATTTTATAGATAGCCAAGTACAGTTTAAAAAAAAAAAAATTATTAAGTGTGCCCCTCGCTGCATTCTGCATAGTTTCCCCTGGATATACTTGCATTGTACATTCATGTAAAAGCATGACACTCAGATGTCCCACTGTGGGACCATCATCCCAATTTCCATTCCAGGACACTGAGGATTGAATACCGCATCATGCTTAGTGCTGACACATAACCTCCCAAGCCCCCCCCTTACGTTGCCTCGGGTATTAGTGGGAAGGTGTGTGAAATACAATGCAAAAGTTTAAACCTTCCAGTCTGTAACGGAAGCGGATAATAAGAGAAAAATAAAACGCACCGTCTTCAAGTTGCAAAAGTTGAGTGTTTTATTAAATCTCTGATGTTCAAAAAAAGTCTGGTTAAGCGCACGGTAAAAATGATGCTAACAAACCACTTGACGCATTTCGCACTGTGGCGGAACCTCCATCACTGGGCCTCTTACCAATAGACTATGGTCCTGGCCTGAGAGGGGGTACAATATACTGCCTCCACTGGGTTTAATAAAACATTTACCAGGCGCGCAGTAGACACATTTCTGATGTGCCGTTTAATATTGCAGAGGAAATGTGTACAGACTTGTTGGCCCGGTCCTTGAATTATTAAATGTTATAGGTTTTAACTGTTCCACCTGTGTTTAAGGGTTACCCATTGTCTTTATTAAGTCAGGATGTGTCTACCTCCATGGTGTCAGGTGTAATTATGTTAGCATATCCAGGTGCTAAATGTGTCCCGTCTGTTTGTGAATCCCCCCCACCCCTATTGTATTCATGTCTGTGACGTCATTCTGTCTGTATATAAGTTTGTGTTGTTTTCAATAAACTTATTTATTCTTCATCCTACACTAAGTTCTTCGGATAGTGATTTGGATGGCTGGAGAGAACAGGAGATCCCGGGGCTAAAATCACTGGTGTCAGCCCTTGTGAGGGTGCCTAGGAAGCAGAGATTGATGGAGGTACCCAGCTGGGGTACCAGGGGTTTCCGACACACGCACCATTCAGTGGTTAATCATAAGCTGTACAAATTATAAGTGTCCATCAAAAAAATAACTGTTCTGGCAGCCCGCGACATTACAGATACTGTGTACACAAGTAAGTTGTGGACAGCACATTCAGGTGTTTACATTTATACATATTAGGAGACAGGGCCGCCATCAGGGGGGGCTGGCAATACACCCGTCCTTTAAAAAAAAAAAAAAAAAAAAATGTAAAAAAAAAAAAAGCGTGGGCAAACAGGGCAGCAACCAGAGCCCATTCATTCCTGGGGGCCCAAAGCAGCTGCCCGTGGGCCCCTGCCAGATCCGCTTCCAGTGACCCAGCTTTTAGTCACAGCCACCGGAAATGACGGCATGTCATATCCGGTCGCTGTCTTTTCTGCATGCAGCGTGCGTGCAGGAAGCACTGCAGAGGAGACGGGCGATGAGTAGCATCCAGGTAAGTACTGAGGAAGGGGGTAGGATTGGCTGTGGCATATTAATGGGCAAATTATCAGTGGTCTATTAATGGACAAATTATCAGTGGCTATTATTGGACAAATTATCAGTGGGCTATTATTGGACAAATTATCAATGGCATATTAATGGACAAATTATCAGTGGGCTATTAATGGACAAATTATCAGTGGTTATTAATTGACAAATTATTAGTGGCAATTAATGAGCAAATTATCAGTGGTATATTATTGAGCAAATTATCACTGAGCTATTAATGGACAAATTACCAGTGGTTATTAATGGACAAATTATTAGTGGCATATTAATGAGCAAATTATTAGTGGCATATTAATGAGCAAATTATCAGTGGCTATTAATGAGCAAATTATCAGTGGGCTATTTATGAGCAAATTATCAGTGGCCTATTTATGAGCAAATTATCAGTGGGCTATTTATGAGCAAATTATCAGTGGCCTATTTATGAGCAAATTATCAGTGGGCTATTTATGAGCAAATTATCAGTGGGCTATTTATGAGCAAATTATCAGTGGGCTATTAATGGATAAACTATCCAGGGGGAGGTCCATAATTTTTTTCAGTAAGGGGCCCTGAAATGTCTGATGGCGGCCCTGCTAGGAGAGTATTGATGAAACCGATTCCAGAGATTAGAACTCCGCCATCAGGAGTGGACAGGTCATTCCAGATCATAGTGTTTCCCAGTGAAATGCTGGGTATGGATTTTACAATATAGACCAGAGATATGCGAAATCATGGTTTGTCCTTTGAAATGCCTTCTCTCTTCCTGGAGCTATTACGGACGAGCTTCGAGATAACTGCTGGTCAGTAGCTAGATTTCAGGTCTGAGCACAGTAAGTATTCAGTATAGCAAAGAACATGTCAAAAGGAAAATTAATTCTCCATTGTACAGGATAAGGAGACGTGAAAAACGTTAACTGTGCAATTATGTGCCTCTCAACAGTTACCAACATACCACCTAGTCTGAGAGCAGCGTGGATGATTGTGTGCCTCACAGTCATTTTCTGACAAAAGAGTCACAAACGAGGGCCTTGTCACTTTCTGTCTCCTCTCCTCACATGACAATGTGTTAATGTGGAACACAATTTAAAACCAAATGGCAGAAAAGCAAAAACTGCATGGAAATGAGAATGTAACACTTGGAAGAAAGAAAAGAAAAGAAATTGCGCTCATTATATTTAGCATTTTCTGCAGTTGTTTGGGGGGGGGGGGGGGGGGTGGGCTTGGATCAGCTAAACTTAACATCTATAAAGGAGAAAAAGGGATTAAATACTGCCACCAGAACTTGACTGTGCACCAATATATATCACTTTAAAATCCGCTATGCCTGGTGTATTGCTCATATGACATTACGGTTTTTGGACCCCTGACCCAAACACGGACATTCCACTGTATGTTCGTGTTGGAGTTCGGCGATTACATTGTATGTAATGCTTTGGGCTTTCTATAAACTGAAATGAGTACCTATTCGTATGAATGGGGACTCTATTTCGGTTTATAGAAAGCCAATAGCATTACATGTATTCCATAAACCGAAAGTCTATAAACCGAAAGACATTCGGTTTATAGACTTTCGGTTTATCTAATATATGTAATGCTATTACTATTCTATAAACCGAAATAGAGTCCCCTTCATAAAAATAGGTTAATTGACCTATTCGTATGAATGGGGACTCTACTTCGGTTTATAGAAAGCCAATAGCATTACATGTATTTCATAAACTGAAAGTCTATAAACCGAATGTCTTTAGGTTTATGGAAAACAAGTAATGCTATTGGCTTTCTATAAACCGAAATAGAGTCCCCATTCATACGAATAGGTCAATTGACCTATTTGTATGAATAGGGACACTCTTACCCACATTTTACTTCATTTTGCAGCCCTCTAGCCCTTTCCAGGACTTTTTTAGAGGCATTTTAGTGGCCAAAAGTTTGTGTCCCCATTGACTTCAATGGGGTTCAGGGTCAAGTTCGAGCACGGACCTGGACATTTTTTCGTAGTTCAGCTGAACCTGCCGACCCGAACATCCAGGTGTCCGCTCAACTCTACACACACAATCGAACAACTATGATGGTAAGTGTGTGGAAAAGTACAGGATTGAATTATTTAACATGTGAAATGCATTAGTACAAAATAAGCCAGTGAGGTGGCTCAGAGTGCTAATGCACCAACCGTAGAATCTCTTAATTAAATTCCTGGCAGGGTCAACTAACATCCCCTACGTTTTGAGCAAAAGTAACATCCCCAGGACGTACCTGAACACAATAGTATCTTTCCTGGTTAAATATTTTATTATTATTTGATATTAGTTTCTTCTTTGGTCTGATGTTTCATTTAACACCTTGATGTCATAGGACGTGGCAGGCATCAGCCCCCTTGCCAACATTGGATATGTCTGGCCTCTGACTGAAAAATACATGGTTGAGTGCCTCATTACCAAGGCACTCCAGCCGTGTGTGCAGAGGCCACATCCAGTCACACCTGTTTGCCGTGATAACCAGTCACAGCAATCGGATGTCTTTGATGGCTTCTGTCCCTCCATGCCCCACAGTAATCGTGGGGCAGAGAGGGACTAATTACATTATAAGCAGCTTGCCCATGTCCCACAAGCACCCCCATATATTGTAAGGGGGGGGGGGGGAGCTAGGGTTAGCGCTACAATATCAGTATTGAAGAAAAAATGGTTCCAAAAACACGTTAAGAAACATGGGGTATTTTTAAACCCAGGACAAATATTAGAATCTATTTGGCAGGTTTGATGTGTAAAAGATTTTTCAAGTAAAAGTTAGAAAACATTTTTGTTTATAGTAAGTTATATATGATATAATCAAAATAATGGTATCTATCTTTTTATCCATCATTTTTTTTAAAATCACCTGTAATAGGTATGCGTACAGTAAACGAGAGGTAAACAAAAACACAGCAGAACTGTGAAAATGGCCATTTTCACAAAGGGTCCATCATGGCCAAAACAGTCAGTCCGGTCACCGAGGGGTTAAAAGAAATGTGTTTGTAATTCAATATTTTTGCGTTCTAGTTCCACACACTTCATATTTCATCTTAAAAAGTGACTAAATCATGGAAAGAACGCTTTCGTTTTTCTTTTTAGAAGCCGCATGCACCTTATTACCAACATGCTGCTTTCTATTGGACTCGGCCTTGTCTGCTTTCAACTGAAATCAGGCAGGCAATCAAGTTAGGAACAGTCCCTCGCAGCTTCTGTTTCTGCATTGGGAGAACCTCGTTTCTTCCAGCAGTGGGAGATGATCATGAATTTAATAATAATTGTAATCATGTCGTGGATCTTGCCTGATTTTTGGCTGAAAGGTTGGAACAACATGTAGCACATCTAATAAAGAACATGGAATTTTATAAAAGAAAGTAGATTACATTAACATATTTATTTATATAGCACCAACAATTTACATAGCACTAGTACAGAGCATAGAGGGGGGACTACATACTACGTTAGACGAACAGAGACTGATTGATACATGTGGTGGAGAGCTCTGCTCGCAAGCTTATCTAGAGAAGTAACAGCCAAGCAAGCGTCACTAGACCATGCATTGCCGTGGACTGACCTGGAGTTTGCAGTGAAACAGCAGAGCTGAAAACTAGCAAACTAACTTTGGTTTATCTGTTTGAGTTCAACCCCTTCCCACAATCAGACGTATATTTACCTTGCCGACATACGTATGTCTGATCTAAAAGAGCGGCGGGCACGTCACCATGATCGTTGGTTCCTGGTGCGGGACTTTTCTAGCGTTTTCCTTTTTCGGGCACATGTGCACTGTGAACACTTGTGTGATGTCACTGCACATGTGACTGGATCCTAAGGTAATTTGGAAGACTTTTTTTTTTTAACTACTGATATCATGGTGGGCTACACCAGTGCTAAAGGATAATCCTGAGGGAAAGCAAAAGGTCAGCAGGGCACAGGCAGACGGGGTAATCCAGAGACAAAATTTCAAACAGGGCGCAAGCAAGAGCAGGACAACAGGAATCAAAAACTAGAAAAGCTGAATGGACACTGAGCTCTGCATAGGAGGCATGGTGGGCTTTTATTGCCACCTTGGTGTTTAAAGCACTGGCTTCGCCCCTGTCTGACTAGCCTATCCTGTGTGCGAGCGCGTGGGGCACACCGCACAGTATTATAGATAGAAACAGGTTGGGTGTGCACTCACGCTCCAATCTTCCTGGGGGTCCTACCGATGCCTGGCACTGAGGACAACTGTTATCACTATGCCTGGGTGTCTGGGAATCCATTGGATCTTCAAGACGCTTGGGAGTTTTCCTCCATGGTGCGCACTCGTAGGCCCCGTCAGAGATTCGGTACGCCTCTTGCACGTGAATCTCCTGTCAGCTGACAAGCTGATGTCACTGCTAATTGCTGTGGAGGATAACTTTGCAGTAAATGTAGCAGGCGTTTAATTCAATTAACACCACAAACAACACTACACTACACTAGCATTTCTCTTGAGATTTTGTTTACTCTTTGGTCATTTCTCTATGGTTTTGGGTAGAGATAATTTGCATTTTTTTTAAAAATTTATTGTACTGCTTAACTATCTTTGGCTTTTGCTTATGATCTTGATATATTGTCAGGGGGTAACTATATATCTTGATATGCTGTATTGACTGTAATTAAACATTTCACTAATAAATGGTATTTTTTCATCAGACACTGTGTCACTCCCCCGTTTACTTTATAAATTGTTAACAGGAATTGTGCAGGGCGGAAAGTTTCTTTTTGGTAGGCCTCTTGGTTTGTCTTGTATATCTATCAGTTTACTCTACCATCAATATATCCCATGAGCTTTAACATCAGTGATACTCGTTGAGGAACATTTATGTTAATGTGCACATAGCCACAGATAATAGAGAAATGTGGTCACCTTGTAGGAAACGGATATTGTATAAAAGCAGGCAGGGAAGGTAGATGCAGATACCCGAGCATGTTTATCATTTCTTGTGACATTTAACACCAGAAGTAAAAACACACGGGGGAATCCAGACATACTCTGTCCCAGTAACGAGATAAACTGTCCGCTTTACCTCCGCTGACGGGGACAATCGTTCTTTCTGGAGTAGAACATGGAGGATGAGAGTCTCCTGGCCAAGCCAATGTTTCCTGATGGATTTGGAGGCTATCAGGGGCCAGCACATGTCACACTGAGGTAAGATCTACCTCTTATGGGGGACAGATAGAATTAGTGCCTCTTACTTATTTTATAGTACTAGGCAGCTGCTGCCTGGGCTGTCACTGGCATCAACCCAAGCGTCGCCTGCCAACCCGATCTCCAGTAGCATTCTGCGAGATGAAAGTTTGCTGAAATATTTTCTTCCAGCACATGCTAGAGGTTTCTGCACTGCAGGCCACAAATCACAGGAGGTCACTGTGCAAAATCATTTCCTACACAAGTCTCACACTATAAATAACTCAGTAGGGATTAGGAAAAAATTAAGTGTAACCCTAATTTAAACAGATATCTGCACCCGCACCTGTATTGTATGAACAAAGGTGTCCAAATATTATATATATATATATATATATATATATATATATATATATATATATATACACACTCACACATTTATATTATTTTAGAATATTTTCATTTTATATTGTAACTTTTTGGGAAGTTAAGAAAATACCAGAATTGGATGACTTATAACCGAGGGAAATTAAATAATAATAATGAAAAACAAATGTCTGTAGAATCTCCTGTTTATGACATCACCTTGTGGCCAGAGATGCAAATGTACTGCTTCAGTGGGAAACGTAATTTGCATACCGGGCCACAAGATGATGTCACAAGCAGGAGGCACCACAGACACAGCTAAAAGCGATTATTCGCTTAATCTATGGATTATCAGCTTGCCATTTTGCCGACATATCCTCTCATTTATATTCTTCAGACTACTGCCACAAGGAGACATAGAGAAAAATGAGTCTCACAGAGCCTGATTTTTAAAGGAACATTAAACGTTGTTTAACCCTTGCATCCTTGAAGGAAGCAAAGGTTAAACAATACATGTCCCGAGAGGTTAAACAATACATGTCCCTCGTTTTTGCATGGGATCAGCAGGGGCCACCTAGTTAAGGTCCAGTCGCCGACCAGACGGCTGCCTACTTTTCAAAAGTACACGCCAGTTCATCCTCAAACTAGGGGCAACTAACTTTTCACTTGTGCTTCTATATTAGAAGCACAAGTGAAAAAACCCAGTTTCCCTTTAAACAATGAAATCAGTAATAATTTCTTAAAAAAAAAAAAAAAAAAAGTTCGAAATCAAAAATGAAGTCAGTAAGAATAGTTTTGACAGGAGAGGGCATGTCATTAACAATAAAATAAAAATATAAAGAATGAAAAATAAGTAGTTAAATACTTTAATAGACAATACTGAAAATCTGGAGTCATCAATACAGAAATAAACTTTTCTAGCTGTGTGCGCCTCTGGAGAATGTTCTCCCAAGCTGTACGGGTGAACCTTATGTTCCACTCACATCTGATTACAATAACTCGCCAATCAACACATACACATGGAAAGAATAAATAAAGTACACTTTCTGTGTGAGGTCTAATGGAATGTATGAAATGACTTAAAGAATGAAATAGAATGTGTCACAAGCTGGGAGATTTTCCCTTAATGAAGTCAGTTATATAAACTCCCAGCACACCTGCCAAGAGATGGATCTTGAAGCCAGTTGACATAGTCATGTCATTTAATTCAAACTTTGCATCAAAACACTTTTGTGATGTCATCAGATTGATTCAGAAAATGTCTACGGTATACTGGAAATAATAAGGATCATAGGAATTTACATGATAAATTAAACTGAAAATAAATGTACTCTTGATTTTTTTACTCTTTAGTCTGGACTTTTATCTACCCTTATGTAAAAAAAAAAATTATATATATATAGGTTGAGTATCACTTTTCAGAAATGCTTGGGACAGGCAGCATTCTGGAAAATGGATACTTACAGTTAACGGATGATTTTGGCAGCACCAGCCCTATAAATGATCTACATTACCTTAATTAAATCTAAGCAACTCGCTCCCATCAACTTACTCTCATTGTATTTAGGAAATGTAGATCCATTTACAGCAATGGAGCTGGTGAACTTACCTGCTCCACGATTCTGCCAAAATTATCCGTTGGCGCTCTGTAGTCCCTCCCTCCCGTCGCAGTGCCATGGGACCTACCTTTCCCATGAGCGCTGGCTCCGATTTAACGGCACCCAAAGGAGCTTCACAACCAGGGTGCCAGGAAGGTGAATATTCCTTATCCAAGCTGACCCACATCCAATCAGATTTTGGATCTTCGGATAAGGGATACTCAACCCAGTATAATGATTGCTTTATTTACATAGTACAGGGATCTCTTGTGCACACGGCCAGCTGGAACTGAATTTCCATCTATATTATTTTATAGTTTCAGAGATTTTCCCAATTTTTACATTCATTATTCTTCCGAAATGTGTCTAAACTAAACTGAAATTCAGGAACAGTGTTTGTCTACATTTCATGCTGTAATCGCAGCTGAAGCATACAACAAACCTTTATTAGATCGGGAATTCTATTCACCAACAGACCCAACGGGACTTTATCTAACCTCCATATTGTTTGGTTTGCCATAATGAATAACTAAGATTTGAAACATTCCAGTCCAACTTTTCACATGTAAAAAATAGGGGCCGCATTTAAATCCTTTACAGTGAACCAATCAGAACTTTTCTCTGCACAATCATTTTACTTTCTGTGACAGAACAAAACCATAAAGGGCCCTGGTGCAATATATAATTACTTTTTATGGGTAGGCATCAGCATCACTTGCGGTCAACATCTACTGGGCTGTGAAGGCCACTGGCTTCCACTTTGGTTATCCATGTTATGGGGCTTTGTAAATGTAGAAAATCACAGTATAAACAATGTCTCAGTGACAGAGTCCATTTAATATAATATTAATATTGTTATGTGGCTTTGATGTAATTTTAAAACAACATTGCCATAAAAAAAAAATCTAGAGTTCCAGTGTGTATAAAATAATTAAACAAAGGAAATGTGTGAAAATGACTTGTTCCTTGACCTACAAATCAATAGTTTGGCCACTAAATATGTCTAAGGCCCCTAAACCCAACTTTAGCTGCCCCCTTGTCAAAGATGTACAGGAGTGCGATGAAATCATGAAAAGATATAAATAACAATCCTGCCACTTTAAACGCACACATAGAGACTTCCTACAAGATCACCCGGTGAGGTTATGTATGTGGAAACTATACATGTGAATAGTGAGTGAGCAAACGCAATCAAATAAAAATGTGATTTAAAAAAATGTAATACCACCAAAAAGTGTATAATAAAAAAATAAGAGCAATATACAAAAAAAAATAAGAGCAATATACAAAAAAAATATTGTGTGGGTGGGAGTTATATATATATATATCATTTGATGTTACAAACAGATCTCACTCTGTTTATATCTTCATGCTTTTTATGTCCTCACATTCATAAGCTTGAACAACAGTATATATACAATATTGTACGTATCATTTTAATTACACACTGAACTTGATTGTGTTTATTCATCTATCTTTTCTCACCTGCTATGCACATATATATATATATTCTGATTTTTAAGGTGTACTTGGAGGCCACCTAGGTGTGGGGTGAAGTATATAATACAGCCCTAGCCGTTATATTTTGTTTGCTAGGGTTGTGGAAACTACTTATGGACTAATCTTAGGAAATTATGCCTTTCTGCTTAATCTCTAGGTAACCTCTTGTTTTCTTTTAAAGATTAAAGAAGGAAAACAACATTTACTACCAAAGGATGAATAATTCAATGTCAAAGTATGTCGCCAAAAAACATACATCAAAGTCTACTACACACACACACAAATATATATATATATTACACGCAAACATCCATCCTGGAGCAGATACTCACATTAAGTAATGAAAAATCCCTTTGATCTTTGGGGCCTGGGAGGATTACATTTGGAGATAAAAATACACTGAAAGCCTAATCACAACATGAAACATCCCTGTTACCAGAGGAATTAAGTATAATGATAGAAAGACACACAGTACAAAGTTACTAGATCAAACATTCCGCACTGCAGTTATATCAGATACATGTTTTCTGCATGTTGACAGAAGCCCGGGTAAAGCAGAATTCCTTATATATAAGCAAGGTTGGCAATACACATAGATATATGTGCACTGAATAGACATTAGAAAAGGAGTTCTAACCTAGCGTACCTTTTGTATGTTGTACATATTTTATTTATTATATGTGACATGCACTTTTACTTTAAAACAATTTACAATTTTACATTGGAAATAATGTCACCGCGAAATTCATTGACATCAGTGAGAGGGAGTGACCAGGAGGCGGGTTGGCTCCCTCTGCAGTAGTTTCATGCCCCCATCTGAGAAAGTGCTGTGAAAATTGATCTGGGAGTGGATTTCTTCCCAGTAGAACTTCCTTTTCTTTTTTCCAGTTCCTGGCTATAGTGATCTTACATGCAATAAGTACTTAAGTACTATTACGGTTTTTTGGATTTTGGGTGCATTTCTGGTAGTCCCAAGTGGAAGAGCAATATATTAGGTGTGGGGTCGATCTTAATTTGAAGGATGATTTCAATTATTTTAGATAATATTTCCGAGATTTCCTTTATCTCCCTACACTGCCACCACATATGACACATTGTACCTTCTGCTTCATTCTATCTCCAGCACACACTGGGGCGGTTCTTATTAAAGGTTAAATGTGGCAGTATGAATGAGATAGGTGGGATTGAAGAAATCTCACCCGTGCTAAAAATGATAATGATGTCCTATTCTTCGCTTGCGACACCCCCTTATATAATTGTGATACCCACTTATATAAATGCGAAACCCGCTTATATAATTGCAACACACCCTTATATAAATGCGACACCCCCTTATATAACTGAAACACCCCCTTATATAACTGAAACACCCCCTTATATAATTGCAACACCCCAAGCGACTTTTTCACTGTTCTCGTTTTTATGTCAATTTAATATTACGATCTAGATGGAAGTCTATATTTGAATGTTTGTCTTTTTATATGTTTAATTTGTACTAAAAAAAAGAGGAAAGAAAGAAAAAACCCATTGAATTCAGGCCATTCAGCTCTCTATTGAATTGGAATACAGAGGAGACATTGTTTCACGTGTGTGCGCTACGATGCAACACAAGAAGGTCGGGCTTGGCGGAATAGGCCAGCCATTTTTATAACAACATCCATAACTCTATTCCACCTTAGATGCAGGTTTAAGGAGGTTGTGAGAGTTCAGGTAACACTAACAGATGTGTATTTTTTTATTAGAAACTTATAAGACTGATTCATTAGAATACAAATATGGTATTAAATATAATGCAAATGTGCACTAGCCATGTGAACAGTGGGCTATTCACTGAAAGGTGAGTTGCAGGAGAGATGAACATTACGTACTAATTTCACTATACATTATGCAGGGGCAATTCTGGTGATTTTGCACAATCTATAGCTAAATTGGTGAAATGAAATGTTCAACTCACCTTTTAGTGAATAGTCCCCATTACACTATGTCGCAAAGTGAATTCTGAAAGCCTGCCTGACTGGGGTCCTTGAAGGGGCCTGAGAGCCAAACACCTCCCTGTAGATTATGGGCCCTGGCTTATGTGCCATAACTATATACATTAATATTGTTAGTTAGTTATATACTGTTAGTATATTGGTTTATGTGTAATGTTTAATTCTGTGAGTAGACCACTCTGAAGGGTTATGGTGTGTCAGTGACAATAATTGATAGTTACTCCAACATCCATTGTTCTGTATCAACTGGATTAACTGGTAAACTGATTATGTTGTGTACATTATGTGTCTTACTCTGTGTTTTGTAATTAGGTCCTATTTGGTTTGCAGTCTGAAAGTCTAATGTATTCCTAGCCCCAGTTAATTGGAGAACTATGTTTAGTTCAATAATCCCCCCCCCCCCCCCCCCCCATTGTATGCTAATGTCTGTGATGTCAGGTTTATGTCTTTTTATAAGTCTGTGTTGTTACACAAATAAAGTAGTTGTTCATTCTTGCTGTACCTAATTGCTAGTGGTCTCCTGTCTGCTATTTGGGTACAAAGAGCAAGGGTCCAGGAAAGACTTGCAGGGTAAATGCCGAGCTGTAATCGGGGGCTAAGGAGGCGATTTCCTACAACGGACAGAGGGTCTACTACGTCCGGTAGATGGTCCGTTACACACTATTTGTATGTTATTTTATATAATGAAAACGTTTACACCTGTATTTACATACATCTAAACCATACAATTTATCTGCCCTTTAAAAAGGAACTGTGCAGTTTTTGTTTCGTGGGCTGGGGGAAGAAATGTATTTTTGCACCCTCGGTTTCCTGTCAGAGCATACAACTAATTGCAGGGCAAATCAAAATAGTTCCAACTGTATCCAAAAAAAGGCACAGAACATGCAATCCAAACAGGCGTCTTTTAATGCTGCAAAACCGTAAGATGATCCTGTATCCATAAAACACACACCTAGTGAAATATAGAGAAGGAAATGAAATGTAAGTTGGAGAACCCGTTTCAGAGGAAGTGGAAATGAATCCGTACTGTAATAAACATTCGTATCTCGGGTTCAGTTTGAGAGAAGTGTGAGAATCAGGCCAGATGTCTGCTGTATCATCGTGCGTCCTTGAGGTGTGAAAGGCCAGGTGGAGGACTCGAAAACTCAAAGCAAGTGTGGCAACAAATGCACAAGTCAACACAAAGTCACAAACTGAACAGAAATTTCTAAACACAAAATGATGTTGATTTTAGGTGGGGAAAAAAAAAACCTGGGGGAGTTTTAAAAAAAAAAAAAATGTCCACTTTAAAGGAAAGTTACACATAGCTTAATTTCTGCGTGTTGTACACAAGTTTAACCCCTTTGTGAGGCTTGTTTGTTACAGATATATATTAAGGCCCATCTTTGAAGCAATATGAGCTATTATCAAGACGCTTATTTTATTTGTTTGTGATTTATTTCACATTTATGTTATTCACCCACATTTACATTACACTGTCACTGTTTTTAAGAAATTCTATCTGATTCTACGCCCACCTGATTTGTATATGTCCCATGGATGCAGACAGTATATGCACTAGCAGAGAGAGAGATTCTCAATTCAAAAACCATTGTTTAACTGTTGTTTTATTTTAATAAAATCTGTGGGAACTGGGGGACATGGGCAAGATTCACATACTGTAATTAGACTTCTCCTTGTCCAGTAAATTGATGTGGGGCAGGGGGAGACTAAAACTGTCAAAGCCAGGCACAGTCTTTGCCAGCTAACCACATCTGATCAGTGTGATTGGCTGTCACAGCAATCGGATGTGTTTCCAGGAGCTTTAGCAGACATGGCTGGAGTGCCTCAGTAACGAGGCACTCAGCCAAGTAAATTTCACTTAAATTGCGGCATGCTAGCGATCATACTGCGATCAAAACGTCATGATGTTCTGGCCCGTCAATGGTCATTAGCGGGTTGTTTCCTGGGCAAGTCTGGGATTGTCTTTATTTAGAAATCAAAAATATCAAAATGGTTTACATTGTATCAAACCGACAGTTAGCCAAGAGCGGGTATAAATGACCTAAGCTTAGCTAGACATTTTATTGAACATGTTTCCATTTCTAGGAGAGTACTGAGCACGTCTAGGTTAAAACAATCTCGCATTTCAGATACACAAGTGTATAAATAGTGCATTATGCGTGGAAAACCAAAGACACAGTTGTTGATTTTAAAAGAATAGATTATGTTAATGAAAAATTAACAGCAGATAGGAGAGTACCAGGTACAGTTCATAGTCTTGTACTTGAATTGTCCAGTTATAGAACAGAAGAAAACAAACAAAAATAACAATGCACTTTATACACTACTGACCGGCTCTTATTAAGCCTATATACCAGTGAAGGAACGTGCTTCTCTCATACTCTCAGTTAATGGACGTATCTCAGTGTGGAAATTAGATTCTTCCACATTACATGTCTCGAATCGATCATACTCCTTACGATAGACAGAAATGTGATGAACGAGAGAATGAAGCGCGTTCTGTAATACACAGATCCCCTTTGTTCTTCCTGCAGCGTTTGCTTTACCATATTATGCGCGTATTATGCGCACGCCGTGTTCTTGTAAAAATGTGAGGGGCATAAAGAAAGCTTTCTGGGAAAGGCGTGTGGGGAAATCACCGGGAACGCACGCTCTGCTTGGTACCCTTGTGCATTGCTTTCCTTTGTTTGCAAAAAATTTATTTATAATCCAGTTAAAACTTCATGTTGGGCCAAGGAACCATTAAAAGAAGAATGAAAACAGCCACAGCAGTGTAAAGGCAACTACAATGAACGGGAAAGAACCACAAAATGGACACATTGTGTACATGATAAACACATGAAAGGGCAGTATTTACTATTTCATTGTAGTTATTTTGACAAATCGTTAATAACAGCTATTTGTCACACAGATCCATTCAGGGGCCAGACTAGTTATTTTTAACCCTTTCACGACAACACCCATGCATGTGTGGGCTCCCAATGCAATGGGTGACATGTACGTCTGCCTTTAAAATGGCGCAGTCAGGGCGATTTGCTGTATTTTTGAGATTTCCTGCAAACTTCCTTAAAAAATGGCTACCGGGACCGGCCGGATTTTTAAAGAGACAGTCAAGTGACAATCATCATTGACCTGTTAATCATGGCCCCAAACCCGGGGGGGGGGGGGGGGGGGGGGGCGTTATTGGCAGGTCAACCACCACTGTCACTTTAAGACTGCCCAAGGGCGGCACCGTTTGCCCCTGGTAGAGGCACGTCTGAAACACCCAGAAAAGGAGCCTGCAGTAGGTGAGACAGGCGGTATTAGCCTAGGGTCTAATCACTATCCATTGCAATCCTCCCCCAAATTTGGGGAGAAGGGTAGGGTAAGGTGATCCTGGTTGCCTTAACAGTTAGGCAGACCAGGATCGACCATTATGTTTTGCCTTTATTGGTGTGATCACTGTTAAAAAAATCACATCGCTCACATGCAATGAATGTAAAAAATACAGTAAATAATAATCAGTGGTGTGTGAACACTGATTGTCAAAAATCCTCCCTCTCTTTCACATATTCTCTGACATATTCTCAGTGTCAGATATACTGTGTCCCAAAAAAAAAAAATGAAAGAAGAAACTTTTTTTTCTGCCATTTACATAGTGTAAAATGGTCTCAGTGTACAGTGTACAAATGGTCTCAAAAGAAATTCCCATCTGTCCTTAAAAACAATATATAATATGTAGGGATTCATTTAAGATGCAAACATGCAATTTTATTTAAATGCACACGTAGCTAAAGTTGTAAAATGGCTATTGTCAGTTCAAAATGGCTGTCGCCAAATTTTGGATATTCTTTTAAGAAAATAAGAAAAAGTCTGAATATAAGACTACCATATAGTAAAAAAGTGTTACTTGTAAATATTCACATGTAAACAGATTTTTCATATTTAATTGAAATTGTGATTGAAAAAAAATAGTATTTCTTGTTTTTATTTCCCAATCTGCTCCCAGACTTAGCCAATGGATCCCCCCCACACAGTCATCTGCCCCCAGACTTTGCCAATGCTGCCCAGACTGTGCCAATGTCCCCCCTGCTGCCCCCAGACTTTGCCAAAGTTGCCCCTAGAGTGTGCCAATACCCCCTGCTGCCCCCAGACAGAGCCAATGCCCCCCTGCAGCCCCCAGACTTTGCCAATGCTCCCTGCTTCAAATATCCCTGGTGGCTGGTGGGATGCATGCAGACATCCTCCGATGCTGCCCGACACTCACATGACCTCCCGGCTTCCCTCATAGAAGTCCTGACTGATGTGCCGGGCAGCAGCGGCTGCTTGCGAGGGAGATCCAGGTCCCCTGCAGCTTAGCGGGGGACCTGTATCCCAGTCTTACAGTCAGACCTCGATTTGTCTGATTATAAGACGAACCTCGAATAAAAAACGAGGAGCATTTTTCAGAGCATCTGCTCTGAAAAAAAACCTTGTCTTATATTCGAGCATATACGGTTTATCCATTTCCACACACATTTCTGGAAACCAGTTGTGTTAAGTAGCATATGGATCACATATATTCATAGGAAAATAAACCTTTTTTCAGGTAAAATAAATATTTCATTTTTAAAGAGAGGCTGTGCGTAAAAGGTTCCAAGTACCGAGTACCGAGTTGCCATCTCCCTAACCTCCCCCTTCTCTGCTGCCACCCACGCAAGCACAAGATTTGTCAGATCTTTTAACTCTGGTTCCCAAGTAGTGCAGGTCACATCTCGAGCCAGACAGGATGACGGGGTGAATGGGATTTATTCCAATTAAGGGATTTAGTAAAGCTTAATAAAAACCTACACAATGCTTACACTGGCTACGATCATATTCCCATTCCAATGTCACACATGGAAAGGCCATCCTCAACACAGCACAAATATATAATGTTTGTTAAACTCAGCCACTGTGTGCACACACAATGACACGTTATAAAGAGGCACTCATAATATGGGCAAACTACACTTACAAGGTATACTAAATAATTAGTCTCTTTTAAATAAAACGGTAAATAACATTTTCCTGGCTCACAAATGGGTATCTTATTATTCAGAACATGCATTAATGTCCATGCGTAAAAATGTCGGACAACCATTGCGCTCGTTCATGGCGACTCACAATATGTTGATGTCAGGGTTAGACTTAGAGCTGAAGGGGTCATTAGGGTGGAGACTTGGCTTAGACATAAATAAGGGGAGGAGATTAGGCAGGACCATAATGCCTTACCCTATATTCAGCATAGGTGATGGGTGTCATTATAGCGGCACACTGTAATACTTAACCCCATATTTGTTCCTCTTTCCGTGGGACAGTCCTGATTTGGGCCACAATCTAATTTTCCGGTGAGAACGAATATTACATATGCGGAGAGTGTGCACATTATGGCACTGAAGGTATGCCCAATCCCAAGTCATTCCGCCTCTTCCTGTATGGTTGGGTATGCGAAAGAGCAGTCAGCATTATGAATGTGCAGCAGTAATCGCCACCAAATCATTGATTACCCCGTTTTAACAGTAAATTCCTAAAAAAAAAAAACCTGGCTCCTGAACTAGTCTGCTGGTCTACCCATGTCAAGCCCTTGGTTACGTGGACTATTTTCTTGGTTACCTGAGGAAGTTACCAATCACCCTTAATTGGTCTTATAGGAGGAATAATAAGGGATTCACATAATTGCCGCATTATTTTATTTACGTGGTATTGTGAGCAGAATTAACCCCATCAGGTCAGCATACAATCGTTATAACAGCAAGCATTATATTGTATTAATATCACCACACAAATCATGCATAATGACGGGATACTTTTCAAGGTGATGATACCAAGGGGGACAGCTGCAATTATTTAAGAAGACAGATAACAAAGGAAAGCAATTTTCCTGCTGTTAGCTTTCCTGTGCCTGGGGTTTATTTAAACCTACATAAAACATGTTTGCCACAGGAGGACGTACCTCTGGAGAGCAAACCCAATTTCATTTTGTCTATCTGTACTACCTAGTTATTCAGCAGTTACAGCGCTGGAATCTAGAATGGGCAACAAGCGGTTACATCAAGAAACCAGAATGCTCAAGATACAGTCAACAGTTATCGCCACTGCCTGTAAATTTTAAGTTGTTCTGTAAGTCTAAAACCTCTTGTATCCTCTGAACTAACTGTTGGTGCTACAGAAGAGTCAATGGTAATGTAATAATATGCTGTTAGTTATAGAAGCCATCTTGTGTATCATATTGCATGATGGAATGTTTAGCCAACTAGTTCCTTTCTATAGATGTCTATAAGCCCTGAACCCGTAAGGCCCACCCACATGTCAGCTATTAGGGGTTGGCCAACAACACTTGTAAGGCCACAGTTTCATCAAACCAACCGCGAGTTATCAAGGTCTACATTTGAAGATCTACAGAATTCTCCTCAGTATACTGCGTCACTCAGTGGAGGTTAAGAAGGATTAATCCACCTCCTTCCATCCCAGAACCACTCACAGAGGACCTTTTCTTTTACTCGGACCATTTTGGCGAGGATCCTGACCACTTCTAGGCCGAGACCACACCATTTTTCAAAAGCCCTACTAAGATATGCACATAATTATAGTAGCAACACAGCAAAGCATGTACTAACAAATGCTACTGGAAACAGAAATGCTGAATCACTAGAACAAGACATATTAGCGTGGTATGACACAAACTGCCAAGGATCAAGGTTGCCGCCGCCCCCCCCGCCATAGAAATGGTGGCAATCTTATATGCAATTCAAATGTAGGTTTCATTCAAGGTACATCAAGGTTCAAAAACCAATGCAGATAAAGTGACAAGCGCTATATATAATGTGCAGACAAACAAATTATGCAGCAAACACTAGTGCATTTTCCTCCAATTAGCACAAAATAGTGAATATCGTGTAATAAAGTGTTGCGCAGGATATAATAAAATAAATACTTATCAGAGATATATAGGCGAAAATCCAGCCAGTCACTGCTCTGAAAAAGCCCACGTGTGGGCGAAACGCGTTGCGTGACATTATTGACGAGACTTGCAACTAGGAAGTACCAGCTCCTCCAGCAGAACGCTGCCTATACAAACTTCAGCTGCTGCCTGCTCCTATGAAGTGACGGATGGAGACTGTGATATGATCGGCTGGGTGACTCTGCCTGCTTTTTACCTATGCTGTTTTTAACTGTTTTTTACATGGGATATCGTTTTTTAACTTCTTCTATGTAAGCTGCTATATGTGGGGGGGAATTAAAATTGTTTACATTTGACACTACAACGTTTGTTTCTCACTACTGTTGTGTCCTGCTCCACGAGTATTCCATCGATTATCTATCCAGTGGATGTGGGGATTTTGGGACTCAGAGTCTGCACGCCTTATACACCCAGAGCCGGTCCTATAGGCTCTGTAGAGTGTTAGTACAACTCTTTAGGGGGAGATATTTATTTTCCTTATATTCACAATACTGCACAATTTTGTATATATTTTTTTCTTCTCTTTTATATACATCTAAAAAAGGCTGGATTTTCGCCTATATATCTCTGATAAGTATTTATTTTATTATATCCTGCGCAACACTTTATTACATCAAGGTTCAAATTCAGGAAACGGAAGCCAACTTCCACAGAGCAGAGCAACAAGAAGCAGTGAGCTACTCACCCAGGCATCTGTAGGGAACCACAATGTGGGTGTGGCTCTTACACTGTTTGCGGCCTCGCTTGCACCAGTTCTGGATTGTCACTGGTTGGTTCGCTTCAACGACATTAGTGATTTGTAGCTCTGGATAAACCTGAAAAAGAAAAAAAAAGAAAATTAGAAATCCTTCCTTGCAAGGAACCTTACTTTTTACTTAACGATGCTCCTCTCTATGTACAGAAAAGTACTTCATAGCAATCATTCGGGAAATGTCCGACTGTATATACGTCCGTGGTTCCAAAAGATTAACAGTCAATGTTAGCAGAATTTATTATAGACGTTATACAGATTTCGCATAAGGTCTGTGGAGTCTCCTGTTTATGACATCACCTGTGGCACGGTATGTAAATTTACTGCTTTGCAATGGGAAATGTGTAATTTGCATGTCGTGCCACAGGTGATGTCATAAACAGGAGACGCCACAGACACAATCTATAAAAACACATTTTTCTCCTAAATTAGGCATTTACTTACAATTTTGCTAAGACAAAGTATACTTAATTTTCACTCAATTTGTATACTCTACATCCACAGTAACAAAAAAATGCTCAGGGAATACAGTCCCTTAAAACAAACAAACCTGTGCACTGTACAAGTTAAACATCACCACATTCATCAATGTTAGTTTGATGCCTAGCGTTTCCCTTCACATTTTAACAAACTATTAAGCAGAACTCCCTGTTGGATCAAAAGTGACATTAAGCAGGTTACTTTGAACTTACAGATTTTAGTTATCTGGGCCTTTTACAGTCTTAACCCTATGAGACACTGAAAATGTCAGTAAAGAAGACTTTTGTTAGATGATGCTGCTGTCAGACACATGCCCTATTTTATGGAACTGCATATTAAACATTACGGACAGCACGAAGGTACAATAAATCGCACACATCAACCTGTTAAAAATATATACTATATGGAGTTTAACTCAACACAAACACTCACAGAGCTAATTAAAAAGGTTCTATATGCGGTGTTCCATCAATGCATCTCACATGAAATATAGAAAGTGGTGACAAAAATCATCAATAAATAATCTATCAATAATGTAGGATGTAAACTGCACTACATCAACCCATGTACCGCCCTGGGTGTTACTTATCTGTCTATTAACAAAAATCTGGCCAATTAAATAGAAAGAGATGCTAAACATGCATACAGTGCCACATGGAATCGCCAGCCCTGACGAGAGTCTCAGGACTCTCGGATATTATACTGTGTATTTCACTGGTTTGAGTCTGGTCAAAGCTTCACCAAAACTCAGGGAACACCATCCAATCAGGTCAGCGCTGCAATTACTGTGAGGCAGTGACAGACAAGACAAGTGACTAGGGCGGCACTTACCTTGTCTGCCTGGGGGGTGTCAAAAAACCCAGACTGCCTGTCGCGCTCACTGCACGGTTTGACTGGTGAGTGCCGAAAGGTCACGTGACCCGACGCTCTGATGTCAGACACACTCCAAGACTGCGGGGAGCCCAACAGGCAGGCCGAATTTAGTCAGCATAGGGCACCACAAAGCCAGGATACACCACTGACTTGGTAAACTTGGTAAAGTCATTATTAGCAAAGATGCTCGCTGTCAGCTTGGCCTTCAATGGAGATCGAGTCCTAGATGCAAACTATGACGAATCTAGCCTCATCTTTCTTCAGCTACAAATACTTCTCAAGCAGCTCTTTTTCTGCCACTTGCTGGGAGCCTATCATTTGCACGTGCCAGTTTATCCTCGTTCTAGGGGAACTTAACTTATATATAAAGTTTAGTTGTCCTTTAAGTGTTACAATGGGTGTTCAGACAATTCAGCTCTTGGTGAGCGGGAAGTCAGATGCGTTGATTTGGCTGAGGATTATGGGATTTCTAGCTCCACAACAGCAGCATATCCACAGAGCGGCTGACCCGTTGTCAGGCCATCTGGCTAGAACAGTAAAAAAATAATGGGTGCAAGCACCTTTGGTAAGCGTTTGGGTAAGAGCGCGTTCAGGAACAGTGAGTAATGAAGTCATTAAATTTGGATTTCTAAGGGCATGTTTAGTGATTCTGCTACAGAATAACATTACAATCCGAGAACAGCTTAAGACTAAATTATCTCCTTAGGACGTGCAACTGTAGAATGATAAATACCGAAGAAATTCGTAAAGTAATGAAATCCGCAGCTTTACAATACATCCGCCACCCCTGTTATGCCAGCCCTCTCCCCACCGCTCCTAGTGACAGTTACAAATGATTGCATGAAACAGGCCCCCCGGGGACTTGGAGAAGATATGAAATGCAAAAAGTGTCAATTCAAAAGTAATGTCAATTATTATTCGTTTCCACCTCCCCCCCCCCCCCTCTCTTCAATATCCCATTTCACCTCCCCACACATGTTCTCCTTCTCGTGGAACAAAATAAAATAATACCTCGCTGTGTTTGTCAGAGTGATGGAAAATTTTCATAGAAACCAGAACATATAATAGGAACTAATCGTAATAATAAAAACAATCAATGGAGAGTTATGAGGAAGCGCACAACAGATCGCGCCAGTAAGTGCTAGGTATAAAGCAGACTGCCGACATGTAGGGAAGTCTGTACAGTCTACGCTGGCACCGTACTCCCAGGTTACTCCAGCCGGTCGCTCAGGGCGCCACCCCAGCCTGTGTATAAAAATAATCGGGCGTTTTTCTGACATTTGCGTTTTTTGTTGTTGTTGCTGCTGCTTTACTATCCAACCATTTTGAATGCAGGACTTTTTATACATAACCCCCAACATATTTTACATTGAAGGTATTTTTTTTTTTTTGGAAAAGGTGGCCACCCTGAGTGGTTTTCGAACATTCAAACCTGACATTCTTGCAGCATTCTGGGTTAAAAAGTGTGATGAATTGAATAAAAATAATATATATTGGATAGATTTAATCCATGTTCTTCTAGTCACTAGCTCATTAAGTAAACGAATAGGTCTCATTACCCTGTCAGGGCGACAGGAAACTTCTATAATATGATTAATCTGACATTACATCTCAAAAAAAAAAAAACGTGAGCTGATCTGGCTTAAGGGGGAAAAGAAATAATGACACATTTTCCTGAATAAAATTAAATTAAAAAAAAATTGAAAAAAAAAAAAAAAAAAGAAAGAATTTTAGTATAAAAAGTTTGGCTATAAATATCCCTAAAGATTTTCTGCAAATATATTTTTACATTATTTGTCAGGAGGACCAGTGAATTTAATCTGTACCCACAATGAATTTGTGAGTTTTTGTAAAGCTACCCCAGGCACCAGACTCTCCAAGAGGCGCAAGGTGACCGTATGTTTAATATTCAAATTTTGTTGCGATTTGTTCTGACAGGTAGGAAACGCCAGAGAGGAATGTTCAATATTTTAACAAAAATGTTTTGTATGATCTGAACATTTAATCCCCCACATGACACTTCCATGCACAACTGGCCCACTTCAGATGGGACAGTCGCGACCGGGATTTACTAACTCCGAGCCCTAGTGGAAATGCTGACACTTCATTACCCGAAAAGCTACCTTTTAACAAAATTTAAAGAACATTTCCCACTGAGTCCTGCTGAAGAGCTTTATTAATAATCCAACAAATTCCCGTCGATTAAGTATTTTTACTTCAGTGCGTTGAGGTTTCCACTTGTAAAAGATATCAGCGGAGCTGTTGTGCCAATTACCCTTTGAGATGTACACTGGCTGGGAGCAGCTCTGCCTTTCACTTGTCTGTTCGTTTCAATTATATGTTTTCCTCATGGGAGGTAAAAGCCCAAATCAGACTGTCAGAAAGGTCAATGACTCGGGCAGGTACACAGTTTAAAAAGAGCAAAGTAAAACAAGCAGATCCCTATGTCGTACAACAAACAGAGGCACTGAATTATCAGAAAGGTTTCCGAGCTGTGACATTATGTACTGCAGAAAGGATGGAGAGGGAAGTCGACACCTGAAAAAAAAACCTATACGAGGCTAGAGTCTAAAGGAGGGGAAAGAAGAAGATGTTGCCATAGTATGGTCTAGAGCTGGCCTATAATAATGTTGGTAATCTGGCACCGGTAGTATGGTAATAATGACAGGCAGTTATCAAGTATAGCGTCAGATTATAAGTGACATGAGTGGTTGCATAGAACCTACACTAGCTTAAGGCACCTCCACAGTACTTAAATGAGGGGAACCCGTAATGGAGAGGGGGAACTTTGCATAGGGTCACCCAAAAACCTAGGAGCTCCTCCGGTCAAAATGACACCACAGGTGTACCTATGCAGTGACACATTAGAGCCCCCCTCCCGCCGCGGCACTTTTGTGTTCCCCACCATGGGGGAACGACATTATTTTACTAGTGAATAGACAGCAATAACCGCCCAGTCACTAGTAGTTTAAAATTTAAATTTAGGCGATATGCCCCTAAATAGCTTTTTTCCTATTGCAACATTGTTATAGTTTTACTATAACATTTTGTTACATGTACTCTTACCGTAGCTCTCACTCAGTTCTATGTAAAATACTGTTATAAATGACAACGAGGTGACATACCACTACTGCAGGGAGGGGGGGGGGGGGGTTGCTGGCACTGGTAGGGGCAAGCAGGATTTTATCTGTTCGGGTCCCCATTGACTTCAATGGGGTTCAGGGTCAAGTTTGAGCCATACAGGTGTTCGCTCAACTCTATTTGTTAACCCTTTATTTGCAATGTTTTGTACATAATTCGAACACAAGATGTTAAAGACAATTTGACACTTATTGTAGATGTTACAGATAATCACAAGCCCGACTGTCTCAGGAGCTGTGCTAACAGAGAGTCTCTCAGCACCCCAAGAGCTGTCAATTATGCATGTGAGATTTTGCTTGCTTTCCATAAATAACTCTGGGTTGTCCCAGTTTCACGGAGAGATTCACACAGCAGGATCTGTCGTGTCCGTGAGGATTGGAACACACACCAGCATTCAAAGTGCTCTTAGCAATGCAGCTTAATTCACTTACACAAAGAGATTACCACAAACTATTGGCCTATACTGAAAGAAAATATCTTCCAATCTTATCATGACCCACATCCCACTGACTAGATGCCACTTTTTTTTTTTTAAAGTACCAAATATGCACAAAGTAGTGGAATTCGGAATGCCCAGGCACCATGCTACACTACCTTCAGGAGACATGTAGAGGGCGATGTAAAAAACATTCTCGCACACAAAACTCATTAGGTAGGAATTTAAGAGCAATGCTGCTTGTGCACTGCACTAATAAAAAAAGGCGGCCATGACGGGAAGAACATAAATTTACTTTAATTTCTATTCTGAGTATGTAGTTTATTTTTTATTCTTGGAGGATGAGAAGTGTTTGCACTAAGTTCACCATATTGTCTTTATTTTAACAGTTAATTATCAAAATCAGGCAATAAATAAATGGCGTTATAGTATAAACCCAGCAGAGGCTTGCAGACAAACTAGTTATGAGTAACACGTCTCAGATCTGTTATGCATTTCAAGCAGGCTAGTTCTATTAGGAACATTTACTCCGTTTGCTGGGTTTTCATAGAGTCTCATTTCAACAACTGCATTTTTTTCAACGGATCTGGTGTTTTCTGCCCAATTAAAACATGTTTATACATTCTGATGAAGCCGGCTATTTTATTATCTCACCTAATTAAATGAAAACACTGCTCCCGAGGGAAATGCATGTAAAAGAAGCAGGCTGGTTTGACTAGTTTTTAGATTTTATTTTTAAATATTATTTTATTTTTACTAAGGCGATAACGACAATAAAAAAAATGGTACCGTGCATATGGTGCATACTAATATCCCCTTTAAATAAGAAGTCACTGTTAGGATGGAAAACCAACTTCTGTAGACTGCGACTTCCAGGATACTGGGCTTGCCCAGAGCCAGCAGGTCAAAGGTTGCCCAGTCGTTGAGTATAATGTGGTTATAAACTCAGACTTCTACAGCAGAGATAGGATGGCAGCTCACATAGCTAAATATAAATTGTATTTAAAAAAACAAAAAACAAATGCGTCCATAGTAGGCAAAAAATTGCAATCTAGTGATGGGCCTTATATATATATATATATATATATATATATATATATATATATACACACACACACACACATATATATATATATATATATATATATATATATATATATATATATATTGTGGAAGATGAAATTTCCCTGGAAGCCATTTTGTATCTCGGAAGCCATTTTGTCCTACTGACTCCATTTTATATGCCTTCTTCCATGTTTGTCCTTTGTGATACATAAAGAGAGTGAGAGGTTAATGTGGAAGTTGAGGGGGACGTATAAGTGAGTTTGGCTTCTAGTGTTGGGATATTTCACAGGAAACCAGGCTTGCTCAACTATGTCTGAGAAATACAGGCTGTAGCCAGGGTACAACCGCAATGATCAGGTGGTCTTTCTAGATTATTCCAGTAAGTTAAACTGGTAAACAATGTGGTTTATTAAGATAATACGTAGCACTGTGACAAATTATAACCAATCATATGCTTTTATTAGCAGTGCATTATGAAATTATGCTGTTCTGTTTTACTATAAATATGTGTGTTGAGAAGGGTGCGGAAGTGCAGACGCAACCCTACGTATATACGTTTGTATTAAACTTCATCGCTTATTTCAACTCAAGAATCTGGGCCTGGTGTGTGTGTGTGATATATATATATATATATATATATATAGCCCTAACACTCAAATATCATATTATTCCCTTCACACCCAATCGCACTGTGTTTCCAATCTTGGGAGATGATGATCAGTGCTTTTTAGCTGGAGTAATTGATTTCCCATTGCACTTGTCTACAGTTCCATATTTCATGGTGAGAACAGGATATGTGGGTGTGGCTTAACATTAACACTGACCCCTGCCTTTTCATAGCTCTGCCTATTATTGCCCATATTCCATCCCATAAAAAAATGGATTATACTCACAGGACTTTCCGCTCTACCCAGATTAAACCCAGGATATTGCAGCACCCACTGGTCTTGCCAGAGCACCCAGACTGCACACCCAGAACTTATCCCCAGCATCCACACTGCACCAGTGACTTGCCCCCAGCATCCACACTGCACCCGTGACTTGAACCCAGCATCCACACTGCACCAGTGACTTGAACCCAGAGAGGGGCTCACCAGCCCAGCGACTTTGCACAAAGCGATTCTTTGCAAAGAATAACATGTAGCATGTTAATGATTAAAACTGGATTAAATCTTGTAAAAAATGTAAAACGCTACCCGCGATCCCAGACATTTTGTCAAATTTAAAAAAACCTGCCCAAACAGACATATAATTCCCAAAAAATGGACGTATGGCATCCCTAATATAACACTATCTTATCTTTTGAGCACTCTCCTATTACCATACTTGATCTGCACTTAATTATAAAACTTCTTGTGCCTAAGTGACAGCCATGCAAAACATGGCCAATGTTAACGGGACAAGTTCCCAACAAACAGGACTGTCCTGGAAAATCCAGGATTGTTGTCAGCTATGTTATGTGCACTGCATTTTATTCCTTTTTTTTTTTTTTTTACCCAATAATTACTCAAATTGTGATCCAGGGAACATGTTGCTATCTTTTATTTTTTTTATCCCACCTTGAGCAGCTGTGGAAATTCTTGTGAGCAGCTCAGTCTGAAATGTATTTGATATTCTTTGATGTCTTACAAGAACACAGCGTGCTTATAATGCTGGAAGGTAATTAAAACCGATGTTCAGCTTGATTTCAAAAGACAATTACAGTGGCCTAATTAGTTTCAAATGGAAACTACTTTCCAGCATCAGAAAGAAATGATACATATTAATGTGTATCCTGTCATGGCATCTAAACTGTGTCCTGAAGAGGTTATCAGAGCTGCATACAATAAAACACACAAAAGACAGACAGGTGTCTTAACTAGAGTTGAGCGGACACGTGGATGTTCGGGTTTGAGAGGTTCGACCGAACGTCGGAAAAAAGTCCGTCCTCGAACTTGACCCCGAACCCGAACCTTTGGCCACTAAAATACCTCTAAAAAAAGTCCTGGAAAGGGCTAGAGGGCTGCAAAAGGAATTAAAATGTGGGTAAGAGTAGGACAAGTGCCCTGCAAACAAATATGGATAGGGAATTAACTTAAAAAAACATAAAATACATACAAATTAAAAATGATGTACTATTTAGCACCCAAAACTATTCGAATTTGTCAAAGTGCGCTGTAAGCACAGTATTTGATGGTTCTATTTGACTCTATTCTATAGAGTATTTGACGGTTCTATTTGACTCTCAGATGTAATACATGTAATGCTATTGCTATTCTATAAACCGAAATACAGTCCCCATTCAATAGAATAGGTCAATTGACCTATTCTTATGAATGGGGACTCTATTTCGGTTTATAGAATAGCAATAGCATTACATGTATTCCATAAGCCGAAAGTTCATAAACCGAATGCCTTTCGGTTTATAGACTTTCGGCTTACAGAATACATGTAATGCTATTGGCTATCTATAAACCGAACTAGAGTCCCCATTCATAAGAATTTTTTTAGTGCCGAAACACTCACACTGATATGTCCGCACTGTAACTACCGCGGTATAACGGCTACAGTGAACAGTCCTAGAACAGTGAATTGGATCCTGGTACCCAGTATGTTGGGCAGAGTCGACAAAGGGCGTTACGTGACCCATCATACCTATTATATGTTTTACTTAAAACAATATTTAGGTGATTCTCTTAGTATCAAGAATTTATAGCAGCAAAATACAAAATAAAAAAGTTAATTGATACAGCTGGAACAAGAGTAGCTTTTTATAGACGTTGGGCAAATGAAGCGGAGCTGGGTAGAAAAAAAAAACAGGTTCTTGTCCAGTTCTGCTCTCTATCTTGACGCTAAACACAGTGCATTTATACACACGTGGCAGTTTGGAAGAGGCCTCTTGTGGCCATCCTCTGTCATGTCATTTCTTATGACATCATCCCAGGCAGTGGCGAAGTTGCCATGGGAACAAGTTACATGCACGGGTTTCTCCTGAAATGACAAATCTTTATGCTAGCAGATGATTTCATCACTTATGACACAAGGTGTTGGAAAGAAGAGAAATGATGCACCAGAAGTGAAGATGGAGAGTAAAAACGATTAGATTTAAAAGGACCATTACAATTTGTATTTATATTACTGGTGCAGCATGTTGTATTAAAGATTTTAAAAATTTTGTTATTGCTTTTGAATATTGTTCAGCATGCAATAAAACAAGCATGTCTCTGCCCCAGACTTCTTCAACATTCTAAGCATACAGCTGTACGCTCCGTATTGCACCTACAAATCATGGAGGCGGGGTTGTGCGCGTGCTCTAAAGACATCATGTCCGATGTGCAAGCTGTGCGTGAGTTATGATGCACAGCACATATTGGCATTGCATCCCTTCAAGAGTATAGTTTACACATACATAGCTAGACCAATGTATTTTGTAGAAAATAATTTGATAAATAGGCAGTCACTGGCTGCTGTAGAATTCAAGTTGTGCTGCCTGATCATAATGGGAGTTGGTGAAAATGTAACAGTGTAATGTAATAAAACTTCATGTAATCAACCTTACAAAACAGTGAAATTGTTACGTGGCAATACACCGTGGACATTTAATCTATTCTGCATACCCCGGGGGGGGGACGACATTTTAAAATGTCCTCTATATGCCGCCTCTTTATTGGGTACTTTTATTATTCATTTCCCCTTTTTATGACAGATGTCACAGGCAAACAAGGCAGGAACGTATATTACAGTAATTTATGTTAAAGATAGAAAACGCAGATAACACCTGCGGGGGAGGCAAATCAAGAATTTGATGCAGAGCCTTTAAGGCCAGAAGAAAAAAAAAAAAACACAGCTGCGAATGTGTGAAATACTTCAGGGCAAAATTCACATTATGCAGTCACTTCAGTGACAAGATCACTCTTTGTCGGGGACTCAAATTATAGAGCTAGAAAAGAGAACATGGGCTCTTGATACAGACGCCTGCAGAATCATACAAAAATGTTCTCTTTTGTGTCACAAAATGGGGACTTACGGTTATAATTACACCTGAGAGTAAAATATAGTTTTCAAAAAAAAAAATGGTCAGCATTTTTATTTTTTTATTTCAGTAAATTAAATACTGCACTGTATGCAGCTAGGAGAACCTTATCAAGCACTCTTGGTTTCATATAGCTCTATGAGGGGGCAGACATGTTGCTCAGACTCGTTTTGCAAGAGCTTCCTTTATCTTACCCAAGATTCTAAACGTGTCCACCACCAGAAAGAGTTTTACCGATCAAAGAGGACATAAATAATAAAGAGGACGTTTGCCTTAGATTTCATTTCTGGCACCCAGATTAACACAAGTGCCAGTTGTAAGGTTATCCATTGCCTGTGGGTATGTGAAAGCCTGTAATGAGTACATTGATTTGAAAATACTGTAGATTGTACTGCAGATGCAACAATGATATAGACACACGCCCTCTAGTAGAAACATCAGACGCTATAAAACAGAAAGAAAATTTTAAAAAATGGTTGAAAACAAGAATTTCCGACGCTGCAGCCACAATACTCTACTACCATCTGCTCTCGAGACACAATAACTAGGGAGTGCCATATATTTCTGACTACACCTATATCCTTCCTGTACTGAATAATGCTTGTTCCGTCCTTACCGTCTCTAGAATGTTTGTCGTTTGCTGTTCTGTTTAATGAGTTGACTAGGACAGTATGTTCTTACTGTACCGGGGTACACTGACTGTGCAAACAAATAGGGAATTTATACCATACCTCATAACGATATGTAAAACAAAGTGTACATAATAATATCTTGCCATGAGATCTAGATTTTACCATATGTACTTTTCATTTGTATAGTGAAACCAGTGGATTCATAAAACACATAATTTTCCTAAGAATAGCACTAGTACATATTGGTCCATATTTGCTGTGTGTATCTCTATTAGGTGGAAGACATGTTGTTTTGAACCTTGGTCAGATCTTCCTTCATCTTGGGTCGGACTAAGGAAAATCTGACTCAAGATTCTGAACATGTCCGCACCCTGGTAGAGATATATGCAGCAAAGAAGGCAACATATCACTATATAAAATATACATTGTCGATGGCCAAGCATCCCTAAGAAGTGTACACCAGGGGGCATCGCTCTGTAAAAAGCAGACATTGGGCCCAATTCAGTGACACAAAATATCACTTTTTACGTTTTTTGTTTTTTGACTCCCATTTTTCTATTGCAGTTTATGGGATTCAATGACATGAGATAAATTAACTCGGGTCATTGAATAGAACCCACTGAGTTAGTTCCTTGCAAAGAGAGTGAGACAATTTTTTATTAAGCCTTAAACAGCAACCAGTTGTATAGCTAACTTTCCATTATACCTTGTAATGCTCCACTAATTAGCAAGTTGTCAATTTTGAAATTAAACTAGAACGGTCATTAGATGTGAAGAGAGCGAGTGACAAAGTCAGCTTCAGGCAAGGAATACATTTGAATGGATTCTTTGTTTTAGTCAAAGTACTATCACATTCTAATCCTGCTATATGAGTCGTTATGCATGGATGTATTTGTACCGCAATGGAAGAAGACACCTTGTGTGTCTTAAATAGACTAGTAATGGAAAAACTATAAATATATTGACTATTTTAATGACTTCTTGACTTTTTTTGATTTTAACAGGCTAAAATGCCCGACTCGGGATCCATATTGTGATACTAGCGGGATGGCCATGTGAGTTCAGCCATCTTGCTCTCAATTTCAGCGTCAGCGGAGAAGCAAAAATCAGACCGGGGGGGGGGGGACGGGGACGGCTCCGATTTCTAACTGGAATCGCGTTATACTGGTTCGCCTGTAGGTTACAATCATGTTTTGTTTACTACGTTAATGTCTAACTGGTGCCCATAGATTCTGTTGTGTTAGCGCATTAAATAATATTGTACTAGTAGCACAGACCTTCACATTACCAAGTTGGACAACAGTTGTTTAGAACATTTGAACAGATCACGGATATTGTAAGTTAGAAATTAGGTTCCGTGACACTGTTTTTGTCAGTGACTGCTTGTGAACTTATATGTCATCCTGACAGACCAAAAACTTCTGTTCACGACAGACCACAATCCTTTTGGAGTATCAAGGAATCAAAATCTCTGACTTCTTGGTTCTACCCTAATAACCAGTGATAGATGTTGGAACACAATTCAAATCAATAGACAGGGCCAAGTTCATTGTTTGGATTAATATTAATAAAAAAAAAAAAAAAAAAATTCACAGTCCTCAAGGTCTACATGTTATTAGGAAAATGCCATGCAGAAGATCATACACGTTTAACGTGTTCAGCAGTTTCCTATTAGGACACCTTTGTGCCACAATTACATATGTCGCTTCCTTCCAACCCCAAATCGGGCTGTGTCAAATGCAAATGCCAAATCGCAATGCTATCTGAGGAAAGGGTCAGTCATAGCACATACCTAGAAAAATAAAACAAGCCAATATATACCGGCAGATTATGTTCTTTCTGTAGATTTGCCATGGTAACTGCACCTTTTCTACAAATATAACGAGAAGAATAAAACTATGTATGACTGCTGCAGAGTCTCTGAGTAAATATCCATTTTGGGTTTCCACGTTACCCAGAGCATTATGTCTGAATGCCGGAGCACTCCTAACTAGCTTTTTCACGTTGGAGGTTTGTAATTAGGACTCTGTACGGTGTGAATTCAGGATCCCTGTGGCTCTTTGTGTGGTAATTTTCATGACTGGTTGCTCTCGCAGATTAAAAAGGTAGAACACGCTGTCATGGCTGGGTGCCCTACATCCAGTTTGGTAATCTGAGGCTTGCTAACAAAAAAGAAAAGCACAAAAGAGAACATGGAGGGAAAAATAACCACAATCGGTCTCTTAGGCATGTATTAAATATCCTTATTAATATCTGCCGCAGCTTTCTTCCCAATGCAGGAGAACCTCTAATCTTTTGAGGGTAACATATTTCTAAAGACCATTTAGATCAATATTACTTCTTTAACTGAATAACCCTTACTTTAATGTAGTAGACTTTTAGGGGGTCAAATAAGAACTCACTAGATGTTAACCTTTAGAACTCTTGATACATAGGTATATTAATTGGAATCCAAAGGAGCTTGGAATAGTCACATTTCAGAGACTAAGGTAAATGGGCAAAGCATGTCGATTCAGGTACGGATCGGGAAAAAAGAGCACTGTACCTGAAGAACCGCTATAGTTCATCTATAGAAGGCACCGTAGTTTACCAGTTCACACAATACATAGCAAGATATTGGGTCACCAAGCAACATGGCCATTGTAGTCTATCAGCCTCGAGAAAACTACAGGTTGGCTAACCTCAAATGAAACAATAAAACATGCAAGGACTATAAGCAGTACACACACGGGTATAATTTCGAAAGAAAATACAGGCGAAAAAACATGCCATGCACACATATGTATTCCGTTGGAGGGAAGAACTCGCATGTGAAAGACTTTCTGCAAAGTTTAAATATTGGTAGATGGGAGATTATTTTAATGTCACGTTCCAGTAAATAATGGGTAGTATTCCAGGATTTAGAGATAAACCCTTCATGTATGTGGACACTTGATGGTCAAACACCTCATCCTAAAATCATGATCGCTCATATGGCGTTGATCTCCCCTCCTTGCAGCAGGAATTTGCTTCCATTGAGCCGTGATGGTATCAGTCAGTCAGAGCACTGACAGAAGGGAGAACAGACACTGTATTGTGTATGTACAATCCCTCCCCAATTGTGTAATGGGATTTTAAGGGGGACTAAACCCAAAAAAACAGGAGTCTCTCTCTCTCTCAAACATTAAAACAGTAAGCTTCTGTCTCATTACAAATAGTTTGGTGCAGTTAGTCCCACTATCATACTGGAGACAATACTAAAGTACGTATGAATATCGACTAAAAGAAACCAGGGTGTATTTCGTGCATGTTTGGTTCCTCAAGGCATGATAAGCAATGCATGTCAATAATAAATGGAAACTGCTGCAGTATTAAACTGCATCCATCCAGCTGCTGATGGCATCTCCCATAATACCTTGCCAGCTAAGAGGCTGGGAAATGTAGTCCTCCAACACATGAATGGAAGGTACTACTCCTGGATACTACGGGATGGCAACGTGAGTCCCAAGGTCTTGCTAAGCTTCTACTTTAATATGTGGGATCTGGTGGCCTGATTGTTCCATAAGAGCCCTGATTGTTCCATAAGAGCTATCAAAGCACAGCATAGCATTAGAAGAGATTTACCTGTTCTTTATGTCTATATTATGTTGATAATGTATTGCATTGTAACCTTGTGTATTACAATATTGCCATATTTTGTTTTTGCATGTTAGCTAGATTCAGATCAAACAGTGCAATCACCTACCACTGTATCTGAAATGGATGACCTGTGCTGCACTATCTGTGACCCCTTCCTCCCCCACAGACTGCTTCTTATATTGTATCAATGTGGCCAGGCTTTCATCACATCAATAGAATCTAGCATTCCTTTTATTCATGTGATAATGCTGTCTGCTCATTCCGTTACACACTCGGGGAGGACACTTACTTCCTGGCAGTACTGAAGGATCCCTTCTTTGGTCCCAATGCAGCTCTTGGTCCCAGAAGCATCGGTTTCCCATTTCCCATTCTGAACATTCATGTGCATGTTGAGTTTGCCGCAAAACATGGCAATTTGTGGCTCTGCCAACAAACCAGCGTTTCCATCTGCAGGAACCTAAGGAAGGACACAATGACATCATGTTATTGAAACAGCCAGCTTCTGGATTACTAGAACAAGTCAAAGACAGACAAAACATTTTTTGGAGAAGAATGCACTGACATTTCTCACATTTTCAAGCAAATCCTGGAATAGAATATTTAAAAATAGAAAGATGGCATCAAGTGTAGGCATATTAAATAGAAATGCTTTGAGAAAGGAATGTAAAGGACATTCCTCTTCTGCTTGTATAGCTCTATTAAAGGGCAGACATGCTGTTTAGAATCTAGAAGGAAAATCTGACCCAAGATTCTAAACAACATGTCTGCCCCTTGATAAACTAGGCAAACAAAGAGGGCTCAATAAGGTACTATGAATGTTTTACTTAAATAATTCATATTTAAAATGCTGACACTCGATGCAATCGTTCAATTAATCATAATTTATTGGCAAGAGTTAAGGGATCCTTTAGGGGATTTTTAACTGGTGGAATTACTTAATTTAATTTGGAAGACTCTTCGACATTTGCACATCTAATCACATACCAAGCCACATACGTGGACCAATCAGCTTCCACCAAGACGGAAAATTATCATACAAATGGGAGGAGCTATCATTACAAAGAATTAGTTTAGGTAACAGCGCTCCCCGACACCAATTAGATGGAGTCACGATAAAAAAAAAGGGTTATTGTCATTTGGAAAAAATATCACGTAGGATATTAACCCCTTCGTGACACAAATCTCAGGTTTTGTTCCTTATGGCAGACACCTGATCAGGGTCTTAATTAGGTAAAATGTAGCTGGTGCTCGCTTTGAGCAGTGGCTACATTATCCTTGTCAGACTGAGGCTTCCTTGAGTCCCTGCAGCGGAATCTGAGCACAGTTCATTGCGAGGAGCCGCAAAGAGCTGTTCAACGCAGGACGTTCTATGCCGTCTTTTAGGTACACTAAAATCAGGATGGCATAGAACGTCCTAGAGTCACAAAGGGGTTAAAGTGTAAAATACAGGGTCCAAGAAAGTGACAATACCACCTTAAAGGGCAGAAAGAAAAATAATCACTTGTCCAAGCTTCTCTGCAGCAATGTCAATTACACTGCGGCCTACTCCGTGTCTAAAAACTCACAATGTTATGGATAATTCTGAATTCCACTGTATAATTTATTCATTTTATCTGGATACCCTGCTGGGGCACTTCAAAGACTACAATACAAGCACTGTATGTAATCCAACATAAGAGAATTACAATACCATATTAAAAAAAAAAAAAAAATCTGTTCAGATGAATATGGGCCTTAATAAATGGAAATGGGAAATATAACAACTTGCCATGAAATCATTAACATGTATCACCCGCACGAACGTCTCTAAGTGAGGTGAAATTGCTACACGGCAGAAAGGGGAGACTTTTAAAAAAACAAAACTTAAAATAATGGAATTGTGTCTAGCAGAATAAATCCTTCAGGAGAGTGATAAACCACCGATAAAACATGATAAAACATGGCACTTGTTTCATCTTTTCCACCCTTGGGTAGTGGGTTTGAGACACACCAATTTCTTTGGATACTGCTCCAGTTTTAGCGTTTAGCGCTGAATTTACACACACTTTTAAATATGGATTCTAACCATTTTAACATGCCACAACTCTTGCCCACGGCCCACCAAAACCAAAACAGTAATTTCTACCACCAGTCCTTTAAAATTGCCCTGCGTAGTATGATGGGCAGGCTACTTCCCAGGTGAGTATCCCAAATGGCTTAATATAATTAGCTTAACATGCTCAGGCTAATACTTTGAAGAAATATGATTTTTATGTAATTTCTTGGTGATTGCCACCCCTTTAACTCATATGTATATTCTTAGCCCTATTTTTATATAGATGGTATATACACCACTGGTCTGAACTATCTATTAAGGGTATTATTTCTTTTATATTTTCTGTCTTTAGAGCACATTATGTTTATTTATTTTATTTAAGTACTAATAAAAAGTTAGCTTTTAGATTTTGTTCTTACGACATTTACTCTAAGGTTTGTCTCCCTTTTTTTTTTTTCTGAAGTCTTGTTCAAAAATCTTCCATAAGCGCATTCGTTTCTAAATAAGTTTACCCTTTAACTTTCCAAATAACTGGCTAAAGTAAAAATTACTGGCTAAAGTAATAAATATGTATGTCACAGTGCAGTGTAATATAAACAGTGATAACCTGTGCTCTGCACCAGATAGACTCATGCTTGCTCCATTATTACTTGTGGAAGATTGGATGAATTTCCATGTTTTAATATTCCTTTCAGAAGAGCGGGATATGCTCGGAGCCAGTTGTACGCTAACGAATACGCGGAATATATTGTACAGGTCTCCTTATTTTTTTAATTTTTTTTAAAGTATAGCGAAAGTGTAAAATTAATGAAAGCAATTGCCTTGAGCGGATTGTTTACAAAAGACTACTATCTCCTATAAACTCAATTTTACTTTCAAATAAAGACTCAGGAGGACTTAAAGAAAAACATGATTTCCCGTTTCTTTTGTTAAAAATTAAATTAAATGTACAAACCGTGCTATACTGCACTGCCTTTCATTATTAAAGGCGAAATGCATTGACAAAGCAGGTCACATTCTTTTTAGAGATCATAACTTAATTACAATAACAAATTTATATAGCACCAACAACATACATAGCGCTAGGTACAGGGCATAGAGGGGGACTACATACTAACAAAGACAAACAAGAACAAACCGATACATGATCTTTTAAATCATGATCTATAACAATTTGTCCAAATTTTTGTTGTGGGAGGGGGGGGAGGTTAGGTTACTAGCCTAATTCTAGCATATTTTAGAGTAGATCTAACAAAAAAAAAAAAATAGTTTATCTAACAAAAAAGATGGGGGGGCTAACCCAGCAGAGGTCTCTTTTTTTTTTTTTACCAGTCTCCCAGTAAGACACAGGCTAGGTGGCAACCCTAGCTAATAATTTTTGTCAATTAACATTGATTATTATTCTCTTCATTTACAGTACTAAACAATCAAAAATTACCTATACAGAATTGCAGAAATTAAAAGAACATGTGTTTTAAAATGTGTCAGATGAACTAGGTCCGTGGGAAATGTGTAATTTAAAAATCAAGTCACAAGGGGATGTTAACAGGAGACATCCAGGGACAATTAAAGCAAGTTTCTCTTAATCCAGGCATGTATTTGCAATTCTTCTAACACAATGTATAGATCATTTTTTTTAACTCAACATTATAAACAAAGTATAGCTAACATTTAACCAATGTCGAGCCACGCTTAACTGATATAATATCACGAATGTTAGATAAAAGGATAACCGTATATATATTTTACCAGTAGTTTTATAATGTATCTAATTAACCAGCCACCAACCAATCCTAATCTTGCTGGGGTTACAGTGATCTTGTTAGCCATTGTTCTAAGACCCTATTGTGGGTTTAATGTTTCAATAAATTAATATGCCCAGAGTATATTTTTCTGGGAGAGAGCAGCACTGGATGTTTCTACACAAAGCATGTGAGGTCAGTTCAATGCATATGAATATTTATGAACTTCCTCTGGAGACAGACAAGGACAAGGCTGGGGGTGGTTCAGGCCTCCACGGTTTCTATGGTTACATGACAAATACTTCATCAACCATGTGGAATCCTAGAAACCAGGTAGGAAGCAAGAAACATTGACATATTGCAAGCTTTTCTTTCCTTTCAACATATATATATATACATTTTGCAGTGTTTGTGTACAAACTATTTTGTATAAATATGTAACTAACATCTACCATTGATGCCAACGATTTGACGGAACGGTTTTTGGGTTCCAGCCATGACAATCAGCTGTGCACAAATAACTTTGTGTGTGCACTATACAGGTCTACCAGACAAACACAGATTAAGAGGCGCAAGAAGTGAGATCCAGACATCTTGTGCCGGGTAGGTTGGAGGTCAATCACACAGGGTCATCCGATATGTAATCCTGTCCTTGTTGGCTCCGCTAAAGTATGGTCCGAGACAAACTATAAACACCCAGGTACAACAAGAGATAAACTAAAAGAACCAAGGCCTCTTCAGTTTGTCTCTGACCAAGCTTTGCTTCTTTTAGTTTGTCTCCGACCATACCTTGGTTCTTTTTGTTTTTCTCAAGACCCACCCTGGTCCTTTGAAATAAAAACAAAAAGAACCAAGGTGGGCCTAGAGAGAAACTAAAAGAAACAAAGTACGGTCAGAGAAACTAAAAGAACCAAGTACAGTCTTGAAGAACTAAGGTAAAGCCAAAGACCAACTAAAAGAACCAAGGTTTTTTTTTTTTTAGTTTGTCTCTGACCAAGCCTACTTTCTTTCAAGACCCAACTTTCGTTTTTAGCCAGAAGAGAACCAAGGTACATTGAGAGAGAAACTAAAAAAGCCACGGCACGACCAAAGAGAAACTAAAAGAACCCATGAAAATCTAGAGAGAAATTAAAGGAAGCTGCATTTTCAGATGCAGCAATGTCACCATATTAGATCCTAAAATATATTTCTATTTACTAGCAAACTACTATATTGGTTAATAACACGGAGAATCTCGCTGTTTTACAGCCATCTGTTTTCATGTCTATCTGTCTCTGGCTTGCTGCAATGACTGCTTTATGTTGATGTTTAATCTGCATAAATTCAGAGACTTTATGATTTAGTCCATTTGTCATCTGTTATTTTGACACATTTGGAAAAACGAATTCCAAAGAGCATTCAAAGCCGCACTAGTTTCCATTTAACCATTTTTCTGATGGAGGAGTATTACACAATGCAGCTGAACATCTCTGTCATGAGGGCAAAGCATTATTTTTTTGAATCCATGTTATAGAGAATGTTGCATTTATTCATTCATTATTTCATAGTTTTTCTATAAATACTATATGGCCAGCTGAGACGACTGAGGATGATAGGATGTATCGTTCTCAAACATTCTGCAGTGCCAAGGTTAGCGTAGGAGTCACTGCCCCAGGAGTGTTGAAATCCACTCTCGGAGTACAGTAAACACTCAAAACTTTCCAACTTACGGAAAAAATAAAATATATATAAAAAAAAGTCCCATTCAAGAAAATGTCAGAAAGTTTAAAAAACAAAAAACAAAAACAGGTGTGAAGTGGCAGGGTTCGAATGTACCTGATGTATAATGATTTGCACCTTTTTCTTTTTGCATTTGGATACTCTGATATGCAGAAAAAAAAGAGGTTGTCCTCCACTATCAGGTGCTTTTGTAGCATGATTCTTTATAAATGTGTTTGAACCATTACCAAGGTCACCGGAGCAACCCAGAAGACGACGCACCACATCCATCAGGAATTGGCGTTCTAGATTGGCGCAAGTGGGCACTACTTATAGATGGTCATTTTTATCCATAACACCCAGTGAGTGCCCACGCATGGTGGATCCCCATTTGCTTCTGTGGGAACCAGATGACTGCTCTGAAGGGGATAATACAAAATTAGCCGGTGTCCCTTTAAATTATGTTCCCTTGCACCATGACGCTATCCTACTACTTAACTATATGCTTTGCAGTATTCTCATTACTATGCACCCTTTCCAAAATCCTTGCTTCCTTCAATATCATTTGAAACATTCCCTTTACCTGTGCAATCCTGCACAGCCTCCAAGACACATTTCAATAATTTTCTGCGTCCATAAATCATTCAGCGGCTTCCTGCAACCTCAAGCATTACTTGGCCTTCTGCTGACGAAAAATACCAGACAAGCAAGAATCATGGAAGGCCTTCATAAATCTAGCACATGGCACTGCGGGCCAAGCAAGCAGAGAATAGATCATTGGCAGTTAAACCTTTTTGCTGCAGGAAATAAATGATTTAATTCCATTCATCACATTGCACACTGGTAATAATGAGTCAAAAAGGTAGGGACTTTAAAGTCCAGGGGGGTGGGGGGGGGATGGAACTTTTACTTATTGTTCTATGCTTTGAGTGAAAACATCCCAGGTTATGGAAACTCTGCACAGGGAAACAAAATGCTGTAAACACAAGATAACCAGATTGCGAGTCCTGAGGCACAAACAATTTGTGGGCCACCCACTAGGCCAGTGTGGCTGTGATACTGGGACAGAACGACTGTCATGGACCCCCTTAAAAGGACAGGGGCAGATTAAACCTTGTGCACCCCCTATTGTTCTGTTTCTTAATATCATTGCTTTTTAGATTTTAAGAAATCTAGGCCTTGTTTCATATTCTTGAGAAAAGTGCCACTACCAGTTGGTCAACCTAAGGGAAAATTAATTGGGACTTTGGCTCAAAGGTTCTGGACTGCAGCAAATAAAGACTACTTCCACACGTACCTAGTCTGCCTTATACTGAAAGAGGTCTTGAGATGTCCTCCTAGGCAGGAGTGTTCAAGGCAAGGAGCTAGTGGATAGGTGGAGTGGGATTAGCAATAAAACAGTCCCTGGTGTGGAATATAGAAGTACAACTAAGAATCTAGTCAACAAGCTGGTAAACCATAGCAACACATCTACACTGGACAATAGCGCAATGCATTGGACAAAGGTAGGATGACAAGTTACACTCGGGAGTAAAGGGGGAAGACGGACAAATGACATTGGAGGTTTAATAAATATAATAGGAGATTAGAAAGCACCTATTAAAATGAGCCTTAGAACCTTAATGTTTCTACTGGTCCATTAGAGCAGTGCTTCTTAAATCTGTCCTCAAGGATCCCCAGCAATCCAGGATTTAGGGATTACCCAGCTGTGTTTAAAAAACAATATACCAACATCTAGAGCATTCCCTGGTTGGTGGTGGGGGTTTGGGTCACTATCGTTCTTTGTTCTCATTATATTTGCGGAAGTATCAGGACAACACTACAGAACAAAATAGTTAAACTATAGGGTGTGGGAAACCAGACAGAGGGCAACAGAAGCGCTTGTCCTCACTGTCCGGCTCCTTTGGTGATGTCACTGGAATGCGGGTGCCATGACACTGTCCATGTCATCTCGGCACTCTTATTTACCCATCTGCTGTGGGTATATTACGTTAACAGGTCACTTGGTGATTTACAGCTGTGGGCGGTCGGGGGTAGAGTACTAGGTATGGGGAGTGTAGTGGAATTTGGCAGGACCCACAGAAATTCCAAAAGTAAACATTTGTTTGTAAAGCACACATTGGAAAGAATAAAATGGTAATTGCCATTTTAACACTTTCATTACAGGAGGAGGAGGCAGTAGGTTGTTCTGCTTTATAGTACAGAGGAGCTCAATTCTGCCACAACTCAATTTCCACATCCTTTGACAGGTTCAGGACAGATCATAGAGCCCAACTGCAGAGAAACCCACAGATCAGCTTCCCAACATGGCCAATTACGCTCCCCCCCGGCCATTATTCAAGGGTTATTGAAGTTAACCCTTGTATTGAACGTGCATATTGAGCAGTTATATATCCTGCTCTGAGCCAAGTCAGTTTTATCTACTGGAGTTGTGGGGACCAGAGTATATACAGTATACACAGTATATACAGTATACACTATTGGGATATCTTTTTTTTCTCGGTGCAATATATGGTGGAACTAGGAATTTACAAGAAGGTGGTCATAAAAGGGAGAAAAATGGAAGATCATGATCTTCTACATTTGAAGTATTATTTTTTTTGTTACAGAGAACTGGTTGTTACTTGTATTGTTTAAAGTCATAGAGCTCCTTTTAAGTAGATTTTATGTTTCTTATGAGGGTGTTTAAGGCACTTTTGGCACTTAATTTATTTTGAGCAACTTGATTTAAAATAATGGTGATACAGGCATCTAGTCGTGCCTAGATTCACTATTTTTATTTTTTTAATACTAAAAACATTGTTTCTTATTCGTAGATGCACTCCATCTTAACACAATGCTATTGATTGACCTTGTTGTAAAAAACTGTTAAATTCTTTTATAATCTCCCGAAAACCTGAAAAAAGATGAGCCTTGGGCAAAAAGCTATAAAATGTGTTAACCTGCAAAGGATCACATGATTTAAATGGAATATGTCAGCATAAGAGAGATGAGCCTGTTCTGATCTGCTGAATCCAACCTCCATGATTCTGTCTTCAAGGTGACATTGACTCTTGTGCATCAAAATACATTATTATAAATATAGAAAGCAATCCTCACCAGCAAAACCCGTCGGTGGACTGGCTATGTAGGACAGTATAGCACTGATGGCGATGGATTTCTACATACAACGCGAGAATTACGGGAAAGTTGACATTTGTTTTCAGTATAGCAAATGATAATCAAAAAGAGCTAATCTACAGCAGGTAGATACACTGGTCACAAAAGTTGATGTGGTTGTCTCTACCTGCCGCACAAATGATGGAAGAGCTAATACATATGGCTAATAATTTTACTGTCCGAGGAAGTCCTATTAAAACACCATCGAGATACCAAGAATCTTTATATCAGGTGAGTAAGGGTTAGCTGCACATGCGATAATAAAGGCTATCTATAAAGATAATATCTGTGGATAAGTTCTAAAAATGGTCAATTCAGAACATTCCGTTAGTTTCCACATTCGTATCACTTTTAGAACTTGAACACACAATTGGCCAATACTCATACACTCAACAAAATTATAAACGCAACACTTTTGTTTTTTCCTCCATTTTTCATGAGCTGAGCTCAAAGATCTAAAAATGTTTCTATGTACACACGTAAACCAGTCAGTAGTTGGTGTGACCACTGTGCCTCACGCAGTGCAACACATCTCGTTTGCATAAAGAAAGACTGATTTCAAATGTAACATTTTGGTCAACGTGGATTAAAATTAAAACCCCAATCCCAATACATATACAGAAAATTAGGATGCTGCATGGGTCGTATAATTATTTTAAATGGTACAAATCAAGGTTTCTGCTGATCCCATATAAAAAGCCTTCCACATGTCAGCCAGTCACAGGCTGAGAGTGATGCAAGTAATAATCATACAACGGATAGTGCCTGGGAGTTACCCTGCCTTGACCTACCCACATTAATGAAGTAATCGCCCTAGCATGTAATGAAATATACCTCCTGGCGTGACATTTTATTTCTCTTTGGAACACTGACCAGGAAGGAGATCAGCTTTCTGGGACTGTTTGAAATTCTGATCAGCACTGAAACCTAGATCAAGTCTATCTGTGAGAGTAGTTCAATGTATCATTCACAGCCCAGAGATTAATCACTTCCCTTCTAAAGTGTACGTGCAAGTCAGGCCAGAGACGTCTCTGCATCCTAATACTCCCTGCACAGGAACTAGAAAGTAGACAGTTTATGGATCAGGGCTTATCTGATGGTCGGTATGAATTAAAAACAAAAACAGAAGATAGATCGTGTGCTGCTTACTCTTGGCAGTGTTCGCTGAACAAACCAAACAAAAAATATCAGTGCAGAGTTCAATTAAAAAGGGGCTAAAACCTACTCAAGAACTAAACAGACAGAAGCCCGTCTTTGTCTGATTAAAAGGGATTCTGCACCAGGCTCCCAGGTAGAATGCTTAAGTGTTCCACATCCTTGGAGCTTTTATTACTGCATATCACCCTTCTCCAGTACTACTTACTGTAGTTGTTTACCTTTGTTATTCCTCGGGTTGTGTAGGCCTCCGCTTGGCTACTCTGTTCCAGAACCCATGCTGCCTGCCTTGACTAACTGTCGCCCCCTAAGCACACCACTCTTGATCTAGTCCCTCGTGTCTCCACCTTTGCCTGAATGGATCTATTTATATTTATCTACAGACTACCAGTCACTGGTGACTTGCAAGTTATTGTTCGCCCCTGCTCCTTAACTCTGTCTTCTAAAAGTCCGAAACATGGTCAAGTCTACATGACTTTACCCACAAACCCATCCAGATATTTAAAACTTACTACCTTTCATACTATTAATCTCTTACCATCAGGCTTCAACCCGCATGCCGACTCATCCTGTATATATACAGTTATTTCTGTTTCATTTCTGTCTTTGCCTTTCTGTTTATTATTTCTGCTTGCCCTTTCCTTGTGTCCGGTTTCTGTCTCTTTCCTGGAATCCTGTATTGAGTCCTGTTAATGGGCTTCTCTGAAAACTATCAAGTGGTTCTCCTCTCTGAACCCTGTTAATAGTTTCAGTCTTTATTTTAGAGTTAGGGACTTGCCTGAATGTGAGTTACTTTGTAGTTGGTTAGCAAGCGTATTCATCATTTGGCCAGTTGGTGTAACCAAACCCTCACCATCACATCTTTGGTTTGTTCTTGTATTTATGTTTCTATGTTCCCTTTTCCTCTTTCCCCGAAGTACCTGAGGAATCCAGCTCCACTATCCGCTCCCCATATGCCAGTACTTGTTCCCCTTATGCAGTTTCAACAGATTCCGCCCTCTGTGCTTATTCCTTAGCCCTGTCCTGTTTGTTTATTATGTCTGTACCTGTGTATGTCTCCTTTAGTCCTGTAATATTGTCTTTTGCTTTATCTGGCTGATGTATGTTTTCATTCTGCCTTTGCTCCCTAGTCTGTCCCATAGCCGAGGACTCTGTATAATGTTTCTTGTTTCTGCTCTCTCCGTATCTAATTCCTCTCTGCTTGGTTACTCTGTTTGTTTCAGCCTGCAGCATCCTGCCATTCATGTTCCATGCCTGTGCCAGGCATGTCTGCAGGGTTTCTTCAGTTTCGGTTCTGCATTTACTGGATACAACTATCACATTCTAGGGCCCTGGAATGTGGCTGTACAAACCTGGCTCCTCAAGCCTCCAGGGGAGTGTCCAAATCCTGCCAATGAACTCCTGAAAAACATCAGTAGGCGCCCTGACACTTACCCAAAACCAGCATGAATAACACTTTTTATAATAGCAACAATCAGCCCCTAACTTCTTTTTTTATATACAGATTTATCCTTATTCCTAGTTATTTACAATAAAAAAGCAGATGGGCACGAAGGAGTGGGTACCTTAAATAAAACACACAGTATAATAGTGCAATATTGCCTCTATAGAATGGTATAACAGAAAATATAAGTGGATGCACTCACAAACGAACGTGAGTGTCAGTCAAATCAGCTGAGAACTTGTGGGTCCATAAAAACAGCTTTAATAATTCTGAAATAAATAAAGAAATATACATGTGCAGGACCAGTGGGTAACATATGCTGGCCCCTAGCACTGGAAAAACTCACAGAGTAGTAGATGTAAAAGTCGTTGTAAAAGTAATAAGACTGTTCCTGCAGTCACAAGCGGAGCTGGACTCCAAATAGGTCGTGGGAGATGCAGCGCTGGAACAATAGTAGCCTCTACGCGTTTCTCCGTGTGTGGCACGGCTTCATCAGGAGGAGATGAGAGAGAACTGTCCTAGTTATTTACATCTGTCAGAATCATTGTAAATCACTGTGCTAAAAAAATAATAATAATTATATATATAATCCCCAATGAACACCAAAAAGATAACAGAGTTGGTCTCAAATTATTAAAACAAAACAACAACAAAAATGTTTTTCCCAGATCACTGAATATACGCAAAAAAAACACAACACTTCTCATTCAGCAGCTCACTGAAGTAAAATCCAGTGCATTTGCAGGCTTCCAGCTATCATCCACTCCTAATGGGAGCAGAACTTGTTTACCCAAAATACAGGTACTTTTTGACTCTGGCTGTTTTTTCCAACACAGAGACAGGAACATATTAATTCTAGCGGTAAATGAGTACCCAGCTCCTTAATAATGTAGCCTAACATTTCATTTATTATTTGTATAATCCCAGCAGGGGGGGGTATTTTTGGCAGTCAGCAATATGCCTCTATTCTACCCAACTCTACTGTAGCAAATGTAATAAGGGCTTTTAAGGAGATTTATTTCTTGGTTTTTCACATAAAGAGCTTCCATTAAAATAAAATTAGGATAACAATTTAACATTGATGATGTTTTAGAGACCAACTATTGTGCGAGAAAAACTAGGTTTTTTTTTTCCCCATTTAGATTTTTTTCATGGCAAAAACAGTTTCAAACAATGGCAAACATAGACATTGAATAATGAATCACAGTGGTAATAGCTTTGAGTTTATTAGGAAAGCTTAACAAATGGTAATAATTGATATTCACACCCGTCGATAAGTAGAATATCCCACAATTAGAAATAAACAGAAAACAATAGTACAATTTTAGTAATATGGCTCCCATTGCGCAAAAAAAACCCAAACACTATTTTATAATACATAATAGACCATGTATTGCACTGTAACTCTCAATAGAGTAAGGATGCCTGTTATAGAGTGACAACTGAAATAAGCTTTAAAAATTCGAGAAACTTCCAAATGAAAGGATATATATCAGCCATAACATTATGACCAGAGACCGGTGGCAAGCCGGCAGAGGCAGTGTGATGCTTTTGGGCAATGTTCTACTGGGAAACCTTGGGTCCTGCCATTCATATGGATGTTACTTTGACTCGTACCACCTACCTAAGCATCATTGAAGACCATGTACCCTGTTTCATGGAAACAGTATTCCCTGATGTCATTGGGCTCTTTCAGCAGGATAATGCACCCTGGCTTGAAGAACAAAACAAGAAGTTCAGGGTGTTGACTTGGCCTCCAAATTCCCCAGATCTCAAGTCAATCAAGCATCTGTGGGATGTGCTGGACAAACAAGTCCGATCCATGGAGACCCCACTGTGCAACTTACAGGACTTAAAGGACCTGCTGCTAACGTCTTGGTGCCAGATACCACAGCACACCTTCAGAGGTCTAGTCCATGGCCCAAGGAGTCAGGCCTGTTTTGGCGTCAAAAGGGGACCTACACAAAGTGGTCATATTATTATAGCTGACTTGCACTCTTCAACTGTGATCCTGTGTTATAATAATAAAATGACTAATGTTTAATAAGAGCTACTAGCCAACTATTATTTTACTTTCATGCTGGATTTGAGATATAAAATACACCAACTTAGAAGACAGATTTTCAATTTACATTATTTTGTGTAAGTAAAAAGGATAAGGGGAAAAAAAAAAAAAGATTTAAAAAAAATCTAAAATTTACAGTTACAGTTAATCAAAATGATTTACGACAAACGAGAAGTCCCCTTGGAGACAAGAATAAATGTATTTGTATTTACTACTTTAGCTTAGATGGCAATTTGAGAGACAACCATAATTCTAACAAACCTACTACAACAAAACAATATAAAAAAAACAGTATTGCTTTAGGGCACACTGGAGACAGATGTACGGTTATGGACTCTATAAATCTAAGAATGTTCTGACAGCCAATGAGAAGGACAATTCACCTTGGTCAATCAAACTCTTATTTCAAAGTAAGAGGTGTCTTCCGTGTGGCTATGGAAGACGGAAAGCCTTGATAACGCTTCCTACTAACAGCTAAGCTCGTTAACTGTTTGTATGCTACAAAACACTCTGTGTTTATCTATGGCCTTGCCAACCAAAAGTTAACATGGCCCATGGTGGGGATTTGAAGCCACCACAAGCATGGTTACGTTAAATTCCATCCATGGTAAATGTACATCGAGCATAATATCCACTATCGTGGGGTACATGCAATTGGGGTCTTCCCCAACATATTGAAGCGTTGTTAAACATAGTTCCACCTGCTCGATCGGAGGATTTGCGAGTGTATTTTCAATAAAGTAGAACGGTTTCTATTTTGTATACCGTGCTACACTACGTGTTTCTCTCTTCTCTTATCCCTCCACATGTCCACTTGAATCTCTGTGAAAATGCTCTATCTCGATTTCAGTAGGGATCTTTCAACCACAGTGGAACTCTTGTTTTGTTGCTGGTGTATAGTAGGAATTGACGATACCCTGGAAGAGTTCCTTATCAAGGTGAGTATGGTTTCTTTTTCTTCTGCATATCTACATCCGTGGGGACAAACATGTCTGCTGACTTGCCTGTAACATATAGATTTGTTCAATTACATTCTACTGTTGTTTGTATAAAGACCAGCGATAGGCAAATTGTCCTTGCAAATTGGTGCAAGGACACCAGTGTCCGAGTTATATTGCCCTTATGTTGGTGCCTCCCTCTGATGTACACATAGTTACGTGAAATGTTCAGATACACATCTTTGGTGTGTAAATATTGGAACGGAGTTTGAATGAACACAGGAGATCACATGTGGCAGACATAATAATGAATAGGATTATGCTACTGAGACAAGGAGTTGGTCGACATTCTGTCCTGTAGTGCCATGATCTTAACATACACATAAAGAACAGTCTTCATTTATTTTTAGCAGACCGCAGTGGCAGGATCAGAAATTAAAAGATAGACATCAGGACACTTGCACAAGTTGAAAAGAACAGATGTTCACAAATAAAATGAAAGTTACAGACATATTTAAAGAAAATATACCATCATTCAATATCTAAACGCGTTCAGAACTAGAGCAAATCAGAAGGAACACATGTATTTGAAAATATGAAACGGAGAAACATTTCAGACACACAAGTGATGGCAAACACATAAAAATGAAATGTGAGAGTCACATGTACAAATATAGGTATACATAAAGCGTATGCGCTATTCATGATTTGACTAACCTGTGAAATATGCCAATGGACTTCAATGTTGATCAATACAAGGTTATGCATTTGGTTACAAGAGGATTGATATGTAATGGACAAAGTAGGATAATGCCAGGACGATCATGACGGGGATGAAGGCATACTGTTTGACTCTACAATAATGGACGACCAAAATACAGAGGGACATTTATAAAGAAAGTGCATGTGCCAATGGCACCCAATAGTAGCACCATCGCCAGCATGTGACAATGTATTACAGTAACTCCCGTTGGAACCATACTAAAGGTAGCGAGTATTCATGATATTTCCAAATATCTCAATCAGGGTCTTAAAAGCCCTATGAAATCTCCTCCCCTGCTGGAGGTGTGTTCAGCAAACGCCCCCAACTGCCCCGATTTGTACAGAATAGTTCTGATATGGGGGTCTGTGCCACTGAGCTCTACCATGGTCCTGCTTTTCGGCACAAAGTTAGAGCCCAGCTGGATAGTGGGATTCAGGACCACAATTCCACAGTCCTGATCGCATTCTTCCGTGTCTGGGACACCGGATAAGGCAAGTAGTGCCCCCGCGCATGCGTGGAAAGTTGTCAGTGTGAGTGACTGTGCATGCGTGGAACATATGTCCTCCCAAGCTCCGCCTCAGGCATTGCGAACCAGGTGCTGCCAGGTTACCGAAACCCCTTCTGTGACATAGCATAGAGGAAATCAGTGTTTGACTTCCACAATAAATATGCATGGAAGTATTGCTCAGAAACCTTTTCAATCAGACAGAATCAGCATTCTGTCTGATGTGAAGATTATCCGGAGGGTTTAGTCTCTCTTTAAGAAATCTAAATGTATTTACTTAATAAATAAAACCTTTGAACCAGGATTATTTGCACATACAGATATGTCACGCCTGAAGGAATAATAATAAAAAAGGTTTTATTTGTGGCTGTACGACGATTGTCACAATGGCTTTCTGAGTCAGCCTGCGCCTCAAGATAGAAGCTCATTAATGTCATGACGACCCACTGCTTATTTCCCGCATTATGAATGCCAGCAGTCTACAAGTGGGAATTAAATCCAATGTATGTGAAATTTCATTTTAGTTCTCATTATTCACAGTCTTTCTTGCAGATTAGTCATTGCCAAGTTTCTCCAGGAATTTAAAGAGCCGCTCAGTAAAGCAAAACATGCCTGTATTTAAAATAGCTGAATCCAACTTAAAGTGTTTCATGAACTGCACAATCTTACATAGCACAGGGTGGAGCTTAAAGGGACAGTCTAGTCCCCAAACTCACTTTGGTGCAAGATAAAAATTACTGCTTGTATAGTGCATAGACTTTTTTCCCCAGTGTGATTTGATACTTACAGGTATTATACATAAATCACATATTTAATATTTTACTAAAGCCCTCCCCTTGTGTTTATTGCAGGTGCGGCAGCACTGATTATATAGACACGGAGGATATAAAGTTTCCTTTCATTTAGTCACTTCCTGTGCTGCTGGAATAACTGTGATAAACTTGCTCTTGTACACAGGAGAATCTTAACAGTGTAACACATTGTATGATGACATCCCTAGAGATACAGGAAATTCCATTCATTTGAATGACATTATTCTCATTGGCTCTGGAGCAAAAAAAAAAAAAAAAAGGAATAAGAAATAGAAAGTGACTTTTATTAAGCTAGTGTGGGCAGTGCTGGTTTCTTGCAAACTGCTGTAATTTCACAATTTCATCTAGCCATAATTATTTTACATTTTAAGCAATTCAAAATATAAAACATGCATTTTAAAGTACTTTGAAAGAACATTAATAGGAATTAACATTTGGAGATGCATTTTGGAAACCAGACCATACCAAAAAAAAAAAAGAAAGATGGCCAGAGTTTGATAATTTTCACCTGTCAAGAGAATCATTATCTCAGCTAGTTACTGAAATCCACTCAGGTCATGCTCATACCAGCTTGCCACCTATTTTCAGCACAAGCATAGTCGTTTGCCATGCTGGACTATCAGACCTAGTGCAAGAGTACTATATATGTGGCAGCCAATTTACAGAAAGCATTTTCAGAACATTTTTATTAGTTTACAGGTTGTGACCTCCTTATTTATTCTTAATTTAAAGAAAATCCTGGGGATGTCACTGCTGCCCAACATCCAGGAGCTGTTATGGTTACCAAGCTTAATGGCATTCATTTTATAAATCTCACAAGGATGAAGAGTCGACCCTGATGAGAACTGGGCCTGAAACCATAGGCTTGAACAGACTGTACAGTTGGTGCTTTAGAACACTAAGCCCTCTCACTCGACAGTAGGGACTCAATTCATGACCACTGCGTTTCTCAGCTTATAAGGAGCAAAATGGTTGAGCCTAGGTAACTACAGTTCAGTTTTGTAAAACTGCAACAAATCAAGGAGCAAGCACTCTTTAACTATCGAGCACGTGCAAGTGACACACACACAGAAAGAGCGATTTTGATTTATGAGAGAGTCACGGCTTCCAATAAGAACTTTAATGAAGATCAACCATAATGTATAAGCAGACAGGAATGGAAGGTTAATGAGACTTTGCAGAGATCATAAAGTTAAATGCTTTAAATGAGCGTTGTAAAGAGATGTCGGACTTCAAGCTAAACGAAGCTAAAGCTTCTGAAATCCTCTTTATTGTTTGTATTATCCTTTGCTACATCTATATTCAAGTAGTAATTATTTGGTTACAGTTAAAAAAAATTCTCTGCATTCAACTGCATTTGAGAATTTTTCCAGCTCAGCTACATTGGCCTAAAGATTGAAATTTCCATCTCAATTCCCTCTTTATTAAAGGGACAGTCTAGTCCCCAAGCTCACTTTGGTGCAAGATGAAGATCACTGCTTGTATAATGCTCAGGCTTTTATCCCAGTGTGATTTGATGCAGGCATTCTGTATAAATCACATTTTTAATATTTGACTCAAGCCCTTCCCAGTGATTACTCTGCATGTTTACTACAGTTGTGGCAGCACTGATTATATAGACACTGAGGATATAAAGTTTTGTTTTATTTAGTCTCTTCTTGAATACATTGTGTTGACTGTGATAGACTTGCACTTGTACACAGTAGGATCTCTTAACAGTGCAACACATTGTGTGATGACATCACTAGAGAGACCGGACATTACATTCATTTGAATGACATTATTCTCATTGGTCCCTGCAGCAAAAAAAAAATAAAAAGTAAATGACATTTACTCTGATAGTGTGGGCAGTCCTGGCTTCTTCCAAACTGCTGTAATTTCACAATTTCATCTAGCTGTAAGTATTTTATATTTTAAATAATGCAAAATGTAAAACATGCCTTGTAAAGTGCTTTGAAAGCACATTAATATGCATTAATATTTGGAAGATGGACAGATAAGACAGTCCATTTAAGTAGACCCTCTAAGTTTCACATAGGATTTATAAAAGGAACATCATGAGGTTTATTTATAAAGGGTGATACTAGGGGGGAGTATTCAGCAGCAAAATTGGTTTCCACGGCAACTGCTTTATGTTCAGAACTTGTCCTTTATAAACACCCTACAACAGCAATTATTAAAGTTACAATTCATTTAGACGTCCAGGAGATATTTAGGAAACAAGTCGAGTTACAATGATACCATTTATTGGAGAACAGAGTATTCAATCCCAAGTTGCTGGGTTCCTTCCTCAGGAAGTCGGATCTTACAAATGGGTCCTGAAAACTTGCAATCAAACTGTGCAATCCAATAAATGGTATCATCTTAACTCCACTTGTTTCCGGTTTTTCCATGGCTAACACAGCACTACTCCTAACTATTCTGAGCCATTTAAACAGAAAGCCAGGCTCTTACTAGTGTGGTGCTAGCTGGATGCATGAACCACACAACACAGCAGAAGACAATTGTTCATCTCCTGCCGGGAGCACGATGCCTGGGTACCGCATACCCAGAAGTCAACGGCAGTGAGGACTATTACAGCACGTCTTGCTGCATGATAGATTGCAGAACAACGGTGTCAGGAACACGGGGTCTGGCTGAGACAGTGGAGAGAGTGTGGGAGTGAACGGGTTAATGACACCAGAGCCCTGGTTACCTGTTGCTAGTCCCAGCAACCACTAAATTAACCCCTGCAGTGCCTCCTTCACTATCACCCCAGTACACAATTTGCTGCCATCACCAAGATTTGATATGCAGGGATCACAACAGAATTACAGTATACACCCTTACTTTACTAATTAGACATATTCATTTTATATATATATATATATAATTAACCTTTTGGTAACGTGTTCTACCTGAGTTTTCCGCAGAAGAGTGCTGTGTAAAAAAAATAATGACATACAAACACAGATTACAAGTTGCAAAAACAGTCCAGTTATAAGAAAAACACCATGACTCCTTATATATAATTACTTTACTTTAACCTTTATTTATATAGCGCCAAAAATTTACGTAGTGCTAGGTACATCGCGTACGGAAATACATACTGTTAGCCAGACTAGGACAGACTGATACATGAGGTAGAGAGCCCTGCTCACAAGCTTACAATCTAGAGGGAATGGGGTATATAAAACACATAAGGGAGTGAAGAGGTCAGAGGGAAGGTAGTTAGTTGTTGTAACAGTAATGTGGATGGTTGGCACTGGGTGGGTTTAGCCAATTATTAATTGTGTGTGTTCTAGCTGGATCAGTTGTAAGCTCCCTGATATTATCAGTGATTGAGGACAGCGAGAGAGAGGTGGGATTAACTAGAGGTAAATTAACGGATATTCTAGTGGGATGGGTTTTGAGGGACTTTGAGAAGGAAGGAGAGAACCTGATGCTCTGCGGAAGGGAGTTCCAGAGAGAGGGGGCAGCTCGGGCAAAATCTTGGAGGCGCGAGGGACATTCTGGAATACCAAAGAACCTGACCAAATAATACATTTGCATATATATGTGCAAAAATACACAAACAAATCAAGCAAGCATGTCAGTCAAATCTGCCTAGTACAATGATCTACCAAGTCTAGTAGATAGTGTCATGTTCTTTTAATAATATGAAGCTGAAACTTGTGTTGGAATGTGTGTATGTGTAACATATTGGCAGAAAGTGAGCGAATGTTGCTCCTTCTGCAGTTTGTCCTGGTTTGAACATGTAGAACTGGCATGATACCTATATATCTGGGACACAATGGTCCTAATCCACTGTGGTAACTAGCAAGAAGACATACCGTATTTGCCCGATTATAAGACGACCCTGATTATAAGACGACCCCCCCAAACTTTGGATATTCCATTAGGAAAAAAACTAAAAGCCTGAATATAAGACTAACCTATAGGAAAAAAGTTCAACTTGTACATATTCATGTAAATTGCTTTTTTAATAAAAAAAATGATGATATCAAAAAATGCATTTCTTGTTTTTATTTCCTTTTATGAGCCAATGCTGCCTCCCTCTTTCCCTTGCCCCCAGCTTGCTCTCTCTCCCTCTGTCTCCCCCCTCGTTCCCCTTGTCCCCCCCCCTTGTTTCTCTCTTCCTCACCCTCCATCCCCTTGTCTCTGTTCCCCCTCCCTCCCCTTGTTGCTCTGGCTTCCCCCTCCCTCGTTGCTCTGGTTCCCCCCTCCCTCGTTGCTCTGGTTCCCCCCTCCATCCCCCTCACCTGTTTCATCGCTCATCTCACAGACATCCCCTGCTGTTAGAGAGGGGGATCCGGGTCCCCTGCAGCTCTGCTGGGGACCTGGATCCATGTTTTATAATGATTTGAGGTCAGATTATAAAACGACCTCGATTACAAGACGAGGGGGATTTTTCAGAAAAAAATTCTGAAAAAAACCTTGTCTTATAATCGAGCAAATACGGTATACTGTCCTCATGAATTTTATATTTATTGCCTGCTACTTTGCATTTAACCTTCTATGCACTGGCACTGAATATATTACAGTTTTGTGAATAAAAACAATAATTTAATTTCTTTTAAATATGTACATAAAATATCTTATATGCTACTGAGAAGCAACTACCATGATATTTATAAGCCTTATAGGAGATTCAGATGGTAAAGCTCTCCGTGCAATTGTTAAACATAAAATCTCTATGGATGATACAAAATCCGTGCTGACTTAAAGGTGCTCAGCCAATCAGACGCGCCTCCAGTTATTGATTCTACAATGACGCTGAATTCTGGAACATTACCTGTTAGTTTACATGGAATGTTTTTAAGGCTAGAGATTTGTACGTTGTGTCAGATCATTATAGAATTATTGATGCATTACACATATTCACACTGATAACTGTAATAACAAAAGTCCTCATCAGCCGAGAAATAGTAGAGGTTATTTTGGCAACTTCCCAGGTTACGTTAAAGTTTATTTGTATAACGGCAATTAGTTATGTGGCGTCTTCCCCTCCTTAGAGGCGCCCATCTTGTGGCGGTAGCTAACCTTGCTAAACAGCATTGGATAGAAAAATGGGGGAGAGGGAACTGAAAACAGGACAAGCAAATAATAATAATAATAACAGAATTAAATTCCACTGAGCTAAATAAACCCAACGCAGTGATGGCTAACCTTGGCACTGCAGATCTTTGTGAACTAAATTTACCATGATGTTCAATCAGTCTTAAAGTCGACTCGGCATCAAGGTCAGCCATGATGAATAACTATTCTCTAAAAGCAAAAATAAAATGAATATATATCTATATAAAAATACAGATTGAGTATCCCTTACACAAAATCCTTGGGTCTAGAAGTATTTTGCGTAACGGGTCATTGTGGATAATGGATCATTTTCACCAAAATATTAAAACCTCTCAGCACTTATGAAATATAATAGTATCAATGTAAATACTGTTTAGAGCAAATAACTCACGTTTACGGTAATATAGCTGGGAGAGATCATTGGAACATGCCAGCAGCATGTCAGGCCTGGACATGTGCCATCTGCGGATGTGCTTGAGTGGTGGAATCAGGGCACTCATGGAAAAGCTATATTGCAGCTTTAGGGGGCTGGATACTGAATAAACTGGTGTGCTTTAATTCTGACAGCTATTTCATGAGGATCTAATACATCTTATTGTTGAAAATGACCCTTCTCCAAAATAGTTCTGTTCCCAAGCATATTGGATAAGGGATACTCAACCTGTAATTATATATATATCCAAAAATGAAAAATAAAACACCTTCATTTTCTAAAAGATGTACTACATTAGATACAAAAATCTACAGAAATGTAGGAATAAAAATGGCACCAAAACTAAAAAGCCCCCCAAAACATTTGTTCCAAAATATGCTTCATGTTGGGGGGACAAGAGAATAAACCCTACAGATGGCTTAGGGCCCCCACTACCTTTCTCGTTTTCTCAAGCCATATTTGTGAGAAGGAGCATGGCAGCTCCAAATTGCTGTGAAAAGTAAATTAGATTTAAACGCAGGCACTTGGTGCTTATTACCGAGTAATGAATAAAGCCCCGGAAAGATTTGCTTCTAAATGTTCCTGATTGTATCGGAGACTTTTCAAATGAGCAGCAAATCCTTCTGACGGAGATGGGGGATGTATATTTTATTCCTCCCTGAACTATTAATACACATTTAATCACCCAGTGTTTTCTCTCTCTGTTATTTCAATCTCGGATAGAAAGATCCGTACGAAGGACATATTTTCGCTGCTATTCGCCACAATTAATTCAGCATTTGGGGAACTTGTTTGATGCCATTTTAGAGAAAAAAATTGTCTGAAAGAAAGTATTTATTTAGTCAGGGATGCAGTTCTATTTCTGTACTCTTGCACAATGGTATATACCATGCAAAATATACATTCGCACGGACTGTGTCTCTACAAAACCGATAGTGCTTCGTATGCATTGATCATGATTACCCTTGCCAAATGGAGAAACATGGTAGAAACACAATTAAAAAAAAATAAAGGAAGGACTTGGCACACTGCTTTCACTTGCTCAGTGATGAAATATTTCCATCCAAAATGGTAGTGATTACAATATATCATCAATGAGCAAGTTAGTGTGCAGAGTGCTACATTTATTTATTGCATATTGAGTGGTTTGGTTCGGAACCATGTGACTGTGCACCTACACTAATGTATTGGCGGTGGAGGAGTCCCACAGTGTTCTACAGTCTGAAAAGCTTGTATTGGCGGTGGTGGGATCATTGAATCTGAAAAGCTTTCCCCAGCAGTTTTCAGAGCCCGGTAAATTATTTACTTTATACAATGGTAGAAACACACAAATTACCGTACGTCTAATTGCTAAGGGGCCTGTGTTTAATAATTCATCAATCAATTTATTCCCAAGAGGACTCAAAGTATTTTTAAAAAAAAATAGTTAAACTAATGGCCAGCTGATTCCAGTATTGTTGGTCAATTTAATGGCACTCATTTTATCAACAGCAAAAGATGAAAGGCTGAGCTGACCCGGAATCACTGAGATTTGGCCATATTGGTCAGTTGGTCAATTAACAACTGAGCTATCCTACTAAAGAGACACAGTCATTAGTGTCCCATACAGTAACAATTTAGCGATAAGTTATAAGAATCTTCCTCAGGACATCATTCTTTCATATATGATGAATTTATAATTCTTTAGTGTATTTCAAAAGGTAAGCACTAGAGCTTCAAGCTTTTAGGTAAGTAGGATTGGAGCGAAAGGCCGATAACTTTCTTTAAAACTGACATTATTAGAACATTTATTCTATTTTCCATTATTTACAAAAAAACAACAACAAAGAGTGCTGAAAACATGGTATGCACTTGGGTACATGTAATGGGACATAAAAATAGGGGAAAAAACTGCACTTCTGACATAGGTGAACAAAGACTTTCTGTAGTACTGAGAAGGAAGGTATGCTCTACCAGAGTAGTCTCTCTCCGGATTATGCACCAATACATTTCTATCAAACTTCACACTCCTTGCCATGGAGACTTTGCCTATCCTGCTCATGATCTCTCCTAAATCAACCCTCCTAATTAACGGAGTGACCTCTGTGAGCCTGGGGTTTTGGGTAATATCCTGCTCATTCGTTCCTTGTATCCACGAGTTCCAAGTAAGAAAGTGGAGCCCGGTTTCTGGATCATTGGGAACCCAGAGAGGGCTAGATAGTAATTAGTCAAGAGTCTTCGAGGTCTACGTATAAATTCGGGGGCAAATTTCTCGACATACGTTGTTCCTGGGTTTGCACATAACAAATCTGTCCGGTGAGATGGCTCAGCCCTTCATCCTTCCGAGGTGGAGAAAACGAGAACCACTAAATTGGGTAATATGTAAAACGTAACATCCCCAGGTCAACCACAGAAAACTGGAACATACCTTTCCTGGTAAAACATTTTGTTATTATTATCATTAAGGACAAAACAGCTGTCCATGAGTAGTGATCTGATGTTTGCCCCTCTGTCTTGAGTGGTGTTTGGAGGCTGTCTTACATATCCTCCAAGAGGTCAATATTTATAATGGATTAAGAGGCAACAGGTGATCATTGATGACCATATTTACATATGCCTACCCAGAATCCCCTGCAGTGGTGGTAGCACAGTCAATGTGTGATTTTTGTGGGAAAAGCAGGCCTTTGTTTGGCTTGTTTGGTGTGTGTAGATTTGTGTTTGATAATGACTCTGATACCCACTGAATTTCAGGTGGAGGAGTGTTTCCATGACCTTAACACCCACCATTGCTTAACTAGATTATTATTATCTGGCACCATATCCTACCTCTGATCTATAATGTGAACGTACATTCAAGCCAGGAAAACTGGTCTCGCCACCAAGACATTTTCTACAAGGGGTCTGGCATGGATACAAGATCTAGTACCTACTCACCTAGCAAGTGACAGAATACTAATTTCCCACCAGACACAGCCCCCCTAAAATCCCTGACATAGAAGTGCAGGTTCCCGCATCTAAACAATCATGAAGATGTCAAAGACTGACGTGAATTCAAAGTCTGCTTCATGGCAAATATATCCTAGGGCAGAGTAAAGATCCCACAGAATAATTTTTTTTTTTTGCAATTTATCACATCAAGTCGTATTGGGTGAAAGAAAGCAGAAAATCATATCAGTAGTAATCAATCCTCTGGAAATATGTAGCATAAATCACAAGTCGCGGCTGATGTGGGACAGGAAAGCAAGACTAGACACAAAGGAATCGCATTTAAATGAACAAAGGGAAAAAAATAATATGTAGCGAAAGCCCATCTCGGGCTTCTGAGCCGACCTTTCCAATGAAATCACTGAATCACAGACCCCAACAGAACAATGAGATATGTCTTTGTTTACAATGTGGTTCTTGGGATGTTTTCCCCCCCCCCCAAACCTGGTTGGATTCATGTGGCAAATAATAACCTTACTGTCCCACAGGTGAGGGGGGCTGACATCAAAGAATTAAGAAAGTGCTATTAAGCAGCCGTTTGTAATGTTAACCACCATTCACGGTTTACTGAATAGATCTCAGTATTTTCTGGTTCTGCTAGATTCAATGCTTTTACCAAAACACAGCAAAAATCCCCAAAAAAACAGCTACTAAAAGAAAAGACTGAAACACTTAGCTTCACTGAGCTGCTGGACTGAAAACCTATACTTACTTTTTTAGCTCGCTGAATACAATAGAAAAATAGAATGTGTCGGCAGATAATAAACTATATAGTCTTCCCAATATATGCTCGGTAATGTAACCAATCATGGGCCATGACATCACTGCTCAGTAATGTAACCATTCATGGGTCATGACATCACTGCTCAGTCATGTAACCAATCATGGGCAATGACATCACTGCTCAGTAATGTAACCATTCATGGGCAATGACATCACTGCTCAGTAATGTAACCAATCATGGGCCATGACATCACTGCTCAGTAATGTAACCAATCATGGGCAATGACATCACTGCTCAGTAATGTAACCATTCATGGGTCATGACATCACTACTCAGTCATGTAACCAATCATGGGCAATGACATCACTGCTCAGTAATGTAACCATTCATGGGTCATGACATCACTACTCAGTCATGTAACCAATCATGGGCCATGACATCACTGCTCAGTAATGTAACCAATCATGGGCCATGACATCACTGCTCAGTAATGTAACCAATCATGGGCAATGACATCACTGCTCAGTCATGTAACCAATCATGGGAAATGACATCACTGCTCAGTAATGTAACCAATCATGGGCAATGACATCACTGCTCAGTCATGTAACCAATCATGGGCAATGACATCACTGCTCAGTAATGTAACCAATCATGGGCCATGACATCACTGCTCAGTAATGTAACCAATCATGGGCAATGACATCACTGCTCAGTAATGTAACCAATCATGGGAAATGACATCACTGCTCAGTCATGTAACCATTCATGGGTCATGACATCACTACTCAGTCATGTAACCAATCATGGGCAATGACATCACTGCTCAGTAATGTAACCAATCATGGGCCATGACATCACTGCTCAGTAATGTAACCAATCATGGGCAATGACATCACTGCTCAGTAATGTAACCAATCATGGGAAATGACATCACTGCTCAGTAATGTAACCAATCATGGGCAATGACATCACTGCTCAGTCATGTAACCAATCATGGGCAATGACATCACTGCTCAGTCATGTAACCAATCGTGGGCAATAATATCACTGCTCAGTCATGTAACCAATCGTGGGCAATGACATCACTGCTCAGTCATGTAACCAGTCATGGGCAATGACATCACTGCTCATTAATGTAACCAGTCGTGGGCAGTGACATCACTGCTCAGTCATGTAACCAATCATGGGCAATGACATCACTGCTCAGTCATGTAACCAGTCATGGGCAATGACATCACTGCTCAGTCATGTAACCAGTCATAGGCAATGACATCACTGCTCAGTCATGTAACCAGTCATAGGCAATGACATCACTGCTCAGTCATGTAACCAGTCATAGGCCATGACATCACTGCTCAGTCATGTAACCAGTCATGGGCCATGACATCACTGCTCAGTAATGTAACCAGTCATGGGCAATGACATCACTGCTCAGTAATGTAACCAGTCATGGGCAATGACATCACTGCTCAGTAATGTTACCAGTCATGGGCAATGACATCACTGCTCAGTAATGTAACAAGTCATGGGCAATGACATCACTGCTCAGTAATGTAACCAGTCATGGGCAATGACATCACTGCTCAGTAATGTTACCAGTCATGGGCAATGACATCACTGCTCAGTAATTTAACCAGTCATGGGCAATGACATCACTGATCAACATACATGAAATCATGAGAATGTCACAATTTTTGGGAAATTCATATATTTAACAAATTAATGATATAATGGAATCTATATTTTTAGTGTATGTCCCAGCCTGGACCAATGGGATATGACAGGTGCCCCTAATTAATGGAATAAAAATATGTAGAAAGAGGCAGAAATGATGTTTATTGTGTTAACAGCTGCCATGCTTTGGGTTTGAGTGCCTCAGCTGTGTAGTATGATAAATCAATCATTCTGGGTGTATTGGGGTAAGTATAAGAATTTGGCTGGGAAAAGGTTCCTGTGTACAACATGTCAGTACTTCCAATTTCAACGATCTCTTGGCAAGGTAGATGAAGTCCAGTCTCCATCCAATATTTAACATCACAATCTATCAAATACGTTAACGATACAGGATATCTGCTGTAACCTTGTTCTGAAGGGGACACCATACGCTACCCATTGCCAGCTTGTGTGATACGATTACTTTGTTTGGGCAATATACAGTATTCATTGAGCCACCTGTTCACTGGGCTCAAAGACAATTCACGTCAAGGTCCTAGATGAAGAGTGGTATTGAAAAGGACAGAAACCGAGCTGGAAATATAGAAGCTACAACAAATGCACAACACATGAGGGTACAGTCCATTATACAAGGATAAAGCACAGGAACAAAGATGACGGTACTCCTGGTTTGGCTCCTTCACCGCCATTCATGGTTTAGTTAACAGACCTCAATATTTTTTCCAGTTGTGCTACGTTCAATGTTTCATAAAGTGACAATCGTGTGTGGAGGTAGCTACAAGAGGACCGTTCTCCTAAGACAGAGCCAACTTGCTGCGCTAAGATATTTAATTTGTACGGACTGCAAGCATATAGCTACTCTTTAACTCACTAAATACAGTAAAAAGTTACATTTTATACATTGGCTTTAAAAACGGATTCCTTTTTACACTGTGGTCAAATTTAACCAGATCACCATTCGAGGGGAAAAATTTACTAAAACAAACATTGTATGAGCCACATTTATAAGCCTCATGGGTCGTTCATATGGATAATTATAGATGAATATATTAAAATATAAAGCAGCAAAACAGAAAGTCTTTGCCTAATGTACATCCACTTCCAAAGCTCTGAGCAAGGGCACCTCAAGGCAGGAAGTCCTTTTGGGGAAAGACCAACCTCGCCTTATTTTACTAGACGTATCTAATTTTCTATTTGCTTTAACTTATTGTAAATGGTTGCACTTTGTAAATACAATATTAATAATAATTCAAATGGGTTGAATGGTGGGCATCACTTGAGGTTTCACAGTAGGGAAGGCAGGGAGAATTTTCGTTTGGGTATTTTTTTTCTGTTGGATGCACAATTTGATTACGGACAGCAACTCAAAACTGCTTTTAATGAAATTGCCACATCCAGCGTGAAATGTGAAGCGACACAGCAGCATCCAGAATGCATTCAGCTGACGGTGGAGTGGTCAGAATGGTGGAGAATCAAAAGGTCTCTGCAGGTGTCCGAGGCTACTATCAACAGAACCATGCTGTGGACATTCACTAGAAGAACTACAAAAGAATACAGAGATGGTGTGTGTGCTCTGTGGGGTAAAAACAGGGCAGTGTCACGCATTTTAGAGTTTTATATCAAATAATTTGTGAAATACTGAACCATGGAAAAGCAGATTTCTGGTAACACAGCAGACAGAAAGGGTGGCTGCACAGACAGGAAGGAAGGAACACTAGGAAACTATTTGAACAAATAAAAGCACATAACCTGCATATTGCTGCTTGAACACAGGTGAATGGATTAAAGAAATCCAAGTCCTGAAAAGTGGATGTATCCCTGGTGCGCAGAGAATGAGGACGTTAAATGGTGAATTTACAGATGTTTTGAGAATTGTAAGAATTTAAAGGATCACTGAAGATGGCCAAAAAAATGAATTTTAAAACCTACACTTTTCCAGTTTGAGTGTTCCTAGCTTCTTTGGCAGCAAAGGGACCACAGGTTCACATAGAGATGACCACTGCAGATGTGCTTGATGACATCAACAACAGGGACTAATTATCAATTTAAATAGATCTGTTACGGCACATTCTCTATGCAAAACAAGCCAGTTCAACGGAACTCATCCTTTCGCAATGTAAACAAAAATAAAATGTAAGCAAATGAAGTTCAGAGATTTCCCAGCTCCCTTGCATGCTTTGTATCAGAAATGAAATCACTCTACAATGTACAGGTTAAACACTACCAGATGCATCAAAGTTTGATGTCTTGGGTATCCCTATAGAAGACATTCTACAGAATTCCATACAAAGTAAACTAGCCAGGTGTAACAAAGATGAGACGGGTATAAATACTTGTGTTCTGAGTCAAGTACACTCCAAACAGTGAATGTATTGTTACCAAAAAGGAATTGATTTCCCTTATTTCAACTTCACAGTCTGATATTTATCAGGTAGTGAGTCAGCTTGTCAAACTTCATTATCATTTTTCATTCAGCTCCCAAAAAAAAAAAATCAATATGCCTGACTGAGGTTTTCAATTATAAAAGTCCACAAAGAAGCTATGGAGCGCCAATACTGCATTACACTTTCAATGCCAATGTGGGTTCAAGGAATACAACCAAAAAGTCAATAGCAGTGGGTGAAGAAAAAGAAAAAACAAAGAGGAGGATTAGGATGCATCTTATTGGTTATAAAGCAGTGACACGTAACAAGAATACAAATGGGTTATAGTCTAGCAGTTGTTTTATATAATGATATAAAGATCAACCCTACAAGAACTGCCTCCCCAGGTGGCAAATACCCTCCGTGACTCCCCAGGTGGCAAATATTTGCAAAATATGAATGATTATCATCCTGAATTACACTCTTTATTATTTAAATGTGGCGGTATCAGTGTACTGACCCATTTACCTTGCTAGGTTGAATATTACTGTTGCAACACATTATTATTTGGTCTTGCTGCCAATATGTGGATAATAATGGTAACATTCCACAGCCTTCTATCAACATGGGGAGAGCAGAGGCCAGAACAGTCTGAACCATTTCCTTCCGCACACAATAGAACACTTCATTTCTCTGCAGACTTTCTGAAGGAAAGAATGTGCCATTGTGATAAAAGAACACCTTGCAGATGAGGGCGAAGTTCCAATCTAAAGTCAGCTCTGACTCAGATTAAAAGAAAAAAATATATATTTTCTGGAGGTGGTCAGTCTGGGGGCACATATTACTCAGCCTTCTCTTTAAAAAGAGGCAAAAAAATAAAAGTTATGTTTAATTGAAATTGCAGCAACTGTTCGAAATATAATTTTTTAAAATGAAAGAATACAACTAAAGTATCTTCTTAAAGGGACAGTCTAGTCCGCAAACTCACTTTGGTACAAGATGAAGATCACTGCTTGTATAATGCACAAGCTTTTATCCCTGTGTGATTTGATGCAGGCATTCTGCATCAATCACATTTTTAATAATTGACTCAAGCCCTCCCCCAGTGATTACTCATGTTTACCGCAGGTGCAGCAGCACTGATTTATATAGACACTGAGGATATGAAGTTTTGTTTCATTTAGTCACTTCCTGTGCTGCTGGAATAGGATACATTGCGTGGACTGTAATAGACTTGCTCTTTTACATGTGCAACACGTTATCTGATGGCATCACGAGAGACTGGAAATTCTCATTGTGAAATATAGTTGGAAATTGACTTTTACTGAGTTTGTGTGGACAGTCCTGTTATTTTTTTTTGTAAACTGCTTTAATTTCAGATTTTCATCAAGCTGTAAGCATTTTATATTTTAAGTGTAAAACATGCATTTTAAAGTACTTTGAAAGCACATTAATATGCATTAACACTAATAAGATGCATTTTGGACACTCGGCGGTCCCTTTAAGAGAGAAATGTGTTTTAAATGACATCACCTTGAGACATATTATGGTTTAAAAATCAAAAACATGTTTGGTAAAAGACTATGAAGTATGTTACAGGGACACGGATGCTCAATTTTGTTTAACCCCGCACAATCTATGCCGCCCTTAAATCCTAATATATATGGCCAAAACCACCATTACACATGGTCATCGGAGCACATTGTGTGTGTCCCCTGCTGGGAACTGTAGTAGGATCCAACCTTTCAGATGAGGCGTGGCTTCAGTTGCATGTATCCTCATCTTTCAACAGAGACCCCTAGGGTCTCTGATCTGTTCCAATAACATAGATTTATATGCAATCAAACTCCCTTCAATTAGAAAGCTGTTATTTACATATCAAGTCACAAGAAGACGCATTTAAAACACATTTGCTTCCGATTCTACCAACACAATGTATTTGTGATCATTTATTTTCTGTATATGATGTTATGGTGACCTTTCATGGTGACGGCTAGGGTCGGGCACCATAGCAACGCTTTCTATAAATGAGGCCCTGGGTTTTTGTCAAGCTTCCAGCCATACCGAAAATAGCAAGATATTTTTTTTTTTTTGGGATCCTCTGTCAATTCATTTCATTGGTATTTGCTATTCTTAGACTGAAGTCAGGACATTTTCGTCTCAATTTATCTGAAGGGCGCATTTCTACATGTTCGTTTTGTGCATGGTTTTTACAGAATTGTTTATTGCATCCGTGTGTTTATTTGCCTCACACTCCCTTTAGTGGGTTTTTGGGAGATGGTGCACAGACGGCTGTTACACTTGTTGGCATTAGACAGACATGAAGGCATTTGGAACCAGCTACAGGATGTGGATGTAACAGGATCACACAGACTAACAAATGATCTATTACATCCAACACATGCCTGCTAACCCGTGTGCAGCACTACAGCATTCAAGGGTTAAACCACAAACTTTATACAAACAACTACCTGAGAAAACACTGTAAATAGGACAAATGTAACTATATTAAATTGGCTTTAAAGGTCATATTCCCAAAACACTAAAAATATGTAATATCTTAATAATCATAAGAAACAGCAACATATTTAACTGGGAAACTATTACCTGGTTCCAATATCCAGGGAGATGATGCGTCAGGCCACTGAGCTATCTTACAAGCCAATGTATTCTTTGCGCAAACACATTTTAAAAATAAAATAGTAGACAGATTTATTCTCATCTTTTTCTCATTTAATTAAATTACCCCAAAATTTGATGAGGGCATACATTTTACAGATGAGGAGACTAGTATCATAACAAGCAGCAATAATCTAGCATAATGAAGGACAGTTAAAAAGTAAACTAATAAACGTTAGGAGGAGTGGCGCTATACATGATGCTCCTATTACAATGCCTTGACAAAGCGCCGGTTGTGTGGCGCGAAATGCTTAGCTCTTTTTCTCTTGCCCACCAGGAGAGGGCGACACTGATGCCGCTAATGCTGTGGCGCTTAACAAAATAAATTTGTTTCCAACAATATCATTGTGGTCCATATTTATACTGTGTCACCCGCCGTCCAACTCCACCTATTTTCTCTATAACCCATTACTGCGTAACTGTTGCATGGCTTATTTCAGCTTATGCCTACAGCACTTGCCCTGTTACACAAAGGCTGCCTGACGCATTTCACAATAAGAGCTTCGTCATCACATTAGGTATTCTTTACAGACTGTCATGAACTTGTACAGAATTAGTTTTGTAAACAAAAAAAGAAAACGTACTAAAAAAATATTTGCCATTACATTAATATTTATATATATAGCGGCAACAATTAATGTAGCATACACAGCATAGAAGGGAACCAGGATCCTTAAAAAGGATTTTTTTAAAAAAAAATCAATGCTCAAATAATAATAATCATCTTAATAAATGTACCCTTCTACAGCAGGCACATGTTTAAAATATAGGACAATTGTCAGGTGAGGGGGGGGACTGTGACAGAGAGCTAAAGCTATAGAGTATCTGGAAATCCAACATAGACACACACACACACACTCACATATACTAACTACAGACAGCAGCTGCTACAAGCCAAGGCTGCCAAGCATGCTTCTGTTACAGTGAGTGGCTCCAATCGACTTGTCAGCGAGCAGCATTTGTGTGGGGACGGTGTGAAGAATCAACCAGGGTCAACAAAAATGTTCTCAATGAGACTTGCTCTCAAATGGTGATCACGATCCCGCTCACTGTGGCAGTAGAGGAAGCCAAATATGTGCTGTTACAAAGCAAATATCCCATAAGGAACGTCAATTACAGCCTTAGACTATCTGTGAATCCATAAAGAAATGCTTAAAGGGACACTACCACTTACATAAGATGTAACCAGATTACATGTGCATTTAAAACAAACAGATAAATAAGACATATGTGACCGTTTTTTTTTTCTATGTTTGAATTAATTGCATAAAAAAGTAAAAATAAAATTTGGCGTTTATCTCCAGCATCCATTTTGAGAGTTTTAACCATGATGCAACATTGTGGCCAAAGCCTGCATGATGATGTCATAAGATACACCCCTGCTCTCTTACTGGCTCCTCTCTATCACCGTGGGCAGGACTAGGTGGTTGAGTACAATTTTTTGACCCGCTTTCGAACACAGAGAGGAGATTGACCTAATCCAACAGGATCATAACTCCTTGTGATGTAATAAGTTGCACGGGTCCTTCCGGCTTCATCATAAAAGTCCAGGCGGAAGTGCCGGGCAGCAGCGGAGGATGTCTGCGCATATCGTGCAGACATCCTCCGGCTGCCTCCACTAGGCACCAGGGAGATTTGACAGCCTGACACTTCCGTCTATTATGACTTACCGGCTGTCCGTCATAATGGACGGAAGTATCGGGCAGCATGGAGGATCCCCCGGCTGCCCCCACTAGCCACCAGGGAGAGACAAGGTGAGGGGGAGGGACAGGGGCAGAGAGAGACTAGGGGATGGAGGGAGGGGGGAGAGAAAGACAAGGGGAGGAAGGGGGGAGAGAAAGAGAAAAGTTTGGGGGGAGGGAGAGACAACGTGGGAGAGGGAGAGAGGCAGCATTGGCACATAAATGTAAATAAAAACAAGAAATTCATTTGTTTCATATCATAATTTTTATTGAATATTAAAAAGCAATTTACATGTTAATATATCCAAGTTAAACGTTTTTTTTCCTATAGGGTAGTCTTGTATTCAGGCTTATAGTTTTTTTCCTAAAGGAATATCCAAAGTTTGGGGGGGTCGTCTTATAATCGGGGTCGTCTTATATTCGAGCAAATACGGTATATAGTGAAAATGCCAATATTCTAACAAAACAAAGATGAACTGTGGCAGTAACGATACACTGTTATGAATAGAATTGTAGTCACTTCCACTCGTAGAAGCCCCCATTCAACTTTATTATGTTAAACAATCAAAGTCTTGTAAACAGATCTGCAAAGTCAAACTAGAGAGACAACATTCTAACAGCCGTGTTACTTTTAAATAACTGTAAACAAATAAAAAAAGGAAAATGAATATATTGACAAGGATGCTTAAATTTAGAAGGCGCAAATATAACCCACCATCATAAAGTAAAATGGGTAAAATGATTCATGGTTATATTAGCTATATAAATGAGAATATATATGTACACGGTTATATATATGAGAAATTTCCCCATATGATATTGATTTGTAAAAACAAGATTTGTCTTCATTAGCCAAGCGACCATGTTTCATATAATTGGATTCACAAATTGTCCTTTACCAAACACTGAGCTCATTCATCTTTATCCAAAACCACTCCTCCTAACAATAGTGCTAATCTAACAGTTCTATTGAGCCGAAAACCAGTCTGTATTATCACAAAATAAAATGTATACTGGAAAAAGAAGGCAATTCATGGAACACTAAAGAAGTACTAGGAACTGACCCAAGGTCATGACCTTAGATCATCAACGTGTGGAAAAGATTTTCGGACAGTTTAATGTAACCTGTCCATTTTCTAGAGCTGGGCTTGACAAATGTTAGTTTTAAGAACCAGCAAAAAAAATCTAGGAGCCAGACAATGAGACATGCACACAATCACGGAAACATACACACGCACGCACACAAACACACAAACCAGTAATTCTGGGTTTATTTCACATTACTAGTATATAAGTGGTAAGGCAATACATTTAGCTGAGGGTCTGTTAATTAAGATGTGTAAATGGATCACTATGCACGCAATAACATCAAACCTAAAAACTTAAATGCTGGGAGAAATGGCAGTTCCCTGATCATGCTGATAGAGCTACAGCCAAAAAAACAAATGAGAGGAGGCGGAAAAAAGTACAATAATAAATTTCCCTGCAAACCTCATTGCAGGGAAAGGAGGATTTCTGCTCACAGACCATCTTAATCTTCCTGCTGAGAGTCGGGACTTCCTGTGACACCCGGCGCTCAGACGTTAAAGAGCAGTGAGCGAGGGGGGCGGTGCAGGAAGTCTGTGCAGCCGGTGCATACACACGGCTACCTCACACTCCGCTGGAAGAAGCAAAACAAAAAGCGGTGAGGGGTGCCATGGGGGGAGAACAATACCCGGGCGCCAGGGTGAAACTTAGGACCCACTTGTTTATTTACAGAAAGAGAACTGGCTCCTGAAATATACAATGTGTCCCACTGTTTGATGCTTCCTCAGTGTGTCCTCGGGGAGAAGGAAGTCCTCTAGCCAGGGACAAATTAAATTCATGGATTTCCAAAAATCAGGCCAAAGAAGCCGAGCTGGTAATATTCTCTAAATCTGCTATTGTGGCCCATGTTTGATAACGGGCTAGTAGTGAACAAATCCCATGATGACAAAAAAAAAATATGAGGCCATGGCAAATCACAATAATATTCCAGGGCTTGAGTGGGTCACATTAACGTCCAATGGAATAAAGCACAAAATACTCTAAGACCTGAGTAAATTAGATGCTGTATTCCATTGCAATCATAAAAGAAATGTACAAATACACGTAGATGTAGCTCTGGGCCGGATAAGAGCGTTTGCTTGTTTACCCATGCTGCAGAACTATTCCTTTACATGGCAAATATAAATGGGGAATGAAAATAACCACATGCAAAGAAAGAAAATAGATTTGCTTCCATTATTTAGAGGTAAACACCTGGTATTTGTGAGAAGTAATATATATATATATATATATATATATATATATATATATATATATTATAGTGCCTGAGCCGGTCTGATTGTTTTTCTTGCCCATGTATAGGTTCAGTGACATCATGGAAACCCTTGTGCTCAGGGTCTTGAAGTGTGTTTAAGTGAAATGTGCCGTATAGGCTGAAAAAACACAGGGAGTCAAACAAAATCATGAATTGCTTCAGTAATGCTCTTGGTAAGAAATGGTAATGCCCGTTTCGAAAATAGTAGTTGAATGGACTAGTGTAGTTGCCACTTTATCTGCTTTTCTAAATATTCCAAGTGTCATGGAGGGGGGCTCTCACTGTGAACAAACCTCCCGTAATGAATTATTATGTTTGTTTTTATGCCCACAGAGTTGTTTGCATGGAACTATGGTTTCAACAATGCCAAGCCAGCAGTTTGGTTGGCTGAACATCAAGAGAACGGTTGGAGGGCCGAAGGCTTCCAATTAGACTAACCACTGGAGAACCAAGGGCTGCCATTTACCAAAAATGGTGGTTAAGTGTGTCAGGTTCACTTGATGATGTCATAAAGAGGGGACACCACACATTTTCTTCTTAATGTATGCATTTGTTTGCAATTCTACAAACACGTGCATGTACATTTTCAATCATTTTTGATTCTCTACAGTCAAAGTATTTCGCTTTACACCCAATCTACATAGGCGTTAGCACAAGTTGGGGGTGATTTTTATAACGTGGGGGATGAGAGCAGAGGATTGACGGGGGATGTGTAAGATGCAAAAAATATCCAAAGGAAGCGTTCAAAAGAAAAGCTACATTGAGACATTTTCATTCACACTCTTAAATCTGCCAATCTCCATGGCAACACGGATTCCATTGCTTTGAGTAGGAAGCACTGCAGCGTATAAGCTGGATTTTTATTTAAAGTGCTTATTTTTGTGTATAGCTTTTTCCGTTTTTTAGAACTGGATTTTCTTATTTTTACACGTTATATTCAACACTACACATCTTTTTTTAAACATTTGTGTCCACACTCACTGTAGAGGAAAACAAAGAGTTAAAAAAAAAAGCAAATGCTTTCTAAAGCCCGGTCCTGAAGCCCTGAATGCTCGCTTATACAGATCTGCTCGCAAGGCACAGGTGCAGGTAACTTAGCTACTTAGACACACACTGAGCTGCATAGTATAACACAGAATCAATCTATCGAAAGAGGTGTCTACATCACCTGGGGCCTAATATGCAAATTACACATTTCCCATTGAAAAGTAGTTCATTTGCATATCAAGCCACAGGTGATGTCATAAACAGGAGACACATTTAAAAACACATTTTCGCCTAATTTATGCATTTGCGTGCAGTTTTCCCAATAGAATGTACAAATCATTTTCAACAATTGTTTATGCGCTACATGCACAGTAAAACAATGCTCGGGTGATACAGAACCTTTAAGAAAAAAAACGAAGCCAACAAGGGGGACATGTACAAAGCTGGTGCAGATACAAGGGTTGGACAAGTAAAAATAAGGTGCAATCGTTGTGATTATATTTATTTAACCGCGATTGCATCTTCTGACACTTGTGCCTGTAGTTTATTTTATTAAATAGGGTGCGCTGACGCAAAGATTGCTGCAAGAACCGCGAGCTCATTGTGCCGGTGCAGAAAAGGTATTTTAAAAAAAAAATATATTTGAAAAAAAAAAAAAATCAGCCTGATTAGTGCCGGGGAATCTCCACCGAACATTGTTTAGCGAAGGTCCTTCTCCCACGTTGCAAAGTGTCGGGCTTTATAAAACGGCGCAATCGCGGTTATACATATCAAAACGGTGACTGAGTCATTTTATAACTATCCTGACACTGTGTGACAATGGTTTTATTCATGACCCCCATTGCCTATACTGTGAATGTGGAGAACAAAAAATTATCAGAAACGATAGTGTTAGCGTAATATGGAACATGCGTTTACATTGCGTGTGGCGTCTCCTGTTTATGACATCATCATGTGGCTTGATATGCAAATGACACATACCCGAGTGAAAGGAACTCATTTGCATATGAAACCATAAACGGAAGACACCACAGATCATTCAGTGTAATTCTCTACATTCACAGTATAAGCAATGTTTAAATAAAGCCCCTTTGTTCATCCATACTGATGGTTTAAGTGGTGTTCTGCAATATGCTATATATAAACAACATACTACTATTTGACCAAGAGAAAGGGAGAGAGAAATCCACATTCATGAGCCATTAATAACAGAAAACAAATGTAAAAACATAACACAATTAGCTGTATACATCCTTAAAATTATAGAACATTAAAAAAATGGACACAATAGCAGGAAACACATGTCTAGAAATAATAGGGCATCTTGGTAATTAGGCAAAGGCATTTCTAGGCCACAGACCATATTTTCTAACTTGTAGAAAGCTCTTTTTATAACAAAACAATTTAAATCTCAGGAGCATCATTAACCCAGACCAGAAATCAACCGTGCTGGCATTATGTCAAAGATCAACCGGGCTGGCAACCGTGCTGGCATTATGTCAGAGATCAACCGTGCTGGCATTATGTCAGAGATCAACCGTGCTGGCAACCGTGCTGGCATTATGTCAGAGATCAACCGTGCTGGCATTATGTCAGAGATCAACCGTGCTGGCATTATGTCAGAGATCAACCGTGCTGGCATTATGTCAGAGATCAACCGTGCTGGCAACCGTGCTGGCATTATGTCAGAGATCAACCGTGCTGGCATTATGTCAGAGATCAACCGTGCTGGCATTATGTCAGAGATCAACCGTGCTGGCATTATGTCAGAGATCAACCGTGCTGGCATCATGTCAGAGATCAACCGTGCTGGCATCATGTCAGAGATCAACCGTGCTGGCATCATGTCAGAGATGAAGGCCAGAAAATTTCCTGATATACATAAATAAATTATAGGTCTATGTAGAACCGGAAGTAAATCTGCCTACAAAGCAAAGACATCCACATGACTCTAAAAGAACAGAAGCAAGGAATACATAAATAACTCACAGTTAAGGAATCAGTTGGAGACAACCCTTTTTTTGTTTAACCCCTTCAGGACAATATTTTTTTTTGTAGCTTGCATGTTCATTTAGGACAAGAGCCATTTACTGATGGTGCATTTATATTTAAAAAAATATTATACATTGATTTTTAACAACAGATAGAGCTCTATTATAAGACCATTTAAGCCTTTGTGCACTGTATAAAATGTAATAAAAATTGTAAATCGCAAAAAAAAATAATTTTGGGGCGGTGGGGGGGGTATCCTGGGACACAGTATGTTTCTCTCCTCTCCCTCTATCACACAAGATCAAAGTGTGTCAGTGAGAGAGAGGGAGGATTTTGACAATCACTGCTGACACAACACTGACTGGTTTTCACAGTGATCACATCAATAAATACAAAAAATATTGGTTGATCCTGGTCTACCTAACTGTTAAGGCAACCAGGATCAGCTTAGCCCATCCACCCCCCTACATTTGGGGGAGGATGGCAGTGGATTGTGATAAGGCCCTAAACCTTTCAAAATCCTCACTGCTATGGCTAAGACAACCTGTCTCAGCTATTGCAGGCACTGATTTGAATCATGTGAGGGGGCGTTATTGACAGGTCAGTGACAACTCGTCGGTCCGGTGGCCATTTTTTTTTTGCTTTTCTGGATAGTCTTACTCGTGATGGCAATGCAATTGCAACGATTGCGCTATTTTAAAGGCAGTCCATCCATGTGCCAATGCATTGAGGGCCAGTACATGTACAGGCTTTGTCGTGAAGAGGACCCCCCATTATAACCTTGAGTGAATATTTAATCCCTTCCCTCCTAATGGTGCTTTTGACTTTAAGCATCAGGAGCAAGGGACTCCGGAGCAGAGAACCAATGTGTCCCTGCCGAAAAATAACTTGTGATGTCACGGAGGCATGTCTGAACCCATAACCTTGGGTACAGCACCATTTAGTAAACTGGATTCAGAGCTCATAGGCAGATGGGATCCAGATGCAGAACATTGCAGTGGGAACTGCTGCCTAGTGCATCAAGGACGGGCATTACTGGATTGAGGATGTTCTATGCCATCCTCTGGGACATTTAGGCAGTGTATTTTACGATCACATAGAAGGTGCATATGTGGGATGGGCTTAATTACTCGCCACAATAGTAAAAGAGGGCCAGAAATTTTAACTGCAACAATCAGTGTGTGCCAGAATTCGCTGGAGACTTCCCAAGACACAGAGAGAAAACTTGAGCCATAGTTGCAAAATATGATAACCAGATAATCCGAGTAACTCAACAGGTCGTGTTTCCTTAAAGTGTAGTGTTCAAGTAAAAATGGCATGGTTAAAAGGAAGCTTATACACTGCCTGATCTGATCTGGTTACCAGCTCAGTACACACCTAGCTTTTGCCTGCCACCTTTCAGGATGTACAATGCATGTGGGATCAGGGGGAACTAACAAATTCATTAAGAACAGACTTTAAGTGACAGATTTTGCTCAGCACACATATAAATTATACATTTTGCAGTGCAGCAAATAAAATGATAGATAATACAGCTGTATGCTTGGATGCAGACAGAAGGTGGAGTTGAGGGGTGGAGTTAAGGCTGGTGAGATGGCTGCTAAGGGTACAAAACAGTGACACCGTGTTTTTTCCTGGCGTAGATTTTACCTGTAGACATCAGTTAAGCATGATAAACCACACGTTTATTTTATAGTAATATATTGGCTCCGACAATGCTCATCACACAGCACCATGAAATCAGATTTCATTAGAAAGTCTTTGTTTTCAAACCAAGGTTTCAGATATTCCTGAACAATAAACTCCTTTAAATCCCAGAAACAAAAGGATTTGTACAAAGGCAACAAATGCATTGAGCTTTCAAGACATATTTCGATTCTTCACGGGCAACGATTACGTTAATTATTATGCATGAATAATGGATCCCTTTTTGGCAGTGGACTTTTCCCAGCATTCAATAATAAGTTCGGGTCTGATACACCGCGCTTAATACCTAAAAAGCCAGTGAATCATTTCTCAAAAGACTTTCTGCATCAGAGCGCCTTGGGTAACTTATCGTTAGGCACCAAAGGAATATCCACGATATAAAACCTAACCAAAGGAATATCCACGATAGAAATCCTAACCAAAGGAATATCCACGATAGAAACCCTAGAAAGGTTTAGAAAGGCTGCATTAGAAAAACGTTGTAAACTTGATTCCGGGAATTATTCCAAAAGGAAAGGAGTGGAGACACAGACAAAAAAAAGAGAAAAGCTTTAGCCTATGGTTGAAAATGCACAAATCGTTTCACATTTTGTCTGTTTGCCTTGTAACTTACATCCAAAAACTAAAAGAGTATAAACCAATTTACTATTCTTCCAAAACAAGACATATTGCAGTGATTTGTTGGTAATATAACATAGAAAGTTAGGTTTAAAAAAAAGATATAGGCCTATCAAGTTCCACCTTTGTACTTTCTCCTTGCTGTTGATCGAAAAAAAAAGTCAAAAACCCTTAATTAAGCGATTCTGAATTGGGCCACATAGGAGAAATAGTCATTCTTGACTCCGACAAGTTGTAAATTCTTATTCCATTATTTATAGCCTTGTAAAAATGATAAGGTATGGAATTTACTGCCAAGGGAGGTGTTGCTATCCAATATAATAGATACCTTCAATAAGTGTCTTGGCATTTTTTTTTTTTTTTAAAGTAAAGCAGAACGCCAAGACACTTATTGAAGGTATCTATTATATTGGATAGCAACACCTCCCTTGGAAGTAAATTCCATACCTTATCGTAAACAATTCCTTCCTTTGCTGCCTATGAAAGCTTTGCTGTTTCAGTTTCAGAGACTGACCTCTTGTACATTTTTGTTAATAAACAGGTCACTGGAGAGTCCTTTATAATGGCCCAGCATTTATTTGAATAACATTAGAATAGTCCATCTAAGATGTTTTTTTCTAACGTATATAAATGTATCTTTTCTAGCCTCTCTTTATAACTTTCTTTCTATAGTTCCATAATGTCTATTTTTAAGGATCGGTGAGCCCAGAATTGCACTGCATATTCAAGGTGGGGGTCTAACAATGGATCTGTAAAATAATATAAATTTCTTCCATGAGTCAATACACCTTTTAATACATGCCAATATCTTATTGGCCTTTGCAGCTGCTGACTGACATTGTGCACTGTTGCCAAGTCTGTTTTCTACAATTATTCCTAATTCCTTTTCATTAGAAGTTTTTCCTAGGGATATACCATTAAAATCATTTGTTCCATGAGTATTATTTTTTCCAAACTGCATAACTTTACTTTTGCCTACACTGAACCTCATTTGCCACTTGCCTAATTTTGTGTCATCAGCAAACAGAGACTTGGCTCTCAAGACAGATTCATAAGCAAATAAAAGAGAGGAGGACCCAAGACATTACTACCAGGGTCACCATACACACATTCCTTAATACTAGTTCAGGTTATCCATGCTAACCCCATCATCACTCTCTCAGCCCATTTACCCAAATCTAAACCCAGTGTAGGTTACATTCCAAAGCAGCAACCTGCTCACACTTGCAGCAGCGGTAGGGTCCAAAGGAAGCCCGTTCCAAAAGCACATACTGAATGGCTTTATCCACCATGCTGACTTATGTGAGACACAATTCCACAATAAAAAGAATATATGGATTATACTTGTCTCTCCTTCTTTGATTGTAACTCCTCCCATGTGTAATAGTTTACACTCAGGAGTTCTCACCTGGATTCACCCAGGACTTTCTTATTCTGAATCAATGCAGCATTGTCTAAAATAAATAAATAAATAAACTGCCTTTTGTGTAAAAAAAAAAGAAAAAATGCCTTTTTATTAGTTTTTGTTTTTTCTGTGGGTCTGTGGTATGGACCCATAATAAAAAGAGAACTGTGCTCATTGAACAGGAAAGCAAGGATGAGAATAAGCCAAGAATTGGGTCTAGCGGGCTTCCCTTTCTTCCAAGAAGACACATTTATTTGAGTTACAAAGAAACATTTTCAAGGTGACCTTACAATCCTGGCAGCTGCAGGCCTATGCAATTTACAAAAGTATGGGTTAAAGCGCTAGAAAACACGGCTTACAAAAAAAGGTATATAAGTGTAAATTCCTAGCAGTGGTAGCCCTTTATCATTTATCAAAATATGGGTTACTGCACTGTGATCAACTGACAGAATAAGGGATGGAAATATTGTCTTTAAAGGGGCCGTAACTCCGGGCTTATTTTCTGTATGTTGTACATGTGCTTAATATGTGAAATGCACTTTTACTGTCAAATTATTTACAGTGCTTTGTGCTAAACCAAAAAATTCTATTATACTTGAACTGCAGTTTTAAGGAGAGGGGTTAATTTGATTAAAAAAAAAAAAAAAAAAAGAGATTCTTATAAAAGAATGTCAGATACTGTAGATAGAACGTATTTAGCCATGGATCAGTGGCTTTGCTATTGACCTACACGTATCTATAATGATCCCAACAGGGCCCCAGCATCGGGTGGCACTTTTAAGGGGTGGCAAAAAACAAGGAGTGTAGTGGGAGGAGGAAGGAAATAAAAATGATGAATGCATTTCTTCAAAACAATTTTATCATCATCTGATTATTATATCTTACCACCGCCTGAGACGAGAGGGTTGGTAGAGTGGGGCGCCAATGCGGATGGACGGCACAGATCACCTAAGGACAACCCTTAATATATGTATTTTTGAGCTTGATGGTATCAAATCTTTGAGACAACTGCAGGGCACCAGAAAACATATTCTTAAACTACAAAATAGGCTTCAAAGAATAATATTTGGTACATCCCATCTTTTCAGTGATAAAGTGTTTGCGAATGAAAAGGTGCTATTCTAGAGTAGTAGAGTATTCTAGAGTAGTATTGTGATTAGCAGAAAGAAATCTACACCATTTGTCTTTTATAAAGTGGTACAAATTAGGCACTTCTTCTTTAACAATCACATTTAACAATTTTTTCTGTAGCATTTAGTGACCACACGAAAAACACTTTATTACACAACCTTTTCCCAGCTTGCATAACATATTTTGAATTCCTTAGATCGCTAAAGTGAAGTTGTTAGCAGATTGCTTAAACGGATAAGGAGAACATATGATATAATTTCAAGTTTACAGAATTTCCTCCAAACTATTGCTATAATACTATTATTCATGTGGGCCATACAAAGCATCTGCCAGGATTTAAACCATATAATGCCAGGTGCCTGTTCAGACAATCTATATTAGAATACCTCCGACCAGTTCATCAAGCTGAGAGGCGGACAGCTGTGCACTGGTTAGAGTTCTCTCACTCCTCTTGCAGTGATAAAAGCTCATTCTCACTCAAAGCCACTTGAGGAGATCTTAATTGCATTGCCTGAAGTGATTGTCTGAGATTGCACTGCAGCAGTAATGTTGAAAGGTAGTGATGGATGGCTCTAGTGCCTAGGTGGGCCACCTATATATTTTTTGCCTTCTCCAATGTGTACCACACTAGATTGTAAGCTTTCTGCGTAAAGCTTATCTTTAAAAAAAAAAAAAAAAAAATCAAATTAAAGATCTAATTCCTGATCTCCATGTTGACTGTATGCTTGGCAAAAAGTTATTCCATTTGATTTCACATAATTGAAAAATAATAATCAATACTAGCCTGTAACCTTGTACAATCTCACAACCAGCCCTAGTAACTTTATATATTTTTCTGTAAGTGTTACTCCCCCAAAATGCAAAGCAGTTCTGACTAGATTAGTTATACGAGGTAAAGTGTAATAATTTAAATTCTAGACTTGGTCCCCAGGACATACTTGGAAAAAACAAAAGAAATCTCAATTAATTCTTCCTGGTAAAAAAAAAAAGCAAACTCTCTAAATAAAAATAAATACAATTACAATTGTTCTACTTGTTTGCTGGATTTGTAACATTTCCACAGGCTGGATGGATTGTAGAAATTTCTAGCTGAGAAGCAGACAGACACACGCATTATAGACAAAAACACCCATAGCTGAGAAACTGTATCAGTGTGCCTCGCTCGTCCAGCCCATTTCTGCTGGTAGGTAATTGGGAGGTGGTACTCAGTGGATACAAGCAGAATGTAACATTGAATAGCAAAAAAAAATGCTCACTCTTGAAACCAAATAAAAACTGTTTTAGCAAAATCCTAAATACAGCTGTACACTGTGCCAGTAGACACAGACAGGCTTTACAAATTCCCATCAACAAAGAAAACCCAAATCTCCTAACCTTTGTTATGTTTATAATTCTGTGGAAGAACCATTTCCTTGGCTCCTATAATTAACTTGGCTGGCTCCTGAATTGGTTCGTATGGTTTCTAAAGAAATAGTTGGCAAGCTCTACCAGGGAATACATGGTATTCAGCATGATATTTGGACACTTACATGTAATGAACTATATTTGGTGATTGAAAAATCAGTAAGTGAACTAGACACTTCACACAAAAGAATATGATATAAAAGTGTTGCAAATCTTTGTGTGTGCTTCCCCTACAACACAAAATAGTGAAACAAAGAAATAAATACATATAATTTGGGCAGAATGTTTTTTTTTTTAATACTTGAGGATTGATTATCTACAGATTCGTTTTGAGAAATGTCCTTTGAAGGAAGAAAAGGCTCTAATAGTCTCTGGATATTAGTTGGAAACATATCTAAAAATAAAGGCTTCACTACCGGCAAAATACTTTCAAAGCTCGGCTGTAGCGAACAATAATGAAGAACTAAGGGGCGGCCATCTTGCTTCACACAGAATAGGACAATCGTCAAATCCAAATGTAGATTTTATTTTCATACAAATTCGGCAACAGGAGACAGCACATAGGCCTAGGATAAAGTGCCAGTTCTAGGAGCGAAATGAGTAAGGCCAAATGTGCATGAACATAAAGTCTACACAGTTGAATTTGACAATTGTCCTATTATTTGTGGCAGCCATTTGGTTCTCCGTTAGCGGGAACATTTTTAAATAATACATTTGCTAATACAAGGTCTATATTAAAATATATCAATTTAATGAGATATATTTTCCAAGCATTTGCTTTCTTGTCTGCACATTGGAGTGCACACACATGTATGTGGTTCCACACAGTTCGAAAGTGCATATACCCCAGCTGAGGAACATAGATATACACCAATGGTATACATACACAAGAGCTATCTTTAACATACATTAACATTCCATGCAAACATTTTCTAGGATTCATCACAAATTGTTTCCTCTTCAAAGTGCCACCATATCATAGTGTACTGGTGTCAGCGCCAATAACTAAACCCAGTGTACAAAGAAAAACTACAGACGAATTGAAAACATTGTGTCAATGTGATTCTGGGAGACAGAATTTAATGGTAAACCTGTATATACAATTACTGATGCCAGATCGTTACTGATGCAGTTTGAGCATGCAGTGGTTGAAAATCTACATTTGTTAATAAAACAGAGAAAGAAACAGTTTTATTTTTATTATTACAGTGTGTGTTCAACTAAACACCAGTAAGTAGAGAGACAAACTCAAAAGAGCAAAACAAGAAAAAAAAAAATAATAATAAACAAAAAATCTGTAGGGAGAAGAGAAGTAGATTAGATGACACGGCCTACCAACACGTTCCAGGAGAATGAGTAAATATTGCTTTTACACTAGCGCTCACAGGGTAAGATATGCAGATGACTCAATTTACTATGATTGGCTGGGTCACCTTTGGAGCCAAATGTCTGACACAAGAATACTTGGGTAAAATGAGAGGCCACAGGCTATCTTAAATTAACACTCAGTCCAGTGAGCTAGCTATGGCGTGTATGAAATGGGGGCTTGGTTATATCGGGCTGCTTGGAAGAACAGATCCTAGTTACGGAATTTTTAGAAATGGTTTCTACTTAAGGGGGCTAGAACGTCTATTCAAAACAAATGACGTGGCTGTAAAAAAAAAGAGGGTTATTTATACTGTAGGACTTATAAATTCACAGTTGATAGGGAGCCAGTATAATTTACGAGGTCGGCTCTTGAATATTGGTTTCCATGGCGATTGCTCTACTTTTAGCCCTTTCCCCCATAATTGCGCTGTTGACAGTGTGTTGCGTGTGGCATTATTTTCCTTCTTACAGTATATGACATACGAGATTCCAACATTGATAAACATAAGTTTGGTTTATTACAATGGAGGGAGCAGGCTCAATACCTGTTCTTTCAAGCGGCCATTTTGACAGAACGGGAAGCAAAGGCGGGAAGCCATGTTAGTGCGATAAAGATAGGTAAAACAGCTATTGTGACAGCAACTGTTTGGTTAGTTGGACATCCTCTAAAATGAGGCAATGAACACAATGTAAATAATTATTCCATTGAGACATTTATACACATGAAGAGGAATACAGGGCTTGTTTTGATCAGAATGAATGCGCCTCTGTCATTTCAAAATGAAAGTATTAATAATCCCATCACCAGACTCTGTAGCACAAAAGGAGTCATTTTCCTCTTTAAATCCAAAGCCGTGCAGTATAAGTTACCCATTGTCTAACTCCCTTCTTGGGTGTAACACCGGGGGAGAATGGTATGAGGGAAGCCAGTTCCTGGCCCACCTGCCACTTACAGTCTATTCCTGCCAACGCCGGCGCAATATTGGGATTAACCCACAGAGTGCCAAAGGGTCGTCTAATAATACAGGACACTGTGCCCATGATGCTGCAGGCTTTTCAGACTGAGAAAAGGTTCAGAAACTGTCCAACGAAGGATAACCAAGGAAAACATATGGGTGAATACAGGGATACTAGGAAAAATATATATATATATATATAAATATATATATGATACTTTGAGACAGCGTGAAAGCAATTTGTGATAAGAGAGTGATGTACAATGTGTGATGTATTACTGGGGCAATAAGGGGGGGGGGGGGACTCCAATATAGACATTTTTTATTAAACATCCAAAACTGTAACCTTCAGCAATCCTTGCAGCGAGTCGGCCAGATGGATCCAAGCTTAGCTCAGGAGTCAGACAACAATGTCAGAGGCGAGGGGAGACGAAGACCAAAACTTACTAGGAATAAAAAGTGATGCACTGCTACAATCGCCTGAATCCAAGCTATAGGTCTCTGCTTTCCTCTGCACCAGAAACACTGCATACTGTGTGATTATGGATACAGAGGGGAGAAATACTGGAAAAATTCCAATGTAGAGGAGCAGACCTTTCCTTGCAAAGAGAAACAGCAGCAAACAGATACACAACATTAAAAAAAACAAAAAAGTCAAACTCTAAAATTGCAACAACAAAAATGGAAAATCAGCAGTGCTAATATAGACGAGAAGACCCAGATTCACATGAATTAAATGCAGTAAAAGCAGCTAGCCCTTGTGCACTATACGGGAGGGCTCTCAAACGGTTAAACACTTTTTTTCTGCAGGAAGGATGAATGTTCGTTTGGCACTTGGATGAGTAAAGAGGATTTCACTTCTAATTAAGAAAAATAAGACTAAACTATTCCAAACAGAAAAAGAGTCACTACGCATCGAACATGAACCAAAGGCTAATTATCCCACATTGCTGATGTCATATGCGATGAGGTCACTTTAAAACACGCATAAGCATGGAACCTTTAGCTGAGTGACAATCTTTGCAATTAATTACATGTTTGGCTTGATAGATCTGGGAAAGCTGATAACCAGTATCACGAATACAGAGATACAGGCAGATATCTGGTGAAATGGACTAACTGTGCTGTAACCATGTATTTCAAAACACACCCAGATAAAGAAATGTGTATCACTCAATATATCTATAATGTGAGACTATATACACACACACAGACACACACACAGACAGACACACACATACATTACACCTACAATGAATTCACTGAATAACAGAAGACAGCAAGATTATCCAACTGGTATATTGTGTACAGCCGGTCAGGTCTGCATTACACACAGCACTAGAGCTGCCAAATCTCTGTCTTCAAGATGTGAGAAAGAGCTACAGCTTTCTACAGAACAAACGGCTTTGAAGCACTAAACGCCAGTGAACACAGTTTGATCAGTCAACAGGAATAAGCCAGCTCTAGCCTGCCAACAGCTGTGAACTACAATTCCCATGATGCCTTGCTACATTAAAGACTAGCATCCTAGAAATTAGAGTGCACAATGCTCACAAAGTGAATCCAAGGTTGATAAAAAAAAAAAAAAAAAAAATTTAAAAAATAATCATCTGGTTACCATGGAGACCGGACCACTGTTAGAACTTTGCCCCCACACATGACCTTTGTACATAAACCTCAATGTGCCAAATGTGACTTTCCACTCTGGATACATCATGGACAAAATGCTGAAACACAAATGAAGGCCAATCTGTTCATACGCCAACTGGTGGGATCTATGGCTTCCGCCCTGCCCAGCCAGCATTATGGGAAGCATAGCCCACTACCACCGACATGCTACAGTTTAGTCTAAAGCATGATAAGCTTTGGACTCTGGTACCATCCACAAACCTTTCATGACTTTTAGTCAGATTCAAACCGGTTTATCATCAGTGATGTCAGAATCAGGGCCATTTTGTACCAGTTAGCACTCCTATTTGGATCATCCAGTATAATTCTAAGGAGAGTCATTTCAACAAAGTCCTAAATTATTTAGAGCAAAATATATATTACCAGTAATAACCAAGAAATATACAACTATGGGCCAAATGTATCAAGGCAAAACTGGTGCTATTTTCATAAAAAAGTGCTACATTTGGAGCAAACTGCCATACCTTTCCATGGCTACTATTTTTGAAAATTTTCCTTAAATACCACCTTTCATGTCTTGATAAATAAGGACCTATGTCAATCTCATGTAGCTAACTTGTTACTAAATAAATATACCAACACATATTGTATTCAACAAGTTCACTGATAGACTCAATAAATCCTTGTAGATAACAGGTGATTCCACTGAATTGTCTCTATTGTGTCATGGACCCAATGTAATTAATTCACAGTATTATGGCGTAAAACCTGTACACCTTTCTATTCGCACTGATAAAAAAAAAAATCCCCATCACATTGCAAACTCCCCACAGAGAAATGGCAGACGTTCACTGCCTTGTGTATTCCAGTCCCATGTACTGGGATCGGGCGCCTGGCTGACTTTTAACCTCAACGTGAGATTTCGATGTAGAATAATGATGACCAGTGAATAGTTAAAGCCGAAGTACATGAATGGAGCACACCTAGTGGTGACAGGCTTTCTACTGCCTGCAGCTTGCTGGCTATACAGCTTTTCTTTGCAGTACTGCAGAGACGCCATCTTCTCTGTGTCTTAATCTCCCGTCTGTCAAATCCTTTTATCTAGTCCCTCTTTAATACCCACCCATAGGAAAAGCCCACAGCAAGTAAATACATCCCTCTAGGCTGCTAAATAGAAAAGCCCCCTCATCATGTACGCACAGAAGAGAGAGGGCAATGTGGACAAGGTCTTCACACAATCTATTTACCTATTATATCTAAACCACATAGACACAACCACCTGATCCAACACACAATACAGACAGAGGAAAGAACAACCAAATGGTCTCTTAGAGACTAGATCATCAAGGGATAAGGGATTTAACAAGCTCCTGCCAGCAGTGCGGCCCAGTAATTGGAGATACCTCTCTGTCTTAGGAGTATCAGGAGTGGATATTTCTGTAAAAGCAGAATAGGCTGACAGGTTTTGATGTCTCAGACAGCCAGACATGGGAGAAAGAGGTGTGGGATTTCCGAGGCAGGTGGGCTGCATATCAGGGGATACAAGCAAGAAAACCCTACAGATAAATAAATTATTGATGAGAATTTACAACATCATGATCTGTGAGCGTACACAAGTAAGAATCCCATGTTTTGATAATGCTGAGTTGTGTATATTATTGTGGTATGGTGAGGTTGGCACTGGATTTCACAAGGGGGGGAGGGTAACCCACGCACTCTATGCCCTATACAAAAATGGGTTTCAGTGTCAGAATTTTACATTACAGCACAATGATTTGATATACAAGAGGTGAATATCCTAATGAATTACTCTGTTCCTTTACCATTAAATTAAAGTACATTAAATTCCATGCATAACACTCATCCTACAGCACTATCAAGTAGGCTGGTCAATCAAAAAAACAATAAACACAATGTTCTAGCCTGACAGTATGAATTATAACATGTTAAAGCAGTGGGGGAGAGGATGGATTTTATCCCCCTCCCCATGTATTTTTTTTTTCTTTCCAGTACACAAAAGAGGGTTTCACTGGCTTTCAAAATGGGTGACTCACAACAGACAGGTTTTCACACGGGGTCAATGGAGAGATCACTGTCATCCAAAGAGGGAGGGCAATAAATACCACCCAAAAAGGGGTGACAAAATGTGCAGGGAGGGGGGTGGGGTGACATGTCACTATATTCACATAGCATTGCCACTCTCTAAGTGTTTATCATCATCTGTTTGGAGTCAGAAAGGATTTTTTAGGCAATGGGTGGCTAACCTTTGCCTGCTTGTGGACCACAGTTCCAAGCATACTCAGCCAGCCATTCCACTGGCTAATCATGATGGGAACTGTAGACTAGCAGCAGCTGGGACTAGGGTCACCAGTTAGCCATCACTGTTGGTGAGGGGTACTGATCTGACCCAGTACCTTTAACCCCTCGTGGACCAGAAGATTGCACACAGAGTTGTTAAAGGGACAGAGGGTTAAAGAGACAGACACAGCCAGGGCTGGGAGTGATCTCTTGTGTGGCCACACAAAGGAAGGCAAGGTGTGATCCGGCATTACATCAAGATAAATGAAATAAATAAAACAAAGCAGTCCTCTCTCTAGCAATCAGCCACCACAAATACATACATAATTCCTGTTCTTCCCAAACCCTCCCCACTCTCAGTCTTTACCTCTACAGCCAGGGCTGTTGCAGCCAAGAAGAGCAGGGTTAACGGGAGCAGCATGGCTGCGGCTGGAGCAAGGAGCGTGCCTTATAATCGCGATAAAAGGAGGTGAATGTGGGTCTCTGCAGGCTCAGGAGCTGATTTCCTCCGGGCTGGTGCTGGGCAGTGAGCGGCACAGACAGGGGAGACAAGGCACTGCCCCGTACACACACACTCACAGGCAGAGGCTGCTGCGTCAGCTGATCCTACCCTCCGCGTTCAACAGAGACTCCTAGCGGCAAAGCTTTGGAAATACACGCAGCCTCAATACTGCGATCCATAGACTGGAATGGGGTGGGGGGCCTGGGGGCATGTGATATTAAGTAAAAGGAGAGTACCGTGTTAAATGGCCGTGAAAGCACAAGTATCAAGTAGATTCAAAATCATAACGTTATTAGCTATGTGGTGTTAGGAACCAGCAACAATTTGTGGTGGATTGTACACTGTTTTCCAGACTTAGGCATTCCAGCTGTGGACTAAATTGCCCACGATGCTCAGCCAGCAGTAAGAAATGATGGAGTGGAAACTCAATTTCACAGATGTACAGGTTTGTCAGGCATAATGGTTAGGCCTGACTCATACAGCAGCCATGGATTTACCAATAAACAGACCAAAGAACATAATATATATGTTCAGGGCTGGTGCAAGGATTTTGGTCTACACAAGCGAAGGTGCATTTATTATATATATATATAGTATAAAGTATAGTATAAAAAATAAATACATCTAAATATTCAACTCGCATGCTCTAAATGTGTCACACATTGAAACCCTTAAACACAAAGACCACACTTACACACCCTTACACAGTGACACACTTACACACACCCTTACACAGACAGTGACAGACTTACACAGTGACACACACACCCTTACACAGACAGTGACAGACTTACACAGTGACACACACACCCTTACACAGACAGTGACAGACTTACACAGTGACACACACACCCTTACACAGACAGTGACAGACTTACACAGTGACACACACACCCTTACACAGACAGTGACAGACTTACACAGTGACACACTTACACAGTGACACACACACCCTTACACAGACAGTGACAGACTTACACAGTGACACACACACCCTTACACAGACAGTGACAGACTTACACAGTGACACACACACCCTTACACAGACAGTGACAGACTTACACAGTGACACACACATCCTTACACAGACAGTGACAGACTTACACAGTGACACACTTACACAGTGACACACACACCCTTACACAGACAGTGACACAATTACACACACACCCTTACACAGAAAGTGACACACTTACACACACACCCTTACCACTTACGCACACAGTGACACCAATACACACATAACCTGAGACACTATTTTGCCACTCAATATGCCAGTATTTAGCCACTCAATATGCCAGTATTTTGCCCCTCAATATGCCATTTAATATGCCAATATTTTCCCCTCAATATGCAATTTAATATGCCAGTATTTTCCCCTCAATATGCCATTCTTTTGCCATTTAATATGCTAATATTTTGCCCCTCAATATGCCATTTAATATGCCAGAATTTTGCCCCTCAATATGCCAGGATTTTGCCCCTCCAATATGCCATTTAATATGCCAGGATTTCCCCCCTCAATATGCCATTTAATATGCCAGGAATTTGCCACTTAATATGCCAGGATGTTGCCCCTCAATATGCCATTTAATATCCCAGGATCTTGCCCCTCCAATATGCCATTTAATATGCCAGGATTTTGCCCCTCAATATGCCAGGATTTTGCCCCTCCAATATGCCATTTAATATTCCAGCATTTTGCCCCTCAAAATGCCATTTAATATGCCAGAATGTTGTCTCTCAATATGCCAGGATTTTGCCCCTCCAATATGCCATTTTATATGCCAGCATTTTGCCCCTCAATATGCCAGGATTTTGCCACTCAATATGCCATGATTTTGCCCCTCAATATGCCATTTAATATCCCAAGATCTTGCCCCTCCAATATGCCATTTATTATGCCAAGATTTTGCCCCTCAATATGCCAGGATTTTGTCCCTCCAATATGCCATTTAATATCCCAGGATTTTGCCCCCCAATATGCCATTTAATATGCCAGGATTTTGCCCCTCCAATATGCCAATTAATCTTCCCAGATTTTGCCCCTCCAATATGCCCGGATTTTGCCACTCCAATATGCCAGGATTTCCCCCCCCCCCCCCTCACCAGTACTTACCTCCGTCCTGCTCTGTCTCCCGGTGTTATTTCAGGGCCATAAAAGTCAATGGCAGGACATCGGCTGTAACTGTGATAGCCGAAGTCCTCCTGAAATGGCCTGAAGATGAATAAATAAAACTCAATAACATTGAAATAACAAAAGATACATTAGTTAAATTCAAACAAATAAAGTAAATGAACATATAATAATATGAAATACATTTTTATTGAAATTTAAGAAATGCTCAAGTTAATGTAAATACAATAATATATAACATCTATATGTTACACTATATTATACTTTTATATACATACTAGACACCCTAAGGTATTTCAAATGGTGGTATTTTAACACTTTCCATGACTAATTCTGCCACCGGCCTTTGTCAAAGTTTTGGTAAGTCATTTTTTTTTTCACATACATAGTATTTCAGGCATAAATTCACATATTTTGGTATGTGTCACTGCCAAACAACAGCTCAATATGTGTTCTGCAACATATCCCGAGTACAGGGATCCCATGTAGGATTGTTAAATTGTTGGGGTGCAAACAAATGTGTATGTTACGCGTAATCTCCTAGCGGGTATAATTAACCTCTAGCGGGTGTAACAAAAAAATGCAGATAGCAAAAAAATGCTTCTACGGCCAGACGGCTATAAGTGATGATTATAAGACGACCTCCCCAAACTTTAGATATTCATGTAGTGAAAAAAAAAAGCTTGAATGTATAAAAAAAAGTTTTACGTGAAAATATTAATATACATGTAAACAGTTATTTTATATTTAATAAAAACTATGATAGAAAATAATTGCATTTCTTGTTTTTAGATCATTTTAATCTGCCTTAACCATCAATGCTCTAAGCAGTAAAATGTACACTATACATATTTTTCAAATAATAATACACTGTAATCTGCTAATTGGGGGCCCCTACCAATGTTAGGCTACACCCTTCCCTCATATCCATGGTAACAGGACACCTCACAATTAACTATTGTGATGTCATGGGGATGCTAAGGTATATACGGAATGATTGGTAATAACTTCCGTCACTAGAGTACTTGAAGAATTTCCAGATAGTACACTGGAGTTTGCTTACAAGAGCAAGAATTGTTAGTAAAGATGTCAAGACCCTTGGCAGGTGCTAAGAGAAGGACATCATTCTGGAGGAACTGCTGCTGCCGCAAGGAAGTTTCCACCAATCTTCCCACCACCTATAGCACAGAAGAGCAGCATTGCTGGAATGCCTACAACCAAGGTGCCAGTTCGAGAATTTAAAGAATCCTTTAAAGATAAATTAAAAGCGCCACCTTCCATCCCTGGCCACAGGCGATACAAGCGGGGGGTCTAGGACACTTCTTCGCCGCATTTTCATCGCTGACAGTTCAGCGCGGCAGTTAGAATGCTGAACTGTCAGCAATGAAGTATAACGTGGCCTTTTCACCGCGGCTGCAGCTATGTAAGAGCTGACAGTTCAGCGCTGAACTGTCAGCTCTTACAAATGTAAAAGTAAAACGAAAATAACCCCCCTAATAAATGATTCCCAAACCCCAATACTAACACTAAACCCCAATACTGACACTAAAATTAACCCCAATACTAAAATTAACCCCCTAAACCCTAATACTAACCTTAATACTAACCCCCGACCACTAATACTAACCCCCGACCCCTAATACTAACCCTAATACTAACCCCCGACCCCTAATACTAAAGTTAACCCCCTAAACCCCAATACTAACCCTAATACTAACCCCCGACCCCTAATACTAAAGTTAACCCCCTAAACCCCAATACTAACCCTAATACTAACCCTAATACTAACCCCCGACCCCTAATACTAACCCCCGACCCCTAATACTAAAGTTAACCCCCTAAACCCCAATACTAACCCTAATACTAACCCCCGACCCCTAATACTAAAGTTAACCCCCTAAACCCCAATACTAACCCTAATACTAACCCCCGACCCCTAATACTAAAGTTAACCCCCTAAACCCTAATACTAACCCTAATACTAACCCCGACCCCTAATAGTAAAATTAACCCCTAACACTAAACACTAAACCTAATTCTAACCCCCTAAACCCTAATTCTAAACCAACTAAAATCGGTAAAATACTTACCTTTAGCGATGAAATGTCCCGCGATGAAATCTCCAGCGACGATCTGTCTTGTGCTGTAGAGTCGGCGGTGAAGCGGCTGCGCGGAAGCAGCCACGATGAAGTGTCCCATCCCCACAAGCGGGATCCTGTAGTCGATCTCCGGGTTTCTGGGACAGGTATTTTCCCATCCTTGGCTGTATGACAATCATTAAACTATAACTTTTATTACATATCACTAGCTGTACCCGTTGCTGTGGCTCAGTCTGGTTAAATGGAAAAGAAAAAAAAGTAAGAAAATGTACATATCATTTTTTTTAATCCCATAATAAAAAAAGTGGATTTTATTTATTTATAAAATATTTTGCTAGGCAGGATGTGTGGCCATCATTTCCAGGTATGTAGTGGAAAAGAAGAAACCAAAAAAGACCTCTTGTGTGACAGGAAGTGATACTTAGTAACAAGTCAGACAGGTGGGTGGGTTTACCGCGGTTCTGGCATTTGAAAGCGTGGAGCGCCTCAGTTGTATAATCCAGAAAACAACAAGCGGATGTAATGGATCCCTTAGTGCTGGCCGGGAACAACAGTGTCATGAAAAATAGAATCCACAAACAGAGTGCTAAAAAGTATAATTCTTTATTCTGGAGACATTAGGAACCTGGGGTAACAACAGAAGGAGTCTAGCACACAATGACAATACAATACAATACAAAGATGCCTATTTAATGTGAAGTATTATGAATTGTTTTCAAGATATCTTACAAAAGGGTTTTACATGAGGGATGACGTAGTAGATCCGGTTTTCGCCACCAAAATGGTGCCTCCGAATTATGGATGAAGTTGGATCACATTGGTACCTTCATTTTGAATTAATCGGGTATCTCCGATACACCTCCAATTATGTCTGCAATTCAGATGATTGCTTCCACTCAAACAAAGTGGAAGCCTCAGTCCTCCCCATAGAAAATTTAGAAGAACTTTGGCTGATTTCAGGGCCAAAAAAGTCAATGGGAGGACATCGGCTGTAACCGTGATAGCCGAAGTCCTCCTGAAATGGCCTGAAGATGAATAAATAAAACTCAATAAAATTGAAATAACAAAAGATACAGTAGTTAAATTCATACAAATAAAGGCCGTGGACCTGCACGGCAGCAAGGAAGGAGGTAAGTAAACGGGCCCGGGGGCGAGGGCCCTCCCCCCCCCCCCCCTTGGGGCGCCCTAAAGCAGCCGCCTGTGCTGCCTTACAGTAGCGCCGGCCCTGCATATGTTAATTTTTTAAGATTATGAATTGATGTAACTTAGTATAATTAACAGTGTCAGAATCCTTTATACTGGGGAGAAGGGATCAAATAAAATGGTTCTTGCTGTATAATGAACAATACTATAAAATCAATAAAAATGTTTAAAAAAGGTGAGGCCACATCATACTTAGGGAATATCAGTTTAATTAAAACTGTGTCATGTTATAAAAGCTTAATAAACCAGCACATGTTGCCACATGTTGTTTGAAAACAATTTCTAGGGCTAATTTGCAGCTCAGCTTCCAATTGACCACACCTACAGCCAAAAGCTCCGCCCACTCAATATAATTAGCATAATTAAACTCCACCTACTTGCCACAGTGTAGATTATATCACCAAGTTCTTACCAACATTACCATGTATCCTTGGTAAATAACATATACAGTCGCAGCACAACATCTACATCAGGCAGGTGCATTTTATCACTTTTACATGAAATATAAATAAGACCTTGTGCAGATGTGCTTCAGTCAGAGAGCTGTGTCTACACCATAAAACATACATTAGTATGAACCTACGACTTCTGCTGGAAGGCCATTCCATGTATCCACTACTCCATCAGTAAAGTAATATTTTGATTAGTGCCTGGCCTTATTTTATATCTAGGATAGCCTCATGCTTATCCCATGCATGCTTAAACTCCTTCACTGTGTTTACCTCTACCACTTCTGCTGGAAGGTTATTCCATGCATCCTCCACCCTCTCCATAAAGTAATACTAAGTTTCTGACCTCCACTGCATTAACCTCTACCAATTCGACTGGAAGGATATTCCATGCATCCCCTACCCTCTCAGTAAAGTAATACTTTCATTAATTTCTGGCCTCATCTTATTTCTAGAAAAGCCTTATGCTTATCCCATGCATGCTTAAACTCCTTCATGTATTAATCTCTACCATTTCTTCACAAACATTATTCCATTCATCCAGCACCCTCTCAGTAAAGTAATACTTTAATTAATGCCTGGCCTTATCTTATATCTAGGATAGCCTCATGCCCATTGCAGTAATGCTTAAACTTCTTTACTGTATTAACCTCTACCACTTACGCTGGAAGACTATTCCATGCACCCACCACCATCTCAGCAAATGACCTTATTTGCTCTGAAATAGACCCCTCGTCTTATATTCAAGGTCATCTTATAGTCTGACCTCAAATCAGAGCTGCAGGGGACCTGGATCCCCCTCGCAAACAGTTGGTGGATGTCTGCTCAATACAGACATCATCTGCTACTATTTGGCACATCCATCGGGACTTCTATGATGAAGCCGGGACGCTATACAGGGAGTGCAGAATTATTAGGCAAGTTGTATTTTTGAGGATTAATTTTATTATTGAACAACAACCATGTTCTCAATGAACCCAAAAAACTCATTAATATCAAAGCTGAATATTTTTGGAAGTAGTTTTTAGTTTGTTTTTAGTTTTAGCTATTTTAGGGGGATATCTGTGTGTGCAGGTGACTATTACTGTGCATAATTATTAGGCAACTTAACAAAAAACAAATATATATACCCATTTCAATTATTTATTTTTACCAGTGAAACCAATATAACATCTCAACATTCACAAATATACATTTCTGACATTCAAAAACAAAAACAAATCAGTGACCAATATAGCCACCTTTCTTTGCAAGGAGACTCAAAAGCCTGCCATCCATGGATTCTGTCAGTGTTTTGGTCTGTTCACCATCAACATTGCGTGCAGCAGCAACCACAGCCTCCCAGACACTGTTCAGAGAGGTGTACTGTTTTCCCTCCTTGTAAATCTCACATTTGATGAGGGTTCAGATCAGGTGAACAAGGAGGCCATGTCATTAGATTTTCTTCTTTTATACCCTTTCTTGCCAGCCACGCTGTGGAGTACTTGGACGCGTGTGATGGAGCATTGTCCTGAAGGATGCAGACTTCTTCCTGTACCACTGCTTGAAGAAGGTGTCTTCCAGGAACTGGCAGTAGGACTGGGAGTTGAGCTTGACTCCATCCTCAACCCGAAAAGGCCCCACAAGCTCATCTTTGATGATACCAGCCCAAACCAGTACTCCACCTCCACCTTGCTGGCGTCTGAGTCGGACTGGAGCTCTCTGCCCTTTACCAATCCAGCCACGGGCCCATCCATCTGGCCCATCAAGACTCACTCTCATTTCATCAGTCCATAAAACCTTAGAAAAATCAGTCTTGAGATATTTCTTGGCCCAGTCTTGACGTTTCAGCTTGTGTGTCTTGTTCAGTGGTGGTCGTCTTTCAGCCTTTCTTACCTTGGCCATGTCTCTGAGTATTGCACACCTTGTGCTTTTGGGCACTCCAGTGATGTTGCAGCTCTGAAATATGGCCAAACTGGTGGCAAGTGGCATCGTGGCAGCTGCACGCTTGACTTTTCTCAGTTCATGGGCAGTTATTTTGCGCCTTGGTTTTTCCACACGCTTCTTGCGACCCTGTTGACTATTTTGAATGAAACGTTTGATTGTTCGATGATCACGCTTCAGAAGCTTTGCAATTTTAAGAGTGCTGCATCCCTCTGCAAGATATCTCACTATTTTTGACTTTTCTGAGCCTGTCAAGTCCTTCTTTTGACCCATTTTGCCAAAGGAAAGGAAGTTGCCTAATAATTATGCACACCTGATATAGGGTGTTGATGTCATTAGACCACACTCCTTCTCATTACAGAGATGCACATCACCTAATATGCTTAATTGGTAGTAGGCTTTCGAGCCTATACAGCTTGGAGTAAGACAACATGCATAAAGAGGATGATGTGGTCAAAATACTCATTTGCCTAATAATTCTGCACTCCCTGTAGTGTCACTATCCCCCATAGTACATGTCATTTTGCCCAGTAATTTACCACAGCTAGATTGTCCAGCATTATGCCACAGACGGTTTTGCCCAGTAATATGCCACAACCTGATTGCCCAGTAATATGCCACAGCCAGATTGCCCAGTAATATGCCACAGTCTGATTGCTCAGTAATATGGCACAGCCTGATTGCCCAGTAATATACCACAGCCTGATTGTCCAGTAATATGACACAACCTGATTGCCCAGTAATATGCCCGATTGCCCAGTAATTTGCCACAGCCTGATTGCCCAGTAATATGCCACAGCCAGAGTGCCCTGTAATATGCCACAACCCGTGCGTGCTGCAGCGCAGACAGGCGAGCAGGGTGAGAACAAAGTGCCCACAGACGGCCCGCACTTTCTGTAGCAGCTCTGATATATCTGGGTAGTTTTTCAGGAATTTCTGCACCACCAAATTCAGCACATGCGCCAGGCAAGGGATGTGCGTCAAACCGGCTAGGCCCAGAGCTGCTATGAGATTTCGCCCATATCGCACACCACCAGGCCGGGCTTGAGGCTCAGTGGCAACAACCACTCATTGATCTGTTGTTCCATGCCCATCCACAGCTCCTGCGCGCTGTGGTGTTTTCCCCCAAAACATATGAGTTTTAAAAGAGCCTGCTGTCGTTTCCCCCTGACTGTGCTGAAGTTGGTGGTGAAGGTGTTACGCTGACCGGTTGAGGAGGTGGTAGAGCTGCCTCAGGCCCAGCTGACACTACATTTGCCCAGTGTGCAGTTAGGGAGATATAGCGTCCCTGCCCGTGCTTACTGGTCCACGTATCTGTGGTTATGTGGACCTTGCCACAGATGGCGTTGCCCAGTGTACACCTGATTTTGTCCTCCAATTGCTTGTGCAGGGAAGGGATGGCTCACCGGGAAAAGTAGTGGCGGTTGGGAACCACGTACTGTGGGACAGCCACCGCCATCAGGTTTTTAAAACTGTCCGTCTCCAACAGAGGGAATGACAGCATTTCAAAGGCCAGGAATTTGGAAATGCTGGCATTCAGGCCAGTGTTCGCGGGTGGGTAGGGCCATACTTCCTCTTTCTCTCCAGTGTTTGGGAGATGGACAGCTGAACACTTCCATGGGACAGTGTGGAGCTGCTTAGGGACGGTGGCAGACGTTGTGGCGTTGCTGCCACTTCCTCTATTTGCTCGGTGGCAGGTGCCACTGTGACTCCAGAGCTGGAGGAAGAGGCCATGACAGCAGCAGAAGAGGAAGCAGGAGGAGCCTGAGACCTTTCTTGGGTTTTGAGAGGCTTACTACACTGCAGCTCGTGCTTTGCATGTAGATGCCTGGTCATGCAGGTTGTGCTCATGTTTAGCACATTTATGCCTCGCTTCAGTTTCTGATTGCACAGCTTGCAAACCACTCGTGTCTTGTCGTCAGCACATTGTCTAAAGAACTGCCACGCCAGGGAATTCCTCGTAGCTGGCTTTGGTGTGCTCGGCCCCTGGGTGCGGTGGCAGTAGCAGGCGTACTGTCTAGGGGACGGTCGCTACGGTTTTGCACCCTGCTCCTTCTTATGCCGCGCTGGTGTCTCTTTGCGACCACCGCCTCTTCCTCCAAACTGGACACGTCACTCGCATGACCTTGATTCCATGTGGGGTCTAGGACCTCATCATCCTCAACATCATCTTCCACCCACTCCTCAACCCTGCCCTCCTTGCCGGTCTTCACACTGCCTAAAGTCACAGCAGTTGGCACCTGTGTTTCGTCATCATCAGAGACGTGCTGCGGTGGTCCTCGCATGTCCACATCCTGACACATAAGTGGTTGTGCACCAGTGCACTCAATCTCTTCCACTTCTGGGGCAAGGCTAGGTTTGATGACCCCACCAGCAGAGTCATCAAAAACCAAAAGAGACTGCTGCATGACTTGTGGCTCAGACTGCTTGGCTGATTTGCAAGGGGGTGAGGTGAAAGACAGATGGCCATGGGCTGCAGGTGTCGACTCTGAGCTTTCAGCAGGGGACGGGGCGGGAGACAATTTGTAGGAACTGGAGGCACTGTCAGCCACCTAATCTACTATCGCCTGTACTTATTCTGGCCTCACCATTCTAATAGTGGCATTCGGGCCTACCAAATAACGCTGAAGGTTCTGTCGCGTACTAGCACCTGAGGAAGGTGTTCACTTGTGCGTGTAGCTGGCACTGATCGACCACATCCCCTACTTGCAACAGGAGCTCCACCAACACCAGCAGCACCACGACTAGGGCCACGTCTCTTATTTGACGCTCTCCTCATTCTTTATGGTCACCCACCAAAGTAACAGATGGTTTATGTCAGGCGACAATGTAACCGCCAATAGTCAAGAATTTTTCTTTGTTTTTTTGTTTATTGGACTGCAAGAAATGCACTGCAAGACGCAAATGTACTATTTAGCACCCAAAACAATTAGAATTTGTCAAAGTGCATTGTAAGCACAGTATGGGACTGTTCTATTTGTCTCTCAGATACGGAGTACACCGCAGGACGCAAATGTACTATTTAGCACCCAAAACAATTAGAATTTTTCAAAGTGCGCTGCAAGCACAGTATTTGACAATTCTATTTGACTCTCAGATATGAAGTGCAGGACGCAAATGTAATATTTAACACAAATTGCAGTATTTAACAAACAAAGTGCAGGACGCAAATGTAATATTTAACACAAATTGCAGTAACACAAACAAATTGCAGTATTTAAAAATGCCTAGATGTTGCCCACTGAGCTGAACAGAACAGGATTAAAGTCATGTGTCTGGAACATGCAGTTGCATGTGCACTGCACTCTCTGTGGCACTGGGCTCAGGGCAGGGTACAAATATGTAGTATAGCACCCACTAAAATAATCACTGTAATTTGAATAATCGCTGTAGTTTGAATAATTGCTGTAGTTTGCAGATTCCACAAGATAAGTTTTTTTAATCTGTCCCTCACAGCTGCAGCATCCTCTCCCTACACTAAGAAGAGCTCATGTGATGTGCGTGTACGTGACTCCAGCTTATATATAGAGGCTGGGTCACATGCTGCACTGGCCAATCACAGCCATGCCATTAGTAGGAGTGTGATGGGGGTAGGAGTGTGTGACTGAGTGTGATGGGAGTAGGAGTGTGTGACTGAGTGTGATGGGAGTAGGAGTGTGTGTGTGATGGGAGTATGAGCTTGATGTGAGTCTGAATGTTATGTGTGATGTGGGGTCATGAAATGGAGGTGATGGGGCATGTCTTAGGTGTGTAACGTGGGTGTGCAGCTTGGGTAGTGGGGTGCCCGGATTTTGTCTGCCTAGGGCAGCACAAAATCAAGATACACCACTGCATGACTGTGATGGCTTCTAAGGGCAAACAAGTCAAACGCTTGTTGATTGGCTGCCCTGCAGCCTTTCAACATGCCCCATTAAATCGTCGAACCTTGAACTCCAACATGGACATACAGTGAAATGTCCGGGTTCGGGTTCGTGGCATGGACACCGTAATGTCCGGTACGAACCCGAATAGTTTGCTCAACACTAGTTTTAATAAAAAAAGTGACAGGCTTTAAATTACTCATTGGGAGCTAGTCACTAAAAGGTGAGTTGAGGTTTTGATCAAACCTCATTTCATCAACTTACCTGTGCATTGTATAGGGACACACCCAAAGAGTTTCTGATGCAAGAAGAACTATTTGGCCTGTAAAGCTCTTCCATCAGGATTGTCCCTGCACAATGCACCTGTCAGTGAATGGGTGTTAGTATTTTCTTCCCTACCCCCAAAAGGGCAGGACTGGCATCTAATGGGGACAGAGCATTGGTGAAAGAGTGGCTTCACTACAACATACCTTCCAACATTCAAAAAAACCACAAGGTACACTTTTGGTTTTCGAAAGGATAGGTGGGGCATTTTTGAGTGACTTTATGACCAATTGTCAGCTATTTATGACAATTGTTCAGCTATTTAGAATAAGAATAATGCATTTTATTTACAAAAAAACAAATATACATACACTTTCACTGCAGTTTAAACACACTAGCAAGACTTGCAAGTTGTGCAGAGCAACATTACTTCCCGGCCTGCTGAACATAGGCTTATTCAGGAGTGTCAGCGATGACATGTCACATCCAGCAAGTTTCCATATACAATAGACCGGCTGCTTCAATCACTGCACTGCAGCATCCTGATCTGCTGTGACTTTGAAGATCAAGTTCATCATATTAAATTGAACCTGACAAAAATATAGGAACTTCCTGGTGCTTGAACTAATTTAGGGATTGTGAATAAATATCTGCCTTTTCTTGGGTATCTTTGGACAACTTCCACAGCTTTACATGATGAGAGCACATATTAGCTCTTTTATATGTGAGTATCAGTGTCATCTTTTTGTTGTTAATAACCAAACAGAAATGCTCTGTATGTTTTTTTATGTAGCCATGTTATGACCAATGAATTATACATTTTCATTTTATTAAAAAGAGATTTTAGGTGTATTCCAGGGGCACACTGAACTTTTTTGGCACCGTGGCAGATTCTATCACTCCACGCCCCAATCCAGTTTCCCTATGTTTAAATACAGTCTGCCAGAATCATAGACATGGTGTCACTTAGCTCCAATAAGTTTACAGTGTGCCAGTCTCTCTTCCCTCTGTCCCCCTTGTCTGTCTCTCCCCAATCTGTGCATGTATGCCTCTCTCCCATCCACTCTTACTGTCTCTCTCCCCATCATCCTGTTTTCTGTCTCTCACTTTATCATCCACTTGTCTGTTTCTTGCACCATCTCCATATGTTTTTCTCTCTCCTTCCCATCCCCCTTTGTCTGTCTCTCCCACCAATTCCCCTTGTCTGTCTGTCTCTCCCAATTCCCCTTGTCTGTCTGTCTGTCTCCCCTTATCCATCTCTCTCTCATTCCCCTTGTCTGTCTCTCTCCCTCCCATCCTGTCATCTCACCTCACCTGCAATTCACCTTTTTAGTGAATAGCCCCCTTGCAGGGCCGGTGCAAGGATTTTCGTCTACACAGGCGAAGGTGCATTTTGGTGCCCCCCTGCTCTGATCCGCCACGCCTCCCACACCATTAAGCCTCCTTACATTATATATATATATATATATATATATATATATATATATATATATATATATATATATGAATAATGTATAGTGTAGAAAATAAATACATCTAAATATTCAACTCGCATGCTCTAAATGTGTCACACATTGAAACCCTTAAACACAAAGACACCCTTGCAGTCACACACAGAGACACCCTTACCACTTACACACACACAGTTACAGCAATTCACACATAACCTGAGACACACTATTTTGCCACTCAATATGCCAGTATTTAGCCCAGGGGTCCTCAAACTTTTTAAACAGGGGGCCAGTTCACTGTCCCTCAGACCGTTGGAGGGCCGGACTATAGTAAAAACAAAAACTATGAACAAATTCCTATGCACACTGCATATATCTTATTTTGCAGTGAAGAAACAAAACGGGAACAAATACAATATTTAAAATGAAGTAAAGTTAAATCAACAAATTTACCAGTATTTCAAAGGGAAATATTATGCCAGTCAGAGCCCAATAATATTATGCTAGTCAGATGCCCAGGAACTTTATGCCAGTCAGAGCCCAGTAATATTATGCCAGTCAGAGCCCAGGAATAGTGTGCCAGTCAGAGCCCAGGAATAGTGTGCCAGTCAGATGCCCAGGAATATTATGCCAGTCAGATGCCCAGGAATATTATGCCAGTCAGATGCCAAGGAATATTATGCCAGTCAGATGCCAAGGAATATTATGCCAGTCAGATGCCCAGGAACATTATGCCAGTCAGAGCCCAGTAATATTATGCCAGTCAGAGCCCAGGAATAGTGTGCCAGTCAGATGCCCAGGAATATTATGCCAGTCAGAGCCCAGTAATATTATGCCAGTCAGATGCCCAGGAATATTATGCCAGTCAGAGCCCAAGAATATTATGCCAGTCAGATGCCCAGGAAAATTATGCCATTCAGATGCCCAGGAATATTATGCCAGTCAGATGCCCAGGAATATTATGCCATTCAGATGCCCAGGAATATTAATTCCAGTCAGATGCCCAGGAATATTATGCCATTCAGATGCCCAGGAATATTATGCCATTCAGAAGCCCAGGAACATTATGCCAGTCAGAGCCCAGTAATATTATGCCAGTCAGAGCCCAGTAATATTATGCCAGTCAGAGCCCAGGAATAGTGTGCCAGTCAGATGCCCAGGAATATTATGCCATTCATATGCCCAGGAATATTATGCCAGTCAGATGCCCAGGAATATTAAGCCAGTCAGATGTCCAGGAACATTATGCCAGTCAGAGCCCAGTAATATTGTGCCAGTCAGAGCCCAGTAATATTATGCCAGTCCGAGCCCAGGAATATTATGCCATTCAGATGCCCAGGAATATTATGCCAGTCAGATGCCCAGGAATATTATGCCATTCAGATGCCCAGGAACATTATGCCAGTCAGAGCCCAGTAATATTATGCCAGTCAGAGCCCAGTAATATTATGCCAGTCAGAGCCCAGGAATATTATGCCATTCAGATGCCCAGGAATATTATGCCAGTCAGATGCCCAGGAATATTATGCCATTCAGATGCCCAGGAATATTATGACATTCAGATGCCCAGGAACATTATGCCAGTCAGAGCCCAGTAATATTATGCCAGTCAGAGCCCAGTAATATTATGCCAGTCAGAGCCCAGGAATAGTGTGCCAGTCAGATGCCCAGGAATATTATGCCATTCATATGCCCAGGAATATTATGCCAGTCAGATGCCCAGGAATATTAAGCCAGTCAGAGCCAAAGAATATTATGCCAGTCAGATGCCCAGGAAAATTATTCCATTCAGATGCCCAGTAATATTATGCCAGTCAGATGCCCAGGAATATTATGCCATTCAGAGCCCAGTAATATTATGCCAGTCAGAGCCCAGGAATAGTGTGCCAGTCAGATGCCCAGTAATATTATGCCAGTCAGAGCCCAGGAATAGTGTGCCAGTCAGAGCCCAGGAATAGTGTGCCAGTCAGATTCCCAGCAATATTATGCCATTGAGATGCCCAGGAATATTATGCCATTGAGATGCCCAGGAATATTATGCCAGTCAGATGCCCAGTAATATTATGCCATTGAGATGCCCAGGAATATTGTGCCAGTCAGAGCCCAGGAATATTATGCCAGTCAGATGCCCAGGATTATTGTGCCAGTCAGAGCCCAGGAATATTATGCCATTCAGATGCCCAGTAATATTATGCCAGTCAAATGCCCAGGAATATTATGCCAGTCAAATGCCCAGGAATATTATGCCAGTCAGAGCCCAGGAATATTATGCCATTCAAATGCCCAGTAATATTGTGCCAGTCAGATGCCCAGGAATATTATGCCATTCAAATGCCCAGTAATATTGTGCCAGTCAGATGCCCAGGAATATTATGCCACTCGGAGCCCAGTAATATTGTTCCAGTCAGATGCTCGTTATACCTCCCTCCTCCCCCCTTCCCCAGACCCCAGTACTTACCTCCATGCCGCTGTTCATGTCCGTGGCTGAGAGGGAAGCGCTGTGAGCTCCCCTCAGGCCGTGCGCATTCAATAAAGTGTGTTGAAAAAAAAAGTTTCAACACACTTTATTGAATGCGCACGGCCTGAGGGGAGCTCACAGCGCTTCCCTCTTAGCCACGGACATGAACAGCGGCATGGAGGTAAGTAAACGGGCCTGGGGGAGCGGGCGATTTTCCCGCCCCCCCATTGGGGCGCCCTAAGGCAGCCGCCTGTGCTGCCTTACGGTAGCGCCGGCCCTGCCCCCTTGTTATCACTTGCTATTTCTCTATCTATGTATCTTCAGTTGTATTGCTGTTGTGTGACTTTTTTTTAATTCACTTTCATTTTTGTAAGGTGTAAAGGTTGTAAATGGTGGGGAGGATGAATATTTGCTGCGGAACCCTTCATCCATGACCATGGGCGTCCGGAGGGGGAGGGAAGAGGGTGCACTTGCTCCAACCTGGAGCAGCAGCAAGGGAGGGAGATGCAGACTGCAGTAGCTTGTTTAGGTTAGGTTAACCAGTCATAGAGAGCAGAAAAAAACAACTGTCAGGCAGGAGAATGCAGCTAAAAAGCTTATATTTAATTATATGCACTCCCTTCCTGTCAGAGTGGTTTGGTCTGCTTTCTACCTCTTGAAGCTGCACTCCTCCCCATTCATTCTAGCTGCTGCTGCTGCTGCTGCTTCTTCCCATGCATAGATCCCTGCCTGGGATAAAAGGTAGCTTTTTTTTACCAAACATGTATTGCAGCTAGGTTTAGTTAACACTCCAGTTGTTTAGACTACATTTCCCATGACTCTCAGCCACTCTGGCATGTTAAGCATCATGTAGTAGAGTAGAGTATTCAACAACTGGAGTCCCAAAGGTTAGCTAGTATATGATTATGGCTTGGTGCTGCAAAAGCAGCAGCAGCAGTGGAATGCACATTTCAGTATGCTCAGCCATCCATTTGGTTGGCTGTACATCATGAGATTTGTACTAACAGTACCTGGAGTGCCAAAGCATCTAACACCACTGCTGCATAATGACCAATTGTGCTATTTTGGATCCATTCCTTTCCCTTTTTTACTATCCTCTAATTACCTTATTTTTTTTGTAATATTTCAAAATGTTTGCTGTGCAACACACAGTTACACTACACCACACAACATTAACTTTTGTTGACTGAAACTCCCATAGTGTTGAGCACACAGCATTGCTAGTTTATTATTATGGCGCTAGAAGCCAACTGTTGGATTCGGCTACCGTACAAACAATAAAAGGGTCTACTCAATAAATAAAGAATCTATATCTACAATTCCCATCAAGTTCAGCCAGCAATATGACTGGCGGAATATTATTATAGATAGTTAGCAAAAGTTGGGGCATTATTTCATGAAAGAGGTAATTTCGGGGCATTGAGATGGGAATTTCAAACTTAAGGCCAAGGTTGCCAAAATTCTCACATGCAGCTGAAAGGGAGAATTTTTCTAACTCTGCTACTTTGGTCTTAAGTTTGAATCTCCTATCTCAATATTCCTGCAATTCTCTCTTCCTTGAATTAAAGCTCTAACGTTTGCTGACTGTATCTACAATAATATTCAGCCAGTATATGCTTTTCCCCACTGAACCTATCTCCATGATACAAATGAATGCAGACAAAGGTTTCTGCTCTAGCCCTCCTTATACTTTTGTATACTTGTAAGAGGATCAGTGCAGATGCACTAGGTCACAGCGTATGAGCATGTATAGTAACAACTTAATTCAGATGCTATGAACTGCCTTCCGGGGTTTTTTTTTTTATAGCAGTGATTGGAATCGCAAAAACAGTTGTGTGTGATCACAAGAATTACTGGTGTCTTTCATTTTGTGCTTGAGCTACTGAAGTCATGGGGGGCTGGATCAAACCCCTTTTTTATTGGAGAGATCCTTTAGAAAACTGCCCTTTGAAATTCTGATCCATTTTAAACTGATATGGTTAGCTGCTTTATTGCTACGATCACTATGACCCTTAAGGGAACTCTGTCACCTAAATATTGCTTAGGATGTAAGGAATATGATCTATACATTGTTTTAGCAAAATTGCAAGTAAATGCAAATGTCTGTGGAGTCTCCTGTAATGTCCCCTGTGGCTTGATATGCAAACTGCACAGTTCACAAATAATACATTTGCATATGAAGCATCATAAGACATATTTCAAAGCGTTTTTTTCCCCTAAAGTTTATGCATGTCATTGCAATTCTGTTACCTTAATGTATGTATACTTCTTTATATTTATTCTCTACATTTACAGTATAAACACTATTTAGGTGACAGAGTCCCTTTAACCCCCCATCTTTCCCTTCTTTCCCTTTATAAACAGGAGGCATTAGACGATATTCCCTGTTTTCCATAAGTCTGTCATTCAAGAGCATCTTATAACCACTCTAAAAGCAGAAGAATAAAACATTAAACAGGTGTTCTGATATTATACTTGGAAAGGTTTTATTGTCCCACACTATATCGTCTATCATTTAATTATCTCTTATTATCATTCACAAGTTTGAGATTAGAAGCAGGAATCCAGACGGAGCACAATTAAAAAAAATAAAGCTGTGCGGAAACACAACTCTCCAGATTAAGACTGTTTTTACCCTTTATATGTCAGTGTTATTGAAAAGCATCAACATTATTTGCAACAGCAGTTTCTAAGGCAGGCATGTGACTGTCAAATTTAGAAGTATAATAAAAATAATTGCATGTCAGAGATACATTGTATTTGCCCAAAAATGAATGTCTATTTTCCACCTTGTTAAATATATAAGGCGATATAATTCCACATGCTTTGCCTTTTTGTCGTTGTGGTACAGCAGATAATTCTTGTACTGGCACTTCCATCTGACAGGAGGCTACAGATCTTGTGGAAATTCTTGTCTAATTGACAGAATACACCATAGGTAAGTATCACAGTGTTCGTGAGGCCTACCTTGCATCTCCGAGGTTTCTTTTTTGGTGTTTTCAGTCGGAGACAGATAGAAAAAAAATTAAAGTGGAACTAAGGTGGTTGTTTTGTTTTTACAACTTTTGCTTTTTTAAGAGGGTACAACCAAAAGTTAAAAATGCTGTAACATATTTTCTTTATGAAGCTGAGGTATATCTTTAGCATTACACCCGGGTTCATAATTTTAGCTAAGGCAGAGCTGGTCTGGCTGCATCATTATAGATCAAGATGCAGTTTACAACACAGAGGTCAGATTATAAGACTGAGACACAGGTTCTCCACAGAGCTGGAGGGACCTGGATCTCACAGGGATGGGGGCACAGGCATCCTCTCTGGCTGCCCATGCGTCTTTGGATGATGGAGGATCACATGACATTAACTACAAGACACCATGTGTTCTGGGATGCAATGGCAAGTCCTGGCATGCAATAGGGGTGCAGTTGCAAGGCCTTTAAGTGCGATTTGGATGCAATGGCAAGTCTTTGGGTGAAAAGTGGATGCAATATCAAGTACTGTGGGTTCAAAAATTGGTGTAGTGGCAAGTCCTGTGGATGCAAAAGAGGGTGCTGTGACAAGTCCCATGGGTGCAGGGGCAAGTCATGTAGGTGCAAATTGGGTCCTATGGCAAGTCCTTTAATGGGAGCTGTGGCAAGTCCTTGAGTGCAATATGGATGCAGTGGGAAGATAATTAGGTGCAGTGGCAAGTCCTTCAGGTGCAATGGCAAGTCCTTATGCAATATTGGTGCAGTGGAAAGTCATGTGGCAGTAATAAGTGTATAGAAATAAAAACAAAATATATAGAACAATACAAAAATACTTATATGCAGACGTGTTTCTTCTTTTTGGGAACAGGGCTTAGGCAGGGATGTATGAATATATGCCAAAAAATCAGAAAAATAGTGCTTTGTATTATCTATAGCATAATATAGCATATTATCTATAGCATCTATAGTCATATTTTGCCCATTTGCCAGTGTTTCACCTACTCACCTACAAACTTTCAGCACTTTATTGCAAATTTGCACACAAGCATCAATCTCCTGAGGAAGCCGACAGCACAGCCGACGAAACGCTTTGAGAAGTGGATCCAGCTGTTATATCTTCAAGAGAAGTACCTGAGTTTCCCATCCTGGTGGCAGCAGGAAAGAGGTTTACCCCTCAGGACCTTTTCACGCAAGTTGCACTTTCAGTGCTATATACTTTGTACGTGTATTAATGTTTTTTTATTGCCTGTCTTTTGTCAGCCACTGCGCAATGGTTTTTTAATGTTTTTTAGATGAAAGGATTAAACCGAATGACTACACTACTCTGATGAGCCTGATTTCATTATTCGTTTGTGAGTGTGCCCCCTCAGCAACTTGTAATACATCCAATGGAATATACTGTGTTGCACTATTGTTTTTTCTGTTTCTCTTCCCGGTACATGCGCCCCAATTTTGTCTGTCTTAATTTGCCCATTTGCCAGTTATGTGTCCATTTGTCAGTATTATTTTGCCCATTTGTCAATAATGTGCCCATTTGCCAGTTATTTGCCCATTTGCCAATTATTTGCCCATTTGCCAGTATTAATTTGCCTATTTGCCAGTTATGTACCCATTTGTCAGTATTATTTTGCCCATTTGTCAGTTATGTGCCCATTTGTCAGTTATGTGCCCATTTGTCTATTTTTCATTGCCATTGTTTTTCTCTTCTTTTGTTTTGGGAACTTTGCTATTAGGGACTAATCATGTTCTAGAATTATTAAATTACCCCCCTGTACTTACCTGGATGCTGCTCGTCGCCCCGTCTCCTCCGCAATGATTCCTGCACGCACGCAAGTGACGTTTCCGGTGGCATCTGTTGGATGCCTATCTCCCGGCTGCTGCCCGATAGTGACTGTCTCCATGTGAGACAGTCACACGGGCAGCGGGGGCCCACGGGGCAGCTGCTTTGGGCCCCAAGGATGAATGGGCCCTGGGTAGCTGCCCCATTTGCCCGCACATTTTTTTTTTACATTTTTTTTTTGCAGGGGTCGCAGGGCGGCCGGGCCCCTGGAGTGACGGGCCCGGTCGCAGATACGACCCCTGCACCAGTGGTAGGTACGCCACTGTCAGAGGCACAAAGTATCTTGTGTATTTCCTGGGATTTGTGTGCTGCGCCAGCACACAAACACCCAGAAATACACAAGTTACATCTGAGGGGCCGACGACAGCTACAAATTCAGCTACAGAGTTACTCACTCTGTTGCCAATTCGCCCAACACTAAAAGTAAACGAATTTTCATGTACTTTTCGTGCTGGTCACAGCTGCCGGATGTCTCCCCAAAAATACACAGTGTGGCTGCTCCGTGCTAGGTATACACCTTGCACAAATGGAGCATCCGCGCCTGATCTGTACCAGTATGTATAGTTACATAGTTGTTTAGGTTGAAAAAAGACTTGAGTCAATCAAGTTCATCCCTTTTCCTATAACTTGTTTACCACTGTTGATCCCCTACTCCTTATTTCAGTAATTTAAAATTCTTCTTTCAATGGGGAAAATAAAATCCTTCTTCACTCCACATGGCAATCAACTTTCTCCTTGAGTCAACAAGAACAAAATCAATATTAATACCTATACGAACATGCATAGCCCTCTATGCTCCGGCTCATTAAAAAAGTATCCAGGCCCCTTATAAAAGCAATTCATGTATGTAACAGTGTAACTGGTAACACCCAGGAGGAGGGATCCTTGTAGCAAGATCACCTCTTGGGAAGTACTTTGTGGTGTTCACCCAGATATATTTGTACCCGAAGGTTACAAAAAACAACAAAGAAAAAAAACAAAAAAGAGTACATCTATTTGGAGTCCGCATAGAGAGCTAGCGGATTCGCAAAAAATTGGCCGCTGAAGATGAAAAACGTCGCTGGAAGTCACTCCTGACTTCCAGACTTAAAAAACATGGCCGCCATAACAATGCGAGAACTTTGGCAGCGTGAAGATGAAGGCACCGAGCGATGAGTGGAGACCGGGTAAGTGAAAATGTATTTGCTAGAACCACCTCTTCAGGCAATGAATTTCATACCTTTATTGTTCTTACAGTAAAGAATCTCTTTCGCTGTCGTAGACTAAATCTCCTTTCTTCAAGTCTTAGCAGGTAACCTCTTGTCCTTTGTACCGATCTGCTAATAATCAGGTCTATAGAACGCCCTTTGTATGGCAATTGTCTGACAGCAAGCGTTTATTTAGACAGCAAATTTTTATTTAGTTTTAATCATAGTCTTTTGACTAAAATGCCATTTTAGTTTAGTCGTGTTTGAATAAATCTCCAGTAGATTTCAAGCACTGAGGGAGGGAACAGGTCTGAGAAGGTTGTTACACAGTTTTAAGTTAACTTGCTAGGGAGATGGGAGGGGAAATGCTCATGTGACACATTTTAGTCAGTCGACAAAAATTACAATGGATTTTAGTCCTAGTTTTAGTCCTAGTAACTTAGTTTTTATTTCTTTATTGTTCAATAAAAGGTGAGATGAGGTAAGGTGAATTACTATGTTACTACTTTACTCTCTACATTAATAGTACAATAAAATGCTAAGGTGAAGGTTTCCCTGTAATTACCCAATGGTGCACACACAGGTTGACTGCATATCACAGAACTGTTCACCATCAGTTTTCCAATCTAAGAAAAATATGTCTCTTTAACCAAGAGATAAGAATTCACTGTAGGTTTTATCGGTCAGATATGTTAAGAACTAAGAAATGTGACATTTAAAATATCATTCCCATTTGGAGATTTTTACAGCGTCTTGACGGCATGTCTGCTCTATGCTGGATATAAACTGCTTCAGTGCACTCCATAATACCTTAAGGTTTACTGATTTTATTCGTTTGTAGCTCTTACAACCTATTCCTCCCAGCTGTCCAATCTATTCTTTTGGTTAAAGGTAAAAAAAAAAAGATTTTTTAATAATACTTTCTTTAATGATACTGTTAAGGGTTCATTACACCTGAAAACCATGATATCATAGCTTGAAGGGAAGTCAATAAGAGGCCAAAGAGTTTTTCAATGGTTCAAAATCGACTCATCCGGGATACAGAGTTAGTTAAAGAATGTAAAAAAATATAAAAATGTGATCTATACATTCTGTAAGCAGAATTGCACAGCCTTCTCCCCGTTGTGTCCAAGTTGCTGGAGAGAACGGTGCACTCACGACTAACAGACTTTCTGACTGCCAATGACCTACTTGACCCTTTTCAGTCTGGCTTTAATCCCTTACACTCTACTGAAACAGCCCTCACTAGAGTATCAAACGACCTGCTCTCTGCCAAATCTAAAGGCGACTTCTCACTGATCCTCTTAGATCTCTCTCCTGCCTTTGACACCTTTGACCACCGATTATCCTCATTTGGCATAGGTGGTACGGTACTCTCTTGGATCAAGTCGTACCTATCCGATTCAGTGTTGCTTGCTGGAGCGACATCGTCACTTGTTCCTCTCTTTGTTGGTGTTCCGCAAGGATCAGTCCTTGGCCCACTGTTGTTTTCCCTGTACACCACCTCTCTGGGAGAACTCATCCATTATTTTGGTTTCCTACCACCTGGATGATACTCAGATCTACCTCTCCTCCACTGACCTCACTCCCTCTGTCGCGTCAAGTGTAGTTGAGTGCCTGTCTCCACTTCGATGTCTGATCACTACCTGAAACGTACTCTTTCCAAAACAGAGGTGATTTTCTTCCCTCCCTCAAACTCTGTCCATACACCTGGCTTCACAGTCACCGTTGAAAATGCTACAATTGTACCAGCTGACATGTTCGATGTCTTGGGGTCACTTTTGACTCTGCTCTCTCCTTTGTTCCTCATATTCAGTCTTTAGCCAAATCCTGTCTGCACCTAAGGAACATTGCACGCATTCTCCCGTTCCTCAGCGTAGAGACCGCCAAAATACTAGTGCACTCGACTGTGACCTTGACTACTGTAACAGCCTTCTGACTGGACTACCTCTGGCTCGTTTTTCTCCACTGCAATCTATTCAAAACACAGCTGGCAGACTCATCTTTCTTGCTCGTGGGTCTGATTTGGCAGCTCCGTTCTGCAATGTCCTCCACTGGCTCCCCGTCTGCTCTAGGATAAAATGTAAACTTCTGTCTTTAACCTACAAAACCCTCCACTCCTCGGCCCCTCCGTATATTGCCTCCCTCGTGAAGTGATACTTCCCTGCACGACCTCTGCGCTCCTCAATGGGAGTACAGCTCTCCTCCTACCTCATCACCTCTTCCCACTTGCGCCTCCAATATTTTGCCCTACCTTCCCCCTCTCTTTGGAGCTCCCTTCCGCAGAGCATCCTGCTCTCTCCTTCCCTTTTTCAAATTTAAAAAGTCCCTCAAAACTCATCTCTTTAATGAAGCTTACTTCCCATCCAACGAGCATACCAGGTTGATCTACCTTTAGCTAATCCCACCTAGCTCTCCCTGTCCATAATCACTGTTAATATCAGATAGCTTACAACAGCTAGAACACACACAATTAATCTTTGGCCAAACTCACCTAGCGCTTTCTGACCTCTTCACTCCCTTATGTGTTTCATGTACCCCATTCTTTCTAGATTGTAAGCTTTCGAGCAGGGCTCTCTACCTCGCGTACCAGTCTGTTCTAGTTTGTCTAACTTCATATGTAGTCCCTTTCTAAGCTCTATATCTAGCACTGCGTAAATTGTTGGCGCTATATAAATAAATGTTAATGTAATGTAATGTAAATAGAATGCCAATAAATATTAAATCAGAAAATGTATTGGAAACAATCACCAATTATATATCATACCAATTGGTAGGGAGGAGGCGTAACTGAAATCCCAGTTATTAAAAACAGGAAAAAAAGGCAACTTGCATTGCAGCTGAGAGTATGTGCTAAACATACTGTGCCTATAATGGAGAATAAAATACACAAAACAATGTGCGTAATGTTATGACAATATTTAATAAATGGATTAAATGCAAATGGATTAATGTAACTATACAAAGGGACACAAATGCAAAAATAATATACAGAAAATAAGAATACACACTGAAAAAAGAGCATGGATTTCATTTAAAAAAAGGAATCTGGTTGGCTGCCTGACAATCTGATGCTTTCAATCCCTGCTTCCCCATTTATTTTTTGCGGTGGTGGGATTTTCTTTATATAATAGGAGGGCTTTTTTGTTATGGATTTTTTGGTTGCCTCCTTCCCTATGCCAGAAGATGAGAACCGTTGCTGGAATCTAGATTTAGGTAATAATTCTATTTACAGGGCACCATTTTGGTGTTATGGGGGTGGGTGGTGATTTTTTTTTTTTTTTTACATTAAAATCATCACCCCTACCAGGGCAAGGTAGGGACTGATTTTATATTTAATTTATTTATGGGGCCAATCATTTATTTACTAGGGTATAAGTCCAGCGGGCAGTTTTGCCGGTTCCCAACCATGTTCATTATTAGGTTGAACACGTAACGCTGACTGAACACACAGCTATCTCTGACTGGCTCTACATATACCCACAGGCATTAATGGCAATAATTATCAGCATGCAATTATGATGTAACATCATAACCCTGCCAGTTATTATCAGAGATAGACACAAATAGGCAAGCACGACATATATTTTGACAGATCTGGTATACAGATTAACCCCTTAAGGACAAAGGCTGATTTTAGACTTCTGCAGTTTTTGTGTTTAGCTGTAAATTTACTTTCTCTTTCATTTACCCACACATATTATATACTGTTTTTATTACCATAAGTAGGGCTTTCTTAAGATACGATTATTTTCATCATATCTGATAATTTACTATAAAATAAATTATAAGATATGATGAAATAATGACCCCCCCCACACACACACACACTTTGACCTGAAAAATCTTTTACACAATTATAATTGGTAAAAAAGACCCCATATAAATAGTTTCTAATATTTGTCCTGAGTTTAGAAACATACCAGGTTTACATGTTTTCTGGGGGGTTTTGCACGTTAATACGGCATTAACCTAAAGTAGCATTTTTTCTCCCTAACAATTTTACCCTACTATGACCTTTTGACCCCAACCCCGATGATCAACTGAACCCTAATCCTAAACTTAACCCTAATTCTAACCTTTGCTCTAACCATAACCCTAACTTTACTCTAAACCTAACCCTTCCTGTAACCCTAACCCTAAATATTGTTCTAACCCTAGCTTTCTTTTTTGTAATATTGCAAACTGCCATTAGGGGCAGCATGACGGGAGTGGAGATCTGCTGCTTCCTAAGCTCTTGCCCACAACAGGGCAGTGCCAGCTCTGGAGAGTGGTCGTATGTGCGTCATAGTGGGAATTTTGGTGTTGGCTGAGGCATCCTCATGATTGCCGGAGGGGATTCATGATTGCATCTGGTGGTCTTAAAGACGCATGATGTATATGTATGTCATGTCGTTGTTAAGGGGTTAATAGAAAGGTATTAAGTGCTACTCATTGGGGTATTTCGGAGTGAAAAGTGCAGCTCCAGCCCATGGAGCTAGGCTAGAGGGCAGCCTGGGGGTTAATTGCCCCTTTGCCTCGGGGCTAAGGTTTTTGGATTTGTGAAAATACGTGATCCTTTCCTGAAGAACACCATACCATCAGTCCACCTCATATTGCCTGACTAAACTATAGTTACTTTGGGAGTTACTATCAAAAGACAAGGGATTTACTGCGGTGTCGCCAAATTAAAAATACATGTCTTGTTTTTCCACACAACAGTTTTAGGATCAGACTGCCTGAGGTTATGGTTAAATATACCACTTACATTCCTGTCTCCGCATTATCATTCCCTTGCCTCAGCACCCACCTGTTCTATAAAGCTTTGCCTTCCAGACTTGGAAATAATCATCCGCAGTCTCATCTTGGCGGTGAATATTAACAGCTTCTTGGGGCTAAGCGTGAATATCACAGGGCAAACACTGGTCACCATGACTGAGGACTGCAGAATGATGCACAGCCGTCCATTTGGATACCTGCACATCCCGATAAATCCACAGCAACTTCAGTGTCTAAAATCACTGCCCTTACTTATTCCAAGTGCATGAATGACCAAATGCGCGTGCATGACATGCTGACCACATAATAAAGTGCCAAACATTTTAATATCACAATAAATAGGTACTATTTACTGTACTATAAATATAAATCCATCACACTGCCTTGTTCTAACACACATGCACCCATTTAAATTCTGGTTTCCACAGAGAAAGAAACAGATAGGCACAGCGAACAAGAGAGACAGGCACAAAGAAAGACAGAGACAGACACAGCAAACGACAGACAGGCACAGCGAACAATAGAGACAGGCTCAAAGAAAGACAGATACAGACACAGGGAACGACAGATACAGGCACAGCGAACAATAGAGACAGGCACAAAGAAAGACAGAGACAGACACAGGGAACGACAGATACAGGCACAGCGAACAATAGAGACAGGCACAAAGAAACATAGAGACAGGCACAAGGAACAATAGAGACAGGCACAGAGAAAGATAGAGACAGGCACAAGGAACAATAGAGTCAGGCACAAAGAAAGATAGAGACAGGCACAAGGAACAATAGAGACAGGCACAGAGAAAGATAGAGACAGGCACAAGGAACAATAGAGTCAGGCACAAAGAAAGATAGAAACATCCACAAAGAACGACAGAGACAGGTACAGGAAATGATAGAGACTGGCACAAAGTACTACAGAGACAGGCACAAGGAGTGACAGAGACGGGCACCAGGAGTGATAGAGACAGGCACAGGAAATTATAGATACAGACAGGCACAGGGAAGGAGGGAGATACTCACAGGAAATTATAGAGGCAGGCAGAGGAAATAATAGAGACAGGCCCAGGAAATGTTAGAGACAGGCCCAGGAAACGATAGAGACAGGCCCAGGGAATGATAGAGACAGGCCCAGGAAATGATAGAGACAGGCACAGGGAACAATAGAGACAGGTACAGGGAAAGATAGAGACAGGCACAGGGAATGATGGTAGAAACACAGAGAAAACAAGAGACAGGCACAGAGAAAAAAGACAGGCATGGAGACAGGGAAAAAAGCTCTGCCCCTCGCACTCTGACCCTGTTGGAGCACCGGGTGTCAGTGACATCCTGGTGCTCAGATGAAACAATCCCATCCTTGCAGATTAAAGGCAACTGAGCAGGGTAATGTGGGGGGGGGGGGGGGGGGGGGGGGTTTGTCTTAAAAAAAGAAGCAAAGTCTATGTGTGTGTGTGTGTAATTGTGACTCAGTGTGTGTGTGTATTAAGTGTGACTCAGTGTATGTGTGTGTAATTGTGACTTAGTGTATGTGTGTGTGTGTAATTTATGACCCAGTGCGTGTTTGTAATTATGACTGTGTATGTGCTTGGAATTGTGACTCAGTGTGTGTGTTTGTGTGGGTGGAATTGTGACTCACTATGATAGAAACATTTAAATACATAAAGGGAATCAACACAGTAAAGGAAGAGAGTATATTTAAAAGAAGAAAAACTACCACAACTAGAGGACATAAAATTAGTGTCTGGCCCCCCAAGATCCACCTCCCTGGCTGGGGGATTTGCTGGGGGGAAAAGTTGTGAGGTATGTTTTTGTAAAAGAAAAAAATAACAATCATGCTCTTGCCTCTATAGACTTAACTTTGGCTTCAAGACAATTTTTACCGGCCTACCGGTTAAATAGTGACTAGGTGGCAAGCCTATTTTTTAAAATGTATATTCATTACCTGTAATTCAATCACTAGTCTATCTAAGTAATTCTTTAATATAATTTTCCTTTTCCAGAAGCAGCCTTCATCAACACCAGGTTTTAATATGAGAAATCAACCCTTAACTGCATTCCACTCATTATATACATTTTATCTTACCATAAAATAGTCCTTTTCTATATACACTTTGTGAAAGTCTCAGTATGGTAATTGGAGCTGATATATGAATTAATGGCAGATGGGGTATTTGATTACATTATTACATTACTTTATCCTACTTTGTTGTGTGCTGAAATATTCTGTTCAAATTAATTTCACTAATAATGTTATGTATTTCAGTGAATGTCATTAATTGTCATTAGTCAGAGCACATATCATCTTTCCAACACAACATGTCATAGAGTTCTAAACATATATACTATTTTATAATCATGAATATTGTAATTATATAGAGAAGGTTATCATGCTGAATTACATTGAGACAAAGAGATGTATAATTTTTATCTAAGGCACTTAATGGGAAATGATCTAGCATTTTAACACTATGCCGATAGTTTGGTAATAAACCATGTGTATAAGGATAAGAGTAAACCATATGTATGATTATTATAAGGATGCTAGTAAACCATATGTATGACTATTATAAGGATACGAGTAAACCATATGTATGATTATTATAAGGATGCGAGTAAACCATAAATATGATTATTATAAGGATTCAAGTAAACCATATGTATGATTATTATAATTGTGCTAGTAAACCATACATATGATTATTATAAGTGTGGTAGTAAAAGCATATGTATGATTATTATAAGGGTGCTAGTAAACCATAAATATGATTATTATAAGTGTGGTAGTAAACCATAAATATTATTATTATAAGTGTGGTAGTAAACCATATGTATGATTATTATAAGTGTGGGAGTAAAGCATATGTATGATTATTATAAGGGTGCTAGTAAAGCATATATATGATTATTATACATGTGCCAGTAAACCATATATATGATTATTATAAGGGCACTAGAAAACCATATGCGTGATTATTATAAGGGTGCTAGTAATCCATATTAATGATTATTATAAGGGTGCTACTAAACCATATGTATGATTTATTGTAAGGGTGCTAGTAAACCATATGTATGATTATTATAAGACTGGTAGTAAACCATATGTGTTAATATTATAAGGGTGGTAGTAAACCATCTTTTCATATATTATTCTTTATTATTTTTTTCAAAAAATACATAAATCCGTTAGTCAATATATAAATATTAATATTTTACAATACAAATATTAGAAACAAATTAACCAACAAAACAGACATATTACATACAATTAAATAAATCATAAATCAAATTACATGGAATAAAGGTTTCTTAGGTTTCTCAAGGGGAGAGATAGAGATAGTTTCTTACAGAGTGTTGGAGGATGGAGATCTAATGGTCATATAACCTCAGAGGCAATAGAGAACTTTATTTATTCCAAATATAAGACCACCGCAACCAGATCTTATTGTAGAGTGCCTTGCTCTCTGTGTCTGTTGAAAAGGATGCTGGGGATATTGATCTGAGCTTTAATCTTAGGCCAAGATGGGATTTCCTGAGTTCTATAGTACTTCGACAAACAGATCTTAAAGGCTAATAAATTATTGATAAAAAAGGTATTTAATATATTTATTTAGGGCTGGTATATCAATATGAAAAAGGAAGATTGAGATGCTTTTACATAGGTCTATCCATATATTTGTATTTATCCCCAAAAGAGGACATTCCCACTGCAGTGACATTCTGTCATCAAACTAATGGTGATCACTGGCCATGTGACCAAGCTCATATAAACCTTTCTTATAGGGGGATAAGCTTTACCCTTTGACATGGTAATTAGGTAATTCAATACCTTTACAAGTTAGGAAGAGACCAGCACTCCCCCTATCTCTCACTATTCTCTCTTCTTTCCTGGCTGTGCATGTGCGCAGACATGGGTTAGGTTTTACCTTGGTGAAGTGTGGGTGAGATCTGATGATTTTTACTTATAAGGTTTAGTTGTTATTGTTGTTTAGCAGTTATTGTTGTGGTTCTATTTATTGAGATTATTGCGTGTCATTATTTGTATGCTGCTGGTGTTTTGTCTCTGAATAAATATTTGTTAAAGTAGACGGACCAGAGTTTTTATGTGTATGTGTACATAATTAATACAGTTTGGTGATACACCACACCCACTATATGTGGAGCGGGGTTCTTGCTTTAGTCCAGCATCGCCAGCAGAGATGACTAGAGTTTATATAAAATTTAGCAGTAAAATCAAATCTGCAGCATTGGAGCAACAAATCGGAAAACCAAGAAAGTGGTACTAAATCGTGACTATTCCATGTAAAGTGGGACAATGGGCAAGGAATCTTTTTAGTCTTTATCAAGGTGGTGGAGACTGAAGACAACTCAAGGAAGTATATCCTTCTTCATCTATAGAGACATCAAATATGTAGAGGAAATATTTATACTCCCCTGGAGGCGATCCCACGCGTTTTGTAGGTAACAGGTTCACTTTAATGTTAGAATTTATTTTATTACAAATATTAACCTAAAAGACCAAGCAATCAGAACACTCCTGGCAGAATGATTGGGTCATTTTCTTTCAGCATCAGATGTACACTTAGTTTATCTTTCATACTAATTTCATGCCCCAGGGTTGAAATGTTTTTAATGTATATTTCCAACGCATCTCTGCCAGTGACTTTTCACTTCATCCTTCCTGCACACATGGAATATTCAGTATTACATGACATAGTTTAATGTGCAATGAAAATCTATTGTGTATTGTGGCCATATGGAGCGATCTCGTTGATTCCTGTTTAGTGGAACCAGATCCTTGTTGCTTAATTCGCAACATTTAAAATGGCCAATGAAAGATACCTTGGATTTTGTGGGTGTGGCTGAAGGTGTGGCTATAAGTGGGGCATTACTAGGAAATGTCATACGTTTTTATGGCTACTTAATAGCAGTATGCAACTCTTCTGCAGTTTAAACACTTTTTAATGCTCTGGAGCTCTGTGACACACTCATACACACCTAAACGTTTGAGTTTCTAGAAAAGAGGGGACATCAGAAGACGGACAGAGAGATTTGGGTGCCAAGTAGGGACTGTCCAATAGAGGAACACTTGAATGCTATGTGGGCATGTCCAGAAATCTGAACCAACCTTGGCCTTTTTTAAAAAACTCCAAATGATTCCAAGCGTGTAACACCCACAGACACGGCACAATAACAGCATGTCACATCTCACTTTCAATTGGATTTATTTAATTCGCTAAGAGTCAAAAGGATGGCAAAATCCTTTTATAATGATCTAATTTGGGAGTATACTTGCTCGGTCAGCCACGGATACTGTAAAAACCAGATTCAATTTAAACGTCGTAGGATGCTTTGTTCCTCATCATTTCTGGAATAAAATGTAGAAAAGTAGAACATTAAAAGTTGCTGGATGGAAAACTAGAGCCATCAGAATGACAGCTGCAAAATAAACGGGTACATTTTATAGTTGGTTTGCAAGCCCAAATAAATAGCTCTGTTTACAAGCAAACATATTAAAACACAGAGATATTGGAAGGAGAGAACTCCCCATAAATACAGCTCGGGTCTGCCTCTGCCAGCCAATGTCCCACTATTTCCCTGTTCATTAGTCACATTTGAGGTCATTACTGCTTGAGAAACAGGCACATTTAAAAAGCTACAATCCAGAACTGTAGGTAACACGACGGGGATAGTAAAAAGACAGAATGCTGGGGGGATAAAATAAACGAAACTGGATTCTTTCTTAATGATTTCTAATATTGATTGCATTGGAAAAATGTACTTGCTAAATATGGTCCAATATAATTAAGGTTGCCACCTTTTCTGCAAAAAAATTACCAGCCATACTATAGCCTCCATAGGCAAGAGGGTCTGCTCAATAAAGGGATAATTGCAGGGAATTGAGAAGGGAATTTCAAACCTAATCCCAAAAGTAACTGCGTTGGAAAAATTCTCACATTCGGCTGCATTGGAGACTTTTTCCATCTTGGCTCCATTGGCCTAAAGTGGGAAATTTCTATCTCAATTGAAGTAGTTTAAGCAGGCGTGGGACTGCCACACCAAAGGAAACAGCAGAGTACGCCCCTGTGCGTTTCACCCAAACAACAGACGGGAGTCCATTTGCTACTTTGTTTGTCTATAAAAGATCACCAGTGTCTGTAGCAAGGTCTGTGAAGGTCCATACAGCATCATTAAATTTCCCATCACAAAGTATGGCAATTTTGGCGCTACTGGTCAGCTCCCATGGAATGGTGAAATCCCTGGCTGTCTGGTCTTCAGTGTTCCCATATATAATTATGGTGCTTCTGTTGCCATGGGATACTATCATGGAATACAAGTAATGATGAAGGGTAAAGGGATGTATGTAGTGACAATGACTTGTATTTAATGCTTTGCAGAGCAGTACATGTCCTTGTGCTTATCCTTGAGATATTTTATCTGGAATTATTTTTCCTCCGAGGCCTCAAATGGAACTCATAGGGGGCTATTCACTAAAAGGTGAGTTATAGTTAGTAATACATTGTGCAGGGACATATGTATGATATACACAGTCCACATTAACAGACATCACATAGTCCCCACTAACAGACATTACATAGTCCCCACTAACAGACACAACATAGTCCCCACTAACAGACACAACATAGTCCCCGCTAATGTATATAACATAGTTCCCACTAACAGACACAACATAGTCCCCACTAATGTATATAACATAGTCCCCACTAACAGACACAACATAGTCCCCACTAATGTATATAACTAGTTCCCACTAACAGACACAACATAGTCCCCACTAATGTATATAACATAGTTCCCACTAACAGACACAACATAGTCCCCACTAATGTATATAACATAGTCCCCACTAACAGACACAACATAGTCCCCACTAATGTATATAACATAGTCCCCACTAACAGACACAACATAGTCCCCACTAATGTATATAACATAGTCCCCACTAACAGACACAACATAGTCCCCACTAATGTATATAACATAGTCCCCACTAACAGACACAACATAGTCCCCACTAATGTATATAACATAGTCCCCACTAACAGACACAACATAGTCCCCACTAATGTATATAACATAGTCCCCACTAACAGACACAACATAGTCCCCACTAATGTATATAACATAGTTCCCACTAACAGACACAACATAGTCCCCACTAATGTATATAACATAGTTCCCACTAACAGACACAACATAGTCCCCACTAATGTATATAACATAGTCCCCACTAACAGACACAACATAGTCCCCACTAATGTATATAACATAGTTCCCACTAACAGACACAACATAGTCCCCACTAATGTACAGGTGATACTCGAAAAATTAGAATTTCGTGCAAAATTTCATTTATTTAAGTAATGCAACGTAAAAGGGGAAACTAATATATGAGATAGACACATTACATGCAAAGCAAGATAGTTCAAGTGCGATGATTATGGCTCACAGCTCATGAAAACCCCAAATCCACAATCTCAGTAAATTAGAATATTACATGCAATCAATAAAACAAGGAGTGTACATAGAACAATATCGGACCTCTGAAAAGTATAAGCATGCAAATAGATTCAGTACTTGGTTTGGGCCACTTTTGCAGCAATTACTGCCTCAATGCGGCGTGGCATGGAAGCTATCAGCCTGTGGCACTGCTGAGGTGTTATGGAAGACCAGGATGCTTCAATAGCGGCCTTCAGCATTGTTCAGTCTCATCTTTCTCTTGGCAATGCCCCATAGATTCTCTGTGGGGTTCAGGTCAGGCTAGTTTGCATGGCCAATCAAGCACAGTAATCCCACGGTAATTGAACCATGCTTTGGTGCTTTTGGCAGTGTGGGCAGGTGCCAAGACCTGCTGGAAAATAAAGTCAGCATCCCCATAAAGCTTGTCTGCGGAAGGAAGCATGAAGTGCTCCAAAATTGCCTGGCAGACGGCTGCGTTGACCCTGGACTTAATGAAGCACAGTGGACCAACACCCGCAGATGACATGGCTCCCCAAATCAACACAGACTGTGGAAACTTCACATTGGACTTCAAGCATCTTGCAGTGTGTGCCTCTCCATTCTTCCTCCAGACTCTGGGTCCTTGGTTTCCAAATGAGATGCAAAAGTTGCTCTCATCAGAAACGAGGACTTTAGACCACTGAGCAACAGATCATGTCTGTTTTTCTTTAGCCCAGGTAAGATGCTTCTGACATTGTTTGTTGTTCAGGAGCGGCTTGACAAGAGGAATGCGGGGGGTGCGGACCACACTTGGTGACACCTCCAGCGGGGGTGACACCCGTACTTCTGGCATCCCCCCGCAGCGAAGTTAAGTTAAGCATTGCTTAAAAAAAAGTAAAAAATCACCGGCCGGGGACATGGAGCAGCAGCCAGGCGGTAAGTACTGGGGAAGGGGGGAGGAGGGAGCAATAGGCAAATTGGCTGGGGCATCTGAATAGCACAATATTACTGGACTCTGAGTGGCACAATATTACTGGGCTCTGAGTGGCACAATATTACTGGGCTCTGAGTGGCACAATATTACTGGGCATCTGAATGGCACAATATTACTGGTATCTGACTGGCACAATATTACTGGGCTCTGAGTGGCACAATATTACTGGGCATCTGAATGGCACAATATTACTGGTATCTGACTGGCACAATATTACTGGGCTATGAGTGGCACAATATTCCTGGGCTCTGAATGGCACAATATTACTGGGCTCTGAGTGGCACAATATTACTGGCATCTGAATGGCACAATATTACTGGTATCTGAATGGCATAATATTACTGTGTTCTGAGTGGCACAATATTACTGGTATCTGAATGGCATAACATTACTGGGCTCTGAATGGCATAATATTACTGGCATATGAATGGGACAATAATACTGGCATCTTAATGGCACAATGGTATTGGCACCTGAATGGCACAATAAAACTGGCATCTTAATGGCACAATGGTATTGGCATCTGAATGGCACAATAATACTGGCATATTAATGGGCAAATTGGCTGTGGCTTACTAATGACAAAATGATACTGGCATATAATTGGGCAAATTGTATGTTATAGAGAGAATCAAGCCAAGGTCAAGGGACTGGAGAAAACAGGGATGGTCAGGAACACGATGAACAGGAATCAAAATCAGAGAGATAGCCACCACTGCTACATGAGGAAACAGAACCAGCAGGTGGCGTCTGGAAAAGGAGCAGGGAACAGGAACCACAGCAGTCAGGGTTCGAATCCAGGTAAATCGTTACATTAATTGGGCAGATGTGAGGCATAAATAGTGGGGCTCTGGTGTGGCATAATTTATGGGGCTCCTGTGTGTGTCATAGTTATGGGGCTTCTGTGTGTGGCATAGTTAATAGGCCATCTAACTGGCATTACTAAGGAATCTGTTTGGCATTGTATTGGAGGAAATCCAGGGGGGTGACACCATGAGTTTCTGCACCGGGTGACACCAACCCTAGTGATGCCTCTGGGCTGCGGTCATCCCTTCTGCTTGTGCACCTTTTTCTTCCACACTTCCTATGTAGTACAGGGGTTGGTATGGGCCGCCTTCATAAGGAGTACTGCAGATTTAACTGTGACATAGATAAAACGCGTACCATTAAACTGGATAATGGAAACATCCCCAGAACATACTTACTGTATTTGTTAGTGTATAAGTGTATTATTTTCGGTTAAAAAAAGTAGGGGGCGGCTTATACATGGGGCTGTCTTATACATGGAAAAATATGGTAAATACCAGATAAAATATCAATGTACCATTCCTGGTTAAACACGATCTTAATACCAAAACATCACTTTATAAATATGTACAAAGTACAGAAAGTCAAGGTTTGGGTACAAAGCAGTAGGAATATATTTGTATCCTGGAACAGTGTAAGGCCCCAAATATTTAACTTAATTATCTTGGTCATTTTTAGCTTAGCAGGTTTTTTTTTTATATTTATACTGTATGAATCCGAGGGCTCGAAATATAGCTGCATTAATGATATAATTTCAGTAAATAATTTCCCTTATCTTCTTTTCAAATTGCTTGAAGCTGACCAACATAATCTCATTAAAGCATTAAATCTCTCTAAACGGCATTGCTTATTTTTTTAGTGTCCTTGGAAAGTTCAGATTGAGTCAAGCCCTGGATTTAAGCATTAACAGGAAGGGCTCCGTGACTAGGTCCACATCAGGGTATCCCACTAGACAATACAGAAAGATTTTTGTTTTGTTAATAGCCATGACATCATTCATGGGCCCCAGCTTGTCAACCAATGAGGTGGGGGCAAAATTGTCATATAATCAAGTGTCAACTCATGATCAGTTCATTACAACAATTTTATATGAGCTGATTCTCCCTCCCCTAATTTGGTTAACAGAATGTCCTTTGCATGGCATGGGGTCTGTAGGGAATTGGCAGGAGGTACCTCTCACAGGGAAGGCTAAGCTAGGCGTTCTGTCTAAACGGTGGTAGTGCACGTACTCCTCATGGGCTGGACCACGAGGAGTTATATGCACAATTGCTCCACCAAGCTAAGAGAATGTGGCCGGTTGTTTCTCTAACATAATAATATGTGGTTACTCTTGCGTCCAATTCTCTCGGGATCTCACCACGTGTATGCTACAATATGCTAACATTATGTTTATAATGTTATGTTGATATTATGCTAAATCAGCTAATAATATTATTATTTCAGGTGCTATTTATGTTTGTTATAAGGTAATATTATTGAATTTTTAATAAACAATATTATTTTTGTTACAATGTGTTTATAAATAAAAGTGCGGCCTTTGAACGCCAACCTGAGTCTTTACTGGTGGGGACATTTATCAGTGGGGTTTTCCTAGGTATATGGTGCCTGAGTAGTGTACTAATATACGAACGTACAGATAAATTCGGCACCAAGGCATACACAAATTAAACTAAGAAAGAAAACAGAAGGGAAAATGCAAGGGGGTATGGCATATATTTGCACGTGTAACATGTTAAATTGGGTGTTGAAATGTGGAGGCGTGAAGTCATATGCTAACAGCCAATTAAAAGCATCGGGGCATACCTGTCACATTATAATCACTAAAAATGTCTATTACAGCAGAAAATGTGAAACTAAAAACCCGTCAAATGAATTCTCTTGGATATAGACTAGTTGATAAAGCTTATTAAGTAATGAATGCATTAAGCTTGCTTTTGCTCTTATTTACATCTCATATCATACATCCAGTGTGTACACTAAAAGACAAACCTTACGAACATTAATATTAATATTAAGATTAAAAATGAGATTTCTCATAGAACCCTTTACCCTCTAGCCTTTCCTTCTTTTCCTCCTTTCTTCGTTTCCCTTTCTTCTTCTGACTTAATTAATGCAAAGTTTGTTGGTTTAACATAAATATTTATTTTGAAGATATTTATTGTAATGACTGGAATTATATATATTATTGTTATTTATGTGAGACTTGTGAAGACTTGTATTATTATCGCTGTGTTAATCGTATAAACCCAATAAAAAACAATTTTAAAAAAAATGGGCACGAATTCGAGGAATAAAACACTTTTAGAGAAATATTTCAGTCTATCCAGTAAACAGTGAGCTGGGGTTAATTATGAACTGTAAAAACCAGGCATTGATAGCTGAGAGTCATCAAGATAGATGGAGAATGGAGAAGATGAAGGGGACATTTTCTAGCTCAGCTATTAATACCTGATTTTTGCAGCTTGGTTCTTCATTGACCACAGTTCATTGTTTAGTGACTGTACGATACAGTGCTCACCTTTCTTGTGACTAAAACCAGTGTAATAAGTGATTGCTGCAGCATTCATTTTAGAACACTAGAGCAGTAGCATGGGTGAGGTGACTGAGGCACTCACCAATTGAGGAGGAGCAGTGATGATAGCGGGTAACCCTGAAATACAGCATCCTGTGAGAGATATGTCTGGATGAGCCTCAATGGAATTATAGTCTTCCAGTGAAGATACTGGCAATTAACATCAGGTCCCATAATTAGGGTTGCCACCTCAACAAAAATAGGTAATAGGTCATAGATAAGACCGGAGCTACAAAAGGGTGGAGCCACATAGGTTGGAGAGTTGGCTCCTGAGGAAGCTGAGACAGCGCTTGGCAAAACGCGTTGAGAGGATATTTATCTTCTGTAGTCCGATTTGGACATTTTCCAGACCTTGTATTTTATGCTGTTTAGCCCATGTGCTGGGCATCTTGATCTTGTAAGTTGCTCCAATAAAGGAGGTATTTTATATATATATATTGTACTACTCTATTTGTCTTTTACTACTTTGCACAGAACACCACCACCAGGATCCTTAAGGAAGGTCCGGACCAACTAATTATGGAGGCCTGACACTTTTGTTTGTGAGTGCGATACCACATATAATCTGTTATCACCTTCAATCATACTTACTACACTATGATTTTCTTTGTATTTGTATTGTTTAATATGTAATCCAGAGCTACTTCCCCTTTTCAACCTATTCTTTTGGTGAGAAGGGCAGGGGTCAGTTCTGCTGAGGGGGCAATGTTTTTTTTGTTGAGGGGGGATCAGTCTTTAGTGATGTCACTTATTGCATGCTGGATCTGTCAGCTATAGGGAGAGTATGAGAGATCACTACACTCACTGTGCAGATAAGTGGGGAAAGTCCCTCAGCTACCGGCGGTGCACAACCCCCCAAAAAACGAAAGATCCACTGGCTGCCTGTGAGGAGGATCTAGATACAGCTCTGTATATCTTCTAGAGTTATTTCTTGCTTTGTTTCCTTGTACATTTAATGTATTTGTTATTCTCTTCCACTCACTGTTGTTATTTACATATCAATGCACAGTACATAACAATCATTTGGTTACTTGAGCAACAGATGTGTATATTTTTTCTTCAATAATAGGCACTGATTTATTTCTGAACAATTATCTATTTACATATTCTTCTTCTGTCAAATCCTCTTCTGCACCTCCACAATATTTCTCCCGTCCTTGTGAATTTCTGAGCGAGTGTATTATTTGGTTTGCATATATGTGACAGAGAGGAACCAGCTGTCTAAAATCATTCCTGTCAAAATACTTGAGATAAATTCAGTTGTTTAAATGGGCTTTATCAACTAAACTGTGAACATAGAGAAAAAAAAACAATTATTAAACATGATCTATATATTGGCTTAGCACAATTTCAAGCAAATGCATAAATGACCAAAAAAATATGTTTTCCGTGTGTCTCCTGTTTATGACGTCACCTGTTGTTTTTGTATGCAAATTGAAAAAGAAGTATATTTGCATATCAAATTTATGATGTCATCAATAGGAGACACAAACACATTGAAAACACATTTCTCTTTTAAGTTATGCACTGCTTGTAATTCTACTAACACAATGGGGGTTATTTGATGGGAGTATTATAGAAATTCACCTTTTTTATAACTCCCAGAACTTTGCAGTGCGTGAAATCTCTAGCAAACACTTTTGGGCGGAGGTTGTCTGACAATAATCAGGCGCTTTTAAGAGTCTGTTTTTTTAAAACATTTTTTTACATTGGCAGCGACGGTGCACTGAGAGCTGTACCAACCCAGAAGATGCGGCGCATGTGTCGCAGACTCCCAAAATTTGTTGGGGGTCTGATTTTTACAGAGGCACAGACGCTGATAGCGCCACTATTTGGCGCCTTCTTTGTACATAACCCTTAAAGTGCAGATCATTTTCAATACATGTTTATTCACTACTTAAGCAATGTTTAGCTAACAGAGTAATGTATTTTTACCTCAAGATAATATCCATATGCTGGCAGAGCTTAGGTGTTGGGTTCGGAATTCATTATTTCAGTGTGGGTTGATATCCAATTGTCACTCTTTGTTATATCCACAGCTTGTAGGAAAGGGCTGTAGAGTACAGAAGATTGAAACAAGCATTAAATAAAAAAGGATACAGTTGCAGTAATTTAGTTCTCTGCTACAACCATACACTCTCTGTAGTCCTGCTGTTCAGAGGGAAGCCATTTGAGGTAACAGGGAAAGAAGAGGTGTTACATGTGTCGTTAAATCATATCCGGCGTGTACCGTAGACTAACAGCAGCTCCCTGGTATTGAGTTAAATCGCTTTCTGAAGAACATTAGTTTGTTTAAGGACTTTATAAGTTGTTGAAGGCCTTCCATAGAAACTCGTGATGACTTGTATACTTATAGCGGAGTCATAAATTCAGTTTGATTGCTAGCGGGTGAGTGGACAGGCCAGTGTAGTCAGCTGAAGTCACACAGTGTTTCTGGAGTCATTCTGGGACAATCAGAACTCCGTGGAACACACCCATTCGCTGGGGGATACACCACTGCCACAAAGCGATGAATTTGATTGGTAGTGGCATTCCGACTTCATCCTAGTTTTATCAAGAGGCCTGATGTGTGCTGTGATAACTCACCACATGAAGAAGCCACGTGATTGGTGAGAGGTGTATTGTGGGAGTACACAAAAAACAAAAAGTGAACCCAGCGCTGCAATCTCACATTTAGCAGCACTTAGGCAGTGTGTCCCTAAACCACACAGAAATAAACTAGATATACAAATAAAAGACAATAAGTGCGCTTAGCGCAAACTGTGATAAAAATATTATAATAACAGTATTAAACACCTTTCAAGTGGCTTAGTGAAGTAATATCCTGAGGAGTCAGGAGGAAACTATGATCCCCCTTAAGGGGATACACTCACAAGCAGGGAAATGATAGCACTTCAAATATAAGATGTTGCCTGTTGAATCCTGTAGCTGCCAATCCTCTTATATTCTTTGGCTCAGGAACAACACGACAAATATCCAATTAGAGGGTAATAAATAAATACATTTAATTAAAAAAATGCATCTGCTTACATGGAGGTAATCCCTGTCAGACGTAGTGGACGCCACACAGCTGCAGGAAGTATCCTTTCCAGTAAGTTGCCAAATAATTTACAAGTAAATCACAAAATAAAAGTACATACAAGAGTGAAGAAAGCAGGGTGAGTCCAGTCCAATCCGCTTGATCTATAGGGAGTGAATAAAAGTGTACACAAAAAAACAAAAAGTGAACCCAGCGCTGCAATCTCAGCGGATTGGACTGGACTCACCCTGCTTTCTTCACTCTTTTATGTACTTTTATTTTGTGATTTACTTGTAAATTATTTGGCAACTTACTGGAAAGGATACTTCCTGCAGCTGTGTGGCGCCCACTACGTCTGACAGGGATTACCCCCATGTATTGTGGGAGTGATGACAGACACCAAGGAGGAGCAATCAAATGGACCAATGAACAATGAGTTTGACTGATGACCATTCCTGGCACCTTGACGAAGCCATTTTACTTGGTGAAATGTGAGTGATGTATCACTCAACTACTGACCAGGGAGAGGAGCTTGTACTATGGGTTCTACAGACGCTGGACATTGCTCCATTAGTCCTCTCCCATTATGCTGATATATTGAACAAAAGGCCCGATATTTACATTTTAATTTATCATATTGTTAAAATGAACTACAATATTTCTCATTATGTCGATAAAATCAGTGTCATTCAGTTGGGCAAAAATAAGATCTTCAGGACATACTGGAAAACCAGAGACTGTCGCATGTATCCTCCCTGGTTTAGTCTATGATTATGAGACTTCAGACATGAAATGTGTAAAGCTGTTCATTCCATGGCTGTGACATGCTGAACCATTGCTGTGTCGTCTCTGGTGTTGGTCTTTGTACTTTTGCTGCTCAAACTGAATATGTTTTAATCACTACAATACAATTCTGATTCTTTGTATCTAATGGAATTTAGCTGAGACTGCTCCTCTGACTGTGGATCATTTGGGCTAAGTGCCTAAATATAAAACGAACTGTAGGAAAAAAGTTATAGTAAATATTCATTCACAAGTAAACAGTTTTTTCACATTTATTTTAATAAAAATCTGATTAGAAAAAAAAGGAATTTCTTGTTTTTATTTCCTTTTATTTGGCAATTCCCCCAGACTTGCCAGTGCACCCCAAAGACTTCCCAGTGTGCCCCCAGGCTTACCAGTGCACCCTCAGACTTGCCAATGTATCCTCAGACTTGGCAATGCATCCCGAGACTTGCCAACCTGCCCCTCAGACTTGCCAATGTATCCTCAGACTTGACAAAGCATCCCCAGGCTTACCAGTGCACCCTCAGACTTGCCAATGTATCCTCAGACATGGCAATGCATCCCGAGACATGCCAACCTGCCCCTCAGACTTGCCAACCTGATTGATTTTTTTACACATGGGCTGCCCCAGAGCAACAAGCGCTGGTACAACTTAATTCTACACATTCGGCATCCATTGACGCACACACCGATTGCACCAGTATTTGGCACAATCTGCGACTAACTCTTTAAGGACCAAGCCCCTGTAATTGGCCTGAATTCAGCTGAAATTTACACATTTCTGGCAGTTCAATTCAATAGATAATTAAATTGAAAAGTATAATCATAATATAAAAAAATAGGAATGTATAAAAGTTTTAAATTAAATAAATAAAAAATGTATTCAAAAACCACATTAAAATAAATAAGTAATAATGTAAAATCAAATAAAAAAATAATGTTATAGCCATTGTAGTAATAAATATAATATAAAAAAAACATTGCATTTAAAATTGGTAATTAGCATGGTAATTGTTTTAATATTACATAATAGCATATCTACTAATAAAAAAAAATAATTAAGGATTGCAATTTATTATTAAAATATGCTTTTAACCGAGGTCCTCCCAAAATGTTCCCAAAGTCTGTGGGGTGGACTGAGGCTACCATTTTGGCAGCAAAACTCAGGAGGAGTTCGGCTGCCAAAATGCCAGCACAAAAACCATCCACAATGACTGATTTTTGTGCCGCTTCGAGATCACTTTGGTGGTCTCGGAGTAGCCAGAATTTAGGGGTCCGAAACTTGTGTCTCGGATTTTCTCTACCCACCATGGGCTTCATATCCTAATTTGTTACAGGCTGATGGTTTTTGGTTTGATCATTTCTGGGGGTTGGGAGTGTTGTCATTTACTTGTGTTTTCTACCATAATCTGATTCTTTTCTGAAAAGTGCTGCTATTTACACATTTTTTTTCCTACTGGTAATGTAGGGATTAAACATCTGCCTGCAGAAAAAGAACTGATTTAAACTCTCGTTAGAATTATTTTACACCTTGCTGCAGCAGCTCTACATTATCCACGTTGAATTTAATACATTATGAGAGAAGTAATGTCATCCTGGAGCCTCGTCTATTACACCAGCGCTATTTCTAGAGCAATTAGCTACACAACAGCTATTCATGATGAGTTTAGTAGAGCCCAAAGCGCTTACATTTAAAATGGGTCAAAATGTGTTTTTTTTTTTTTAATGATTGGCCACATTGGGATAGATAAAATGCTCTCTGAATTTTGTTTCTTTTATAAACTCTTCACAAGATATGGGGTTAGATGCAAAAGGTTATTTAGGAATAACTTTTCAATTCAACAGCAACGGTGACTGCAGAAATACGGTGCGTTAAAGCATAAAACGCTGTTATTGAATTTCCCCATTAATATAATGCTAGATGACTGGTATGTAATAGTCACCCTCAAACCTGTAGCACACATACACCGAAATAATGTTTGCCCCCCCCTCCTGCAGGCCCCATTAAAAAAAAGTGCCCCCCGTGAACGCAGCCGATGCCATGCCCACAGTCACAAAAAACACGTCTATAAATACACATAAGTAAAGGCCCCCAAGTCCCTAATAAATTAAATTATTGCCCAGCCCTCTTTCCCCTGGGGTTTGTAGCTTAGGGTTATAGTTAGTTTAGGGTTAGTGTTAGAGTTAATTTAGGGTTAGGGTGAGCATTAGGTTTGCAGTTAGGGTTAGAGTTAGATTATGGTTAGGGTAATGATTAGGGTTGGGGTCAAAAGGTAGGAGAAAATGGTTAGGATACGCTATTTTTAGTTATTGCCTTATAACTTGCAAAAAACAACAGAAAAGTATGTAAACATTAACTATTTCTAAACTCAGGATAACTCTATTTAGCAGGTTTTGTTCATGAATCAAATATTTTAACCCCTTCATGACCAGACTGTTTTTGGAATGTTGTGCGTTAGTGACCGAGGCTGTTTTAACACTTCTGAGGTGTTTGTGTTTAGCTTTAATTTTCTTCTTTGTCAGTTGCTGTACCCACACATATTATATATTGTTTTTTTCAGGACAAGAAGGGCTTTCTTTTCATGACATTATTTTGTTCATATCATTTATTGTATTGTGTAAAAAATAGTAAAATATGGTTAAAATTAAAAAAAATAAACACTTTTCCTGACTTTTCTTTGTAAATTCTTTTACTAAGCTTCAAAAGCTAATGAAAAAACATGCTAAATAGATTCGACTATAGGTCCTGAGTTCAGAAATACCCAATGTTTATATGTTTTTTTGCTTTTTTTTGCATGTTTTAGGTTAATAAATACAAGTAGCATTTAGCTTTTTCAAACCCATTTTTTTTTAAATTAGCGTTAGTGACACTGTAATATCTGATATGAATCACTGAATAACCCCCCACATGTACACATTTTTATAAAGTAGACATCCCAGGGCATTCAACTTGGGGTAATTTGACACTTTTCACTCTGTCATTTTACCACCAATCTTTGACAAGTTTTGGCGTAGTAATTTTGTGTGTGTTTTATTTCCACACACTTTGAAACTTAGGTATGAATTTAAAGGGACTGTTCTATTTTATTGCCAAACAAAACCCCAATATATGTTCAGCAACTTCCCCTGAGTATAGCGGTACCCCACATGTATAGGTTTGCTAGGTTTATGTGGCAGGTACAGGGCAAAATTTAGGATATGGTTATTGCAGCTTTAAAACGTGTATTTATTATGTAATACTTGTGACTACATTTCCTATCATGCTCAGCCAGCCAAAAGCTACCGTAGCAGAATAGGAAATGTAGTCTATAGTAGGAAGCACCGATTTTTGCTATCCTTGCTATCCTGCGGCTGCATGGATCAAATATCCAGCTGCTGCGGGCCCCTATCTACTGCTGGGGGCCAATGCAAAGCACTGGCCCCACTAGCAGTCTTTTTTTTTAAAATAAAATATCCCTAGAGGACCACAGACAGACATAACATGTCATTGGTCCTCTACGGAATAACTTCTTATTTGTATACAATTTATTATTATTATTTTTTATTTTTTTATTTATTTAATTTTTTATTTTTTTTATTTTTATTTAACTCTAACCTTAACCCTTTGGTTAGGGTTAGTACAAACCCTAATTCTAACTCTAGTATTAGGGTTTTGATGAACTCTAACCCTAACCCAAGAGTTAGGATTAGCACAATAGGAAAAAAAAAATAAATAAATAAAAATAACTTTTTTTTTTTTTTAATTAAAAAAATCCTTTGGGGGGCTGGTTATTACTGGGGGGGGACCAGGGGGAGACTTCACACATTATATTTAGTCTCTCTCTGCCCCACGATCACCGTGGAGCAGGGAGAGACTATAGCTGTCAAAGCAGGCACCTGCTTTGACAGCTATTAACATCCGGGCGCTGTGATTGGCTGTCACAGTGCCCGGATGTTTCAGGGGGGGTCCTCAACCGGCATGGCTGAAGTGTCTCTGTACCGAGACACTTAGCCATGCCGTTGGTAGCGCGATCGCGGTATGCCAGCGTGCATACCGAGATCAGACCTGCATGACGGTCCTGGACCGTCATCGGTCACTAAGGGAGTTTTTCCCCATGACGGTCCAGGAACGTCATCGGTCGCGAAGGGGTTAAGTAAAAGTCAGAATTAGTGTTTTTATTTATGTTTTGAAGCCCACTCACTCACAGGTAATATATATATATATATTGTGTCCAGTAAAATGGTATACATTATAGTCTAAGTTAAATTTATTTAAGAGACTGAGTTCTATGTAAGTAAGATATAGAAAAAGAACTCACCAATATTGGAGTATTTTGATGCAGTGGTGGGCTAAGTATGATATAGCCATATGATGTGACTAAATGTCCAATATTTGAATCTAAGACCAGTGCTTATAAAATAAATTTTAGGAGAGTTTGTAATTTTGGTTGTGTGCCGAAGAATTACACTTTAATACCTTGGCATTGGTAAATCATAGAAAAAAAATAATTAAACATTTTAAGCATTTGACTGTGCAGGAAAGTGCTAGCACTACATGATTATGCAAATTGCCCAAGATACCCAAGGAAGGGAAATGCAAGTTTCTTAGAAATCCATTACTTGCTGAAGAGTTTTTAAAAACAATCACGATATGATATTGGTTGTCTTTAACTATTATATCAAGATGCCAATAAAAAAAATTCTATGGACAGTCACTTCTATAAGCCATTTTTTCAGACCTGCTTTATTGGTATGCTAACATTGCCTTTTTTTTTTGTTTGTTTAATGCACGAATAAATTATAGAACTCACTTACTTTTATCTCAGATATCTGTGCCAGGCAGCTTTATTACAACATCCAGTCAGAGGTTCATAGAGATTAATCTACCACCTGGGATGATTGCATGTTGTTCAATTCCAAGTATTTCAGATAGCTGTAGATAAGCACTAGGTAGCTAATTGAAATCAGCACTAGGTAGTGACACTCTTTATCCCACAATGAAGAAATTAATATGACTTGTAAATAATGGAGCCAGTTAAATCCATATTCATTAGAGAAAATTAATTTCAAAAAATATATATCTATAAATATTTAAAGAACTAAACAACCAAACTTCTGCTTCCTTTGAAAAAGCAAGCATTAAATAATGGTCCCCACCTCCTTCCTCAAGTAAATCCGAGGTGTATCTTTTCAGATATATGCAGGTTTACGCTGAGTTCTGCCTCTTAATTGAGACAGAGCTCAGCTAGATGCTGTGGGTCTGTTTGGGGCTCACAGTCTCTCTCCTAGTTAAGGTCCCCTCTGTTGATGGCATTCAAAAACAAAGGTCTTTCTCTGTGCTAGCAGAGAAAGACTGTCGGCCACATCCCTGCCGACAGGGAGCATCATGGCTGCCGGTCAGAGGACAAGCTGGTTTATGCATTAAAAAATACATGCTCATTTATGCTCATACTAGTGCCACTCATTTTTTCATGACTACCATTTTGTTTGTGAAGAGGATAAATCATGTAAATGGCAAATGTACATAAAGATTAAAAATAAAAAAAGCTTAATCTCTGTTAAATAATTCATTCCTAATAACAAGTATTAATTGAGTACAATAGTTTACTAGTTTTTAACCCCTTAGTGACTTTACTGTTTGTGACACTGGCTGTTTTTACACTTCTGCAGTTTTTGTGTTTAGCTATAATTTTCCTCTTTCTCATTAAATGTACTCACCCATATTATATATTGGTTTAGTCAGCATAAGAAGGTATTTGCTAAAATACAGTTAGTTAGATTATATCATATAATTTACAATAAACAAATGATAAAATACTATTAAAAAAAATACTTTTTCTAATTTTTACATGAAAAATCTATAAATTCTAATAAAAAAACCTGTAAATAGATACTAATATTTGTCCTGAGTAATGTGGTTGTTTTGGGGCAATAACTGAATGTAGAGTATTGCTTTGTCTTACCCATTTTCTCCTGTAAGTGACCTTTTAACCCTAACCAATAGGTGATGGTGGACTCAGACTTTGGACTCTACTCTACATAATGTGACTAGGGGTCTGTTCACAGGAAAGCAGTAAGTGAGAATATATTAGTTTTGTCTGCAGCCCTTTTTACATTGTGCTGAAGGAAACCGTTTATAGTCCTGCAAACAAGTTTTAATTTAATCATTGGTCCTGCAAACTGGATGACACAGCAACATTTGTGTTTGTGTTGAGAATTAGCCCCGAGCTGAATTCAGGCGATTGATCATTCATGTGACAAGTATAATATGTTTCCAAGGAAAGCGTTCTGAGTGCGTTATAGCATGAAATAGGTAAAGTAATCTCCCCAAATCCCTCACTGGGCAAGTTGAACATACACACACACACACACACACACACACACACACACACACAGTTATACTATTCCCATAATGTTAACTCACATACTGTATCTTTTACACCTGTGTTGTCACTTCTCAGAGAGGGTGAAGAGCCTATCATCGTATTTACTGTAGGCAGCTTTCATAGACAAGAGTACATATACTAATGATCTGTTCCTACATTAGCTAGTTTTAGCTAAACTAGAAAAATGGTCAGAGCAGTGGCAACTGACATTTAATGTGGACAGGGGAGGGCTGGCAGCCTTAGGCCTGGGGGGCAAATCCAGTCAAGTGGCCCATTGCACCATCGAATCGCCTCCCCATCCACGGCCATCTTTTCCTTGTTTTATAACGAATATTGCCAGGATTTTCCCCCACAATATGCCAGGATTTGCCATTTAATATGCTAGAATTTTCCCTTACAAAATGCCAGGATTATGCCCCTCAGTATGCCAGGATTATGCCCCTCAATATGCCAGGATTATGCCCCTCAATATGCCAGGATTTAGACACCCAATATGCCAGGATTTTACCCTCAATATGCCAAGATGATGCCCCCTCAATATGCCAGGATTTTCCCCTAAATATGCCAGGATTATGCCCCTCAATATGCCAGGATTTAGACACCCAATATCCCAAAATTTGGGCACCCCCCCTACCCACTTTGCACACCTACGACATGACCCATAACCCCCGTTGCACACCAGGACATGCCCCATCACCACATTTACATGCCTCCATCACCCCATTACATACACATTTCCAATATTATTTGCCATTAATATTCCCCAGCCAATTTGTCCCATAATATGCCAGTGTTATTCTGCAATTTAATATGACTCAGTAAATTTGCCCAATAATATTCCAAGGTTATCTGCCATTTAATATGCCCCGCTAATTTGCCCAATATGCCAGTGTTAATTTCCATTTAATATTCCCCAGCCATTTTGCCCAATAATATGCCAGTCTTATTCTGCCATTTAATATTCCCCAGACGATTTGTCCAATAATATGCCAGTGTTATTCTGCCATTTAATATGCCCCAGTAAATTTGCCCAATAATATTCCAGTGTTATTAGCCATGTAATATTCCCCAGCCAATTTGCCCAATAATATGCCAGTGTTTTTTGCCCCCCCCCCCTCCCCATCTCTTACCTTTTTCCCTGGTGGCTAGTGGCAGGAGGACTTCCCTGGTGGCTAGTGGCAGGCAGAATGGTCCCTCCATGCTGCCTGTTCGGCCTCCCGGCGGTTGTGCCGACAGGTCACGTGATCGGCGCTCGTCTGACGTCAGAGCGCCGATCACGTGACTGTCGGCACTTCCGTGTCGGCACACTGCACGGGGAGCCGAACAGGCAGCACGGAGGTTTCTCTGTGCTGCCTGTTCGGCTCCCCGTGCAGTTTTGCAGGCAGAGCGGAGGTGAAAGGGGATCTTTCGATCCCTTCTCACCTCTGTCTCTGCCTGCAAGCGCGTTTTTTTTTTTTTTAACACTGGCCGTGTTTTACAAACATTAGGGCGGCCTGGGGGGCAATTGCCTCCCTGCCCCCCGGCCCAGCCCGCCCCTGAATGTGGACAAGTGCAAGATTATGCACCTTGGGCGTAAAAACCCAAAAGCAGAATATAGAATATTTGGTACAGTCCTAACCTCAACATCTGAGGAAAGGGATTTAGGAGTAATAATTTCAGAGGACTTGAAGGTAGGTAGGCAATGCAATAGAGCAGCAGGAAATGCTAGCAGAATGCTTGGTTGCATAGGGAGAGGTATTAGCAGTAGGAAGAGGGAAGTGCTCATGCCATTGTACAGAGCACTGGTGAGACCTCACTTGGAGTATTGTACGCAGTACTGGAGACCGTATCTCCAGAAGGATATTGATACTTTGGAGAGAGTTCAGAGAAGGGCTACTAAACTGGTTCATGGGTTGAAGGATACAATTTACCAGGAAAGGTTAAAGCATCTTAACATGTATAGCTTGGAGGAAAGACATAACAGGGGGGATATGATAGAAACATTTAAATACATAAAGGGAATCAACACAGTAAAGGAAGAGAGTATATTTAAAAGAAGAAAAACTACCACAACTAGTGGACATAGTCTTAAATTAGAGGGGCAACGATTTAAAAGTAATATCAGGAAGTATTACTTTACTGAGAGGGTAGCGGATGCATTGAATAACGTTCCAGCGGAAGTGGTAGCGGTAAGCACAGTGAAGGAGTTTAAGCATGCGTGGGATAGGCACAAGGCTATCCTAGATATAAGACCGGGAACTGGGGACTAATAAAGGTATTTAGAAAATTTGGCAGACTAGATGGGCCGAATGGTTCTTATCTGCCAGTGACACATTCTATGTTTCTATATGGAAGATGAGGGGCATCGCAGATCTTCAGGTTGGTACATTCATTCTTTATGCTCCTCCTAGCGAAGGGGAGAGGTGATGTGAGCCAACCCAATCTGGGTTAGCGTGAGCCAATGTTACATCTATGGAGACCATAGCAACGCCAGTATTTCTTAATTTTTACCAAAAAAAAACTCAAGGTGACCCTTCTGCTGTCCCCAAACTATGCATTTCTGCAGCTCAGGAGGAATGCAGACCAAGGCTGGCAGAAACAAAAGGACTCTGTACACGGAACTTAAATTGTAACATCTTACAAAGATACATAACACATTGCTTGATAAGAAGACAAGGTTTGTTCCAGACAAAATAATTTGAGGTCGTTTTTTTATACAGCACTGCTGATTATCTGATACAGCGCTGCCTACTATGGCCCCAGGACACATGATGTGAACGCTTGTTGGATACTGCTATACATTGATGCCGGTAGGCGTGGCCCACGTGAGTTATGCTGTGCTAGTGTATATCTGTGAGCGCTGGGGGTTCATGAAGTGTATGTTGTATAATGCAGCATCTGCTCAAATCAGTCTGTGCGCCTCTTCAAACGTTGTGGAGTGAGCAGGTTCGAGTAAAGGCACATTTTTCTGGAATACATATCCCATGATTCTCATGATGCCTTAAGGATGACTCAAATAGTTTCTGGATCACTCATAACCAAGATGGTAATAGACCCTGAGTGCTGCGTTACAGGGGTGGACCCCCAGGGCCTGGTACTGGGTAACTGCACTTACCTGCTAGCATGGGGCCAATGGTTCCATGCTGTGATAGTAATTTGCATACCTGGGCACTTGTCACTTTTGATACACTTTGGGTTGTCTATTTTTTGGTCAGCAGGTCAGACTTCTCTTCTCAGGTGGTTTAAAGGGTGACCACATGGGTCTTATTCCAGTACGCTTATGATAAATGTAGCTTTGCCACCTTGTCTTCCAACAAACACCAGCCATAATTATAAGCCTCAAGCCAGCTCTTTACCGTCCTAGTGGCACCCTAGATCAATGTATTGTTTTTGACTCTTATGCCTTCAGCATAGAGGTTCTATTCTGAGGTATCGCCGCAAGATCTTAATTGACCAATTCAGCTAGAATCACGGATAGACATTTTTTTTCATCATCTTTGAAATGATTCCATGTCATTCTCATGTGACCAGTGCACGTTAGTAGATGGGCTGATGTATTCTGTTGTATGGCTGCATATCAATCATGGTGATTTTATAGAAAAAATGTATATCATCTAAATAGTATTTGTCATCAGTGTGCAAAAAATTATTAAAAATGAGCTACAATGTGATTTGCCAATTCAATGTTTAAAGGACAACGGTAGGCAAAAAATAACTCATGTTTAATTGAAAGATTACATCCAGTGTAGACGGTGTGTAAAGAAATGCTTTAATGAAAGAATACAAATACAGCACCTTATTGAGCACACATTGCTTCATATAGCTCTAACAGGGGGCAGACATGTTGTATAGAATTTTGGGTCAAATCTGTATTAACCTTCATGCAGGCAAATGAAGATCTGCCCCAAGATTCTAAACAATATGTCTGCCTCCAGTTAGAGGTATATGAAGCAAAGAGGGCTCAAAAAAGTACATTATGTGTATTCATCATTAAAGCATGCTATGTAAAATGCCTACACTTGATGCCATCTTTCAATTAAACACAAGTTAATTTGTTGGTACAGTTGTCCTATAACAGCTACTAAAGATCCACTAAACCTAGCATGACTTGCTGATTTAGGTGTATATATCACAACTTTTGGGCTCACAGTGCTGGAAATGTACACATAAGTGTGGCCAATATTATTCCGTCACACAGATGACATTACACGTACACACTATGTCACTAGCTATTTGTTCATGGGAATCCTCTGTATCAAGTTGTTATCCTAACTCTGTTTATACAAGTGTGATGATTTGTAATTAAATGCTAATTCAATTTCCATGTCTAACTTCTCGGGAAACAGCATGCGGCTGAAAGACTGAACAAAACAGAATTAGCGAGCATTACAAAAAAAAATATCACAAAGCGCAATTAATGTTAACACGTTAAGAGAACGGAAATTCACAATTTGTTAACTAAAATGACCATTTATTATACTACGTATCTTGGTTTCTATACAGAAAAATAAAATATGTGATTGTGAGTCCCAAGAGTCTACAAAATATAGACTCATATAGATTCATCCGTATCCAATAGCATGAAAGCCTAACTGAACGAAGCCCCAAAATAGGGATACACAAAAACCGAAGCATCGAAGGCACTCAGATAGGAACATATTCACCATAAACCCCATGTTTAAATACAGGTCCGGTAACAGTAACAGGGCTGGGAGCCACTCAAATGGTTCCCAGCACCTCATTAAATAGATTGAGGGCCAGGATTACTCTCCCTGTCCGCTGTACAATAACATATTCTCCCCCCCCCCCCCCCCCCGCCGGGTCCGGTGGCTTGAAAAATGCCTTTAGACTCCATCCCCAAAAAATGTTTTGCCCCTGACGGGGTTTGGGGTCTGGGTTTTTAAAACTAGAGAATGGGGAAGCTATGGTATTGAAGAAATCTTACTGGCTAATGCAGTCCCCCAGACCCCAGGCTTGTTATTTTATTTATATACAGTCTGGGGGCATCGGCATCTCCCATGTCCTGGGGAGGGGGATCACTTTTTTATATGGGGTCCGAAGGGGGGGGGGGGGGGATATTTTATCTATCTATTTGATGGGAGTTGAGAGACATTTGGGTGACTCCCAGCCCCAGTACTGTTAGTGGGGGCCAGGGCTACCAGCACTGTGTTGAAAGGGAAGACAGTTAACCAAAGCAGTCCTTATGGGATTCCCTACTTAATTAATTGGTTCCCTCTGAATTCACATCCATTCTATATTCTGCAGGGCGGCAGAAATTCAAGTCCAGCACAGGTAGCACAAACTCCCAACAAACACATAGTCATGGTCAGTAAAAAAAACAAACAAACAGAGAATGCTTAATCCAGCATGTACCAGCAAATCCAAAAGGGAGAAGGCCTTTAATTCTCCATTGTGCAGTTTATCTGACATACTTTTGCAGGTTATGTTACATACCTTTTATTTTTGGAATGATGCTTCCGTCCCCTCTGAATTAAAAGCAGGAAAATACTGCTGTTTTCTTTTTTAATTGCTCCACTAAGCTGTCAGTTAAGCATTACTAGCTTTGATTTATTACCCTCAAGCTCCCCCCCCACCCCCACCCCACCCCAAGGGTACAGCATTTACCTGTGAGTAAAACTGTCCAGCATATTTTTAAAAATAGTCAATTCTCTTTCCACGCTTGTTCTTGAACCCAATCCGTTGACGTGAAGACCATATCACCATAAAAGATGCTTTTTATGTAATTACACTTGGTATGGTATAATGTTTAACACATGTTATTTGAGATCACTTTCTCCACTAAGCTTTATTTCTACTGGTCTATTCAGTAAATGGACTATTCAGTAAATGGACTATTTAGTAAATGGACTATTCAGTAAACGATGCCTAGAACACATTCAAGTCCATTGAACAAGTGTTAAAGTTGGCATTTTATAAGGTGTTAGTTAATTTAATTTTGTATGGCTTGGAATTTGGCATTTACATTTGAATACACGTTGTGTCTGTTTATGGGCCTCTATCATTTCCATACTAGGGGTATATTTTCCCCTATGTAGGTGTATATGTCAGTTTTTTCTATAAATAACTCTTCAAATTGGCTTTAAAATGCATGGCTCACTCTTTAATGAACAAGAAAATGATGTTATGCTATGGGGCTAGAGTAATAACAGAATGCTATGGGGGTGGTGTAATAACGGAATGCTATGGAGCTGGTGTAATGACAGAATGCTATGGGGGTGGTGTAATAACGGAATGCTATGGGGCTGGTGTAATGACAGAATGCTATGGGGCTAGAGTGATACCAGAATGCTATGGGGCTGGTGTAATGATGGAATGTTATGGGGCTAGAGTAATAACAGAATGCTATGGGGCTGGTGTAATGACGGAATGTTATGGGGCTGGTGTAATGACAGAATGCTATTGTTATGGATGTTATGTTTGGTTTACATGCAAGTAACTCTATGGTTTGTTTTCTATTGCACATGTTCCCTGTTGGAGTGTGTACTCCCTTCCTGTATCTCATGAAACATGGCTGCTACACACTAATAGCTTGTAGTGTCTTTATTTACTTCACATGAAACATGGTGTCAGAAGTATCTGAACCTGGCCTGTTTTCACACTCTTTGATCCCAGGAGCTGGCAAGTCTTGCAGGGAGAGACTTTAGAAGTGATTGTGCCTCCTTTAGAAATTACAGCAACTACTGTCCTGCAAGCTGAGCATTTGAAGCAAGAAACCCAGCATCATGGCAGCCGCTCCTCCACTACCTGAGGCAATAAGGGTGAGTGGGGAATTCAGCAGTAAATGGGATAACTTCAGAGCTGAATTTGAGGATTACTCCCTAGCTACAGGGCTGAATGAGAAGCCTGCAGCAGTGCAGGCAGCCACCCTGAGGAGGGTGATGGGCAGTGAGTGCCACCATGTTTACAAGCATAATTTGAACCTCACAGAGGAGCAAAAGAATGACACTAAAGGCATCCTTGACGCATTACAAGCTTTCTTTAGACCTGCAAAAAATGTAATATATGAAAGATATATATTTGGCAGCTGCAAGCAAGAAGAAGGTGAATCAATAGACAACTTTGTCACAAAGCTAAAAGAAAAAGCTGCAAGTTGTGAGTATGGCTCCTTGAGAGATGAACTTATTTGTGACAAAATAGTTCTAGGTATTAATACTGAGAGTACCCGCCGTCGCCTATTGAGGGAACATGATTTAAACCTACATATGGCAATTGAGATGTGTCGCACTGCAGAACTTACTGACAAACATATGAGAGCTATGGAGCAGGATAAACAGACTGACAATATCCATGCAGCCTTCAAGCAACAGCTAAGCCTGAAGAACCACCAGCACAAGCATCAACGCAATAATCACCAAAGCACCTCACCTGTGGGCAAGCCTACATCATGTAAGTACTGTGGCAGTATACATGTGAGAGAGAAAGAAGAGTGTCCTGCATATGGGAATACCTGTAGAGCATGTGGTAGGCTAAATCATTTTCCTGGAGTATGTCTGTCAAGAAGAAAGGAGGCAAGAAAGATAAACACAATTGAACAAATGTCTGATTGTGAGGGTGCGCTCCTACTTAGCAATGATGTGATTTACTCAAAGGAATGCATTGGTGCTGTAAAGTCTAAGGGCAAAAAATGATTTGTAAATCTCAGACTGAATAATATATGCCAACCCTGCCAGCTGGATTCTGGTGCAACGTGTGATGTCATGAGTTTGAAAGACAAGATGAAACTGGCACCTAGGGCACCACTTCAGCCTAGCAGCACCAAGCTGAAGTTATATTCAGGGGAACTAATGGAATTATTGGGACATTTCAAACGGAGTGCAGCATCCGTGAAAATATACACAATTTGAGATTGTTAAAGCCAACCAGAAACCGCTATTGTCTGGTTCAACATGTGAGCGCCTGGGACTGATGCAATTCACAATTCCCGCGGAGCTGCACAATGTTGATAATGAGCCTGCAAAACCTTTGACTAAGCCACTAACTGCAAATCCTCAATGTATATAATGATGTGTTTACTGGCCCAGTAGTATATGTTCCAGGAGTGGTTCATTTTGAACTGGATCCTACCATTCCACCAATACAATGTGCCCCACGCAATGTGCCAATAGCTATTAAGCCACAAGTAAAAGCCCAACTGGATAAGTACGAAGCCGACGGACATCTTACATCAGTATCAGAGCCAACTGATTGGATAAGCGACATGGTAGTTATTAGGAAGCCTGAAAAGATTAGAATTTGCATTGATAGGAAGTTTCTTAACATGGCCCTGAGAAGATCACACTACATAATGCCAACACTTATGCCAACAGGATGTTTTGCATAAACTGCCCAACGCACGGGTTTTTACACTTGTTGATGCAAGAGATGCCTTTCTACAGTGCAAACTGGATGAAAAGAGTAGTTACAGAACCACATTCTGGACTCCCTGGGGCAGAAAGAGATGGCTCAAGCTGCCAGTTGGAGTCTCTGTAGAATGTAACATGAATTGTTAAGTGGGCTCCACGGAATTGAACCAATAGCAGATGACATTCTTATAATTGGCTGTGGTAATACAGATGAGGAAGCTGAACATGACCATGATGAGAAACTGGTAGCGTTATTGGATCGATCCAGGCAGGTAATGCTGAGACACAGCGTAAAGAAATTACAATTCAAAGTACAAGAAGTCCGCTTCCATGGACATATCCTGTCTCAACAAGGCTTGAAAGCTGACCCAGATAAGATTAAAGCCATTGTGGACATGCCACGGCCTGGTGACACCAAAGCAGTGCAGGCTTTTATTGGCTTTGTCACTTACCTAGCAAAATTCATGCCGCATTTGTCTGAGGTGTGTGTGAGCCACTGAGAAGGCTTCTAGATAAAGATGCAGTTTGGCATTGGCTTCCCAATCATGACCAGACAGTGGAAGAAGTAAAACGCTTGATCACAGCTGCCCTAGTGCTGAAATATTATGATGTAAAAAAGCCCGTTGCAATACAAAGCGACTCAAGCAAAAATGGCCTAGGATGTTGTCTATTGCAAGAAGGTCAGACAGTTGCATTTGCATCAAGAGCACTTTCTTCAGCTGAGAAAAATGATGCTCAAATTGAAAAGGAATGTTTAAGCATTGTTTTTGCCTGTCAGCGTTTCCATCATTATCTCTATGGCCGAGATGCAATCATAGCTGAAACTGATCACAAACCACTAATAGCCATATTCAAGAAGCCGCTTTTATGTGCTCCAAAGCGTTTGCAGAGCATGATGCTTTCATTGCAGAATTACAATCTCAGTGTTGTGTACAAGCCAGGATGGGAAATGTACATCAGTGACACCCTAAGCAGAGCTACAATGGAACATGCGGCACCTGGAGGTGAGCATGAGCATCTTGCAGTTTGTTTGTTGCAGCAGGAACAGAATTTCTTTGCCGAAGTCAATCAAGCAGACTATCTTAATGTCACAGATCAGCGGCTACATCAGCTCATACAGCACACCGACAGGGATGAAACTTTGCAAGAACTGAAGTCTATAGTTCTGATGGGGTGGCCAGATGGAAAAGATGCAGCACCTGCAATTGTGAAGGAATATTGGTCCTTCAGAAATGACATCAGCATACAAAATGGTATCTTGTACAAAGGTTCAAGGGTCATAGTGCCGAAGTCACTGAGAGCAGAGATGTTATTGCGCATACACTCAAGCCACATTAGAGGTAAATCTTGTTACAGACTTGTGATACTCTTTACTGGCCCAACATGCAAGGTGAAATCAAAGACTTTGTCGGCAATTGTCCCACTTGCAATGAATATGCACACTCGCAACAAAAAGAAACCATGATGTCACATGAGATACCTACACGTCCTTGGCAGACTGTCAGCATGGACTTATTCAACAATGCTGGAAAAGTGTACCTGCTCTTAGTCGATCATTACTCAGACTTCTGGGAAATTGACCTGCTTCCTGACCTGTCCTCTGAAACTACAATTAAGCGATGCATGGCGCAATTTGCACGTCATGGCCAACCAACTAAAGTGATCTCTGATAATGGACCTCAGTTTGCAAGCTTAAAGTTCAGGAAATTTGCCACTGAATGGGAGTTTGAGAATGTGACTTCTTCACCACGTCATCCACAAGCTAATGGCAAAGCTGAATCCACTGTGAAAATAGTGAAGAATTTATGCAAAAAAGCTAAAAGTGATGGTAAAGACCCGTGGAAAGCCATCTTACATTGGAGAAACACTCCAACCGAGGGTATGGATAGTAGTCCAGCACAGAGACTGATGTCAAGGAGATTAAAGACCTGCTTACCAGTAGCCAACAAGCTACTTGAACCCGCTGTGATACAAGGTGTACCAAAAAAGATACGACTTAAGAGGCAAGTGTTCAAGGCAAGATTTGACTCATTTGCTAGGGATTTACCTGAACTGAATAATGGGGAACAAATCCGTATGAAACCGCTTCCTGGAGATCGAACAGGTCGCTGGAAAATGGGAACCTGTCTGCAAAAGGTTGCACCACGCTCTTACCTTGTGGATATCGAAGGAACTCTCTACCGACGCAATCGTGTGTATCTGCAAGTGGCCGAGCAGCCCGACTCACAGTATCCAGTTGACAAGCCAGACACACCTGGTATTCCAAGGACACACTCACTTGTCGGCAATAAAGCGTGTACAGAAGTGATACCACAGACTAATACTAATGACAGCGTTGAGCAAGCACGACCTGACAGCAGTCAAGTTCAAAGCATGCCAGCAAGTGGTGGGAAGAGTCCAGTAACCTCAGAGAGGGCTAAAAGACTATTTGCACAACCTGGACCAGTCTTCACTTGTAGTGGCAGACATTCACAACCACCTGAGAGACTTAACCTCTAGAATGTTATTACAAGGACAGTAATTCGGATTCCAAATTTCAAAATGTTGATTTATTAATACTAAAAGAGGGAGATGTTATGGATGTTATGTTTGGTTTACATGCAAGTAACTCTATGGTTTGTTTTCTATTGCACATGTTCCCTGTTGGGGTGTGTACTTCCTTCCTGTATCTCCTGAAACATGGCTGCTACACACTAATAGCTTGCAGTGTCTTTATTTACTTCACATGAAACAGCTATGGGGCTAGAGTAATAACAGAGTTATAACAGTGTTCATTGATGTGGTTATTGCACAATCTATGCCGTAATTGCATATTTTAATAATAAATTACATAATTTATTTTCGTAATAAATATGCTATTATGGCATATTAAAACTATTGCCAATGAAATATTGATTTGAAAAGTTTTTAGAATATAATATTTGAATACGTTTTTTTTTCATTATTTATTTCTTTTAATGTGCTCTTTTTTTATATTTATTTCATTTCATTTAACATTTTTACTCAATATTACTTTTTTATATATATATTTTAATTAACTTCAATTAATTAAATTGATTAAATTCAATTCGCCAGCTCACATCTGGCAAATTGAACTGCCTGACATCTGCAATTTCCCAACAATATCTTAACAATTCAGTGTAGAGCACATCTAAGTCAGGGCCGTAATTGATAATATACATTCCAAATGCTGCATCTGTATATGAAAATACCACCAAACAAACCCTGATAGGTCGCATGCCAATCAGGAAGAGCCAATCAGGACCCCAGGTCCTCAAGGTACTCAGTATCATGACGGATACTCAGCACTCAGAAGTGAGTTTTTTGGTTCCACCTAATTGTTTACCAACTCAGGGTCTTTTTCAAGCCATAATGACATATGTGAAGGTAATCAATATATATAGTGAACGTGATTAGAAGTGCGAGATTAATCGCCAAAATCAAAAGTATCTGTGCGAAATAATCAATCAAGTAATATCATGTGTAAACACTTCATCCACAAAATATATCAAATATACATTACTATTAATATAATTATGGTTCATCAACTCTGCAATATTGCTATATTAACATATAAATGAACAAAATAGAAACATAATGCCACTTCACTATCAGTACATACCTAGAAATATCCCAAACATAGTGATACATATACACTGATAGTATACAAATAAATAGGAATGTAATCACTCCATATGGATTTCTATAAACGCAGCTGCTCCCATGTGGAATATTCAATAAAATTGGTATAGATACGATTTCAGATCTTTGCTTTGCCCAGGATAGTTCAAATATCCACCATGCCTCTTTTTAAATAATTTTTCTCTATTACCACCATGTCTTAATTTGGGGATGTGGTCTATAAGGTGAACTGGCAGATCAATCTGTTTTCATTAGAATTAATACAGAGATTTGCAAAACTGCTTAGTAATTTGCTCTTTCTCTCTTCATTGGATGGATTATTCTGGCGTATGATTCGTCTATGATCTGCGAAGGCAACCAACATCTCCATGGTTGACACAAGCAACTCGCCAGTGACGGGCTCCATCATTCGCCCAACTGTCACATGGTTGATTTGTCCTACGCAACCAAGATCTCCAGACACTCATCTCATGATGTCTGCTAGTGATATGTCGGTGTGTCAAAATTAAGATACCTATATTCTAGACAACTGGGTTGTTTGTGACATTTAAATACATGGTTGACACAGCCACACACCAATCATGGACACCATCGATCAGCCAACTGGCGAAGTTGAAGGCTCCATGAGATGTCAGCTTGGAGGTTCTTTTGTTTATTTGTCCAATGATGGGCAACATCGATCAGCCAACTGGCTCATGGTGTTATAGCCTGAATGAGATATCAGCCTTCAGGTTCTTTGGGTTATTTGGGAATAAACATAAATATCTTCTTACAGGTTTAGGACGGAGCATGGTTCAGAAATGTTCTAAGCAGGCAGAATGCCTTTTTATTTTAACATTTATTTTTGGGGTAGGGGGGATGATCTCCCTTTTTGAACTATGGATTCTTACTCTATGTTCATCAAAAATACACAAAAACGTAGACATTTCCAAAGCCTAGTACCCTTTCACTTGATAAATCTCTCTAAATATTTCATTGTAGCGCATATGTTACTCAGGAAACCAATGAACCAAATTGTCAGGAACATGTCTCAAGTGAAAGATTTGAGTTTTTCCTTCTCTGCAAGCTTTATTTGAATTATTGATGGGATACCTAGAAATGAGTTAAATCAGTGTCGCTCAGCATTGTTTAATGTGTTTCATGCCTATGTGCTGCAAATGCCTGTTTTCAGACCCGGCTTTGGGTGGTCAGGTGCTCTGTGCAGGCCACCTCTGTGTTGTCCCCAGCCAGCCCCCCCCCCCCCCCTCCCCCGCCTGCCCCTCCTCCTCTACCAGTCACAGGCAGTGATAATAAAAAGGGTTTTTAAAAAATTCCTAGTTTTTTTTAACTTTCTCTATCGCCCTTAACTTAATTTCTCCTGCCCTGCTTTCACTTCCATTGCCCGCACAGTACGTGATTGCACCTGCATAACTTGCCACGAATGTATAATGATAGGATAATCTTCCCTTTAAATTGATGTTTATAAAGGTCTACCAGGTAGCTGGTATATTATATAGTGATACACAGCACTTAAAATAACAAAAAATAATAAATGAAAATATATGTGACTCTATTATACCGCCTCCTTAACAATATGTAATTTCAGATATAAAATACAAAAAAACCAAACCCAAAATATTTTTGGGACAAGATATGTACAAAAGTGTACACAAAAACACACAGATGGTCCCAGTAGATATTTTCTGGCAATAAACACTTAAGCCGCTAGTCCTATAGGGATCCCCAATGTATTGGCAATTTGCCAAGGGGGCTGGAGGAAACTGGGAAAAAAACGAGTTAGACAGCGCTTACACAATAATATCAGGAGACCAATACACAAATATATAAATGCTTTTAATAAAAGAATATCCTATTTAAAATAAATTGTACAGAAAAAAGAAATACACATACATTGGACAGACAATAATACAGCAACTTGCTATATAATAGATACACAATGCAAAAAAATATACCACTCTGTGTGCACAGTATCTCAATATATATAAAACTCCTTTAACACGGTGTGCTGAGTTCCTGGGTTTTTCTTCTCTGACAATTGAGCTTGAGTGACGCTCCTTCGTGTATTATCTTAAAGAGAAGTGCGGATCCAATTATATTCTTTATTATACTCCAGTAGTACCGACCTGCCTCCGAATACAGCCACAATTCAGTAATAAAAGGCAATCTCAGACAGATATGTTTGGACTTCAAAATCATCCGAAATACAGCCGATATTCACCGAAACTAAGTGGCAGCCTCGAACTTACTATAAAATCCTGTAGGAGGGTTTGCCCATTGCAAGAAGAGCTGGGAATAATTGAAATGCATGGGAACTGACTCCGAAAGCAATGGCAGAAATGATAATATTTGCAACAAATCGATACTTTTTGAAGGTTGACAACTACTCACAGCCACATCAGTGTTAAGGATATAGTATAAGCTGTGAGAAACACACATTCCAAATAAATTCACACAAAGATAATACAGTGCACATCTGTGAATGTGAAACCATTTCTACTCAATCTTCAACATGGCAAGCAAGGATTCAAGCAAGATTTGTGAGAATAGCATAATGTGTTCATTGCAACCTGCAAGCAGTATTGTCCCACTGTTATCATCTTATGCTACCATCTGGTCATTTGGACCACAGCCGGAAACCCGAGCCAGAAGATGAGAAATTCCCTCTGAATGCGATCACCAACCACATGAATACAGTCTGAAGGCATGAAAGATCAATAGCTGTTGTTAAAAAGAGGTAAGGAATAGAACAATGGGTCACATGATGCATTGTTATTGACACTTAACACATAAATCTGTAGTTCATTTCAAACATTTGTTACCTGAGTGAACAAATGTTATGTCACATGTTAACAGAATGTCAGGAATACATAACTGTAATAACTTGTATGGCCTGGATGCATACATTAATATATAACATAGAAACAAAGAATGTGTTGGCAGATAAGAACCATTTGGCCTATCTAGTCATCCCAGTTTGTACCTAAGTAAAAAATAAAATAAAAAAAATATTAAATATATGTAAAAATTCTGTATACTTTCTTTATTTTCTGGCCTTATCTTATATCTAGGATAGTCAATGCATGACTATTCACATGTTTGTCCTGTTGACAAACTCAGATATCAAAAGACAGGGGATGGAGAAGATACAAATGGCTCATGCAAGACCAACAGCTTTGCACATCCATCCTGAACTAGGATGAGGCAGAGCTCTTCAAGGTAATGACTCCAGGAACTGTCCCTGGTCCTGAAGAGGACATTGATACAAACACAGCAGGTACGTGGAGCACATACATTAATATGGTGAAATGTTGATTACACAAAGCTATAATAAATATGGTAAATGTACAGGTACATTTACCATAATGTGTGATAAGTAGTTAGCGCTAACTCTGTGGCTATTCTCCCAGTACAATAACCTCAATGTTCACCGAGGGTTTAAAGAGACCAAGGGGATGATGAGGAGAATGCAGTCACAAATAGAAGGTTGCCCAATCCACGGGTCGGTCATCCCCACATGGTGCAACTCGCCCTTGGATCGGTATGCACTGCACACACTTTCTGGTCTGCTCCCTCGCGCTTCAGTGTCAGAGCCGCGGGTGTCAAGATGGTCTGTGTCTGTGTGACAGGCATGGACCAAGCTGGAGCAGAATCCCCCCTCCTGTGCAATGAGGTAAAGCAGAAGTAATCCCCCTCCCCTTTGACTGTGTCTCTGTGTGTGTATGTATGTGAATGACTGTGTCTCTGTGTATATGTGTATGTAGCTGATTGTGTCTCTGTGTGTGTATGTATGTCGCTGACTGTGTCTTTGTGTGTGTATGTATGTGGCTGACTGTGTCTCTGTGTGTGTATGTATGTGACTGACTGTGTCTCTGTGTGTATATGTATGTGACCGGCTGTGTCTCTGTGTGTATATGTTTGTGGCTGACTGTGTCTCTGTGTGTGTATGTATGTGGCTGCAAACTAACTGGGTTTTTGTTTTGTGTATATATATATGAGGTGAGTGCGCTGATCTTTGGATTTTGTATAAATATTTGGTCTCAGCAGCACCCCGTTTAATATAATATATGCTAGTTTAGGTGAGTGCATTCAGTTTGGATTTGTTTGTATAGTTGAGGCTATGACCAGGCCTCTGGTTTAGCACCCCTCCCCATCACAGGTGCTCCATAAGTGGTGTCCTGACCTATAAATTGCAGGAGTGTCTCTGTATTATACAATAGGAAGGCCTTTTGGTCCCTGGTAAGTAATACATATAATGAGATTAAGCCCCAGAAGCAACAGTATTTAGTGTTAGGACCCACCAATATTGGAGTACTTTGACGTAGTGGTGGGCTTAGCATCATATGGCCATATATGTGACTAAATCTCCAATTTTGTTACCTTAGTAAGACAGGTGTTTTTAAGTAGCTTTATTTAAAACCATAGCTTTAAGAGTTTTTCTCCTACCTGCTTTGAGGTGAGTGCGCTGATCTTTGGATTTTGTATAAATATTTGGTCTCAGCAGCACCCCGTTTAATATAATATATGCTAGTTTAGGTGAGTGCATTCAGTTTGGATTTGTTTGTATAGTTGAGGCTATGACCAGGCCTCTGGTTTAGCACCCCTCCCCATCACAGGTGCTCCATAAGTGGTGTCCTGACCTATAAATTGCAGGAGTGTCTCTGTATTATACAATAGGAAGGCCTTTTGGTCCCTGGTAAGTAATACATATAATGAGATTAAGCCCCAGAAGCAACAGTATTTAGTGTTAGGACCCACCAATATTGGAGTACTTTGACGTAGTGGTGGGCTTAGCATCATATGGCCATATATGTGACTAAATCTCCAATTTTGTTACCTTAGTAAGACAGGTGTTTTTAAGTAGCTTTATTTAAAACCATAGCTTTAAGAGTTTTTCTCCTACCTGCTTTGAGGTGAGTGCGCTGATCTTTGGATTTTGTATAAATATTTGGTCTCAGCAGCACCCCGTTTAATATAATATATGCTAGTTTAGGTGAGTGCATTCAGTTTGGATTTGTTTGTATAGTTGAGGCTATGACCAGGCCTCTGGTTTAGCACCCCTCCCCATCACAGGTGCTCCATAAGTGGTGTCCTGACCTATAAATTGCAGGAGTGTCTCTGTATTATACAATAGGAAGGCCTTTTGGTCCCTGGTAAGTAATACATATAATGAGATTAAGCCCCAGAAGCAACAGTATTTAGTGTTAAGACCCACCAATATTGGAGTACTTTGACGTAGTGGTGGGCTTAGCATCATATGGCCATATATGTGACTAAATCTCCAATTTTGTTACCTTAGTAAGACAGGTGTTTTTAAGTAGCTTTATTTAAAACCATAGCTTTAAGAGTTTTTCTCCTACCTGCTTTGAGGTGAGTGCGCTGATCTTTGGATTTTGTATAAATATTTGGTCTCAGCAGCACCCCGTTTAATATAATATATGCTAGTTTAGGTGAGTGCATTCAGTTTGGATTTGTTTGTATAGTTGAGGCTATGACCAGGCCTCTGGTTTAGCACCCCTCCCCATCACAGGTGCTCCATAAGTGGTGTCCTGACCTATAAATTGCAGGAGTGTCTCTGTATTATACAATAGGAAGGCCTTTTGGTCCCTGGTAAGTAATACATATAATGAGATTAAGCCCCAGAAGCAACAGTATTTAGTGTTAGGACCCACCAATATTGGAGTACTTTGACGTAGTGGTGGGCTTAGCATCATATGGCCATATATGTGACTAAATCTCCAATTTTGTTACCTTAGTAAGACAGGTGTTTTTAAGTAGCTTTATTTAAAACCATAGCTTTAAGAGTTTTTCTCCTACCTGCTTTGAGGTGAGTGCGCTGATCTTTGGATTTTGTATAAATATTTGGTCTCAGCAGCACCCCGTTTAATATAATATATGCTAGTTTAGGTGAGTGCATTCAGTTTGGATTTGTTTGTATAGTTGAGGCTATGACCAGGCCTCTGGTTTAGCACCCCTCCCCATCACAGGTGCTCCATAAGTGGTGTCCTGACCTATAAATTGCAGGAGTGTCTCTGTATTATACAATAGGAAGGCCTTTTGGTCCCTGGTAAGTAATACATATAATGAGATTAAGCCCCAGAAGCAACAGTATTTAGTGTTAGGACCCACCAATATTGGAGTACTTTGACGTAGTGGTGGGCTTAGCATCATATGGCCATATATGTGACTAAATCTCCAATTTTGTTACCTTAGTAAGACAGGTGTTTTTAAGTAGCTTTATTTAAAACCATAGCTTTAAGAGTTTTTCTCCTACCTGCTTTGAGGTGAGTGCGCTGATCTTTGGATTTTGTATAAATATTTGGTCTCAGCAGCACCCCGTTTAATATAATATATGCTAGTTTAGGTGAGTGCATTCAGTTTGGATTTGTGTGTATATATATATATATATACATTTTTATATTTATTTTATTTTATTTAGAAAGTGTTTAACCAGGAACAATACATTGAGATTTCTCTCATTTTCAAGTATGTCCTGGGGACCCAGTCCAGAATCGAGTTACACAGAGTTACACATTTAACAGTAGATTAAAATAGAATACATGCATATATTTATACACAAAGATACAAAAACCGGCACTCCAGGGATATAATCAAAGTGCAAATGTATTGTCGAGAAGCCCAAATATATATAGTATCGTGCACAGGGTGGACAGAAAACCAATTTACACATTTTGTGTCTACTGACGCTTAATCATAAGTGTGCTAATACAAGTTTGAAAATCATTATTGATACAAAAAAAGAGAAAACAACAACATAAACAGTATATATAGAAGAATATATAGGAGTATATATAGCTATTCATTTGTTTGTTTTTGGTATTACCATATTTGTTTTTAAGTTTGGTCAGATAGGAGCTACGAGTGCTGTTCTTAATAATTTAGATATTTATAGTATTTTTCCTAAAGAGGTTTATGTGTACATGTATCCGTCGCTTAATAACTGTTCACAAACAGTGTCATGTGACAATGCACACCCAGTATTTATGAAGTAGCCGGGCGGATGTAAAAGAGGTTTCCGACCAGACGCTATGCACCCGGTTATCTGTATATTTACAAATGTCTTTATCTTCATTGTTTATATTATTATTATTTTTATTTATAATATTTTTATTTTATTTTATGCTAAATATATATTTGTGTGGCAAATAAGGGAGGACTCAGTACAGACGGGACTGGCTCAAAATCATTTGTCCAAATTTCAGAATGATTTTCAGCCACTTTTGTTTCAATGATTTTGGCTCTGTGAATCCCATGAATTTGCCCTTCTCAACATGGGCCAAAATAAAGACCCAACAATCAGCTAACTGAGCCAAATTTTGGGCATTTCAGTTCTCCACCTTGAGGAAGCTGTTCTAATGCAAAACGCGTAGTGCGAGATTACGTCACAAAGAGGCGGGCTTATATCCGAACACGGAAGTGTGAAGCAGAAGGTCAACGCGCTGTGTGGGAGATCCCCGAAGCACTCTGGTTGCAGTGCCGACACTACTTTTTCTTAATGTTATAATATTAAAAGTACTAATTCTTACTGTCTGTGCTGTCTGTCTTCTCCATTTTCGGCTATTTCTGTCGGACGCCAAGTCTGTGACTACCACTGATACAACAGCTGACAGCGGGATAATCTGAGCCTTAGCCGCTTTCTATATTTTGGAACCCATTTATCCTAAGTTGGGAAGTATTATGTTAAAGTACATCACTGTCTAGATGCGTGCAACCTTTATTTCCTTTGTCCCTATCACATTTCATTTCTCTAGTTGTTAAATGAAATCTAATTCACATCATCCTTAGTGTAGATGTCATTATATCTTAACAATTTCCACAGGTAACATGAGTCAGTTTTGTCACCCATGGGTGTCAAACAGGACAAATAGGTACTTCATGTGACCAGCCACCCTGAAATAGCCAGCAACCCTGATATAGTCATCAGTACTAGTACAATTGGACATAATTCTGTTAATATGGCCATGATACGTCATACTGATATTTGTTCTAACAAAACATGCACATTGTGTGTGAATGATTCCCTGTCACCAATATATACATTTTGGTTAAAAAGCTGTACCCCTTCCATTCAAGCAGTGTTAACATATTATTAGGTGGTAATTACACAACTACAAGCTATTGAGTGTACTACTCAACTACAAGCTATTGAGTGTAACATAACATAAAGTGGTCCTTCCAGCTGTCCCCAATAATATGTCTGCAATCGAAACAAAGGTGCAGACATTAGAAGTGTTCAACAGGAGAAGACATCAACAGGTGACAAGCATATATATGGCATCATCAGGCTATTGGTAAATAATGGTTCATGTACCTTAAATGCAGGAAGGGAATGTGTACTGGAAGGAACACCAAGGGCAGATATTGTTTTCAGGGTGCATTATGTGAATGAAGGATACATTGTGAATAATGTAGATGTAGGATATGTGTGCACAACATGTTAGACATAGGTTGTCTACTTACAGTAAAGTGCATGGTTATAAGGTGTGTCCTGAAGTCTGGGTCCCTCTGATTGCCATCCACAACCACATCCAGCTAACCATGTGATTTACCAAGTGTTCTTGAAGAAACCATCTGATTGGCGAAACGCGTTGTGCGTCATACGCGGACGAGTATGTCAGATTCCGGCTTTAGGGTTGAGGAGGTCCCTATACAAGATCCAGGAAGCGTACCCGGTGTATCATACTTAGGCTATTTTTCCTCTCCATTGCAGATTGGGCTGATGTTGTACTTCTCAATATGCACTTGTTTATCAAGCAAGCGGCACTGTTTGGAGCCATTATTAAATCTTGTTTTAATTTGTGGCTCTCTCTCTCTCTCTTGGCTCCAGAAGGAATACTGTACATCTTTGTGGCCAGAAGGATACCCAATTAAAGTCCCCACATATATTCCACACCAGAGCCTGGTTCTTATAGGCTCTGGTACATGTGAATTGGCTTACATAAGGGCACACCATGAAACAGATTCAGACATAGATGTTCCATTTTGTCTTGTTTTTACATGTTATCATTTGAGTTCCAGTGATTTATTTCATGAAAAGATTGAACACACTCCAAGGATAAGTTTATCTATTTTCAAAGTTATTTCACTTTATTTCATCTTTGTACATGGGTAATCCTTGCTTATAATTACTAATTGGTGTATGTGCTGCACAAGTGTTTTCCTGCATTACACTTGTTGATATGTTTTTATTTATTTTTTTTACATCGTTTCATATAAGGCCAAATATCGTCTTTTGATCAAATATTCTAATCATGGATATTTGTATCAAATATGATATTAGGGCATATATGAATTAATTTCCATAATGAAAACATTACAAACATGTTCTACTGTACTTTTAGGCCCTTTAAAGTTCAATTCTCTAGCTAAAAATTGGAGAATTGATATGGGTGAATTTCGTTAATATTTCCCACATTCGGGGATTGTTCTGATGTAATTGGCGCTTATTCAGTAGCTGAAATTCTAAACTTTTCATGGCGTAGTTTGCCCCAATTCGAATGCAATCAATGTTTCAGCTGATTTGATCCTGAATTCTACGATACAGAGCAGCCAAATTTTGGGTTTTCCCGAATTTCGCCAAGTTTTGGCCAATCTGGCTCCATTTCGGCCCAGATCGCGCTATACTGAGTAGAACGTAGAAGATAACATTTCACATCCCACTTAAGGCAACTGTGCAAATAAATCATGAAAAAAGGTCTTTGTTGAATAAATAAATACATTTTTTAGAGCATCATCTCTTTATGTTTACTATAAAAAAAAACACATACACACACAATCAACTCCACCGCCACGTTCTCATCCTTCCTTAATTTCCACTGGGATTTCTCCAGTCACAAGAAGCAAATTTAAAACAACACCAACATGTAAGGGTCAGAGAGCTCTCGAAGGCTGACATCATTCAAATCATCTCCCAGCGGGGAACGTGTTGCTAGGTTTCATGCAGAAAATCATCTGAGATTTTCTGCCTCTTCCTTCTTGTGTACATTCACATTTACTAATCAACTTTTACTTCTTCCTCAGCTAAAAGACTTGCTTCTACCAAACACATGACACTCTGCAGCCTCTCTGCACGCATTGTGTATTTTAAGTTTTATTATTGTACGTGCAGATTGAGTAACAGGTCGGGCAAGGTGACATCAGCAGAGAACAGGTCATAAGATAATAATTCAGGGTTGTCATCTTTTTCCTTTAAAAAAAAATAATAATGTTATTGCCTCTATATAGAGGGGGGTAGACAATTAGGGTGATATGGTATCGTTCCATGTGAGTCAGACATAGTAGCTTCTATTAGTTTATAGTTAGCCAGGGTGGCATAGTATAGCTCCCATTGGTAGATAATTAGCTGGAAGTAGATGGTGATATTGTGAAGCTCTCATCATCCTTTAGTTAACCATTTATTAATAGTGGTGCTGCTTACCTCCCATCAGTATATAGTAAGCAAGACATAGAAATGAGCCCCAAACCAGTTGAGTAACCCCAAGAAGGTATATACCCGGGAAGGAGGCTCATATTAGCTTTCTTAGTAAAACATATTATGGCAGACTTTTGGCTGGCTGGGCACCATGACACATGATGTTCACAGCCATTATCTTCACTGGATGACTATAATTCCTATAGGCTCATCCAGGCATATTTCTTGTAAAATGTTGTATTTCAGGAATGTGTGCTAACACTTTCAATTGTGTGTGCCTGAGGAGAGTGCCTCAGTTGCCTCACTACTGACAGGCAGTACACCTAATGCAATTACCTTAGCGATTCTCCAAAACAACACTAAAGTGAATTGACCCCAGAGATTATATAAATCAGACATTTCCACATGTTAATAGGCTAGCCTTGGCACTGCAGAGGATTGTGATCTTAGAATCCCATGTTTCTCAGCCAGCCTGCGGCTTATATGTATTTGCCATGCATCTACCATGCCAAGGTTAACCATCACTGTGCTATAGGCGTTTAATGCAATGATATCCTTAGAAATGTTAGAGCTCTTTACATCGGTAAAATAAAATTTAAAAAAACCCTCATAAATCTTTCAAACGTGACCTCATAGAGCAGCGTGAAATATATTTGGTTCACTGAATGAAGTGTCAAATTGAATAATTAGGACTTTAAAAATCAGTGGGTTTTTAAATTACTCTCAGTGAGTCCTTAAATTACAGTCATACACCTTGCAACGTGGAAATTATCAATCACCCTCTGAAAAGTGAAATGATCTTTTCAGATGCTACAATAACACACACAGAAAAATGTGTTGAGAGCCACTTGCTAAATATATATAAATATGTTTATTTAAAAAAAACTAATTGTGAATTACAGGAATTATTATCTTATGACCTGTTCTCTGCTGATGTCACCTTGCGTGACCTGTTGGTCAATCTGAGCGTACAATAATTAAACTTAAAATGCCCTATGTGTGCAGTAAGGCAGCAGAGTGTCCCGTGTTTGGTAGAAGCAAGCCATTTAGCTGAGGAAGAAGAAAAAGTTGATTAGTAAATTATTCAGACAAAATGATATGCAAAATCAATCACTTTGGGGGTAAATAGCAAGATGAACTCTGTCTCTACAGTTCGTATGTATCCACAGCAGCTGGGAAACCACTAATTAACTGTTTAATTCCCCTTGTGTATAGAGGCTGCCAATAAGCTAGCGGCAAACTACATGAAATATAGAATAGTAGATAATATGATGGTGTTATCCTTATTAGCTTCAACATCTTTAAGCTACTGAGTATGAGGTTTCACAATGTCTAGTTAGTTTAGTTGGATTCTTCCAATCTGTGTATAATCACTGAAACCTACAGGTTAATCCTGATATTGAACAAATACATGTCTGTAGTGTTCCTTCTGCAGGAGCCTACTGATATATAACAGACCTGCCTCCTTTTACCTGGCAGAGACACTTAAAGTATTGTTTTTTTAACTATTTCATGTTTGTTATGTTTTTTATTTTCTGCAAAGAGATTTAATGAAAGTTGGATGAAATCTCCAGTGCAGCTGCATGGGAGAATTTTTCAACTCAGTTACTTTGGCCTTAAGTTTGAAATGACCTTCTCCATTCCCTGCAATTCTCTATTTTTTGAGTAGACCCTTATGGGGGATTTTTGTATAGATTAGTGCGTTTAATAAATATTTTCATACGTTAATAAAAGCCATAATCTTTTTTTTTTTTTTTATATATAGCTTTTATGATAAAAAAAAAAAATAGGCGTAGAATTGTATGCTTTGTAATTATTTAATCATCTAATCTAATGGCTACTGATACTGGTGACATACAATCAAACCACTTTTAGAGGCTGGTAACATCAGCTATAAGGGAGAAGGTGAAATGACAGGACACGCACCTTGACAATGCTTTCACAGTGAGTAGTGCACATCGTCAACGTCATGGACGGGGTGGAGTAAACCATTTGCAGAAGAACAAGCCGGACAGTACAGACGCACTGTGATAAAGCCTCCTTGGATGCCTACAGTTTTACTTAAATTTAAGATCGGATGTTTATTTCTATTGTAGTAAAAGTTTGCTGAATTCTGTAACACTGCTTGTAATTTTGTAACACCGTTGTCCGCCTTCTCCCCTTGTTGAGTTGTCTTCTGTGGGACTCTGTTGCATGACGATTCTCCATTTTTTCCAAGATGTAGCAGAGTCATATCTGAGATTGTATAGCTGAGCAGTGATTCCTCAGATTAATGTAAGGCTCTCTCTTATCCCTTTAACTCCCTAACGTCAGTTGCATTGAGATTTACCTTCATATACAGATACTCAAAATCAAGACAGATATTCAGCACTTAAATGGGGAACATCATAGACAAATGGCTAAAAAAAATGTTGAATAAAGATGACCCAGCTACACCTGTTCTTTACACCTCGCCCAAAGTGCATAAGTCACTGAATACGGGGACTGAATACTTCGACCCATAGTCGAAGGTGTGGAATCTGTGTTAAGTCAACAGATTTACTGAATAAGATTGAACATAAGGTTCTTACTTATGATACAATTCTGGTAACATTAGATGTAGTGAGCAATTATACCTCTATTCCCCACCGGGAGGGTATATTAGCAATGGAGACTGTTGCAAGAGGTTTGGGTAATGGTGGTGCCACATTATAATTCTTGATGGATATACTATACATGGCATGATATGAGAACTATTTTTATTTTCAATGGTCAATTTTATGGAAAAATTTGGAGGACTGAAATGGGCTTCAATGTGCCCCCATCTATGCAAGAATATATATGAATGACTATGAGAATACATTTGCCTATTAGAGTCAGTATTTCAATATGTTAAAAATTGGTTTAGATATATAGACGATGTGCTTGTAATATCGTGTGGCCCTTTGCAGCCTTTGCAGGAATTCATGGTTAAACTTAATTCCTTTTCAGATAATCTCCAGTTTCAAATGATATATGATACACAGAAAAAACATTTTCTGGATACCACGATATTTAAATCTATGGAAGGGTTGACTGCTGATTAATACACAAAAATGACAGACCCAAATAATTTATTGAGATTTGATTCAGCACATCCATATAGTTTAATGAACGCATTAACTAACAGTCAGTTGATGTATGTTAAACACATTAAACCTGATGGTGATTTGCAGAAGACTAGATTGTATGAGATATCTAGGAATGTTCTACGATAGGGGGTATCTAATTGACATTCGAGAGGGTAACATAGTAACATAGTAACATAGTAATTTAGGTTGAAAAAAGACACAAGTCCATCAAGTTCAACCCTTCTACCTATCATTACAGCTTTTGATCCAAAAGAAGGCAAAAAACCCCTAAGGAAGCTATTTAGAATTTTGCCTCCTGGGGGAAAAAATTCCTTCTTGACTCCAAGAGGCAATCAGATTTCTCCTTGGATCAATAAGCTCTTTTATTAATGCTTATTCTATTATTAATAGCCCTGTATGTTCTGCTTTCCTAAAAAAACATCCAAACCATTTTTAAATGCATCTATTGTGGTTGCTAGCACTACCTCTCTTGGCAGGGAGTTCCATAACTTTATTGTCCTAACCGACAACCTACATAGGGTATATAGCAATAAAGTGAAAGATATGGATAGAAAATATTTTCTGTGTAAAAGAGTTAAGAATAAACAAGAAAGATTAGTCTTTGTATCTAATTTTGGAACACAAAGTGTGCACATAACTTGTACACTGATAAAATATTGGCATATCTTACAAAAAGCATATCCCAGTATCAAAAAATAATTTTCACCACCACTAGTGGCATGCAGACAGGTAATACTCTGTGAGATCATTTAATAAAAGAAGAATAGATTTCCAACAGGTGCGGTCCTAGACAACAAAACACCTGAAAATGGACATTGCCCCTGCCTTAGTTGTGTGGCTTGCACATGTGGTATCCAGATTGACCAGTCAATGGGGCAATTAAATATATACAGGAGATACTACACAAAACAAATATCCACACACAAATCTACAATTACCAATTTCTATACAGGATGTAATTCATTCTGAAAGTGAAAATGCCCACCACTTGGAACGGCCATGAAATGAACAGTTAAACATTAAGGAATATTATTCAGGCTGAAGATCACCACACACAGAAACAAGGACACGTCTGAGAGCTGTACAGAGATATTCTGAACGGACCACTTAAAATGTATCGACAAGGACATTAATCCATATACATTACATTCAAAGGAATTAGAATTGGGTTGTCACACTGCGTAAGTGAAATAGTTTAATGTTTAACTCTTAGTACTCTGGTAATTCTGAACTTGGAGGACAAGACACAGTGATGAAATCTGATTTATGAAAAACTGAACAACCCACAATATAGAATAATACTGTGCAGATGAAAAATATGACAATGCTGTGAAGAACAATAACACAGTGAATAATACTTAGCACAGAAAACAATCCTCTTGTGCTGTATTTACCTAAAAAAAAGAAAAGAAAAACCTAGTGCAATATGTACTTCAAATGCATAAATTAAGCAGGGTACAGATGTAAACGATGAGATAATATACAAGGAAACGAAAAGTCTCTTTACACAAATTTCGACTAAATTCGTCAAAAGTCAGGAGGACGTTTTAAGTAATCTATTTCTCTTAAGTGCTAATGTTCACTTAGAAAAAAGGGATAAAGCTATGGGTTTATATCTACAAAGCTGCATATTAAAAGACATATTTTAATATAAAAAAATTGTTTAAAATTATCATGCATCTAAAAAGTCTAACCAATATCAACACTATCCTAATAAAACACTATCCTAATAAAACACTATCCTTATAAAACACTATCCTAATAAAACACTATCCTTATAAAAAGTTCCCTGCACATGAAAGCTCCCTGTACTTTAGGGATGATTTGCTCCCATATGCAAGAATAATTTCCGGTTAGAAAAAGATACCTGTAGAACATCCAATAAAAATGAGAGATCTATACATAAATGCGAATATATACATAAAACATATACATTAAAGTGTATATACATAAAACATATACATAAAAGTATATATATTGTGGCAAGGTCAGAGAGGCTTTCTATGTTAGTAATAGATTGGAGCGCTCTCTATTCCCAGCATGATGGGGTTAATTGGTGGGAGTCACTCCTTGACTATTATCACCCAGGTGAATGTAATGTAACTGGGGTATTAGAAGGTTAGCCTCTGAGTCCAGCAGCTGGGAGAGAGAAGGCAGTTAAGCCTGAGACTCTGAGGAAAGAGGTATTGTGTGAAACCCGTTTAAAGTACTGTGTTTACTTTTGTTTAAAACTGGGAACCAGATTAGCTGGCCAGTTGGATAGTTAGAAATACTGTTGTTTAGTAAGTCTCCAAGTTGGAGTAGGATTTATTTTCTTTTTGTTTCATTTTGTGGGAGAGCACAACGTTGTATATCCGGTGGAAAACTGACAATAAACTGCAGTGATATTTTATCCTGACTCTTGCATTTGACGTTTATGGTAAAGAGCCTGGCCATCCTGCCACAATATATATAAAACATATACATAAAAAAGAATGTTCGGAAAAAGTATCTCTAGAGAAAAGCTTTTAATTCAAAATCAAGGTTACAAAATCAAGATACATTAATGAGAAAAGGAAAGTAAAACAAGGATTAGTTAGATTAAAAACAAAAGAAGGATGCTATGTAGAAGAGGATAAAGGCTTAACAGACTGCCTTAATGAATATTTTTGTTCAGTTTTTACAAATGAAAATGAGGGTAAGGGACCTCATTTAGGGAAAAAGACTAATGAGTCTTTTGATGCATGTAAGTTTATAGAGTCTTTGAGTTTGGATTTCAATATTGTTGAATGGATTAGACAATGGCTGAGTGACAGGCAACAGAGGGTTGTAGTCAATGGGGTATATTCGATGCAAGCTCTTGTTACTAGTGGGGTACCTCAGGAATCTGTACTTGGACCCATTCTCTTTAATATTTTTATTAGCGATATTGCAGAAGGTCTTGTTGGCAAAGTATGTCTTTTTGCTGATGATACAAAGATTTGCAGCAGGGTTGATATTCATGGAGGTATAAGCCAAATGGCAAATGATTTAGCTAAACTAGAAAAATGGCCAGAGCAGTGGCAACTGACATTTAATGTGGACAAGTGCAAGATTATGCACCTTGGGCGTAAAAACCCAAAATGCAGAATATAGACTATTTGGTACAGTCCTAACCTCAACATCTGAGGAAAGGGATTTAATTTCAGAGGACTTGAAGGTAGGTAGGCAATGCAATAGAGCAGCAGGAAACTACTCTATTGCACCTATCACTTATATATATATATTTTCTACTGTAATTATACACCATTAACCTACTACTAATGTCACTGAAAGGAGGGACCAGTGACAAGTCCAGGTTTAGTTTTTACTGAACCAGATCTTGGAACCCTGTTGACAATTTGGCTAACATTAAACGAGCCTTGTATGTAAGAACAGGGCTGCCATCAGGGGGTGAGAGGTGATACAGCTCTCATTTGGTCTGTAAGGGCCCCCACAATTTCTGATGGCAGCCCTGTGTCAGAAGGATGGATGAACAAAGAAATATGATTCGTTATATAGAGTGTTTCCTTTTTAATTTACAATGTGGCTAAAATAATGTTTTGTAAGCAAGAGAATAATAAGGAAAATTAAAGCTAATTTGTCCAAGGAAAATAAAAAAAAAACATAAATTTTCTACAAATATGATTACCTGAGGACTTGTTAACCTGGTTAGAGCTTTTTTTTTTTGAAGCATCAATGCCGAATTAACATGCTTCGTCAGCACAAATGATGTCAGCAGAAGCATCCAACGGAGCAAGTCTCTGTCTGTGCAATAATTACAGGAACAAAACTTCATTAAAAGTCAGTCGGATTTTTAGCTTAGACAGTGAAATTACTCAATGAAATGCGTCTTTGGTTAAACAGATGGTTGTGCTGGAAGAAGACAGATCATAGGTTATCACTGAGAAGTTTTATGCTGAATACAATAAAAACGGTACTGTATTCAGGAGGGAGACTGACGGCATTAATATACGCACCATTTCTTTAAGCAAAGCAGTGACAATGTTTAATGAGTGATATTATTTGTTTAATACAGGTTAGCGTTAAGACACTATGGGATCTACGCAATGTAGACAGATCTGCCCCGAAATGGATTAGAATCTGGCAAGCATCGATGGAATCTGGCTACTTAGTATCCCTGAATTGGGGACCGAATCGGCTGTTTGGGCCATTTGGTAACAAGAGCATCGGAAGCATTCGGATCGGGACATTTTTGCAACCCAATATACACCTATCACCCCAAACAGTCTCTGAAACATAGGGGTTATTCGCTCTTTGCAATTCTCCAGATTTTATTTGGAGAATTCAACTTTAAACTCTCTTAACGACACTACAAAAGATTTGAACCTGCTTTTTTCACATGGACATGTCTACGTATATATGACCTAATATCATTTTTTATTCCACTGACGTAACACAAATACTTCCGCAATTCAGAAGCACCAATTCAGATCCCAATATATTGAGTTGACCCTTTAATAAATACTTTTAATATGTGTAATTTCACAATGGCTTCCTCCCCCACAATTATCCCAGACCGATATGATGGTCTGTGTATCTACACAGTCTTTGCTCTGACACTTGTATCACATGATGCCTATCGCAGTTTATACATCTCTTCCATTAGTGAAATAGACCTTTCAACACAAACTGTGTCCCGGTGATGCCGGAGACTGGGGGCAAAACTTGCGTGGTGAAAGGTCATGTGTGACTCTGGAGAATGAAAATCAGGACAGTGGGATTGCGTTCCTGAAACGGGACAGGTGGAGGACTTGCTTTTCTTATTCCGGCGACTTCTCAAACCCTGTTAATGCAATATGAATATGTTAATAAGGTGGAAATTCAAATCTAGCAGGATGCTAATATCATAAATATCTTACAGTTTATCACTGAGTTGCCTTGTGCAATGTTTTCTCTTAAGTTTAGAGTAAATTTTATATTCTTTTTTTGAGTACATCTCCTGTTTTTTCGACAATGCCTACTAATTGGATGCACCTAGTATCCTGTGAATGTACTGTAATCTCTGTATATGAAAGCAATCTGGAGCAGCATTTTAGGTATAATCTGTGTATATGAAGGCAATCTGGAGCAGCATTTTAGGTATAATCTCTGTATATGAAGGCAATCTGGAGCAGCTTTTTAGGTATAATCTGTGTATATGAAGGAAATCTGGAGCAGCATTTTAGGTATAATCTCTGTATATGAAGGCAATCTGGAGCAGCATTTTAGGTATAATCTGTGTATATGAAGGCAATATGGAGCAGCAGCATAGCTATAATCTCTATATTCAAAGCTGCCCCACAAAGGAGTGCTCATTTACCTTGTAAACAAAATTGCGCTCCACTGTAGCATTTCATGGAACATGACAGATATAAAATGCACTTCTCTACATAGGCACCATATCTCTAATTTCGCAATTTCCTAAAAACAATGTTGTTTTGTTTCACCCCTTACCAGCGTGTTTTTGTCCCTAAGTATATAACCCTGTTAGTATCTGGCGGAATATATAAATGTCTGGAGACATCACTGGTGACCTCTTGTGACATGCCCGAACTTCTGGGTTCACTAAATGTAACCGGTACTCACTTTTAGTGCTGGTTACATTAAGCCTATCAGAGTGAGGCTTATCTGAGAGAAGGAATCCTACCGTGGTTTCCTATAGCAGGATTCGTAGGATGATCCACTACTTCTAAGATGATGCACTACTATATGTTATATGTTAATGACAATTCCAATATGGCTTGACTCCCAGTGAATTTAATGCAAAAAATGGGAAACCCCTCTAAAAACACAAGACAAAAAACATTTCTCTCCATCCTTTACTACATCATCTGGCGTTATCTGCCACAGCGGACTTTATATCTGGCATCAGCAGCAAAAGGAACAAACGAGGATAAAAAAAAAAACAAGGTCTGTTTAGAGTGTGTTGATGTCAATTTAATCTTCTTGAACAGAGCTTAAAAATCTGCCCAGCAGTTACAAAACCTTCTTAGCGATCAGAATGAAAATACGAAAAAAAAAACCTGATTGCATGGATTCCAAAGGGTAACGTAGGGTGAGTGAGCAGGAATGTAATGCTCTGTTGAGAAATAACATATTATTTGTAGCTCTGTGATTAAATGTACATATGGCCATCATTCCTGCACTTCTTGTATTCTAGTCCACTGTCCATATCTTTATTTTAAATCCTTTTTGGTTATTATTTTAGATTTATCTACAGGAACGCAGTCATCTAACTTGAATTTACAAAAGGGAGGTTAAAAAAATAAATATAAGTTGCCATTATAGAACTGGAGACAAAGGTGTAGAAGTACAGTGAAAAACATGTATCTGTGTTGTTTCTTTTTAGGATATCAATTTGTGCCACTGTACACAAAGGAATTATTCTTTGTTATAGCTGTTCATTTCGATACAGTGTCACTAGGTGATGTCATAAAATAGAAATAGCATAGATTTGTTTAAAACAACATTGCTTAGGTATCAGATCCCTAATAACAGATGTGGCAGATGATGGCATGGGTAAATACATAGTGGCATACCTCCCAATGCGGAAGTGTGGCTTGGGAGGGGGCGTGTTGGCGAATCGAAATCAGGACCAAGGCATAGCGGTCCAAAAATGAGACTATCCCACATAAAGGGCAACTGTAGCAAAAAAAATTACTTATGTTTAATTCAAAGATTGTATGAAGTGTAGATGATTTATAAATAAATTCTTTAATGAAAGAATACACACTGAGTGTCTTACTGAACCTTCCTAACTCCATATCGTTCTCTCAGGGGGCGGACATCTTGTTTAGAATCTTGGGTCAGATCTTCACTCACCTTGGTTCAGATGAACAAACATCTGACCCATCCGACCAAAGATTCTAAACAAAATGTCTGCCTCCTTGTAGAGCTATATGGAGAAAAGATGGGTCAATAAGGAACTTTATTTGTATTCTTCCATTAAACCATTTCTGTATACAATGCCTACACTTGATGCCATCTTTCAATTAAACAGAACTTCATATTTTGCTATAGTTGTCCTTTACATAGACAGTTCCACAGGACTACATTATATAATCGGGTTGCAACACAGGAGAGAAAAATGACCCATGGTAGCAACCGGTTAATGCTATCAAGTAGCTACTCCAGACCGGCTTTTCAAGGAGCCAAACAAGAACCCTGGGAAATTATGCAAATTAATTGTACAGGACATGTATGGGCGAGGGGGAGGCAAGAGATGACTGACGGGGGCTGGGTGGAGGGGCTTCAGGGGGGAGTTGATAAAAGCCCTGGAGCCTCTCTCCCCAGCAGCCATTTTAATCTGTAAACGCACCTGGTAACAATTTTGCTGCTCTGGTGTTCCATTTCACGGCCCAGGCATGGAGATTGAGGCAATGCTCGCTGCCCTGAGGGCTGAGGCCCTTACAGATGGTGGCAGATGTTTAAGGCAGCAGTTTGCAGCGCTGCAGGCTGCTACACCCGCGGTGGCCTCGCCTCCCGCGGGTCCTCGTGGCGGGGCGCGGCGGGTGTCCCACCCGCCCACTCGACTGAGCCCGGATGCCGGCTCCATCCAGCCTCACCGGAGCAGGAGTGGAGCTGGGCGGAGAAGCGGCCTTCGCCCGTCGGCCGCGCGGCCCGCTGCTTCCGACGGCGGGCCTGCTACTGCAGCCACGCGACCATCCCCGGTGGCTGGTGGGAGCGGGGATCGCGATGCACGGAGGACATCCAGGGCTGTGACCAGGTCCGGTACAGCCCTGCTACCTTCCCCCCGCGTCCGGATGCGGGGCCTAGCAGGAGGAGGAGCGCTGATTGGCGGGCCAGGGTGGTAAGTAGGCCTCAGGGCCTAAAACGGGGGTCCCTTCGATTACCCTCTCGGGCGGGGGGCAGCGGGGAGGCTGTTGGCAGCTGCAGTGGGTCTTCTGGGGATGAGGATCCAGCCCTGGGTCTCCTACTGCCCCCTACCCCATCCCCTACTCCTACCCCTGTCACTACTTACCAGGTTCCCTTGGCTGGGCTTCTCTCTCCTCCTGATCTGGCATTGTATTCACCTGTCTCTCCTTCACAGGCTCCAGCTACTAGTGCTGTGCCACTCCACGTCCCCCATCCTGCTTCCCAGGTTGCGGGTGACTCAGCGGCCTCTCGGGCCTCCACGCCGGCTCTGGGTGCGGTACAAGGAGACACTGGTGAGTCCACGGGGCAACCTGCGGCGGGGTTTTCAGGGGGTGGGCGGGGTGGGGTCTACCATTACTCCTGCTAGCCAGCCATGGGTGGATTTGTTACATTGCCTGCGGGGGGTGATCGAGCAAGTGAGCCGGGTGGCGGGGCCTTCTGGTAGTGCGGCCCTGCAGGGCATTGATAGTACGCTGGGCGGCGTGTGGGGTTCCCCGGGGGGTTCACCGGGGGTGGTTTCAGGTATGTCAGGCACGGCGGGGGTCCCACAGTCCCCCTCATTACTGCCCCCTTTGTTGCTGCCGGCAGCCACTGCTGCGGCACTCCCTGCGGTTCCCTTGTCAATGCCAAGTACATCGGCGGCGCCGAGTACGTCGGCGTCACTGGTGGGGGGGCTGATTTGACACACCCAGTTGCGCCAATGGCGCATGGGGCTGCGTATTTATGTTGGTCGGGCCCCTTAGGCCTTCATCTTAAACCGGAGGTGAGGGAGCGCATTTGGAAGGGCGAATATGTGGAAATCTATTTGCTCCTTCCCAATTGGGGACGTTCCTCCTCCTGAGAAGGAGTTGAAGGATGGCGAGAAGGAGAAGGAGAAGTACCGTTATCTCAAAATCCCAAAGAATTATGGGAATTGGATTCGGGCTTTCTCCATCTTGGCCAGTGTCATTGGTGAGAAATCCCCTGAGAAATGTTGCTCCTTGTTTTGTTACCAGGATCAATTCTGGAACGCGTGCAGGATTTATGGGGGTCTCAGCTGGTGGCACTATGACGAACAATTCCGGCAACGGATTGCGTTACGGCCTACCCTGGGTTGGGATCAAATGGATGTGGGGCTGTGGCTGGCCATTATGACCCGGCCTGCCTCTCATCAGGGGGGTTTGACGTCCTTTCTTGGGGGGGTCGGGGGACTGGGTTCGCCCTCTCCTCCGGCCGTGACCCAATGACGACCGGGAGGGTGCTACCAATTTAATGAGGGTCAGTGCAAGTTTGGCGCCGGTTGTCGCTTTAAACACGAGTGTTCCGGTTGCGGAGGTAGACACCCTGCCTCCCGGTGTTTCAAGCGTCAGAGAGGGGGGGACAAGTCTGACATGGGCGGAAAAAGGGGGATGACGCCGGTGGATGTCGGGGCAATGCGCCCCTGGCTAAGCCGGTATAGGAATCGCAGGGCGGCGGACATTTTGTTGCAAGGGTTTGAGTTTGGTTTTAGGATCCCCTTTCAGGAACGGGAGGTTTGTTTGCAGTTGCGTAATTTGCGTTCGGTGGCCGAGCACCCTGAGGTGGTGCGGGATAAGTTGGCTAAGGAAGTGGCTCTGGGCCGCATGGCGGGTCCTTTTGTTACGCCCCCGTTAGCCGCTTTACGGGTTTCTCCCCTGGGGGTGGTTCCCAAAAAGGAACCGGGAAAATTCCGGCTGATTCAGCATCTGTCTTACCCCTATAGGGAGTCGGTTAACGACGACATTGATGCGGAATTGTGCCGGGTGTCATATGCGTCCTTTGATTCGGCAGTTAGGATGGTGAGGGCGGCAGGGGCTGGTGCTTTGATGGCAAAAACCGATGTGGAGTCGAAAAAACGATGTGGAGTCGGCCTTCCGGCTTCTTCCGGCTTCTTCCGGTTCATCCAGACTGTCATCACCTCCTCGGGTGCCATTTTGAAGGGAAGTTTTATGTTGACTTGTGCCTTCCCATGGGTTGTTCCATTTCCTGTTTTTATTTTGAGTGCTTTAGCACATTTTTGGATTGGGTTATCAGGGAGGAGTCCGGGTGCAGCTCAGTGATGCACTACCTGGATGACTTCCTGTTGGTGGGTCCCTCGGGTTTGCAAGTTTGTGGCCATTTGTTGAGGAGGCCCCAGGTGGTTCTGGCTTCGTTTGGGGTCCCACTGGTGGCGAACAAAACGGAGGGTCCGAATACCTGTATTTCCTTCCTGGGCATTGAGATTGACTCCCTGGCCGGCGAATGCCGGCTTCCTCGGGATAAGTTGTTGGGCCTTAGGGCGGACATTTCCAGGACTTGCGGCTCCGGGCGTTGCAATCTTTATTGGGGAAGCTCAACTTCGCCTGTAAGATTATGCCAATGGGCAGGGTGTTTAGCAGACGTTTGGCGGGGGCTATGGCGGGGGGGTGCCGGCCGCACCATTATGTCAGGCTAACTCGACCCCTACGGGACGATCTGGCGGTGTGGGATGACTTCTTGAGCAGGTACAATGGGCGGTCGTTGTGGCAGGCTCCGGAGGTGTCCAACGCGGATCTCCATCTGTACACGGATGCCTCGGGGTCCGTGGGCTACGGGGCAATTTTGGGGTCCCAGTGGTCTGCCGAGACCTGGCCTCCGTTTCCGGGGTTCGGGGGGCCTGACGAAGAATTTAGCTTTCTTGGAGCTATTCCCTGTTCTGGTGTCGGTGGTCCTTTGGGGAACTACGTTGCGTGATCGCAGGGTGGTCTTCCACTGTGACAACATGGGAGTGGTGCTTGCGGTGAATAACCTGACGGCTTCTTCCCCGCCGGTAGTTCGGCTGTTGCGGCTTCTGGTCCTTAACTGCCTTGATTTTAATGTGACCTTTCGTGCTGTTCATATCCCTGGGGTGCATAACGTAATTGCGGATGCACTTTCTCGTTCGCAGTGGGCGGCGTTCCGGGCGGCAGCACCATGGGCGGACCCGGAAGGTATCGCGTGCCCGTCGACGCTGTGGGACCTTGGGTTGGGCGAATAGCACAGTGGGTTAGCCAGTCTGTCGCTGGATCCACATGGAAGCGTTATGGTAAGGGTTGGGGGGAATGGTTGGATCTGGAGTCGGCTCGCGGGGGTTTCAGGGACGATGGGGCTCGCCTGGAAGGTTTACTGTGGTTGTTGTGGCATTGGGACGCGGCTGGCGTGTCGCCCGCTGCAGTAACGGCGCGGATGTCAGGCCTCTGGTTCAGAGCTTCTGGGCTACGGGACGTGACTAAGGAATTTTTAGTGCGTCGGGCATTGAAGGGTTGGAGGAGGGGCATTCATTCCGTGGATTACCGTAAACCGGTGTCTGGGGCTTTGTTGCTGGGCCTGTGCCACATACTGCCGGTGGTTTGCCACTCGCCTTTTGAGGTTAGCTTTTTCCATGGCATTTTTTGGGGCTTTGCGTATTGGGGAATTGGTTAGCCAGGTGAAAACAAAACCAGGGGGTATACTGGCAGCAGATATGGTGCGGGAACCAGGTCTGATCTCGGTTTCCCCTGCTTTGAATTCACAGATGTTGCGCCTAGGAGGGTGTGGCTTATAGGCCACTCGTACATATTCTGGGCACGGAGTCGGGCTGCCGTGCGACCTGGGGGAGAGTGCCTGGGCTTTCCGGGTGCCGTGGCGGACATTCGGTGGTTCGGGTTCCGGGGTATACGGTGGGTACGCTTGTTACCCGAGGTGGTTCAGCTGTCTCGGCTGCTGGGGCCCCCAGATATTTTACTTATTCATCTGGGGGGCAATGATCTGGGTTCGGTCCCTGTGTGGACCCTGGGCGATATTATTAAAAGGGACCTGGCGAGGCTGCTGGTGCTCTTTCCTGACATGTCGCTGGTGTGGTCAGAGGTGGTGCCACGTAATTATTGGCGGTGCGCGCACAATCAGAGGGCGCTGGAACGGAGCCGGGTAAAATTGAATAAGCGAGTGTCTCGTTTTGTGTTGAGTGTGGGGGGTGTTACTATACGCCATAGGGTTTTTGAGTCCGATGCGGCCTGGTACTTCAGGAGTGATGGGGTTCACTTAACTGAGGTGGGCCTCGATCTGTTTAACTTGACGTTGCAAGATGGTTTGGAACAGGCCATGGCGGTGGTGGTGGGTAGTCCCCGCTGATTTAAGGTGTTAAACGAGCGGGTCTGTGGCGGGGGTTGGCAGTCCTTGCCAGTAGGGGATATGTTTTGGAAAATGAAGTTGGAGTTATTATAAGGAGAATGGTGCTCGGGTCCTCCCCTAACCTTAAAAGCAACATGGAAGTTATTTGTATTGGACGTGCCCACTGAGCTAAGTGAGTCGGCTAGTGGTAAGCATTGTGGGAGAGATGGACCAGGTGGAGGTATGGCATCTCAAGGGACGAGGAGGGGAGGCGAGCTTCTGGATTCTGGATTTGGTTGGTAAAAGTTTGCACTATGTAAATATATGGGTTTAAGTTTAAATGGTTTTACTGGCAAGGGCTTAGTCATTTTGTCAGGCTGTATTCTGTTTTATACATATAAGTATTAAAGGATGGTGGTGGTTTATACAGCCTGATACATGTTTAATAAAGAAGTGCTGTGGCCTTGTTGTACCATCACAAGTCTCGTGTCTATTTATTGGGGGGAACATGGGCTGGTATGGTTATGGGGGATTGTGGGGTTATAGTATGTCTCAGGAATCGGGCATCTATCCCCTCTGCATACATACAAGAACCCTGGGAAATTATGCAAATTAATTGTACAGGACATGTATGGACGAGGGGGAGACAAGAGATGACTAACGGGGGCTCGGGGGAGGGGCTTCAGGGGGAGTTGATAAAAGCCCTGGAGCCTCTCTCCCCAGCAGCCATTTTAATCTGTAAATGCACCTGGTAGCAATTTTCCCACCCTCCCTCCCTCTGTTTATATGTTTTTTTATGTATTAACTTTCTTTGTCGCAGCAGGCGGGGGTTGGCAGTCCTTGCCAGTAGGGGATATGTTTTGGAAAATGAAGTTGGAGTTATTATAAGGAGAATGGTGCTCGGGTCCTCCCCTAACCTTAAAAGCAACATGGAAGTTGTTTGTATTGGACGTGCCCACTGAGCTAAGTGAGTCGGCTAGTGGTAAGCATTGTGGGAGAGATGGACCAGGTGGAGGTATGGCATCTCAAGGGACGAGGAGGGGAGGCGAGCTTCTGGATTCTGGATTTGGTTGGTAAAAGTTTGCACTATGTAAATATATGGGTTTAAGTTTAAATGGTTTTACTGGCAAGGGCTTAGTCATTTTGTCAGGCTGTATTCTGTTTTATACATATAAGTATTAAAGGATGGTGGTGGTTTATACAGCCTGATACATGTTTAATAAAGAAGTGCTGTGGCCTTGTTGTACCATCACAAGTCTCGTGTCTATTTATTGGGGGGAACATGGGCTGGTATGGTTATGGGGGATTGTGGGGTTATAGTATGTCTCAGGAATCGGGCATCTATCCCCTCTGCATACATACATGACTAAGAAGAATAAGACTGTGATTCATGTTTTAATATATCTGAAGTTTCTGCTTGGGATTCAATTGCTCTGGGCTTTTTTTTTTTTTGTAATTGTCCCTGGAGGGTGAATTGACAGTAGCTATTTTCTTTGTACATATCTTCCTTTGCTCCCCATCAGCATTTATCGCTCTAGGGTACTATTACCATATATACAATCCATTTACAAACAGGCCGTAAGAATGTGACAATGATATGTTAATATGCCATATCGGACACAAAACTAGAATAAATCTCGGGATGTCTCTTAGTTGACTATTTGTAATCTCAGGAAAAAAAAAAGCTCTTTATGGATTTATTAACCAGATGTTTGAAGATGATTATCTTCGCTTGGCTTAGGTGGTGTGGCACTCTCTTGGATCGAGTCGTACTTATCTGAGCGCTCCTATTCAGTGTCGTTTGCTGGAGCGACATCGTCGCCTGTTCCGCTCTCTGTTGGTGTTCCGCAAGGATCGGTCCTTGGCCCGCTGTTGTTTTCCCACTACACTACCTCTCTGGGAGAACTCATCCGCTCTTTTGGCTTTCACTACCACTTGTACGTGGATGATACTCAGCTCTACCTCTCCTCCCCTGACCTCACTCCCTCTCTAGTGTCACGTGTAGCTGAGTGTCTGTCAGCCATCTCCGCTTGGATGTCTGATCGCTACCTAAAACTTAACCTCTCCAAAACAGAACTGATTATCTTCCCTCCCTCAACCGCTGTCCCTACACCTGGGTTCACAGTCACCGTTGATAATGCTACAATCATACTGGCTGAATTGTGTTCGATGTCTTGGGGTCACTTTTGACTGGACTACAGTAACGGTCTTCTGACTGGACTACCTCTGGCTCGTCTGGCTCGTCTACAGTCTATCCAAAATGCGGCTGCCAGACTCATCTTTCTTGCACGTCGGTCTGATTCAGCTGCTCCTCTCTGCAACGCCCTCCACTGGCTTCCTGTCTGCTCGAGGATAAAATTTTAAATTCTGTCTTTAACCTACAAAGCCCTCCACTCCTCTGCTCCTACATACATTTCCTCCCTTGTTAACCGTTACCTCCCTGCATGACCTTTGCGCTCCTCAAAGGGGTTAACACTCTCTTCTAATCTCATCACCACTTCTCACTCGCGTCTCCAAGATTTCGCCCGAGCTGCCCCCTCTCTCTGGAACTCCCTTCCCCTGAGCATCCAGCTCTCTCCCTCCTTTTCAAACTTTAAAAAGTCCCTCAAAACTCATCTCTTTAGAGAGGCTTACTACCCAACCCACTAGATTACCAGTCACCAGTTGCCTCTAGCCGATCCCACCTAGTTGGAACACACACTCCCTCTTTGACTTATCCCACCTAGTGCCTCCCATCCACTCTACTGTTACTACAACTTCAATCCCTCTGACCTCTTCAATCCCTTAATTGTCTCATGGACCCCATTCCCTCTAGATTGTAAGCTTACGAGCAGGGTTCTCTACCTCATGTACCAGTCTGTACTAGTTTGTCTAACTTAGTATGTAGTTCCCTTCTATGCTCTGTGCCAAGCGCTACGAGAACTGGTGGCGCTGTACAAATAAATGTTAATGTAATGTAATGTAATCTCAGAAAAAGCCGACAGGAGAAGATGTCTATGTAGGGTAGGGCTCTCTATATACTGCATTTAAAATTCTAATAGGGTTAAAAAAGGCAATAAAATGTAAAATTATGTGTTTCCAGTCCAGATCGGTCTATATTGAGTTGATCCTTTACAGAAATACTTGTTGATTAGCCATGTGTTGCAATGTTTTATTCCCTGTGCAGTGTACGCTTCTATCATTCATGTTCAAATAAGCCAGAAAATGAACACTATCTTAGCATCTGTTATAGTATTCGGAAAACATGTAATGATCACAAAACACACGGAATGAGCTAAAGAATATATGTTACACAACATTATTACGGTAATTATCTAGACCCTTTTCAACTAAGAAAAGATCATTTTTTTAAAGATATGTTTCTTAACCCTTTAAGGACCAGGGATTTTCCTGGGCCAAGGACCAGAGCGTTTTTCAATTTTTAATACGCGTTTTTTGAAACATAAATTTCCTCTCTCTCATTTAACGTACCCATACAAGTTATATGTTGTTTTTTAGAGGACAGTTAGAGCTTTCTTTTGATACCCTATACATAAAAATGATTTACATTTTAGTATTAAAAAATACATATAAAAGAGGAAATTTTTGAGGAAAAAAAAAGTTTTTCCCCATTATTTTCCCAATAATAAGCTACATAACTAGTGCAACATTAGCCCACTTATCCCCCCTAATTAACTAACTAATAAAAAAGAAAAATATTGGTTCCCAAACCCCCCATAACAAAAAAGACAGAAAAAAACTCTGAAGAGTGCGATGTCAGATCAGTAAAAATCATGCAACAGGCATGCAGGGGTTACATTTTATTAAATAAATATATTAAAATTACCTTTATTTATTCAAAAAAACTTTATAAATTGTAAAAATAAAAAAATCTGTTAAAAAAAAAACTAAATGAGGGCCATAAAGTGGAAGGAAACAGATCACAGTTAAAAACTGTGATCAGCAATGAAAGGGTTAATTTTTTTTTTTTTTTTTTTAACCTGTGTGTGTATAATTAATTTATTTTTACTTGCAGGTCACTCTCTGTTCTTCACTATAAGAATTTGAAGCACAGAGAGTGAATTAGAGGCAAAGTCAGTGTGTGAACACACTGACTTTGCCATCTAATTTGCATGTTATCGCGGTGATGACTAAATCACCGCGATCACATGGCAGGAAACTGACCGATCGGGTCCAGGAGCTTTGCCTCGGGTGCGAGGCTTAGTCCTGGACCCGTTGCAGACTAGCTGGCGGTGCCCACGGAGCGCACCGCCGGCTAGACTGCATGACGAGTTAACTCGTCATAAGGTCGCTAACGCTGCGGCTCTTATGACGAGCTAACTCGTCATAAGGTCGGGAAGGGGTTAAACAAGGACATTGTGTATCTGAATACCTGACTGCTTTGGGATGTTTCTCACCAGTGTTAATTTCGTCAACTAAACATTTCCGTCATTGTTTTTGTCAAAAGACTATGACTAAAACAAAACTAAAATTCGCCATCAAAATGAACACTGCTCCTCACAGGCTTAACATTTCAGTCAAAATGTTGTCAGGCTTGTTTTGCTGAATAAACCTGATTACTTGAAGAGGGGATTAAAGGGACTGTCTAGTGCCCAAAATGCATCTTCCAAATGTTTATGCATATCAATGTGCTTTCAAAGTACTTTAAAATTAATGTTTTACATTTTGCATTGCTTAAAATATTTACGGCTAGATGAAATTAGAGCAGTTTGTAAGAAACCAGGACTGCCTACACTAACTTAGTAAAATTAATTTCATTATTTTATTTTTTTGCTCAAGAATAAGAATATTTTTTTTGAATACTTGGAATTTCCTGTCTCTCTAGTGATGTCTTCAGACAATGTGTTGCACTGTTAAGAGATCCTACTGTATACAAGAGCAAGGTAGCAAAGTCACTCAGAGTCCACACAATATTTTAAATTCGAGGTGCACAGGAAGTGACTAAATGAAACAAAACTTTATATCCTCAGTGTCTATTTAATCCGTGCTGCCGCACCTGCAGTAAACGTGCAGAGTAATCACTGGGGAGGGCTTGGGTAAAATATAAAAAACTTGATTTATGCAGAATGCCTGCATCAAATCACACTTGATAAAAAAAAAAAAGTGCTCTATACAAGCAATAATCTTCATCTTGCACCAAAGTGAGTTTGGGGACTAGACTGTCCCTTTAAACTCTAAAAATTAAAATGTGCCTTATAAAGAGTTTCCGGAATACTTACCTTTTATCAGGTTCAGTTTGTGATGCAGCCAACAACTTACCTATAAATCTTAAACATGTTTTTTCCTTCTTATAGTACAGTGCTGACATCTTGCATCTTAGCATTCCCACCCACACTTACTTTACTCCCTCCAATATTCCATGACTGAAAGAGGAGGGGCCGACGGTCGTCAGATTGGCTCAGTAAAGCATTAACTTCATTAAATGATTTCTCCCAAGACTGCGACAAAAGTAATATTCCAAAATTATATGAAATAATTGGCCATATATATATATATAAATAATTTATTTAAGTAGTGAACTGAACTTCTTTAATTACAGTCAAAGTCTGCCACATACATCCCTTACTCCTACTAAGTCTACTAAGAGGAAGTGTTTCCACACACATTACTCCTTAGGATAATTCTCAATAAGACCAGTTCTCAGAAGAGTGAAGCACCCAATTATCTATGAGAAGCGGCTGCATTTCATTACATAGGCCATAGGAAGTTACAGTAGCGGTTTATGAGCAATGATTATGCTACCTTGAGAGCTGATGAACCACTAAGCTCAAAGCTGATGGACAGTGAAATAATTTCATCCTAAACAGTTTAAAACTTTAATGTTCCTTTAAATAATGTACACTTTGAGCAATAGAAATTTTAAAATATTTTTTTTAACCAGGCCAATTTTAGGCCTAATGTTGTGACATGACACATACTGCAGAGAGAGACCTGTCACTCAGAGTATAATGTTCTCATGTCTGGCACCTTCTGCTGTCTGAATGTCACCAAACAGTCTCCAACTAGAATCTTCACTATAGGTGTGATATGGGCAGACTGTATAACTCAGAATTACTGGGATGCATCCTAATAAGACAGCTACAAACAATCCCGTTTCTCCTTTACGGTTTGTCCAGTAATGTTGAATAATGACACCGCACTCCATTTCATAGTTACATTTTAGGCTAATTTGTTTTCGGTGTATTGTAATATTACTAACTTGCCCAAAAAATAGAGAGGAATAAATGCATATATTGTCTTTGTTTTTCTTTCCACTGCAGCTCTCATTGAAATTAATAAGATGGCTGAGGATTAGAGAGGTCTTTGTCATCCTGTTTCACTGGATTCATTTTGTTTCAGTTTTGGGATTTATTAGGAATCAATGTTTTAATTATCAACATTCTCCACTCCACTAGTCCCCATACTTGGTTCTAATACTCAAATCCCCCTCCCCCCACCACCAGCGGTTTAAGATCTTGTGATTTTTGTAGGTAACCCTGGTGTTAACAAAATGTAAACACAAAACCTAAACAAAATTCAACAAAACCAACACAAAAACATGATTAAAAGAAGAGCACAAAAACATAGGTACTTGTAATATTTTTAGTATTATTTGTTATGAAAGGAACTTTAAGGGCACTGATTTTCTCACACACAGTGTAATAATATACTTAGCTCCACGGAAAGTAGGTCAAACATTCTCTATTAGCCAGAGCCTGGGGTGAGTAATAGGAAGACGAACGAAAAGCAGACATAATATGACTCACTTGTCTAGAGTGTACAATATACCATCAGAAAAGGAGAATCCAAGGAAAACTGCTATTTTAAAACTTCCGACCTAGTCTTAAATTAGAGAGGCAAAGGTTTCAAAGTAATATCAGGAAGTATTACTTTGCTGAGAGGGTAGTGGATGCATGAACTTGCCTTCCAGCGGAGGTTAACACAGTGATGGTGTTTAAGCATGGGTGGGATAGGCTATCCTAGATATAGGATAAGGCCAGGGACTAATGACAGTATTTAGAAAATTGGGCAGACTAGATGGGCCAAATGGTTCTTATCTGATGACACATTCTATGTTTATATGAAAGCAATTGCTATTTTTTAATTTTCGCATTTTTCTAATGATAAGTATTGACTTTGAGCGCGAGGATGCATACAAAGGTTGGCGTTCATTAGTGGGAACTCGGAACTCAGGACTAACATGCCAGGTGATATTGGCTGTGGTCTCATTGGATCAGGGACTTTTCTGAGTCCAATTGAAAGCTCTCCCAGTGCTGACCTTGGAAGTTGTGAGTCAACAACAATGTTTAACGTCAACGGGAAGTCAACTGTGAGAGTTGTAAAAAAAATAGTCACAAAAAAACATTAAAATTCTGCTAAGTGTCCCCTGTGTCTCATGATAAAAGAATAGGTGGGGGGTGGCCTAATGTTCCTCACTCAAAAAACCCTAAAATGCTAGTACTCTCTTATACCCCACCTCAGCTAATGTAACCGTATCTTGATTGGTCTTCTCTGGCTCAACTCTCTCCTCTATAATATAAAATGCTGCTGCCGGGCTCATCTTTCTCACGCGCTGCTCCTTGTCTGCCGCTCTACTCTGTAAAGTTCTCTACAAGCTTTCCCTTGAGTTCACTTCTGCAGCTCATCAGATTGTGGTTACTTCGGCGGCACACTGTATTAAATATGCTGGTTTAGGGTTGTGTCCCCATTCCCTTGTTTATATATATTAATTTTTGAAACATGACCAAGCATTTGGGTGTATGTTACAAATAGAAACAGAAGAGGTTCTTTTCTTCAAGTGCCTAACGAAGAATTGCCGTTAGTTAACTTTTAATTAAGTTAAAAACAAACTTACTAAGACTCAAACTATGACTAAAACCCATTGCAATTTTTGTCAACTTACTCAATTGTGACTAAAATATTGGTTCTGGTTCCCATGGATCTCTGCCAAAGCCTAGTCCCCTGACTGTCTGCCCCATGGAACAATGCCCTGCAAACTGCAGAAGAAGAGGATACTCCTCCATCTGATTTGCCTGGTACTATCATGTGAATGTTTCTCCTCCAATCTCCCTAGGAAGTTAACACTATGTAACAGCCTTCTCAGACCTATTCCCTTCCATCTCCCTAGCAAGTTAGCTTAACACTATGTAACAGCCTTCTCAGACCTGTTCCCTCCCATCCCCCTAGCAAGTTAACTTAACACTGTACAACAGCCTTCTCAGACCTGTTCCCTGCCATCTCCCTAGCAAGTTAACTTAACACTATGTAACAGCCTTCTCAGACCTGTTCCCTCCCATCTCCCCAGCAAGTTAATACTGTGTAACAATCTTCTCAGACCTGTTCCCTCCCTCACTGCTTGAGATTTAGGTGACTAAAATATTACTAAAATACCAAATAAAACAAAATCTAACACTACAGGGAGTGCAGAATTATTAGGCAAGTTTTATTTTTGAGGATTAATTTTATTATTGAACAACAAACATGTTCTCAATGAACTCAAAAAACTCATTAATATCAAAGCTGAATATTTTTGGAAGTAGTTTTTAGTTTTAGCTATTTTAGGGGGATATCTGTGTGTGCAGGTGACTATTACTGTGCATAATTATTAGGCAACTTCACAAAAAACAAATATATATACCCATTTCAATTATTTATTTTTACCAGTGAAACCAATATAACATCTCAACATTCACAAATATACATTTCTGACATTCAAAAACAAAACAAAAACAAATCAGTGACCAATATAGCCACCGTTCTTTGCAAGGACACTCAAAAGCCTGCCATCCATGGATTCTGTCAGTGTTTTGATCTGTTAACCATCAACATTGCGTGCAGCAGCAACCACAGCCTCCCAGACACTGTTCAGAGAGGTGTACTGTTTTCCCTCCTTGTAAATCTCACATTTGATGATGGACCACAGGTTCTCAATGGGGTTCAGATCAGGTGAACAAGGAGGCCATGTCATTAGATTTTCTTCTTTTATACCCTTTCTTGCCAGCCACGCTGTGGAGTACTTGGACGCGTGTGATGGAGCATTGTCCTGCATGAAAATCATGTTTTTTTTCTTGAAGGATGCAGACTTCTTCCTGTACCACTGCTTGAAGAAGGTGTCTTCCAGGAACTGGCAGTAGGACTGGGAGTTGAGCTTGACTCCATCCTCAACCCGAAAAGGCCCCACAAGCTCATCTTTGATGATACCAGCCCAAACCAGTACTCCACCTCCACCTTGCTGGCGTCTGAGTCGGACTGGAGCTCTCTGCCCTTTACCAATCCAGCCACGGGCCCATCCATCTGGCCCATCAAGACTCACTCTCATTTCATCAGTCCATAAAACCTTAGAAAAATCAGTCTTGAGATACTTCTTGGCCCAGTCTTGACATTTCAGCTTGTGTGTCTTGTTCAGTGGTGGTCGTCTTTCAGCCTTTCTTACCTTGGCCATGTCTCTGAGTATTGCACACCTTGTGCTTTTGGGCACTCCAGTGATGTTGCAGCTCTGAAATATGGCCAAACTGGTGGCAAGTGGCATCGTGGCAGCTGCACGCTTGACTTTTCTCAGTTCATGGGCAGTTATTTTGCGCCTTGGTTTTTCCACACGCTTCTTGCGACCCTGTTGACTATTTTGAATGAAACGCTTGATTGTTCGATGATCACGCTTCAGAAGCTTTGCAATTTTAAGAGTGCTGCATCCCTCTGCAAGATATCTCACTATTTTTGACTTTTCTGAGCCTGTCAAGTCCTTCTTTTGACCCATTTTGCCAAAGGAAAGGAAGTTGCCTAATAATTATGCACACCTGATATAGGGTGTTGATGTCATTAGACCACACCCCTTCTCATTACAGAGATGCACATCACCTAATATGCTTAATTGGTAGTAGGCTTTCGAGCCTATACAGCTTGGAGTAAGACAACATGCATAAAGAGGATGATGTGGTCAAAATACTCATTTGCCTAATAATTCTGCACTCCCTGTAATACAATGTTAGCAACACCTTCATATGCAAATCCTTGAAGGGTAAATAAACCACAAAATATGCCAACAGTTTTGAAAAATGTATTTAAACATTTAAAAAAAATGTTTTTTTTATTCTCATGGTAACGGTATGTTCTATTTTTATATCTATTTGGCATTATCTGAGAATTAGATTTACCCACTGCCATGCTGGGCAAACTGCCCTCTTTTCTTGCTGTACCTGCCACTAATGTTTTATAGTACACTGTCCGATTATGATCTTAATTATGAAGAGAGACTTAAAAAATTGCATTTATATGTTAGAAAAAAGGCGTTTCAGAGGGGATATGATAACATTATATAAATATGTGCAGGGCCAATATAAATAGCTCTCCAGTGGCCTGTTCATTAACAGAAATGTACAAAGAACAAGAGGTCACCCCCTGAGACTGGAAGAGCAAAGATTTCATAGACAGCAAAGGAAGGGATTCTTTACGGTAAGGACAATAAAGTTATGGAGCCCACTGCCAAGAGAGGTAGTGCTATCAATTACAATAGATGCATTTAAAAATGGTCTGGATGTTTTTTTTTTAGAAAAGCAGAACATACAAGGCTATTAATAATAAAATAATCATTAATAATAGAGCTTATTGATCCAAGGAGAAATCTGACTGCCCCTTGGAGTCAAGAAGGAATTTTTCCCCCAAGGAGGCAAAATTCGACATAGTTCCTTAGGGGTTTTTGCCTTCTTTTGGATCAAAAGCTGTAATGATAGGTAGAAGGGTTGAACTTGATGGACTTGTGTCTTTTTTAGACCTAAATTACCATGTTACTATGTTACTATGTATGTTACTATATTCTTGTATTTGCTTAAATGTCAATAGTTATTGTGGTAAGCGGAAATGTGTGAAGGTAATATGTTCTTTGTTTGTTCATAGATTTGCAGAAGAACATTGGGATTGTTTTCCTGAACTTGGTTTATTTTGTAGAATTTTTACTGTGCAAAAGTGCGTGTTATCTCATCTTGGGTTACTTGGATTAATTGAATTTGTTCCCCAAAAATTTAAATATTGCATGAAAATACAGCCTCATGTTACATAACTAAGCTCTATTTCCTGCTGAATAGACTGTGAACTATAATGTACGTTAAATAGAAAACTGTCTTTAAATAGATTTTTCCTCCAAAAGCATCTCCTTAAAATAAATTTGATTTAAAATTTAAAAAAAAACTGATAAAAAAAAAAACACATTTTAATTCACCCTGCTTAACATTGAATACAATATTGCAAACCTGTGTTAACTGTTATTTTCCTTTGTGCTCTTTGGTAATCTTGTATCACCAGGCAGTTCTATACTGTTGTTCCTTTCAACTCCAGGCTCTATCCGACAAGGAAAAACAAAGGAGCCTATTCAATAAACAGTGACCATGAGCAAATAGCATAATTACGTCAAAATAATCTATTTGAAAAATTGATCCGATTTACCTAATCGTTTTTTTGTTTTTTTTTGCGAATCCCTTATCAGTTCACAGTTTAGTGAACAGATCCCAAAGTATTTCAAAATGTTCTTTCTCTATCGTGAAAAAAAGTCACTGATGGTTATATGGTTATGATAAAACTAAAAATCGAATGTTGAAAATTTTGTTTCACACTGATATATATAAATATAGTTTTCAGAGACACAGCTGCTGAGGAAGCCATAAGCACAGACCTTTCCGATTTCTTGTTTTTTATTAAAAATGTAAATAGTTTTTCCATGAAGGAATTTATATATTTTACAATACATTGCAGAATAATGCTATTTGTATCATAAAGTAACAATGCATTTATTAACGGGTCCTTTTCCTCCTTGGCACATTGCACAAAAAAATAAATAAGTGAATTCCAGGGTTGGGACTTTTTGGTTAATAATTTAATCTAACTGGACACACAATTATTTTGCACTGGACGTGGTCCGAAAGATCTCAATTCAAGCACTTCAGGACAGTAAGGGCTGGGAGGTTGGTATTTAATTTGCTTGGATATTCCATGTTGTATTGAAAAGAAGCAGAAGCCTTTGGCTGCAGTGTCCCCACAGATCCCTGAATATATAACTATTATATCTATTTAGAACATTAGAACATGTTGTTATCTTCTGATCCGAATCAAGCCCTCCTGGTAGCAGAATGTTATTTCCTTGAAGGCCCTGGATACGGAGGTGGTGATGGGTATTGCATAGACATGTGTGGAGTTGGAGTGTATGGTGGAGGAAGGTCCAGAGGATACTCCATCTCGTATTCGTAGCTGTATGGTGGTGGTGACACTGAGTGGAAAGAAGAAAACAACTTTAGGGTTTTATGTCCAGAAGTGGCACGGCTCATATTACATTTTAAGCATAATATTATTTATATGGTGCTCTGGAAACTCCACTAAATTACTTATTTCTTATCATAGAAAAAGCTAATATTCTAACATTGACCATGATTGAACGCGCGTACCACTGATTGCACAGTGGAACTAGCACTGAAAGTAGGACAAGCATTAAAAGAAAGGAGGCTGTCCAGTTTGAAAATGAAAAAAAAAGTGGACTACTCCATGTGGATCACTGCGGATGAATTGACGGGAAAGTTTTCCGGGGTTCTGTTCCTTTAAATTAAGTGTCAGGGCCTTGACCAGGTCAGGTAGGAGTTTCAGTGCAGGGATAGTCGAGGTGTCTGGTTGCATGTTATTTATTGTGCAGGGTGAGAACAGAAAAGAGAAACAAAGAGATAGGGATTGGAATAAGGACTGAAGGAGAGACAAAAGGGAACTTTAGCAAAGATTAGGAAAAGGGTTTGAGTAGGAACTGCAGTATCAACAAAGTGCTATAGAACAGACTGTAGACAAAGCAGAAGTGGAGGTAAAGAGAGATAAACAAGGGCAGAGGCCTGAGGTAAGGGTGAGGCCTGAGGAGAGTAGCTAAACAGAAACACCCTAGAGAGGGTGAGGATTGAGCAGGGTAGCTAAGCAGGAGGAACACCCTAGAGAGGATGAGGATGGAGCAGGGTAGCTAAGCAGGAGGAACACCCTAGAGAGGGTGAAGACTGAGCAGGGTAGCTAAGCAGAAGGAACACCCTAGAGAGGGTGAGGACTAAGCAGGGTAGCTAAGCAGGAGGAACACCCTAGAGAGGGTGAGGACTAAGCAGGGTAGCTAAGCAGGAGGAACACCCTAGAGAGGGTGAGGACTGAGCAGGGTTGCTAAGCAGGAGGAACACCCTAGAGAGGGTGAGGAATGAGTAGGGTAGCTAAGCACGAGGAACACCCTAGAGAGGGTGAGGACTGAGCAGGATTGACTTAAAGGGAGCAACCTAGCTGAAGAGATCTTGCTGTAGCCAGAGGGATTCAGGAAATTCTGAATAACATCCCCTAGGTTGGTTGAGCTGTCCAGGTTCAGATTCCCAGTTCCTGGGCAGGGTCAAAATTCAAATGAGCGTTAAGTGAGGAACAGAAGCAGCAGCTCTCAGAAGCCCTGATTGTGTGTTGCAAAAGAGAACAAGCCCACCTGACACCAGACAGAGGGGAAGAAATACAAGCAATGTATTGAGGCCGCTATAGGAGGCAGGAGGTATATAAGCACATAAATGATGACGTTTAGATGCATGAGTCAGAAAGTCAGTGTAGAGCCCTGACATTAAGAGTCCACCCAGCATTACTGTGGCCTGTAAGTAATGAATGGTCTAATAGACATTACTCTGCCTTATTTTGGCTCCAGACCGGTGCATCTAGTATGATTTCACAGCAGATAGGAATATGAGCAGAGTAGATGGCCCAAAACATTTTTATCTGCTAATCTGGTTCCGTGGATGAGCAGAGTTGTGTAACAAAATATTGCTCTTGGTTGTAGAAAAATAACTAAGCCAAGTCTGTATGATTACAGAATTTATTGGAAAGATGGTCACACTTTTTTATATCAGTCACTTGAGTAGTCTGTGAAAAGTTCATGCCACTGACACAGTGTTGGTTCACAGGAGAGACAAACAAGAACAGTCTCTATGCTAAACAGAAGAGCATCTTTCACAAGCTGTAAACTCCTGAAACCTGAAATGTGATTTATTTTGACAATAACCCTCTGGATTTAACCTGGTTGATGGGTTTGAACCTGGGAGTAATCCAACTGTCATTTCCAGGTCAGTGAGGAATTCTAATATCCCTCAACATGGTAAAACTGATTGTTTACAAATATCAGGTGAACAGAAAATTGTCTGAGAAATAGTTTAACTTAATGGACTTTTTTTTTTTTATCCTCACGCCAGAGGGAAGGATTCATGGTTGTCAGTGACTCAGTCCATGCTAAAGGACAGGTGGATTTTTGCCATATACGTTGTGTGGACATAAACATTCAGTAGGGCTAACTAGGGACCAGCTTTACAAAATAGTATCCATGAAAAATAATAAACACTAAAAGTTGAGTTACAGATGAGATGAATTAAACATTTCATTTTCTGATTCAATTATATATTGAACAGGGTCAAAGTTGGATTGCTTCTCCTGCTAGAGGAGCTCAGCTGGCCATGAAAAATGCATAGTTACATCTTTAAAAACTCTCCCTTTAAAACAATGCAGTATGCAGGGCCAACTCTGTTCTTCCTGCCGGGGAATTCACCAGATTTAAAGTTAAATTGGTCAGATGAATTGTCCAACGCATCTTCTGGTGAATCAACTCCAATCTACATCTCCTCCACCAGTGATAAGCACCATATCAACACAAAATACTTCCTTTGTATGTTCAACTGGATATTCACCCCAAATTACCTGACACCCTACACATTATCATTACTGTATTTTTTGACAAAGTTGCAAATTTCAAGTTACAGAGATTGTATAAGTCCCCATGAGACAGATCTCTTACCTGGGTAAGAACTAATGGCGTTAATGTGAGTGGTGCGGATAACTCCCACGCGAGTGCCTCGCGTGTTTTTCATACACATACAGATGCATATCGCAATCCCTGCAATCACTCCCATGATGAACACAATGCCAAAGACGATTCCTGCTATCGCTGTGCCTCTGCAATACAAATAGCAAGCTCATGTTAAAGACGGAACACTTTGTGAAATGGAGAAGTGATGTAGCATGCCCCCTGAGCCCAAAGGAAAAATGACGGGAAAATACAGTTCTGTCAGAAATTTTTAACATATTTTAATAAAAACAAAAACATGCTGAACAGACTTTAAAATGACCAATTCTACATAAAACAGTTTTGAACGTAGACTGCAAAGGTGGAAGGAAAAAGCCTGGTCACAAATCCATTTTAAATGGACTTTATCACCTAAACATCGTTTATCCTGAGAATGTAGAGAATAAAAAATGATGAATATATGAATAATGTTTAGGTGAGTCCCTTAAAATTTTAACTTTTCCCTTATATATACTTTTTTTTTTTACAAAGTGTGCTGACCCAACATAATAAAAATAATAAAACACCTTTTCTCTGCATTGATATATACATTTGCCGTCATTTATCTTCAAATTATTGATTGTTCTTTAAGCTTTTTATTAGTAATTGTACTTTGATCCTGTGATTTGGAAATTGCTTTGGTGACAGATTCTCTAGGAAACCTCTCAGATGGTGAATAAATTAATAAAATGATTTGATCGACAATGGTGAATCAAGCTGTGCAGACAAGCATCCTACAGGTCCTCTGACCCCCTACTAATGAAAGGGCCACAGGAAAATAACTGACAGATGCTCAATCTGTTTATTGCCAGAGGGCTCGCAAAACCATAATACCGTCCCTTTAAGAGTAACTTAATCGCTCCAAAAGCAAAAACCCTACCGGATTGTTTCAAAGTGAAAAAAAGAACCTTGAACCTTAACAAATGAACTGTGTATGTTGATGAGAATGTCTGTCTGTCTAATTTGAAGAGCAGGAATAAAACATGACCCCATAAGTTGAATTCTGCCTTTGGGCTCCAGGCACTGTAATCCAGTAATAATTGCTGCTCGGCTGGTGGTTGGGTTTTGCTGTTGCCAGCACAAAATGTTATTGTGTGTGATAGAACAGACGGCCATCTGACGTAGCTGTAAAAGGCTTTCAGGAACATCCCTGTCACTCCAGTCCTGAAACCCCCGCAGCATTATTTCAACACAATTACACACCTATTATGCTACATCGAGAGCAACCATGAATATGTAATACAATCACGCTAAGAGCTCTTTTTACATATTTTTACATATATCCAAGCAAAAATAAAATTCAGGATTATATTAGGAATTATAAAAGGTCATCTATAAATGAGTGGATCCAGACACGGTGGAAAAATATATATAATGGCTACTGTATTTAGGATAATACAGCTATATAACTACTGCACACTCTAAAAATGTTGTAATGCACATTTAACAGCAAAGTAGAGAGCAGGGCAGTGTGCATCGCCAATCAGCTGTGCATGCTTGTGCACCTATACTGAATTTGTGCATGGATGTGTCTCCCAGAATCCTTTGCGGCAACATGAGCCCAGATATTGAATGTGATTTGAACATTCCAAACTCATTTAAGCATGTGATATTATAACAACCCAATGTTAAAGCTATCCAACACATAATACAAAAACAAATGTGTAACAAAAAATCAGTAATGAAATGCAGCAGGATAGGGTACACATATAACTATTATTCCCTGTGGAATTTTTTTGTACACTTCAGCACTGTTGATGAGTGGCTATGGCTGAAGCACCAAACGGATCAAGTCTGGCAAGGTAATACTCCCCAGGGATGGCATATTGCTGAATAAAATCAAGATTGTTTGATTATTAGTATAGTCAAGTTATAAAGCCTTTTCCAGTAACCCCCCCCCCCCCCCCCCCAGTGTAAGTGTACGCATTACTGTATGTTATATATGTGGACTATTGTGCAATACATTCTGCTTTTTACACTAATTGCAAAATGCTGGCAACTCTTTCATAATATCACAGGGAAAACCGAACTCTAGTTTAGTCTTTAATGATGAAAGCCATTCTGTAGTCACATGATCTGAACCGAAAGCCTGTTTCCACTCAGCTGCTAAAAGTTTAAAAAAGGATCAGCAGACAAAAGTGGAAGGAAGAAAGTTTGAGTGTGAGAAGACACATACAGACGCACAGGGCGCTCATTAATTACAGTTTGCTACTCTGCGGTGAACCAGCTTCCAGCCATTCCCAGGATACCGTTACTTTCTATGTGTCATTATGGATGAGTATTCCATCAGCAGTAGGCAGATCCTGGGGGTTCAGCTACCGCATAACAAATCCCCAGTGTGTTATCTATTCACAAACATCTATTTTATATGGGTTGGGATTTGCTTTAAAAAACCCATAGTAATCTCATTTTTTCCCCTCACCACCGCTCTGCGTGTGCGCAGACAGTATGGTCTCTGTGTGCTGCCCAGGTGCATAGACAACCTACCTTGCAGCCTGTTGTGCTCCCCCCTGGTGATTGCCAACAGGTCATGTGACCAGGCACTTGTCTGACATCAGAGTGCCTGGTCACCTGACCTGTCGGCACTCACCAGTCAAACAGGCAGCAAGGTAGGTTGTCTGTGCATCTGGGCAGCGCACAGAGACCATGCTGCCTGCATGCAGGCAGAGCGGTGGTGGGGGGAGATCTTCTGATCTCCCCAGTCTTGGTCTCATCCGGCAAGCAACTTTCTTTTTAACGGGGTGGCGTTTTTTTATGAAGCATGTAATTGGGGTGATGGGTGCATGTAATGGGGTGATGGGGGCCTGTAATGGGGTAATGGGGCATTTAATGTGTGTGCAATGTGGGTGATGGGGCATGTAATGGGGTAAACCAAGAAGATACAGTGCTGATATTAATAATAATAATAAGTAAACATATAATCATATAAACCCTTTTAAGGTAAGTGCACACGACTTAGAGACAATAAATAGCAACAGTAAAGAGGCGTCTTATCCTGAAAGGTTAGTACTCAAAAACTCTGATGTCTCCTCAAGTAGGACCAAAAAGGTACAGCAGTGATATTAAAAAATAAATACAAAATAATAATAATAAGTAAACATTTAATCAAGCACTGTCCATTTTTTCCTTATATGTAATGGGGTTATGGCACATGTAATGGGTGTGCAATATGGGTGATGGGGCATGTCCTGGGTGTGCAACGTGGGTGGGGTAGTGCCAAATTTAGTCTGCCTAGGGCTGCAAAAAACCAAGATACAACACTGTCACGAAGTGAATTCTGACAGCCTGCCTGACTGGGGTTCTTGGAGGGGCCAGAGGGCCAAACACCTCCCTTTAGATTATGGGCCCTGGCTTATGTGCCATAACTCTATACGTTAATATTGTTAGTTAGTTATATTCTGTTAGTATATTGGTTTATGTGTAATGTTTATTTCTGTGAGTAGACCACTCTGAAGGGTTATGGTGTGTCAGTGACTAGAATTGATAGTTACTCCAACATCCATTGTTCTGTATTAACTGGATTAACTGGTAAACTTATTATGTTGTGTACATTATGTTCCAGGAAAGACTTGCTGGGTGAATGCTGAGCTGTAATCGGGGGGCTAAGGAGGTGATTTCACACAAACGGAGAGAGGGTCTACTACGTCCGGTAGACGGTCCGTTACAAACACTGAAAAGAGATATAAAGGAATTCTAGCTGTACTACAAAAAGCAAAGGGTTTTAACAGGTGGACTGGCTGTCTGGTCTCCTGTAACCTGTATATGTTTATGAGACATACATATGCTAAACGTGAGCTACAGACACATAATTCAAGGCTCTGTCATCCGTGACTACTGTAGTGTCTTGGCATAGAGTAAAAAAAAAATCAAACAAAATGATGACATGCAACTTTTTACAAATTTCTTTTAATCATAGAATTTTCAATCAATAAGTATTGGAATTTTAAAGGTAAAAATAACAAACTGTTTTAAAACCTCTTGCTAAATAATGGGCAATTACGTTATAAGAGCAGCTAGACAGACGGAAGATAGATGGTTTATATAGAAATTCTTTAATAAAAGAATACAAATAATACACCTTATTGAGCCGTGCTTTGTCAGAACCCTGATAGAGATCCATGGAGCATGCAGAACGCCAAAGGATTGTTTATTGGTATTCTTTTATTAAATAATTTCTATACAAACCATCTACATTTGATGCAATCTTGCTATTAAACATTAGGAGGTACAGAGAGCACATTATTATGACAATAAAATATATTTATACGGGACTGCAATCTAGTAGGGTGTTGGAGTATTACAAACATCAGGTATACATGGTCTATTCATTTTTGCATGTTGCATTTTGGATATTAGTAATCTACATATTTCTAAGGCATTACAAATGTGTATAAAAACTGCAATATAACAAGCACAGTGTATCTGGAATGCAATACATTCTTGGTAATTACAATTTTAATAGGTGCTTTAATATTAAAATGAAAATGTCAAATAGAACATATGAGTTTGAACAGCTGAATTCTGCAAAAGGGAACATGACAGCATTACTTGTACTTGGCAGCCATTACAGACGGTGTAATGCCAACATGTTTTAATAAACTGCCTCTGTTCTGCTGATTAATTTTTTTTTTTTTTTTTTAGGTTATCTTTCTGTCATGTTGGGTTTAAAACATTTGACTAGTTAAGCAGGGGAGGAAACAAAAGATTGTTTTTTTTTTATGTTCTAGAACTAGTGGGCGTGGCTTGTTTGCTTTTGTTCATTAATAAGTCAGACAGGCCCCACGAACAGGTTATTTTTTGTTGTCATACTGCCAGTCCAATTGGAGACACTCCATCCAAAAAATGAAAAGGGTTTATTTGTTTTATTTTGATTTCAGATATGCCTTTTTGTTTTTGTTATGTGAGTTTATTTAATAAAAAATGTTACTAAACAAGTGTGACTGGGCGCCTCCATTTTGTGAAATATAGTGTTTTTGGCTGCCACCAACCAGTGACTTTACAGCACTAGTATCTCACTTTGGGACTAGTGACACAGAATGCAGTCTATAAGTCAGAATTCTGACCATAGATTTGCAATGAGTGGGAGGGTAAGGTAACTATTACACACAAGGGGGTGGAGTTATGATCCTGTTTGAACAGGTCAATCTCCTCTCTCTTCCAAAAAAATGTACTTCTTGTGTTGGAAGGCAAGGAAAAAGAATAGGTGTACACAGCCACCTAGTCCTGCCCACTAGTAAGTCTTTGACCTTACTTTATCTGTTGGCAGAACCTGCATGATGAGTATCTTATGACCTCATCATGCAGGTTCTGCCAACAGATAAAGTAAGGTCAAAGACTTGCTGGAAGATACTGGAGAATGTTGCATCATGGGTAAAATTCACAAAATGGATACAGGAAACAGACGCCTAATTTTATGTTTATTTGCAATTAATTCAAACCCAGGGGCATATGTAATGTGTATGTGTTTGTTTAAAATGCACAGGTAATCTAGTTACATCTTATGTAAGTGGCAGTGACCCTTTAAATCGTCCGTCACAGACCCCAGCATATATCCACCATGAACAATGATGGTGCTGACCCCTGGTCTTTACTGACATATCAATATAGTAACAAACAAAGGCAGGGGCATACAAGGTAGACTTTAATGTGCTGCTCGGTTTTCCTTATAGAAATTACTTCACCATCTACATTGTTGCCTGGAAACCACAGAGACAGAGAGAGAGAGAGAGAGAGAGAGGTCATGTGACCTACCATGTGGGACTTCACCCAGGCGTCCTGTGCCTCATAAATATAGCATATGGATGCTGCAATTGATAAATTCTGTCATCAGACAAATGATGGCTTAAAATGAATGCAGAGATCAATACATGTGCAGGAAGAACATGATTTACAAAGTGATTTATTTTTACACCATCTCCCTTAACCAAAGCTTCTTGTGAGCATGTGAGAAGAAAGCATTGTCTATTAACCAAGTGATCCTCTATTTTACATCTCTTCACAGAGGTGCACCGTTTACTTACTGGGGAACATTTGTAAGTGATTATTCAAGCACATCCCTAGTTCTTTCAATGAAGCAATATGACAGGAAAAAAAACTTGAATTAATAGACAAAGAGCAATCTAATAGGGCCAAAAATGCAAAAAGGGGAAAAATTAAAGTGCAGACACCAGTGGCGTAGCGTGGGGGGTGCAGGGGGGGCCGGCCGCACCGGGCGCAATATCTGGGGGGGCACACTAGCCCTATGCGGCCGCGTGGCCGCCAGGGCCGTCTTTAACGCGGGGCAAACGGGGCAGCTGCCCTGGGCCCATTTACTCCTGGGGGGCCCCAAGGCAGCTGTCCCGTGGGCCCCCAGCCCCTGCTGCCGCGTTCACAGCGCATTGCGCTTGTGAACGCTTTTTTCCGGCAAGCCGCATCCGATGGATGCGACGGCCGGAAAAAAAAAAAAAAAAAAAACTGACGCCGGATGTGACGTCGCGTCACATCCGGTGTCTGCTTCCCTCCTCCGTGCAAGAGGGAAGACTGCACGGAGGAGACATCCGGCGGGGGACACGGAGCCGCTTCATGTAAGTACGGGGGGGGGGGGGGGGGGGGGCTGGCTGGCACAATATTCCTGGTATCTGACTGGCACTATATTACTGGGCATCTGATTGGCACAATATTACTGGGTATCTGATTGGCACTATATTACTGGGCATCTGATTGGCACTATATTACTGGTATCTGACTGGCACTATATTACTGGGCATCTGATTGGCACAATATTACTGGGTATCTGAATGGCACTATATTACTGGGTATCTGATTGGCACAATATTACTGGGCATCTGATTGGCACTATATTACTGGGTATCTGAATGGCACTATATTACTGGGTATCTGATTGGCACAATATTACTGGGCATCTGATTGGCACTATATTACTGGGTATCTGAATGGCACAATATTACTGGGTATCTGACTGGCACTATATTACTGGGTATCTGATTGGCACAATATTACTGGGTATCTGATTGGCACTATATTACTGGGTATCTGAATGGCACTATATTACTGGGTATCTGATTGGCACAATATTACTGGGCATCTGATTGGCACAATATTACTGGGTATCTGAATGGCACTATATTACTGGGTATCTGATTGGCACAATATTACTGGGCATCTGATTGGCACTATATTACTTGGCATCTGATTGGCACTATATAACTGGGCTCTGACTGGCACAATATTACAGGCATCTGACTGGCATAATATTACAGGCATCTGACTGGCACAATATTACAGGCCTCTGACTGGCACAATATTCCTGGCCTCTGACTGGCACACTATTACAAGCATCTGACTGGCATAATATTACAGGCATCTGACTGGCATAATATTACAGGCATCTGACAGGCACCATATTCCTGGGCTCTGACAGGCACAATATTCCTGGTATCTGACTGGCACAATATTATTGGTATCTGACTGGCACAATATTACTGGTATCTGACTGGCACATTATTACTGGGCTCTGACTGGCACAATATTGCAGGCATCTGACTGGCACAATATTGCAGGCATCTGACTGGCACAATATTACTAGGCTCTGACTGGCACAATATTACTGGGCTCTGACTGGCACAATATTACTGGCATCCGAAAGTTACAATATTACTGGCATCTGAATGGCACAACAATTCTGGCATATGTGTGTGTGTGTGTGGGGGGGGGTAACATTAGAGGTACAGGATTGAGGAAGTTGGCTCCATCTAGCCCAGTCTTGGATCATCTCCAGGGTATGGTTCCATTTTGATGTTTAGTTTTTGTTCTTGATATTGTTTGTCGTTTACGATGGTTGTGAGACGACATATAATAGCATGGCCCATGCTAGGTTACTACATGTGTATATTTGTATTCATAGACCTGCTGAAAATGTGGAGAATGTGTGTAATGCATGTTCGCACTCAATAAAGTGTTGGAAAATAAACTTGTATTTAGATGCATTTTACTTTAATTACATAAGTATTTTCATAACAAACAATACATGTGCTTGGGGGGTAAGGGATTCTTTAACTAATCTAGTAGAAGAGACTCGAGTGCTAAAATCCACGGGTTAGGGGGCGCAAATTACTTGCCTTGCCCCGGGTGCTGACAACCCACGCTACGCCACTGGCAGACACTGGTCCAGATATCTCCTGGGGGTTTAAAGTTGAGGCAAATCTTTGTGGGAATGGCACATTGCCCAAAACCTATACATAGTAGGTAGGGTTGCCACCTTTTCTTTAGAAAAATACTGGCTTTGGTACTGTCTCCATAGACTTAACATTTGCCTGATGACAATTGTTACCGGCCTGCCGGTAAAATACCGGCCAGTCGGCAACCCTAATGGTAGGTATAGGAAAGTGAGAAAGAGTTGTCCCTATATCCTCAATACTGTCAATGTGTCTGGACAGCATGTAATACCTCACAGATGTCTTCTGATTATCACATGATAGAGACTGTAAGCGTGGGAGCAGAGCTGTCTACCGTGGGTCGAGGACTATTCTTCTCCGTGCTTTTAGAGTGAACAATTCATTGCGGATGTTACAGCGCTGAGCTGTCAGTGTCGATGCCTAACCCTAACCCAAAAGTGCTAAACCTAAAAGTAATGCCTAATACTAACCGTAATAGTAACTCCTAACCCTAATACTATTATATATGCTGGGTCCTTCATGTTTGTGTCTTCTATGTGTGTAAGCAGGACTTGATATTTATAAGTAGACATTGGGAGCCAAACAGACCAATCCAGGATACAGCTAGTTTTTGGAAATTGTACTTTCAAAACATTGTGAAAGAATCAATAAATTAGGAGCCAGCAGTATGGATTTCAGGAGCCATGACATCATTGACTCATGGGATTAGTTAAAGCCTGTGTGTATGTTTATTTTTTCACAGTTTAATCTGTGTGACACATCTGCAAGAATATCACAGCCTCTCCAGCCCACAGACTGCATGCTGCAATTACAGAGCAAGGCCCAAGGGTAGTTTCATGTACGGTTTTGGTATCATAGAGCAGACACACAAGGGGCATGCATGAGCTCCCCGGGGATCCAGGTAAAGGTGAGGCAGGTGGTGAGGAGGATATTATCTAGCGACACTTCCCCGGATCACATCATTATCATCTTTTAAATGAATGTCAGACGGACAGGACACAAGAATGGTAGCCTCTATATTGATAACCTCTATAAATAAGACTTATAATGATTGCTACGAGTTACATAAACTCAAGCACCATGCCGGGCAAAATATCTCATTAGAATGGTGGCCATTTTGTTCCATACAGTGTACAGGTGTACTGTCATGCTAACAGATTGCTCTCACACTAGGTATAGAAACAAATAATAATAATCATTTTTGAAATGCCTGTTTGTTTTTGTTCAGTTTGTAAATATATGTTTTAAAATTATATTAAATAATCTTATTATTAATGATTATTTATATAACATTTATTTCAGCAGAGTGCTGAACAAGCCTCACAAATCCAACACTGATGTTAAGTTGTTTTAAAGGGACTCCATCCACTAGACAATGTTTTTACTGTGAATATAGAGAATTAGAAATGTGTCTGTGGTGTCTCTTGTTTATGATATCACTGTGTGGCCTGATATGCAAATTACACAGTTGCCATTGAAAAGAGATAATATGAAGCCACAGGGTGATGTCATCAACAGAAGAGCAGCCCAGACACTTTAAAATATATTTTTTCTCATGCATTTCCTAGAACGGGGATGGGACACTTCATCGCGGCTGCTTCCGCGCAGCCGCTTCACCGCCCACTCTGCACCGCAAGACAGCTCGTCGCTGGAGATTTCATCGCGGGACATTTCATCGCTAAAGGTAAGTATTTTAGCTATTTTAGTTTATTTTAGTAAGGGTGGTTAGAATTAGGGTTTAGGGGGTTAGAAATAGGGTTTAAGGGGTTTAATTTTAGTATTAGGGTTCGGGGTTAATTTTAGTATTAGGGTTTAGGGGGTTAGTATTAGGGTTTAGGGGGTTAGTATTAGGGTTTAGGGGGTTAGTATTAGGGGTTAGTATTAGGGTTCAGGGGTTAGTATTAGGGTTTAGGGGGTTAGTATTAGGGTTCAGGGGGTTAGTATTAGGGTTCAGGGGGTTAGTATTAGGGTTCAGGGGGTTAGTATTAGGGTTCAGGGGGTTAGTATTAGGGTTCAGGGGGTTAGTATTAGGGTTCAGGGGGTTAGTATTAGGGTTCGGGGGGTTAGTATTAGGGTTCGGGGGTTAATTTTAGTATTGGGGTTAATTTTAGTATTGGGAATCATTTATTGGGGGGGGTTATTTTCTTTTTACTTTTACATTTGTAAGAGCTGACAGTTCAGCGCTGAACTGTCAGCTCTTACATAGCCACGGCCGCGATGAAACGGCCGCGTTATTCTTCATTGCTGACAGTTCAGCGTTCTAACTGCCGCGCTGAACTGTCAGCGATTAAGATGCGGCGAAGAAGTGTCCTAGACCCCCTAGAACAACATACTACATCTCCCATAATGCTCTTTCAGGTAAGCGGCTTGCAGTGAAGTATGGGAAATGTAGTCCAGCAAAATCACACAGGTTCCCCACCCCTTGCTTTAGGCCACTGTAGCCGAGTTGGATAGTTTTTACAATTCAGCTGAACGGAAGAATTTTTACAATCTCGGCTACTCTGGCCTCAGGTTTGAGATTCATATCTGAATTCGCTGAAATCCTCTCTTCCTTGAGCAGTCCCTCATAATGTTTCATTTTCTACACGTGCGATCCAAACAATGTATCGATGACTTAGTCCCTTTACATTTGTTAGAGCACTTGGTTCCCAGATGTTGCCTGGAGATTGATTATTGGTTGTGTTCTGTATCCTTGCGGTCCAGGTTTAAATGGAGGTTGACCCCCAGCCAGGGCAGAGGTCATGGAATTCTTGCTGATGTGATGAGGGAGTCATTACAGATAATATGGCACTGTTTATATTGACAGGAACATGATGTGTAACTGTGGGCTATACACACTTCCTAATGGCCTTATTGCGACACCCTGGGGCCATTTACATGGCTGAAAAAGATTTGTCATCTTGTGACATTAAGTCTATTTTCATTATATTTGAAATGAACCAATGCATCGGTTTAACCCTTTAAGCACATGTATATATTATGCCAGGTATTTCTCTATAAATGCTTCGTTATTTTTATATGAATGTAAAATAATTTGCCAGTGCAATTATGTCCTGAATAAAACAACAGAATAAAAACGTGAGATTTAATTTAAACATTTCCATGGTGCAGTTAAGGATGTTGGAATAAACAAAAAAATATTTATAAAATGTGTTAAACTTAAATAATGTCATAAAGGAGAACTGTAGTCAAGAAATAACATTTATTTGAAAGCTTGCATCAGGTGTACACATCTGAAATGCTTTAATGAAAAACTACAAATTACGGTAAGTACATTGTAGAGCTCTCTTTGCTCCACATAGCTCTATCAGGGGGCAGACATGTTGTTTGTACATCATCATTCATCTGACCCAAAATTCCTAACAACATGTCCGCCCCCTGATATTGCTATGTGAAACAAAGTGACATGGGACTAAGACACTCCATCCATATCTGTGGAGGCCCAGTCTGTCACTTTAATTGCTGTGACCTCCATTGCCTGGATTTCCCCAATTATAGTATGGGCAACTTGCCTATGTCCCCAGCACTCCCAAGCTCCCAATATTTTGCGAAAATAAACAAAAAACATTTTTTAAAGATGGGATAGGGTTTGGGATAGGTTTAGGGCTACATGTAATTGTGAAAAATATGTTATAGAAAAAGCAATGCCCTACTTGTACTCATTGCCCTATAACTTGCAAAAAAACAAAACACATTTTGGCACCTATGTATAAAGCACACTCTTGGCAGATGTCGTGATACTGCGCTGTCTGTGCAGCTACCGAACTTTCGGGATGTGTAGGCACTCATGTATACAGCCCATGTATACAGAATCAGGCGCTGAAAAGTACCTGATGTATAAAAAATGTGCAATTGCCATCAGACATAAACAGTTTTTCCAAAATTTGTTGTTGTACTATCATGGATATAGAATAAATCACTAGAATATTTGGACTACTCTCGGGAGTGCCTCTTACTTTCTATTGCTGCTTTTTTCTTCCTTACACTCTATAGTGCAGCATTTTTAATACCCCTTTATTGCTACAGTTTTATAGTATTGATCCACAAAAAAACACTCGAAACTTGCGTTGCCACCTTTTCTACAAAAAAATACTGGCCTTGCTGGTGCCTCCATAGACTTAACATTGGCATCAAACCAATTTTTCACCATCCTGCAGGTAAAATACCGGCTGGGTGGCAAGCCTACCAGTTCTGACACTGAACACAAAACACTGAAAACAGAAAAAAGGGAATGTATCCTAAAACAAACTCAGCCACTCTGAAGTCTAATACGAACATACTAGTGGAGAAAGGGAATCAAGCGGGGGAAATGGTTTGAGAGGTTGACAAAACTCCTAAACTAACTGCCCCAAGGCAGGAAACGATCTATTCTCACTCCTGTCTGCACAGAACATAAATTATGTCAGGGAAATAGGAACCATGTACTACACCATGTACTACACCATGTACTACACCATGTACTACACCATGTACTGCAGTTCTAGAGGGAAACCAGGGAAAATATGTTTAATTGCAAAGCTTGAAGTATTTTTTTGGGAGGGGGGAGAAGGGGGTGCACATCCCTCATTTACTTAAACAGTTAACTGCATAATTCTCTATATGTTCTTGGTTAGTCATAAAAATGAAAGGGATTCTATATTGCTTATACTGAGAATTTGGAGAATAAAAAAATGATGAAAGAAAAATTGCAAGCAAACGTATAATTTCTAAAATATATATATGTTTTATTGTGTCTATGGGATCAAGAGAGAGGCAGCATGACAGGGTGTCTGTGCTGCTTTCCACTAGACACCAGGGAGCTGTGACTGGGATAAGTCCAGGTGTGTAATGTGGGTGTTCGGGCATGAAATTGATCTGCATTTTGATTGATGGGGGATGCCATGATTGTGCAATTTGGGTGATGGGGTAAATCCTGGGTGTGCAATGTGGGTGATGGGGCATGTTCTGGAGTGGTGGGGTAAATCCCGGTTGTGCAGTGTGGGTGGTTTAGTATGTTCTGGGGTGCTGGGGTAAATCCTGGGTTGTGCAGCAGCACAGACATTCTGGGCGCTGCCCGCTCTGTTCTGAAGTCTGAGAGCGGCAGGTCATGTGACTGCTGAGACAGTGATTTTAACTTGTGCTTCTATTATAAGTTTAATGGGTATATTAACTGATGGCTCTTGCTAATTGCTCTTCTCCACATTCAAAGTGATATTTAATTTTATAATCTGAATCAGCAAAAAGCCTTGCATTCAAATTGCTAAAATACTATTTGTACCTCAGTGATTAGTTTTCCTTTCAATGTAAGTATTCTTGTATCTCCCCAGCTGTCGCAGAAGCACATCTTAGCTCCGTCTGTATTAACCAATAAGTGATAAGACCTGCAGTTGTGAGGAGACAGTTCCCGGCTCTGCTCTGTTTTTTTTGATTTTGAGTTTTTACATTTTCCACTATTCAGGCTGCTGATGTTGTTTTGTCCTGAGTAAATATCAAATAAAGCAGTGGGATACCACATTCGGTGCTGAGGTCAACAGCACAGCCATAAAGTGTCAGTGGCCGTCCCCAGGATAGTTTGTGGCACAATCTGTCTCTAGTTTATTTGAGTTTTCTAACACTTTATGTGTTGTGCAGTTGTTACATTTTACCGAGCTCTCCTTTATATTTATTTCATTTCAGTAAATAGTCTGGTACAGCGTTTGCTCTGTCAATGCATGCTGGAGGCTTTGGGGCAGGGGCACATTAACTTAAAAAAATCTTAAAAAAAGATATGAAGGATCACTGCAGTTTGAGGAAAAATGGATAATTAGGTGCATATTAAAGCTACCCCTTTAAACATGTGTTTATTTGTCCCAGTTATTTTTTTATTTGTTCCAGATGCAGAATCCCATAACCAGTTTATTGCAAAAAAACTAAAAAAAACCCAACCGTGTACAAGGTACAGGTTAAACACTACCAGATAAAACGTAGTTTAATGTATGAGCTCTAGATATAATAGCAGTATTTGATAGCATTTAAAAATATGTTTGGTAACATTTTATTATCTTTTCCTAATGTATTATTTTTGTGTTTCTTTCAATTGGGCTACATATCAGAGCCTGGGTTAGAGGTTTCTCAAGGGAGGTGTTTCATCGCCATATAGATAAAAAAAAAAACTTATGTAAAAATATTGATGGATGGTACTCTCTCCTGTACTTATCCCTTTAAATATATATAAATATGAAATGTTATAAAATACTCATTCATGTATGGCTAAAGTTGTGTATTATTTATCAAGGTGGTTTCTTAGCCATTCAAAATGTCAACACGTTAAGCATATTTTTAGATATATCTATTGCATGTAACTGGGGATCTGTGGGCTGCTTGTTTCTCTCAATGGCTTTTGGGTGGTCCCATTCCTGGCTAAAATGCTTTTAGACTCATTTGTATTATCTCACCACATTTGTAATGTTTGCCCCTCCCTCATATCCCCCCCCCCCCCCATACTAGGATTTGGTATTGTTGGCGGCCCTCCACATTAAAACAATTGGACAGCACTGGTCTACCATGTATTTATCACACTATTGCAAGTTATCCCCGAGCCCTTCTCCCTCATTCATATTAAATCATATGGCTCTAGATCTAGGCTGTAATCAGAACTGAAAATCTGCTTGTGGCACTGAAAATCTGCTTGTGGCACTGAAAATCTGCTTGTGGCACTGAAAATCTGTTTGTGGCACTGAAAATCTGTTTGTGGCACTGAAAATCTGTTTGTGGCACTGAAAATCTGTTTGTGGCACTGAAAATTTTAATTTGGTAACTAGAGTGTCTACTCAATAAGGAGAGCATTGCAGGGAATTTAAATGTTGGGAAAGTGGAAAAATTCTCCAATGCACCTGAATGGGAGAATTTTTCCAACTCAGCTACTTTGGCCTTAAGTTTGAAGTCCGCATCTCATTTCTCTGCAAGTCTCTCTTTATTGAATAGACCCTATAGTCTCTAAATCAGTGTACTTTTTATTAGAAACCATGTTTGATCAGACTTTTTGAGTGTAACTTGCGTACCTTTTTTTTATGCACTGGAAATACACTTTTCCAAAAAGAAGTCTTTAATTAGAATTGGGTAGCTATGGAAAATATCTTATAGGTATGAAAAAAAAATATATTTTCCTTATAGTATCTAACGGTCTACTCAAACTGTAGGCCAAAGTAGCCAGGTTGGAAAAATTCTCCCATTCAGGTGTATTGGAGAATCTTTCCAACTCGTCTACTGCAATTCTCTCTTTATTGAGCAGACCCTTGTGCATCGCAGATGCATGATGAGGAAGTCATCCGACACAATCCGCCAGATCCATTGTTTATATTTTTTTTAGCATGCAAGTGTGTTGAAATGTATAGGTAGAGGCAGCCCAAAGAGCTAGGATAATGGGTTGTCACTGGTTAGTTATTATAAAACAGGCTGGTTCAAACCAAGATGAAAAAAGATCAAAAGCCCCAAGGACCATGTAACTGTGCAGGTGAATTTATATATCTCTGATTACTGGTTTGTGCCTTTTTCTTGCTACTTTAGTCTTCTGAGGAATTGATTTTCCCCCTAACTCAGGGCTTGACAAATTTAATTAGATTTTAGGAGCCAGCAAAAAAATGTAGGAGCCAGACAATCACGCAAGCATACACGCAATTCATAAACACAAACACCTACTTTACATATACCCATATATACAAACACCTCTCACACACCTACTTTACATATACACAAATATACAAACACCTCACACACACATACTTTACATATACACATATATACAAACACCTCACACACACCTACTCTACATATACCCATATGTACAAACACCTCACACACCTACTCTACATATACACATTTATACAAACACCTCACACACACCTACTTTACATATACCCATATATCCAAACACCTCACACACACCTACTTTACATACTTACATATATACAAACACACACCCACCTCACACAGTCTTCTTACCGTGTCCCCCCCTCCCTGCTGCTTTACCTCAGACACGCATAGCGCAGGCTTTACCCCTCGCGCTCCGCAAAAATAAAAAAATCGAATGGCAGCGACGAGGGGACCATGAGGCTCACAGCACCCAGGCGCCAGGTCTAATTTCCTGGTCGCCATGGCGACCTGGCGCCTGGGGTTTGTCGAGCCCTGCCCTAACTCACATCAATGAAGAGAATTTAGCAAAATCTGCCATTGAAAGAATTCGACTTGATAACTTTCCTTTTCACGGGTGCTATGGCAGGATGTATAACACAGGCACATTTAAGTGTCAAAACATTGACCATATATAACAGCGGCTGCACATTTTTTTGGTATAATGCAGAAAACCTTTGCTACAGACACCTATCGGGTAACGTGTTTTTATCAGTTCTGCACATTTATTTTAAGACATTGATTGCGCTGGCGCCAACAGGGTGAGAAAAATGTATAAGCCTGGGGTCAGACGTCAGGTCTAGCGCTAAACCTTCACGCACACAGAGAAAAGCAGTATAGTGCAAGGAGGTCGGCTCACGCTATTCACTAACGCAAACCCAACCTTCCTTTCCCCCCACCTTGCCAAAGACCAACTCAACCTCTCATCTTGAACTCCCTTCAGTGAAACGCAATGAAAATTGCTATTCACTAAAATCCGAAGGGAGTTCGAATTGGGAGGCGAGTTGGACTTTGCCGTCCAACCCCTCTTCTACAACTCGAATTGCATAGCAAAATAATAAAAAAAAAAAAAAAAAAAATCTGCCCTGTAAAAACCGGGTCCTGTGGGCACCCCAGACATATGAGGGGCCCCCTGTTATTATTAATGGTTATGGGAACTTGCTAAATTGATCCCAGTCCCCCTAAAATGAATGGGTTCAAGGTCACTGACTCACTAATAAAGTCCCCCTTTATTAATTAAGTTTTATCTTATTCCCATTCATTTCGGCATTCTTCACCTCATCTCAATCTTTGCAAAATTGTTAATGAATACCATTTTTCGAGGTTGAGATGAAGCATCACTAAAACTGCAAAAGTCAGACATTATCAGCCAAAAAAATCTAGTCAGTTCAATTTTAGTCCCCATTCTGTACCAATCTACTTTTTCTGAATTTATTGTTACAAATTATACTTTTTGATTTCGTGTAGCTTATTTGTGGTCATTCTGGAATTTTCATCTGAAAGATCAATACAATTAGTACCAAGTCGTTAATTGAAACATCTTTAAGACATTTGCGTCCTAAAAGGGAAATGGTCCATTAAAAATCAAGAAAGAAAAAAAAAAAGATTGAATAATAATAAAATTCAGTAAATTGACCACAGATATTGAAAATGTTAGATGTTATAAATAATAGCATTAGATTGGTTAATTAAAAAATCCCAAAGATCTTTGGATCCTAGAGAAGATTCCATAGATTTGAAATTAGTTACGGGACTGTCCGAATTGCTACAATGAAGCAGGTTAAAGTATCTTTCGCAAAATATGGTTCCTGGAAGGGTTGGACCATTCTCATGGCATACTTGAAAATAAGAGAATATTTAAATACCCACCTCACCTCATCCTTAAATTCCACTGGGACCAAAGCAGTATATATATAACACTAGCTTTTATTATTAAACACTGTATTATTCTATTGTTGAAAAGATGGCATCTAAGAAGATACTTTCTAATGCAAGGCCACCTTTTAGTGACTAGCTCCCAATATGACACCCACTAGTTACATCTAAGAGGAGTATGATCTGTAGACTGATCAATAAAGCCTGCTTTGCTGGAGCATAAAACAATTCCCTGAATGGCTGAGATTTCCACCTGTCTCCCTCTAATTACATCTCTGGCTTGTTAACCATGCACTGGATACAGGATAAGCCTTAGGTAGCGGTTCAAACTCATTCGGGAATTTCTATTGCAAACCTGGATTTGTATCATTTGTTTCTAATGTAAGCAAGCAGGGAGATCCCTGTTTGTGTGTGTGTGTGTGTGAGTTTGACATCTTTAAAGTAAAAATGACTGTATAGAATCTGTAATACCAGCAGCCATGTTCAGTATATTCAAGTAGAACCGTCTGACAGAAAAACACGATTTGTCATCAGCAAACCTGTGATTCACCAGAGTTCAATGAAGTGTACACAGAGAGGAGTTTGTTACGTATGACTGCTTCCATGAGCTGTGTTTTTGTGCTTGAATCTGCTGTGTTTTCACAGATGAACTGCTGATTCACATCACAGGCACCCTGTGTCTAAAAAACAAACCTCCAAATAAGCAGGCATTCACCTCTCCGTGTAGACAGGGTGTTTCAGGCTCTGTTTATACAAATGCTTCTACCCCACCAATTAAATACAGCCCGCAGACATAAAACCAAGACTTTCACATCGATTTGCTTTGGCTCCTCATCCAAGACATCAAATGAAAAGGAAATTGTTGCACTTTTAGACTACACTGAATCAATTTAACCCACGGATGGTTAACCTTGGCACTGCAGATGTGTGGGAACATTACAAGTCCGACCAAGCATTCTTTTCCAGTTATATGATTGGTCGGGTTTTAAAAAATCAGCCAATCATATAGCTGGAAAGAGGTTTTCTTATAGGCTGTGTGACAAAAGTACTCTTGTCGGGGGGGCGTGCCTAGATGTCAATGTAGAAGGACGTGTGTGACTGCAGCTCCTGCCCGGCGACGCTTAAAACCACCGAAATACAGAGCTTCCCGTAACCAAAAACATGGGAAAAAAACAAAAACCCACCTCTAACCTGCCCTCCGTCTCAAAGGGGAAAAACAGCGGTGAATGCCCGTCACTTCGAGACTTCTTATACAAACCGCAAGGCCCTGCCGCCGCAGGCCGCAATATGGCGTCTCCGCGCCAAAACTCACCAAGAACCGAGGAATCCTCCTCGGATGAAGCGGAATCCCAAACCGACGACCGCCATCCAGAAACCCATGCTCCCCTCACTAAGAGAGACCTGGATGCCCTGTCCCACCAACTACTACTCCAACTAAAGGAGCACCAAACGGAGCTGACCTCCCACCTCAAACAGACAATTAAAGAGGAGCTGACAGAGTTCAAATCAGAACTAAGCCGCCACGACCACAGGATCCATACTATTGAACAGGATCTCATAACAGTGAACACAGCGGTGACAACTATAGACACCCGTCTGGAGGAGCAATCCAAAATTTCCAGCTATCTGATGACGCAAGTCATGGACATGGACAACCGAGGGCGAAGAAATAACTTGCGCATTCGGGGAATAACGGAGAGCAAGACAGAAGAAAATCCGGGAGCCTTACTTGCTAAAATATTCCAAGACATGCTGGGGCCTGAATACACACAGGAAATTATCCTAGACAGAGCTCACAGAGCCCTACGCCCTAAAGGCCCTCCTGACTCCAACCCCAGAGACTTAATATGCTGTTTCCACTCATACAGACAAAAGGAATTGGTCCTAGCCGCTGCACGGAAGAACCGATCACCTACCCACGAAGGCACGCCATTCCTCATTCTTCCGGATGTAGGTTGGCTTACTCTGCAGGCGCGGAAAACACTCAAGGCTATAACAGACGCCATACGCAAGGCCAACATACTCTACACGTGGGGCTACCCCCTGAGCATCACGGTCCGCCGAGACGGCAGAGTACACACACTCACAAACCCGTCGGAAGCAAATGCCTTCTGCCTAGGCCTCGACATCCCGGCGGTGCAACTCCCAGACTATGTGTACCCACCGCACCTGGGGCCGTTGACCCATCAACTCGGCACCCAATCATGGCTACCGAAGCCACAACGCCGAAGAAGAGGCAGGACAGGAGAAGGCCCTCACCAGAAAGCTCCACCACCGGCAGCCGACCTCAGATGAGTATCCGTCAGATGAGTATCCGTCTCACTCATCCCCTTATAAACAGACCCTTTATTGTATAGAACAAATGTGACTACACATATTGTGACACACACGTAGTGTCCTGGAACGGACCCCACGGCCCAATGGACTTATACAATCCCATATGCCTACATCCACGATGACATCTGTCTCTCTGGAGAAGATAACCACTAAGGGACACTTCTACAGAACCTTACTGGACTCCCAGATCAAACATGCGGCCAGAGACATCCGGATCTATGTCCCCGACCTCAGACTATCATTGTCAACTACAATATCCATAAAGAAAAACCCCTAAAAGTCGTGAGATAGATTTTTACCCAACACCGCAAGATGTCACGGAACACTGAAAAGAATACCTGAACTGTATGGCATGAAAAACATATGTCTACCCTACCCCATTGACTCCACATACACCCAACCAATGTCAACCGATAAAATATAAGATGTATAAGAATCTCTGATAATTAGACGCCCGGATACTTACCCCACAAAGCAGGTATCCCTAAATACCCTACACCTATACCTGACTCCCTATACCTATACCTGACTCTCCCCCCCCCCCCCACCCCCCCCTCCTCGTTCTGTAATTTCGATCTGATTTACTATAACAAATAACTGGGCAGGGGCGGCACGCATATGTGCTTCGTCCCATTCCAACCCAGATTTTATTACTGTATAGTTGGCATCTAACACCGACCACCCCCGAGAAGCCGATGCACTGTAAATTGAAGAGGAGAGGTACACCGGTGTATTCGTCACCGCAAGACCTCTACCCCTGCATCACTGGCCTCAGTCCTAGACACGGGATTACTAGAATCCCTACCACAAGTTGTGGTATTCGAAGTTGGTTTTACTTGTATTATATGCATACCAAATATGTTTTGATGTTAAAAATTTTGTATGGCAACACTGTCAACCACACACGAGAACTAGAAGTTTATTGCATAGATCTGCCCAGGATTCAATATCTCTATGACATGCCACATCACCACCCCTATATTGAATATGACTAACACGCCTCCACGTCCTATAACACTCTATTCAATTAATGCCAGAGGCCTGAACAGCCCCAACAAACGGTCCAGGCTGTTTGGAGAGCTACACAGGCTTAGGGTAGATATTGCCTTAATCCAAGAAACACATTTTAAGAGAACAAAGGTACCTAAACTATACGATAGACAATACACTGTAATGCACTTCTCCCACTCCCCGTTCACCAAATCAAAAGGAGTTGCGATATTGATCTCTAAACATATACCATTCACCTTACAAGACTCATGGTCAGACAACGAAGGTAGAGCACTTTTCATAAAGGGCATGCTGGGTTCGCAACTAATCACCATTGGAAACCTGTATGTACCAAACAATAACCAACAACTGTTTATCTGTGCCCTCCTGAATAGATTTTCGACTTTTTCGGCTGGCATCACCATTTTAGGTGGAGATTTTAATCTGCCACTGGACCCTCACCTGGACTCCTCCACTGGGGCGGCCCACCTGCGGTATTCCACGCTTCGAAAGGTAAAAACATGCCTACACACGACCCAACTCGCAGACGCCTGGCAAATCGCACACCCTACACTTAAAGACTATACATATTACTCAGCACCCCATAACAAATATTCTCGAATAGATTACCTAATGGTTTCACATAGACACCTCCACCTAGTGAAACACACGACCATAGGTCACATAACCTGGAGTGACCATGCTCCTGTCGTTATGAAGCTGCAGATCCCCTCTATAGCTCCACACACCCCAATATGGAAACTTAACGAAGCCCTTCTCAAAGACCCTACACACGTAACACAACTAACCGACACCCTGACCAAATATTTTTTAGAAAACAATACTCCCGATGTGAGGACACCGGTAATATGGGAAGCACACAAGGCGGTAATAAGAGGTCAAATCATTAATCTCACATCCTTTGTTAAAAAGTCATCTAGAGCATCTATGAAAACACTCTTAGACCAAATAGCGGCCATTGAACAGCGACACAAGCTGAATGTCTCGCCAACCACATACCAAACACTCCTCCAACTTAGATCACAACTGGCCACACTATGCACCCGAAAAACCCAAAGAAATATACACGTCCTTAAAAGTAAAATGTACGAGTTTGGGAACAAACCGAGCAGATATCTTGCCAGAGCACTCAAGGCCAAACACCTCTCGTCTTTTATTCCTAAAATCAAAGCTAAACGAGACACTCTAACACACCGCACAGATAAAATCGCGGGAGTATTCCAAAAATACTATGAGGACCTATATAATCTTACTACCCCCTCAGCAGATCCAAACGAAAAGTTGACAAAGGATATTGACACATATCTTGCAAAAAGCCTCCATATTTCCCTAACACCTGAAGCTAGGACAACCCTAGAAATGCCTATAACCCAAGAGGAAGCCCAAGCAGCTCTGAAATCTTCCCCGACAGGGAAAAGCCCAGGCCCAGACGGACTCACACTCCCATACTACAAGACATTTTCTGAAACATTACTCCCGCATTTCCTAAAAGCCTTCAACTCCCTTTCCCAGAATAATCCACTACCACCACAAGCACAAGAAGCACACATCACACTTATACTGAAACCTGACAAAGACCCAACAGTATGCTCTAGCTACAGGCCCATATCTTTACTAAATTTCGATGTGAAATTGTTCGCTAAGATATTAGCTAACAGGTTACGAGAAATTCTCCCGGATTTTATTTCTCCAGACCAGGTGGGGATTTGTCCCTGGCCGAGAGGCCAGGGACAACACCACCAAGGTACTTAACCTCATGCACTATGCACAAACTAACGACATTTCGGCGGTGCTGATGTCAATCGATGCCGAGAAGGCGTTCGACAGGGTGAGCTGGACCTTCTTACACAAAGTCCTAAACAAGCTGGGATTCGGTCCTAATCTCATGAGATGGATATCATCACTATATCACACCCCAACAGCTCGTATACGAGTAAACGGCACCCTATCTGGACAGCTCTCCCTGTCGAACGGCACGAGACAGGGATGCCCACTCTCCCCATTGTTGTTTGTCCTTGCTCTGGAACCTTTTCTCAACTCAACCAGATCCAACCCATTAATCAGCGGCATAGAAGTAGGACCAAGACATTATAAAGTCGCAGCTTTTGCCGACGACCTCCTACTATTTGTAACCAACCCAAAAGATTCGTTCCCCCACATACAGACAGAGATGTCTGCCTATGGCCAAATATCGAATTTTAAAGTCAATATAACTAAGTCAGAGATTTTAAACATCTCCTTAACACCACCTGAGATATCAGAGCTACGCTCCACTCTCCCATTCCAATGGGCTACTTCCAGTATTAAATATCTAGGGATACGCATCCCCACTGATCTAAGCGCTCTATATAAAACTAATTTCATACCCTTTTTAAACAACATCAAAGCAGATCTGATCAAATGGTCAAAAAAGCCATTATCTTGGTTTGGGAGAGCCAACTCGATCAAGATGAACGTCCTACCCAGGATTCTTTATCTTTTACAAACTCTCCCCATAACTATACCCAAATTATTCTTTAAAGACCTCAAATCTGCAACCACTAAATTCATATGGAACAACAAGCCACCTAGAATAAGATATGACTATCTTACAAGCCCCAAACACCTGGGAGGACTAGGGACTCCCGACTTTGAAACATACTGGAAGGCCACCCATCTGGCCAGAATTACAGAATGGTCGGGCCCATCCAAAAAACACTGGGTGTCCATTGAACAACGCAACCTGGATGTACCCATACCTACCGCGGCCTGGATCCCACACAAACAAAAGATCAATATTGATCATACCTACACACCTACCCTGGAGATGTGGGGCAAACTGCGCAACAAAGCAGGACTGCTGAACTCCCCATCCCCCCTCACCTCACTGATTTTTAACCAAAATTTCCCCCCAGGTTTCCATGCCAACACTGTACGTTCTATTCTGTCCCCAGATATTAGATACCCCAGATTGGGACATATCATGAAGGAAGACCACGTCAAACCCCTTAGTCTTCTCAGCACTACACCGCACACCACAGCGTCACAAAAATACACATACACTCAGCTTAGCCACTTCGTAACTTCCCTGATGACCCAAAAGCAATACCCAAGATCACTCACAACATTTGAAGCACTATGCACCAACACAGACTCACCCAAAAAACTTCTCATCCATATACACTACACTAATGACTCTCGCCCCTGCCACAAAACCATATTTCATTAGACAGTGGGAAACGGACTGTTCCCTGACCCTTACAAACCAACAGTGGCAGAAAATAACACTCCTAACACACAAAAGCTCCATGTCGGCCCTAGCCCAAGAAAATGCCTACAAAATACTAACCAGATGGTACAGAGTCCCTACAACGCTGAAACAAATCTTCCCCACGCAAAATGATACATGCTGGAGATGTCAGGCTCACAGAGGCACCTACATGCATATATGGTGGAGTTGCCCCAAGATATCACCACTATGGGACTCTGTCATCTCTGTTATCAGGGAAGTCGTTGACCCAACCTTCCCACACGCTCCCCTACCCGCACTCTTACACCACACTCCACATCCTATAAGGACGTACAAACACTCCCTCACACCAGCGCTGCTCACTGCGACAAAAACCCTGATCCCCAGATTATGGAAGCAAACCAGAACACCTACATTCGCGGAATGGACCGCCTCAGTGGAGGACATCCGTCGATCGGAGGATCTAATTGGAGCGTCTAAAGGTGAGGGACTTAAAACTTCTCTCCGATGGCTACATTGGTCTGAATTCTTAGAGAGCCCAAAATGCAAACAGGCCATAATGAGTCTCCCCCTTCAGACCTGAATAGCCAAAATAAATTACTACAATTAATGTATAATCTATCCCATTCCCCTGTTCTCAATCTCCCTACCACCAAAGTCAGAGATATATCTCCCCTAATTAGCTCTGACACCTGGGACTCACAGATATTTCAAAGGTCTCTCCTTATCAAAAGGGCATACCGTCAGAATCAAACCACAATGACAATATGCCGTTTCTATCACACACCTAGTCTCAATGCGGAAAACACAATATTTTACGCAACCTATACCAGTGTTACCACTGTTTGAATTTTTTGTTCTATGTTATGATTATTATATGTTATGTAGAATATTGAATTGTTTTATGTATACCACCGGATTAAGACACTTGACCCAAAATGTAGCGGTTAATGTAACCATGACATCCGTGGTGCACACCTTGTTTCGTCCCGGTAGATGATACCGTTACTATTTCCAAAAATGCGTTCAACTACAAGCAGGACACCACGGATGTATATCTGTCAATATAAGATCCCTGACAATAGCAATCAAAAGCCCACTGACTGTTGTGGGAAACAGTTTCACATACCCACATATCAGGGTCACCGAATACACCCCACAGAACCAATAGAGCATACACCCCTCTCACACGTGGTGTATTTTACGAAGAACCACTGTATAATTTTATGTGTCTTTCATGCCTGTTCGTAATATTATTTGTAACGTATTGATTTTCCATACATGCAATACCAATAAAAATATTTAATAAAAAAAAAAAAAAAAAAAAGAAGAAGTACTCTTGTCCTTTGGTACCTTGTCCTGGGATTTGGGGGTTACACACAGTCTTTCAGGCTTCAGAGACACTTCACACGCTGGATGAGGTAAAAAGACTTGCTTTCTTTTATTGTGGTTTAAAGATGCACAGCAAGGTATAACAGGTTGTTAAACAAAATATAAAATAAAATCCTTGCTCTTCTGAGCACTAACTAAACAAAAATGTTAAGCTAACTGGGTTGGATGACTTGTCCATTTCCCAACATAATGTTAAATCAAAACCTTACTTCAGTGTTTTCAGCTCCCTGCTTCCATTCACCGAAATCAAAACACAGTCTCTCCCTCCTCTGGCAGGGGAGTATTTAACAGCACCTGTAATCAGCAAGCCAGTTCAGGTGAGGTAAATTAGGATTGGAACACTGGGCTTCTCACCTGTAGGTTCCAATCAACAAATGAAATGTGAAGTGGAGCACTGGCCCACCCTACTCTCCAAGTGCTCCACCCCAGGGCCCACACATACACATACATAAAGTGCTATATTAAAGTGTAACATAACACATTTCCCTGGGGCTAATTACATAAAGTAGGAGCTGTGCAAAATCTGGGGAGATATATAGACTCCTTCCAGCACAATTCCTTGCTGTCGGTCACAGCTGACATCGGGGATTGAGTGGGACATTAAAACAGGTATAATTTTTACAGGGCACCCTTTGGATGGCATTGATTTGTCCACCCCACTGGCACCCAAAGGCTGTTTTTTTTTTTATTTACAGGTTTTGATTGTGATTTGTCCCCTCCTACCTGGACCACCCAATGGGATAGGGAGGCTTATGATTGGCTGACTTAGTCAACCAATCAGTTGCATTCTTTGTTTAAAATGAAGTACCTGTCATTCCAGGCAAGTAATTAATTCTACATCCAAAGGATGGATGTATAGAGAGAAGGATCATGCGCTTTTTAATTCCATTTTTTGCAGGCACAATTTTTTTTTAAGCATGAGGTGGATTTAATGTAATTTTGGGTGCTCACTTTCCCTGAGGGCATCGGGGATGACGTGCGAAATTATGGGCATCAGGGATGACGTGGGACATTTCAGTAGGTAGAATTTTGTTTTGCAGGACACCCTTTGGGTGCCGGGGGGTTGGCAGTAATTTTCATTGCCCATCCCCTTGGCACCCAAATGTGGGCTTTATTTACAAGTATTATTAATGCTTTGTCCCCGCCTACCTAGGCAAGGTAGAGGTGTGGGAGGGTAGGTAGGTTTTTATATATTTTTTTTGTTGGGTCTGTGGGCCAAAAATGTGCAGTTTTTGATGATTTTGTGTTCTTTTCCCGGGGATTTTATCCCATATTCCACCCCCCCCCCCCAAAAGTATATTGGATAATTCCGAAATTCGGCTACATTGACTGGCCCCATTTTCGGTCCAGATCAGTCTATATTGAGTAGCTCTTATAAAAAAGGAGGTATAATCAGGCAGATGGCCACGCAAAGAAAAAACTCCAGGATACGGGGATAAATGCAAAAATCCGTGATTTAATCCAAAGTGGAAGTATCAGAAGCCGTCCAAAAGGGCAAAATATTTAGGGCAAAGACTGACACTTTACGCGTTTCCTGATTAATTATAAGTCACTGTCTTTGCCCTAAACATTCTGCACTTTTGGATGGCGTCTCATATTTTCTTTGTGCTGTGCCCAGTGGTGTCAGCTGTTGCTAAGTGCACCTTGGATTCTGCTAACTGCTGTATCGGTCAGGTTTTTCTCGCCATACGGGATTTAAACCCAGTCTGTCCCTTAAAAGGATGCTATATTTGTATAGATGGCCATTTCTGCCTGACAAAAAACTGCTTTTTGAAAAGTGCGTCTACTGTGCATCGATCGAGAAAATGACTAAGTGGCTGCCATATGACAGAGCAGCGCTCAGCAGCAGTAGAGAGACATGGCTGAATGACCAGCTCTATGTGATTGTTGTGTCAGACGCTCACACACCAGAAAGTATTGGCACATTACCAAGATCTCAGACTGATTCAAACTTATAAGGTGGTATTTTGTCCTGCTTTGGGAAGAGCCATTTGCCCAAAAATGTCCAGAGCTCCAAACCTTATAATAGAAAAACTAACAAACAAACAACTTGCAGTCAACTTTTTTCAATAAAAAGTCAATTTGGAAATATTTCCCCATTTGTCTGTTTTTCCGCACTTGATTATTTTGGTTCACGTCTTCATAGTTGCCAACATCGGCCATGTTTCCAGGTACACATATTTGTTCTACGTGCTGCAGAAAGAGCATGCAAAGTGCAGCCCGGCAGCATGTAGGATGGAGATCTCAAAGGACCTACAATGATTAATTAATTGGATTGTGTATATCCATCCTACATACTGCCGGGCTGCCCTTTACATGCTCTTTCTGCAGCATGTGGAACACATATGTGTCCCTGGAAACATGGCCGATGTTGGCAACTATGCGTTTTCTACAGTGGTATTCAGTTCATATTAATTTGTTGTTCGTCAAATGAAACTGATTACAAGTTAAGCGACTCTATTCCTTTAAACAAATCCCACCCAGCAGCAGTCACACATATTAAAGATAAAGAATTGCTTTTCTACATTAATTGTAATCCACGTAGGAGGCAATCATCAGGGACATAAAAAAAGATCTTGAAAAGGAAATGAAGTAGGAGCTGTCTGGAATGTTAATGTATTTAAATTACATTACTTTTGTTTGGCCAGATAATTTCCCTTGCTTAATATGGAGAGGGTCACACAAAATGGTTACAGCTAATTAGCCAAGAGAGATGCTTTAGTAATGACTTGGGACTACTTAAAGACATCACTGGCAGAAAATACACAACACATCCATGTCAGGAATTCTTATAAGATGAAAATATCTGGTTTGGTTTTAACTTTAAAGGCGCTGTTTTTACAAATTAGAGCTCAATATAGACCGATCTGGCTCTAAATGGGGAAATCTCTGAAATGTGGTTACTAAATATAGCCGATTTTGACTTGAAATTGGCAATTTTTGGCCATATTCAGTTGAGGAATTTTGGCCAAGCAAGTCCTATGGATTCAACCGATTCAGCATGGGCAGAAATACCTACAAATGCACTCAAAATCGGCTGAATTTTGGGCATAAAAAATATATACCCACAGCTCCTCCAGGACTAGCCTCAAATAATTAACAGTGGTCCCGGGGCTAGCTGGCTATCCTGCGTGCTCCACATAATAAACATTACCACCCCCCCCCCCCCCACCCCCAAGGGACCAGAGGGATTGTGCCTACCCCATGCCATTCATTTAATACTATGTCCTGCTAGATCATGGGGGACATATTACATTATATGGGTCCAGCAGCACAGTCTGCTGGCATCTGGGGGTCATATTGTGTTATATGGAGCCAGCAGGAGAGCTTCCTGGCCCTGGGAAACCAATTATGTATGTGGAGCCAGCAGTACAACCTGCTAGCCCCGGGCGGCATTGTTTATTGTATGGGGCCAGTAAGAGAGCCTGCTGCCCCCTAGGGGGCATATTTGATTATATGATTATATAGAGTAGTAATTATGAGATAATATAAAATAGTAACAACTATAAATGTCATGAAATGGAGAAAATTATGCCTAGTTTTCCAAAGATTCTGCATCTCAGGACACATATAGGGTTAGCATTAATCCATTTTTATCTGTTGATTTTTAGTCAGTGACTCTAAGAATAAATTATAAATTGTATTAATTTTAACAAAGTATTTATTTGCCTGTAGTTTGTAATTAACAATGCATTTTTAAAGATACAACACAGACAAAACATATACAAGCACATACAAATTTAATACCAGAACTGGTGAGGGATCTATACCTACACAAATTATATGTTGTTTTTATTGTCATAAGAAGGGCTTTCATTAGATACCATTATGTTCATCATATCTTATCATTTACTACAAAAATAAAATCATAAAATATGATGAAAAATTAAAAAAAAACCCCACTAAATTTAACCCCAACTCTAACCCTTATGCTATCCCTTAATATATTTTAATTTTAATTTAATTTTAACTCTATCCCTTAAGCTAAAAATTATTTCACTTTTACCCTATAGGCTAATCTAACTATAATAGCAGTTTTTGGCTAATTAAATCTTTTTTTTTTTTTAACATTGCAATGTTGCTTGCTGCCTCTAGGGGCAGTCAAGCAATATATTCAGAGCGACGGAAGTGAATTTTCTTCCACTTCCGAAGCTCAGACCAAAGAGGGCATAGCCGTCAATATGGCGCCCACGATCACTCCGTGGGGCGTTCGTGGGTGCCCCAGAGAGGAAATTTCAGTGCTGGCTATTGCATTGACTTCGAGTTAATAAACCAGCACAGTTAAAGCGGTTTTCGCGATCGCGAAAACCGCCTCTTTTACCGCAGGATGCGCCAGGCAAGTCCATTGTCGGGAACGGAGTTCCCGGCAGGACGCGCCTCTCACGTCCATTGTCGCGAAGGGGTTAAGAGGCTCCAGATTTTTTCGTTTCCATCCAGGTCAAGTAAAGTACCGGCAAGGTGGCAGCCCTAGTCCCCACCTACTCACTGTCTGACTCCACCCACTCTCACAGCCCCACCCATTTTCATATATGATTAAGACCATATATTATTGTCTAAGCGTGCACTGTAATGCTGCATATATTCCAGCGACTAGACCGCACACTTTGATCAAATCCGTCCTCAAGTGTTTTTGATAAATGTTCAGTGATTTTCTGAAACATATTGATAGTTCTGACTAGAACAACAAAGACATTCTTCAGATTTCAAGGGAGTCATTTTATAGACTCAAAAAACCAGCACTTTCTGCTTCTAATCTCTTTGTATTTATGTGTAAATAAATGAATACCACACACATACACACACATAGAAGTACATCTGTACAGGCTGATTCAAGGGAAAGGAAAGCACATTACAGTTTGTTCTTAAATGAAGGAACAGGTACTAATAATGAAAAGCCTTGAAAACATGGCTTGCATGAAAACACCAGATATTATAATTGGATTGTAGGTGTAAAACATTTTTTTTTTCTGGTAGAAAAATTTCATAATAGCAATAATAATAAAAATAAAACGTTTGCAGGAAAACTTTCTATCTATTCAGAATTGTTTCTTCTCAATGCAGGGGCTTGTCAGAAAGCTGACACTTTGAAGTACAGTCAGTGACTGGCGTGATAACATATGTCTTGCTCGAATTGCTTTATACTCTGACCTCTGTGTCTATGGAATGGATTTTTACTCGGATCCAACACCATTTAGTTCCTGACCCCGCTTGTAGGGTTGCCACCTGGCCGGTATTTGATTGGCTTAACCCCAATGTTAGGTCTATGGAGGTAGTAGCATGGCCGGTATTTTTTTGAAGAAAAGGTGGCAACCCTACCCGCTGGACCCCATGAAGCAGGGGGCTGTATATATCATATATATATATATTGCAGAATACTTTTGAAAACTATTACTTAACAACTGAAACCAAACAGCTGTATTTTTGCACTGAGCTCAACACGGACATTTGTCTTAGGTCACAGAATACTATAGACTGCAATAGAAAATTCAGAGTTAAAAAAACAGTGCTAACTTGTGAAATAGAGGCCAATGTCTTGACTTCACATGATAGGAGGAAACAGATGGAGTAGGAATCAAATTGGAGATTAGGATAGCAAGGAATTCGGAGGAATCCAAGTGATGTTTATAATAAAGATTCGAACCAATGCTATATTTACAAATCCAACTTCAAAAACAAATACCAGCCTTGCTAATGTTTCCAAAGATTTAAAATTAGCATCAAGCTTTTTTTTCCTGTCCTGCCAGCCTAGGTTTGCCACCCTTTCTTCAGCAAAATACCGGCCTTGCTACTGACTCCACACACTTAACATTGGCCTGATGCCATTTGTTTCCCGGCCTGCCAGTAAATTACGGGCCGTATGGCAACCCTATGCCAGCCTGATGAGTGATGAATCTAGCTATGCTTCATAGTGGCCAACACTGTGGGCTGATGTTCATACTCTGTGTCTCCTCAACAGGCAGGACACATACATACGTCTATAATCAATAGTTTCACTTCCCTTTTTAACAATGTCCTTCAATATGACTTTGAATACACTATTGTCTCCATTGTCTCTGTAACCACTGCCTATTACAGTGGATGGTCTTAAGGGTAACCGAGCATCATGGGACATGGAGTTTCCAAACATATGCAGTGCCAAGGTTAGTCATCATAGCTGACTTATCCTAATGGTTTACTGAGCATCATGACATTATCCAAACATCTGCCCTGTCAAAGTTAGTCATCATGGCTTACTTAGCCTTATGAATGCTCCCAAACATCTGCCCTGCCAAGGTTAGTCATCATGGCTTACTTAGCCTTATGGATGCTCCCAAACATCTGCAATTCCAAGGTTAGTCATCATGGCTTTCTTAACCTTATGGATGCTCCCAAACATCTGCCCTGCCAAGGTTAGTCATCATGGCTTACTCAGCCTTATGGATGCTCCCAAACATCTGCCCTGTCAATGTTAGTCATCATGGCTTACTTAGCCTTATGGATGCTCCCAAACATCTGCCCTGTCAAGGTTAGTAATCATGGCTTTCTTAGCCTTATGGATGCTCCCAAACATCTGCCCTGCCAAGGTTAGTCATCATGGCTTACTCAGCCTTATGGATGCTCCCAAACATCTGCCCTGTCAATGTTAGTCATTATGGCTTACTTAGCCTTATGGATGCTCCCAAACATCTGCCCTGTCAAGGTTAGTCATCATGGCTTACTTAGACTTATGGATGCTACCAAACATCTGCCCTGCCAAGGTTAGTCATCATGGCTTACTTAGCCTTATGGATGCTCCCAAACATCTGCCCTGTCAAGGTTAGTCATCATGGCTTACTTAGCCTTATGGATGCTACCAAACATCTGCCCTGCCAAGGTTAGTCATCATGGCTTACTTAGCCTTATGGATGCTCCCAAACATCTGCCCTGTCAATGTTAGTCATCATGGCTTACTTAGCCTTATGGATGCTCCCAAACATCTGCCCTGCCAAGGTTAGCCATCACTGGCCTAGTAGATCTTGCTACTCTTCATCATGTTTTCTTTTGAACTTATTATTAGCTGTGTAACCCAGTTTCATCTTTGAGGTGTTTGATGTCTGGAATAAAGGTATTTCTCTCCAGGCAGGTGCATAAGGTGCCTTGTCAAAATACCTGATAGAGAGTTATATAAAGCATAATGGGTGATCATGTGAACTATGGAACAAATTAATTTTGTTGCCCAACCATGTCATGTGCTCACATGATTATCTTCATTGGGTTCTATTTCATCATTACTTTTCTCCAATCATTATGATTTTTTTTTTTATGAACTCCGTAACATGTAACTCTGTATTCACATCAGTGTTTTAAACTCCTGGATCATTTTTCTCGTTTACAGGTAGAACAGTGTGTAATTATACTGCTACACTGGATATCCAATTGTGGAACATACCTTGACACAAGCTAAAGGATTTCATATCACATCAGTGGGAAGCTCTATTGAGATCACTGAATGAGCTGGGAAATTGAAATTGCAAAGTGAATCAATTCATTTTCAGATTTTTTTTTCCTTATTAAGTCATTTTATTAAATTACATTTTTTTTTTGTTATTATTGAGCTGCACTGCCAGGGGCTGCTCCTCACCTCAGCTGGTGGAAGCGATACTATTGATTCACTTGATTTAATGCAAAAATTAAACTTGAATCTATTTAGTGGGTACCTGCTGTAACCATTTAATAACCTTATAAAGGATGTTACAGCAAAATGTTTTTGTGCATATTTCTCAGGATATTTCCTATATTTATAGGTGAACACCTCTATGCACAGGGATTACCTACCAGCCGTCAATTCAATGCTGTGAACTATGGCTCCCATTATGCCCAGACAGCTTTAAGCATCATGGGAGTGAGTTGTAGTTCCATTTCTAAGTCCAGCTACTGGTTGCCACTTTGCCAGCTTCTGGTTTGCCCATTTTTCACTGGGCAATATATAAATGTTGCATGCTGTCTTGCAGTGTGCAGAAGCCATTTGTGACCAGAAGGAAATCATTGAAACGAAACAAAGTGGTCCTGTAAGATCCCCCTCCGTGATTAGTTGAGTAATTTATTTCTGGACACATATGACTTCTACACACCACAAGGCAGCATCCAAAAGGTATCTGCATCTGCTAAAAAATGGCTGAGGTGGCAAAACTAGCCCAGCTCCTCAGCAGTTGGAGACCAGACAGTGCCATGGGTTACACAGCATTTCTTCACACTGCTTTATGAAGAATATAACCTTTTTGCACATCTGAGAAATTCTATCCACTTTCAATTATATTCTATAGTGCCACCAACAGGCAGTGTGTCCCACACCCAATAGGATGAAGACCCCAAGAATTCATGCAGCACACAAAATGGAAGACAATTCCATATACAGGTTGCTAAAACCACACTAATTTTTTATTGAATAAAGCAAAGTGTGTCCCGCCTCTTGTTGCAATATTTACAAATTGTATATTTTCACCGACTACATGGTTCAGTGAATGAACTTGGCCAGTAAAGAAACCAGGCGTTAAGTATGAAAACAATGAATCCATTTCAGTGGAGAAATTAGTCATACCGGTGGTGCTAGGAACTATGTGAGTGATGAGTAACCATGGCAATGCAGATGTTGGGGAACTACATATACTATGTTGACAGAGCCATAAGAATGACAGAGCATCACGTATATGTAGTTCCCCAGCATCTGCAGTGCCAAGGTCAGCCTTCACTGGACTATATGCCCTGTAAAACCAGGTTGTAGTAAAATATATATATATATATATATTCCTAGAGCCATTAAAAAAACATACTTCACTGTTTCTTTTAATCACTTTTTCCATTACATAAAAAAAGTTGGTTTCTTTCAAATTCCAAATCCAAAAAGGTATAATTTAGATATTTTACAGCCTGACACATTCATTTATTTTATATAGAGGTGAATACAACTCAGTTTTACACATCAGGTCTCCTTTTTAAGAAAATGTTGCTTTATATAGAAACACATTACATCAATATCTCCATGGTTCCTACACAGCCATCCCAAGTAAAGCAAGCTTTGTATGGTGAGCAGAACATTAACATTAGGAATATACTCCTACATTCCAATATTTTACTTAGGTCTTATTTGCTCTCATGCATGTGCATATCAAGCAACTGGTGATGTCATAAAGCATGTGACATCAAAACAACATTTTCTCTTATTTTATGCTTTTACATGCAATTCTGATAACCCAATGTACAAACCATTTTTTATATTTTTTTATTCTCTAGAGTCACAGTTTTAGCAATGTTTAGGTTGACAGAGTGCTTTTAAGTTCAATAGCTCTGATTGTTCACTCTTACTCATCTAATCTAGAATATAGTGAACAGAAGACTGACATGACCATTTGTGCACACGATTGCAAGTTCTATTGCCAAACTTGGCATTTAACAATTACCAAAATCATCAGGACCAGTGTACCACCTTCTGCTATGGTAATGTTCCACACACAGCCCTGATCAGCGCGTTTTAACCCTATGCGCGATACAGCGGTGTAACTAGAACTTTTGCGTTCCCCGTATTAGCCGCCCCTATAAATACACGCCAAAAATACTATGACGCAAGAAAACGCAAGCACCAAAACACAAGGCCATTGGTAGCCAGGGACACAGGGGCAGACACCTCATCAAGGACGTCACGCGTGTGTGCCTGAACCCTGATACTGTGAATATAGAAAATAAAAAATAAATAAAAAAATTTTTTTTTGCAGAATTGCAAATGCATTATTTAAGAGAAAAATGTGCTTTACACGCGTCTCCTGCTTATGACATCATCTTGTGTCTTCATATGCAAATTCCCTTTTTCCCAATGAAAATGTGACACATTTAAACCATATTTTTCTCTGATTGTGAGAATTTGCTTGCAAGTCTGCTAACACATTGCATAGATCATTATCCATCATGTTTTATTCTCTACATTCACAGTACAAGCCATGTGTATGTCGGCAGAGACCCTTTAAAGATCATGTGCCATCATGGAATGGCCGGTTTATTTAGTATTTTCTCTGTAACTCTGCTGATGGTGCGTGAGTAGGGTATTGTGGGTGGAAATAGAGGTTTTAGTTCTAAGTGTTAAGCAGAGAATCTAAAGGTTGAGGTTAAAAAACTAGAAGGGAGCCTTTCAAACAAAGAAGGTTTTCTCACAGCCACAGATCTCTTGGGGGAAGCAGAAAAGTAGAAGTCTGAATAATAGTGCCAACTGTCAGTTTAATAAGTTTAAAACCATCCTTGAACTAAATATTACTCACAAGGAGATATGCGTTTTATGAAAAATGCCAGCACAGCAGCTTATACATAGTGGTAAGCCCCTTTCCAAATGTGTTATCCCTTAGGTTACTTCAGGTGGAAGATAGGAATAATTGTCAAGCAAGGAAAAGATGGCAAGGTAAAGTAGCAAAGTACCTTGCAACACCACAAACTTCCCAATGCGTTTCGCCAATGGTAACCAACTTGCACAGGGTGAGGGCAGCAACAAAAAATACTTTGTACTGGTTTTAAATCGCTGCACTTCTATGAGATTTTTGAGTAGTGTCCCTGAGCAAGTCAGTTACCATGGGTGAAACGCGTTGTGAATTAGAATTGCATCACTCACACAAGTATTTATCACATTCCGTTGGAGTGGGTTAAACAGTGAGTGAGGGTATAGGGACAACACTACTACCTGCGATAATTACAGAAACTAATTGTTCTTAATAATTATTTTACAGCAGCTGAAAAGCTAACTGAAAATAGGCCACAATGTTGTGTGTTTATAATTTGTTCATACAAACCCTTAAAGAAAAAAAAAAAAAAATATATATATATATATATATAAATAAATATGGGTGCTGCAGTCCAAAAAACACTTTCCACAGAGTGTAATAACGTCAAATAATGTCTGTATTCCTGTAAATGAATATAATCTTTTCCAGTGACAAATAATCTTTAATTTGTTTTACTTTTAGAAACGGCTTCTCACCGTTTAGTCCTAGACATGTTTAAAGACAATAAAAGGAAAAGCAATAACGGTGAGAGAGAAAGCAATAACGGTAAGGGAGAAAGCAATATCAACGCTGAGCTCCTCTGACAAAGAATCACGTTACAGAGGTGATCATTGTCTCGGCAATATCACAGTCACCTGGAAGTGTTAATTGGCTCCATTTAGACCGGAGATAATCAAATATGATCACGTCTATCAACCTGTGCTATCAACAGATCAAACCCAGATAATATATGGCTTTATACTACACAGATATAAAATAATACAACAGCATTAAAGGGCTAACACAACCAAATTTGGACTTCTGTTTTATTACTTATCTAAAGCAGCCATACTTTCTGAAGGTAAAGGACCTGCTGTTTACTTGCTATTAAGTTGAATTAATTTTACCTTTACTCCACCTATTCTACCTCCATATATGCAGCTGTATGATTGGTCCATTTATTTAACCCTTTTGCGTCTGTAGGACGTTCCAAGCTGTCCCAAAATACTGGGCTCAGGACGGCAGAAAATCTATATTTAACAGTTCATTGCAATGTTGCTGACTGCCTCTAGGGGCAGTCTAGCAACAGCATCGGAGTGACGGAAGTAAAAATCCATCACATCCGACGCTCTTCCCACAAGAGGGCAGCAGCCATATTGAAGGAGCATGCTGCTCTCCAATATGGCGCCAATAATTCGGTCCGTGGAGCTATCGTGGGTTCCTTAGGAACAGGAATTTGGTGATGCCTAATGCCTCGCCTTAGAGGCATTAAAGCATCGCCATCTGAGTTGTGTTTGCGAACAGAGATCCCACAGACCACTCATTTAATCGCTGGACAGACTAGGTCTGTCCAATGTCGGCAACGGTTTGCCCGACAAGATGAACCTAGTCTGTCACATGCCGCCATGGTGTTACAGGTATAGGAAATACAGTAGTATCAATGGAAATATTGTATAGAGCAAATACATCCTTTTTATTGTGATATTGTTGTGATAAGAAGCATTGTTGGGAACCTGCCGATGGCGAGTCAGGCCTGCACCGTATTGTATTACCTTATTGTATTACCCTTTGCGGGCGTGGAGGAATCTGAGCATGCATGGAAAGGCTTATAGGGACTGGACGCTGAGTAAACAGGTGTGCGTAAATTAGATTTTTGGCTAATGGATCATTTTGGGTAACGGAAGTCTGGATTAGGGATACTCAACCTGTACCAGGATTATTTTCATCGAAATGGAGATAGAGTATAATATTAAACAAATGGGATTTCAATGCAGCCTTGATTGGCTATGAGGGTCCCAGGTTAAAGGTGAGATCTGGCCACCCTTTACTACATTGTATTTCAGAAATTCAGCTACTGTTCAACCGCTCCATTGAAAACATGTGTATAGGAGGACGGTCATGACTTATATGATAGGTTTGGTGAGAAAACACCAGCTGTTAAAACAATGTTCCCAAATCTTTTGTTTTTCCAGAGTCGCTGTTTAATGAGAGCGTTATCGAAGGGAAAAGGTCAACATCTCATGTATTTATGTAAGGCCATCTTTCGCCTTGTTGCAGCTGGCGGATGAGCTCTTAGATAAACAAATCATTACAGCTCTAGTCACGGTTATGACTCTCAGACATTGGAGCTTGGAACAGGACCCTGTCAACCTAAACATTGCTTACACTGTGGATGTAGAGGAAAAAATGATGGAAAATGATCTATACATTGTGGTAGATTCAATGGTGGCCCTTAAGGCTGGCAAAAGTTGCATAAAACACTGTTATTCCCAGTTTATAAAATGCTAGGTAACTGGTGGTGTAATAGCCACACCTAACGCACCCTCCCCCAGCCAAAAAATAATGCCTGGGCCCCATGAAAAAAAAGTGGCACCCCTAGTGACTGCGGGCTTGCGCCATTCCCGTGGCCCCATTAAATAAAATGTAAGGCCACAGGGCTTCAGGCCGGTGAAGGGCTTTGGTCCCATTAATTAAACAATGGCCCCAGGGGCCGAGTAAGTGAGGCAGGCTGAATAATTGTAGGTGTGCACTTTTTGGCGGGCTGCCAGGTTAATTTAGGGCTAGGTGGATTATTTATTTGTTTTGTTATTATTTTGGCCCATTTCCTTGGCTATAGATAACCCCTTAAGGAGAGAGGCTTTGAAACATTTTTGTCCATTCTGGACAATGGCTATTTTAACATTTCTGTGCTGTTTGTGTTTAGCTGTAATTTTCTTCTTTGTCATTTTCTGTACCCACACATATTATATATTGTTTTTTATTGAGACAAGAAGGGCTTTCTTTGTATGTCATCATTTTGATCATATCTTATAATATTATATAAAAAAAAAAAAAATATGGTAAAAAAAACAAAAAAACACAAATTACCTGACTTTTATTTGAAACATCTTCTCCTTATCGAACAAAAGCGAATGAAAAAACCCGCTAATTAGATTCTACTATTTCTCCTGAGTACAGGGATACCACCCATGCATAGGTTTGTTGGGTTGTTTGGGGGCTAAAAGGCCAGATTTGGGAGGTGCAGTTTTTGGTTTTCCAAATTGAAATTTTGACACGCAGACAACCTGCGCCCATGTCCCATTTGGGACATATTTGAAGCCATTATATTTTTTAAACGTAGACACCCTAGGCTATCTCAAATGGTGGTATTTTAACACTTTCCATGCACTAATTCTACCACCAGCCTTTGTCAAAGATTGTAGTAGTATTTTCTGTGTGGTTTTTTTCCACAAACATTGTACTTCAGACATGAATTCACAAATTTTAGTATGTGTCACTGCCAAATAACACCCCAATAAGTGTTCAGCAACATCTCCTGAGTACCGGGATACTACCCATGCATAGGTTTGTTGGGTTGTTTGGGGGCTAAAAGGCCACATTTAGGAGGTGCAGTTTTTGGTTTTCCAATTTGAAATTTTGATATGCAGACCGCCTGCACCCATATTGCCAGCCAGCGTATTTTACCCCATCAACCCATATATTTTTTAAACGTAGACACCCTAGGCTATCTAAAATGGTGGTATTTTAACACTTTCCATGCACTAATTCTACCACCAGCCTTTGTAAAATTTTGTGGTAGTAATGTATTTGTGGGGTATTTTTCACAAACATTGAATTTCAGACATAAATTCACATATTTTGGCATGTGTCACTGCCAAACAATAACCCAATATGTGTTCAACAACATCTCCTGAGTACAGGGATACCATCCATGCATAGGTTTGTTGGGTTGTTTTGGGGGCTAAAGGGCCACATTTTGAAGGTGCGCATTTCTTTCATTTGGGACTTTTTTTTAAGCCGGACAGTGTATTTTACCCAAAGAAGCATATATTTTGTAAAAGTAGACACCCTAGGCTTTATTTTAACACTTTCCATGCACCAATTCTACCCCCAGCCTTTGTCAAAGTTTGTGGTAGTACCGTATTTGCTCGAATATAAGACGACCCTGATTATAAGACGACCCCCCCAAACTTTGGATATTCCTTTAGGAAAAAAACTAAAAGCCTGAATATAAGACTACCCTATAGGAAAAAAGTTTAACTTGTAGATATTAACATGCAAATTACTTTTTAATATTCAATAAAAATGATATTAAACAAATGCATTTCTTGTATTTATTGTGCCAATGCTGCCTCTCTCTCCACCCCCCTGCGTTGTCTCCCTCCCCCCAAAGTTTTCGCTCTCTCTCCCCCCTTGTCTTTCTCTCCCCCTCCCTCCCCTTGTCTTTCTTTCCCCCCTCATTTTCTCTGCCCCCCTCTCCCCTTGTCTTTCTCTGCCCCCCTTGTCTTTCTCTCCCCCTTACTCCCCCTGTCTTTCTCTGCCCCCCCTCGTCTTTCTCTGCCCCCCCTTCGTCTTTCTCTCCCCACCCCCTCCCCTTGTCTTTCTCCCCCCCCCCTCCCTCCCCCTCACTTGTCTCTCACTCCCTGGTGGCTAGTGGGGGCAGCCGGGGGATGTCTGCACGATACGTGCAGACATCCTCCATGCTGCCCGTCATTTCATCTATTCGTCATAATAGACGGCAATGTCGGGCAGCATGGAGGATGTCTACACGTGTCGTGCACGTAACCCTAATACTAACATTAACCGCCCAGAACCCTAATACTAACATTAAGCCCACCCAACCCTAATACTAAAATTATCCCCTATTAAACATCAATAATACTCCAACCCGCGAGGATCTGTCCTGCGATGAAAGATCATTCTCTTAATCTGTGCATTTGCTTCCAATTCTGCTAACACAACATATAGGGCTGGATTTGCAGGGAATTGAGAAGGGAATTACAAACGTTCCATCTCGGCTACGTTAACCTTAAGTTTGCAATTCCCTTCTCAATTCCCTGCAACACCCTTTTTGATTAACAAGGTACATAGATCATTTTGAATTCTCTCCATGCACAGTGCGATCCATGTTTAGGTGACTGAGTCACTTTAAGAGTGTTCTCCAGTTCCATTACACTGAATATATTGAACGGTAGCGTGGCACCCCTCAACTCTCTGCTCCTTACAGCGATGCCATCTGACTGCCACTTGTCCAAGATTCTCTGAAGCCTTAGTTTCCTTCTTCTACAAACACTGAGTTTTCAGCCTTATCTAAAATAAGTGCAATGGGAGAATGAAACGTGTAAAACGGAGGAGGATGGTAGCGCTGAAGGCAATATTATACATTCCCACTGCAAACACCAGACACCAGCAAAGCTCTGGGGAAATATGTGCAGGGATTTCAACATGGGAAACACAGAAAATAGATGGGACTGTATTGCGCCTCTCCTTAGTAATGACAAATGTTAATTTAAGAATGGCAGTGTAACAGCCACATGAAAGCCATTGTATTCTGCAGCTTTTATAAGCACTGTATGCGCTCACTTTGGGATTATAATAAAAGGAACACATTTAGCCAGTTATCAAGGTTAATTACAGCATACAAAGAAAAGAAGAAGAGAAGGCAAGGTATAGTGCAGTTTTTCATAGGTAATGCAATTACTAGAGAGCAAAATATTACTTAGGAAAGTGTGTTTCCTAACGATAAATCCTCATATACGCTTGTAGAAAATGTTTTAACAAATATACAAAATACAAAATATGTTCAGTACACAAAACCAAACCAAAAAAATAACATATATAAAACATGTTAAAAGTAACTGGCCAAATTTTGGAAAGATTCGGGGAACATCAGGGTCATATCAGAAGCCAAATCTCGTGCCACACAATATACCCCGATATGACCATGAATAGCCTCGCAATTCAGCCATCATGGCCGATTTCACGTTGAATGCTTTAGAAAACGAAAGAACATCAAAATACACTGAATCGAAAATAGACTCCATCATCTCCATAGACTTCTGTTCAATGATAGTGGCTCATTTCGGGATGAATTTGGCTACTATGGACTTAGCCAAATCCCCCTGAAATGGAAAAATGAAAAATAAAAATGAATTAGGCCCAGTGGGGCCCCTTAGACAATAATGGAGGGGGGGGGGGGGCAGTACAGAGAGTCTGTTAAGAGAATGAAACTAAGACACAGAGAACCTGGGGGGCTGAAATGGCACAGAAAGGCTATTTGGTGTGTTGAAATGGCACAGATAGTTATTTGGGCTACAGATATGGCACAGAAAGGCTATTTGTGGAGTGCAATGGCATAGAAAAGCTATTTGAGATAATGAGTTGGAACAGAAAGGCTATATGGGGCTAGGATGACAGCGCGGCTGTTTCTAGGGCTTAAATGGCACAGAGATTATGTTTAGGAGCTTAAATGGTGAAGAGAGGCTGTTTGGGAGGCTAAGGTGGCACAGAGAGGCTTGCCCACTGTCTGGATACTGTTACTGAGGGGACTGGCGATAAAGGCATCTTGAGTAAATAACTAACTGGAGTTAAAAAAAATTATTAAATGGATTCCTAAGTTGTTCTAGCATTTCCTGGTGATTCTGGCTCAGTATATAATGTTGGGAGTCATGCTGTATCACTGCAGAGTCTTCCCTTGTATTGGTTTATATTATGGTTTCTATTTCCGCCACTATATATGTACTCCATGCTCAATGCAGTGTTGGGCTGGTGAGATTTTTTTTTCCAGGGCTGATTTTTATTCCCAGTCTGGCCCTGCCAAACAAAAAACTAACACATTGAAAGGTCACCATATTTAGTTACTTCCTCCAGGGAACAAAAACCAGCATTACAAGAAGGAAGAAGTGAAACACTAGAATATCATACCTACGGCACATAAATGTCAAGGGCTTACACTTAAAAATAATCTGTTTCGCTTTATTTATACGGAAAGAAGAATCCATTAGCGTGCGGTGAAAAGTCTCAGAGATTTATACAACCTTTGTAATAAAAATATTACAGGCATTTGCATAAGCAAGCACTTACGGGATGCTCTGAATGACACATAAATAACCAATACAGGAACGTACCAGCATGAATACGCTCGGCAGACCTCTATATTAATAAATCCAGCTCGCCTATATGACAGGTTAAAAAGTTGTTGTTTTTCTTATCTCCATTGACAACCTTGTACTGTGACCAGTAATGTATTTTCCTGTTAACCTGTTATGGGATGTACTGTTGTTCTTCTTGAATATGTAGCCAAGCATTTCCAGGACGATTTTGCAGCTGCAGCGTATAGCAGCTTATTGGTCCGAATGGTTATAGGGATTGTCATGAGTACTCTACTGGCATCTTCCATTATACTATTTGATGGTACTTCTCTTCTGAGCCTTGGTAATTGGTTTGGCAGGTGACAGTAGCTAGTTTATACATGATCTTATTCCTCATATCGGCGTCTGTGGCCTGTAATGGAGGTAAAGGTAGTGAGGTATTAGCTTGCAGTGTCTGCTGCACATCCAGGTGTTCTTCTGGGTCTTCTTGCATCAGGGGTCGAATGAGTAGCTGGTCCATCTCAAGTTGCGAGGGTTGGGTAACTATCTGTTTCTTAGTTAGTGTGGATGTAGGCCTTCCATAGTCTCTTCAAACGATTCATATATCTCCTCTCATTTGGTCTGCTGTAGGCCTTCTGTCCATCCATAGTCACCTCAAACGATTCATATATCTCCTCTCATTTGGTTTGCTGTAGGCCTTCTGTCCATCCATAGTCTCCTCAAACGATTCATATATCTCCTCTCATTTGGTCTGGTCTGTAGGCCTTCTGTCCATCCATAGTCTCTTCAAACGACTCATATATCTCCTCTCATTTGGTCTGCTGTAGGCCTTCTGTCCATCAATAGTCTCCTCAAACGATTCATATATCTCCTCTCATTTGGTCTGCTCTAGGCCTTCTGTCCATCCATAGTCTCCTCAAACGATTCATATATCTCCTCTAATTTGGTCTGCTGTAAGCCTTCTGTCCATCAATAGTCTACTCAAACAATTCATATATCTCCTCTAATTTGGTCTGCTGTAGGCCTTCTGTCCATCCATAGTCTCCTCAAACGACTCATATATCTCCTCTCATTTGGTCTGCTGTTGAGGCAGCATTCCATCAGTTACAGTTTTTCATGTCTCGTCCATGGCTTGTTCCAGTAGCCCACTTAACATCAGATTGTTGGACCTTGTTAATCAGAGCGACGTCTGAGCCTGCAAGACTCTCTTCATGCCACTCACATTTGCTGAAGTAGGCGTTTTCAAAAGGAAATCATGAAAGTTGTCGCTTTTGTGCTGCATCTAGTTGTGCTAAAGCATTGCTACGTAATCCATGTGCATTACAAAATCTGTTGTATTTCCCTGCACAATGTGGCATAGCAAAGAGAAAGGAGGCTGAACAGACAGAATTAAACTTTAACATCTAATGTCACACAAAGCAAGTTACTGGGTTTGGAGCAAACACAGCAAGTGTGCACTACTTGGAAGGAAAATTTGTATACTTTTAGTGCTTGTCGAATTGGCCGTTAGTGACGGATTCGTAGCTGGCGTCGCCTTTCAGATGTATTTCTGGGGTTTGTGTGCTCTGTGCTACACACCTAGCACATATGGAGCATCCGCCACTGGTAGGCAGTTGCATACCCTGCATGTGATGGGAGTAGGGGGTGTTGTATTGTTTAATCTTAATTATCAATACAAAGATAAAAGGTTAAAAAAAAAACATTTCTCTACAGGATAATTGCCCCCAATTCAAAAACAGGCAGTTCACACCATACATCAGTGATAGTTAACCTTGGCACTGCAGATGTTTGGGAACTTCGCATACCATGTTGCTCAGTCAGTCTTATGACTAACTGAGCATTGTGGGATATGTATTCCCGAAAAATCTGCACTGCCAGGGTCATCTATCACTGCTTAGATGCTCACTGTAACTCCCAATACTGTGTATTATGTCTAAGCAGCTATTCGGATTCCTCACTTAGTACTTTACTGAGTACTAACTCATCATTCTTAGATGTCCCAGAATCCTCCACACATACATATTCTCTTTGAGACACTTGCAGCTGTTACATGAAACTCTCCCCCTATCTTTAGTACATGGGCTCTGAGAATAACTCAGGAACAGGAGAACTTTCTTACAGGGATGAGATCTTTTCCACTACCATCTCTCTCCTAATTATCCCTGTAAAAAAATCCTGGTCACACAGAAAATGCTGTTTTTTTGCAACCCTTTCTCTGGAGCCTTAATAAATAAAGATACAGTAACACAGGGTTGCCTGAATCTTTGCATTTCTAGCGCCTAGTGAGGAAATTAAACTAACACCCAGGAATAACAAGCAGATAAACAGCAAAAAGTGTCATTCCGAGACCCCGACATCTATAAGAAAAGTACATGTATAGAATGCTAAAGAACTCAGCGATGGTTACCAATGAAATAGACACAAATATCATAAATACCTTTATATAGGCTACAACTGAAAAATGTAACGTGTCTTGGCACAAATGTAAATATTAACACTTAAAAAAATAATAGCAATAATTAAAACCCACGTACAGTGATAATAACAAAATTCATAGTTTTGGGCAGGGTTTGATAATATCTCTTACGTGCTTAGGGTAGTGGTATGAGAGGGTGAGGAGCTGGCATTGGGGATGATGTGTGTTTGATGTGTGAGATAATTTAATTTGGTAACTATATCTCTACTAATACAATCCAGCCTACAGATGGCAGTAAAGAGCTCATTTCGTAATCGCATTAAAGGAATAGATAGACGTAGAAGAAACTGAGAGTACAGAAAAGGGTCCAGGAACCCAGCAGTTAGATAAAGCAGTGCAAGTGAGAGGTATTTAAAGTGATAGATAAAGGTGGCGTTGATGAGGATGCCAAGTGCTGTCAGCCTGCTCTAGCCGGGTTAGATATAAAACAAAAAAATAATATAATATGTCATAAAGAATACTGCAACTTAAAGGGTCTCTGTCCCCTAAACACTGATAGTACTATTTATTTATCACTTTAAAAGTGATTGTGCCATCTCCTGTTTATGACATCACCTTGTTTCACATGTCATTTGCATATGAAGTCACAGGGTGATGTCAAAACAAGAAGAACGCATTTAAAACACCCCCCCCCCCCCCCCAAAAAAAAATTAATGCATTAGCTGTGCAATGCTGCTGGCACAATACCTAGATCATTATCCATCATTGTCAGTATAAGCAATGTTTATTTAATAAGGTCCCTTTAAGGGTCTGTGGTTTATTTGCAAGTATGTTTCTCATAATTCAATCAATAAACCAATGATTGCTTTCAAAAAGAAAAATAGGCTATACATGTATCTATATATATATATTAACATTTACATATGTAAAATCTGCACACACTCTCCAAATACAGATTGCAGGAATATTGCCCCAGGCATATTGGCTTATTGGCCCATGAGTGGGAGGGTTACATCTATGATATACAAACAAAAGGTTAAAGGTCGGCCTGGCTTATAAATGCTAATTCCAAGCTGCCAATGGCAGGCTTATTTCATGCCCTGATCCTCGAAAAATAATGATGTCTAGGGGGATTTCCTCCGAACTTCAACACATAGCAGGTTACTCGCTTTGTTAAGATAGAAAAAGCACATTCAACAGTCTGCTGAAAATGACCGATGCCTCTAATAGGGGATTAAACTCACTGCATGTCAAGAACATCACTGGGATTGTATCTGATATATTCTGCTCACAATCCAACATGTGTAAGATTTCAAGGTACAATGAACAGCAGACATCAGCATAGGCCACGACAGATCAGGCCATAATTATATCCGGAAAATTTAAAGAGAAACAGAAAGCAGTGGATTTTTTTCCGGGTTAGACAGCAGGTTAGCATTTAATCCTTCCTAATTTATTTCAAAGGTGACGTGAGCAATACAAAGAGGTTTATTCCCACCACCCATTAAACAGTGAGACGCAAAATTAATTTACGGCTTAATTGAAACATTGCATCCAATGTAGACATTGTAGTAGAATTGCCTTAATGAAAGAATACATATCAAGCACCTTATTGATCCCTCTTTGTTCCGTATAGCTCATCAGCTTATGAATCTTGGGTGAGACTGAGGAAAGTTCTGACTGATTGTGCTATACAGAGCAAAGATGGCTCAATATGGTCCTTTCGCTTGTATTCTTTCATTAAAGTATTTCTATATAAAATGTATATACTAAGCAATCTATCAATTAAATATAAGGTATTTTCGTCTGTTACGACGATCCTGAAGAAGAAATATATCTGAACTTTTGCTATGAAAAGATAGGATTGGACTCATTGGATCTGCAGTCAAAATTTCTTTACACTGGTATCCTTTGCTGGAAGGTTACTTCAGGTATCTGGTACTCTTTGCCTAGTGAGGGAGGAGCATGTCTCCCAAAAAGCCCCACTGGCAATGAAGGGAAGCCAGTGGGCGGTTTGGAAGGAGAGTTATTAGCGTTCCTGGACTTGTGCACTGACAAGCTGTTTAGGGACAAACATGGCACTGAGCAGATATTCGGGAAGTGGGGGGGGGGGGGGGGGGGAGATTATGACGTTTATGATGTTTTATAGTGCCTGGCAAACTGTTTGAGAACAAGACAGAGATGGTACCAACAAGATGTTTTAGGACAAATATGGCAGTGGTAAACTGTTTGATGACTCACATGGCACTGTCTAGCTGTTTGGGGATAGATATGGCACTGGTAAGTTGCTTGGGGGCTAATATATCACTCATATGCTTTTGGGAGACAAATATGGCACTGAGAAGCTGTTGGGGGACAAATACGAGACTTAAAGCTCTTTTGCCATAAAGGAATTATTTATGTTTTTTTATGTAATATTACGTTAATATTTTTTTGTAATATTAGACACATTGAGTACGAGAGGAGGCCCAGTGCTAAAGACCAGGGAGCCGTGTTTGTGTATTTAGTAGCTGGTTATTTAGTTCAAGATTATTATTAAAGGTTTTTTGTTTTAAGATTGAAAATGATGCTCCTTTTTCTTTAACATATTTTAATTTTAACAACAAAATGCTGCTTCTTCAAGATTTGCACAAAGCTGAATTAGAACGGTACACACGACTTCTATCTCCCTACTTGATATTTCTCACACTTGAAATGTAAAATAATCTCTCCCTATTCCTAGAGCCCAGCTTGGATTAAAGGGACTGTATCACATAAACATTGCTTTTACTGTGCATGTAGAGAATAAAAAAATGACTGAACATGATCTATACAAAGTATTAGCAAAATTGCAAGTAAACGATTAAATTAGCAGAAACATGTATTTTAAATGTGTCAGTGGAGTCTCCTGTTGATGACATCACCTGTGGTGTGTTATGCAAATGTACTGCTTTTCAGTAGGAAAGTTGTCATTTGGTTATATCATAAACTAGAGACTCCACAGACACATTTAAAACACATTTTTCCCTAATTCAGGCATCTGCTTGCAATTTTCCTAGCACAATGTATAGATCATTTTCAGTCATTCTCTATTCTCTACGTTCACAGCAAAAACAATGTTTAGGTGATCCAGCCCCTTTAAAATAATTAGTGTATTGAAGAGTCTACAGAAGAAAGAAAAAAAACTTTCATCAGCACCTCCGAGAGCCATAAAATTGTCACACGTCGCCAAACGCAATAATAATTGCAAGCAATAACAAGGACAATAAAAAGCATAATGGTACTTACGATAGAACATTTCCGATGTAGGCATAATAAGAGCAGCAGTATGGAGAATTCCCATCACAGCAATACGACTTGCACTCAGTGCCACAGTAGGCGACGGAGAGATCTAACGGAGCCAAAACAGAAAGAAGTCATCACAGTGTCTGTTTAACCGCATGGTGACCTGATCCACGTCATGTTGATGCGCATGTGCTAATAAGAGGTTATATCCAGTTTATGACATCGCCAGTGGCTAGGGTTGCCACCCAGCCGGTATTTTACCGCCAGGCCGGTAAAAAAATTGGCTTGATGCCCATGTTAAGTCTATGGAGGTACCAGTAAGGCCGGCATTTTTTTGTAGAAAAGGTGGCAACCCTACCAGTGGCTTGATATGCAAATGAACTGCTTTTCAATGTTTAATTTGCATATTTAGCCACATGTGATGTCATACACTAGAGACTAGACAGGTACACTTCAAAAAAACAAATGTATCTTCTAATTTATGCAATGTCTTGCAGTTTTGCTAACACAGTGTATAGATCATTTAAAATCGTTTTTTTTTTTATTCTCTACATTCATGGTAAAAAAAAAATATGTTTAGATGATACAGGCCCTTAAAATGTACTTGTTACATCTGCTTCTTGTGACATCACCTTGCAGTTTCATAATCAAATTAAACATTTGCAGGTGAAAGCAGTTAATTTACATATTACGCCACAGATGATGTCATAAACAGGAGACACATTGCATCTGTTAATTTATGCATTCTGCTAGCACAAAGTTGAGATGATTTTTTTGGTGCCTGAGCCAAATTAAGATTTAGCCAGTGTTTGTGTTTTGCTCATTTAGTGTACCCACACAAACTATATATCGTTTTTATTGTCATAACATGGGCTTTCTTTTGATACCATTATTTTTTGATAATAGCATATAATTTGATATAAAAAAAAAAAAAAAATATGGCATAAAAATTCAGATTTTACTTGAAAAATCATATACTCATCTACAAGAGACAACAAAAAACCCCCCTGCTAAATAGTTTCTAATATTTGTCCTGAGTTCAGAAATAGCCCATTTTTTAAAATGTTTTTGTGCTTTTTTATTCATGTAACAGGAACTATAAGTAGTGCAAAGCAATTTCAAAATCAGCGATAGTGACATTGTAACACTGATATCTGTACTAAATCCATGAATGACACAACCCCCCCCCCCCCCCCTGTACATATTTTTCAAAACTAGACAACTCAAGCAATATAACTTGGGTTATTTTGACACTTTTCGTGTAGCCATTTTGTTTGGGGGCTAAAAGGCCACATTTAGGGGGTGCGCATTTCCAACTTGGAATTTTGACATGTAGTCAGCCTGCGCCCATGTTACATTTAGGACAGTTTTGAAGCCGGTCAATGTATTTTACCCCATCAAACCTTATATTTTGGAAAACTAAACATACTAGGGTATTTTTAATTTGTGGTATTTTAACACTTTCCATGTACTAATTCTACCACGAGCCTTTGTCAAAGGGTTGAGATGTCATTTTTGTTTCACACACATTGTAGTTCAGGCATGAATTTTCAGATTCTGGTATTTGCCATTGCCAACAAACACCTCAATATGTGTTCAACAACATCTCCTGAGTACAGGGATACCACCCATGCATAGGTTTGTTGGTTTGACTTGGGGCTAAAAGGCAACATTTGGGATGTGCACATTTCCAACTTGGAATTTTGACATGTAGTCAGCCTTGTTCCATTTGGTACATTTTTGAAGCCGCCCATCAAACCCTATATTTTTGGAACTAGACATCCTAAGGTATTTCAAATTATGGTATTTTAATACTGTATATGTACTAATTCTTCCACCAGCCTTTGTCAAACTTTGTGGTAGTAAATTTTTGGAGTTTTGTTTCCATATACATTGTAATTCAAAGGAACTGCGCCTTTAAAACTGGCATTTCAATCACTCTCCGGAGCGATCGAAATGCCGTTGGCGTTTTTGTTTCTTAGTATTGCACGATACTTCCACATGACTTACAGACTATGACTTACTTAATTAGCAATCTACTAACCGCAGCCATAAAACCATATGTTTTTTTCTGACTCAACTGGGCTGAATGCTACTAGCAAAAAAGGGTAAATGATGCAGTATGCCCACTGTGTACAAAGAAAAATGCAGGCTTGTCAGAAATATTTTACTCACTAAATAAATCGCTAAAATAACCCAGACTTTCCAATGCTGCCTCTACCGCCCCTCCTTCCCCCAGACTTGCCCAATGCTGCCTCTCCCCCCTCCCTCCCCCAGACTTGCCCAATCCTGCCTCTCCCCCCTCCCTCCCCCAGACTTGCCCAATGCTGGCTCTCCCCCCTCCCTCCTATAAGACTGGGACCCTGGATCCCAGTCTTGTGTGTGTATGTTGTGTGTGTGTATATATATATATATATATATTTTTTTTTTTTCAATGAAACATGAATGTTGCCTACGCACAAATACATTTACTGTGAAGTGGCCCACTGCAGAACAAACTTGGACACCCCTGCACTAAGGGGTGCCTGCCCAGCTAAGGTTTAACTACACACACAATTTACTAGTAATCTTGCCGTATAATGGATTGGTACATATAACGTGGAAGTACATTCTCATTATTACAGGTCCATTTATTTATTTCAGGGGTTTCTGTGAACCTTACATTAAGTTCTTCAGAATAGTTGTTTGTTTGCAGTGATTGGACATCAGTAGAGCGACAGTTCTATAACTAGAAACTATTGCTGGAAACAAATAGAACAATTTGTTCCATTTGTATAACTCGATTAACGTACAAACAAGTCCCCAGCAGTATTTACCTTTGAAATGTTTCACTTGTCTCAAAGAGTTTAATAACCTACCTTTTAAATGCATATTAAAGTTAAATAATTGTAAAAATGTATGTATGCATTGTAATTTTAATAGCTGCATTCTAAATAGGTTTAATGTACTTACAAATTCAGCTTTGCTGCTTGAATTGATTCTCCCACTCAGTTCTCCGATATTTAGCTGGAGCCAGGTAGGGAAAAAAGCAACATTTAAAGGGTCAGTCTAGTCCCCAAACTCCCTTTTTGTGCAAAATGAAGATTACTGCTTCAGTGTCACATATTTAATATTTGACTCAAGCCCTCCCCCTGTGATTACTCTGTATGTTTACTGCAGGTGCGGCAGCACTGATTATATAGACACTGAGCATATAAAAAGTTTTGTTTCATCTAGTCCTTTCATGTGCTCCTGGTATAGAATACATTGTGTGGACTAATAACCTTGCTCTTGTACACAGTAGGATCTCTTAACAGTGCAACACAATGTCTGATGACATCACCAGAAAGACAGGAAATTCCATTAATTTAAATGAGATTATTCTCAATGGTTCCTGGAGCAAAAAGAAAAGAAAATTGACTTTTACTCAGCTAGTGTGGGCAGTCCTGGTTTCTTGCAAATTGCTGTAATTTCACAATTTCATCTACCTGTAAGTGTTTTATATTTTAAGTAATGCAAAATATAAAATATGCATTTTAAAGTATTTTGAAAGCACATTAATATGCATTAATAATTGGAAGATGAATTTTGGGCACCAGACAGTCCAAAAATGCAACAATCACAGCATACCAAATGATAACTTTAATTGCATTGCGTATATGTAGATATCTCACCGCTGCTTGTATAAAGGATGCAACTGCATTTATTTTCACCAGCTGTGCAGTTAGGGTTGCCTGGTCCTTAGATGTTTCCGGTGGGAACCAATTAATTAATCAAGGAAGATCATGCCATAGGAATTATCTTGATTCATAAATTAATTTTCCTCTGCACACATATGAATTGTACATTAGTCAGGGCAGCTAACAGAAGTTGTTGCATGCAGTGATGCAGACAGTAGGTGTAAGTTGAAGCAAGATCTATTAAGATGACTAAAAAGAAAAAAGTAGCAATTCAGAAAGTATGACTGAGAGTGATCACTGCTAAAAGTTAGAAAATAGCTGGAGCAGTCTGGAATTGTCTGAAAAGAAGGCTGATTTCTTCTAGTCTTGGCCACAGTATTATTTAGTCCACATTTAGTAGGGAAAAAGACTAATGAGTCTTTTGATGCATGTAAGTTTACAGAGGAAGAGGTTTTACTTCAGCTGTCTAAAGTAAAGACAAATAAGTCGATGGGACCTGATGAGATACATCCAAAGTTATTAAAAGAACTTAGTGGTACTAGCAAAACCGTTAACAGATTTATTTAACCAATCATTGTTAAAGGGAGTAGTTCCAGAAGATTGGAAATTAGCTAATGTTGTGCCCATTCACAAGAAAGGTAGTAGGGAGGAGGCGGGCAACTATAGGCCAGTAAGTCTTACTTCAGTAGTGGGGAAAATAATGCAAACCTTGTTAAAGAATAGGATTGTTGAACATCTAAAGTCGCTTGGATTTCAAGATCAGAGACAACATGGGTTTACTTCAGGGAGATCATGCCAAACTAATCTTATTGATTTTTTTGATTGGGTGACTAAAATAATAGATCAGGGTGGTGCAGTAGACATTGCTTACCTAGATTTCAGTAAGGCTTTTGACACTGTCACACATAGAAGGCTTATCAATAAACTGAAATCTTTAAGTCTGGATTTCAATATTGTAGAATGGATTAGGCAATGGCTGAGTGACAGGCAACAGAGGGTTGTAGTCAATGGAGTATATTCGATGCAAGGTCTTGTTACTAGTGGAGTACATCAGGGATCTGTACTTGGACCCATTCTTTTTAATATTTTTATTAGTGATATTGCAGAAGGTCTTGTTGGCAAAGTATGTCTTTTTACTGATGACACAAAGATTTGCAGCAGGGTTGATATTCATGGAGGGATAAGCCAAATGGCAAATGATTTAGCTAAACTAGAAAAATGGTAAGAGCTGCGGCAACTGACATTTAATGTGGACAAGTGCAAGATTATGCACCTTGGGCGTAAAAACCCAAAAGCACAATCTAGAGTATTTGGTACAGTCCTAACCTCAACATCTGAGGAAAGGGATTTAGGAGTAATTATTTTAGAGGACTTAAAGGTAGGTAGGCAATGCAATTGAGCAGCAGGAAATGCTAGCAGAATGCTTGGTTGCATAGGGAGAGGTATTAGCAGTAGAAAGAGGGAAGTGCTCATGCCATTGTACAGAGCACTGGTGAGACCTCACTGGGAGTATTGTACGCAGTACTGGAGACCGTATCTCCAGAAGGATATTGATACTTTGGACAGAGTTCAGAGAAGGGCTACTAAACTGGTTCATGGGTTGAAGGATAAAACTTACCAGGAAAGGTTAAAGCATCTTAACTAGTGTTGATCGAACCAGAACCGCACTATTCGGGTTCATACCGAACATTACGGTTTTTGGACCCCGGACCCGAACACGGACATTTCACTGTATGTTTGGGTTGGAGTTCGGTGATTTAATGGCGCGTTTTGAAAGGCTGCAGGGCAGCCAATCAGAAAGCCCATAGCATTACATACATATACATTGTATGTAATGCTCTTGGCTTTCTATAAACCGAAATAGAGTCCCCATTCATACGAATAGGTCAATTGACCTATTCGTATAAATGGGGACTCTATTTCGGTTTATAGAATAGCAATAGCATTACATGTATTACATAAACCGAAAGTCTATAAACAGAAAGAGATCCGGTTTATAGAAAGCCAATAGCATTATATGTATTCCATAAACCGTAAGTCTATAAACCAGAATGTCTTTCGGTTTATAAACTTTCGGTTTATGGAATACATGTAATGCTATTGGCTTTCTATAAACCGAAATAGAGTCCCCATTCAGACGAATAGGTCAACTGACCTATTCGTATGAATGGGCACACTCTTACCCACATTTTACTTCATTTTGCAGCCCTCTAGCCCTTTCCAGGACTTTTTTAGAGGAATTTTGGTGGCCAAAAGTTTGTGTCCCCATTGACTTCAATGGGGTTCAGGTTCGGGGGCAAGTTCGAGCACGGATCCGGACATTTTTTCGAAGTTCGGCCGAACATGCCGAACCCGAACATCCAGGTGTCTGCTCAACTCTAATCTTAACATGTATAGCTTGGAGGAAAGACCTAACAGGGGGGATATGATAGAAACATTTAAATACATAAAGGGAATCAACACAGTAAAGGAAGAGAGTATGTGTAAAAGAAGAAAAACTACCACAACTAGAGGACATAGTCTTAAATTAGAGGGGCAACGATTTAAAAGTAATATCAGGAAGTATTACTTTACTGAGAGGGTAGTGGATGTATGGAATAGCCTTCAAGCAGAAGTGGTAGAGGTAAACACAGTCAAGGATTTTAAGCATGCGTGGGATAGGCACAAGGCTATCCTAGCTATAAGACCGGGAACGGGGGACTAATAAAAGTATTCAGAAAAATTGGGCAGACTAGATGGGCCGAATGGTTCTTATCTGCCGACACATTCTATGTTTCTATGTAGTGTATTTTGGGGTGCCTATTATTCCCTTACCACTGCACCTGTGCTTTAGAACACGGTACTTCTACAGTCCCCATTTCAGTTAATTCAAACACTATACCTTCTGTAACAGCGTGTCCCAGGCCCACTAATTAGCGGGTGACAGAGAATCTACTCCAATGAGAGGGCTTTGTCTATAGCCAAAATAGCCCAAGTACTCCCAAAACAGTCCAACGTGTAATAAAATAAAAACTGGTACAAAATATATATATATTTTTTAAATAACATGACACATTAATTAAATACATAAAAATAAAGTCGATGAACAGAAAATAATATAAAATCATTTTTTATTAAAAGGAAAAAATGTTTTATATTAATGTAAATATGTTATTATAATATATCACATTAATTTATTCTAATATTAGTATATAAATATTTGTGTTTAAAATATGTTTAGTTTTATTATTCAATTATTATCAATTCTCCATCTACAATTTGTAGAGTTAAAATGGGCAAATTTAGTCTATTTTACACGAATTTGGGTAGAGATGTTCTCAGTGATCATGGCATATTGGGTAGCTGAAAATCTATGGTTTTCCTGGCGAAAATGTCCTGCTCTGAATGCTTCCAATGCTTCGGTTTCCAAACGGCCTGGACAAGCGATTCGGAATATTTAGCAGCTGCATTTCGTCAATTTGTGAAATTCGGCAAACTTGCCTGATCCAAATCCATTTCAGGCTAAAATTGTGTATATTGAGTCGATCCTTATTTAATTTGTGGGGGTGCGTCCGGTAAATAGGAAAGAGGAACATTACAGCTAAATAAAAACATTGCAGAAGTCTTAAAACAGACATTGTCACGAAGGGTACAAGATTTCTAAAATAGTCCAGTGTTTATACCGTAATGTAAAGAATAAACTATGATCAGAAAATATCTATACCTTGCTGATTTTCAAGAAAATAAAAATATGTTTTAAATACATCGAGGGGTCCCTCGTTTATGACATAATCTGTGGCTTGATGTGCAAATTAACAATTTTTTCAATGGGAAAAGTGTAATTTGCATATCGATATATTTTTTCGCTTAATTTATGCTTGCAATTCGGTAACAACAGAATAAACAATATTTAGTTGATGGGGTCCCTTTAACCCAGGATTAGGTCCATTCTGTCTGGCAAAGCGTTGCTTACATTGGATGGACCTAGCCCGCCCTGCGGTTAAACAAGCGGTGTTTGTGATTTAAGATTGAAAACACCGCTAAAATGGTGATGGTTTGATGCCTCGAGGTTGAGGCATTGAGCATCCCCAAAATCCGGTGCCTAGGGCACCCGTGATCGCTCCACGGCGAGATTCGCGTGCGCCATATTGGAGAGCAGCATGCTCCTCCAATATGGTTGCTGCCCTCTTGTGGGTAAAATATTTTTTTTTAAAAATGTCACTTCCTTTGCCCTAATGCTCTTGTTAGACTGCCCCTAGAGGCATTCATCAACATTGCAATGTAGAAAAAAAAATCTAGGGTTATTAGAATAATGGTTAGAGTTACAATTAAATTAGGGTTAGCATAAGGATTAGGGTTAAAATTAAATTACAATAAGAATAAATTAAGGGTTAGCATCAGGATTAGAGTAAGGGTTAAATTTAAGGTTCCAGTTGGGGTCAAAAGGTCACTGTAGATAAAAAAAAACAACACTTGGGACAAAATTTTGAAACTATTTAGACGGGGTCATTTTTTATGATTTTTATAAATTATTTTTTAGGTCAAAGTTAGAAAAGTGTTTGTTTTTTAATTTTAGATCATATTTTATGATTTTTTTTTTGTAGTAAATGTAAGATATGATGAATATAATGCTATCTAACAAAAGCCCTTCTTATGGCGATTAAAAACAATTTATCATTTGTGAGGGTACAGTATGTGAGAAATAAGAAAATTACAGCTAAACACAAACACCCCAGAAATGTCAAAACAGCCCATGTCACCAAGGGAAACACAAGGTCAAAAGGTCATGTCACTAAGGGTGTTAATGGCCCTTGAGGGCCCAGCAAATCACGTGGGTCTTCCTACTGTGTGTAGTTTTGATGACCACTTTACACTCCTTTTTTTTTATATTTATATCCCAGATGAGAAATAGTCATCCAGTCCAAATATTGTAATATAAAAGCCATAAAGAGGGTTAGACAATTGATTCACGTCTAGCACATCACTCAGCTATACAGAGCCAACACTGCGTGATTATTGCAATTGTTAGAAGTAACACAGAAGTAGCAGTTTGCTACACTGTAAAATAAGTATAATATATTGTAAACCCAGAACAATGAGTAGGCAATATAGTTTTTGTAATCAATAAAAACATTTTTTCCCCTTTTCTTTACACATAAAAAATGTTCTGTGCATGAGGTGCTTGCTGGGTAAATTGCCAGAAAATGCTCATTCTCTGCAGAAAACTTCATAGGGGTCAAATATTAGGTGTACTGCTCCGCAAAAGGACTGGCAGAAAATAAACTGCGTGAAATCTGCCTGGACTCCCATTGATTCCTGAACGAGAATCACTAAGAGTATGATGGACAGGCAATGACTGAAACATTCTACACATTAAAAGTGCACTAGATCCACAGAAAGACACACAGATATGCTGCAGGCTACGATGCATTTTAATGGACCAACAAGAGCGGAGCAGAACTTTTCCGCACTTCCCTGATCGTTTCTGCTTCAGCTAAAGCCTGGCCTTTCAATGATATATCAAGCTGTGCTGTCACTTTTACTCTAGCTCTGAATAATCACTAGTCATTTAAAAAATAATTTAATAGAAGCAGAAGGTAGTTTTCCAGAGGCTGTAGTTAGGGGTTCGGGGTGGCAATGTCTTGTGGAGGTTCACACTACTATCCCACCTGATCAGCCACGGGTGAATATAAGAGCTGGCACCTGAGACAGAGAGCGTCTTCCTCTCTACCTATTAAGGCAGTTGAAATGGAGTTGAGCTAGTTATGGAATTCTGCATAAATCCTTTATACCCCTTTAAAAGTGCTTGTCCCATTACAGTCTTGGATATAAAATAAATAAGATTTTTTTTTTTTTTAACCATGTCCCATAAAAACTGCCTAAAAAGTTTAAATGAGAGATTGTAGAGGAAAAAAAAACACCACACAATGTAATTGTTAGATTGCAGGAAAATTGCTCTATAAAATAAAAAATTAGCTTAATGGAGAAAAAAAAAATCCTTATGTGACATTGGCATCTATTTCGCAGTTTTATTTAATTAGTTTTTGTAGATGAGTAAACTATTTTTCAATAAAAAGTATTTTTTTTATAATAAATTACATAACAAGATTAAAATAATTACCTAAAGAAAGCCTCTCTTATCCTGCAAACAAAACCTGCATATAATTTGTGTTGCTACAGTAAATGAAAAAGAGGAAAATTACAGCTAAACACAAACATCGCAGCCATGCCCAAAACTTTCCGGACATGAAGGGGTTAAAGCTATATCCGCACACCAATGTCAATAATAAACAAGTATACCTGTTATACGTAGGTTTAAATATGCTACAGTCAAACCTAGTGATCAACCAAGGAATATGGAGTAATATTACGTCAGTAATATTCCAGATTAAGCCCTCCCAAAGGCATGAGCTGTAAAATTCTAATAAGTCAAACTGGTAACTCCAACTGCATTCAATTCAGTGAGCTCAGTGCAATGTGGAACTTATTAAACTGAGAGAGAGGTGTCAAAGTGAAATATAATTCAATTTATGACATAACTGAGAATGTGATAATAAAAGAAAGGATTTTGGAAGCATACCAAAACACAAAACTAATAGAATAACAATGTATTTGTTTCCATGTGTTTTATACTCCCCACCTTTATCATAGAGTTCATTTCCTTCTTTTGTTAGAGATTTATATTAGTGTTTAGGATGTATATTATGAAGCGGTTAAAAATTAATTATCCGTTTGGCATTAAAAGGTTTACACTTAGACAATAGGCCTAATGGTGATGGAAGTCTGCTTTTTGAATAAGGTCAATATGTTGCTAAGTTACACTAATTACATTGGCTGCCTAATGTGTATTTTGAAAATGACATTTATTTATTTCCATTGGCGTGGTGATCTGGCAGAGTCTCTATCACATATTTCATATTTGTTATCGCCTAGAATGGGGCTTGATTAGAAAACCCAGGAATCCTAAAAATATTATTATGGGAATTGACGTTGAGTATTTTTTTTGCCTGCCCGCCCAAAAAATATTGTTTGGGCTTTGTGTGTGTTGAAAGAAGAATTGAGCTCCAGCTGTTAATTAAAACTTAACTTAAAGGGACAGTCTAGTCCCTTTAAACTCACTTTAGTGCAAGATGAAGATTACTGCTTGTATAGTGCACATGTTTTTTTTCCCCAGTGTGATTTGATGCAGGCATTCTGCATAAACCCCATTTTTAATATTTTACCCAAACCCTCCCACAGTGATTACTCTGCATGTTTACTGCAAGTGCGGCAGCACTGAATATATAGACACTGAGCATATACAGTTTTGTTTCATTTAGTCACTTCATGTGCTGCTGGAATAGAATAAATTGTGTGGAATCAAAGTGACCTTGCTCTTGTACACAGTAGGATCTCTTAAAAGTGCAACACATTGTCCGATGACATCATTAGAGAGACAGGAAATGCCATTAATTTGAATTAAATTATTCCCATTGGCTCCTGCAGGAAAAAAAAGGAAATTGACTTACTCAGCTAGTGTGGGCAGTCCGAGTTGCTCACAAACTGCTGTAATTTCGCAAATGCATCAAATTTTTAAAAAATATTTTCAGCAACGCAAAATATAAAACATGAATTTTAAAGTACTTTGAAAGAACATTAACATTTGGAAGATGCATTTTGAGCACCAGACATTCCCTTTAAGTTTAATAATAATAATAATAATATGCAATTATTACACAGTTTGCATTGGACAATTCAGCAGACTAGTTGTTGCCATGTTTCGTGTTTAAGATCTGGATATCAAAGAATTCTGGGAATTTAGAATCCCTCAACCCTGGGAATTCTTTATAAAGCAATACTTTAGAACACATAAGTACATGTAAAGGTGCTGTGCCATCTAAACATTAGAATGAACAGAAACAATTGCTCTTTAAAACAAAAAGATTAGCTTGAAGAACATAGTAACAACATAAGCACAGAATATCTAAGTAATTAAAGGGATTCTGTCAACTGCAACATTGTTCATACTGTGACTGTAGAGCAATGCTCCGCAACCAGTGGATAATGGGTAGGGTTGCCCCCTTTCGTTCAAAACAATACCGGCCTTGGTACTATCTCCATTGACTTAACATTGGCCTGATGCCACTTTTTTACCGGCCTGCCGGTAAAATACCGGCCAGGTGGCAACCCTAATAATGGGAAGTGTGCCGCGAAGCTGCATGCCTCCGTATGAATAATTTTTATTTATTTTTTTTGTACCACGACTCTCAGAAACTCATTTTTCTCCCATTTCGGAAGTTTCCTCCTTTCGAGACACTGTGCCCTGAAATCGGAGGTTTAAGTCTTGCTCTCACGGGCTGAGAGAGAGTCTGCAAGGCGGGACTTGAAGACCAATCAGATGGAGGACAGTGCTTCACGCAATGATGTCAGCAGCGCCTGGGATGTGGTCTTTGACGGACTGACAAAAAAAAGTTATACTACCATATTTTATTTAGTGATGTGTACATTGATGCTAAACGGGAAGCACATTATTTTGCACATGATCAGGAATAGGGTGTGATTACAATATTTTAAAATATTTATGTGCATTTTTATATAGTTTTAATATAGGATTTTATACAGTTTTATGTAGGATAGTGCAATTTTCCTGCATCATCCATTCCTGAAGAACATGTTAATTTTAAACAGTGAGCACAACATCAGACATCATCCCCTTGTGGGATTCCCAGCCTTATACCAATTAAAGAGACAATATTAAAACTATATAAAAACACACATAAATATTTCACAATATTGTGTATATATAAAATATTGAATTATGAAGGCACTACAAGGAGGATAAGAACCATATATTATTACAGAAAACCTTCTATAACGTTTTGTTTAATTTAGTCACTTCCTGTGCTGCAGGAATAGAATAAATTGTGTTGACCGTAATATTCTCGCTATTGTACACATTATTATCTTAACAGTGCAGCACATTGTCTGATGACATCACTAGAAAGACTGGAAATTATATTCATTTGAATAAAATTATTCTCGTTGGTTCTTGTAGTAAAAAAAAAGAGATTGACTTTTACTCAGCTAGTATGGGCGGTCCTCATTTTTGTGCAAACTGCTGTAATTTCTCGATTTCATCTAGCTGTTCTATTATTTTATATTTTAAACAATGCAAAATATAAAATGTGCATTTTAAAGTACTTTGCAAGCACATTAATATTTGGAAGATACATATTGGGCACCAGACATTCCCTTTAAGTATGTCATGAGCAGAGCTAGGCATCTACTTCATACGTTTGCTTAGAAGTGATGGGAGTTGTCCCTCAAACAGTATTCATCTAATGCTGTGTTAGACACTTTACATATCAGCACCTGGTCGAGAGATCAGCATCCATTGCAAGTTGCTGGGTTCAATTAGCAACTATAATAGTTAACTCTAATTCCCTGCATCTAATTGACTTTTCTTACTAATATGAAGGGGATGCCACAGGATCTCACGGCTGTAGAACACCACTCATTAACCAATTACAAGGTAAAACAGATTCATTAAATCAGCTGGATAATCAAATTGTCCAATAACACGCCCATAAACTTGGTTAATGTCCCAGAACCGTACATCGCAGGCCGGGGTAATGTCATGCTGGAAGCCGTCCTTGAAAGACAGGAGGATATCATTCTGCAGCTATTTCCTCTGCCAAGATGGGGAATTGCTATTTTATGACTGTTGTATTAAAAATAAAAAAAGCCTCTTAATTATACCACAATTCAGTTATATGAACCAAAGGAAGGTTAATTGAAAACGACTGTATTAAGAAGATGGGAAGCAGGTTATGAATCGGATGTTTGAAGGAAAAAATAAATAAATCTGGATTTAACTTTTAATTAATATGTTCATTATCTGTGGGGTCCTCCAAGGGTCAGCTGCTGTATGATTGGAACGGAAAACAAAGGAGAGGTGATTGCCAGACCAATGGGAAACTGCCACATCACGGAATTCCAGGTGTGACATCATGACTCTAAATTTGCACCCTCTCTATTTAGAGGCTCCAGGCTTTTTTGTGGTATAAATTGAATTATGCATGCTTTTTTTCATGTTAATATTTATATACTCTGCATATCTGTGCGTGCAGTTAAATAAGCATTCTCCACCCCATTAAATATGGTCTCAACTTATAAATGACTTACTTTTTTAATTGATATTAAAATTAATTATCAAAATGTATGAATTTGTTAAAACTGAATATCTGTATTGTAAATATGTTTACTCTAATTCCATATATCAGATAGTTGGCTGCTACTAATTCTGCCACTAGGCTCTCTGGAATTGGACATAAGCCTGCGAGGAAAAAAAACAACAAAGTATCCCAAATGATAACTACATCTGTGTGAATGTATTGCATTGGTGGCGGTACAACGTTGTTGTCATGAGGAACACATCTAGGGTTGCCAGATCAGCCAGATTATTGCTGAGTACGTATATCTTTAACATGCTCTCCTGCAGAATGTTGAATGCAGCTGGGTCCAAGGGGAACATGAACCCGATTATCAGGAGAAGAAGAAGATGACCGGTGCCAATCATTCACCCACTGATACCCGCACCTCTTGGACGGAGCAGACAACCGGTGAGAGGTGAACCTGGCTGTGTGTGTGTGTATGTATGAGTGTGTGTGTGTGTGTGAGTATAAGTGTGTGTGTATGTATGAGTGTGTGTGTGAGTATGAGTATAAGTGTGTGAGTATAAGTGTGGGTCAGCATTAGTATAAGTGTGTATTGGTATAAGTTTAAGTGTGTGTGAGTATGAGTATAAGTGAGTGTGAAAGTATAAGTGTGTGCGAGTATGAGTATAAATGTGAGCGAGAGTATGAGTATAAGTGTGTGAGTGTATGAGTGTGCGTGAGTATTAATATAAGTGTGTGTATGTGCGAGTATGAGTATAAGTGTGTGTGCGAGTATGAGTATAAGTGTGTGTGTGCGAGTATGAGTATAAGTGTGTGTGCGAGTATGAGTATAAGTGTGTGTGCGAGTATGAGTATAAGTGTGTGTGCGAGTGTGAGTATAAGTATGTGTGTGAGTATGAGTATAAGTGTGAGTGAGCGTATGAGTATAAGTGTGAGTGAGTGTATGAGTATAAGTGTGAGTGAGTGTATGAGTATAAGTGTGAGTGAGCGTATGAGTATAAGTGTGTGCGAGTATGAGTATAAGTGTGTGCGTGTATGAGTATAAGTGTGTGCGTGAGTATCAGTATAAGTACAAATGAAGAGTTTAGTGCCCCTAGAATCTGGATTAACTGGTATGTACTTTTACCGACACACTTCCTGAGAAGCAGGCAGCAAGCCTGGTTCTCTCTACTAGTGTAGAGAGACTGACATTTGTACATGGCATCCATAGAGGGCACTGTATACAGACTCTCTGATCTGATTGACTGTACATGTGCTGACACTATCAGCGTTGACTGCGAGCTGAGAGAAAACCCACATGTATCAGTAAAGAGACATTTTGCGTTTGACTGGTAAAGTACCGTATTTGCTCGAATATAAGACCCCTCGTTTTATATTCAAGGTCGTCTTATAATCTGACCTCAAATCGAGGTCAGATTATAAGACTGGGATCCAGGTCCCCGGCAGAGCTGCAGGGGACCTGGATCCCTCTCGCTAACAACCAAGGGGAGGGGGGATAGAGACAAGGGGGGGGGGGGGGGGGGGAGAGAGACAGAGACAAGGGGAGGGGGGGAGAGACAAGGGGGGGGGGAGAGAGACAGAGACAAGGGGAGGGGGGGGAGAGACAGTATTGGCACATAAAAGGAAATAAAAACAAGAAATGCATTTGTTTAATATCATTTTTTTTAAATTAAATATTAAAAAGCAATTTACATGTGAATATATCCAAGTTGAACTTTTTTCCTATAGGGTAGTCTTATATTCAGGCTTTTAGTTTTTTTCCTAATAGAATATCCAAAGTTTGGGGGGTCGTCTTATAATCAGGGTCGTCTTATATTCGAGCAAATACGGTACTACTACATTTTAAGCCTTGTTTCTTCCAAGGACGCAAGAGTAAAGTTTGTGTTTCTCTTTAACATGCACTAAAAAACTGCAAAAAAAAAATATCTTTTTTGCAGTTTTATTGTGTTTTACACAGTAGATTATAATATTTTCTATACTACTATACTATGCCCAGTACTTAACCCAATTTGATCAGCAATCTATCAGTAATTGGGTTATTTAAGAGCCTTTATCACAATGTAATGATTCAAACAGAAGGGGGTATTTGTCATATACAGCTGATTAAATTAGTGATATCCGAAAAGTTATTTCTGCCCCACTGTGTGACATTGCACCTTCAATGTGTCGAATCTCAGTACATGGCCCCAAAATAAACTCTTTAATTCAGAGTTGGGACGCCTTAATCTGTTTCCGCTATGACTAAAACTCAAATTACTCTCAGCCAGTCCGTGTACATCATTCTGGCTGAGGGTGAAGGCCAGCAATAATGTGTACATATTTTATAGGGGTCTCCTAGTTTGGTGCCAATTCATAATCTTCCCATCTCTACCATGTCTCCAAAAAAAGCAGGTATAGCTTAAGCTCAGTGATAGATATCCATGGCACTGCAGATGTTTAGGAACTAGATATTCCATGATGCTCAGCCAAGCTCATGAATGACTGAGCATCCTAGCATTTGTAGTCTCCTAAGACCTGCAGTACCAAGGTTAGCCACTGCTGCTCTAGCATCTCGCCTTATGGCAAATTCAATCAGCTGAAATAACTACTCATACTTGAGGACAATAATGAAAAACAAATGAGCTTTTCCATGAATATAAAAGGCAGCAGGTCATTTGCATTCCCTTTTTACCGCACACGTGTACATTTGTAAGGGGGCAAGTTATTTACAAATGCTAGCGTAAAAGGTGATAAATTTGTGTTGTTTTTTGGGCATGGAAAATAGTACTGGATTGCTATCGTGTTAGAGCTCTTATTCTTAATTGATTTTGAAGATGTTCAATGCTTAAGTGTGAATGTAGATCATAACAAATTATCTATGCACTGTCTCAGTATAATTACAAGCAAATCATAGACCTCAAATAAACACTGAGACCAAATCCAGTTATAACCTGACCCAGGTAAATTCATATAAGTATCTTGGCATGTGGCTAGACCCAATCTTATCTTTTGGTCTCCATATTGACAAGCTTGTGTCAAAGCTGTATCCTAGGATTGGCTCTCTGTATAGGAACAAATCAAAGCTAGATTCCAAAGTAAGGAAACATATTGTGCAGGAAATGTTAATACCGATCTTAGACTATCGAGATGTTGTGTATGATTCTGCACCGCAGACTCCTCTCAGTAAACTTGACACTCTGCACAATACAATGTGCCGATTGGCCTTACAATGCGATTATAACACTCATCACTGTAAAATGTTAAAAGAGTTAAACTGGCTGACGCTTTCCTCCAGGCACACTCTCCATTTAGCTTGCATAGTGCATAACCACTTCTCTGGAACGCTCCCCCCCCTACCTGAAAGGGTATGCTCACTCTTACTCCCTGCACATCCTACAAACTCAGATCATGCACCAGCTTAAAAAGAGTGTCTCCCAAATCCTCAAAACAGAACTCCTTTGTGTACTGTATATATTGTTGTTTTTTTGTATTATTAATGATTTACCCTGTATGTTCTCTTTCAAACATGTTTAAATATATGTATATATGTATTTTTAATCTACTGTTAAATGTGTAAGTCTGTGTAATTCCATTCTGGACTGGGTCCCCAGGACTTGAAAACAAGAGAAATCGCAATCTATTCTTCCTCATAAAACTCTTTCTAAATAAATTTAGAATTGCGGTTTTGGTGTCTCTTGTTTATGACATCATTGGGATATGTAATTTACATATCGGGCCGCAAGGGACCCTAATACTAAAATTAACCCTAATACTAATATCTAACCCCCCAACCCTAATACTAAAATTAACCCCTATTAAACATTAATAATACTCACCTTCAGCCATCCTGCAATTAACTTTCCCGCAATGAAACATCCAGCGATGACCTCTCGCACGATGAACTGGCCATCGCGGGGTGAATCGGCTGCGTTCATGCAACCACGATGAACCGACCCATCCCCTCGCCCCTTAACTCAACATGAGGGGATGCCGCTTTCATTCCTTATTATCGCATGCCCCGACCTTGAACCCGCTCCCCAGGATCCCAGGGGCATCTTTCACATAGGGCAAGCTAGTCATTTATCTAGAGTGGCATTTGGGAGGTGCATAACAGGAGCAAAGATAGGCAATGTGTCTGTACAATTACCAGTGTCTGTGGCAAGGTCTGTGAAGGTCCACAGAACATCATAAAAAGTCCAGTAAATGTCCAAATTGGACAGGAGGCAAGTAAATGTTCCTAAATTTTAAAGAGGGAATATTACCAAAGTTTTAAAACATGTCATATCTTGCTGATTAAGTTGCTTTTGAAATTATCTTTCTATAGTTTTATTTCAAATCACTGGATAAGAAAATAACCTTACAAACAAGGACTACAAGACTTACTTCTGGGAATCTCTGCTAGTGTCAGCAACAGCCAATAAACGATTATTAATCTGTCAAATTTCTATATTTATCCCTGTACATGATACCTTGGTTTTAATGGGTATATAGTTGTCTAGAATTAGTTTTTGTGTCAATGAGTTGCCAGCTACGTTCAAAACAAGGTTTCAATATGTAGAAATCAGTTTGACAGCGCAGGTAATTAAAGACATAATAAATCTTATCTTTTAACCATACATAAGGCAACTTCGTTGTGATTTACAAGGCTTCTTGTTCTTCTTATGCAGCATTGTTCAGAAGAGATTTAGATTTTTGTGGAGGTCAATTTCTTGACTCGGACACGGCCATGTTTGCCGGAGTTAGCTCACTGCGACCAGGTAGCGCTGATTGGTGGGCAGCGTCTACGTCATCAAACACACCTCCGCCAGGGAGGGGATAATCATCTCCTCCCCACTGATTGGATTTCAGCTTTGTCTGCTGTCATTGAGTAATGTTTCATCACATGGAAGTCACCTAGACTTGGCTTTTGCAAAGGGAAGGATATAAGGGGAGGACTGGCGAGCAATAAGTGTACCATTCAAATTATACGTTGGTCTTCTGCCTCGTTAACAAAAATAAGTTGGGGTTCTTTTGCCTTAAACTGTGACTTACAACTGCCCTGATATCAGTCTCATTGTACCATGGGAATAGTATCCTTCCTTTCTGTTTTCAGATAAACATGATAAAAATGTATTCAAGATAAAATAATAGTTCTCTTTTGCCATGATCAAAAAGGTAATAAGAAAACCATTTACAAAGTGGGTTGTAGCTTATCCAGGGAAAGATGGATACATGCCCCTAAAAACAGGAACGCAAACCAATTAAATGTGACGTATGAAGCGCTCCCCCACTGATCATCCACTTCCCCCCTCTGTGAGCAGCTAGTTTACACATGGACGAGGATTAATGGGGGGAAAAAAATCAATAAGATGTAACAATCTAATCAGCGAGAAACAATAAAAAAAATAACATTCTTCGGAAAAGGAAGAATCAGTTGCTGAATATGAACTCCTTCGCGGCCAATGTCTAATCAGTATGGGGTCGGGAAAAAAAGGCTTAAATTCTATATTGCTTTAAAGCAGGGCTTGACAAATTTAATTTGATTCTAGGAGCCAGCAAAAAGTTTAGGAGCCAGACAATCACGCAAACATACACGCAATTCATAAACACACACACCAACCCACTTCACATATACACCACACACCAACCCACTTCACATATACACCACACACACAAACCAACCCACTTCACATATACACACACACACCATATACATACACACACACACACACCAACCCACTTCACATATACACCCCCCCCCCACTTCACATATACACCCCACATATACACCCCCCCCCACTTCACATATACACCCCCCACTTCACATATACACCTCACATATAAACCCCCCCCCCCCACTTCACATACACCTCACACATACACACCTCACACACATATACATATACACCTCACACATACAAAAGTTGATTTTTTTTCCCCACCTGTCTCAAGTTGTGAGTGCTGGGTGTCGTCACTTGTCAACCCAACACTCATCCGAAATAGCAAGGAAGAACGGCTGCAGCACGAATGTTCCTTCCCTGCTGCCTTACCTCATGGCAGGGCTGGGGAACATTCGTGTGCTGCAGCCGTTCTTCCTTGCTATTTCGGATGAGTGTTGGGTTGACAAGTGACGACACCCAGCACTCACACGCGCTGCGCGAGGGGGCGGAGCTTGCCGTCTGTGCGATCCGCACAGACTTCTCCCCCTCGCGCTGCAAAAATCCACGAACACACGAACGGCAGCAGCAAGGGGGTCATGTAGGAAACGGCACCCGGGCGCCAGGCTTAATTTCCAGGTCGCCATGGCGACCTGGCGCCCGGGGTTTGTCGAGCCCTGCTTTAAAGGAGAGAGTAGAGGGAAACCTTTAAAACAGCAGAGGAACCCTGCCACTCTCAGCACTATGAGGGGGATGTACTAAAAAAACGCAAATATATTTTACGGGCAAAACTATTTTTGTGCTTTGTTCCTATTGCAATATACTAAACATTTAACACTCAAATAGTACATACGAGCAAATTGCGAATAAAAACAGGCAATTTTGCGAATATGCGCTTGCTAAAAGCTGGTGTAATGTTCACACGCAAATAACAATAATTTTTCACAAAATATTCGCAATGCTCTTTAGCATGCACAAATATAATCGCAATTTATTAGCGCAACCGGAAAAATGCACGCTAAATAAAAATAAACGGAAGAGGCGCAAATCAGGGAAAACAAGAGCAAAATGTTACAAATAGTCGCAAATTGCTCCTTACTCATGTTTTACCTACTTTTTTCCCCACTGCAATTGTTTAGTACATGACCCCCTATGTTGCATATTCCTTTGGCACTTCTAGGGTTAATTCACTTGCACAAAAACTTGTAATCAGTTGATGACACTTGGAATCGTTCCTGTCCTGTAGATCACTGTCTGCCTTTTCCTTTGAGGCAGGAAGTGGGAATTAACAGGAGTCAGGCTCGTCACCAAAACGCGTGGGGCCAGAACCGCAAGAAATTCTGAAAAAGGGTCACAGGAGTGGGAGGAGCTAACAAAAAAAAAAGGCAGATGTCTAACCTCTGGATGAAACCAGGCCTGCTCTCTGATATGCAGAGTGACAAGGTTTAAGCATGACAATGGAAAACAACAGTGATTATTTAGCATAGAAAAGAAAATTAAACTGGGAGGTTTATTCAGCTAATCTAAAACGTGAAGAGCTTGGGACAATGTGGGCAATAGACTTCCACAAAAGAACTTGGCAGCTGGAGGGGCCACGGGACCCCTCTATTAGGAGGCATAGGGGAGGAGGATTGCTGAATCCGACATTGTGTATGGCTCACTCAAGTGGACAGCAATTGTGATGTAACACACCGCTGTCTGGATTGGGCAGTCCAAGTGGGAACCCTGTCTCCTCCATATCCTCCATGCCTTCTTCCAGACAAAAGCTGCCGGGAGATTCGAGGCCACTGCAATGCACAACATCCCCACACGTTTTGGGCATTTCTGAATGACACATGGCATATAAGCTCAGGAAGACCACACGCTATGGCGTAAACCTTACGCTAAAGGCGCACCGATTTAATCTAATATCTCTGGTGCTTAAATACTACAGTGAACTATCACTAAACTCAAGACAAAAAACATTATTATTTCACAAATTATTCCCATTGTGAATGGGGCACAGATGGAAAAGAGACAATTGGTGGAACTAGGTGGGGAAATCAAGAGGACATGCCGAATTGCCATCAGCAGACACTGGTAAAAAAAATTTTTAAAAAGCATGCCACGGTGGCAATTTGGCCCTGAATGCGTTAAATGAAGCACAGAAGCTGTAACAGTGGTCTGAGTTTAGAAATCCATAACATTTATTGGTCTCTTAGGTGTAAGTGTGGGTCAGAGTCTGTGGATTCCTGTAGGAGTATCATGTTTCTAGTGGAGTGAAAGACTACAGATTTTCAACAGTGCTTTTAGTATTATGGTTCATAACAACGCATGTTTTAAATAACTCAATTTCCCAAGGTCCAAGATGAGTTTCTCCAATCCTGACAAAGCAGTCAGGAAGATTAATGAGTCAGTCTTGTCTTTGTTATTGAGGGGATTTTTCTACAATACTTTTAAATAATGCATACCTTCCAAACTCTTGCTTGGGAGCTCGGGAGTCAGCTCTATTGTGCACGCGTGGTCAGTGCTGTCACTCACTCTGGCAGTGCATAATGCTGCTCTCACTGCAGAATAGTGCAGTCCCGTTAAACTCTACCTCGGTCCAGAAAAGCGGAACCAAAATAGAGGATTACCTCCTGAAATCGGTACTGTCCTGGGGAAAGTAGGGCAACTTGGAAGCATGAATAATGATCTAGCACCTAGAAAACAGCTCTGTACTGTTCCACTAGCAGCTATGTCAGGCTCTCTAACTAGCCCAGGAATGGACCAGATTGGCATTGAAGGTGATCAGGAGAGTCTTCCAGGCTAGCACCACAGCTACATTCAATTTTTTCACAGCTCATCCAATTTATTAAGCATTTTTCTCTACTATATTAACCTAGAATAGATAGGGTGGTTCTACCACTGATCTAGAACCACAAAATTCCTTATCACCGGCCTTGACAAATGTTTGTAGACCTTGGTAGCCAAACAGATCAATTCAGGAACCTACATAAAAGCCTAGAATACGTAGGCAGAACCACTCAGCCCATTTAATCGGCCCAAAAGACTGCTGAAATGTAAGATCCAGGGAGGTAGTACTTCAATTAACTTCTATGTTAAGCAATCAAAAAATGTAGGAGCCAGCTACATGGATTTTAGGAGCCAAGGCTCCTTGGATCCTGGGATTTGTCAAGCCCTGCTGTATCATGTGTCACACTATGGTTTTCTTGGTATAAACATGTATGACTTTGAAAATCTCAATGTTAGCATCACATAAATTACATTTTAGGATTTTTAAGTGCTGAAAAAGAAGTCATTTCAGGCATCATTAGCTTTATGTAATGGTATGAGATCCTTAGGGGTTCCCATATCTCAACATTCAATATATCCCAGCATTCTTTACAAAGATATGTCTGTAAAACGAGTTGATCAAACAGCTAAATAAATGTTTTAATGTCTCTTTGACCTTAGATTTCAAATGAAAAGGTATTTGTCTTTGTTTTCTAGTTAGACAACAGCGGTATGTGCAAAAAACTGTAGCAAATTGCAGCTATTGGGCAGGCAGCTGTAATGTGGTTTTAACTCCATATTACAGTAAAGGTTTTATATGGAAGCCACATTAATTACCACAAGCGGCATCTTACCAATACTGCTATGAACTGGTGACTTATGCAAGTACATGGGCACAACTGTACATCTGACACACTGACTACTTGACACATATCACTCATCTTTTGATTATTAAGTTAATTTCAAATATACATCTTGGTGATGTCATTATTTCCCTATTGATTGGTTCTCGTTCTATCTACTTTAAAAGGATGGAATTACCCTTGCCAGGAATCAAACCTGTAACCCTGAGGACCATATCAATTTTATAGTTGGTGCATCATGCGCCTGAATGATTTTTCAACATATCATTATAGAGTTTTGGGAAACCTGTGTAGAAAGGACAAATGTAGTAAAAAAAAAAAGAAAAAGCTCTGTTTAATTGAAAGATGGCATCAAGTGTTTTATATAGAAATGCTTTAATGAAAGAATACAATTAAAGTACCTTCTTGAGCCCTCTTTGCTCCAAATAGCTCTGCCAGGAGGCAGACATTTTGTTTAGAATCTTTGGTCAGATGGGTCAGATCTTTCTTCATCTGAACCAAGGTGAGTGGAGGTCTGACCCAAGATTCTAAACAACATGTCTTCCCCCTGAGCGAACTATATGAAGTAAGGGTACTTTATTTGTATTCTTTCATTCAAGAATTTCTTTATAAATCATCTACACTTGATACAATCTTTCAATTAAATATATATAACGATTTTTTCTACAGTTGTTTTTTAAGAGTCTGTCTGGCTTTGTCCAAAAAAGTTAGGCATCAGCAGTAACATTTCTAGAAGCTAAGCCTTCCTGACAGATGGTTCTTGTTTAAATCGTTTTTTTACTAATCACACAGAACAGCAACATTTAGGTTTCAAGAGGGTGTTCAGTCTATTCTAAGTTTGATGTTCAAATTCCCAATACCTGAGGACAAGCAGGAAGCAAGAATAACACATTGCTGTTCCCAGCTAAATCATTCCTTGGCCTTTTGATATCTTTAGTCACCCAAAAAATACCCCTCGTCACTCTTAGACGTTGTGTGTAATTTTCATTTTGGCACAATGGCTATCTTAAAACGTGTTGTGGAACTTTCTTTGTAGCATACTTTTCTCTGAAAAGCCAATTGCTCTTCTTAGAATCGACATCCATTGTCTGTTCTTTTATGACTGTTGTCGTTCCTCTCATGGGTATAAAAAGAACCTCTGTTACCTCTCACGTTCTCACTTTTATCCGGTTGATGACTAAATTCCAGCCCAGTGTCACTGGTTATCAGTTTCAGCCGTGTTTGACACAGTATGTGTCAGAAGCTATCTTGGCAACCTGCCTTGGGTACTAAATTGATTCCGAGGGCTGCTCCAAATAAAAGGCCCTATTTACAGCATTCAGGGCTATGAACTCATCCCTGGGAGAATTTATCGTCAAATCTCTGCATCCTTTTTAAAAAGCCATAAAATTCAGTCTTTATTTTTTTATAGTTCATTTACAAGATATATTCCTGCAGTTACATTGGATGTTTTTTTATTAAGATATCCAGTTCTGTTCAAGATTAAAGCAATTGACATAATAAAGTTGAAAGGGCGCTAAAAAAAGAAAAAAAAAAGAAATGTAATAATAATTTTATGCCTTCAGTAACCCACTTAGTAATTCCGTATTGTGGTGTCTAGTTTTTATTTAAAGATGGAGTAAAAGCCATTTTTTTTTTTATATTCCAAGACCAGCGCAGCTTCACTGAGACGGTTGGTCGTAGTGGACTGTCTTTGTGTCAGTTACGTAAGATGGAAGGGAGGAAACGACACTATATGGACAAAGGTATTGGGATATCTGACTATTACACCAACAGGGACTAAATACATAGACATTAATATGGAGTTGGTTCCCCCCTTTTCTGGGAATGCTTTGTGCACTGGGGCACAGTCATGCTGGCATAGAAGATTCCCTTCCCCAAACTTGGAAGCATAGCATTGTCCACAATGTCCAAAATTAAGATTTCCCTTCAATGGAAGGGGCCTAGCCCATCCCCCCGAAAAACAGCCCCATGCCATTATACCGCCTCCACCAATATTTACAGTTGGCACAATGCAGTCAGGCAGGTAACGTTGTCCTGGCATCCGGCAAACCCAGACTCGCCCAGACGGACAAACAGTGAAGACTCCACAGAACATGTTCCACTGCTCCCGAGTGCTTTACACCACTCGATCCGACGCTTGGCTTTGTAATTGTGAGGCTTGCATGCAGCTGCTTGGCCATGGAAACTCATTCTATCAAGCTCCCGCCGCACAGTTTTTGTGCTGATATTAATGTCAGTGGAAGATTGGAATCTTTAGCTATGGAATCAGCAAAACATTGGTGACATTTACGCACCATGCACCTCAGCATTGACCCCACTCTGTGACTTTACGTGGTCTTACACTTTATGGCTGAGTTGCTGCTGTTTCTAAACTCTTCCACTTCCCAATAATACCAGTTACAGTTGACCGTGGAATATCTAGCAGGGACGAAATTCAACAAACTGACTCCACAGTACCAAACTGTAGTTCACAGAGCTCTTCAGCAAGACCCAGTTTGTTTGCAAATGTTTGTAAATTCAGAGTGCATGGCTAGGTGCTAGATTTCATACACCTGCGGCAATGGGTCTGAATGAAACTCCTGAACCAAATAATTAAATGGTGTGTCCCATGAATATACATATAGTGTATGTGTGAATGGGAGCTCATGAAAGTGATAACATTTATGCGAAAGGTAAAGTGAACAGTAAGAAGAACAACAGTAGAGCAGTAGAGAGGGAGTAGGCAAACAGTGAGACAGACACAAAATGTAGGCACTGTAGTATTAGAAGGAGCACAGAACATGCTGTAGATTTATAGATAAGTTGTTTGTTCCAGCATATCACATCGGGATAAAAGGTAGGCATGACGTGAGGCCTTTTATTTGGCAAATTTTTTTCTTTTGAGGTTTTATCTGTCTTTAATTGTACACAATTGTTTATTTTTGTAGGATGCAGTTTATGTAGTTCCAGTGACAGCCCTCCTCTGGTAAAATCACACGTCAACAGGTACATGAGTAATTCACTGAAAATGGGTTTACATGTTAATTTGCAGCCACAGCAGGAGAACTACTTAGTCTAAGACACCCTTAGAAATGTGTCTGCACAGTCTAAAGGAAATGCTGAGTTTCTCTTCCGCTGATCATATGTGAACAGGGAATCTGTATCTAAAAATAAGTGCTTGTCCTTATCCTGATACAGGGATGTGCTACACTATCCATCTATCTAGCTCCCATGATGCCCATATGAAAGATTTAGTGACCAGGCTGGTATCAACCTAACCTGTGCAGGATTCAAAGAAGGCATTTTATTGTAATGCCTACATTTCAGGTCATGTTATGTTCACTAATAATATCCACATCATGTTTTCCTCTAGATTATATTATCACTGGTCTGTTCCACACTGTATTCTGTCAATGTCGTTGTCCATATTGTGTCACTATTCAGTTAAGTGTCTCGGTTCATGTCACTGTACCAATGGCAATCGAGCTTTTCAAGACCGATAAATGCCTTTGGAGTCCTGCGCTAAAGATTAATTATAGACTAATGATATGATCTGTAAATTGTGTTACCAGGATCATAAGTTAACACATGAAGAGTACAATGTGTGTCACAATGACATCGACTTGTCAGGCCACTCCACAGACGCATTTAAAACATATTTGTTCTCTTAAAGTACAAATCAGCTTTATTGTTTACTTATGTCAGGGCTTGACAAATTTATCTGAGTTTTAGGAGCCAGCTAAAAAATCTAGGATCCAGACAACGGCACATAAACACAAACACACGCAGTCACATAGTCTGTCACATATACATACAGAATAAAGGATCCTTTATTCTGATTTGGAGGACTAGGGTGAAAGTCCCCTCTGTGCACCCTCCACTTCTGAACGCAAAACACCCCCCCACCCAAACATCCAGTCACACATACATACACACAAACACATCCAGTCAGACACATACATACACACAAACACATCCAGTCACACACACACATATACACAAACACATCCAGTCACACACATATACACACACACACAAACACATCCAGTCACACACACATAAACACAAACACATCCAGTCACACAAACACATCCAGTCACACACACACATATACACAAACAGATCCAGTCACACACACACATATACACAAACACATCCAGTCACACACATATACACACACACAAACACATCCAGTCACACACATATACACACACACAAACACATCCAGGCACACACATATATACACACAAACACATCCAGTCACACACATATATACACACACACACACAAACACATCCAGGCACACACATATATACACACAAACACATCCACGCAGACATACACAAGACAGCAGGGTTTTTTTTTTGGTTGTCGTTTTTTTTAAAAGAAAAAAAAAAGTTCACCTATCAGCGTCCCCCCTCCCTGCGATTACACCTCAATGCAGAGAGGGGGGGGGGGGCGCGGTTTCCATTGCAGCCCGGTGGCTCAGAGCAGCTTCCCTGCTATGCTCCCCAGTACTGGATCAGCGATAGAACGCGGTGCGCGAGGGGGCGGAGCAGGAAGTCTGTGCAGCCGGTGCTCTCACTCTGCTCCCTCGTGCACCGCTGCTGCAAAAAAGAAAAGGGGAAAAAAGATCCCATTGCCGAGGGCACCACGCGGGGCTCACGTTACCCGGGCGCCAGGTCTGATTTCCTGGTCGCCATGGCGACCTGGTGCCCGGGGTTTGTCGAGCCCTGACTTATACTATACTCTATACTGTACTGTACTGTACTGGACTGGACTATACTGTACTGTACTGTACTATACTATACTGTACTGTACTATACTATACTGTACTGGACTATACTATACTGTACTGTACTGGACTATACTGTACTATACTATACTATACTGGACTGGACTATACTGTACTGTACTGTTCTGGACTATACTGTACTGTACTATACTATACTATACTGTACTGTACTGTACTGGACTATACTGTACTGTACTGGAATATACTGTACTGTACTGTACTGTACTGGACTATACTATACTGTACTGGACTATACTGTACTGTACTGTACTGTAATATACTACACTGTACTGGACTATACTATAATGTACTATACTATACTGTACTGTACTGTACTGGACTATACTGTACTGTACTGTACTATACTACACTGTACTGGACTATACTATACTGTACTATACTATACTGTGCTGTACTGGACTGGACTATACTGTACTGTACTGTAATATACTATACTGTACTGGACTATACTATACTGTACTATACTATACTATACTATAGAAGACAAGTGAAAAATTATTTTTTGACAGTATATGCCAGTTTATCATCTGACCGGCACTCTCTGGGAAGCAAGCAGCCTGGCCAGGTCAGCGACTATCCATCTAGTGCAGAGATAGACCCTCGTTTGTGCATGGGATGAGCAGAGGATCCCCTCGCTCCTCTAGACCAGCTGTGTCTTAGCGCTGAGATACAGCAGAGAGTAAACCCGCATCTCTCTATTCAGATACACGTCAAGGTTGCTTGGGAGAAGCAGGACATATTTTGAACCCTTGTTTCTTCCAACTTAAAAAAAAAGTTCAACTGGCCTTGTTTATGCAGTGTTTATTGTCTACCTTCACAGTTTAGACAATGTAAACAGCTCCTTTCCATCTACTCAAAGGCATGAACCACATGCTCTAAGCATCATGCTGATTACCAAATACCAAAGACATTATCAGTCAGGTAACAGTTTATAGAATAGATTATTCCAAACACATGCTCTACCTCCATACATGTAGGCCAGTATCTTTTAATATTGTAATTCCAATATCAGTTACCAAGTGCTGACAAAGTGGCAAAATAGCTTTTAGAACTGAACCCAATATGAGATAAAGTCAAGTAACACAAGAGCTACCCAAGTCACTATTTAAAACTACTGTATAACTTAAAGATTGTTTTTATTGTGCATGTATAGAATACAAATGGTTTGAAAACGATCTGTACATTGTGTTAACAAAACTGTAAGTAAATGTCCAGATTAGAAGAAAAAAAGTGTTTTAAATGAGTCTGTGGCGTCTGTATGACATCACCTGTGGCTTGATATGCAAATGAACTGGTTTTCAATGAGACAAATTGATATAAGACATAGGTGTATGTAATATTTATAGAGTTTAACTGTGCACTAGCCATTTTAGAACTTTTCCCCAGATTTTACTTTTATAAATAATCCCTAACATGAAAGAGTCTGACCAATAAAGAGAGAATGAAAGGGAATTCTGATAGGAATTTCAAACTTACAGCTGAAAAGAGAGATGAGCTGGAGAATTTCCGTATTTGCTCGATTATAAGACAAGGTTTTTTTCAGAAAAAAAATTCTGAAAACTACCCTCGTCTTAAAATCAAGGTCGTTTTATAATCTAGTCGTGCCCGGCGGCAGCAGGGGAGGTCTGCGCTCATCGCGCAGACATCCTCTGCTGCCCCACTAGCCACCAGGGAGAATCGGGCAACCGGGGGATGTCTGCACGATACGTGAAGACATCCTCTATGCTGCCCGACACTTCCGTCTATTATGACGGACCAGCTGTCCGTCATAATAGACGGAGGTGTCTCCAGAGCAACAAGGGCAGGGAGGGGGGGCAGAGGCAGAGACAAGGGGAGGGAAGGGGGAAAGACACATGGGAAGGGGGGAAGACACAGAGAGACAAGGGGAGGGAGGGGGCGCAGGGAGGAGAGAGAGACAAGGGGAGCGAGTGGGGAGTCAAAGGGAGGGGGAGAGAGAGAGAGACAACACTAAGGGGGGGGGAGAGAGACAAAGTTGGGGGCAAGGGAAAGAGAGAGGCAGCATTGGCACATAAAAGGAAATAAAAACAATAAATGCATTTTTTTATATAATTTTTTTTATTAAAAAAGCAATTTACATGTTAATATATACAAGTTGAACTTTTTTCCTATAGGGTAGTCTTATATTCAGGCTTTTAGTTTTTTTTCCTAAAGGAATATCCAAAGTTTGGGGGGTCGTCTTATAATCAGGGTCGTCTTATAATCGAGCAAATACGGTATTTAAGGATCAGTGATTTTGGTCTTACTTTTGAAGTTTGTCAATTCCCTGCAGTTCACATTTTTCTGAATCGTCTCCATACAACTATTTGGAAAAGGCTTTCTATAGACACATCTTAGGTTTATCAGAATCATTTTAATGCAATCCTTTCTCCAATACCCTGAATTGTATCTATATCATTTAAATGTAAAATCCACACAGTCTCCTCCTTGCTTTACACACTGCTATTTATGTGCTGAGAGCTCAGATTTTCAATGATTAAATCCCACTGGATCTATCTTCTTAAACATCAGAGACAACGTGAAATCTCTATTGGCAAAATACTAAATCGTAACAGGTTAAGTGGAACTTTATAAACTATCCAAAACCAAAGTACGGGAGCAAAAATCTATTGCCTAAATCATTAAAAGTCAATTTCAAGGAGTCATAAAATTGAAAAATGTAGCAATTCTACTGTCTTAAAGGGACAGTATCACCTAAACATTGTTTTACTGTGAATGTAGAGAATAAAACATCATTTAAAATGAGCTATACATTGAGTTAGCAAAATTGCAAGTAAATGACGAAATAAGGAGAAAAATGTGTATTAAGTGCACCTGTCTACTCTCTAGTTTATGACATCACCCGTGGTTTGATATGCAAACTAAACATTTCCCATTGAGAAGCAGCTGATTTGCATATCAAGTCACAGGTGATGTCATAAACAGGAGACTCCGCATTTAAAACACATTTTTCTCCTAATTTATTCATTTACTTTCAATTTTGCCAACACAATGTATAGATTATTTTCAATAATCTTTATTCTCTACATTCACAGTAAAAACAATGTTTAGGTGATACAGCCCCTTTAACCCCTTCGCGACCGATGACGGTCCTGGACCGTCATCGGTAAAAACACACTTAGTGACCGATGACGGTCCAGGACCGTCATGCAGGTCTGATCGCGGTATGCACGCTGGCATACCGCGATCGCGCTAACAACGACATGGCTGAGTGTCTCGATACCGAGACACTTCAGCCATGCCGGTTGAGGACCCCCCGGGAACATCTGTGCACTGTGACAGCCAATCACAGCGCCCGGATGTTAATAGCTGTCAAAGCAAGTGCCTGCTTTGACAGCTATAGTCTCTCCCTGCTCCACGGTGATCGTGGGGCAGGGAGAGACTAAATTTAGTGTGTCAAATCTCCCCCTGGTCCCCCCCAGTAACAACCAGCCCCCCCAAATGATTTTTTTAATTAAAAAAAAAAACGTTTTTTTTTTTTTTTTTCCTATTGTGCTAATTCTAACTCTTGGGTTAGGGTTAGAGTTCATCAAAACCCTAATCCTAGAGTTAGAATTAGGGTTTGTACTAACCCTAACCATAGGGTTAAGGTTAGAGTTAAATAAAAATAAAAAAATTTAAAAAAAATAAAAAATTAAATAAATAAAAAAATGTAAAATAATAATAATAAATTGTATAAAAATAAAAAGTTATTACGTAGAGGACCAATGACATGTTATGTCTGTCTGTGGTCCTCTAGGGATATTTTATTTTAAAAAAAAAAGACTGCTAGTGGGGCCAGTGCTTTGCATTGGCCCCCAGCAGTAGATAGGGGCCCGCAGCAGCTGGATATTTGATCCATGCAGCCGCAGGATAGCAAGGATAGCAAAAATCGGTGCTTCCTACTATAGACTACATTTCCTATTCTGCTACGGTAGCTTTTGGCTGGCTGAGCATGACAGGAAATGTAGTCACAAGTATTACATAATAAATACACGTTTTAAAGCTGCAATAACCATATCCTAAATTTTGCCCTGTACCTGCCACATAAACCTAGCAAACCTATACATGTGGGGTACCGCTATACTCAGGGGAAGTTGCTGAACATATATTAGGATTTTGTTTGGCAATAAAATAGACGAACCCCTTTAAATTCATACCTAAGTTTCAAAGTGTGTGGAAATAAAACACACAAAAAATTAATACGTCAAAACTTGTCAAAGATTGGTGGTAAAATGACAGAGTGAAAAGTGTCAAATTACCCCAAGTTGAATGCCCTGGGATGTCTACTTTATAAAAATGTGTACATGTGGGGGGTTATTCAGCGATTTATATCAGATATCGGTGTTACAGTGTCACTAACGCTAATTTTTTAAAAAAAATGGTTTTGAAACAGCTAAATGCTACTTGTATTTATTAACCTAAAACATGCAAAAAAAAGCAAAAAAACATATAAACATTGGGTATTTCTGAACTCAGGACCTATAGTCGAATCTATTTAGCACGTTTTTTCATTAGCTTTTGAAGCTTAGTAAAAGAATTTACAAAGAAAAGTCAGGAAAAGTGTTTATTTTTTTTAATTTTAACCATATTTTACTATTTTGTACACAATACAATAAATTATATGAACAAAATAATGTCATGAAAAGAAAGCCCTTCTTGTCCTGAAAAAAACAATATATAATATGTGTGGGTACAGCAACTGACAAAGAAGAAAATTAAAGCTAAACACAAACACCTCAGAAGTGTTAAAACAGCCTCGGTCACTAACGCACAACATTCCAAAAACAGTCTGGTCATGAAGGGGTTAAAGAAACAGTAAAGCTATTTGTTGTTATTTTGTTTTATTACCAGTGTGGTCAGCTTCTGACAGATCTGTGCAGGGCTTCTTTACAATGTTTTGGGAGATAAGAACCATGGGGCTGATATACTCTGCCCATATTTCTATCTGCCTGCATCCTCATCTATCACAGGTTTATTGAATGAGTCAAGTGAAGAATTAAGTGTTCCTTCCTTTTATAAAAAAAAAATGGCTCAAGATTAGATTTTTGGAGTTTCTGGGAGAAATGCCTTTTTGTGTAATGCTGTTTACTGCCCTTTCATACATTCCTCTATCATGTCCAGGGAAAAAATGAGCAATCCAATGTAGAGACAAGAAAATGAATGATCCAGCACCCATTCTGCTGGGTGATCGCTAAAATACTGGTTTGCGTCCAAAGTTAGACCTACCGAGGAGATAGAATGGCTGAAATTTTTGGAGGGAAGAAAAGGTGGAACTAATAGTAGCCCCAATCCTTTTTTTGCTTACATAAATATATATTTCAGAAAAAAGTTTGAAATGCAAACATTTTTTTAAGGTCACTCAAAAGTAGCATAATATTACATTGTGGGTCTTTGTATGTCCAACAAATTTTTCCATAACCTTTTTTGCTCCTTTTGTCTCACCATGTGTTTCACAAATCTCCACCAGCATCTGCAAAATAATTAAATCTGAAGCAAACCAGCATTCCGGAACTGATAAATGGCATAAAACTATACAGGAAATGTCCCCTTTGACCTCTAAAGCAAACCAAAGTCTGCAACAAGATGAGCTTCCCCCTACGTCATAGAACAAGCAGAACAATTCATGTCAATACTCTCCTATAAGCTTTAGGTGCTTTACTCTATTATCAAATTAAGTGCATCAAGTTGTCCTAAAATAGACAAACACTATTTTTTAATGTCATTGCAAGGGCGCAGTTCTAATAGTGAGGCAATCTGCATGGAAACAAATGGTATATTGCTGCTGGAGGCCCAGTACACATGTGCAGGATGTCAGTAGGGTTACAAGTGATATCACACACATGTTCTGCCGCCCTAAGCACCAGACAAGACCCAGTTGATCGGAATGATCCTATTGCATTGTAAATAGAAGAGGGCTAGAATAGGAACCTTTAAAAGACACACAGGTTTTCCTGCAGGAATATGTAATTGAAAAAAGTCTATACAATCATACAGATCCATGAAGTAAGGTTCATGCCTGGAGTGTCCCTTTAATAATCAACCATATCTCAGCATGGTCTATCCAAGTTGCAAATAGGATTGTTGAGCAGTGAAAAAGATCACATAACTCTTGCTGTGCGATTGTGCAACTTGAAAAATGGCTGCTCTGTATAGAAAATGATACTTTGAAAAGGCAAGTTGCACTTTACTAAAGTATTGACATCCGGTGAAATCTTTTCACATGGGATAAAAGTTCTTATTTTAGATGTGCATTTTTGGGTCAAGTATTTAAAAGGACTCCATCATGGAAACATTGCGTACACTGTGACTGTAGAGAATAGAAAAAAATGACTGAACATAATCTATACATTGGGTTACAATCGTAAACCTATGCCTAAATTAGAAGAAAAATGTGTTTTAAACAGGAGACTCCACAGACACACGTAAAACACATTTTTCGCCTAAGTTAGACATTTGTTTGTAGTTTTGCTAACACAATGTATGGATCATTTTCAATCATTTGTTATTCTCTGTATTCACAGTGAAAACAATGTTTAGGTGAAACAGTCACTTAAATCTACTAATCCCAATAAAAAAAAGCATATGGTGTAAAACACCCAGTGCTTTACAGTGCACACAGGCCTTGCCTCTCCAAGGGGAATTGTTTATGGAATAAGTATCTATATATATAATAAAAAAAACAAAACACAAACTGAGTTTTTACCCTGATGTCACTAGCAACATGGCACATGTTCCCATACGGTTATAATGGGTTATAAACCATTTTTTTTTAAATCAGCTTGCCAGTAAACTACTGCCTTGGTGGCAACCCTATGCACACATGACATTACATGTGTTTGCACAGTCGTGTACAATGACAATGTTTCAGCACTTATCCCTTGCAGCTCACTCCAGGGGTCAATGGTGCCAAAGGAGTGTATGAATATCCACACAACATTCACACCTAGAATTCGTGAGCAAGAGTGTAAAACAGCACAAGATGTTCCTGTGTGAACATATTCCCATCTGTTCCTGATTATCACATGACTCTATGTTATCTTGCAAGCTGGTATTTAATATAAGAAGCAATAATAGGCATTTTACAATTATGTTAGGGTTAGTTTTAGAGTTAGGGTTAAGTTGATACTTGGGTTGAGGTCAAAAATTAATGCAAAGGAATATTGCTAGGGAAAAAAACGTTACTTTCAGTTATTGCCCTATAACTTGCAAAAAACAACAGAAGGACAGGTAAACATTGACTGTTTCTTAACCGACAACAAATATTACAAACTAGTTACACTACATTAACATTTATTCATATACCACTAAGACAACATACTTTAAAAAAAAAAAAAAAAAAGGAAAATTACAGCTAACAACAAATACCAAAGAATTGGCAAAACAGTCTCAGTCACTAAGGGGTTAATGGGTGTTCTAGTTTCCCCAGCCACATGTACATACAGAATTGTATATAACAATTTGAACATTAACATCCTGCTATTCAAAAAAAACCTGGGAGGCAACAACTGGATTTTATACATTTGACACATTTTCTTGTATGATCTAAAATGTATACAAATACACTTATTAGAGAGGCCTTCAATGAGGGCCAGTAAGTCCCAGCAGCATGGTGTAGACACACTGGCTTAATTTGTGTTCCAGATTAATGTCTAACTGTTCTTGACTTTGCTGACTATTGAAGAAAGATACCATCATTGGTGATGCCCAGGGCACAAACCTGAATATGTTAGATCTTCTCCCACGTCTCACTTAGTTAAAGGGACTGTATCACCTAAACAATGTTTCACTGTGAGTGTAAAATAAAATAAAAAAAATTGAAAATGATCTCCAACATCGGCCATGTTTCCAGGGACACATATTTGTTCCAAGTGCTGCAGAAAGAGCATGCAAAGTGCTGCCCGGCAGTATGTAGGATGCATATACTACAAAAATATACTACAACTATGAAAATGTGTTTTAAATATGTCTGTGGAGTCTCCTGTTTATGACATCACCTAGTGCTGTATTTACCGCGAGGCATGCCTAGGGCGGCAAATTTTGGGGGGCGGCAGCGCCCCCCAGCACTGGAAAAAAAAAAAAAATGCGGCTCTTTAAAAAAAGAGCTTGCAGGCAGAGACGGAGGTGAGAGCGGATCGGAAGATCCCCTCTCACCATCACTCTGCCTGCCGGGCTGCACGGGGAGCCGAACAGGCAGCACAGAGAAACCTCCGTGCTGCCTGTTCGGCTCCCCGTGCAGTGTGCCGACACGGAAGTGCCGACAGTCACGTGACCGGCGCGCTGACGTAATACGCGCGCCCTGTCACGTGACCTGTCGGCACAATCGCCGGGAAGCCGAACAGGCAGCATGGAGGGACCATGCTGCCTGCCACTAGGGAAAGGTATGTGCTGATGGGAGTCAGAGTGTGTGTGATAGGAGACAGTGTGTGTGACGGGAGTCAGAGTGTGTGTGATGGGAGACAGTGTGTGTGACTGAGTGTGATGGGAGTCGGAGTGTGTGACTGAGTGTGATGGGAGTAGGAGTGTGTGACTGAGTGTGATGGGAGTGTGTGTGTGATGGGAGTATGAGCTTGATGTGAGTCTGAATGATGGGGCATGTCTTAGGTGTGTAACGTGGGTGTGCAGCTTGGGTAGGGGGGTGCCCGGATCTATTTCTGCACTCTCTATGGCAGCATTCCATTTATCCAGTCTTAGTAGTAACACTCTAGTTTTAGCACTCTCTGTAGTAGCACTCTATTTCTGCTCTCTCTGTAGTAGCACTCTATTTCTGCTCTCTCTGTAGTAGCACTCTATTTCTGCTCTCTCTGTAGTAGCACTCTATTTCTGCTTTATCAGTGGTAGCACTCTATTTCTGCTCTCTCTGTAGTAGCACTCTATTTCTGCTCTCTCAGTGGTAGCACTCTATTTCAGCACTATCTGTAGTAGCACTCTATTTCTGCTCTTTCAGTGGTAGCACTCTATTTCTGCTCTCTCTGTAGTAGCACTCTATTTCTGCTCTCTCAGTGGTAGCACTCTATTTCTGCTCTCTCTGTAGTAGCACTCTATTTCTGCTCTCTCTGTAGTAGCACTCTATTTCTGCTCTATCTGTAGTAGCACTCTATTTCTGCACTCTCTGTGGTAGCACTCTATTTCTGCTCTCTCAGTGGTAGCACTCTATTTCTGCTCTCTCTGTAGTAGCACTCTATTTCTGCACTCTCAGTGGTAGCACTCTATTTCTGCTCTCTCTGTAGTAGCACTCTATTTCTGCTCTCTCTGTAGTAGCACTCTATTTCTGCTCTCTCTGTAGTAGCACTCTATTTCTGCTCTCTGCTCTCTCTGTAGTAGCACTCTATTTCTGCTCTCTCTGTAGTAGCACTCTATTTCTGCACTCTCAGTGGTAGCACTCTATTTCTGCTCTCTCTGTAGTAGCACTCTATTTCTGCTCTCTCTGTAGTAGCACTCTATTGCTGCACTTTCAGTGGTAGCACTCTATTTCTGCTCTCTCTGTAGTAGCACTCTATTTCTGCTCTCTGCTCTCTCTGTAGTAGCACTCTATTTCTGCTCTCTCTGTAGTAGCACTCTATTTCTGCACTCTCAGTGGTAGCACTCTATTTCTGCTCTCTCTGTAGTAGCACTCTATTTCTGCTCTCTCTGTAGTAGCACTCTATTGCTGCACTTTCAGTGGTACCACTCTATTTCTGCTCTCTCTGTAGTAGCACTCTATTTCTGCTCTCTGCTCTCTCTGTAGTAGCACTCTATTTCTGCACTCTCAGTGGTAGCACTCTATTTAGCCAGTCTCAGTGGTAACCCTCTATTTAGCCAGTCTCAGTGGTATCACTATTTCAGCACTCTCCGTGTTGTGGATGTGCACACTCTATCCCTGTACACGCTGGTGGTTGCACTGACCTGTGAGTGTGCAGAGCAGGAGCAGAGTGTGGAGATCTGGGTGCCAGGGAGCCCTCGGAATGTCCATCCAAACTTTGGCTCCAAGCTGAGCGGCTGGCGGCTCTTGTGAAAAAGTCCTGCAAGTTCCAGCAGCTGGATCCAGACACGGGGTTTTCTAACGCGATCCGAGTCTGGATAACATAACAATAGATCTGAACTGTGTCCTCTCCTCGTCTTCCCAGCGCTGTGTCTGAGCACCCCCCCCTTCCTCCTTCCTCACAGCACCAAATGTGTTTCCTTCTTTGTGTGAGAATGCCCTGCTCCTTCCTCCTGTTTCCCTTTTCCTGATGCTTCCCTACCATTCTCAAGTTTCATCCTGGTGGGTGGCACGGAGCTCAGTATGTGACACCCTGCAGGCGCCTTCTAGCTTTTGTTAACGTGATGAAGTAACTAACTGCTGTGTGTTGCATCGTGGGATAAGTCACTGCTTCTGAAATCAAACTTATGTTGTATTTGTTTAATCTATAAAAAAAAAACGAAAACTCTGCAAAAAGAAATTAAAAAGATAAAATATATTTGGATATTATAAATAACATTTCTCTGTGTCTTGGCTGTAGGTCTGTTATTTTATATTTCAGAACTTATACTTATGTGCAGTTGTTGATCTTATTTACTTACACAAACGTTTTATTGATTATTTTTAAGGTTTAAAATAAAGTTAAACATCTCTGTTGAATTCTAAACACCCTTTTAAAGGACTACTGTATGCCAAAGTTGTGCTTAATTGAAAGATCACATGGAGGATTATCATTTTGATCATTTAAAATGCTATAATGATAGACTGCAAATAAACTATCACACTGAGCCTCTTTAGTTTGTATAGATCAAGCAGGGGGCAGACATATTGGGGGTTATGTATAAAGGTATTTCTACTGTGCCATAAGTCTTGTCTACCCAATGTATAAAATGGTTTGTGCCAGAAAAAAATCCACTGTGCTCCAGTTGCGTAAACATGTGATCTAATTATTGTTTAAGAATTTTAATTTCCTCCTATTTTAGATCACTTTATTGGACTACAGTTCTCTGCTTCTCCTAATCTGGCGTTATCTATACCTAACACAAAACTAACTCTAACCCTAACTATAACTGTAATGCGAACCCTAACCCTTAGGGTCCCGGCAAACCCTATAGGAATGGCTTTCTGTCCGAAAGGGCTTCTTGTAAACCGGGAATCTCTTTTTAAGCTCAGAAAAGGACCTTCTAGCTTTGTAACTCTCTCTGGGTGAATGAAGGGCCAAACAGGTAGGAATCCTCTAGATTAGGGAATTCATGGGACATAGAGGCCAGATCAGACATCCCCACTGCATGAAGCCAGAGGGTTCTCCAAATATTGGAGATGGAATTAAATGATTTATACACTATAAGAACAGCCCTGCTAGAGGCTTTCAGTAAAGCCATTTTTGACTACTGAAAAGGGGGACAGAGGTAGAGCTTGGTGGAACAGACCCCCCAAATCGGGACTGTCCATTGCAGTTGTGGGTCCGAAAACACCTTTATATAGAAGACCTAATGTATCCTGCCTGGTTAAATAGCTTATAGTCTGTATATATACTGTGAACTGTCTGCACATCTAATTAAGTGATCTTGCATAGGAAGACCACTTAATATTATCTTGCATATATATTCTTATTATAGCCAAATTTACCACCCTAACTCCTCCCATAGTTTTTACACTACATAGACAGTAATATACCGAAACGTGCGGACTCTTCCCGATTGGTGTGCTACTACTTTGTGAAACGTTTCGACGAACGGTTCACGAACTATCGTCGTTTTTGTGGCGAAATTGGTCCCATAGGCATGAATGGCGGAATGTTCAAAACAAAAAACCTCCAAAAGGGGTCTAAACTACAGGAACATTCCATTGGTTTCCACTTTTAGAACTTTGCGCAAAAATAGACTTTTACAAATAATCCCCTATGGTTTACAACTATACATTATCAACAATATATATAAGTAGGACACATCTGAGCACTGACACTGGTGTGTACCATATTTAAAACAATTTATTCTACCTAGTAACTATGTGAGTAACCCTGTAGTAAAACAATAGTAATTCAATTTAGTAACAGCCCACTATGTGGCATCCATGCAGAGGCGTAACTAGAAACCACCAGGCCCCGGTGCAAAAATTGCCCTGGGGCTCCCCGATCCCACCATGCAACTCCACCCCAGAAATTACACTTACATGCCTCCCAACTGTTCTGCTTTGTGCCTGGCCTTGTCTTAGATCTATGTCGCTTTATGCCTATCCCATGCATGCTTAAACACCTTAATGTATTAACTTCTACCATTTCTTAACGAAAACTATTCCATTCATCCACCACCCTCTCAGTAAAGTAATATTACCTTTTCTGACCACTAAAAAATTAAAATATTTCCAGCCTTTTCAAAACAAATATATGTATATAACTAGCTGCATGTATATTTATATGAACTTTTTAATATTATATTCAACTATTTTCATATGTAATAAAAATGTTATGGAAAAATTGTTAATTTCTTATTTTTATTCCATTCCTCTGCACCCACATTGCACCTAAAGGTATTGATACAGCACTATACATTACCCACAGCACTTGGCTTGTACTCATATGGCACCCACAGGATTTGGCATGCCACGGTGTAAATTTGCCCGCCAGAACATACCACAGTGTCACTTTGTCCCACTGAACTGCCCCTGCAGAACATGCCATGGTGTCACTTTTCCTCCCTGTGATTTTGCCCCACAGAACATGCCACAGTATCACTTTGGCCACAGCCAATTTGCTCATTATTTCACGATTAGCCTGCCCATTAATATGTCACAGCCAGACATTCAGAATGCCAGTTAATATGCCACAGCCATTTTCCCCATTAATATGCCACTATTAGCCTGCCCATTAATATGCCACAGCCATTTTCCCCATTAATATGCCACTGCCAGTATTATTTTGCTTATCATTTGCTAGTCATATTTTGCCCATCATTTTTCATATTTTGCCCATTTGCCTCTCATATTTTGCCCATATGCCACTCATATTTTGCCCATTTGCCAGTGTTATTTTGTCCATCTGCCACTCATATGTTGCCCATTTGCTAGCTGCGACCCCTGCACTAACGGTAAGTACGCCACTGCATCCATGCCATTCTTTATGAGGGAGAATACACCCTTATAGACACAGAGGAGGTTATGTATAAATGTCTGTTCTACAGCAGATAAAATTGTTGCAATCACCATAGTAACCAATAGAACTTTGGAACTTAGAAAAGATCTTTCTAAAAAAAAAAAAAACATGAATCACAATTTGCAAAAAGAAACCAAAAATGAATTACACCAATAAAAAAAGTAAAAATGAACAATTTACACCAATTACTTTAGAAGTTCTAGATCATGCATCATACCAGACCAAGGAGGGAGATAAACTCATTTTACTAAAATGGAGAGAACTGTTTTAGGTCTGAGAGCAGGATTATTTGAAGTCTTAATTGGACATTTCTTTACTATTCCAACTTTTGATCAAATTTACATTTTTAACTTCCAGCCGTGAATGTTTGTTGTTTGGCTCCATCTAAATCTAACATATGTTATGTATTTCTACGTGGAGTAGAAAACTCGGATGTTAGCCGAAAGTGAAACCCTACTGATTATTAACTTGTGTTACCCAAATGGTCGGCATTATTTATTTTCTCCCCATGGCCAATTGAATAAGGTATACATCCCTGTGTATAGTAGAACCTTTTTTCGTCATACTTGTACAATAATCAATATATATGGCTAAGCTGCACTGATTTGAGTGGTTAGACTCACTGTCAGTTTTTCCCTACCTTGAAATGCTTGGAAAGAACTGACATTTTTGTTCAAAGTATCGTGATGTGTTTAAAAAGAGGTGGGGTTAATGACACAATAATCTTGCCTATGTTTCAAAAGGTGTCAAGGAGCAACATTTGAAGGCCTAAGCATCCCTAGCACTGGTCTGAGCACTGTATATTGGAGGGTATTTTGGTCTGCTAACATTAATATGTACACAATTTCCTCCAAAACGGACATCTCTCAAGCACTTCCTTCTCATTTGGCTCTCTCCGGCAATATTTTTGATGGCCAGGATTTAGTAAGCTAGTTGTTATGGAGAACAACTTCCATGGTCTTCAGTCAGCTCATGTCTGGCTGAACATTACAGGGACCTGTAGTCTTAAAAAGTTGGAGATCCATAGTTTAGCCAGCCTTCCCCAAGTCTCTCTCTCTCTCTCTCTCTCTCTCCCCCCCTCTCTCTCCCCTCTCTCTCTCCCCTCACTCTCTCCCCTCTCTCCCCCCCTCTCTCTCTCTCTCTCCCCTCTCTTTCCCCCCCTCTCCCCCCCCTCTCTCCCCTCTCTCTCTCTCTCTCTCTCTCTCTCTCTCTCTCTCTCTCTCTCGCAACATCACTTTTGTGTCTGTGCTAATACTGCTATTTTAGATGTGCTACTTCTACAGATGCTGCACCACAGACTTTACACACATTTGAATTACTATTAATGATGGGCTATTGAGGTTGCACCATGGGCTCCTTAATAGCATTTGCCCCAGGCCAAAGGTAGCTAGCTTCTCCCTGCAGATAGATGTTAAGTACATAAAAGAATTCTTAAACACAGACTCTTGTCCTTACATGTGTTTTATTTCTCGTGTTCGCAGGGTATTATGTCTAACCACAGGTACTACCTTAAAATTTATTAATCATTAAGGAGAACTTAACTGTCGAAAAGCTCCTCTTTGTATTCACTGGGACTCAGTCAACCACAAAATATAGTTTGGGCTTGTGGCAGATAGGATTTTCCTGAGTCAGGATGGAGAATAAAAGACATTTTAGATTTCCCAAAGCAGTTTTTACATTAAAATGAATAGGATATTTAAACAGAGACTGGTATAAGTGTTTCTGTTACTGTGATGTTTTTTTTTTTACCCATTGATTTCTCACAGCTCCGACTCAGTAGCACAGGGGAAAAATACAGTTTTAAAATTCAGAGCACAGAAAGAATTGTGCCACAAAGTAATGACTGTTGGTCATGAATATCACTGTCTATTAACAGTGCACATTGATTCCAAACTGAATAGGAATTTATGTGTGTGTAAATTTTATCCCTTTTTTGTAACTACTGGGAAAAGAGCAAAATGCTTTGTTTATCATTTTTGCCTATCTATGTGTTAGGTTATCATTGCCAAATGATTAGCATGTGCCAAGCCAGGGAGATAGATCATTGGGATGACCAACTAACAGTAGAATGTAAGCAGGATTGATTGTAAGTTCTATAATAATATACTTGGAAATGACAGAATATCACAACATTCTTTTGTTGTCAAAGAAAGTGTATTTTGCTTAAAAGTAAATATATTAAGTTTTGCTTAATCAAAAGATTAAAGTGCAGGTATTTTAAATGCTTTAAAGAAAGAACACAAAATAAAGTACCTTTTTGAGCTCTCTTTGATTGTTTACCCATCAGACATGTTTACAATTTGGTTACAGGACAACTAGCCAAAACATAAGTAATGTTTAACTGAAAGATTGTATTGAGTGTAGACATTTTAAATAGAAATGTTTTAATGTAAGAATATAAATAGTGTATCTTATTAAGTCTTATTTGCTCTGTACAGCTCTAATAGGGAGTGGGCATGTTGGTTGGAATCTTGGGATAGTTCATCATTATTTTCAAATGACGGATATTGGAGAGGTCTTGACAACGCAAGAGTCACATAAAAATTTTCCCACTTACATATTACTAGGGTTGCCACCTTTTCTTCAAAAAAATACTGGCCTTGGTACTGTCTCCATAGACTTAACATTGGCCTGATGCCAATTTTTTACCGGCCTGCCGGTAAAATACCGGCCAGGTGGCAACCCTACATATTACAGAGCACTGTTCTGCTCAATAAATACACATATATCACTCCAACCGAGTGAATTCAGATATTCCCAAAGAAGAGGCAATCATGCAGGGATTATTCCAATATACAAAATGTAATCGCTTAAATGTAAACGAAACAGCTGAATAAAAGGCTTACAGAATGGTGTGGTGAGAAGCCATGAGGTTCCAGTAAGGTACTCTATTTCTATACTTTCATTAAAGTGTTTGTGTTGCTAATGCCAACACTTTCAATTCAACATAACTTCATTTTCCCTGATTGTTGCCCAGTCATCTTAACTGTAGTGCAAAAGATGAAGCCAACAATAAACACGAAGGGGATAAGGAAATGTTTGCTATGTCAGTGTGGAATAGAAGACAAACTCTCAACCTGGGTGGTCAAATGCTTTCGATCTCCTGTCCAAGCTTATCATAGACTCCAAAAAATTCTAAATATTTAGATAAGTTGATTCTGCCTTCCCTGTGTGTATTCTGGTATACACCTTAAATATTCAACAGTGTAGTTCTTCACATGCCAGACCACCAAACAAAACAGTGGCATTGAAAAGGTGATATGTTATGCTATAATTATGCATGATGTCATCAACTGATTCCTTAATCAGTGTACTTGTATTATGTCTCAGACTGGGCTGGTAACACCTGATTGCGTCTGGGTGAATGGTTATGTGTCAGATTTGACTGTTAGCATTAGAGTGGTAAAAACAGTGTTTTTTGTTGTTTTTTTTTTTTTTAGAAATGGTGTCGTCTTATATTCAGGCCTTTTCTTTTTTACGGTAGTACTCACACGTGGATGCTACAACAGTGGATATTGATACATTCAGAGAGGAATCTTCACTTTGAGGACACAGAATGCAGTCTATAAATCCAATTCTGATCATAGACTTGCATTGAATGGGAGGATAATGTAACTATTACATCACAAGGGGGCAGAGTTATGATCCTGTTTGATCAGGTTAATCTCCTCTCTATGTGTTGAAAGACAGGAAATTTTTTTGGGGGGGGATGTCGCATCATATGAAATATTCACAAAATGGAGCCAGGAGATAAACATCTAATTTTATTTTTCCTTTTATATGCATTGAATTCAATCATATTAAAAAAACAAAACAAAAAAACACAATGGCATATGATTTATATATGTGTTTGTTTTAAATGACAAGGTTATATAGTTACATCTTATGTAAGTGGTAGTGACACTTTAACAGTAACAAGCCTACATCTGCTTTCTCACTCGATCTGTGGGGTACATTTAATAGTTGATTAATTATTTCATGAGCAACATCTTTTAATAGCTGTATCACCCTATACGTTGTCTCTGGATTTCAACTTATTTTCTATAGATATTAAATTGGTCCAGATTTATATTGCGAAATTACATACATTTTAATTCTGCTAACTCAAGCCTCATGTGTTTCACATCACTAACGTAAAATCTCAAATAATAGCTTTATCAGCAATTGTATTTCTTAAAACACCCAGCCATCTCTATTCTGCCCAAAATATCGCCCATGAGAGACATGCAGAAAACCACAATTAAAATTACATTTCATTTAATCTCCAAAAGAACTCCATTATTATTATTTTACATATATTAATGATAATATTATATATATTGGTTTAATATTCTTTCCTTACTGATTTTAATAAAGGCAGCAATATTCATGGACGTTTGATCAAGGCATATTAAATGTAATATGTAATTTAGCACGTTGAGAATGGATTTTTGAAGTAAAAACAAGAACACTGAGTAACTATGAAAACAGTGCTATAAATATTATATTTGTTGTTGTTTTTATTCATTTTGCAGTTACTGAGCAGAATTATTGTTTGTCATTATCATTGTTGCCATGAAATGATAGAACATCCTTCATGCCCTATTTAATTAGATTTCAATTCATTCATGACCCATTATAACCAGTCCAGGATGGTCCAACTACGGGATTATTACAAACTATTTTCAAATAGTGTCTGAATATATATTGTGGGAAATGTCCAGAGGGAAACGTCCTATACTCAGAGATGATTTGGTCATCAACGGGAGAATCCCACAGCTGTCATCTCTGACTCGTACATCGGAAGGATTGAGAAGACTTTGATGGAAACGGTACGGTCTTAAGATTCTAACTCATACTTATTAAGGTTCCTTATACACTGGTGAAATGATGCTCTTTGTGACTCTTAATATCTATGGTCTAGTTATGCAGTCAAGCATGTTGGTAATTTGAAAAAGATTGGAAAAGGGGATTTTTTTTTATAGGCCAGGCATAACATGTTGCCACTGTTTTCTTCCTACTTGAATTGTTGCCATTGTATTGCTTTAGTAGATCTTACTTTAACGCCTCCTAATTTTCCATATGCATCATAAGAATTAGCATTTTTGACTGTATAATTCATTTGTGTTCAAAGACAATGTATTGGGGGAGATATCATTTTTTTTATTACAATCATTTGGCTTGCTACTGTTACATTGCCAATAGCGGAGGATCTCTTAATTCCATAGGAAGTATTTAATCTGAACTGAGTGTCTCACAAGGACTTAGACCAGGGGTAGGCAAACTGTGGCCTTCCAGATGTTGCAGGACTGCAGTTCCCATACACCTCTGCCAGCATCTCATCAGAAAGAGCATTATGGGAGATGTAGTTCAACAGTAGCAGGACCACTGTAGGTTGCCTACCGTTGGCTTAGACGATCCGTTGAGGTATCCTAGGAAAGTTACTTCTAAAGGTGCAAGAAAGGTGATCGTCAGGCAAGCCAGGTCAAACATTGAGAGAGGGCAGTCATACAAGCTTGGAGAAACTGCAGAACATAGACAGTCCAGGTCATTAACAAAATAATAAAAGACTAATAAGGACCACGCCAGAGCGCAGCATTCAAGAAACGCTGGGCTTTTAAATGTATAGGCCAGTAGGCTCAACAATTTTGTGGGTGAAGCTTGTGCATATTGAAAGGATTCCATCACTATAATGATGACTGAGACAGTCTCCGATGTTCTGACCAAAAACTTGAGCAAATTCTAATGCACAGGCGCAGTAGAATTCTCTCATCGATCATCCCCGTGCATGCGCACAAAGTTACAGCTAATCATTCAGCTGTAACTTTGCCAGAACAGCGCATGCGCGAGGGACACACACCACCTCTCGCCCCCTTCACGCCCCCTTCAGATCAGCTGCGTTGACAGGTAAAGTAGGAGCGCATGTGCACTTCACCCGAAGCATGTCACTTATTAGCGTAGCAATCACTGTATAGTGGGTAAAACTCATATCGGTTACATGCTACGCTAGTAAGTGGAAGTCAGACACGGGGGACATAGGGGGACACACGGGAGTCTAAGGAGGTGCTCACTGGGTGATCACAACTCCCATCAAGATGAGGCAGCCCCCCTGTGTGTCCCCCTCTGTCCCCCGTGTCTGACTTCCCCTAACTAGCTTAGCATGTCACTGATAGGAATCAACTATACAGTGATTGCTACGCTAATAAGTGACATGCTTTGCGTGAAGTGTACATGCGCTCCTACTTTACCTGTCAACGCAGCTGATCCGAAGGGGGCATGAAGGGGGCGGGAGGTGGTGTGTCCCCCTCTGGCAAAGGTACAGCTGAATGATCAGCTGTAACTTTGTGCGCATGCACAGTGATGCGCAATGAGTGAATTCTACTGCGCCTGTACAGTAGAATTCGCTCGAGTTTTTGTCAGAACACTGGCATGGGTGTGAGTCTGAGTCTTGCATTGGCTGGAGGCCCACGCCCTAATGTTGGCAAATAGAGGCCACACTCTGAGGCACACGGACATGTCCCAGTTCAGTGTACAGATGATAAAAGGCTATACTACCGTTTACAGGTCTTTTTGTCGCTCTACTTGCTATGTGTTTGACTAAACACATAGCTATACTGTACCACTATATGCTGCTTCCCATCTCTATACTGATAGCAATCATGCTATACAATGTTTAGAGACATAGAAACGTAGAAACATAGAATGTGTCGGCAGATAAGAACCATTCGGTCCATCTAGTCTGCCCAATTTTTCTTTAGTACTTTTATTAGTCCCCTGTTCCCGGTCTTATAGCTAGGATAGCCTTGTGTCTATCCCACGCATGCTTAAAATCCTTGACTGTGTTTACCTCTACCACTTCTGCTGGCAGGCTATTCCATACATCCACTACCCTCTCAGTAAAGTAATACTTCCTGATATTACTTTTAAATCGTTGCCCCTCTAATTTAAGACTATGTCCTCTAGCTGTGGTAGTTTCTCTTCTTTTAAATATACTCTCTTCCTTTACTGTGTTGATTTCCTTTATGTATTTAAATGTTTCTATCATATCCCCCCTGTTACGTCTTTCCTCCAAGCTATACATGTTAAGATGCTTTAACCTTTCCTGGTAAGTTTTATCCTTCAACCCATGAACCAGTTTAGTAGCCCTTCTCTGAACTCTCTCCAAAGTATCAATATCCTTCTGGAGATACGGTCTCCAGTACTGCGTACAATACTCCAAGTGAGGTCTCACCAGTGCTCTGTACAATGGCATGAGCACTTCCCTCTTTCTACTGCTAATACCCCTCCCTATGCAACCAAGCATTCTGCTAATACCTCTCCTTATACAACGAAGCATTCTACTAATACCTCTCCCTATGCAACCAAGCATTCTGCTAATACCTCTCCTTATACAACGAAGCATTCTGCTAATACCTCTCCTTATACAACGAAGCATTCTGCTAATACCTCTCCTTATACAACGAAGCATTCTGCTAATACCTCTCCTTATACAACGAAGCATTCTACTAATACCTTTCCCTATACAACCAAGCATTCTGCTAGCATTTCCTGCTGCTCTATTGCATTGTCTACCTACCTTTAAGTCCTCTGAAATTATTACTCCTAAATGTTTGTCTCTATGGATATGCTTGATCTTGGCCACTACCTGTATCTAGAGATCTCTATATTAATGAGAGCTATTCTGTGCCTGACTATCTGTATACTGATGGAAACTATACTTTACCAATTCGGCGTCTTGCCAGTGTGACCGAAATGCCCTTTGGCGCACCCCTTGCCAGTCCTTCGCTGCATCCTGACTTAAGCTGGGGATTGTTTGATTTCTATGTCATTTTTCCAAACTTAATTAAATTACATCCAAATCAGTTTGCTGGCTGCCTTGGATGGGAATACCTGTGCAATCGGACACTGCTTCTGCAGCACAATGTCAGTCCATGATCTCTTTTCGCTTCATTGGAGCGTGCACAAAAAAATTAAATGGAGATAAAAGGTAAAAAGGATCATTTCAAATGAAATGAGGCATGTAAAGCGAGGAGGCAGGGGAATTTAGAACTTTTACATAACTTGTCAGATTCATTGCCTGAAGATTTCTTCTGATAACGAAAATACAAAGAAATCGCTAACCACATCAAAAGAGGCTGCTTATGCCAGAGGCGTTCCTTCTATCTGTGCTCTATTCCCGTTGGTATCCGCTCTCTGGTTTTTTCCGTCTGTAGAACTGCGACACTTGCCAACTTTCTCAGTTTTCTAAGACAGTCACAAGAAATTAGATTACTGTAAATGTATTCTGCTGACTCTGCATTTAATTTTCCTCTCTCTCTATTTTTATATTTAATCTTTGCAAAGTCTTTGGTCTTCCCTTTATGTTTTTTTAGGTTATTTACTATATTCTCAAAATTTGTTAAATCAAAATTCCCAACATTTTTAAACATTTCTATCACTGTTTAAAAAGTATCACTGTTTTCTGAGTCCAACCTGGAACGTACAGTGAAGCATCAGCAACAGAGCGCCGGAAGTGATAACTTATCACTTCCAAAGCCTTTGCCCACAAGAGGGCAGCACCATTTTGTAGTAGCATGCTACTCACCAATATGGCGCCTGCGTTTGCTCTATGTAGTGTTCGCGGGTGACTTCAAAAGAAAATTTAGGTATGCTTCAATATGGAGGCATTACAGCAACACCGCCTGAGCAGTGTTAGTAAACATTGACCGCTAAAAAACACTCATTCCACTGCAGGATGTGCTAAGCATGTCCCATGTGGGCAGCAGAGTTTCTTCCTGGACCTGCTTGGTCTGAAGGGATTAAAGGACTCGTTGCCTAAATCATATATGCATTGTGAATGGAGAGAATAAAACAGGATCAAAAATGACCTGTACATTGTGTTAACAGAAATGCCAGAAAATGCATAAACGTGTGGTTTCTCCTGTTTACACCTGTAGCTTGATCTGCAAGTGAAGGAACTTTTGGACAAAGAGCAACTTATTCCTCTTTTGTATATTTAGAGGAGGAAACATGCAATCCTGTGATTTGTCAGCTGGACCAATCCCAATGTGAGTTATACCACGTTAACCCTTCACTATACGACTTTTTACTTTGTTAAAATTGTCAGTTCCTGTATAATGGTTCAAAACAAGAATAGTGGCCGTGTAATTGGTTTTCTTTGAGCGATGAAATCACCCAATGAAATGTAACTTATTATTGAATACTATGAATTTTAATGACTCATTTTTTTCTCTTCCACTAAATGCATTCTTCGGTATTTATGTTTCTGTGTATAATTAATGAGGCCAAAAGAAAACAGTCTATTAAAAAAAACTGTCTATCGTGAGAAAGTCACAGACGCCGGAAATGACGACAAGTCATCTATGGCAGCTGTATTTCCAGCATGCCTCATGCGAGATATGTCCCTGGGGAAGGGGAGGAGGGTTTTTTTTTTAATTGGATACATTATCAGTTGCATATTATGGGTTTTATTATGAGTTAACTCGTCATAAGGTCGCGAAGGGGTTAATGGTCAAATTATTAGTGGCATATTAATGGACAAATTATTAGTGGCATATTAATGGACAAATTATCAGTGGCATATTAATGGACAAATTATTAGTGGCATATTAATGGACAAATTATCAGTGGCATATTAATGGACAAATTATTAGTGGCATATTAATGGACAAATTATCAGTGGCTATTAATTAGCAAATTAACAGTGGCATTTTAGTGAGAAAATTATCAGTGACATTTTAATGGGCAAATTATCAGCGACTATTAATGATCAAATTATCAGTGGTTATTAGTGGTCAAAGTATCAGTCGTATTTTAATGGACAAATTATCAGTGGCATATTAATGGACAAATTATCAGTGGCATATTAATGGACAAATTATTAGTGGCATATTAATGGACAAATTATCAGTGGCTATTAATTAGCAAATTAACAGTGGCATTTTAGTGAGAAAATTATCAGTGACATTTTAATGGGCAAATTATCAGCGACTATTAATGATCAAATTATCAGTGGTTATTAGTGGTCAAAGTATCAGTCGTATTTTAATGGACAAATTATCAGTGGCATATTAATGGACAAATTATCAGTGGCATATTAATGGACAAATTATTAGTGGCATATTAATGGACAAATTATCAGTGGCATATTAATGGACAAATTATTAGTGGCATATTAATGGACAAATTATCAGTGGCTATTAATTAGCAAATTAACAGTGGCATTTTAGTGAGAAAATTATCAGTGACATTTTAATGGGCAAATTATCAGCGACTATTAATGATCAAATTATCAGTGGTTATTAGTGGTCAAAGTATCAGTCGTATTTTAATGGACAAATTATCAGTGGCATATTAATGGACAAATTATCAGTGGCATATTAATGGACAAATTATTAGTGGCATATTAATGGACAAATTATCAGTGGCTATTAATTAGCAAATTAACAGTGGCATTTTAGTGAGAAAATTATCAGTGACATTTTAATGGGCAAATTATCAGCGACTATTAATGATCAAATTATCAGTGGTTATTAGTGGTCAAAGTATCAGTCGTATTTTAATGGACAAATTATCAGTGGCATATTAATGGACAAATTATCAGTGGCATATTAATGGACAAATTATTAGTGGCATATTAATGGACAAATTATCAGTGGCATATTAATGGACAAACTAACACTGGCCGTGGCATATTAAGTCTTGAATGTGCAATGCGGGTAATGAGGCAGCAGCAAATCCTTTATGTGGAATACAGGTAAGGGGCCTTGAAATTTCTGATGGCGGCCCTGCCAGTGTACATACTTTTAGAATCATGTCTACTGGATGTGAGTTGTAGTATATGTCCTACATTTGCATCATATTCATAGTACAGAGCAGAGGTTTCTTCTCACAGTCTCCTGTCCATTATTTTCCCATTTTCAATACACTCTATTGTATAAGTTGTCTATTTTAGGACATGTCATAGTGGCCACCTGGGGGTTGCTGCATGTGACCCCCACCACTCTGTTCTAGAGTGTGTTATTTGTGAAAAGGACAGGGATGCTTTTACTATCAAGCATGAGGTCAACAATAATAACCAGTTTTTCTGCTGAGTCTCCAGCTAAGTTGTAAAGGAACCATAGCAACAATACATGAAATGTTCACCCCTGTCGGGTGCCATGATGGATGGAACACTTTATGGAAGTGGGAGAGGAACCTGATATATGGCCCACTGATAGCGAATTTATTGATTTAGTACTTTACTTAGAAAGACTTGATCACTCAGAGATTTCTCTCATTTGTAACTATGTGCAGTGGAGCATTTACATTACAACCCTATACAAAAAAATATCTGCCTAGTATTACAGTTAGATATTTAATTTCATTAATAAAGAAGCTGATACTTTGAAACATGTTAAGCTGGTGGAACATTTGTTGGTTTCTGGAATGTATTCCACATTCACAGAGCTCGGTAAGAGGAACACTCATTGACCTGCTTTCATAATGTAATGTGGAAACTCTCCAGAGATGCATATAGCTAGTTCTAGACACATACATCTGTCAGTGGTGTGTGTGACAGGTTCTAGTTCCTGCTAAGATGCCACCATATCTGGTCTACGCTTCCATTCTGGATACATTTCAAGCTGAAGAAGCTGCGTATTTGGAGAGGCGAAACACGTAGAGCGTCTCTGTGAACATTTTCTGACTCCTGCATTTCTCCAAATAGTTTTTTTCTGCATTATATGCCTAATATCAACTCCAATTCTGTAAGTGCCTCTGTATTACGGACTTCACCCACATGTTTCTGCACATTTGGGGCCCCTCTTCTCCTGTTTTACCGAAATTAAAGATTTATAAAGAATTCCTGTCTCCTTAGTGAAGATCTGATTCACGATCTGTGTTTTCTCAACAATCTATTTTCACCTTATTTTTGTAGGTGGCATTATCACATTACACTATGATTTTATTATTGAATTTCACTATGTGGTTTTTCTTTCTATGTATTGAAGTTTATCCCGGTATTCCCGCACTATCCCCTTTGGTAGGATATAGAGCCGCAGGGACAGCATCCTACCTGGTTGGAATTGGCTGAAATCTCCCTTCCTCAGGCTTAAACAAAGCTAAAGCCAAATGACTAGTTTTTGGTTTTAGCCTCATTTATGCCTGAGGAAGGGACAACTTGGTCTTGAAAGTTTGCAGCCAAACTCTCAGTTATCCAAAAATAAATATCTAATAAAAGCAAGTGGGGAAGACGAAAAAAAACTCTGAAACACACCTGATGCGTTTCGCGTTCTACTAACGCTTATTCATAAGCTCATTTGCCTTATTTCCCTGAAGATTGACAGAGCCAGTGTGCACCCATATCTGGTATGTGGTTCCCCTCTATTACAGTTGTTGCCAAGCCCGTAAACCAAACTCTCAGTTTGCCAATAAATGGTTTCATTTTAACCCTACTTGTTTCCTGTTTTTCCATGGTTAACACGATACTACTCCTTTGCTTCCAGTAAACACTGCTTAGGGATCCTCTAGGCCAGTGATGGCCAACCTTGGCACTGCAGCTGTTTTGGGCACTACAGATCCCATGATGCTCAGTCAATCTTAATGATTGTGAGAATCATGAGAAATGTAGTTCTCAAACATCTGCAGTGCCAAGGTTAGCCATCCCTGCTCTAGGCTCTCCGTAATTTATTTGCAGCTGAATAAACATACTGAGAGAGACATCATCCAAATATGTTAAGCTAGAAAGCATACCACCATGAAAGATACATTGGGAAAATCTTTTTTTTTGGGGGGGGGGGGGGGGAGGTCAAAGGTCCTCTGAGACTGGGAGGTAATCAAGAACAGTCATATCTTTGAGGCACAGACCATAATGCATACTTACAGTGCATATACCAGACTATTTCAGTTACAAACATCAGAAAAGCTGATGTAAGGGTCTGTACAGATTGTGACTCTCTTTTTTTTTAATAATTCCCCTTGTAAGAAAGTAGTTGTAAGAAATTGATCTTGTCCAGTCACTATTTATTTATTTATTGTCACCGAGTATAATTCCGCTAATGACGTTCCTGAGCGTATATAATTAAGTACGGAGATTGATTAGCCGCGCCTGGACAATAGTCTTCTTTGTTTTCTAATCAGGCAGAGATGAATGATTAAAACAGTGAGTGGCTAATTAAAAAACGAGTAATACGCATTCTTTATGGAAATATTGGTATTGGCTTCCACCGAAAAGGTCAATACTTCTTTTATAACCACGCAGTGATTAACACAGGATGGTAAAAAGATCAATACTATTATTCACAGGGATAGTACTTGTGTGATAAGGCACTCTGGTGTTGAAAAAAGGATATAAATAACATGGGAAATCTATTTCTATATCATAATAATTAGAAGCACCTAACTCATGATCTGGGTAGGAGCTAAGCATATGATAAATAATTATTTAGTATGGCAAGTCTATTAACAGCTACAGAGTATAAATAGTCCTGTTGATGATTCCCTTGGATGAACTTGTGTTTTTTGGGATGTAAAACAAAATTGAATTGTGTTGTTATAACACCTTCTCCTACTTGCGCACACTGCCAGCTGCTCCCTTTAAAGGAAAATGCAATTTTTTTTTTCACTTGTGCTTCTTATGTAGAAGCACAAATGAAAAATGTAGTGCCCTTAGTGTGAGGATAAACTGGCATGTAGCTGGGGATAGTGATGGGGGTATAACAAGGTGCTGGGGTTAGTGATGGGGTTTTAACATGGAGCTAAGGTTAGTGGTGAGGGCATAACATGGAGCAAAGGATAGTGATGAGGGGCAAAACATGGAGCTAAGGATAGTGGTGATGGCATAACATGGAGCTAAGGATAGGGATAAGGGCATAATATGGAGCTAAGGATAGTGGTGAGGGCATAACATGGAGCTAAGGATAGTGGTGAGGGCATAACATGGAGCTAAGGATAGTGATGTGCGCATAACATGGAGCTAGGAATAGTGATGAGGGCATAACATGGAGCTAGGGATAGTGGTGAGGGCATAACGTGGAGCTAAGGATAGTGGTGAGGGCATCACATGGAGCTAAGGATAGTGGTGAGGGCATAACATGAAGCAAAGGATAGTGATGAGGGGCAAAACATGGAGCTAAGGATAGTGGTGAGGGCATAACATGGAGCTAAGTATAGTGGTGAGGGCATAACATGGAGCTAATGATAGTGGTGAGGGCATAACATGGAGCTAAGGATAGTGGTGAGGGCATAACATGGAGCTAAGGAAAGTGGGGAGGGCATAAAATGGAGCTAGGGATAGTGATGTGTGCATAACATGGAGCTAGGAATAGTGATGAGGGCATAACATGGAGCTAGGGATAGTGGTGAGGGCATAACGTGGAGCTAAGGATAGTGGTGAGGGCATAACATGGAGCTAAGGATAGTGATGAGGGCATAACATGGCGCTAAGGATAATGATGAGGGCATAACATGGCTCTAAGGATAGTGATGAGGGCATAACATGGAGCTAAGGATAGTGGTGAGGGCATAACATGGAGCTAAGGATAGTGGTGAGGGCATACCATGGAGCTAAGGATAGTGGTGAGGGCATACCATGGAGCTAACGATAGTGATGAGGGAATAACATGGAGCTAAGGATAATGATGAGGGCATAACATGGCGCTAAGGATAGTGATGAGGGCATAACATGGAGCTAAGGATAGTGGGGAGGGCATAACATGGAGCTAGGGATAGTGATGAGCGCATAACATGGAGCTAGGAATAGTGATGAGGGCATAACATGGAGCTAGGGATAGTGGTGAGGGCATAACATGGAGCTAAGGATAGTGGTGAGGGCATAACATGGAGCTAAGGATAGTGATGAGGGCATAACATGGCGCTAAGGATAGGGGTGAGGGCGTACCATGGAGCTAAGGATAGTGGTGAGGGCATAACATGGAGCTAAGGATAGTGGTGAGGGCATAACATGGAGCTAAGGATAGTGGTGAGGGCATAACATGGAGCTAAGGATAGTGGTGAGGGCATAACATGGAGCTAAGGATAGTGGTGAGGGCATAACATGGAGCTAGGGATAGTGGTGAGGGCATAACATGGAGCTAAGGATAGTGGTGAGGGCATAACATGGAGCTAGGGATAGTGATGAGGGCATAACATGGAGCTAAGGATAGTGGTGAGGGCATAACATGGAGCTAGGGATAGTGATGACGGTATAACATGGAGCTAGTGTTAGCAATGGCGTATAACATGGAGCTAGGGATAGACCCGGGGTATAACACTGAGTTTGGGATAGTGATGGGTATAACATTGAGTTTGGGATAGTGATGGGGTATAACATTGAGCTGGGGATAGTGATGGGGTATAACATTGAGCTGGGGATAGTGATGGGGTATAACATTGAGCTGGGGATTCTGATGGGGTATAACATTGAGTTTGGGATAGTGATGGGTATAACATTGAGTTTGGGATAGTGATGGGGTATAACATTGAGCTGGGGATAGTGATGGGGTATAACATTGAGCTGGGGATAGTGATGGGTATAACATTGAGCTGGGGATTCTGATGGGGTATAACATTGAGTTTGGGATAGTGATGGGTATAACATTGAGTTTGGGATAGTGATGGGTATAACATTGAGTTTGGGATAGTGATGGGGTATAACATTGAGCTGGGGATAGTGATGGGGTATAACATTGAGCTGGGGATAGTGATGGGGTATAACATTGAGCTGGGGATTCTGATGGGGTATAACATTGAGTTTGGGATAGTGCTGGGGTATAACACTGTGTTTGGGATAGCGATGGGCATAAGATTGAGCTGGGGATAGTGATGGGGCATAAGATTGAGCTGGGGATAGGGATGGGGTATAACATGGAGCTAGGGATAGCAATGATATAGAGCTAGCGATAGCAATGGGGTATTAGATGAAGCTGAGGATAGAGATGGGGGTATAACAAAGAACTGGGGATAACAATGTTGTACAACATGGAGCTAGGGATAGCGATAAGGTACAATATGGTGTTGGGGATAATTATGGGAGTATAAAATGGAGCTGGGGATAGTAATGGAGGTATAGCATGGAGCTATGGAAAGTGATGGGGCATAACATGGAGCTAAGTATAGTGATGGTGCATAGCAGGGAGCTAATTATTGTGATGGGGGCATAACATGGAGCTAAGGATAGTGATGAGGCATATCATGGATCTGGCAATAGAGACATGGAGCTGGGGATAGTGATGGGGGCATAATATGGAGCTGGGAATTGTGATAAGGGCAAAGCGTGGAGCTGGGGATAGTGAAGTGGTATAACATGGAGCTAAGGATAGTGATGGGGCATAACATGGAGCTGGGAATAGGGATGGAGGCATTACATGGAGCTGGGGATAGTTATGGGGGCATTACATGGAGCTGGGGATAGTGATGGGGAATCACATGTCACTGGGGATAGTGATGGGGGATTACATGTAGCTGGGGATAGTGATGGGGGCATTACATGGAGCTGGGAATAGTGATGGGGGATTACATGTAGCTGGGGATAGTGATGGGGGATTACATGCAGCTGGGGATAGTGATGGGGGATTACATGGAGCTGGGGATAGTGACGGGGGCATTACATGTCACTGGGGATAGTGATGGGGGATTACATAGAGCTGGGGATAGTGATGGGGGATTACATGTAGCTGGGGATAGTGATGGGGGATTACATGTATCTGGGGATAGTGATGGGGGATTGCATGTATCTGGGGATAGTGATGGGGGATTGCATGTAGCTGGGGATAGTGATGGGGGATTACATGGAGCTGGGGATATTGATAGGGGATTACATGTAGCTGGTGATAGTGGTGGGGGAAATTACATGGAGCTGGGGTTAGTGATGGGGGATTACATGTAGCTGGTGATAGTGGTGGGGGCATTACAAGGAGTTGGGTTTAGTGATGAGGGATTACATGTCGCTGGTGATATTGGTGGGGGGCATTACATGGAGCTGGGGTTAGTGATGAGGGAACACATGTCGCTGGGGATAGCTGAGGGAGGTACAGTATAGTAACACTCACAATCCTTCATGTAGTTTAGTGCAATTTTTACCCCACTGATTATCAGAGATCAGCACCCTGGGTTATAAATCCCCGAGCCGCTCCGATGGCTGGAAGCACATGCCCTATTGTGCTGCACTAACATCTTTCATGTACATTAAATATTTACTAAGGTTTATCCTGTTCCGACGAGTTCCTCTATAAGTACGTGTGAATATTAATGTTTAGTATGTTCAGCTTCCAACTGCTTGTCTGACTTCTTCCAAATGTTATTAAACAATGTATATTTCCTATAGCGGGAGGGAGATTCCAGTGCAGGGCACATGACATTTCCAACTGGAGGATATATTTTGGAAGCGATGAATCTCTGTTGGTGACACAGCTAAGTGTGTGGGGTTCAGTGTGCTCTGTCTCTTGTCTCATGATTTCCTTATTACCAGATGCTCTGCTTGGTACCAAACCAATTTTCCTCTTGAGTTAATATAGGGAGCTCTGCTGAATATTCGTTTAATGATGCCAATAGCAGCCCCCAGTTTTGTTGCGCTAAATATAAGTCTATGAATCTTTACAAAGACCTTTTCTGTCTCAATGAAAGTCTAATTTGAATGGTGCTCTAATAGCTATGCTATATAACAGTAGTAAGCGATGGTTCCATGACCATCGCTCTCTGACTGGTCTGTGCGCATGCCAATCATGCACCACACAACCAATCAGTAGGAAGGAGATGATCAAGTCCTCCCTGTTCAGGTGTGTGCAGCATCACACCAATCAGCACTGCCAGACCATGGAGAACCATCTCCACGATATGGCAGTCAGCCAATCATGACGCGTTTCGCGCTAATAGCACTTAATCATATGCAATACAGTGTAGATACTGTTAATGTTGTAAAGGACTATTGTAGCTGGGAACAGCTGATTTTTTTTAAAATGGATTATCTACATAGCACAGAGGCTCTCTATCAGCCACCATCACTCCTGTGCTCCAATGGCACCATGTGTCAGCTAATCCAAGTTTAGTCCCTGTCTGTATTTCCCGATCACTCTGCAACTAATCTGATCTATGTTTTTATGGAAAACAAGGAAATACCCAAGTGACTCCAAACTTTTGAACAGTGGTTTATCTGATGCTGGTAAATTTGCTCAGAAAAAAACCCAGAGGTTACCATAGACCATTAAATTCTATGCAGAGGGTCCTAGCTATATAATCATCATCTGGCAATCATTATGCGGGATAAAAGGATGGAGGAAGTGAATGACTAGGTCACAGGTCAGCCTGTTAGGGTAACTTAGGTTAATGAGAGGAAATGAGAGGAAATTGTTAGACTCCCAAAATATCTTGTGGCTTTGCACCAATGCAGATGTTGGCCCATTTAATGTATAAATTTAATACATATGTATAATAATAATAATAATAATATAATAACAGAAACTAGGAAGACGATAAGCAATGAAATGTATGGCAGGAATTGTTTTCTTGCTGCAGGTATTACATTAAATAATCTACATATTTTGACATGTATTTATGTGAAATAAATCCAGATTTGTCTATTGTTTTGTCTGTCTGTCTATCACTTAGTTTACTCTGTAGATCTGTCCGTCTGTCTATAACTTTCTATTACTTACTCTTTTGCTTATCATCATTATAAAGTGTACAGCTTGGCATGTGGCATGTGATTCTGAGCTAGTAGTACTTGTATATTTATTATGTCTTCCGTTGAGCTGAGGGTCATAAGAGTTTAAGTTCAGTGGTGCACCTTGAAGCAAGGGTCTGAAGTCCGGTCTTAATGAGCTGATTTAATCAACCTGCTCAGTTATTCCGATTCTGCTAGACTGATGTTGTTGAGCTATAGGTAAACGCATGTTTCAGCTTTTCTTTTTAAACTGGAATTCCCATTTTAATTATTAAAATGCCAAACTCTGTTGACCCAAATTCATTTATTTGCTCAAATTCATTCTCTGAATGAATGGGGCGAAATGCCGCACACCTAGCACGGAGCCGCTCTGTCTATGTCCAGGGGTTTGTGTGCTCTCTGTTCGGAGCACACAAACCCCGGAAATAGACAGTATACTTTTAGTGCTTGTCGAATTGGCAAGTGCTTGTCGAATTGTGTGTGGGAAAGAGAAATAGCATGTGTCTGTGTGAGTCAGTGTGTGTGTTTGTGTCAGACAGTGTGAGTGAGTCTGTGTATCAGTCAGTGTGGGTGGGTGTGTGTCAGACAGTGTATGTGATCCAGTGCCGATGTATACGCCAGTATATATGTAGTTCTAGACATATTGCCATGCTGCCTGTTGCATTACCTGGAGATGTCAGAGTGCACAGGGAGAGTGAGAGGCCGCATGGGAATTTGTCTGTGCATCTTGGTAGTGCAAAGTCCATGCTGCCTGCCACTAGACACCAAGGAGCTGAGGCAGCTGACTGACGTTCTGGTGTCCGATGTGGGTGCTGGAACATGCATTGGGGCAGAGCCGTCTTTAACGCTGGGCAAACGGGGCAGCTGCCCTGGGCCCAGTTACTCCTGCTCCTGCTTGCCCTATTCACAGCGCATTGCGCTTGTGAACGTTTTTTTCCGGCAAGCCGCATCCGCTGGATGCGACGACCGGAAATTTTTTTAAAAATAACTGACGCCGGATGTGACGTAATGTCACATCCGGTGACTGTTTCCCTTCTCCATGCAGGAGGGAAGACAGCACGGAGGAGACGTCCTGCCGGGGACACAGAGCAGAAGCATTCGGTAAGTACTGGTTGGATTACAGGCATCTGACTGGCACAATATTCCTGGTATCTGAATTGCACAATATTACTGAGCTCTGACTGACACAATATTACAGACATCTGACTGGCACAATGGTCCTGGTATCGGACTGGCACAATAATACTGGTATCTGACTGGCACAATATTACAGTCATCTGAATGGCACAATATTACTGGCATCTGAATGGCACAACATTACTGGTATCTGACTGGCACAATATTACTGGCATCTGACTGGCACAATATTACTGGTATTTGAATGGCATAATATTACTGGCATCTGAATGGTATAATATTCCTGTGCTCTGAATGGCACAATATTACTGGGCTCTGAATGGCACAATATTCCTGGGCTCTGACTGGCACAATATTACTGGGCTCTGACTGGCACAATATTCCTGGATCTGAATGGCACAATATTACTGGCATCTGAATGGCACAACATTACTGGTATCTGACTGGCACAATATCCCTGGGCTCTGACTGGCACAGTATTCCTGGTATCTGACTGGCACAATATTCCAGGTATCTGAATGGCACAATATTACAGGCATCTGACTGGCACAATATTACAGGCATCTGACTGGCACAAGATTGTAATTGTACAATATTACTGGTATCTGAATGGCACAATAATACTGGCATATTAATGGGAAAAATGTCTGTTGCATATTAATGGCAAAATAATACTGGAATATTAATGGCAAAATAATACTGGCATATTGATGGGCACAATGACTGTGGCATATTTATGGACAAACAATGACATAGTTTAACAGGCAAACAGTCTGTTGCATATGCAATGACAAAGTGGCATGTTCTGTGGGAAAAAATAACATGTACTATGGGGGAAAGTGACAATGTGGCGTTTTTCTGCATGGGCAGTTCAGTGGAACAAAGTGAAACTGTGGTATGTTCTGTGGGGCAAATTTACACTGTAGTGTAAGCCATGTGCTGTTGGTGCAATATAGGTGCATGACAAGAGCTGTGGGTGCAATATAGGTGCATGATAGAGTGCTGTGGCTACTCTATGGGGCTGTGTTAAGTCCTTAAGGTGCAATGTGGGTGCAGAAAAAGGGAATGCAAACAAGAAATGCAACTCTTCAATAACATTTTTATTACATATGAAAATAGTTGAACATAATATTAAGAAGTTCATATAAGTATAAATGCAACTAGTGAGAGAGAGAGCGAGATGTGTATAGATATTTATAAATATATATGAACATATGTAAGGGCTCTCTAATATCTGTGTATATTTTTTTCATTTAGGTAATGAGTAGTTGTAGTGCAGTGTTGCATAGTAAGATAGTATACATATTGCAGCCATATGTACACATATTTATCCAAATATCCAGTTTATACACTGCAATTATACACGTAATATACACATTTTATACCATGCAATAAAAATACTCACTGCAAGAAAAATCCAATTGTGTGTGTGCTTATTTTTATGGTTTTGTGTGTGTGTGTGTGTGGGGGGGGGGGGGGGGGGGGGGGGGGAGGAGGTAACATTGTGATGGTGTGATTGCATGCAGCGGAGGGGGCAGGGTCCAGGGGTCCCAAGCAAATGCTTGCCCAGGGTCCAATCACTATTAAAGACTGCCCTGCATTGGGGGTCAATGTTGCTGCTGGGGCATATTGGGGTGCAATGCAGGTTATGGTTTACACATTACTGCTGATTTGTTTTGCCATTGTATGCCTGGTTTATACTTTATTGATTATAATTGTTTTGCCATTGTATGCCTGGTTTATACTTTATTGATTATAATTGTTTTGCCTTGATATGCCTCGTTTATACATTACTGCTGTTTTTTTGTGCCATGATATTCCTGGTTTGTATGATACACAGGTAGAATAGCTAGAGCTGCACCCCAAATCTCCAGTGCCCAGGCTAGGGTTCCATCAGGCCCCCACAATATCAATAAGGAAAACATGCCATTAATTGGTTTCTAATTGTCCATATTGTCACATTTGACAGATTAAAATCCACTTCACAACATTCAGTCATGTTTTCAGTATTGGTTAATATGATATGCCAAGTGCAGTCTTAGTGCTGTGGTAACTCCTGGGTGCTGGGGCAAGTCCTGGGTGCTTGGGCAAGTTCTGTCATTGCAATTTAAGTACTGGAATATTTGTCAATCGACATATGTCCAATATTACTGGGGGCCTCACAGTACCTGTAGCCCAGGGGGCCTACAATGTCTTAATCCGGCCCTGCCCGCAGTAACAAGGAGCCGCAGTACCCATATAATGTTTCTAGATACCCATATTGTTTCTAGATAGTAAATTGTTCAATCCCCTTCTGTTTGTGATTTAATGCAAAAAAAAAATGGAAATAAATGAGATGAGATGGTCCAGGTACCTGGGGTTTGGAGTTCACTTGCAGACAATGCACTGTGCAGACAGAAATTTACCAGCACAGTCTGGTGTAGTATTATTCAGTTTTATATATAACATTTTTTTTTAAAGGCCTTATTCATTAAAGAAGCCAAACTAAAATAAACGTTCCTGGCAATGATCTAGCAGATGTGGGTGATATTATATTATACAAATTTTAAATAAACCATGGAATTCTGAATGGATTTATAATGAACCACAAATACTTATCAGACGTTATGCTTTATAGAAGAAATACAATGGTAACACAAATGACTCAACATAGGCGGGTTTGGAGCTCAGTCCTACAAGTACACATCAATTATATTTATTTTTCCTTCAGATTATGCTTTTTACATCTTTGGCGCCATCTGGTGGATCTGCAAGGGTAATTTGTGAGCTAATTTGTAGTTGACCTCACCAGGTCCACAACTCAGGGAATAATGGATTTGGTGACAGTGGTTTTTTTTTTTTGGCAGGAGCTCACTTGAGCTCTCCAAATAATTAGATGTATTAAACAATTGGAGGTTTATTTGTAGACCTGTTGATAATAAAGCATTTTGTACACTAATTTAAAGGGCCCCTTTTAAGTTAAACATTGCTCATATAATGAACGTGACGAATAGAAAGTGATGAAAAAAGATCTATACATCGTGTTAGCAAAATGGCATGCAAATGGTTAAAATAAGAGGAAAATATGTCTTAAATGTCTGTAGTGTCTACTGCTTATGACATCACATGTGGCGCTAATAGATACTGATGTGCACGTTGCCGATAGTATAGAAACATAGAAGCACACCATGTGTTGGCAGATAAGAGCCGTTTGGCCCATTTAGTCTTATTATTGCATAGTGCTTTGGTGCACCATCGTAGACGCACCCCACCTGATCATAGATGGGCTCTTGCCTTTTTTTAGCCATTATTACTGCCGCTCCAGTAGTCCCACCTGCTAAATGTTGGCCATGAGATTCTATAATCACAGCTCCGAGACAACTGTAAAATATGAATACAGAAATGGCTGCAAAAATTGGAACTTCTCAGATGAAGATAAATACGGAGACTGGGCCCGACTTGCCAGTAGAAAAGCTTGAAATCCTTTATTTAAATAAAAAAAAAGTACAGCAACAAGTACTATATTGCCAGAACGATGTCCTCTATCGTGCTTTAAGAGGCACACCTTACGCGTTTCGATCCCTTATCTGGGATTAGTCGTTATAAAATACATCAACATTTAATTTTTAGAACACCAATCAATTACACAGGACTGAAGAGTATAACAATCTCAATTAGATGAACACAGACAAAACAATACACAATCTAGAGAGAGCCCGGGAGCTTACACTCAATGGGGGAAATAAAGAAAAGATTAGTTAAATAAACCCCTGAGACAGAATAATTCAGTAAAATGAGTTTAATGGAGAAGGAATAAGGAGGGGTACATACATGCTGTAGGACAACAAAGGGAATTATCCCTGATGTTTTGCTACATACTGTTAGTTGTATCTTTGTAACAGATGAATTTTGTTCAGCTCTGAAATACAAATGAGATTTTTTTTAGGCTGCCAAGATCACTGCTTTTAAATCAGTATACAGCAATATGTATTTTATTTTTCTGGGAAAACCTGATAAGATAAATGTTTTCGATAAGACATTTACTGTGCGGTGTGTTCTGAAAAATGAAGCAAACGAATGTCAGATTGTAGTGTTTCTCTTCTGTACTGTGCGGAATGGGAAGCTTAATATATGCTATTTTTCTGCTACATCCCAGCCTATGAAAGGTGACATTCCCTCGGAATATAAAAGGTGGTGATGCATATCCGTTCAGCCAAGCCACTGACTTATCTCCCTTGCTGTAACACATCCTGACGCTCTATCATATCTCCCATGACTACAAATTACTCCATTATCTTCCGCCACACCAGAGTACTGGCTAAAATGTATTAAATACTGTATATATACTGGTATTGTCAGGAATCATCCATTACAAACTCTTGTTGCATGAATGATTAACAAAAATAAAAAATATATATAAAATAATTCAAAACGTAATAGTTAAAGTTCTCTCACCATGCATCCTGATACGGGCTTCATCCCCGTGTGCCCTATTTATAATGTGGACAAATGTCCAGTGTCCACTGGACCCCTTAATTCAGGGTTGCTTTGGTACAACCCATGTTTAAAGACACATGTACTAAGAAGCATCAGAGAACCTCCACCACATCCAGCAATAGCTGTGTCGAGTTGTGTAAAGGACCTAAAAATTGCTTATGCTGGGAATATAGAGACTAGAAAATTATGTAAAAATGATGTATACATTGTGTTAACAAAATTGCATGCAAATGTATAAAATGAGAGGAAAATGGATTTTTAAATGGGTCCCCTGCTTATGACATGAGCTGTGGCTTTATATGTAAATCTCACTATTCCCATGGAAAATGAGCTCATTTGCATATCAAGCCACAGGTGATGTCATACACATGAGACATCAAAACACATTAAAACCCTCTCTTATCTTATGCATTGGCTAACACAATGTATAGATCATTTGTCAATCTGTACATTACCAGTATAAGTAATGTTTAAGTTGAAAGTGTCCCTTTAATACACAACGATTTGTCTTTTTTTTAACCTCATGACACTTTTGTGTACAGGAATCTTTATACATAGCCCTCATATAATAAAGTGAATTCTCCGCCTAATGCAGACCTTATTATCCACACTTTAACTGCTTATGTTTTTTTTTTTTTTTTTACTAGTTATTGCAGAAACATTTAAATTAGCTTGGAATGAAATTAATAATAATCCTTTGGAGAATGATCTTTTAAGTAGTATTTTTGTGACACAATGTTTAGGTGACAGGGCCGTTTGGCTTGAGAGCCCCATGGAGAGGGCAGTATAATAATACTCTACATGGAGAATAATGAAGATAATGTTCCATTGTGTGGAACACACATTATACACAGCACATCTGCGCTCATTATTACTCATTTCTAGCACTGCGCAGATGCAGCGATTCCCCAATAGTTATTTGAGTAATTAGTTGAGACATCTGTTATCTGAATTGTACTGCATGATGTGTCCCTGTGTTAGACATCATGTAGCTCTTTTTCCCATGTGAATTAGTCTGTTGTCTATTGCTGGGGGTTATTGTTTGCCTGTTAATGTAGATTTGTTCAGAGTTATACTGATATCATCCTTTTAAAAAGGCTTCTCAATAATGATCCATGACTAAATACACTCCCTTTTGACATTTCTCCCTGGTTCAAAGCAGAGGAATTATTAAACACAAATTTACACGCCAGACACATCAGAAATCCATTTGGTTTTGTATTTTATATCTTTTTTAGCCATGAAGAATGAAAGCATTTATATGATGAGCCTGTCTAAACCATTGGAGATGCAATAGTGCAATACTTCCCACCACAACTATTTCATTTGAGATAACAATACTACACTATGTTAAAAGACAAGTGAGAGTTTGGTGTTCATCTAAAGGAAATAAATGACACTTTCCAAATGGTATAGTTCCAAATGGATGATCCAATGTTATAATCTCAAAAGAAAACAGAGGGAAAAAATGCAGTCTTATAGTGTAGTGTGTGATACACAATTTAGTGCATATATTGAAAATAAGAGAGATTCTTACGGTGTGCTGATCATCTCATGCTCAGTATAATCCGTGTGAATATGGTGTGGAGACTGGATGGAAACTGGAGGCAGACATTTTGTTCAGAATGTTTGGTCAAATGGGTCAGATCTTTGTTTACATGAACCAAGGTGAGTGGAGGTCTGACCCAAGATTCTAAATAACATGTCTGCCTCCTGACAGAACTATATTGAGTAAAGAAGGCTCAATAAGGCACTTAATTTATAATCGTTCATTAAAAAATATCTTTATAAATCATCTACACTTGAGACAATCTTTCAATTGAACATAAGTTACATTTTTGCTACTGTTGTCCTTTAAAATAATTTCAACCGAAGACTCCGGCTCCAATGATATATTTAAACTTTTCTTTCTTTTTCTTTCCTTATTCTCTTTCTCTTCCCAGCTCACTGCTTTGTTGCCAAGTAGATAGCGAACCTGACCCAAGCATGACTGCAATGTCCCCGCTAGCCATAGGAAACTATCAGGCCGCTACTAGATCGCGAAAATTCGCCCGCTGCAGTTTCACAATTGTCACTGACTCCCACAGAGTTATTTCCACAAGTAAAAGACTGCACCACTTGGTATTATTAAAGCAGATGATAATGCTAATTTCACATAGCACATCATTGAACAGTTCCTAAGGCAGTTCATAGCGTATCCACAGCACCAGTAATTATTTGGAATAATTATATAAAGCAGCATATCACACCAGCAATGGGGAAATATGACATTTCATGGAGCAGTTCATAGAGCAGTTTATACAGCAGATTAAAGGGCAGGTTATAGAGCAGTTTATACAGCAGATTAAATGGCAGGTTATAGAGCAGTTTATACAGCAGATTAAAGAGCAGGTTTTAGAGCAGTTTATAGAGCAGTTTAAACAGAAGATTAAAGGGCAGGTTATAGAGCAGTTTATACAGCAGATTAAAGGGCAGGTTATAGAGCAGTTCATAGAGCAGTTTATACAGAAGATTAAATGGCAGGTTATAGAGCAGTTCATAGAGCAGTTTATACAGCAGATTAAAGGGTAGGATATAAAGCAGTTTATAGTGCCGTTCATAGAGCAGTTGATAGAGCAGTTCATAGAGCAGTTTATAGTGCCGTTCACAGAGCAGTTCATAGAGCAATTTATAGAGCAGTTCACAGAGCAGTTTATAGAGCAGTTCATAGAGTAGTGTATAGAGCAGTTCACAGAGCAGTTAATAGAGCAGTTCATAGAGTAGTGTATAGAGCAGTTCACAGAGCAGTTAATAGAGCAGTTCATAGAGTAGTGTATAGAGCAGTTCACAGAGCAGTTTATAGAGAGGTTCATAGAGTAGTGTATAGAGCAGTTCAAAGAGTAGTGTATAGAGCAGTTCACAGAACAGTTTATAGAGCAGTTCATAGAGTAGTGTAAAGAGCAGTTCACAGAGCAGTTTATAGAGAGGTTCGTAGAGTAGTATATAGAGCAGTTTACAGAGAAGTTTGTGCAGCAGTTTACAGAGCAATTTTTAGAGCAGTTTATAGAGCAGTTCACATAGCAGTTTATAGAACAGAGCAGTGTATAGTGCAGTTCGTAGAGTAGTTTATAAAGCAGCTCATAGAGCAGTTCACAGAGCAGTTTATAGAGCAGTCCACAGAGCAGTTTATAGAGCAGATTATAGAGGAGTTAAAAGAGCAGTTTATAGTACAGTTCATAGAGCACTTTATAAAGCAGTTTATAGAACAGTTCCCAGAGCAGTTTATAGAGCAGCTCATAGAGCAGTCCACAGAGCAGTTTAAAGAGCAGGTTATAAAGCAGTTCAAAGAACAGTTTATAGGGCAGTTTGTAGAATATTTCATGGAGCATGAAGACTACATTAGTAAAACCTTATTTAAAAGTAGCCATTCTGAAACTGAGAATGAGAGGGGTGACAGCTTAGAGTACAGTCAGTGGGAACATGTCTTTGCTTTAAAGAGGAGATGAATCCAATGTACTGTTTATATCATCAGACCAGGATGAAGACGCCATCTATTGCCATTCATATACAGACTGTATAATACCTTGTGTAGTACTTAATTCTACCCATCCTCCTTCTTACTGGACACACAGTTTCCTGCTCTCTCCATAGGTTCATTCTTAGCAGCCCTTCCTTTCACTCGGTCCCATATATCGAATTAGTAAATAATGTGATCTATGGATAACAAGCGCATATTTCCCCAAAATGTGTATATTCTCATAACATCTCGCGGCCAAGTCATCATCAAACCTGCTCAATATTTACTCCCTCTGTAAAATACAGTCACCAGCTAAATAGAAATCCTAAGGCAGTACAATGGAATACAGAGACAAGTAACATTATTAATCTAGTTCATCGTCAGGCTCGCACAAAGCAGTCTCTTAATTACAAAGCGCTTTACTCTTAGATGCAGAGGCGTGGGGTTAATAAAGATCCAACTAGGGAAATTAGGAAAGCTTAAATGTAATTTATTGTACAGAGTTATAACAAGTGATACAAGCGTTAAAAGTTATCTACAGATGAACAGGAAAATTCAAGCATTTATAGCTCCAACTTGCGAATCTTTCTTGTCCTATGGATCAGAAGGTAGTAGGGTTGCCATGAACCAAAAAAAAATTGGGGATCGCATAGTACATGTAGAGAAAATAATAAACAAATAATAGTGTAATATTGTATTAGACATGTATTAGAGTGAAAAAAACAATCAGAATGAACACACACACAAAGGTAGTGTGGTAAGACCCAAATAATGGGACGAGTAGAGAATATAATGGATCTTCAACATAAAGTGCTTAATGTCTGGATAAGATAAAACAAACAGACAGATAGTGCAGCATGCAAGGCTGTTTAATAGAAAACTGCTATGGCAACAACTTGCAGGATCTTTGCATTATTCAAACCGCGAAAATATACACAACAGAAAGCCCACTACAGTACGTGCAGACGTGTAGCAAAACTCCACGCGTTTCGCCAGTGCTATAGGTCCAGTTTCCTCAGGACCAGGGTTGTCACCCAGCTGGTGTTTTAGCGACAGGCTGGTAAATAAAACCAGGCCAATGTTAAGTTTATGTAGACTATAGCCTGGCAGCTGATACTGCAGCTTTCTGTAGACTTAAAGGGACTGCACCCATTTTAAACCCACATAACTTGCCACTGCACCCACAATGGTACTACACCCATATTGCACCTAAATGACTTGCCAAACTGCACCCACAAGGCCTTGCCACCTCACCCATACTGCACCCTCATGAACTTACAACTGCATCCATGAGAACTTGCCACTGCACCCATGAGGACCTGCCACTGCACCAACGACGACTTGCCACTCATGAGGGTCACCCTGGGTAAGCGGAAAGGCAGCCTCACAGGAAGTCTATGCACTGGCTGAGTGCGCAGACATCACGCTGGCCACACCTCCCCCTCAATGAGATCCAGGTCCTTGCAGCTCTGCGGGGAACTGGATCAATGCATTGTAATCAGACTTCTCCTGAGGTCCGATTACAAGCGACCTCAAATATAAGGAGAGGCGACTTTTTCAGAGCATTTGCTCTGAAAAAAACCATGTCTTATACTCGAGCAAATACAGTGCATCTTATTGCAAGAACAAAGAGTGTCTTGCTAATCCAGCCAGCCATTGTCTCGCATCCTTAAAGACATTTTATCATCCGTTATTTTTCTCATAAATCCAGTCATGCACCATGTAAATCAAGGTCACACTCTGTTTTCCATGTAATTATTATGCTAATGGGTATATATGTATTCTTTTAACAACGATTAACGCTATATTTACTTCCCTTTCCATTTAACTGGGTGGTTGTATTTGCCATCTTGTGGTCCAAGAGGAGAATGCAAGCTAATAGTGCGTTATGATTTGTTTCGGTCAGTTAGCAATAATAAGTGCAAAAGAAAGTGATTTATTGTGAGTATAATGTGCAATTATTCCAGTCAGTCTGATATTGCTGTTTTGTAATGGTTGCTCAGAGTTGTCTATACACTAAACAATGCGCTTTGGCGAACTAACAAGTGAACCACCACAATCAGACATTAATAGCAGAGTTGGGAAAAAAAAGCAACGTGGAGAATGTTTCCAGCTCTATTACTTTGGTCTGATTTGTGCAATATAATGTGGAATGCAGCGGCCATCATGCTAAGTCAACCTTTTGATTGGCTGAGCATAATTTTGAACCGAAGTCCACAATAGGGTGATCACACTTTATTTCTGCCATTAACTGGAAAACACTTGATGCAGATGAGCTTATTTATTTATCTATCTATCTATCTATCTATCTATCTATCTATCTATCTATCTATCATCTATCTATCTATCTATCTATCTATCTATCTATCTATCTATCTATCATCTATCTATCTATCTATCTATCTATCTATCTATCTATCTATCCATCTATTTACATGTGTATATAAATATCACTTACACAATGATTCCCATATGCACAAGCAGAATTATTCATATCATATAAATTATTAGGAACCATCTAGATTTGAGATGAATAATATATTTATATAATAATATACATGAAGTCAAACACATGCATGTGACTTATAAATATATATATGTATATGTGTGTGTGTGTGTGTGCTATCCCGCTGGTCTGGAGCATTCAGGTGTATGTTAACATAATGCAAAGGAGGAAATATATCAGCAATGAACTTAGAAAAGCAATTGTTGCTGCTCATCAAACTGGGAATAGTTATTAGAAAAATACTATTCTATGGTTTGTTTGGAAGGGTTGCCAGGAGAATGAGTCTTCTCTCTAAAAAGAATGGCTTAGGTTTGCAAAATTGTATCTGAACAAACCACAAAACTTCTGGAACAATGTCCTTTGGACAGACGAGACCAAAGTGGAGATGTTTGGTTATAAGACACAGTGCCACGTGTTGCGAAAAACCAAAAACAACATATCAGCACAAACACCTCATACCATCTGTCAAATATGGTGGAGGAGGGCTTATGATGTGTGCATGTTTTGTAGCCACAGGACCTGGGAAGCTTGCAGTCAATGAGTTGACCATGAACTCCTCTGTATACCAAAGTATTCTAGAGTCATATGTGAGGCCATCAGTGTAATAGCTAAAGCTTGGCCCAAATTTGGTCATGAAACAGCACCCGTGCCTGGAGGCTAGTAGGACGGCATGGAATTTCCTACATTAACAGCTCATCGCGGCCCCCCACAATGAGCTGTGTGCGGACTCCGCTGCAGGGACTTGCAGCGGGGTCCCCACTGTCAAGTGAGGCCACTTTGAGTGGCCTCACCCTGACACAAAAAATAGAACTGACCCTCAAAGTGAGCATCGGCTCCATTTTACTGTAAAAACCTGCAAGGCGGCATAGACCGTCCGGCAGGAAACAGCTCATCGCGGCTCCCTGCAATAAGCTGTACTGAGGATCCCGCTGCAGGGACTTGCAGTGGGATCCCCAGTGTCAGATGAGGCCACTTTGAGTGGCCTCAGTCTGACTTAGGAAATGTAGCGAACACTCAAACAGAACTTCCAGGTTCGGGCACGCCTACGTGACGTCACACGTGAATCCTCAAAGGATTGCGGGATGTCGGCAGGGACCGACAGGGTCTATAAAGATCCTGATCGGTTCCCTGCTTGTGTGTTCCTGGCTCCGATCACTTCATGATTGGCAGCCAGGAACACACAGAAGCCGGATGGTGCTTTGGTCGTTAAGGACCAAAGCACCATCCGACGTGAAGGGTTTAAAAAAAACAAGGTGTTGCAATGGCCCAGCCAAAGTCCAGACCTCAACTCATGTGCATAAAAAAAATGCCAACAAACCTCAACGAACTGAAGCAATGTTGTAAAGAAGAGTGTGCCAAAATTCCTCCACAACGATGTGAGAGACTGATAAAGTCATAAAGATATTGATTACTTTAAGGTTTTGGCTTTATTTTTGTTAAATAAATCATGACATGGTGTGATATGCCATGTGTTGTTGTTCATCTGAGTTTGTATTTCCCTAATTTTAAGACCGGATAAGGAACAGATGATTGTTATTATGTCCTGATTTGTAAATATATATATACATACATATACATATTATTTAATTTATGTGGATAGAACATATGTGCATATGTGAGTTTTGTGTATGTGTGTGTCTGTGCGTGTGTATGTAAAACTAAAGCACAGTTACAAGATAAAAAGCACACAGTCACATACACACTGTCCCATGCACACAGTCGCCAGCAATCACACAGCCACGCACCCATACAGTATCATAAACACACTGTCACACAAACACACAGTCATCTATACCAAAGAGCCTGGAGATGGAACTTTAGTGAAAAAAATAAAGAAAACTCAGTTTGGGATTGTCACAAGTTATACAAGGGCAAATGTACCACAAACACATACAGTGTAATGAACAAGGTCCAGGTGACATGGGACCCTGAGAGCCCGTATTCAGGAGTCTTGTGGCAGATAGGAAACACAGGGCTTGGTACAGGGTACCCTGCACTCCCTTGAAGGCTTAAGGCCCCAGGTTTGTGCGAACCACATACCAGGGCTCTGACGTAGCAGCTGCTGTAGCCACTAAAAGCAGGACAGGTACTAAAAATACCATGCAGAGTCCCTGAAGCACGCCTGGAACATAACTCTGACAGGATAAACAGGATGCTGCAGGCTGAAACAGATAGATTAAGCAGAGCAGTAGGAAATATAGGACAGAGCAGAAACAGAATAACATAATACAGAGCTAATGAATGACTATGGAGTAAATGCAGAACTGAAAGAGAAATGAGCAGGGCAAATCAGAAACCAAACTGAGAATAAGAAATTTAGTGCACAGGGCTTAAGGCAAATACATAAATACAGAGCAGAAACAAACAGGGCACAAACAAAGGGCATGGTAACAGAACTAAGGAGATATATAAATAAAACCAGAGACATAAACACAGGACTAGTCTAGAATCCCAATATGATAAAGTGAAGGTTTAGTTACACCATATGGCCATGAGATGATAAGCTTGCCACCAGCGTCAAGGTACCTTACAATGAGGCAAGTTCTTAGCACTAAAAACCTGCCTACATTAATAACTAAGACTAAACTAAAAACAAAGGACACAAAACATACCTGACCAGACTGGGAGCTGAAGCAAACAATACAAACGGGTGGGATACATTTATATAGGAAACAGGAGGAAACAAGAAAAACCCAGAATGGATAATAAATAAATTATAGGCCGTAAGGAGAAACAGGAATGGATCAGAGCAAGAGAAAACAAGGCAAGATAAGAAAGGGAATGGGAATTACAAGAGCCTGCACAGGGGGTGATACCTGACACAGAGGCTTATAGAGGCAGTAACCGATAATGACTACCCAGTTCAATATACTTAATTGCATTACCCATAATTCTCCAAGCGGGAGCATGGAAATCAGGATGAATTTGTGACAACAGCAAAGTTAGATTGTGGATTAACATGACATTGTGCTCCCTAGTTTGGCGATAAACTCCTTTGATTTGCCATATAGATTGGAACCAAGAAAGGGTTAACAAAAATTCAAAAACTGTTTAACAGTTATGAGTGAAAATCTTAAAAGTGACTTTGTTTATTTTACTGGGAATGTTTTTATATAGTTATCAGTATATTGCAAACAAATGAATGTGTTTTTGTTCTTCACCATTATACAGTGTTTTCTCATTTTACATGTATTCATGTTTTTTTGTACACTTTTTCTCTTATTTCATTTATGAGAAGAAGCCTATAACGCATTGAGGCTGACAGTGATTGGTCAGTCCTCCAGGGTACCGTTATAGTCTAGCAATGAGTTACAGTCAGGAAAATGGATAGTACTTTGTACGTAGTGTACTTGTTATGTTCCGTGGTAAATACAATGAAGAAATAAATACTAAATGTACTGCTGGCTGGCACAGTCTAGCCAACTCATGTTTTTACATCCAGAAAATAAAGCAAGCCTTCGGATTCTGCGTACCCACTTGGAAGAACTACGTCAGGTTTGTCTGTCTCAGTTTTCATTTGTGGGAATAAGAGCTGGCTATCTCTAATCATAATAAATCAAATATTTTACTCCATTGCTCTCAGCCATAGTGCAGAGTTAGAACAACAACAGAAAATAATTAACCACTTCCCCCCTTTTTAATAGATTGAATAAGGAACATTGAATTTGATTTGTTCTACACATTCAGTGGTATAAGATGAAATCACTTTGAACTCTCTCATAATTCAATTTATATATAATAGATGCAAAAATGTCCTTTCACATAATGGTATCTTTTTATTTAATGGGATGATAATGACTTATAGAGATATATATATTTTTTTATACTTGTGTTTCTACTATGACGACTAACTCCAAGTGAAGTACATTTATAGCGGAGTTGGGGAATTTTTCAAACTTCATTCATTACTTATTTATGCTATTATCTTGTCAGTTCAATTTTCGTACCCCCCCCCCCCCGCCCCCATGAGCCCAGGGTATAACACAACAAAACACTGATTTTTTTTTGGGTGGGGGGGTGAGGGGGGGTGAGGGGGGGTGAAACACATAAGGTGTACTGAGTGGTGTATCTTGGTTTTGAGGACACCCCCCCTACCCATGGCACACCCATGACATGACCCATCACCCCATTACATGCCCTCATAAAATGTCCCCATCACATGTTTCATTACCCCATCACATGCCCACATCACCCCATTACATGCCCCCATCACCCCCAATACATGTCCCCAACACCCCCAATACATGACCCCATCACACCAATCAACCGCAATACATTTCCCCATCACCCCCAATACATGTTCCCATCACCCAAATACATTTTCCCATCACCCCCAATACATGCCCCATCACCCCCAATACATGCCCCCATCAACTCCAATGCATGTCCCCATCACCCCCAGTACATTCCCCCATGACTTACCCTTGTCCCTGGTGGCTAGTGGCAAGCAGCATGGTGTCCTCCATGCTGCCTGTTCGGCTCCCCCGCAGTGAGTGCAGAGAGGTCACCTGACCCGGGGGAGCAGAACAGGCAGCACTGAGGTTTCTCTGAGCTGCCTGTTTGGCTCCACATGCAGCCTGCATGATCTCCCCAGCCACCATTTCTGCAAGCAAGCAAGGTTTTTTTTTTTCTTAAATGAGCGGGTTTTTAAAATGTTGGTTTTTTTTGCTTTTTGTGCCGCCCCTTAAAAGCATACAACCCACCCTAGGCACTTGCCTTGTTTGCCTCGTGTACTCCATTGTAGTGTTTTTGGCTCACAATATGCCTCATTTATATGGATTACAATAAAGTATTGGACTTTGTACTTCAGTATTAGTCCTTGATTTTATGATGTCGGCAAGGAATAAAGAAAGTATAAAATATTTCTGTTTATTGTTACACTGTTTGGGTAATACTTTTATCGTAATAATACTACGTACTACATATTGGAGGTTTATGTGTAAAGTGCAATTTTTGGGCAAAGTTCTAAAAGTGGAGCAAGAAACAGGAATATTTCACTGGGTTCCATGGTAACTGCACGCTTGTTAGTGAATATTCATCTCATTTCAACTCACCTTTTAGTGTATAGACCCTAGAAGGTAACCCCAATGCCGTTTTTACTCACTCAGCACCTACATTCTATTTTTAGCAGTTTGTTTAAGTTGTGACTATACATAGCAACCAATCAGATGCAGGCGGATACACTGGTATGGTAAAGGTTGATGGGGGTTTCCAGATAAAACAAGTTTACTCTGCGGTACTTGCATGTCACGGAACATAGCTCCGTACTGGTGAATTACAAAGGCCAGCATAGACATGATGACACTCAATTCATAATATCCATAGAAAGGTGATGATAGAATGATACAAGAGAGAAAATATGATACTATATATATAACATGAGTCATGTACTGGCTGCCACAGAAATGTGAAACAACTAGAAACACAATAACATAAGCACTGATTCATAAAATAAAATTCTGGGCGCAAGGTCTAAAAGTAGAACAATCAATAGGAATGTTCCACTGGTTTCTATGGTGACTGCTCCACTTATAGAACTCCGGCCATGCTTATTTATGGAAGATACATTAGAAAGATATCTGGCGTGATCAAACACACCCTAGAACGATCCATTCTTATGAGCAGACTCATCATTTTCCATAAACGTCAATACCTGATGATAATTTCTGGTTCTGTAGACTGTATTTAAAAGGACAACTTTGGTCTTATTCATAGCTACCTTAGGTATCTCCACTCAGAAATCATTGTCCTTTCAATACATTAATAGCTCCAAGATATTATCCATTCACATTATCCATTCCAATTTGGTTGGTGTGCTATCACACACATTATCTGGAAACAAGGAGCTGTTAAATCCGTGGGAGATAAAAACAATTTAAATACAAGTATATATAGATTACTATAGTGGGCGTCTTTTGAAATGTTGGTCCCTCTTTGGAGCCAGTTTCTCCTCTTTCCTATTTAATTTCCTTCTTTTCTAGATTTGATGTATGAGTGTAATATGTATGCATCAGTCAGTCGGTCTGTGAAAGCTATATACACTATATGGACAAAAGTATTTAGACACTACAGGTGTATAAAACCACACTGTTTGGTAGTCTGATGGATGCCAGGAGAACTTCACCTGCCTGACTGCATTGTGCAAACTGTAAAGTTTGACATAGGAGAGATAATGGTATGGGGGTGTTTTTCAAGGGTTGGGCTAGGCCCCTTACTTCAACTGACAAGCAAGCTGTGATAAAAAATTTTTGGAAACAGTTTGGGGAAAGCCCTTTTGTATTCCAGTATGACTGTGCCCCAGTATACAAAGCAAGGTCCATATAGACATGGTTGGATGAGTGTATAAGAACTTGACTGGCCCACACAGAGCCACCTTTGGTGTGAAAGTAGCACCAAACACTGATGTTATTGTCATATGAAAGAAATAAATATCTGGGATGTCAGCGCTTTGCTGGACAATTAGATTCTTCCCATCAGGTGTTTAGACATGTTGGAGATGACCTCTTTCATTGCCTTGCTGGTTAATGTCATACGCACCAATGTATAACTCTAAATCCCTTCTATGGCTGCCAACTTTTCTACAAACAAATACTGACCATGCTATGGCCACCATAAACTGAACATTTGTCTTAAGCCAATTATTCATAGACCTATAGTTGAAATACTGGCAGGGTAGCAAACCCACCGCCTCCTAGGATTCCCACCCATCGGCTATTTTACTGGGTGGCCTGTAAACAAATTGGCTGAAGGCCAATATTAGATCTATGAGAGCAATAGCGTGGCGGGAAAGGAGGCATGAAAAAGAGGAGGCATCCTCACTGCCTACAAAAGATTGGCAATGTGTGCGTACGAGGACACAGAAGTCTGTGGCAAGGTGAAGGTCCATAGAACATCATTATATTGTCTGCCACAGATCCCACTATGTAAAAACAAACCCCCATTATATATCATTTGCTTTTTTAGAATTATTGTACTTAAGATGCACACCATTAGAAACTCTACAACATTCTTTGGTCAGCTGCAGCTTCTTTGCTCACTTACAAGTGCCAGGTTTTCTGTGTATTTTGGCAGTGTTACTGCAGCGGTCACTCATAGTGCTTGGAAAGGATTGCTACTGCTTATTAGGAACAACCTAAATCACTCATCCAAGTGCTAACAGCATGCATGTTCATTGGATTAATATGTATTCTTATATTACATTGCTTATACTGTGAATATCGAGAATACAAATGTAAATACATTGTGTTAGCAAAACTGCATGCAAATGCATAAAATAATGGAAAGATAAGGTTTAAAAGTGTTTGTGGTATGTCCTGCTTCTGACATCACCTTGTAGCTTGATATGCATATCACGCCACATGTGATGTCATAAACAGGAGACTCCACGATCATATTAACAATGCATTTTCCCCCTATTATATGCATATGCATGCAATTTGAATAGCACAACATATAGGCAATATATACTCACAGTATAAGCAATGTTTAGAATGACAGGGTCTCTTAAGGAAAACGTAGGTCATTTAGTTCATGGAACCCCATATAGAAGCAGTACATTGAATATTAAAAATAAGTATTTATTTCCCCAACAAGTAGACAGAGCAAGTATAATTGCTACATGGGTTATGTAAGACATGGCTTATGTACTAATAATATGATAGTATGATTGTATGCTTCTTTAATCTCATGTTGTAGATGAGATACCTCAGTCTTTTGCTCAAATTACCCAATTCTTCTTCTGGCTCAGCTGTAAACTGATATAAGATGGGATCATCTATTCTTTCCCATACAATACTTTCTGTTTTTGTTATATAAAGTAGTTGAGGAACATTCTGATTTCTTTCTGAAGATTCATACGCAACAGCCTCAGAATATCAGAGAGACTTTGGAACCACATTCCATGGATGGAACTACCAATAGTGTGCATTGGGACCTCTGGGATACAGTGACCAATGGGAAAGGGTATCCCTCTGTCTACTTTATTCCTAATGCCATTGTGAAAGAGCAATGGTTGGTGCTTCTTCAGGCTTTGGTTGTTATGTGTGGTGATAACATAGTCTTCACAGCTGGAGTGCTGGATCCAGTCATAGCTTACCATGTTACTAGAACGTCATGTAGATGTGGTGCCGAACACTGAGGCCCTCTACAGTCTACATCCACCCCTGCCACTTGCATCCATCTGGCTCATTACAACTGAAAATATGTCCAAAGTGTGAATGGTCAATTTCTCCCTGGATACTTCACACAGGAATGAAGAGTCAAAGAAAGGAGACCAGGCCCAGATTCTTGAGTTGAATAAGCAATGAAGTTTAATACAAACGTATATACGTAGGGTAGCGTCTGCACAGACTGCACTGCCGCACCCTTTTTTAACACCTTTATAGTAAAACAGAACAGCATAGTTTCATAATGCACTGCTAATAGAAGCATATGATTGGTTATGATTGGTTATAATTTGTCGCAGTGCCACGTATCATCTTAATAAAACCACATTGTTTACCAGTTAACTTACTGGAATAATCTAGAAAGACCACTTGATCCTTGCGGTTGTACCCTAGCTACAGTGCTGTATTTACCGCGAGGCATCCTAGGCGGATGCCTATGGCGGCAAATTTTGGGGGGCGGCAGCGCCCCCCAGCACTAGAAAAAAAAAAAAACCCCACCGCGCTTGCAGGCAGAGACAGAGGTGAGAGGGGATCGGAAGATCCCCCCTCACCAACGCTCTGCCTGCCAGGCTGCACGGGGACCCGAACAGGCAGCACAGAGAAACCTCCGTGCTGTCTGTTCGGCTCCCCGTGCAGTGTGCCGACAGTCACGTGACGGGCGCGCTGACGTCATACGCGCGCCCGGTCACGTGACCTGTGGCAACAATCGCCGGGAAGCCGAACAGGCAGCATGGAGGGACCATGCTGCCTGCCTGCCAGGAAAAGGTAAGTGCTGATGGGAGAGTGTGTGTGTGTGTGTGTGTGTGAGACTGAGTGTGATGGGAGTCAGAGTGTGTGTGATGGGAGTCAGAGTGTGTGTGATGGGAGTCAGAGTGTGTGTGATGGGAGTCAGAGTGTGTGACTGAGTGTGATGGGAGTCAGAGTGTGTGTGATGGGAGTCAGAGTGTGTGTGATGGGAGTCAGAGTGTGTGTGATGGGAGTCAGAGTGTGTGTGATGGGAGTCAGAGTGTGTGTGATAGGAGACAGTGTGTGTGACTGAGTGTGATGGGAGTCAGAGTGTGTGTGATGGGAGACTGTGTGTGACTGAGTGTGATGGGAGTCAGAGTGTGTGTGATGGGAGACAGTGTGTGTGACTGAGTGTGATGGGAGTCAGAGTGTGTGTGATGGGAGACTGTGTGTGACTGAGTGTGATGGGAGTCAGAGTGTGTGTGATGGGAGACTGTGTGTGACTGAGTGTGATGGGAGTCAGAGTGTGTGACTGAGTGTGATGGGAGTCAGAGTGTGTGTGATGGGAGACTGTGTGTGACTGAGTGTGATGGAAGTCAGAGTGTGTGTGATAGGAGACAGAGTGTGTGTGATGGGAGACAGTGTGTGTGACTGAGTGTGATGGGAGTCAGAGTGTGCGTGATGGGAGTAGGAGTGTGTGACTGAGTGTGATGGGAGTAGGAGTGTGTGACTGAGTGTGATGGGAGTAGGAGTGTGTGACTGAGTGTGATGGGAGTGTGAGCTTGATGTGAGTCTGAATGATGGGGCATGTCTTAGGTGTGTAACGTGGGTGTGCAGCTTGGGTAGGGGGGTGCCCGGATTTTGTCTGCCTAGGGCAGCACAAAATCAAGATACACCACTGCCTAGCTACATCCTGTATTTCTTAGATATAGTTGAGCAAGCCTGGTTTCCTGTGAAATATCCCAACACTAGAAGCAGAACTCACTTATACGTCCCCCTCAATTTCCACATTAACCTCTCACTCTCTTTGGGTATCACAAAGGACAAACATGGAAGAAGGCATATAAAATGGAGTCAGTAGGACAAAATGGCTTCCGAGATACAAAATGGCTTCCAGGGAAATTTCATCTTCCACACACCTCCCTTTTATCCTAACACGGACCCTGGTCCCGTGGATGGGATAACTCTTACACAGAATACACGTGTTCCTTTGGGATTGGCCGCATAGCCAAATAGAGGTTTTCTTCCTCTGGGCAGAAGAATCCTACTGGTGATCTGAGGATGAACTTTGGTTCCTGTCCCGGTCCATGTTCAAAGGCATGTGTGGTATATGAATGCTGCATTAGCATAGCGTGTCCCTCATTGTCTCCGGCAATGCATCTTTTAGCGACAGCCTTCAGACACGGAATAAGCACACACAAACAGAAACACGCCACAATCAAGCAAACCGAAGCAGTCAAGGGTTCTCCTCCTAGTGAACCAAGCCACCCATCTAAGCCGAACAAGTCCCAGTCATCTCCTGGTTGCGGATGCAAGCGTTCCTGCAACTCAGACAGCTTCTGTAAATCATGTTCAATCTCACCGCTATGATCTTTAATGTACACACAACATTTATCTCCCACCAGACCACATACTCCACCTTTAGCTGCAAGAGTATAATCCAAGACAATTCGATTTTGCAGAGCAACCATTCTAATTTGTACTTGCTCTTCATTCAGTTTGCTTATAGCATCTGTAGTGTAATTGAGGAGCTCATCCATGATACCACTAAAAGCATTCCATTTCTTAGACAATATAACCACTCCATATGCAGGGAAAAATATACCTCCTGCGACCTCCCAATTGCCAACATAGGTTTCACCAGCTTGCAAAGAATAATCAAACATTTCTTGTACCTTATTTCCTCTTTTCTGATCATTATCAACATATATTGCCATAGTAGTAAAATTATTTATTTCTTCAGAATCGGGGGAGAGTTGAATAATTGTGATTTTGGGGTCTCTTGGATTTGGGGTTGGTGCTTGTATGGGGTTTGTAAGGTTTATCCCTGGGGCTATATCAGCTGTTTCGACAAAGTGTCTGTCTGTAGCTCTTTAATTTCTTATTTTCCCTTCTGGCAGTTTCCCATAGATATGTACTGCTGGGATCACAGCCCCTAAATAACAACTTCCCACCCAATTACAGGGTAATATACGGTACGCCCACCTACCACACAACCAATATATACTTCGGGGTAGACTGGTGTTATGGCAACTGTTGACATTACTAATCTGCCATGAAAATGTTAACATGGATCCCAAGGCTTTGGATACGTTTGAACATTCATACTTGGGTGAAGATTCAAATTGGTCAATGCTAACATGATCTGGGATGGACCAACTCTGTCCTTTCATCTGTCATTCAGATACCAATGTGGAGCGAAGTTTTATCATATGGACTCCTACCAATTTTCTGTCCTCCAATGGTAGTACCTACTACCCACATATTGCAAACAAAGAAATGTTTAATGCAAAATAAACAATTTCCTTTTTGTCTCCTGCTGAGGGTCACCACATGATTCATGAGTGGCCCTTGCCAATCTCGGCTTACGTTGGTTAACCAGCTGGGATTATTGTGCCTGAAGGAATGGTTAACTTATTCGTTCCTTGGGGTTTGTACCAATCTTAAAATTTGAGCTCCTTTCTTTTCCGCTTGGGTTGAGAAATGCTCTTTCATCATTAGATTTCAGTTGGTGCACTGTGCACTTTGAGACTGTATTTTGTTGGCTGTACAGCTTTGATCTGTATTATATAAAAACTCAAAAAAAATTAATTAGTAACATGCAACATTTAACATAATTTACATATATGTTTTACTTTCCCATCCTTGTCTAACTCCCTCCTCTAGGTTCTCATAGATTTAGGAGACTTCAATGGGAAACTCAAATAGAAAACTGATAATAACATAACATAACCGTCTTCTGCTACCAGTACCCATAAAAATGTATGTATCTGGTCTGGTTGCAACTTATTTAGCAATCAGATTTACCCTCTGACTCTTTGTCTGTTCAGCCAGGAGCAATAAATCATGTAGAAAAACTTGCACATAAAAGCAATAGGAGAGGGTGAGAGAGACGGATACCTGCATAGTCACCAAATTGTGCCAACACCATACACAACACCAAAAACATATCTAGAATCTGTATAATAGATTTAAAATGAGAATTTTACCTTACTGATATTCAATACCTGGCAACAGTAGTTGTTCCTACAAGCTGTCCCTGATATTTCTTACTCCATGCATCTGAGTCAAAACCCTAGTATCAGTGCTGAACACAAAGCTTCCTTTACTGTGTCGACCTCTACCACTTCCACTGGAAGGCTGGCCCATGTATGCACTACCATCTCAGTAAAATTACTTCCTGATATTACTTCTCTTCCTTTACTGAGCTGATTCTCATGAACGTATTAGTCAATATATACATTCTTACTTCTCTATTTTATTTGTATAAAGTCCTACTGCTGCGGAGTGATTATCAAACAATAATTTAGAACAAATTATTCTTTATCAGAAGGTCTTTACACAATACTCACTTAACATTGGCCAATCGTTCCCTCTATATTTTGCACTCATATAACTTCTCTTGGGAAAATAAAACAATCTGACACAACATAACATTAGGAAATATAATAATATCTCTACAGTTTCTGACAACAACATATTGAAGCTTCTCATATTTAACATATACAATACAATGTTCCACATACGCCATTAGCCACTCTAAAACTTTTTCTTCTCTTATTATGCAAAAAATTCAGCACTTCCTCTAATTCAGCACGTCCTCTTTTTAAATGACAAACCCTTTCTCTATTATTTTTTTTAACATTCAACTTATAACAAAATAAGTCTGCTTTATTCCTAATGCCATTGTGAAAGAGCAATGGTTGGGGCTTCTTCGGGCTTTGGTTGTTATGTGTAGTGGTAACATAGTCTTCACAGCTGGAGTGCCGGATCCAGTGATAGCTAACCATGTTACTAGAATGTCATGTAGATGTGGTGCCGAACACTGAGGCCCTCTACAGTCTACTTCCACCCCTGCCACTTGCATCCATCTGGCTCATTACAACTGAAAAGATGTCCAAAGAAAAAAACAAGCAAGGTCATTTACCAATTCACCAGTCAATAGGTATTCCGTGTTTTTCATAAATGGGGAATATTGACCATTTCTCAGAATGATGATTTAGTTCCCCCAGTCCCTGCATCATTGACAGACGGTTTGGATACTCACCAAATCTAACTTGAACAGATGAAGCATAAAGCTACTTGCAACTCTTCTCGTTCTCGTCATTCAGGATGAATAACCGTGCTAAGTCTAGATCCAAAACCCCTCCATCTCTCAGACTGGCAGATCATTAGAACCTTGATGTTGCTGAAGCATTTCATGATCAGGGATTGAAAAGGCTTCTATTACAAGGATATCAGTGTCCATGCCAAGGTCTGTGAAGGTCCATAGAACATCATTACATTGTCTTTCCAGTAAATGTCCATGTTGGGGCCCACGACTGTTTATTATTCTTCATCTGTTGACACTGCTCCGGAATCCCTACTTTTTGAATAAATGTGTGGTTCATTTTTCCCACTTCTATGTATGTAATCTGCTCTGAGTCCTGTTGGTCTTGTGCTCTCATTTCCTTTGTCTTATCTTACTCTGTGTTTGTTTAGTGTACACATATCTGGCTGATACATTTCCTTTATTAGTTAATTATTTAACCCTGCATATTTTGCCTTCCAGAATGGGAAGGGATACTGTATCAGTATATATATATATATATATATATATATATATATATATATATATTTCTAATGCTTTGTACACAAATGCTACACTGATTTAGCCATAATTAGGTAAAGCTGTAGGCATAAAAGTAAGTTATGATGAATGATTGCAAGAAGGGCAGGTATTTTCAATAGAAATGTTTTAATGTAAGAATATATATAATGTACTTTGAGTCCTCTTTGTATTCCATTTCTCTATCTGGGCTGACATGTTGTTTAGAATGTTGAGTAATATGAAAGACCTGACCTAAGATTCTATACAACATGTCAGCCCTGTATTAGAGCTATTTGAAGCTAATATGGCTTAATAAGGTACATTATTTGTATTCTTTATTTAAATAATTTCTTTACATAAAACCTACACGATACAATCCTTAAAGGAAACAGAAGTTATAGTTGTCCTTTAACAAGAAATGATGCCTCTTGGAATGTATAGCTAGTTTAAAGTATGTTTCTGTAGCATAAATACATTGAATGTGAACATGTACGACCATTAGCAGAAGGACAACTACCGTGTAGGTATCACAGAAAGGATGTTGTATTGAAGAGAACACAGCTCTTGTAGATATGGATGAAGTCTTCATAAATCAGCCCAAGGTAATTTGTAATCATTAATCTTTTATATTTTTTGATCTTAATTTAGTATTAACATCATTCATTTTGCAAGGAGTTATAATCTGAATAGATTTCTTTAACACGTGTTATAAATCACTTTTTTTAATAATTAGTGAGTCCTGCAGGACAATTATAATAATGCATCTCTGCTGTATACAGTGCACAGGGCTGGCCTTAGGGGTGTGCGAGCACACAGGTCGGGGAGAGAGAGAGTGGGAGAGAGAGAACAGATATGGGGGAGAGAGAGAGAACAGATATGGAGGAGATGGAGAGAGACAGACATGGCAAGGAAGAGGAAAGGGACAAACATGGGAAGGGAGAGGAAAAAGACAGGCATGGGGGTGGGGGGCGCCACAGGGGAGGTACCTCTTTAAACCATAGTACCTCTTTAAACTGTAGAGTCACACATTTGATTCCTAGAAGAGTCAACTTCTACATCCTTCCAGACTTGATAAAATTAGTACCATTAAGTTGGGTCTCAGTAACACTTACCGTATTTGCTCGATTATAAGACGACCCTGATTATAAGACGACCCCCCAAACTTTGGATATTCCTTTAGGAAAAAAACTAAAAGCCTGAATATAAGACTACCCTATAGGAAAAAAGTTAAACTTGTATATATTCACATGTAAATTGCTTTTTTAATAAAAAAATTATGATATCAAAAAATGTATTTCTAGTTTTTATTTCTTTTTATGTGCCAATGCTGCCTTTCTCTTTCCCTTGCCCCCATTTTTCTCTCTCTCCCCCCTCCCCTTGTCTGTCTCTTAACCCCCTCACTCCCCTTGTCTCTGTCTCTTAACCCCTTCCCTCCCCTTGTCTGTCTCTTAACTCCTTCCCTCCCCTTGTCTCTGTCTCTTAACCCCCTCCCTCCCCTTCACTCTGTCTCTGCCCCCCTCCCTCCCCCCTGTCTCTCTGTCCCCCCTGTCTCTCTGTCCCCCTCCCTCCCTCCCCCTGTCTCTCTGCCCCCCCTCCCTCCCTTCCCCTTACCTTGATCCCTGGTGGCTAGTGGGGGTAGCCGGGGGATGTCTGCACGATACTTGCAGACATCCTCCATGCTGCCCGACACGGCAGTCTATTATGACGGACAGCTGTCCGTCATAATAGTCTGCCGTGTCGGGCAGCATGGAGGATATCTGCACGTATAGTGCAGACATCCCCCAGCTGCCCGATTGTCCCTGGTGCCTAGTGGGGCAGCAGAGAAAGTCTGCGCGATGAGCGCAGACCTCCCCTGCTGCCGCCCGGCACGCTCGCCGGGACTTCTGTTACGAAAGCGGAAGTTCCCGGCTTCTTCACAGAAGCCCTGGCGGTCGTGCCGGGCGGAAGCAGGGGAGTCTGCGCTCGTTGCGCAGACATCCCCTGCTGCTAGAGAGGGGGATCCAGGTCCCCTGCAGCTCTGCTGGGGACCTGGATCCATGTCTTATAATCTGACCTCAATTTGAGGTCAGATTATAAGAGACCTCGATTATAAGACGAGGGGGATTTTTCAGAGCATTTGCTCTGAAAAAAACCTCGTCTTATAATCGAGCAAATACGGTAATATTGTTTCCCTCAAATGCCTCAGGTTTCTTTGGGGGAAATACGTGCTATATAAAATTAGTTTATTCCTACAAGCGTTTCAAACTGATGCCTTTTCATGGTCCCTGTGTTTTTTACGTGTGTTAATTTTCTCAATCGACCAAGAGTAGAGGCCTATCTAATTACTTTCCCAGTGCAACTTGACATCAGATCCATTTCTCAAGAAGCGCACATCTGGTCTCCCGGAATACTTATTTTCTCTGACACTTTAAATGCTTAAATGTATAGATACATTACAGTTCTTTTCCTAAGTCCTGGTATTGGAGCCAACGTTTGAAAGCCTTTTTGCTAATACTTTTTTTCAGTGAGGATTAAAGTAGGGATATCATTTACCTAGTTCATTTCTTCCAAGTTCAATGTTATGCCGGGTCCACTTTCATCACAATAGAGAAATGGAACACGTTACTTACTAAATTGCTGGCCAAAGGACACACACAGTACAGAAGTGATCCAGCCTTGGGGAAATGCCAAACATTCATGCCTGTACCCCAAAAATATGTAGAATTAGACTTGGATAGAACCAGCTAGAGCAGGGATGGTTAACCTTGACACTGCGGATATTAAGGAACTATATATATATATATATATATCATGATTCTCAGTCAGCATAAATTATGACAGGGAATCAGAGGATCCATAGTTCCGAAACATCTGTAGTGTACTTGGTAGAACGAGTACCTAATTGGGCGCCATTTTAAAGTTACTTAGCCTTAGTCTTGGCAAAGACTAGGGAGCCGCCATTTTCACAAGATAAATCGGGAGTGCATCAATTACATGGCACACAGCCAATAGCAGGGGAAGAAACAATCATCCCCTCCCACACTGGAAGACCAATCAGTGCCTCCAGGTTAGAGAGAGCCATCTTCCACGACATGGCAGCCTTGAAGTCGAGTTCCAAAAGAATCTGTAATTGTTTCTGAATGCTGCTCCCTAGTGGCCTTCTGTCTGATAAAAAGCTGCCCTTGAGGGTCAAGTCCTACTTTAACTATGTTACATTTGAGGCATTTCTTCACAAGGCCTGTCCTTCTTATTGTACCCCCTAATTGCACTCTGGGATCTAAATCACACTTATACACAAACTTTGCTGGCTTCTGGTGCAATGCTTGAAACCATATAACCTTAAAATTAATTCAGATTAATGAAATCTGAGTCCTTTTGCTGAACAGAGGCTTGGATAACATTTTCTGGTGATTGCCGCCCCCCTGGCACAATATTGCATCTCTTCATCTAGAGTTGATACTACATGACTCTAGTCATAACCGAGGTGTAAAGTAAAACAATTTTTCGAACTCCCGTATCAATTCCTGAATTTTGCAGTTGAAACAAGTTTTAAAATTGGCACAATCAGCAGAGACATTGTATTGGTTTCCAAGGTAACTGCTCCTGATTTAGCACCTCAGAATGGCTCTTCATGTATAACCCCCATTGTTTCTCTGGATAATGTTCTGTTATTGTTCCAATTTGTCCCGAGAACTCATCTCACCCAGGTGTAACATATTCCATTGTTTCCCAGTGAACCTTCAGTTGTAACAGTCTGTCTCTAAAACAGATGTTTGGTTGCTTGAGTGAAACCAAAAGCCGTGTTCCCACTCAATGCGCTCTGTTATGTCCTGAAGATTATCATAAATCACACGGATTGCTCGGAAACCGTATAGTCTTGGGATTGTAGTGACGTAGTGCGTAAGTCACTAAAACAAGTGCTGTGAAACAATGACATTTCACAGAGAAAAACAATGTTGCCCCTTTTATTGGTTGCTCTGAACTGTCCTGTGTTGTTTGCTTCATTTAACCTGGGCATGGGGCCCATGACAGTTGTAGATCAGCTGGTTACGAAGATCACTGTTATAGAATATTTTGAATGCACCTTAGGGTAGAGGGGGTTCTGCTCACACAACCCAAAGCAGGGCATGCCAGTTGGCCAGCTCAGGAACAAGTGGATAATTAACCTTTAAGTTCCTGTGGAGGAAGGGTCACCCAAAAAAATATTGATTATGGGCCAAGGGGTAAACCTAGCACAGCCACCTTGATGAGGTCAGAGTTTATCAATAATGCCTATCATAGAAACAACTCAGAAGTAGTGTTGAGCGAACCCGAACCGCACTGTTCGGGTTCGTACCGAACATTACGGTTTTTGGACCCCGGACCCGAACACGGACATTTCACTGTATGTTCGGGTTGGAGTTCGGCGATTACATTGTATGTATTGCATTGTACTCTATTTCGGTTTTAGGAAGCCAATAGTATTACATATATTCCATAAGCCGAAAGTCTTATGGAATAGGAAACAGGCAGCCCAGTAAGGTTGGCGACTGTCTCTCTTACATCTCTCTCTTACAGTGTGTCTCTGCATACATCGGTCTGTCAGCTGTCACTGTCAGCGTGCGCACACAATCAATCAGTGCGGGGGCTCGTCGCACTCATCCAATTGGGGTCTGGTTTCAGGGAAGGGGGGGTCGCTCTGCTGATCACATATAAAACCCAGCATCGATAGAACCCTGCTCAGACCCTGATCAGATGAGCGGGCCAAGCCAATGCACTGATCAGTTGACAAGTGGGGCTCGCCCCCACCCTGATTGGCTGACGAGTGGGGCGTGCCCCCTCACTGATTGGCTGATGAGTGGGGTGCACCCCCTCACTGAGCAATACCACCAATACTGCTTAAGAAAGATAAAGAGAGAGTTGCCTAAAGCAAATGTCAGATCAATATTGCACAAGGCCTGTGTATCTGTTTGCTTCATTATAGCACCATCCCTTCATGTTTTAAGTAATGCAATCGAAAGGTGTGTCGATAATCCTGACAGATGTAGGCTTCGCCAGAAAAAACATTACTATGTGTGCCAGTGCAAATGCACAACATACATCAACATCCCAATGAACTAGTTTTAAGTCTGACAAGTGATAATTTGCATGTAGAAATATTGACAGATATCAGGGGGGATTTTCAGGAAACTCTGGGAAAAGAGTTATTTTTTTCCGTGAAAGATATAAACCAAATTAAAGTCTACATCGGCAAATAACTTCAAGAACTATGTCTATGTTTTTTTCAAATAGATAGTAATATATACCCTAAATGGAAAAAAGTATTGGGATACACCTCCTAATGATTGAATTCAGGTGCTTCAATCAGACCCATTGCACCTAGCCATGCAGTCTGTATTGACAAACATTTGTGAATAATATGGGTCCTTCTGAAGAGCTCTGTGAATTCAAGCCTGGTACTGTGATAGACAGAAAGAGGAGAACGTGACCTGTCTGACTGCATTGTGCCAACTGTACAGTTTGAAGCCTTCCCTGAAGAGTGGAAGCTGTTATAGCTGCAAAGGAGGGGACCAATTATATATTAATGTCCATGTATTTAGAATGTGATGTCATAAAAGTCCCTGTTGGTGTAATGGTCATACTTTTTCTCATATAGTGTACATATATCTTTATTATAATGTACTTTATTTGTATTCTTTATTAAAGCAATTCGATTTTAAATCCCTACACTTTTAAATCCCTTCACCTGCCCTTCCCTTATTGGGCTGCTGGGGGGGGGGGGGGGGGGGGGGTAAGTTTGAGGTCTGTGTACTGTAGCCCAGATAACCTTTACATTGCTCCCATTGCTCATGCCCCACAATGCAGCCGGAAATGACCTCATATCTGTATTACTATGCTACAATTAATACAAGGGACCTGTGCATAGGTTATTCATACCTCCCGACATTACAAACAGGCACTATTATTTTTTTGGGAAGTGGCTGGAGATGTGAATATGAACAAGGCATTTTAAGTAACTTTATGGCCAATGGAGAGATAGAAGAACAAAATGATGTATTTTTTGTGTGTGCAAACACTAGAAACACATTTACTGCAGTTTAAGCACAGTATATAATGTTAGAGCAAAAAGGTAAGATAACTGAAAAATGTGCATTGGAATGGTTTCCTAAGAATGGCTGAGCATATGTATAAAAGTTTACTCCTTTATTTAACACAATGTTAGTTAAGGGTCGACATATGGGGTCTGTCACATCTCTCCTCCAACTTACTCAACATGGATGCGCGCTTCCCCACAATGCTCGCTCAGTGACATCACACGCGGACAGCAATGAAAATTCATGTGCTTAGTTAAAAGGCTAATTGATCAAATTAACACCTCGCTCTCCAATTCAAATCTGGGTGTGCTTTAACATTATGGGGCTATTTAGACCCTCATTTACAGGCTAGCCTTTCCCTTTGAGAGTGCCATGTGTGCCGCACTAATGTTTTTGGTTCTGATTCAGTTGTTTCTCTCTGTTGCCTGTTTTAACTTGTTCCTGATTATTTACCAATATAATAAAGGAGAGCGTATTTAAAAAAAGGAAAACAGTGAGGCCAAAAGGAGGTCATTTAAAATTAGAAGATCAAAAGTTTTAAATATAAAATCGGAAAGTATTAATTTACTAAGAGCATAGTTGATGCATGAAATAGCCTCAGACATGTTAGAGCTTAGTATATTGAAGGACTTTAAGTATAAGGCTATCCTATACGGAAGAGAAGGCCAAGTTTTTTTTATAGCAGGTGATAATTTGGGCAAGCTTGATAGGCCAAATGGTTCTAATCTGTCGACACTTTCTGTGTTTCCCACTCAGTTTTCCATTGTAGTAGTATTTCTACCGGGATTTGGCAAAAAGGGGTTAACACATCACGTGTGTGGAAAAAAGCAACTTTCCAGCACAAAGCTGCCCAGGTTGGAAAAGCTCCAGATAGAATCTCAAGGCTACATTATACCAGAATTTACATTTTAAAACTGAAATGACAGTGTCCTTGAGGTGTCTTTCTGTTTACTTTAAGTAATCCTTTTTTTTTTTTTTTTACATATTGTAGTCACTAATGTATCACTTCCTCCCAGTAAGGCGAATGTTCGGAATATTTTTTTTTTTTACACCCATATCCTGTACTTGGAAAAGGAAACCAGATCTGGTATTGACGAGTTACAGTACTATCCCACGGACTGGCACTGATTCCTGGGTATGAAAACAAACGTGGAATTATCATCAAGCCGTCCTGGGGGAATGCACTGACGAGGAAAGGACTGACGTAGTTTCACAGTGAACGAGCAGCTCTCTCTGATACGTTGCACTTTGCTCTGGTGCATACGTTGCTTTGGACTGGTGACAAGCCAGCTGTTAAATGGATAGATTTTCTTATTAATTTAATGCTTGAATAAATCTCTTTGCATTACATTGAAATCAACCAGTCCCTTGGAAATGTTTGTGTCTCTGCGTCAATGTGCGGCCCTTGCACTGGTTTGGATTTTCTCTACCTTATTATTATGACATTTGATTTTAATCTGAATCTAGTTCATTAAATTTTTTTAAAAAAAAATTAACCATTTGAGTACCTGATGGATGGATTTTTTAAAATGTATTCTGTCTTATTCCATAGCTCTGCACTGTGTTGTGGAACAGTTGAAGGAATGTATACCATGCAGGTATTTAGGTTGTGGAAGGGAGGTCGGACATTATTCAATTAATTAAGTTCTGAGTGATTTGAGGTTGCATTGGCGTAGGAGGAGCGCTGAGCCGCAGAGCTGGTGCCACTATTAAGCGAGGGGCCAGCTCTGGGCGGCGGCAAGGAAGCACATGGGCAATCCATTTGCAGTCTCAGACCTCAATCAGAGTGCCTTGTTCTCCCCAAGCATAGTGATGACATGGAGCGTCAGTACATGACCCTCTGAGTTATCCCTCATTGATACAGACACATCAGAAAGATACAGCGGGGTTTGAGGAGGGAGAGAAAGAAATGGGCAAGAGGGAGACACACAGTGCACACATAATACATTCCATAAAATGCGCAGATACATGCTGTTAGCTACTACACAGTCATATCATTTGTCTTATTAATTACATAGTTACAGTAGTTTAGGTTGAAAAAAGACTTGCGTCCATCAAGTTCAACCCTTTTCCTATTGCTGGTTTACCATTGTTGATCTAAAAAAAAGGCAAAATAAAACCCTTATAAAAAAACTTTTAATAAAATAGGTAACTAAGATTTCCTCTCATCAGAAAACCCCTCTACTGAGACAACAAAGATGCAATGGTGAGGTGGCATTGAGATGTGAGAGGTCAATGGTGGGAAGGATATTACTCCCCGTCCAGAACAAAATTCTTTGGACGCCCATAAAGTATCCTGCTATGTTGAGTTAAGCGTCCAAATCCATGAGAACTACAGATAAGTCCACTTTTGTCAATGTCTGTATCCAGATATCCAGGTTATTGGTAGATATCTGAAGTTCATTTCTTAACCATTTGGTCCCAAACTTGAGGCATAATTCACATGCCCCTCGTTCTTGTAAAGCTATGCCCAAGGCCCATTCAAAACTTTTAAATCAGTGGGTAAATGTTACATAGACAAGTTCTATTCAGCTATGTCAAAAACCATAGCAAAGCAATCAAACGACACTTTCAATGAAGCTTTAGACTGGGTTACATCGGGACCAAAGCAGTTTTAGTTTGAATAATGATGATTTCACATATATGAATTGTTTACTAATCCATTAAAGAAGTTAGGCTCCTGTATCTGGGTAATTTAACACTTAACTAACTGAAATACTGTCCATCTAAATGAAAGGAGAGGCAGGGTAATGATCCCAAGGGGGCACATAAATAAATACAAAATAATCCACCAGCAATAACTATACTAAATCAATGCAGAGCATCACTCCTGCATGGAGGTAACAATAACACAGATGTCTTCCGAATCAGATGTGTGAGCATCGAAATGGTCGAGCAATAACACAATGAATTGTGGAATACTCACATACGCCCCCCCCCCCCCCAGCTGTCCTCCCTTTAAGCGGGACAGTCATGATCTCAATGTCAATTCATTTTGCCGCCCTAGACGAACATATTTTTTGCCTCCCCTTGCTGATCCTACCCTGAGGCATTTACACACACTCAGTAACATAGTGTCACATACATATGCAGGCACATGTAATGTCAGATGCAGCCACACATACTCACGCAGTAACACATACAATGTCACATGCACATGCAGCCACACATTCAATGTGATCCTATCTTTTTTCCCCCTCCTTCAGTCCCAATGCCTGGCGTCTTTCCCCCCCCCCCCCAATGCCTGGTGTCTTTTTGCTTTTGTCCCCCCCCCCTCCCTTCCGATGCCTGGTGTCTTTTTTTTGTCCCCCTCCCAATGCCTGGTGTCTTTTTGTTTTTGCCCCCCCCCCCCCAATGCCTGGTGTCTTTTTGTTTTTGTCCCCCCCCCCTCCCTCCCAATGCCTGGTGTCTTTGTGTCTCCCCCTCCGTCCCAATGCCTGGTCTTTTTTGTCGTCCCCCCCCTCCCAATGTCTGGTGTCTTTTTGTCACCCCCCCTCCCAATGCCTGGTATCTTTTGGTCCCCCCCCCCCATAATGCCTGGTGTCTTTCCATTTTTGTCAACCCCCCTCCCTCCCAAATGCCTGGAGTCCTTTTGTTTTTGTCCCCCTTCCATCCTAATGCCTGGTGTTTTTTGTCTTTGTCCCCCCCTTCCAATGCCTGGTGTCTTTTTATCTTTGCCCCCCCCCCCCACCTCCCAATGCCTGATGTTTTTTTGTTTTTGTCCCTCCACTCCCAATGCCTGATGTCTTTTTGTTTTTGTCCCTCCACTCCCAATGCCTGATGTCTTTTTGCTTTTGTCCTCCCCTCCCTCTGCCTGGTGTCTTTTTGTTTTCTTCCCCTCCCTCCCATATCTTAACTCGGGCAGCATGAGTGTCTGTCCGTGCTGTTCGTGCTCCCACTCATGGTTCACGCTCCCACTCATTCTGATGCTCTGCATCATCATTTTACACAGGGAGCTCGAACAGCATGGACGGAGCACAACACACCTTCACTGACCTCGGCACCAGTCCGCCACCCCGCGTAACGTGGGGAGAAAAATAATCTTGTGGCTGTCTGGCGCCGGGATACATGTATCCCTGTAGCAGGCACCCCCACATAGCTGGAGTCCTAGGTGAACGCTTAATTTGCCTATAGGAAGTGCCGGCCCTGGCGGTATCACATACACTTCCCTTCCAAACCACACCTTTTGATGTCCCACCTTGCTGGTAGAATAAGACGATTCATTGTGCCCTTTTTATTGCCAGTTAGGGTTAATCGGTCCTAGTGGAAACGTCTGCACTGATCTGGCCACACTGAGACGGCCGTTAGAAACGTCCTAGACCCCATTGCCAGTGGGGCATGTTGGGAGCTATGCTTTCTGGGAAGCAGGCACATGTCTGTGCATCTGGTCTGGTGGCTGTATAGATTTTACCTTTATATTCTGGTACACTTTAAACACGCAGTGCTCCCCTTGCTCATTTACAGATATATTTTATTTTACATTTTCTTAGCTTGGTGAGTAATTACATTGTGCATTGCCCTTTAAATACAGCCGGACTACACCCAGAATCCCTGTTTTAGCCTCTCCTGCAGTCTCTAGTCTATTCACTAAAAAGTGAACAAACTGAATGGCAAGAATCAGTCATTAATTGCCCGGTAAATGTTTCTAACTCTGCTATTAATACCTAATTTCTGCAGGTCACTTATCGCTGCTGATTCCTACATTTCCCATAATAGTCTGTCGGCTAGATGGCTGGCAGGGCATTGTGGGAGATGTAGTGCTGCAAAAGCTGGGAGGGCCGGAGCCTCACACCCACTGAATTTGCTCCTTACACCATAACACATTCCAAACTCTTCTGCAAGAGCATCCAGTTTGTATTATAAAAGTTCACATATTTCTTCTGCAGACATCTGTATCAAATGTGAAAGTCAGTGGTTTTTTCGCTGTGCTTGGATTCCCGTCAATTCACGTCACTCTACACATGACTTCTGCAATGCACTGATCAGTCGAGGCTGAGCTGAGGCTGTGATCCCTAATAGTAGACATCTGTGATGTTACTCTGCTCCTGGCATTAAATAGGATATAATAACAAAGTTACCTTCTGCCATGCCAAGACCCAATCAAGATACATAGCGCACACAGGTAACAATCCCATAACACATTGCAGGACTCTTAATAAGGCTGTTAATATTATTTATGTTCTAAACATTTGTGTGCCTTGGCAGAACAAAAAAAGGCAAAATCCCTTATTATGCAACATAGGCATGTGGACACAACCACGCTTAACACTTTAGACGTCATTTCGCTTTCCTCCAAGGCTTTATCTCCAGTAAATTATGGCCAAAGTTATACTTTTTCCCATTAATTGCATTTTGCACATTGTGAGAAAAGGATCCTGTGAAAGCTGACCAGTTGACCTTATCTCCTCAATAACAAGCTTTTCTTTACAGAAATATTCTGAAATGGATTGTCCACATTGCTGATGGCAGGATTCTGTATAGCGGCTGATGATAATAAGCAGAACATTGTCCAACCACATCCCATGCGGGAGCATTATCTGTTTCATGAGGCAATGCGACAGAAACCATGGACTTTTTTTTTCTAGCTAAGCGAGGTTAAAAATCTTTAAGGGCAACTCCTGTGCTGGAGGCCTCAACATGAACACAAACACCTTAAAGGACCACTCTGAGTAAAATAACACATGCATATTAAAGGGACGGTATCACCTGAATATTGTTTTTACTGTGAATGTAGAGCATACAAAATGATTGAGAAGGATCTATACATTTTGTTAGAAAAACAGCAAGCCAATGCTTAGATTAGGAGTAAAATGTGTTTTACATGTGTCTGTGGAGTCTATTGCTTATGACATCACTTGTGGCACTGTATGCAAATGAACTGCTTTTCAGTGGTAAATGTGTAATTTGCATACCATCCCACAGGTGATGTCATAAGCAGGAGACTCCACAGACACAATAATTTTCTATGCTCTACATGCACAGTAAGAGTCCAGGCAATACAGTGCCTTTAACACCTTCGCGACAAAGGACGTGCCAGGCACGTTCTGGGAGAAACTCCCTTAACGACAAAGGACGTGCCGGGCACGTCCTGCAGTGAATCAAGCGGTTTTCGCGATCAACGATCGCGAAAACCGCTTTAACGGTGCTGGTCTATTGCCTCGACATTGAGGCAATAGCCAGCACAGAAATTTCTATTTTGGGGCACCCACGATCGCCCCACGGAGCGATCGTGGGGAGCCATATTGACGGAGCATGCTGCTCCGTCAATATGGCTAAGCCCTCTGCCGGTCTGAGCTTCGGAAGTGAAAGTAACTTCACTTCCGTCGCTCTGAATATGCTACTTGACTGCCCCTAGTGGTAGTTAAGTAGCATTGCAATGGAAAATATTTAAAATACATATTTAATTAATTAAAAACAGGTTAAATAGCTATATTAGCCTATAGGGTTAAAATTAAATATTTTTTTGCATAAGGGATAGGGTTAAAATTAAATTAAAATTAAAAAATATTAAGGGATATAATAAGGATTAGAGTTGGGGTTAAATTTAGTGTTAGGGTTAAATTTTGGGTTCGGGTTGGGGTCAAAAGGTCAATATAGGAAAAAAACAAAAAACACTATTTTTGGTTTTTGCCCCATAACTCGCAAAAAAATACCGAAAAATATGGAAACATGCATATTTTTGAACTCGGGACAACATTTAGAAACTATTTAGACGGGGTCTTTTTTAATGATTTTATTTGTATAAATTATATTTTAGGTCAAAGATAGAAAAAGTGGGTTTTTTAAAATTTTTCATCATATTTTATGATTTCTTTTGTAGTAAATTATAAGATATGATGAACATAATGGTATTTAATGAAAGCCCTTCTTATGATGATAAAAACAACATATAATTTGTGTGGGTACTGTATGTGAGAAAGAAAAAAATTACAGCTAAACACAAACACCCTAGAAATGTCAAAACAGCCTTTGTCACCAAGGGAAAGTCAAGGTGAAAATGTCTTGTCACTAAGGGGTTAAAGCATTGATAAAGTATGTATTTATTTAGATTTTTACTATTATTACTATTTTTGCAAAAAAAGGGTTCTGCCTTTCACCAACAAAAAAAGTATCTTAAAAAATACTGACCATGCGATTACCTCCACAGATTCAACACTGGGCTTTAGCCAGTTTTTTTTTTACAGCCGTTCTGGTAAGATAGAGGCTGTTTGGTGACGCTAGTTTGCATATAGTTATATATTATTATTTTTTTGTCAACATGGAATCTTTTTTTCAAATTGGTGGTTTCATTTATTTTTCTTATTTTTATTTTGCCCTGGCCCCACATATTAATAATGTAGTGCTGGGAGCATCTGTGTTAGAGGTTTCTGGGAAGCCATTTTGGTAGCCCATGGAACTTGTTTAGAGAGGGGGGATTTTGATTTTTTTCTTGCAACCTGCCCCCTTTGGCGATGACACCTTATGGGAGAGGGTTGGATGGCAAATACTGCCAATTTGAACTCCATTTTTTTTGTAGTGAATAGCAGTTTGTATTTCTTTTCACTGAAGGGAGATAAAGATGGTCGAAGGAGATGGGCTTTGGCAAGGTGGCTGAGATGGAGGTTGCCTTTTTGTTAGCGAATAGCATGAGGAGGTTGACTTGGGAGGTCGAACTTTAATGTCGAACTCCCAATTCGACCTCTTCGTTCTATTCCCAGCATTTAGTGTATAACCCCCATGGTGTTGGCACATCTGACACAATAATTATCATATGACAGAGAAATGATGCATATAATTGTCAGTAGATGAAGTGTGCTACAAGCACTGCTTTTAGGCAAGACAAATAACCAAGGTACTTATGGAACTGAAATATCAATTAATGGCTGCTACATCTAAAGCCTTTTTTACCCAAATACCTAATGCATATATCCAATAGGTCTCTGTCTTGTGGAGCTGATCTAGATGATCTCCTCCTCTTATTGTGGGCATAATTTGTTGCAATCAAAAAAAAACTATGCATTTTTCTAAGCCAGCAAGTACACCTCTTCTATGTTCAATGAAGCAGACTCTAGGCTTTCTCTTTGTGTGCCCCACATACTATAGTCCACTGTTAGAACCTAGCTTTGCTGGGACATGAACTCTGACTTCCATGTTACTGGTCCTTTCTTTTACTAGTTCACCAGCTTGTTTGTAACAGTGTATCCCCAGTTCTGGTAACTATGAATCAGAAAGCCTTAATATTGTTGGCAATTCTCCTCAGCTGTGTCTGGTTAGGTATCTGGTTCTGCCAATAAAAGCCACTTCCTGTCACAGTATCCCCCAAAAACTTTTTTCCAGATCTTGGGGGAGTTTGGATCTTTGTGTAGGGGATTCTCAACCTGTACTTGCTATTACAGTTAATTATTTTTTAACCTCAATTTTAGTTCTTAACTTCAATGATATTTCTATTAGTCTTGGGTAAATGTGCACAGAGCACACTTGTGGGTTCCCTGTAGTAAAAGGTGGCCATTTGTGGGAAAGTCCCAATTTTTGGGACTAGCAAAATCACCACTGTGGTGCACACACACCTAAATCCTTCTTGTTTGATTACTCTCCCACATCATGTTTCTGTGAGCAAATTTTTGGTACTTTCTTATGATGGCCTAAATTAAACAACACACCAGACAAGACAAGAGAGCGGAGTTTTTATTGCTGATCTCAATTTATGTAGTTAATTGGAATGCCCAACCTTGCTTTAGCATCTTCTCTATTCCTGTGTTATAGAATGTGTCGGCAGATAAGAACCATTCGGTCCATCCAGTCTGCCCAATTTTCTAAATACTTTTATTAGTCCCCAGTTCCCGGTCTTATATCTAGGATAGCCTTGTGCCTGTCCCACGCATGCTTAAAATCCTTGACTGTGTTTACCTCTACCACTTCCGCTGGAAGGCTATTCCCTACATCCATAGCGTGAATCTAATGACTAGTAATCGAGTCTTCCCAGGCCTTCCCCTGCTTCAAAACATTACACTCCTGTATATGATGGTCTGTCGAGTTTGTTTGCACAAATAATCTCCGCTTTCTGGAGAGTTCAGATGACTTGTTTTAATCATTTTGATGAACACCCTTCTCCAGGTGTTTCTTTTTATTATGAGATTGTTTATTTGTAAGATGTATTGAATTGTAAGTTTATTGACTGCTTGTAACATATGTAACATTACCTGAATGCCTCATGTTAGCAAACACTGTACAAAAGGTAAAGTATGTATATTGCATGGTTTATACATTTGATTTAGCTTGCTTTTGATTCAGGTCAGGCACTTTAACCAAATTTCACAAATTTCCAAAATACATCCCCTCAGTATCTCTGAATTCGGGTTCGAATTGGGGTATTAGATTCGTGACTATTCAATATGTGCTGATCAAATATGAACACACTACAAATTTAGGTAACTAAGGCTAAATCTGTTCATTTAAATTCTCCTGATCTCAGCTAGAGCATTGAAGTGAAAAGTGTAAAAGAATTAGAAGAAGTAAACATATTTTAAACACAATAACTCAGGTTCCGAATTTGACTTAGTCTGAAAAATAGAAACATAGACTGTGTCGCAGATAAGAACCATTCGGTCCATCTAGTGCCTGTTCCCGGTCTTATAGCTAGGATAGCCTTGTGCCTAACCCACACGCTGCGCATGCTTAAACTCCTTAACTGTGTTTACCTCTACCACTTCTGCTGGAAAGCTATTCCATACATCCACTACCCTCTCAGTAAAGTAATACTTCCTGATATTACTTTTAAATCATTGCCCCTCTAATTTTAGACTATGTCCTCTAGTTGTGGTAGTTTTTCTTCTTTTAAATATACTCTCCTCCTTTACTGTGTTGATTCCCTTTATGTATTTAAATGATTCTATCATATCCCCCCTGTCTGCTCTTCCCCCCAAGCTATACATGTTAAGATGCTTTAACCTTTCCTGGTAAGTTTTATCTGGCAACCCATGAACCAGTTTAGTAGCTCTTCTCTGAACTCTCTCCAAAGTATCAATATCCTTCTGGAGATACGGTCTCCAGTACTGCGTACAATACTCCAAGTGAGGTCTCACCAATGCTCTGTACAATGGCATGAGCGTTCCCTATGTTCATCCATATGCCACTATGGCATTTACTCTCATATCCCTCCTAACCAGTGGTACAGCCCAGTGAATTTTGTTGTGTGTGCACATACTGTGAGTTTTTTTTTTTATTTGCTTCAGTTCCTAGATCCGTAATGTTCAGCCCAAGACTTGGCACTTCTAATAATTTGACTTCCAGTAATAATCCGATTACATTGTGCCAATGGGAGTGTACTTTATTATTATTGTACAAGGACAAAAGATCAATTTTTAAATCTAAATGTGAATAATTATCCGCAATCACCCTGCATTGAGAGGGAACCAAGCACGTAATGCTGACTGATCTGTGGCTTCAATTAACTTTCTGTGATCATAAGTAATGCACTTAAACAAACAGCAATGTTTACAATCCTTCCGTGAGTCATTTTACCACTGAACAGGAATGTACACCCTGACTGCAGGCGTAACTGACATCTGTATGGATGTGAACTAGCACCGAGCAGGTAGGATTCTAGGAATTGTTTGAAAGGAAGTAATACCACCCAAACGGAAAGGTTTAACAGAACAAATACATTTTGGAATTTTTAACATCTGTATATTCAGTTTAAAGCAAAAAAAAAAAAGAGCTGTTATATTTTTTTTTACACCTTCTGGAATCTGTGACATACGATGGGTCAAAGATGCTGCTAGACCTTTTTGACAGTATTTAGTCGGAGGAAGGAAATACTTTTTTTTAAAGTTTCTTTTGAACGGTGCACTTATTGTGCCTTATTCAACACAGTTGCCCCTCAGTCTTTGCTTTTGCATAGCTCCATGATGGCAGAGAGGGAGGGGCTGACTGCCATCAATCGTGCACCACACAACCAATCAGTGGAGAGGAGATGATCATCTTTTCCGTGGTCAGAGGTATGGTCAGTGCCATAGACAATCTCTGTGACAGGGAATACTGAAAGTCACAGTTTTATTAAAAGATAATACAGAGGGTGTATTTAACATTGCTTTCTTATTGGTTATGGACATACAGCTCTCTCAATGCAGTATGCCTTCCTGCTCTGATTCTTATATTTAGCCATTTCATTTACATTAAATTATATATTATATATTTTAGAACTTAAACTTAAATAAAGCAGACCACTTGTTTAGCCCATCGGCATGCATGATGTCATAAGGAGGAGCATGGAATTCATTGAGGTCACTTCTCAGCTAGAAATGGTGGATTTAACAATAAAAAAACATAATTGTGTATATACACTTTTGATTAAGTGCTTTCGAAAGCACGAAACGCGTAAGGCGTCTCTTTTTTCACTGTGTCCTGTCCAGTTTCTTTTTTTGTACCTGCCTTTTACATGATTTATTAAAATGGCTTAATTTTGGCATTCCCTGTCTACTGTGAGCTCCCTCCGCAAACCGTTTGCTGCTTCTAAACTTTGATTGATTATATACACTTTTCCCCATGTCTACTGGCATTTGCTTCTTGTGCACCTTCCAGTGTTACGAAGCTTTTATCATCTTTTTATCATCTGTCACAGACAAGCTCAAAACCAATTTACCCAATCACACGATTGAGTTGTACATAAACCTAAATAATTCTACCCTTCATAGTGTACAAACTCCTAAAGTTGCCTCATCAGAGACTTGCTCACATAAATTCCCATAACATAAATAAACAGGGCAACAGTTTAGCTGAGAAGCAGTCTGCACTATTATGTTTTTTCTTTTCTTTTTCGTGTCTTAGACAAAAAAAAAATCCAGCTTAGTAAATTCCTACATCTGAGTTTAATTGATCAATATTCTCATTTTGTAAGTGAACATTTGGCCTTTTCTTTAAAAAATGTTATTGTTCTAGAACTTTACAGAGTTTTATGCGAGAGCTTCTAATTACAGTTATAAAATGTATCACGTAATCTACACCACAGTTGATGCACTATCATGAACAGACTCCTTGTGCCTCATTGTAAATCAATCAACATTTTAGTACTTACTAATGTGTGAGACATGTTAGGTTGACTGTTGGTCAATAAACTTTATGATAATATGATATCTGGATGAGGGAACAAATAGTTTTAAAACATAAGTATTGTAGAAATAAGCACTGGAATATTTTGCTGACCCACTGTTGTACCCAGTAGTGTATCTTCTGCAAGGCAAACAAGGCAATCGCCTAGGGCGGCACTTTGCCAGAGGACGGCACTTTGCTAGAGGGTGTTAAAGCACACTTCTGGTGCTTTAAACATTTTCGCTCTGTCCCCCACAGTTCAGCAAGCTTTAGCTCCTTCCAATTAATCGGGGTGATGGGGGCATGTAAGGGACGTGGGGGGGGGGGGGCATGTCGTGGGTGTGTAATGTGGGTGATGGGGCATGTCGTGGGTGTGCAATGTGGGTGGTGGGGCATGTAATGAAGTGAAGGGGCATGTCATGGGTGTGCAATGTGGGTGATGGGGCATGTTGTATGTGTGCAACGTGGGTGGGTGCCTGAATTTTGTCTGCCTAGGGCAGCACAAAACCAAGATATACCACTGGTTGTACCCACTATGTTTCACCTAAGGAAAAGAGTGAAAAGAGTGAAAAGAGTGTGTAGTTATAATATCCGGATGTGTGTAAGTATTGGACCATTTACTCATTTCAGTTTTTATACAAAATAAGGAGATGATGTTAAACTATTCAGTGCAATTTAAATTAATGACCTTGCCTTTGGCAAATAGTTGGTTAAGCCAGAAGGAAGGTAAAGAAAAATGAACCATAAATTATCTGGCACCTGGACATCATGACATTGTCCTAAGGCATCCTGGGAGACTTAGTATCATCAAGGTTTGAAATTGATTTTTACCCCTTGGGTACTCTGTTTCCTATCTTTCACTGCCTAAGGATTGGAGATATGTCAACATGGTGTCGTTACTGAAAAAAAAACAGTGATCAAAACCTAGGAAGTATAAACTATGTCAACAATAAATAGAATAATGTTAAAAGAGATAAGAGACAAGTTAAACCGGTAAAGATTATGTTATGGTTACATGTATGTTCACCTGTAGTGGGATTTAAATTGGTCCCCTGCATGTAAGTCCAGCAACTTAATTAATTAAGGAAAGGGACCTCAGTTAGGAAAAAAAGATGGATTCATTTAATACATGTGAGTTTACAGAGGAAGAGGTTCTACTTCAGCTGTCTAAAGAAAGGACAAAAAAGACGATGGGGCCTGAGGGGGATACACCCACTGAACTAGAACTTAGTTCTGTACTAGCAAAAAACGTTGGATAAACGGTTTTATTTAACCAGTAATTGTTAATGGGAGTAGTCCCAGGAAATTTACTAGAGTTTACTTCAGGGAGATCATTCACTAAATTACTTGTGGGGTACCTCAGTTATCTGTACTTGGACTCATTTGCTTCAATATTTTTATTACTGTTATTGTACAAGGTCTTGATGGTAAGGTATGTTTGTTTTTGCTACAAAGGTTTGCAACAGTGTTCCGGGAGGGATGAGGTGAATAATTTACATAAACTAGAAAAGTGGTCAGAGCTGTGGCAACTGACATTTAATATGAATAAGTGCAAGATAATTGTTTAAAACCTAAAAGCAGAATATACAATATTTGATACAGTCCTAACCTCAACATCTGAGGATAAATATTTTGTGAGAATTATTGTATTCAGGATTTAAAGGTAGGTAGGCAATGTAATGTGTATTAGCAGAATGCTTGGTTGTATAGTGAGAGGAATTAGCAGAATGCTTGGTTGTATAGTGAGAGGTATTAGCAGAATGCTTGGTTGCATAGGGAGAGGTATTAGCAGTAGAAAGAGGGAAGCGCTCATGTCATTGTACAGAGCACTGGTGAGAGCTCACTTGGAGTATTGTACGCAGTACTGGAGACCATATCTCCAGAAGGATATTGATACTTTGGAGAGAGTTCAGAGCAGGGCTACTAAACTGGTTCATGGGTTGCAATATAAAAGTTACCAGAAAACATTAACTGATCTTAACATGTATATCTTGGAAGAAAGATGTAACAGGGGGATATGATATAAACATTTAAATACATAAAGAGAATCGACAAGGAGAAGAAAATATTTAAAAGAAGAAAAACTACCACAACTAGAGGACATAGTCTTAAATTACAGGGGCAAAGGTTTAAAAATCAGGGAGTATTACTTGACTGAGAGGGTAGTGGATGTATGGAATAGCCTTCCAGAGGAAGTTTTAGAGGTTAACACAGTGAAGAAGTAAAAGAATGCCTGGGGTAGTCATAATGCTATTCTAGACATATGATGAGGCCAGGTATTATTGAAACTATTATGAAAATTGAGCAGACTAGATGGCCTGAATGGTTTTTATCTGCCAACACATTCTATTCTTTCTAACTTAGCCATTAACTCCAATGCTTACTTGCAGTACCATATGTGACCACTAGGCCATGCAATGTCTCTACCTGTGCAGTTGCGTTTCACTGTCTATTACCCTAGCTATTCATCACATGGGTTGTGTTCACATGACCTCGTTTGCCACTGAGTTTATTAGCTGGCTATTTAAACTCTCATTTGTAGTACAGCCTTGTCGTCAGATGGTCTTATATTCAGTGTTTACATTACTACTCCTGATTTCTGTTGTGATCCGACGTTCCATTTTGGTGGTATCCTGACTTCGACTCTCCTGACATCCCATACCTCTCCTGGGACCAAATATAGCCCAATAGTGGAAAGAAGAGGGTGCTGGAGAAGAAACAACTTCACAAACTGCCCCTGTTGGAGAACATAGCATTATCAAAGAGGTCCAATACTTAAATGATAAAAATAGTAATGCCACATAAAAGATTTCACATCCCCAAACACATAGCAACAATTCCTACCCTGGATGGAATGCATATGAATATGTATCAGTGTCTAGTGGCAATCCATATTAATGGAGCTGCCCAGAGTGAAAGAGATGATATTGCTTCTATAATGATGCTACAAATTGACACCCATCACAAGAAACTCAAAATTCCACAATGGTGGAGATAAAAGGTAATCACAAGAACCATATACTCTTCAAAAACCTTCAATGAGACTAAACCATACTTTTTTTTAAAATGAGGCCAAAGGCCAGATCCAAGAGTGGGAGAGGAGAAGATCATCTACTCTGCTGGAGGTGGGATGCAGCATACCAATCAGCACTTAACCAGCTCCCTGAGATGGGAACCTGGGGGTCTTTCAGACACTCATTTATTTACAAAGTGTTTTACCAGGAAGAGTACATTGAGATTTCTCTTATTTTCAAGTATGTCCTGGAAACGCAGTCCAGACCGGTACTACACAAAGTTTCACATTTAAAAGCAGATCAAAAAAAATCCATCCATCCATATATTTACACAGGAAAGTTGGGGAGAGAACACATAGAGAAAATAATTATTTATACAGGAAAATAAAGAAAACAACACAAAAACATGTACAGTATACACAGGAACTTCTCTAAGCATGCGTGGGATAGACACAAGGCTATCCTAGCTATAAGACCAGGAACGGGGGACTAATAAAAGTACTCAAAAAAAAAAAATTGGGCAGACTAGATGGACCGAATGGTTCTTATCTGCCGACACATTCTATGTTTCTATGTTTCTATGTTTCTATGTTATTAGTAGTCGTGAGGCATTCATTTAGATTAGAGGATGGTACTGACGGAATCTAGGAGGCTAATTCCACATATGAGGAGCTCTGAAGAGAACGCACCTCGGCCTACTTTGAAATCAAGTGAATATTTTGATCATACAGATACTGTCTAGATACTATTTAAAAAATCTGGTAATTTGTAAAACTTTATATATGTATTCATATGTGGTCCAACTATAGAAAATTGACAATATTATTTAGGAATAACAGTGTTAAAAAAAAAAGCAAACTGCCACATAGCTCAAAAGTTTGTTTACCATAATACACATTTTTTAAACACCACAAAAAACAAACAAAAAAAAAAGAACAAAATAAACTCTGCAGACTTTTTCACCAGTTTATAAATATGATACAATATAAAGTAAGTTACTCGCAGGATTTAGCGAAAGCTGTAATATAATTTATTGTGCATTGATTGATGTCCCACAAGTCTGGATCAGGATATTGTAAAATATACAACAAGTATCCCCAGTGAACATATAACTACGGAGTGTGGAATCGAAATACAGGGAATTCATTAGTTTAAATCCACCTATGCCAATAGATTTAGGCATATTTATTGTTACCTTTTTCTCTTGTTTAGTGAGAGAGATCTATAAAGTAACGAGAATCATCAGTACTGCCAGATGTTCCCTGCAGTAAATATGATTAAATTGTTTTTTTCTCCCCTTATATTTTATGAATATGTTCAACCAGATGGTAATACACAGACAATATTACATTTTTTTTCCTTTTTCCGAAAATGACTGGGTAACTGTTATTTCCCAGATGATGTGTGAGCAGGAGCGAGTAGAATTAATCAGTGAAACAAGCCGCGCTCTCCCACAATGCATTGCTAAATAAATAACTTCTACTTCTTGTGTTCCAAACTAGAACATCCATTTTCAGAGGATTGTTACATTATTTATCCGCAATAAAGAATCAGAATGGAAAAGCAGAGTTGCCAATAGCCAATATCTTCTTTTAGTCTGGTCTTTTTTATGTAACCTTCTAGTAATAATTATATTATTCATTAAAGTACCAGAGCGGGAAACAGAGAGATTTATTTTTTTATATCAGGCACACTTGGCACCTTGTGCCACAATTTTTTTTGAGAACTTTAAGTTGTAAATATAGGTGCAGGGGAAGGCTGTGTAGATGCAAGGGGGTCACCGTGCCCAAGTGCTCTCACATTTCAAGTCCCCTATTGATGCCTGGTTACTTCTTTAGGTTCATTTTAAAGGAGCTGTATCACCTAAACATTGTTTTTACAGTGAACATAGAGAATAATTTAGGATAGTTTATGGTACAACTGTGATAGGCAAATGACACATTTCCTACGGAAAAGCAGTTCATCTGTATATCAAGCCGCAGATGATGTCATAAACAGGAGACTCCACAATGACAGTGAAAACAATGTTAGGAGATACAGTCACATTATGTCCATTAAACGCTGCTGAGATGCGTGGCATTAACCCCTTCGTGACGCAAGGTGCTTGCGTCCCAAACGACACAAGCACCAAAACGTCATGATTGGTTCCTGGCCACCTATCACAAGGTGATCGGTAGCCAGGAACACTCTCGCAGAGACCCGATCAGGTTCTCAACAGACCCTGTGGGTCCCTGCAAAAAAACCGCGAGACCTCCGGACGTCAAGTTGAAGTCACGGAGGCGTGCCCAAACGTGGAAGTTCGGGCACGCCGTGATTTGGAGAAATGCTTGCTTTGAGCACCGGCTACATTTTCCCTGTCAGACTGAGGCCACTCAAAGTGGCCTCAGATGACAGGTGGGATCCCACTGCAAGTGCCTGCAGCGGGATCACGTGTGAAGTCACGGAGGCGTGCCCAAACGCGGAAGTTCGGGCACGCCGTGATTTGGAGAAATGCTTGCTTTGAGCACCGGCTACATTTTCCCTGTCAGACTGAGGCCACTCAAAGTGGCCTCAGATGACAGGTGGGATCCCACTGCAAGTGCCTGCAGCGGGATCACGTGTGAAGTCACGGAGGCGTGCCCAAACGCGGAAGTTCGGGCACGGCGTGATTTGGAGAAATGCTTGCTTTGAGCACCGGCTACATTTTCCCTGTCAGACTGAGGCCACTCAAAGTGGCCTCAGATGACAGGTGGGATCCCACTGCAAGTGCCTGCAGCGGGATCCGAAAAAAGCTCATCGCGGGGAGCCGTGATGAACTGTTTAATACAGGGCGTACTATGCCGTCCTAACGACTTTAAGGCACTTAAAGTCAGGACGGCATAGTTCGTCCTCACGTTGGGAAGGGGTTAATTGCACAATGATGACACTAGACGCCACGGCCCAAATTTAGTGATGTCTTCACGAAAGCCTCTCTATGTATCACCTTACACTCGTAATAAATTGTTTGGAAAGCCAGGTACACCTCTTGCCATTTCTGATAATCTCACATATATATATATATATACTGTATTTTATTGTACACGGTTATATTTCCCTCGAGGTGTAGCATATAATGGAGCAATGTATCATCTAGGAGAGAGCACTCACAGGCAGTTGGAATGGGAATTTGTTGCAGTTCTAACATGACCACCAACGAATTGCAACATTAGTCACTCAACAGGGGTTACTGTTCATTATTGAAATACTCACTGCTACAGAGTAAACAGACATTCCGAGAGCTCTTAGCCCTCAATAGAGGTAAACTAGTAACCTCAGGTTCACTGCTCTGCCTCAGGATCTGGGATGCAAAATACTACCTCATTCATCTTAAAGAGACATAACCTGATTTTTTTCAATGTATGTAAAGAAAAAGAAAAAGAAAAAGTGACATTACAAAGAAACGTATCTCAGACATGACCTTGAAGTGCAAGTTGGATGCAATGGTTTTTATTTTTGTACAAATGGCTTTGGGCTGGAATGTAATGTATCATTACATTATTAAGTCCATTAATCTATTTATATGTACTGTTAGGGAACCACCATTGTTCTGCTGGCATCAATTAACCATTTAGGAACCATTTATCAATAGTGTTGAGCGAACCCGAACCGCACGGTTCGGGTTCGTACCGAACATTTCGGTTTTTGGACCTCGGACCCGAACACGGACATTTCACTGTATGTTCGGGTTGGAGTTCGGGGTTCGGTGATTACATTGTATGAAATGCTATGGGCTTTCTATAAATCGAAATAGAGTCCCCATTCATAAGAATAGGGACTCTATTTCGGTTTATAGAATAGCAATAGCATTACATGTATTCCATAAACCGAAAGTCTATAAACCGAATGTTCACTTTCGGTTTATGGAATACATGTAATGCTATTGGCTTTCTATAAACCGAAATAGAGTCCCCATTTATACGAATAGGTCAATTGACTTATTCGAATGAATGGGGACACTCTTACCCACATTTTACTTCATTTTGCAGCCCTCTAACCCTTTCCAGGACTTTTTTAGAGGCATTTTAGTGGCCAAAAGTTCGTGTCCCCATTGACTTCAATGGGGTCAAGTTCGGGGTCAAGTTCTAGCACGGACCCAGAAATTTTTTCGAAGTTCGGCCGAACCCGCCGAACCCGAACATCCAGCTGTCCGCTCAACTCTATTTATCAACACTTTAACTGCTATGATAATTTTGCTTTTCATTTTCACAAATGTTAGGGTTAACTCGGGCCAAATGTATGTGTATTGGACCAAACTCAATTTGTTTATTTTACAGTAATGCTGAAGAATTGCTTGTTAGCCACAGACAAGTATTTGGTTGTTCGATGAATACAGAGTTTATTTAAACACACATTTATGATGCAAATGAGAATATTGAGTGTTAAGTCATTTAGGCCGCACCTTGCCTTCAGATGATCTGCATTTGGCCCACGGGCCATATGTTGGATACCCCTGTTATAAAGGAATAAGATCTCTTAGGTTCCTATTCACTAAAACTGAACTGACAAGTGAACTGCCAACATTTATAGTTGAATTGGAAACATTCGCCCACTTGTTTTAAAATTGCAAGCAAATGCATAAACTGGGCGGCACATGTTTTTAAAAGTCCCTGTGGCGTCTACTGCTTATGACATCACCATGTGGCTTGATATGCAAATTACACTTTCCCATTGAACAAATGGACGTGTCCACCACAGACATGTTTAAAACATGTTTTTCTCTTAATTTATGCTTTTGCTGGAAATTTTGCAAGCACAATTGTTATTACAAAAAATCCCCGTAGGGAAGAAACCCTTCAGATAGGACTTCAGCTGGGGAGTGTTACCAGTCTTGTGAACTTTGTGGTGCTCCATCTCCACCGCCAATGGCGTGCACACAAATTCAAATCCAAAAGGAAAAAAAAGCTGGTAGTCCGGTTCACCAGTAAATCAAAATGATCATTTATTGGACTACCATGAAAACGGGGAATGATGGAGGGACATACTTGACGCGTTTCACGTTAAAGGACAATTATGATTAGGTGTCCTGCAACTCAAAACGCATCAAGTGTGTCACAATTGTTATTCTCTACATTGTTATTCTCTACATTTTAATTCACTACATTCACAGTACGAACAGTGTGTAGGTCAGGTCAGACTCCTATACTGCTGCAGTGTGCTGCCATGGAGATCCATTAATCCAAACATTTAGCTGTCAGTTGTCACCCAGCATTCTATCTAATCATCATGGCACATGGAAATCTATTGCAACATGATGACGGACCTCAGCTGACAGGGGAACGGACAGACCCCCTGCTGCCTCCAGTGAATTGTTGGTTAAGGGAGATCTTTCCTAATGAGTCTCTCCTGCATCCCTGATACTCACGGCTTAATTATACAGATCTTGCTATAACACTTGGGATTTGAGCACTTTTATCACCCCCAAGTGGTGGCACTCCCTAGATAATAAATGTGACCTAAAAGTATTGAAACATACAGAACACAACATTCCTCATCAAAGCTAATTTACACTTTTTCATATAATTTCTCATTTATAATGTCTCAAAACAGGATAACGCTTGGCTGGTTCACTTCTGTCATTAAATATGCATATAAATCATATTTTCTAGTCTGATTAATGACCTGAAAGAAATGTAAAACAAACACAAATAGTGTGGTAATGGGGCATGTTTTTTCCATTTTGTCTCCCAGACTGAGTTTGTTGCTTGGAGCGGGAATGCTGCGTGAATCTAATGACTAGTAATCGAGTCTTCCCAGGCCTTCCCCTGCTTCAAAACATTACACTCCTGTATATGATGGTCTGTCGAGTTTGTTTGCACAAATAATCTCCGCTTTCTGGAGAGTTCAGATGACTTGTTTTAATCATTTTGATGAACACCCTTCTCCAGGTGTTTCTTTTTATTATGAGATTGTTTATTTGTAAGATGTATTGAATTGTAAGTTTATTGACTGCTTGTAACATATGTAACATTACCTGAATGCCTCATGTTAGCAAACACTGTACAAAAGGTAAAGTATGTATATTGCATGGTTTATACATTTGATTTAGCTTGCTTTTGATTCAGGTCAGGCACTTTAACCAAATTTCACAAATTTCCAAAATACATCCCCTCAGTATCTCTGAATTCGGGTTCGAATTGGGGTATTAGATTCGTGACTATTCAATATGTGCTGATCAAATATGAACACACTACAAATTTAGGTAACTAAGGCTAAATCTGTTCATTTAAATTCTCCTGATCTCAGCTAGAGCATTGAAGTGAAAAGTGTAAAAGAATTAGAAGAAGTAAACATATTTTAAACACAATAACTCAGGTTCCGAATTTGACTTAGTCTGAAAAATAGAAACATAGACTGTGTCGCAGATAAGAACCATTCGGTCCATCTAGTGCCTGTTCCCGGTCTTATAGCTAGGATAGCCTTGTGCCTAACCCACACGCTGCGCATGCTTAAACTCCTTAACTGTGTTTACCTCTACCACTTCTGCTGGAAAGCTATTCCATACATCCACTACCCTCTCAGTAAAGTAATACTTCCTGATATTACTTTGAAATCTTTGCCCCTCTAATTTAAGACTATGTCCTCTAGTTGTGATAGCTTTGATCATTTCTCCTCCCATTGCTTTCAATGGAGAAGATTCGAACCTGGGGCTTTTTCCAGGTCAAACACTGCTGCCGAAATTGTCTCAAAATGAAAGGTGACCCCCAAAGTCGACCTCCTCTAGCTATTCTTGAATTTTAAGTGAATAGACCCTTTTGAATTGTAATAGAGCACAAAGATAGCACTGATTAATTTATATCACAGTGCTGTATGAAACTATTAAAAGAATAGCAAAATACAAAATACAATGCAAAACATTCCAGAAATAGTGAGGATTACACACTAAGCACTCACAGAACCAGTAATAATGGATCCTGTGGAGAAGCATAAGATATAATTGCCTTGTTCTGCAGGATCCAAGATGGTTCTGACTTGTCCAAACTCAAAATTGTCTCTGTGTTCTATTTCCCAAAAAAGAACCGGAACTGACACACCAGATGCCTGCTCAAATGAAAATACAAATAAGACATCCCACATACATATTGCATACACAATCAAAGTATATTCCTGACCTTCACTTTATTATGGTCACACTGATAGCAGACATTTTTGGGATTATTCATTTGCAAGTAGAGATTTACTTATTCATTGTAACCCTCTTGGCATGTATTCTGCCATCTTAGGACATCTGTGATTTCTCTCTGGCCTCGGTCAAATATTTTGGGTGCAGTGCATGCCTGATAACCCATGCACCCCAATTAACTGAACAGATAAATACGTTCTTGATTCTCATACATGTATACATACAAGTTGAGCAGCTGATACTAATCTTGGAAGCTGGTGGAGTAGTCTGAGGCATCCTTGAAGAAATTTAAAGCCATGATACTTTCTTCTGCTTTTTATTCCACAAGTCAACAGCACTTTACTGAAGTGACGGTGATCTGGTAAACCATCTTTATGCTCTATATTGCACTTGGACTGGCACTCAGTGCACATGTCAGTGTATCTCCTAATACATAGCTTTTCTATTGATTTTTTTTAATGGTCTTACTCTATGTCCTTGGTGTATTAGGTGAAACTTTCCAAATTCTTTTTTGGGTACCACACTCTCAAATGGTGGTACATTAAATGAGCCAACCATCCTACCAGCTACCACTTCCTTTGCCAATTTCTAATTCATCAACTCCTACTAACAACACTGGGCAATCCTTTAAAGGAGTGCATCTGAGCCATCCTTAGCCGCATCTGTAGCTTTCATGTTCCATCCCGCAGCAGGGCAAACAGCCAACTTGCACCTAAACTCCACATCATACTTCCACCATGCACTGCCCCCAAGGCAACATACAAAAATAATACAGAGTATTTATCACCCACTACTGCTGTTGGTGGTGTGGTTGCAGTGGTGTTGCTAGTGTGGGCCATTACCCCCCTACATAATGATTTGCTCTTCTTTGTGCCATCCCCAACGGTGAGCTGATCTTTTTTTCTTCCTGCCATGAGGGAGCACTGATCTAACCTGATAAGTGCTCCCTCACAGTTTAGGAGTTCAGGCAACGGCATCATCCAGTTCTCTGTTCTCAGAGTCCTCCACATCACTGATACTGTGTACTGTGAAGAGTGTGGCAGGTAAACCGCTCCCAGAAATGGCTTCCTGTTTACCTTGGCAGTGAGGAGCTGCTCCTCAAGGCTCTTCAATTCCTCAAGGATGTGGTAAGTTCTGACAGGCATTCTGTTTGGAAGACAAGAATGGCATTGGAAAGCTGTTTGGAGGACAAGAATGGTATTGGAAAGCTGTTTGGAGGACAAGAATGGTATTGGAAAGCTGTTTGGAGGACAAGAATGGTATTGGAAAGCTGTTTGGAGGACAAGAATGGTATTGGAAAGCTGTTTGGCGGACAAGTGGCACTGGCAAGTTGTTTGGAGGACATGTGGCACTGGCAGGCTGTTTGGCAGCACAGATGGCACTGGCAGGCTGCCTGAAAAAGGGAGGAGTTTTTAAGGGAACCACGCCACCTGGGGGGGCACCAAAAAATTCTGCACTTATATGACCCTAGGCTTGACCTTAAAGGTACATATTACCATGTTCCAAGTAATTCAAAAGTTCTGTGGGCCAGACCTATGCAACAAGTGTTCCAAATTAGACTAAATTTGATAGAAATTAGTGAGAAGTGAGCTGAACATAATTCAAGTTTGTGAAGCTTTAGCAGAGCCCTAACTCTATATATCTTACATGACGTGCCTAAAAACTAGTTCTCTGAGCAAAAGCATTTCAACCAACAGTAGCAGAATCTCTTTGACAGGCCTGTCCTACCTGTTATGGGTACGGCTACCATAACATTGCAGAGCCCAGCTCCAAGTTCAGTGGGAGTTGTTGGCATGCATGTAATTTCCCAACTCTGATTAAGGATGTGAGATTGTAGCATCCACAGGATTACCATTGTTGAAAAGTGAGTTCACCGTCTCAAATCCCTTGAAAGATTAAATCAGGAAGCATTTTGAAATATGAGTTTACCTCTCACCCCTCTAGGTAAACAAAAGCAATACTAGGAAACTTCGTCAAATCTCATCTAAGTATACTAGTTTATACAAGTGTAGCTCGGATGATGATGCATAGATAGACTGTGAAGACTGTCATTGTTACATATTAACCCAAGTGGAACACAGTCAGTTTTATACAGGTAGGAACTGACTGACTGAAATAACACAACTTCAAAAATGTCCACTAAAAAGGCAAATAAAAAAAACACAACGTGACAAAAGAGAAAGTTTGGCTGTTGAGGGTCTAGACGTCAATGTATCGCCCCTGTGCCTTTAATTTGCAACATATTTATTTAGACTTTGGCCCGATTGTTTTTCCCAGCGTCGATCGATGATGTGATTCTTGGTAAGATTTGGCTCCCATTTCTCATTTTGGGCAACAACGTTGCAGAGAACACAAAACTCTGTTACATGGACATTTCTATGGAGATATAGATACGTGAACATGCAGATCTCTGAACTCTACAAGGGAGAAGGTTGGAGAACAGTTTGATAAGTAATGAGCTTTTATTGCACAGTCCTACGTTACATTAATGGCATCTGATGACATCCAATGACATCTGATGGAGTAGAAGTGTGAATGTGTGCATGAATCTTCCTGCGTGATCTGCCCTGCGGTTCACTCGTCTGGCAAGCTCCACCGTGCATTTGACATCACCCTCCACTATGTGTTTCACAGTGATGCTTCCTCAAGGGGCCTCTATTTTTGGCTTCTATGGATAGTGTCTGCTCCATGCTCTCTAGCCATCCTGTTAAACTTTGTGATCCACTGGAGCTCCACTGGTGCTTATACTGGGTTAAATGAAGCTCAATCTCGTCTTAGAAACATAGAAACAGAGAATGTGTAGTCAGATAAGAGCCATTCCGTCCATCTAGTCTGCCCAATTTTCTAAATACTTTTATTAGTCCCCAGTTCCCTATCTTATTTCTAGGAGTGACTTTTGCCTATCCCACGCATGCTTAAACTCCTTAACTGTGTTTACCTCTACCACTTCCGCTGGAAGACTATTCCATACATCCACTACCCTCTCAGTAAAGTAATACTTCCTGATATTACTTTTAAATCGTTGCCCCTCTACAGTCTTGTAATAACTGTGATGAGGTTACAGTCAAGGGATCACACAGAGGGGTCAGTTTTGGAAGCCCCTCCACCCCTATACTTGTCAGCTATGCCGTGAGGAGGTTCAATAAGAATGGTGCGCGGGGGATAGATATGAACTCATATCCTGAACCACTAGTACTCCGCGTGCCAATGGGCGCCTGCACAGACATAGGAGCGGGTCCCGTAAAGTATGTATGAAAGCCAGAATGTATGCATACTAGTGATTACAAGAGTGATGCAAGACCAATTTTTGGGAATAAAGGAGGAGTATATTTAAAAGAGAATAAACTACCACAACTAGAGGACATAGTCTTAAATTAGAGGGGCAATGATTTAAAAGTAATATCAGGAAATATTACTGATAGGGTAGTGGATACATGGAATAGCCTTCCAGCGGGAGTGGTAGAGGTAAGCACAGTGAAGGATATTAAGCATGCTTGGGATAGGCACAAGTCTATCCTAGATATAAGAAAGGGAACTGGGGACTAATAAAAGTATTTAGAAAATTGGGCTGAATGGTTCTTATCTGCTGACACATTCTGTGTTTCTAATATTCAAGATGATTTTGTTTTGACAATGACCATTAAACATAATATGCATTTCAAAAGCCATTGTGAGGTTACCATCAATCCATCCATTCTGCATTATGACAGACTCAACCTGTCATTTTTACATTTATTTACCTTTTAAGGGATTGTTTATGCTGCAAATAATACTGAACTGTCTAATACGGACTAGATATGCAAGATGTGTGATTAATCATGGAAGCCCAGGTATTGGAGCATCTGTTATATATATATATATATATATATATATATATATATATATATATATATATATATTACTTTCTTTGGTGAAGCAGGAGTTAATCAGCATCATTATATAAAATGTCAATGAGGCAAGTTAAATATTCACATAATAAACAAACCACTATTCAGGATGAGTAATATCCTTATGTCCTGTTTCCATTTCAGTTTTGCTAAAGGCAAATAAGGATTTTAAAAATGAAATAGTTAAAGCGGAAGTTAATTAAATGCATCAGGATATGTTCGTCCTGCTTATGTAAGTGATGTATTTGCTGGTATTTTGTTTTCCAGTGAAACAAAAGAGTGTGGTTTAATGATTCATTACATTAATGATAAGACATGACAGAAAAGTGGATTATTCCACATGTTTAAACATAGGGGGGTGTTATTATGCAACCAATAAGACTCCATTAAATAAGCATTTGTTTGTGAACTGCGGGCATACCTCCCAACATTTCCAGCGAATCAGGATGCTAGGGGGAAGATCTTGGGAGGCTGAGTGTCAGCGCTACTGCTCATGCGCGGTAGTACTGTCACCGAAGCTCTCAGCGCTATCTAGACACTGGATAATCGATCAGGACCCCAGGATTGCAGTCCTGAATCCAAATGTCCCACCGAACTCTACAGCGGGACAAACACTCCTAAATCAGGACTGTCCCGTCCAAATCAGGAGAATCGGTAGGTCTGTGTAAGTGTTAAACATGGCCATTAACAGATGGTAATAGCCAGTTATTTACGCCTTATTTATAGTGGCAGTTCTACAATAGTGTCTCTTTTCACAAGCAATACCTTTTCAGTGCCAAATGTTCTAGTATTTATAAAAGTATTACTTATAGCTATGAAGGTTGGGACATTATATTTTCTGCTTAACAATAGGCGCATGTGTTTGGCTAGGGTTGCTACCTGGCCGGTATTTTTCTGGCCGATAAAAAATTAGCATCAGGCCAATGTTAAGTCTATGGAGACAGTAGGAAGGCCGGAATTTTACTGAAGAAAAGGTGGCAACCCTCGTGTTGGCATACATTCCGGGAAAAACACGTGGGGGAAATCAACATTATGTTACTAAGAGTTAAAGGGTAAAGTAGAATTTGCTCCATGATTTTTGCAAATTTTTTCTTTTGGTTCCGGTGAGAAGCAAGAGGAGTTTTGTACCTTGTAGTAGGTACTACATGGCAGTTATAGTATGCAAGCGTCTGGTTCATTATATACTGATGAGAATAATGCTGTACAACCGTCAGTGTCTGTCTAACTATATAGTGATAGGAAATATGCTGTACCACTGTCAATGTCTGTCTAACTATATAGTGATAGGAAATATGCTGTACCACTGTCAATGTCTGTCTAACTATATAGTGATAGGAAATATGCTGTACCACTGTCAGTGTCAGTCTAACTGTCAGTGGTCAGTGTGTGGTTGACTATATACAGTGTGTATACGCAATAATAAGTATACACGCACACCTGTCAGTGGTCAGTGTGTGGCTCACTACATTTAGTATACACACATTATATAAAGTACTCACACACATATATACTTTAAATATACATATATATATATATACAAACACTGTATTGGGAAACACCATTTAATTATTGAATTCAGGTGTTTCAATCAGGCACATTGCCACAGGTGTATAAAATCAAGCACCTAGCCATGCAGTCCACATTTAGAAACAGTAAATTTAAGCGTGGTACTGTGATAGGATGCCACCTTTATATTAAGTTAGTATGTGAAACTACATTAGAAACATAGAATGTGTCGGCAGATAAGAACCATTCGGTCCATCTAGTCTGCCCAATTTTTTTTGAATGCTTTTATTAGTCCCCCGTTCCCGGTCTTATAGCTAGCATAGCCTTGTGTCTATCCCACGCATGCTTAAAATCCTTGACTGTGTTTACCTCTACCTGTTCTGCTGGAAGGCTATTCCATACATCCACTACCCTCTCACTAAAGTAATACTTCCTGATTTTACTTTTAAATCGTTGCCCCCTCTAATTTAAGACTATGTCCTCTAGTTGTGGTAGTTTTTCTTCTTTTAAATATAATCTCTTCCTTTACTGTGTTGATTCCCTTTATGTATTTAAATGTTTCTATCATATCCCCCCTGTTACGTCTTTCCTCCAAGCTATACATGTTAAATTCCTGCTAGATATTCCACGGCCAACACTAGTGTTTAGGAATAGCAGTAACTAAGCTACAAAGCAGAAGACCACGGTGTCACCGAGTGCTGAGGCGCATGGAATGGGTTTTTATGGCCAAGCAGCAGCATGCAGGCCTCACCTCTCACAAGTACAATGCCAATAGTCTGGGTTTGCCGGATGCCAGGAGAACGTGACCTGTCTGACTGCATTGTGCCAACTGTAACGTTTGTTGTAGGAGGGATAATGGTATGGGACTGTTTTTCAGGGTTTGGGCTAAGCCCCTTTTCACGAGTTTGGTGTGGAAGAACTTGAATGACCTGCACAGAGCCCTGACCTCAACCTCATCGTACCAACTTTGGAATGGGCAGTGCGAGCCAACACCAGTGTCTGACCTCACAAAGGCTCTACTTGATGTATGGGCAGAAATAAGCACAGAAACACTCCAAAATCTTGTGAAAAGCATTCCCAGAAGAGGGTCAACTGTTACAGCTGCAAATATGGCGACCGACACATATTCATGTCTATGTATTTAGAATGCAATGCCATAAAAGTCTCTGTTGGTATAATAAACAGGTTTCCCAATACTTTTGTCCATACAGTATATGTAAATATGTGTGTGTGCACACTTTAAATAAATATATTTACTTAGAAGGGCCACATGCCACGGGCACAGAAAGGAGCTAGCTACAGCTCTGATTGTTCCTTTTGAAGCTGTATATTACATTGTGTCCCTTTATTTATGTCTAGTCATTTTTAAAAAAATATATTTTAATGCATAGCTATGTACATTTGTCCGCAACATTGGCTGCTCATTTTATGTTTTAAAATTGTCTTGTACAATAAAGTATCCTCTTTTGATCCAGGTCCACTTTGAAACCAATTCTAAGTAACTGCTCAAACATGATTTTTCAAAGCAATTCAATTCATATTTTTCTTTTTCACTGCCCTTATAATTTATGTTCCCACGCTCCATGGAGCCCCGTGGGATCGGTTACTTAATCTGGGACAGCTGTCTTATATTTGCCATTTAATTACAATGGTATATTCCTTTTAGTTCTTTTTTTTTTCTCTCATTGGATACAAACCACCAAACCACCCTGAGAAACATATAACCACTGTATCTTAACACCGAGGGATTTACTACCCCCTTGGCCAAAAGTGTATTATAACATATAAAACAGCATACATGTTCACATTTTATATATTTATAATATACATACACATTATTATTATTTACTATTATTATTTTGTTTTGTAAAATCCTTTAGAAATTGAAACACAAATGCCTGATCAGCATAAAATTCGACTTTGGAGGTCGACTTTAATTTTGAAACTAAGACAAATTCGATACCCTGAGTCTGATATTGCCCATTGAAAGTAAGGGAAGACAAAATGATCAAAGGTATTTTTGAGACCAAGTCAAATTTGGAACCTGAGTTTGACTTATGAGACTATGTACAGGAACATACCTGGTTAATTCCCCTGCTAAGTGAACTCCAAAGGGCCTCCTCAGCCGTCATACGGATCTGGGAGCACTCCAGGCATCAAACTCATTTTGGTGCACGTAATAATATTCAGCCTGTACATTGCATACAAATACATGCAGGGAATCATTATGAATGCCTTCGTTCGTTTACATTTGCACTTTTACTCTAGCACAAGGCACAGCTTCATTCAGTATCTGGGATGAGATACTACAAAAGGGGAATAATTTGTTTGCAAACTTTCTTTAATTAGTTTAGCAATTTTAACATTGCTCCTATGAATACTCGCTCAAGGCACCTAATGAACTAGTAACTCTGTCTTTGTAGCAGTGGGCAATATTCTACATTCATGAATTGTGTCATGTTGGAACTTGTTGGAAGTGGCCGTTCTTGGTTTATTATGGATAATTATAGAGTTCAGCTCCTTGGCTCTTCTTACATTGAAGTCAGTTGGGAATGGACTCAGAAACCCTTTAAGATGAATGGTGATTGGTAAAGAGACAGGGACAGATGGAGCTGAACTCCAGCCAATAACTCCCAATGATTACCTATTTAACACAGAGGCAAAAACTTGTTATGTTGTGAATAAACTGAATAAAATCGGTCTTTTAAAATGGTTTAAGTGCGTGAAATATGCTGGATCTGCTTTGTTCTTCCTTCCATATTTGTGTACAGGTTGTTCTTTTCATGCAACTTGGCGAAAAAAGGCCTTACCTATATAAATTGTTACCTAGAAATGTTTATATCCAACACCTGTTTCAATAAAAAATGTCCCCCCCACTATGTTTTCCAAGAATATCTCAGTACACATTACTTAGAAAGAAGTTCTTTGGAATACCTTTGCTCATACTGTTGTTGTATTATTACATTTTTAGTAGAGTTTGGATTATATGCACAAGAATTGTGAATATTTTCATGCCAACCCATTAAGACAGCATTGCTCGTACTCTGCACAAAAAATTCATAGGCCGAGTTCATCCAAGTCTTTTTAGAAGTGTGCCCCATGAGTTTGGGCCACATTAAATCTGTTCCAGCTCGTCGCGGGATATTTCATCTCGGGACATTTCATCGCTAAAGGTGAGTTTTAATGTTAGAATTAAAGTGTTAGAGTGCTAGAATTAGAATTTTAGTATTGGGGTTTAGTATTAGGATTTAGGGGGTTAGTATTAGGGTTTGGGGGTTAGTATTAGGGTTTGGGGGTTAATTTAGTATTAGGGTTTAGCGGGTTAGTATTAGGGTTCGGGGGTTAGTATTAGGGTTTAGGGGGTTAGTATTAGGGTTCGGGGGATAGTATTAGGGTTTAGGGGGTTAGTATTAGGGTTCAGGGGTTAGTATTAGGGTTTAGGGGGTTAGTATCAGGGTTTGGGGTTAGTATTAGGGTTCGGGGGTTAGTATCAGGGTTTAGGGGGTAAGTATTAGGGTTCGGGGGTTAATTTTAGTATTGGGGTTTGAGGGTTCATTTTAGTATTGGGGTTTGTGGGTTCATTTTAGTATAAGGGTTTAGGGGGGCACTTTTGGGGGGATTCATTTATTAGGTTGGGTATTTTATTTTAACTTGTACGTTTTTAAGAGCTGACAGTTCAGCGCTGAACTGTCAGCTCTTGCATAGCCGAGTCCGCGATGAAGCGGCCGCGTTATTCTTCATTGCTGACAGTTCAGCGTTCTAACTGCCGTGCTGAACTGAAGCCGAGGCGATGAAGTGAGACCCGGCAATTGAAGCTATTAAAAGAGAAAATGAGAGAAACGATAAAGAAAATATGTCTTATTATCGATATATCCCCGCAGATGTTCTTGTTTCACATGAATTTAGAGACTAGTGGAACAGAACAAAAAAAACCTGTCAATAAATATATTTATGGCAACCAAAATTTGCATAGCAAGACTTTGGAGGAACCCTGATCCTGGGAAGCGGTGGTCAACCAAAATGATTACCAAAGGGAGATGGAATCAGGGTTCTATAGACTAAACGGACAGGGTAAAACATACGCCGAAATATGCACTCCGACGACGTGAGTACTAGACATCCTGAACAAAGTGACACAGGATTGGATGGAAGCAGGCCTCCATGGGATCTGGTAGTAGGCCCGAGGCTCGGGTGCGCTCCCGCCCCTTTTAGGATGAATGGGTGTTGAAGAGGTGTGACTGTAAAATACATCAACCTGGAGTTAAAATTAAAATAACGACAACTTGGTTGAATTATATTGGCTTTTTAAGTAAGGTAGATTAATGTATGTGATATGTACTAATGTTTATTTATACTGAAATTTTTGATACAAGAAATGAAATAAAGAATATGAATAAGAAAAAACAAAATCAACTTTATTTAAACAAACACTACACATGCATAGGGCTAATGAAAATACGCGTAGTAAAGTCAGTTGGATGGCACCTTTCTATCAAATGTGCAGCATTTGGCCTATGGGCTGCCTGTTGGATGCTAGTACTATAGAAGATGAGGAATTATCACTCCAAATGAGCATTGGACAGTGATGCTTCATATAAATCGTGCAGTCAGAAGGTGGCAGCCTAACCCATGTAATACAGCAAAACATGACTACAGCAGTGTTTCATAAACATGTCTAATATTTGTGCAACATAACCAAGCTAAATGGCTAAGTGACATTGTAAATAATTAGAAAATGTACAGAGGGGAAAGTATTATAAATTGTATTAATCATTTAAATGATAATAAATAATGTTCTGGGAATTAGTCCATAACATAAAAAGGAGATACCATTGTGAAGTTTATGTTTAAAGAGCAAAGAACTTGGGGTAGAGAGATTAACATAGAAACATAGCATGTGTCGGAAGATAAGAACCATTCGGTCCATCTAGTCTGGACAGTTTTCTAAATACTTTTATTAGTCCCCGGCTCTATCTTATATCTTGGATAGCCTATCACACATATGCTTAAACTCTTTCATTGTGTTGACCTCTACCACTTCTGTGTAGTCTTATCTGCCGACACATCTATGTTTCTATAGGGGCAACGATTTAAAAGTAATATCAAGAAGTATTACTTTACTGAGGAGTAGTTGATGTATGGAATAGCCTTCCAGCGGATGTGGTAGAGGTAAACACAGTCAAGGAGTTTAAGCATGCGTGGGATAGGCACAAGGCTATCCTAGATATAAGATAGGGAACTGGGGACTAATAAAATTATTTAGAAAATTGGCAGACTAGATGGGCCGAATGGTTCTTATCTGCCAACACATTCTATGTTTCTACTGGAAGGCTATTCCATAAAAAAAAAACACACAAAAAAACACAGATATATATATATACGTATGGCATGATCTAGGCCACCACTTAGGGAAGTTCCTTTTCATGGAGGATGGAGTAACTGCCAGGTTTATACCAAATATTTGTCTTTAAATTGTTACTTTGTGACTTGCTATGACTTTTCATGTGAGAATGGGCACAAAAAAAAATCTGCCTAGAATGGTTCTGAAAGTGGATCCCAAACAAGTCCACACTAGTCCTCAAAGTCCAGAATTAGGAACTATCATAGTTTATTTCAACAGGAACATTCATAAATGAACCTTGTCCCTTTGGAGGTCTTTGGGGTGTAGTTTGGGTAATGTCATGTCTAGATAAATAGTTCCTGAGAGGAAGGATACAGGTGAACATCCTCCGGTCATTTGCGACTACTTCAATATAGACTTCTGGTGTCCTGATTTTTTGGTGGCAGGCTACGGATCCTCCTATGGTGGTACATTAAATGACACATATACCAGCATTACACAGGCCAAAGCAATGAAAAATATTGGAAATGAAAGGAGATGTGAGTTATAGAAATCAGACAAAAAGTACCATGAATTATACTCATGTGCTACAAACATTGCACTCAAAAGCACGAAAAACTTTTAAGAGTGCTTTGTTGAGCTTTGCAGGGGCTGGATCCTGTAACTTCTACATCAAGCAGGCTTTCTGGGAAATAAAGCTCTATAATATACTTTTTCAACAAGGCAGCTGGATATTTACTCGATGCCCTGAATAATGGGGGTAACACTTGGAAATCAGAAGGAAGACAGAGAGGATGCATTTAAAAGTAGCAATGGTGACTAAAATAAGGGTAAATCATCCCACTGAAGTGGCGTGTGGTATTAGTTGTATCAGAGTGGCTTCTCCACAGGGGGAGGGGGAAAACAATCTAGTTGTCCATGGTGCAACTTCATCAGCCCACCGTTGCACCATGGGCCAATAAATTTGTTTTGCCCCCCCCCTCCTGAGGTCAGTTTCCCCCTTTGCCAGCACTCGCCTGCATCATTCCTTATTCACAGAGTCATAAACATGACTTGGATGTGCTCCCTATAAGTCACATATAGTTGTTATCCCATGGAATTTAAAATGGGAAATCATATAGCACACAGTAGACAGAGACATTGAGGTGGTGGGGGAGGGGTGACCTCCAGATAGGAGATCATCATTAACATTTAGTCATTTATATTGGCTAAATCCATACATTAAAGTGGGGCAAAATCCCTCTTTCCTCCGATTACATTTAAATAAATGTTTGCACAATAGTATTTTTTTGTCTGTCTGAGTATATCTTCTAAAAAGATCATTATAGGCAGGTCGTCTTTCTTATATGGTACGCATACGCATTATGCCAAACCAGAGGAGAAATAAAGAAAAACATTGTATAAAATCATCATACAACCACTAATTACTGAAAATCAAATTTACTTCTAAAAACTACGTTAAGGATTGATGTCACCGACTTAGGATTTTAACAAAAAGGTCCGTTTTGATGCGAGTCCGTATGAAATTTTAGGGTTTTCCAAGTAGAACATGCGTTTGTTGTATTGACTATGATGTTCACTTATGGGGTCAATTTTGTAGTGTATACACAGATGTGCAATAAGATAAATATCATCTGCGTAAACACACATGTTTTCAATGTAAGAACATTGCTACATATACAATTGCAGCTTTTAGTAACTTGACATCATAGCGAATTGTGCTATGGTAATGGGGGAAGGGACAGTATTAGGTCTCTCCTTAAAATATAGATGGGCTCGAACACATCAAAGGAAAAAATCCACCCTTTTCCGAGTTATTTTATAATTCTAGTTGGTCATTTGTTTATCATAGTCTCTGCTTTATAATGCTGTGGTGTTATTTTATAATATTTTTCTTTTTATGGATGGAGGAGACTGACACTAACTGATAGGCGCTTAGTTCCAATATAAGTTTTGGATACTTAAGACCAGCAAAGTGGAGAAGACTTGAGCATGCAAAGTGCCTGCTTTGGCCTAGTCACCATGCCTACTCACCAGTATAATGCAAACTCAAAACAGAGGTGCTGAGAAATTATATGCGCAACATAACTTAACTAAATAAAATATTGTCAGTGGTCACAAATTTCAAAATGGCCGACCAGAATTGTATCTAAAAAGAAAATGCAGATAAAATGACTGTATTCTAAATTAAATGGAATAGTGAAAACAGTGTTCCCATGTACATTGTTAACCAGATCAGTATTATATAGGGTGTTTCTCCTGTGCTGCTCTACTCCAGTGAATACATATTCAGTCTAGAAGGACATATTATTTAAATGGTTATAAATGAAAATGGTTAAAATTAAGGTATGAAAAACAGGGATGTAACAGCATGGCGAGAGGCCCCATGAATAAATATCTTTCTTTTTTATTCTTTCCTGAGTTAAGTATTGAGCAAGGTAAGGAATAGGAATAGGAAATAAGGATTAGAACACTCAGGAGAGAAAATGTTGGGAGAAACATAACAAGTGGCATGCAAAGTAGGTTTAAATTTATTACAATATATATATATTTATAGTTTAAATACAATGCATTTTTGCTCTATTCAATAAACAGTGCAAACGGGGTAAAGCTAACTTATTACATTTGTTTTTATAGAACTTCAATTTAATTCAATATATCGAATAGCTTGTAGGAAAAAACTACCTGGTAGCATCATTTTTTTATTTATTTATTTTATTTATAAATTCTTTTATTATTTGTTTTGGATCACAATGCAGATATAATAACATACACACATTGATTTTTTAAAGTGAAGATAATTTCCATAATATTATTTTGATTAAACATTTTTTGTGTATCCCCACAATATCAAAATTCAAAAATGTTTAAAAATCAGTCCTACAACTATCACACACTATTGCAACATGCCCATGTATACTTCTTTTGGGGGAGTTAATTGGGTCGAGGGGTTCTCCTGGGGGTAACTTTTAAGAAAAGCTGACTTTTAATAATAATAGTGCCTTTCTGCTGATTAAGTTTACAAAAATGTCTGTAACGTTTAGTTAAGAAGATATTATTTACTTAGTATAGGAGGGACTAAGCACTAGTCAGGGCTGGTCTTAAGCGTTCGGGCGCCCTGTGCAGGCCACCCCCGCGGCGCCCCCCCTCTACCATCATGTCTGTCTCCTCTACCTCCTCATGCTTGTCTCTATCCTCTCCCTACATGTATGTGTCTCTCCATTCCCATGTTTGCCCCTTTCCTCTTCATTGCCATGTCTGTCTTTTTTTAACGTCCCCCATATCTGTTCTCTCTCTCCCCCTCCTCCCCCCATATCTGTTCTCTCTCTCCCCCTCCTCTTCTATATCAGTTCTCTCTCTCCCCCTACTCCCTCATATCTGTTCACTCTCTCCCCTTCCTCCCCATATCTGTTCTCTCTCCCCCCTCCTCTCCCATCTGTTCTCTCTCTCCCCCTTCTCCCTCATATCTGTTCTCTCTCTCGACCTCCTCCCCCAAATATGTTCTCTCTCTCCCTTTCCTCCCCCATATCTTTTCTCTCCCCCCTCCACCCCCATATCTGTTCTCTCTCCCCCTCCTCCCCATATCTGTTCTCTCCCCCCTCCTCCCCCATATCTGTTCTCTCCCCCCTCCTTCCCGTATCTGTTCTCTCTCCCCCTCCACCCACATATCTGTTCTCTCTCCCCCTCATCCCACATATCTGTTCTCTCTCCCCTCCTCCTTTCTCCTCTCCCCTCCTCTGTTCTTTCTTCCCCTCCCCTCTGTTCTCTCCTCCCCTCCTCTGTTCTCTCCTCCCCTCTCCTCTGTTCTCTCCTCCCCTCCTCCTTTCTCCTCCCCCTCCTCTGTTTGTTCCTCCCCCTCCCATTGTTACTTACGAGAGGAGCAGAGCTAACAGAATGTGCAGTGAAGCTCCGCCCCTACCCTATGAAGTAGAGCCGAGACTGCTTCACTGGGAGCTGCAAGCTCCCCACACACAATGGTTTTGCAGGGTATAGGATTTCCGATACTCTGCATTATCACTAAGCGTGGGGAGCACGAGCAGCACTTACTCATGCTGCCCGCAGCTCCCATTGAAGCAGACTCGGCTCTACTTCATAGGGTGGAGGCGGAGCTTCACCTTACTAACTATTTTTTACTAACCATTTTTTTTATCATTAACAACAGCCCTATCTCTAGCCCTAAGGCTAAATAAACAAAAACATTAAGGATCAATGCAATCTGAGGGGCTGCATGGTGCTTAGGGGACATGAGCAAGCTGCCCATACTCTCTCCTTGCCCCCATGATTGCAATGGGGAAAGGAGAGACTGTAGCTGTCAAAGCCAGGCACTGGCTAAATGCATCAGATTTCTTTGATTGGCTGTCATAGCGATTGGATATGATGGAGGGGGCCTCTGATTACTGTAAACCTGCAGGAATACCAGGATCACGACTGCAGAAAATGCTAGGCACGATCTATGTTGGTAAGGGCTGGACTTGCCTAGCACGTCTTATGTCATGAAGGGATTAAGCAGGTTAATATACTGTTATACCACATGCAACAATGTACACACACCGGGTGAAGTTCTTATTACTGCTTTTGATGTGAAGCAAAGGCTTATTTGCCATGCAGTTATTTTGCAAATTAAGACTGATCGCAAAGCAATCAAAGTGGAATCAGTTCTGGCAAGCCCTTGCAGGTAAGATTGCCCAATAACTACTTATTACCCTTATTTGATGTATACATAAAAAAAAGCCTTAAACTAAGAGTAAAAAAACATACATTTCTTTAATGAAAGGCCACTTTAATTTCAGTACAATGTTTTTAGAAATAAATTGATTTATTGACTAAACTTTTACTGTAAAGTTGTCTTCTACTTTGAAGCCTTAATCTTACAGAAATGACAGCTGTGCTGTGTGGAGAGAGTCCGTTGATTGACAGTGCTGTACTGACCACTCCATGGGTAGATGAAATTCTCCCTATTAAATACCGTTAGCGGCACTTTAATTCTATAGTGAGCTGGGGAGGGTTTGTTGCCCACACAGACACCAATGTCTACTCATTTTTCTTTATCAATCAAAGTTAAGTTAATCCATCTACGTTACTAAGTTGAATCCATATGGAATCCTTTGTAATCTCTTAGAAGGTGTTCTGCTTTAGCTTTTCCTGCTTTTGCTTACATTACATGAGGATGTTTCATTCGAAGGGACCCACTTGCTTTGTCAACAAAAGTAAGTGGAAGGCTAAAACAGGAAACCTTTAAAGGGACACAACCACTTACCATAGTTGCCAACATAGGCCATGTTTCCAGGGACACATATTTGTTCCACATGATGCAGAAAGGCCATGCAAAGTGCATATGTAGGATGCATATATGCACAGACATAATCCAATTAATTAATCATGGTAGGTCAGATGAAATCTCCACCCTGATTAATTAATTGGATATTGTCTGTGCATATAACCATCCTACATACTGCCAGGATGCACTTTGCATGGTCTTTCTGCAGCATTTGGAACAAACATGTTTCCCTTGAAACATGGCCGATGTTGGCAACTACGATTTACATATGATGTAGCTAGATAACCTGGTCCTTTAAAACAAACACATAAATAAATCATATGCCACTGTTTCTTTTTTACATATATAATTGAATTAATTGCATATAATAGGAAAAATAAAATTAGGTGTTTATCTCCTGGCTCCATTTTTTTTATATTTCCCATGATACAACTTCTTCCCAAATCTTCCAGCCAGTCTTACTTTACTGTGGCAAAAGCCTGCATGATGATGTCATAAGACACTCCCCTGTTCTCTTACTGGCTCCTGTGGGTAAGACTAGGTGGCTGTGTACAACTTTTTGTTTATCTCCCTTCGAACACAAAGAGAGAAGATTAACCTGATCAATCAGGACGTCCATGAAGAAGCCAGTCAGTGCGAAACGTGTAGACGGAAAGGGGAGGAGCTTCGACGCAAGTTGCGATAGCAGAAGCTCTGACCTTTCGGAATAAGCTGGTTTATAACATCTTGCACGCACTGAATACAAGAAACTTAAATGTCTACATTTTAATGTATTGAAAGCCGCTTGCTTATTGATATTGCTGCTTCTCCTCTATTTTGTCCGACTGTCCTCTATTTGGAAATCTACATTGCCACATTGCTGAATTGGGTCTATCTGCCATCCAATACACGCCTGAGCCTGGACATTTAGGCTCTCCCACACAAAACCAAACCATCAGCAGAGAAGATATATTAATCTTTCTGGTCATTTATTATATGTCTATATATTTTCTCCACCATCACTTCTTTTTTACAATGTGAACTTCAGGAGGTGCTATATTGGAAGGGGTGCATCATTGGAGTGGTTGCTGCACTACATAATACTCTGCTTGAGCCCACTGTCACAATTTATTCTATTATTTCAAAAACAATGGTCTCGTATATATATTTCTATACTGTAGTGATCCTTCAGAAAGAAGGTACATTATCCTTTATTGTCAGGGGCTCTCATATATTACCCAATCAAACACGAATTGTACACCTCCCTCAAATGTAACACTTTACCCTCAGTATCCAGTTTTATTATTTCTATATAAAAGCCTGTTGGCCCACTAGCTTTTTGACTAATCTGCCTTATAGCCAGGCCTGGCCTTACCTACACACCCACATAGTCTGTAAATTAAAGAACATCATTTCATACCGTGTTTTTCCAGAATTATTTCTTGCCTATAACCAAGGTTCTATAACATGGCCTCATCCAAATGGAAAACCCATTAAACCCATTAAAGATCACCAAGAAGTCCGCACACTGGTAAAAGCCCACAAATAAATAATAAGGAAAAAGTATGTACCTTGTTGAAAAAAAATAAGATACCAATAAAAACTATTTCGACACATTGCAAGGCGCTCCTCTATCTTGGGGTAGCTATTTGGGGGGGGGGTGATTATGAGAAGACCCACTGGAATGAAACCCAATAAAATGCTTTAGGATCTAAATTCATCGTAAAAATATTTCCGCCTCTACTAATAGCTATTTATATTTATGTGTCAGCCATTCACTGGTTCAAGATGATCTTAAATAGCATGTTTCCGTGAAAAACATCTTGTTAACCTACAATCTATATAGAGGTGGTATGACTTGCAAACATGACAAGTGAACGTAGCATTAATATATAACACACAAGCAAGGGTGGGAAAGTTAATCAGTACAGATGTTATTGCAGTACGAACAGAAAATGGCTGATACGAAGGATTTACCATGGAAACAGCTGTAAACAAAGAACAGAGGCTCTTCCTGCACCTCCCAGATCAGTTACCTCCAGATATGCCTTTGTGCATGTTTGAGATTTTCCAACTTTCCCTTGCCACTACTTCAAAGCTGAGCGATGGCTTTAACCCATTGAGTCCTATGGGGGTGAGCAGGTATTAGGCATTCCAAGGATTAACAGTCTCCTGCTTATGACATCACCTGTGGCACGGTATGCAAATTACACATTCCCCATTGAAGAGCAGTTCATTTGCATAGCGTGCCACAGGTGATGTCATAAGCAGGAGACTCCACAGACATAGTTAAAACACATTTTTCTCCTAATATAGACACAAGTATCCGTGGCAAGGTGAGTGAAGGCCCATAGTGCATCATTAAATGACAAAGTCTGGTAAATGTTCCTCAGGAATACTGTTGGAGCTTTGAGTCTGTATATTACAGGCAGGCCAGCAGGATTTTGGTAACCTCTTAAGGACAAGAGATTTTTGGTGATTTTTTTTGTTTGTTTAATTTTAATTTATCTCATGAAATACATTAGTATCAATGTAAATACTGTATAGAGCAAATAAATCACTGTTATTGTGATGTAGCTGTGATGTGAGGCATCGTTGGGAACCTGTCATTAGCGTGTCAGGTCTGCACATGTGCCATTGTATTACCCTTTGTGGGTGTGGGGCAATCTGAGCATGCATGGGAAAGCTATATCACAGCTAAGGGGGCTGGACACTGAAATGATCAAAGCTATTTTTGAGTCAAATTCGGCACCTGAGTTTGACTTAGTCTTAAAAATATTATTGATCATTTCACCTCCCATTACTTTCAATGGGGAAGATTCGAACCTGGGTTTTTTGCTTACATCAAACTCTGGTGCCAAAATTGACTTAGTCTCAAAATGAAGGTCGACCTCCAAAGTCAAATTGTAGTGAATAGACTCATAAGTCTTAAATTAGAGGGACAAACGTTTAAAAGCAATGTAAGGATGCATTACTTTACTGAGACAGCAGTGGATACAGGGAATAGCCTTCCAGCAGAAGTGGTAGAGGTCGATACAGTGAAGGATTAAAAGCATGCATGGGACAGATATACAGCTACCCCAGATATAAGATAAGGCTAATGAGTAGTATTCCGATTTGTTTTATTAGGCAGAAATTGAGCAGAGTAGATGGACTGAAAGGTTCTTATCTGCCAACACATTCTGTGTTTCTATGTTTAGAATTGGCCTTGACTAAATACATGGATAGCCAAACACAGATATGGTACAGCACACAGCACAGCATATCAGTACGTATATATATATATATAGATACAGACATGGTAGTGTATAGCCACACCAGTTTTCTGTTAACAGAGATGAAGAGGCAGATATCAGTGGTGAACTAAGGTTCTCATGATGCTTACCGAGTATGATAAAAAATGGACAGGATAATAAAAATGAATAAAATGCCAACAGCTAACAGAGCCACTGCTCCTGCTTTGTTAAGGCATGGGGTGTGTGCTTTCCAATACCACATCTGTATCTAAACCCTATTATCACACATATGTTTAACCTGTGCTATTCCTATATCTTTATTTAACCCTCACACCTCTACCCCATCTGCATTTAAGGCTGGAAGGTGGGGAGGGTTACATATAAATTTAGGGATAGCTAGGGTATCGAACGGAGAGGGTTAAGTATAGATTTAGGGATAGCTGCACTGAGAGGGTTAAAAAAGCTAGTGGGAAGACTGGAGCACAGATTGGGGAGGGTTAATTGCTTTAAACGCATAGGAATTCCTAACCTCTGTCCTGTTGGTCCAATGTTGCTTTAGTGATGTGCTGCTGTGTAAAGGTCAGAGTTCAGCAGTTTGACTTTATACTCCTCTCCCTCTTCTTCAGTAGCCAGAGCAGGAGAGATAAGACAGACCCTGCACACTGACCCCCACGCAATACTTTGAACAGGAGGAGCTGTTATAGTTCAAAGCAGGCTGGGGGCTTATACAAGTATCAATTGTCCAACCAGATGCACCCATCAAATAAATCCACAGACCATCCGCAGCTGTGGGCAGCCTACCTGTATATATCTTGGTATCCTGGTAGGCCAGTCCAGCCGTCTGTTTTTTTTTTTTTACAGGAATCCTGTAGACATGTGCCAAACTAAAATGTTTGTTTCGTTTTCGTCCATTCGGACGAAAATTTTATTTATTTCGTCTAAATTTCATCTAAAACGAATTTCGTTCATTACTGCATTCGTTTCAGACAAAATTTGTTCATTATTTTCGTTTCGTTTTATTCGTTCATACAAATCAATTGACCTACACATTCCATAAACCGAAAGTCTATAAACAGAAATTCGGTTTATAGACTTTCGGCTTATGGAATACATAAGAAATTCTAGTATTACATGTATTCCATAAGCCGAAAGTCTATAAACAGAACGACGTTCGGTTTATAGACTTTCGGTTTATAGAATACATGTAATGCTATTGCTGTTCTATAAGCCGAAAGTCTATAAACCGAACGTCGGCTTAGGGAATACATGTAATACTATTGGCTTTCTATAAACCGAACTAGAGTCCCCATTCATAAGAAAATTCTCAGACCATGCTCACAAGCAGATACTGGAAAACGTGTCCAAGCCTAATTTTCTCATCGAAACATCATTTGTGAGCAAATAAATACAATTAGTTTTGGATCTCTAGGTTTTAAGGTGCAAAGGGGAATGGAGATTGGGAAGGGGGGGGGGGGGGGGGAGGATATATTACATGTGAAGGGGGCAGAGAACACCCAGTCTATTATTGCCTATTTTCCCATGAAATATTACATTAAAGCCAAACTACTAATTGACAGTGATGTGTTGATGTGGCCCAGTATTATATTTATTTGGTTAATGTGCTGTTACTTTCGTAGATAGCATGGATGTAAAACAAAAAAATGAAGTTATTTATCAGCAGACGGACATATGAAATGATCTAGCTGAACATATATGGTCCTGCAGTTAAAGTGTGTTTATGGCTTGCCTATAAATCAAGCATCCCTAGCACACACTGCAGGAATAACATATGACGCAGGGTACGGTTAAATTGATTATTGCTTCCACGTCCAGCTTTAAACACTGAGAAGAAGAAAAAAATGTGCTACAATCAAAACAGAAGCAAGAGTTATTAATGTCGGCTGATGTGCTTAACCCTTTAACTGACAGAGAAGCCCACCTCGTCTTGGTTTGCAAGGAAAAAGGCTGTGGCGCTATAGTACATGGGTGATTCTTTCATGAAGCACATTTCTACGTAGCTGATTTTCCCTGAGTTGTAAATGTGTTTATCATTTGAGAAATTACTATAAAACTATTTAAAATTAGAATAAGTTCACATGGATTTATAAATTCAGTGATCTCCAATAAGGAGACCAGTGACCTGTAACAAAATCCATATAGATATAGGCAGTGTCAGAGGAGTTAACCTCTGGGTGGCTAGACAGATATAGCCAATGTCAGAGTAGTTAACCCCTGGGTGGATAGACCGTTATAGGCAGTGTCAGAGGAATTAACCACTGGATGACTAGACAGATATAAGCAATGTCAGAGGAGTTAACTACCGGGTGGCTAGTAAGATATAGGCAATGTCAGAGGTGTTAACCCCCGGGTGGCTAGACAGATATAGGCAGTGTCAGAGGAGTTAACCCCTGGTGGCTAGACAGATATAAGCAGTGTCAGAGGAGTTAACCACAGAATGACTAGACAGATATAAGCAATGTCAGAGGCGTTAACTACCGGGTGGCTAGTAAGATATAGGCAATGTCAGAGGTGTTAATCCCCGGGTGGCTAGACAGATATAGGCAGTGTCAGAGGAGTTAACCCCCGGGTGGCTAGACAGATATAAGCAGTGTCAGAGGAGTTAACCACAGAATGACTAGACAGATATAAGCAATGTCAGAGGCGTTAACTACCGGGTGGCTAGTAAGATATAGGCAATGTCAGAGGTGTTAATCCCCGGGTGGCTAGACAGATATAGGCAGTGTCAGAGGAGTTAACCCCCGGGTGGCTAGACAGATATAAGCAGTGTCAGAGGAGTTAACCCCTGGGTGGCTAGACAGAAATAAGCAATGTCAGAGGAGTTAACTACCGGGTGGCTAGTAAGATATAGGCAGTCTCAGAGGCGTTAATCCCAGGGTGGCTATACAGATATAGGCAGTGTCAGAGGAGTTAACCCCTGGGTGGCGAGACAGAAATAAGCAGTGTCAGAGGAGTTAACTCAGGGTGCTAGACAGATATAGGCAGAAATGGCTTCTCCTCAATTCATGCACACATGCACTTACCATATCACACCAAACAATTTAATTCAATAACAGCAATGCTCATCCATCTGGGCAGGCAAGAACTTGTAATCACATTTATGACTCAGGCTATCATTTTCCAGTGCAACACAAGACCAACATTTAATGATTAAATTGTTCTATTTTATTTATTATTGTTACAATTTATAGATATCAGGATATAGCCCAATTTGGTGTTGGGGGCTTGTGCACAATCTTTATACATAATAACCCCATTGTGCTGTTTTGTATTTTGTTCATGCAATGTATACTGTACTCCAAAAACCTGGCATTAATAGCTGAGTTGGAGAGATAAGAAGGCTGAAGGATTTTCGTACTTGACAATTAATGCCTGATCTTTGCAGGTCACTTGTCACTTCAGTTTATGTGAATAGCCCCCAGTGAGTTGTATCTGCCACTATCAGCATGCAGTGTGCCAGAGTTTTGCACTTTAGTAAACAGACTACATGTTGAATGACCAATGTTATGTAAGAAGGTTGAAGTTGGCAGGATTTCACTGTTAGCTCTTGATGGAACAAATTTAAAACAGCATAGTTATTAAAGACATCCGGCTGTACTTTTTCTTTAAACAAAATTAATACTGGCCATTTAATCGCCACCATAGATTTAACATTGGCCTCAAGCTACTTTTATTACCAGCCTGTCAATAAAGTAACATCTGGATGGTAACTTTGGCAAGATGAGAACACTCCTATTCACCATTTGGGGCTTTTAGAGCTGAATGACGAGCAGACCTATCGTATCAGCTACTGATGAATAAATAAGTTGTAAAAATTGTATTGGGCGTGCACGTAGTCTGCAAATTGCGCACAGGCTGCACATTAGTCTAAAGCCTAGTCATAAATGTATTATGATGCTCCCTGGACACCCTCCTGCCATGCAAGCTGGGGATGATTAGCACAAGGGGTGAAATCTCCAGTGCTCATATTCTGCTGGAGAGCACAGATGGCACTGACAAGCTGTATGGGGACAAATACGGCACTGGAAAGTTTGGGGGATAAATGTCACTGACAAGATGTTTGGGTAGAAAGATGACACTGGGAAACTGTTTGGGGAACATGGATGTCACTGATAAGTTGTTTGTGGGCAAATGGCACTGGCAAGAAGTTTGGGGACACATATGGCATAGACAAGCTGTTTGCGTACAGAGATACCACTGACAAGCTGTTTGGGGACAAATGAAGCCAAAAGAGGAAAGTGTGGGACCTAATTAGGAAGGGTTGGATCTTAAATAGGAAGAGTTGTGGCCTGGGTGGAAAAGAATGGGGAAAATTAAGATTAGGGGGGGGGGGGGGGTGCATGAGTTTAGTCACGTTTTAAGCCAGCACAAACCCGAAATACACTACTGAGCCTATTAATCTACATTAACTTCAGTGAGTGGATTTCATAACTTTCAGTCTATTTCATTTGAAAAGTGGTGTATGCTTGTAATAATATATTTCACATATTTTGTTTTAGATAAATAGTCAGGGACGCTCTGTGAGGTCATGGATTAGGTTGTCAATATGCCTCCCACAATCGCTCCGTGGGTGCCCCAGATTGGAAATTTCGGTGCTGGCTATTGCCTCGACATCGAGGCAATAGATCAGCACCGTTAAAGCAGTTGATCATCGTTGATCGCGAAAACCGCTTGATTCACCACAGGACGTGCCAGGCAGGTCCATTGTCGGGAATGGAGTTCCCAGCAGGACGTACCTGACACGTCCATTGTTGCGAAGGGGTTAATCCCCCCATGGGTCCCTATAATATACATGATGGGCCAGGGCAAGTAGCCATAGTAGCCCCTAATAATAGATGAGTTTGGGAGTTGCCAAAATGGCAGGAGTCCTCAGTGAATGGGGACATTTGAACAGCTCCCAGACCCATTTACTATAGTGGGGGTCAGAGCTACTTGCCCTGAACCCCCTTGAATATAATTGAGAGGTGCTGGGAGTCATTTGGGCAGGCACCCAGACACATTTTTGATAGAGGGGGGTCAGGGCTGCTAGCTCTGTCCCCATATGTGTGTAATGGGCCTCCCATGTGGTTACCAGACCCATTTTTGATACAGGCGGTCCAGGGCTACTTGAAATTTGCCTGTATTCACGTACGTTTTGAGTATGTAAAATCCAGGGACTTTGCAGGGTCAAATATGGCCCAAAATCATCCCAAAACCAGCAAAAATTACAGATTTTGTCCCAAAGTCTGCTACACTGAATGAGCAATTTTCAACAACTTCAAGGCAAGTTACCAATCTGGCCTCATTTCTGTAATATCTGTTATCACCTGCTGATATCACTAGATCTTAGAGTGAGTACTTAGGTGTTTTGTGTGCAATTGCAGAGTAAAGCACTGTCTGTTATTATTGTTAACAGGTATCTAGATAAAGCTGGTAATGCTTACGTGTGTAGAGGAGCACGCAGGACCCTCCAGATTTCATCACCTGATTTCCTATTTCTTTGTTACGGTTTCCTTAATTTATAGAGTTGGCTTAGTAGACATGTGCATTCGTTTTCGGACTAATGCATTTTCGTCCGAAAATAGCATTTTCGTCCATTCGTCCGAAAAACGAATAACGAAAATGCTAAACTAACGAAAGCCGAATGAACGAATGGTTAGTAAACGAAAATCATTCATCCATTCATGCTATTGGCATTCTATAAATCGAAATAGAGTAGGTTTATAGAATACCGACAGCATAACATACATTACATAATTGTCAAAGGTCAATTGACCTATTCGTATGAATGGGGACTCTATTTCGGTTTATAGAAAGCCAATAGCATTACATGTATTGTATTCCATAAACTGAAAGTCTATAAACCGAAAGACATTCGGTTTATAGACTTTCGTTTTATGGAATACATGTAATGCTATTGGTATTCTATAAACTGAAAGACATTCGGTTTATAGACTTTCAGTTTATAGAAAGCCAATAGCATTACATGTATTCCATAAACCGAAAGTCTATAAACCGAAAAACATTCGGTTTATAGACTTTCGGTTTATGGAATACATGTAATGCTATTGGCTTTCTATAAACTGAAATAAAGTCCCCATTCATAAGAAATTCTTATGAATGGGGACTCTATTTTGGTTTATAGAAAGCCAATAGCATTACATGTATTCCATAAACCGAAAGACATTCTGCTTATAGGCTTTCGGTTTATAGAAAGCCAGTAGCATTACATGTATTCCATAAACCGAAAGTCTATAAACCGAATGTCTTTCGGTTTATGGACTTTCGGTTCATGAAATACATGTAATGCTATGGGCTTTCTATAAACCGAAATAGAGTCCCCATTCATAAGAATTTCTTATGAATGGGGACTCTGTTTCGGTTTATAGAAAGCCAATAGCATTACATGTATTCCATAAACCGAAAGACATTCGGCTTATAGACTTTCGGTTTATGGAATGCATGTAATCCTATTGGCTTTCTTTAAAAAGATATGGAGTCGGTTTATAGAAAGCCAATAGCATTACATACATTCCATAAACCGAAAGTCTATAAACCGATATGTCTTTCGGTTTATAGTCTTTTGGTTTATAGAATGTGTAGGTCAATTGATTCGTACGAACGAATAAAAAAAAACGAAAATAATGAACGAATTTCGTCTGAAATGAATGCAGTAATGAACGAATTTCGTTCGAAATAAATAACATTTTCGTCTGAATGGACGAAAACAAAACGAAAATTTTAGTTTTGCACATGTCTATGGCTTAGCTGTTTTTAGATGTGACTGAAGCCTTGCTGTAATGCACTATAACATTTTCTCTGTACCATTCTCAACATCAAAAGGCTTTCCTTCTAAACATGACTCACCTGCATATATACCACAAGACTTGGAAACAGTTCTTACATTTCCCCTTTTTATATAGGGCTTCTCACAACTTTGTTCCACATCTGGTTCATAGAATTATACCCATATGACATTGAGTTCATTGAGTAATATAGAATTTCATCCTTGCAGTACAGTTTTGGTGATGTAATTATTAATGGAAATCACAGAGACAAAACATAGAACATTGAGCCCATCACCGAGAAAGGACAAGGCTAAAATAACCAGCCCTATAGGACATAACCTACTCGGGAGGGGTACCACCATTTTTTACTCGCTTGCGCCATTGCTGAAGAGCCCTATCCATTAGCATATCTGACTGGTACCATCCATAAGGACAGTCCAGACCTGGAAAGCCTGGCACAGCAACCACAGATGGTCTTCATTGGAATTGTAAGCATGGTACGGCTGGTTCCCTTTAGGTGCAGCAACCCATGTCTGAGCATATTCTAAAAACTCATGGAGACAAAACAAAGAACTAGGATCCCCTTCATGGAAATAATACCTGCCAACAAGGTGCTTGCCACATACCTAGAATGGATGGACTGCACACTAGAAAAATTACTGTGCCGACAAACCCAGGACTATTAGCATGTGTGGAAAAGATCTCAAACATGAGGGTGCGTAAAAACCGAATAAACTCTTATTGAATGATATTTAATAGAAACATAGAATGTGTCGGCAGGTAAGAACCATTCGGCCCATCTAGTCTGCACAATTTCTCTAAAACAAAAATCAGAATAATTTCCTGACCTTATCTTATATGAAGGATAGTCTTATGTCTATCCCATGCTGCTTAAACTCCTTCACTGTATTAACCTCTACCACTTCTGCTGGAAGGCTATTCCATGAATTCACTACCCTCTCAGTAAAGTAATACTTCCTGATATTACCTTTAAATCTTTGCCCCTCCATTTTAAGTCTATGCCCTCTTGTCGTGGTATTTTTCTTTCAAATGTACTCTCTTATTTGTTGATTCCTTAAATGTATTTAATAGAAACATAGAAGGATACCAGATATCTTGTGCAATGCAGTACTTGTAGAGGTAAGAAACAAACATAGGGCACAAATATAATGTATCTTTAACCAGTTCCAATAATCCCTTTTCTCAGTATCCCCCCTAGTTGGAGCGACTGAAACCAGAGCCTCTTGTATCCAGACTCAGGGATACACGCCAGTAGAGAAATGATGGTCCCATTTGAGGTCTTCCAGATATTTAATAGAACTGATCTGCAGCTCATGTATGAATGGTATAATGACCATAGAGGAGAACAACAGGAACAGGAAGCATTAGTGAGGTATAAACAAATTTACTGTATACAATATATTCTTAAATTGCAAAATACAGTAAAGTAAAACATCCACTTAACCTGATAGTGCTCTGTGAGTCTCTGATGGCTCTTCAGATGTAACTCTATGGCCATGTTGCTGTTTCCTCCCCTTCTGGCAAATCCCTTTTGCATCAGCACTTCAACGCGTTTCACTCCAGTGAGTGTCTTTAACGGATGTCCACTACACAGGCGGATTAACAAGCTTAAAGGGAGTATCTGGTCCCCAACATGCATCCTCCAAATCTTAAAGGAACATTAAACTTTGTTTAACCCTTGCTTCCTTGAAGGATGCAAGGGTTAAACAATACATGTCCCGGTAGAATTACACATGCGAGACACAGCAGTTCCCGGTTGTCGCATGCTGACAAACGGCAGCACAGCCATGCAGAAACGAGGGTCTCTCCTATGGAAGCATGGCAGCTGTCAGTCAGAGGATAAACTGGCGTGTACTAAAAAAAAGATACCAGGGACAACTAAGTTTTCACTTGGGCTTCTATATTAGAAGCCCAAGTGAAAAAAACAAACATTTAGTGTCCCTTTGATGCATAATAATGTGATTCCGAAGTTCTTTAAAATGTATGTTTTACATTTTGCATTGCTTAGCATTTAAAATACTGATAACTAGATACATCTGTGAAATTACAACAGTTTGCAAGAAACCAGGACTGCCCTTACTAGCTGAGTAAAAGTTAATTTTGTTTTCTTTGGGGTATTTTTGCTGCAGGAACGAATGAGAATAATGCCATTCAAATGAATGGAATTTCCTGTCATCAGACAATGTCAGGTTGAAAAACACATGGTGAATTTATTTCTAGCATAAATATACACCTATGGTTGTGTATGAATATATAAATATATTTATATTTATACCTATGGGTGTTTGTTTATGCAAGAAAGAAATTCACCATGTGTTTTTCAATCGGACATATACCATCTTTGTTCCCTTATTATGTGAGACACATGGCGTATGTTACTGTTACAACAATATGACTTGTTTTTGATACAACAGAGATATTTTTTTATCCATATATTTAAAACACATTGAGACATGTTTTAGAGGAATGGCAGGGATAACATGGCATGTAATTTTAAAGGTGCCTGCCGTGTTATCTTCTCTGTCAGAGTCTGCATGCTACACTGGTCACGGCCTATCAAAGTCTTTGTAGACTACTCAAGAAGATGACATGATGGCTGAAGATGAGTGCGTCTTTATTACCTAGCAACTTTTACATACATTCAAAGAAACTACGCAGCTTTACTATGTAACTAGGTTACACAGTAACAATATCAAGCCTTTATTGAGAAGGGGGGGGGGGGGGGGGGGGCACAGGTGTGAGGTATTTTGATGTAAAGGCCAAAGTTAATATAAATTTACAAGAAGAATGACAGTTTTTTTGAGCTATAACTCAGCGCAAGACATTTCTTCTTTCAAACATGTGTTTCTCATTTCGAGGATCCTACTAAAGTATTTTCAGATAATATATACATTTCAGTTTTTTTGTTTTAAGGCCATGATGAAGTGTTGCTACGCTTGTGATATACTGCACTTTACTCAGTTTGGTCCTAAGTAATCCTCCAAGAGAAAAACTAGGAGGAGCCGTTTGCCAGAATAACCAATTCTTAAATAATGTTGGATTTATTCAGAATATCAGTTCTAAGACGGTAATGCCGAAGGCTACTGTATTCTACAGTAGACTACTTTGACATGTAGAAGACTCAGGTCAATATCTCAGTGTTTCCATGGTGGCCCTGAACTGCTTTCCACCAAAAATGAAAGGAATACGTGTCAGGTTTTTTCTTAATTCCAAATATTCACTCGATTATAATAGCCAAGGTATGGATTTTGCAAAAGGACAGACAGCGGAATAAAAGTTTGCCCTCAAGGAAAATAGGATTCTCTCTTGGCCATATTGAGAAGATCTTTGTTTGGAGCTGGCAAGTTAAAAGATTTGTTTTGTAGTAGAGGTCATCACTCAATAAGTGACGGTTGAGAATTGCTATCTGCAGCCAATATGCACCTGTCAACAGCTTGGACACTTTGGATGAGATGTTCTAGGCATGCATCTAGGACAGTTGGTCACAACCGTTTCACCGCTGACAGTTCAGCGGGGCAGCCTTAATACTAATAATACTCACCTTGTACGCAATGAACTGTCCCACGATGAAGTCTCTGTGATGACCTCTCGCGTGAGAGGTTGCCGTGTAGAACCGTCCCACCCCCTAGGCATCACCATGGAGACACCAACAGCGCTGTATCTTCTAAATTTCTTTTTTTTTTTTCTACATTGCTATGCATTTATTAGTTTGTTCAAAAGTACTAATTCCATGTCTTGAGTCTCTGGAGCTGAATTTCACACCAGTTATTAGAACCATTTAGTTAGTGGGGAGCTAGTACCAAGAATCTCCATGGCACTGACACATAGTACATTAGGTTGAGAAAGACTGAAGTCCACCATGCCCAGGCATTTTCTTATCTTTGTTCCTGTGCTTGATCCAAAAAGAGCAAAATACATATATAATAGGAGGAACAAATCTTTCTTGACTTCAAAAAGATAATTGGATTTTTCCTTAGAGCAACCAGCTTTAAAAACAATATTAGTTGATTGTTTATATATTGTGTTTTCTAAAAATGGATCCTGCCACCATAGGCTTGAACAGATACACAAGTACCCTAAACTGCACTTAAACTACACTTCCTCTGCCCAAAATTATTTAATTTTTCGCTTAAAACTTAAATCTAAGCACAAATGGTTAACATCACTATCTTAAATTAATCAAAATCTGGCGTTCTTATGAAATTCACCCAGACATGTATATGAGTAGGTAAATCCTGGTCAAAGTGTACATAAACTATAGTAATACTCTGACAAGACTGAGCAAGATAAATGAAAGGAACTTTTATGTAATGTTTTGACTGGTTGCAAGAGCAGTTTGTTGATTGTCCTTCATCTGACACTCCACCTAGTGAATTCAAATGTTTTATTTCCCTAAATAATTACTTTTTTATTACCGTTTAATTCATAAAGGTCAGCACATGAAAAAAGAACTCAAGGGACTTTTACAAACGATGTGACAGACAAACGTAATCACAAGGGAGACAGAGTCCTACTCACAAGATTCCAATCTACTATAACTATGTGAATGATTGTGCCAGTCTCTAGTCAATGGATACTGATGGTAACATTACTTAAAAAGTTGGGTCGCTTTCTCCCAAGTAAACCAGAATTGTATCTTTAGGCAATCAGCCATGTTATTTACAGCATACCGCAATTGGAGCTGAAAGTACATTTTCCTGTTCCGTGTCTGGCACGTCCAATGTCAGGAATGGGTTAAAGGTGCCAACTTGTGACTTGATCTGCAAATTAGATATTTTCAATGGCACATGTGTAATTAGCATATAAAGCCACAAGGTGACATAAAAAGAAGACACTACACACATTTCAAACACATTTTTTCTGTTAAGTCAAGCAACTTAATATGTAGGTATTAGCTAGGAGGAAAGACATTACAGGGGGGATATGATTTAAACATTTAAATACATAAAGGGAATCAACACAGTAAACGAAGAGAGTTTATTTAAAAGAAGAAAAACTACCACAACTAGAGGACATAGTCTTAAATTAGAGGGGCAACGATTTAAAAGTAATATCAGGAAGTATTACTTTACTGAGAGGGTAGTGGATGTATGGAATAGCCTTCCAGTGGAAGTGGTAGAGGTTAATATAGTGAAGGATTTTAAGCATGCGTGGGACAGGCACAAGGCTATCCTAGATATAAGACCGGGAACTGGGGACTAATAAAAGTATTTAGAAAATTGGGCAGACTAGATGGACTGAATGGTTCTTATCTGCCGACACATTCTATGTTTCTATGTCTTTTTTTCTATATTGCAATCATTGCAAAATACTGTTTACATAGCGGATCAAATGCTTTTACTGCTATACCTTTTCTCTTTGAACTTATAATATTTAGATACCAGTTAAAAAAAAAAAAAAGGAATAAATAAATGTATTAAAGGGACAGTGTTTTTACTGCGAGAGAGAGAATAAAAAATAAATGAAAATGATCTATACATGGTATTAGTAACATCGCAAACAAATGACTACATCGTGTTTTAATGAGTTTATGACATCACCTGTGGCCTGATATGCAAATGAACTGCTTGTAGTAGGAAATGTGTAATTTGCATATCACAGGTGATGTCATAAACAGGAGACTCCACAGATTTTTTAAAAACACATATTTTCTCATAATTTGTGCATTTGCTTGCAGTTTTGCTAACACAATGTACAGATCATTTTAAATCATTTTTTATTATCTACTTTCATAATAAAAAAAAATAATGTTTTGGTGATAAAGTCCCTATAATAAACTTTTAAATAGACGCCTCTAGAGATTATAGAGTTTACTCACTGCTATATCTACTCTTTGATTCTGGTACTCTCTATGAAATAGTTCTCTTCTACTCTCGGGAGTCTTTCAGTGTTTATAAAAGTAACAGAAAGAAGGACAGCACAGACGCATGTAGCGATCTGTTTATGTATATACGCCTAATGTCAAGATGTCTGTTAATCGAAGATACCCACGGTCCTGGCTAAGCTAGGACTGCCTCGGCTCGGGCATCTGTTCAGTGTTTGCATTACTCATTGACGTTTGAGAAATGTAAGAGAAGGATGTAAAGCTTGCTGTCTGCATGGAGTGCATGTGCCTTGAAATTAAACCCAAGGTGAGCTCAGGATGTGCAAGTTCAGTTAATAGAAAAATATTTAATTGAATATAAATGTACAGTTTACTATCCATTGCAGACTTTAGTTATGCATTGAACATAAAATCAAGTACTGTAGCTTTATTCACATTATAGCGTCACTGAATATATATGTTATATATTAGTAACTATTTAGTTAGCAGCTGATTGGTAGGTGGTACGGTTGCTACGGTTACCAGGGTTTCCCGGGCACATAACTTTTACATGTTACATTGCATACAGCCTAATTCATATGTGTCCATAATGAACCTATTATTTAATTGTGGAGGAGATTCCACATGAACAACCTTAATTAACTAATTGAAGTGAATCCTGTAATTGTTATATATAACATAAAATGCCAGACCTGGCCACCCTAACAGTGGGAGTATCGTGAGGTTCCTGGTAGCAACAATCTATTCTGCTTTATCACATGGCTTTCACTCTCAGTCACAGCTAGGGATGCTACCTTTTCTTCCAAAAAAACAAAAAAATATTAACCGCCCATACTAATGTCTCCATAGAGTTTGCATTATCCTTCAGCCAATTTTGTACCGCCCTGCTAGTTGTATTCTTGCTGGGGGGCAGCTATAGTCTCAGCTAGCATGAGAGCAAGGGGAGGGAATTGCATCTGAACATGACAGGGCCCCAACTGCTAGATTGCCAGAGTTACACAGTACCATACCCAAAATGGGAGATATGGTCACGCAAATGGGAGACATGAGCAAGCAAATGAAGGCATGGCAACCCATCCTGAATATGTAAGCATGGTCACAACATTTTATTTTGTGGGTGAAGGGGCAGGAGCCCAAATTAGGACTTTCCCACCCTATCAGGGATGCCTGGGGGGAATGCGGTAGTAACATCATGGACCCCCTCCCCCCATGATTAACGATGCTCCTCACCTGGTATCACAAACATCCATCTTACATCCATTAGGACCCCAAACCCCCAAAATTGACAGTGTCAGAAACTCTGCTCCCCTAATCATCTCTTTCCCCAACACCACAGCACCCAAGTCTCCCCCTCAGCATTTAAGTGACCATCCAGAAATAAACACCATTTTTCCCAGCAGTGGCAGCAATGCCACCTCCAAACTGGCAGCCTTCAAGTCTCCAGCTGCTCTGGCCTACAGGTCACCTCAATTTAATTCAGCCAGCAGTCCATAGCAGTTGCTTATTCCTTCAATAGAGAATAGAGACGAAAAAGTGATGTGCACTCCACTCCAGTGAGCGATCCAATAAAGTGCTTTATTTAAACAATGAACATGAGACCAAAAAGGAGGTACATGTACAGCAAAACGAACAAACAGAAAACCGCACCTTACGCGTTTCGCGTATTACAACGCTTAATCACCTATGATTAAGCGTTGTAATACGCGAAACGCGTAAGGTGCGGTTTTCTGTTTGTTCGTTTTGCTGTACATGTACCTCCTTTTTGGTCTCATGTTCATTGTTTAAATAAAGCACTTTATTGGATCGCTCACTGGAGTGAAGTGCACATCACTTTTTCGTCTTTTTTGCCTGTACATTACACGCCTGGTCAGCGGGATGGAGCACCCACGTGGAGAGCATAGGTGAGCGGAGCCGATCATCATTTTTCGTCTTTTTGAGAGAATAGAGACTATAGATATGTGTGAACCCTTAATAACTGTATCCATTTTTATTGAAATGTAATAAACAAATGTGAATACTTTGTTAGTACTATTTCTCTGCTATCTCATCCTAGATCTAAGAACCAGGTCCACATGTGGAAACAAAAAGCTAATTGAATTTGCATGCATTGGCAAGTTATAGAATATAAGGCTTAAAATAACTATAGTGCATGAAATGAGGAAGGCCTGGCTAGCTTGGCCACATGCTCTCATTCCCTCACCATTAACAATTTCAATACCTTTTAAGGAAGAAACAGACTTCATGGCCAGGAATTTTACGAGACCCCTTAAAAGGCTTCCCTTTAATCACAGCTGTCTCCATTTACCCAAATTTCCTACAGATATCAATTATTTTCTTTTACATCCATAAAAATGACAAAAATGGTTCTTAACGTTGACAGTGGCAATTGAAACGTTTTCTTTTACCTGTTTAAAACTAGAGTACTATTTAAAATGACGCATCAGATTTAATAATTGTTTGTTATTTTTTTTTTACTCTGATCATTGAACTGGTCATGCAAAGGCCAGTCGCATACACTTTGTCTTGTTTGTGAACAGGATTCAATAAAGTTATTACAAAACGTTATAAAAAAAATGTAAATAAACCAAAGATTCAGTTAGGTCTGGTGGTAAAAAAAAGTAAAACATTTTAAAAAAAAGAAAACAACACTTGTTATTCCATCACAGGAGTTATAAAAAACCCCCCTGCAGAGTGTCTTCCAGATGTGTTCTGGACATATGTAGAATCATGTTTAAAATGTAGGATTTTTTCAGGAGGCCTAGAATAGTGCAGGCATAATGTGTGATTTCTTAGAGCACATACGCCATCCGTTATGGTGGGCTAAGGAGAACTGGAAAGCCATATGAGTAAGTCTGCAGTGGCAGATGAAACGCGTCGGGTGCAGCATCGGTTGTACGAGCATGTTGTTTTCTACCCCTGATTGAAGTGCTAGGGATTTATTGTTGAAATAAAATATAATACATGTGGATCATGGTGCTGTCCACGTGGTAATTCTTTTGCAGTCTCTGGCATAAGAGATCCGTGTATGACTGTCAAAGCAATGTAGTTGCCGCACTTTTTAGGAGTATATGTGCGGCTATCAATTTAATAATAGAAAAGCCTTACACCGTATATTAAATAAGAGTCAATCCACAATTGGTGAACATATCTAAACATCCCCAACAAGTGAGAAGATCATAATGCAATGTAATCACCACTACAGGGAATTGTGGGAAAAAAATACAGTAATTTCCTTTTGCCTGATATTCACTTTATACTTGACCTATTTCAGCATTTTTTTTTTAATGTATGTTAAAGGAGATCCTTTAGCACTTTGATATACCATGTTGTGCACCTCATGTTAGTGTTTCATGCCTACACCTGGCACTAAGGGCTCCACCTACCTTAAGTTGTTCTTTTTCTGGTTTCGAACCAGACAATTAGATCGCACCAAAAAGTGTACATATAAGTGATTTCCATACTTTGTAGCATGAGACAGGCATGTATCGGAAGAGGACACCTCTACTTCATTATATCACTGAAATAGATCATTATGAGTGTTATCAGTGATTCTTTGTATTATTATTATTATTATCCATTGTTGTAGCTTCAACACATTCCGCAGAGCTTGTTATAGAATCTGTAGAAAGCTGAGCCATAAGGAAACAGATGGCACGGGGATCCCTGCTTTCATCCATATGCTATATCCTGGATCCTGCTTGGAGCTGCAATCACTAATAATGACTCAGGAATAAGGCCTGCTCTTCCATGCCAGCTCCCAATTCGCTTGATGAGCACAGGATTTTGATTACGTAAATGCAATGCTGTAAAACATTTGTTTGAGTGCTCTGTAATGTTATGAACAGTATGTCAGAGAGAAGAGATCATTATCTCTGAACAGAAATCTCTGGACACATTAAGCCCTCTTTTTCCTTTTAGCGAAAGTAATTCTTTTTATTGGCAAAGTGAACGATACCAGCAAGGGATTATAGCTATCCATCAAAAATGGGCACCAAGTGCGTTTAATGTGTGTATCTTTAATCCATCTTAATCCAAAAGCTGCAGTTTAACTGTATCAGGGTTACTGGACCATGCAAAAAATAAATACAAAAGCACACGCTATATAGTGGAATTTATAGTGATACAATGGCAAACATGATAGCAATAGCTTTCACTGACCTGAGCTTGTGAGCTCCTTGGAGAAATCCATGCATCAATCATTGGCCTAGAAAAGTGATGGCTAACCTTGGCATTGCAGCTGTTTGGGAACTATATATCCCGTGATGCTCTGTCAGCCTCGAGGCTGAAGATAATCATGGGACATGTAGCTGCCAAACATCTGCAGTGCCTGGCCTACAACATGTTCAGTCACTCCTGGATGATTCACTTAATTTTGTTTCTGTACTTTGCTACGGGTGAGGTGTCTTGGATGAAGGGCTTGAATGAGTTGCAGTAAGCTAGCATTAGGAGACTCTTCTGAGGAAACATTCATTTAGTTTAATTGAGACCTACACAATTGAGTTTCTTTTCATTGATTTTCTTTACGTTTGCATTAAAGCTTTGTTGGGAATGGCACTGGGATCAAGAACTGCTTGGCTTCCTGTTGCACTTGAGGGCAGAGGGCATCTGCCAAAAAGGCAATATCTCAACATTCTTCTACATACAAAAAGGGGTTTCAGTGTGGGTCTGACTGACCCTGTGCCCATTCTGGCTTTCGGGGGTCCTGCTGCAGGCAAAGTTTACAGGTGGCGTAACCTACCTGTGTGATACATAGAAAGGATGGATCCCTTGTATCTTTAGCCACACTGGAGAGGTCTTCATAACAGACAAACCCTAAAGTATAAAGTCATAGGCGCCAATAGTACCAGTTTTTGGGGCCTGGTCCTGTCAAGTTATTTTCTGTCATTGCTCATGAGATTGTGTTATCCTAGCTCCCTGTTGGTCCCACCCTTGCCATGTCCTGGGGTGTAGAGCCAGAAAGTTGGCAAGTATGGTGTAAAACACCTTAACAGTATGCCCTTAGTAAATGTTGCATAGTTTGGATTTTGCAGAAGATCTGGTCCTTCCTGTCCTTACAGAACTGTTCACAGCTTCCTTTGGATTCATTCTAAAGGCCTGTGCTTACTCGTGCATGAAGGCGATTCCTCCCTTTCACAGTATCAATTCTGTGCTATGCTCTCTTGTGTACTTTGCTTTCTCAGCATTCCTGTACGTTGGTATAGCTCTCTCTCTTTCCAGATTGGCGCTGTCACAGAGGCTGGCGGTGGCTAGGTTGGCTCGTTTTAAGGGATACATTGAATCTGATATATTGTTCTGAACTGTTTCCCACAAGGTTTCTTTCACCCTTTCCATCTGGATTATTAGACCTTCCGTCATTTACTGGCCCACATTCCAGACATCGGCTTCTCAGAGTAGGTTTGAGCCTCTCCAGTGCCGATGTTCCCCGGTTTCATGGGTCTCCTTTGGTGTCAGCATGAGCTGAACATCTCCAAACTTAGGCAGCTGGTCACGGCCCGTTAGTGCTGTTTTTTCATGCAGGTGGTAACATTTTGGGTCACGCTAAGACCATTGACCTCATTTGATACCATTTGCTATGGTTTTTTTTGCTACTCTTTCCTTAGTGCCTTTCAAGCTGGTTTAAAATAGTTCCTCGGCTCAGGTGGAGCAGTGAGAGATCCCACTTGGCATTAGTGCACTTGTTGCTACTTAAATATCTGGAAGTAGTTTTGTACGCCATTGGGAGTTTGAGTCAGATTTGCCTTCTCTGCCATGCCTTGATGGAGTACAACAATATCGGCCTGGATTTTAGCATTTCCGACCTTCAAGGCAGGATTGAACATTCCGTTTTCCTGATGGGGTGGGGTCAACGTTACCTATATCTTTAAAGGGAAGTCTCTGTCTTGTCCTTGCCAATATACATTAGTCTACAGATGCAATGTGTTAACAATGGGTGGTATGGCGATGCACACATCATGTACTCATTTACAATAATATTTTTGGGAACTTGTTTTGTTACAGAACTATTCATGTCACATTAAAATTGTATATATGCTGAACTAGCAGTGGCCATCCCCACCCTTCTTTTCTAATGTTAAGTAAATTATTTTGTTCTAATTTAGAAAAAAAAAAAAATATATATATATATATATATATATATATTTCATTGCATTTTGTTTATGTTTGTATGTTTAAAAATTGTTATGTAACTTTTTTTTTGTGTTTTGAGCTGTCTTCAGTCGGGTTGTCATGATCTATTTTCTTAACTATTCACATTCTCTTTCAAGAAACTATGTCTAATGAACTAATCTACACAAAGCGGACACAACTTAGAAATACATGTAAGTAAAAAAAAAAAATGTCACTTTCTTATCCACAAATGACTTGATCCTGTGACTTTTAGTTATTCAGCATTTCATGTTTTAAGTACTACTTCAAGTTTGCTGGCGCTTATCCAGATGAGATAAAAAAAAAAAAATTGTCACTCCGAGTATCCCAGGGGCAGAATAAATGGCTCAGTTACTATAACATCCTAATCTTGTTACGACCTCAGAGCTTTTTCGGAAGAACAATCCACACCCCTTCCAGGGGTCAGAGAGCAGAAAGTAAGAGACAGATCATATTCAAGAACATTTTAACATTGTTTATTTTAGCTAAGCCCAGGTTCAAGACTAGCTAGAAGGCACATTTAGTTATAAGCCTTTCAGAAACACAAGTGCTGATAATTGTTGCTCTGTACTCATCCCTGCAATGCCTCTGTGATTAATGTGCTGACATACAGGCACGCTAGTGGTGTTCTATGTCACTTTTATCTGTACATAGTCTTTTTAAACACCAGTTATGTATGAATAGGTGTCATGTTTTTAAGAACCGAAGTTTTGATCCATTGACGTCAGAGCTGAGGTCAATCGTCTATTCTGTTGATCTGTCTTAAGTGAAGTACACAAATATAATGCGATCAGTGGGATGACAAGAGATAACAAGCAAAACACTGCCCTGCGCACACATAAACAATGTGAACACAAACACACAACAACCCTGTATTATTCCAGTCCTCCAGTCTAAAAAAGTAATTGTGAGGGGATTACTGAAAGGGCTCACTGTTTGATTAAGTCAAGGGGTCTACTTAATCTGTTGAGCACCCTAAGGGTTAAAATTTCCTACAGTTGCATTTATGATTAAACACAGCCCCTGTTAATATAATATAATTTCCTGTGTCACGTTTGTACGGATTTTCATTAAAAAGGTCTTCTTTTATTGTAGTTTTCGGTTAAATATACTGGATCGTCGTGAGAAATTTCAAAAGTAATATGGGGCACTTAAAATATTATGTGTGATGACCTTACGTCTTGAACTAGTAGAGATGTGAAGACAAAGTGCTTTAAAGATGTAGTAATGATAAAACTAATAATAAATAGGCCCTCTTTGGCTGACAATTACTTTTTAAATTATCTTTCTATCATATTTTATTTAAAAGCTATCACAGGTAGGATAGAGTAGGAAACTAGCATTAGGAGACCCACTGCTTCTGTCTTCAGTCTTTTATTGTGAGCAGTGTGTGCGCAGGAGATCCCTTAGCAGTCTGTTAGACCGATTTGCCAGACAGACCAATCATGAGGCCGACCACAGCTCTTGGAAGACTCAAGCACATAATCTGTAATGTCTTCTAAATGATACATGATAGAAAGATAATTTAAAATACAATTAAATTAATAACACAGTTATTAATTTATACATGGTAGGAGTCCAACGCAGAACTGTATGTTTTGCTATCCAATTGATTGGAGTTGTAGTCTTCCACTTTATCGAGGGCAAGTATAGATGCCATTCAAAGTTACTGTGTACTACGTACTCCATGATTCCAGCTGCAATTCATAGCAACATTGCAGAAAATTCCTTCTTGTACGTTCAGAAGATGAGCACTGTAAGTCCTATCCTGCTTAATCCATGGCATGAGCTGCAATTCTCAGCAAGATTGGGTACAACCATCACTGCCACTGTAGAAGATGAGGATGTCACCAAAATGATTTGACAATGGTGCAGAATCAATGCTGGTCAACAGATTTACCCCAAGAAGCACTCTCATTAAATAAGAGTTTTAAAAGTGCTTTTACGAAAGTTTAATGTTTTTAAATGGTGATGAAATAATGGATTATTTTAATGTTTTTGCTTTTTAGGTCACGCCAGCAAGTTTTCAGTCATTTGTGGGATGCAAGGACCCTTTGTGTTTCTAGACTGATGCCCCTGACTTAAACCCTTCAAAGTAGCAGGACATATTTAATTCACTGAAAAAGCCGGGTGTTTTTTTGTTTTTTTTTTAGATTAAGAGTTGTTTGTAAAACACCCTGAGATTTCTAAATGTACCTTAAGCTAACACTACTGATAAAATAATTTGTGAGTCTGAAATACATGTTATGGGAATTCCCCTTAGTCACATAGAAAGAGATTATTTTTTTCTTTGTAAAAATTCAATAAGTTGTTAAAAAAATAAATAAAAAAAAAACGTGTCTTGACACTAGCTTGAGTTGAAAAGAATGTGTCTTTGCTTTCTAAAGACTGTGTATTGTGCTGTATAGGCGGTATAGTGTGTGTTCCTACTGGCCAAGTTCTCTGCACTGTGTATAAGAACACTGGGTATAAGAACACTATGTTAAACTGTGTCCCTCAAGCTTTTGATTGACTGCATGTAGGGTCGCCAGCTTTTATCCAGAAAAATACCGGCCATGCCACTGCCTCCATAGACGTAACTTTGGTTCACTAGTCACTAGAACTGTAAGCTACTCAAGATGCTAGAGTATGTCTGCATGCAACTATTGGTCGGATGTGGATTTTTTTAGGGTACAGAACAATTTAATTTCCCAATAAGGTAAACCTGTGTTGCACTGAAAAAAGTCGCTGGAGGGAAGCATTGGTGAGACAAAGAATGTTTCACCAGGACCACATTGGGAGAGTCTTTCATTTTTGAGTATCTTGGGTTCATAGAATGTGTCGACAGAAGAACCAACCATTCCGCCCCATCTAGTCTGCCCACATTCCAGCAAAAATAAAAAAGTCGGAATAATTTCATTAGACCCTGGCCTTATCCTATATCTAGAATAGACTTATTCCTATAACATGCATGCTTGAACGCCTACACTGTACTAACATCCATATTGGCAGATGCAAACTAACCTGGGATGCAGGGGTGTAAGCAGATGCATGATCCGGCTGGTTCTTTTCAAGCAGGTGCCAGCAAGTAGTGATGAAACTTCCTCTGCGTGTGTTGCTCTTTTTTTACAGGGCACATACAACAGGTGGTTAAAAAGGTTAAACACACCTCTGCCCGGGTTATTATTACCTGACAGTATAAAATAAATGATCTCTGTGGGAATTGAACCAGCAAATATGAGAATTGAAAAGCTTTCATAGGTTTTTGCAGTAGCCCACTGATCTTACCAGAACTTACCCCTACTGAGGAGCAGAAAAGTTTTTGTTTTTTTTCCTTTAAACTAATGTTTAGTCTCTCATTACATGGTCAGAAAATGGCTGTGCCTAGAGCTGTGAGGTACAGAGATGAATTAATTTTTCCATCTGGAGAAGCTGCAAACCATTGGGATCCAACAATTCTTATTAAAAAGAGAACTTAATTATAGGCTACAAAAGCTACCTGCACATAAAATGAGGGTTCCTCTCAAACAAGAGACCTGGTCTCTACTCTAAGTCCTGAATTAACAGATCAGTGACCATGAGTTGAATTCTGTCTTTATTCTGATTGTTTTAGAACATAAAGCAACCAATCAGAATACAGCTACGAACTGAAGTTTACGAAACGTTTTTTTTCTGTGTGTCTTTACTTCGCTTATACCTGTTTTCACTAAAATGCACGACATGCCAGATCAGACAGATTCTAAAACGTTTACTTTAAGTTCTTTCCATGTACTATTTTACGTAAAAAGCTATCTGATTAAGGCACAACATACCGACCCTGTAGCAAAAGTCGCTGTGGTTGATCAAGCGGAAAAAATTATGCGAATAATTTTCATTTGGTAAAATTAGCCGTAAAATCTGTTCTCTATCACTGCTGGCCAGAGATACAATATGTTCTGTAGACCAGAGGTAGGACCATATGGACTTCAAACATTGTCTTTCGTCTTTCATCCCCTGGCAATTTCTTCTTCAAGTATTCTGTCTAATATGCATTAATAAACAAGCTAATCTTGACTGCAAGACAGGTATCAATCATCTTTTGTTACTGTTCAGGAATACAGAATGACCTCATCGGTCTCATTAGAATATCTGGATCATGTTCAAAGTCCAATTACTGATATCAGCATGATTACTCGTTAGAAACACTTTGGAACCAGGTCTGATTGGAATCATTCCGATTTAAAAGAAATATTTCCTAGGGCTTCGATAAATCTTCTCTTACAGGAAATTGCCAGTGGCTCATCTTGATTTCATAGCGGGTGCCAGCTGGAATGGGTTTCTTATTTATAGTTTATGTCTTAAACGCCATGTTCAACAAAGTTTTAGCAAACTCTGATTTTCATTGGGAGAAGGCACATTTCATATGGCAGCAATTCACCCGCTTCTGTGCTTAGCGAGTCTACCGCACGTTAGAATCTTAAACATCAACTTACGCAACTTGATGGATTTACCCTTCTGCCATATGAAGCCTCTTTGCGGATGAGGGCGATGAAGAGAAATTCATTTTTATTCAGCAAATGGATGGAACGTCGAATCATGTTTTTAAAATTTCTATTTTTTTTTTTTTCAAATGAATGTAAAACTTTTTTAAACAGTTGTTTAAACTGTGAAGGGACTATACATACACAGTGTTAGTAGGGTTGAACGCAAATGCATGAATTTAGAGAATTTTTCAGGGAGAAATGTGCCTGCAGTATCTGCTGTTTAAAACATTGGCTGTGGATTAATATTTAAATGGATTGCTTTCAATGGGAACTGTGTAATTTGTATATCAAGGCACAAGGTCACAAGATGTCATATTATAGTTAATGCTCTCCTGCTGGTTTGTGTTTTTTTGTTTCATTATTTATTGTATATTCAGGGTATGTATATTTGCTATGCCTCACACAATCCCTATATAGGGTATTTTTTGTAACTAATACATTTTTCTATATTTCTAAATTGTTGTATATATAAAAAAAGGTTATATGTGCAAGAGTGCTGCTTAAACAGACCTTCTTTTAGGATTTGCTATCTTTTAGCACTTCCTATACTTCTCTACTCACAAGATGTCATAAACTGCAGACACCAAAGACACATTTTAATCATAGTTTTCTCTTATTTTATGACATTTTTTGTAATTCTGTTTACACAATATAGTTATAATTCTCAACATTCCAATTATAAAAAAATACTTATGGGGAGGGTCGTATCCTGTTCCTGAGTGACAGTTGTGCACAGGGCTGGCAGCACATCTGCACGAAATACATCCGACAGCAGCAACGAATTCGGCGTCAGAGTCACTCACTCTTTTGCAATTCGAACCAGGACTAAAAGTATCCGAAAATTGGTGCTTATCGAATTAAAAACATAGTGATAGACTCTGATGCTGAATTTGGCCACCATCAGCCTCTCGGATGTATTTCGTGTATTTCCTGGGTTTGTGTGCTGTCTGTTTAGAGCACACAAACCCAGAAAATATACAGCACGGAGCATCTGTGCCTGCTTACAGGTAATGAGGCTTCCACTCCTTCTCTATCTGTATGCAACTGTACATTTATTATGTTTGCTGTTTGTAGACTTGCAAAAATACAAAAGAACTCAGTTTCCTGTTTATGGTGTGGATATATGTTGAGCAGTACGAAAAGAACTCCAACCGCCTAACGCATTTCGCATTAGAGATTCTAACTCATAGATCCTTTAGAAAAGAAATACAGGTTAGGTTTATTAGTTTTCCATGTAATTTTGCACACCTTTGCAGATAAATTAAGAGAGTGTCCCCTCACCCCCCAACTACATTGAGGTGTGCATGAGAAACAACGTGACCCTATGACAGACTGGGCAGGCAGATAAGTGAAGTGCTTTGTAGCTCTATAAATGACTTGGGCAATTGATTATTCTTTTTCCACTTTAATCCAGAAAATCATGGTGCATGTGTTTTTTTTCAAATAGGATCAAAGACTTCCTACTCCTAGTTTGACTTCCTAAACACCCAGGGTCTAGTTAATAACCCTGAGCAGTGAATTGTTGAACAGAAGTGGTAAAGTAAAGTTCATGGCTAAAACTGAATACTAATAATGCCCTAAAACTTATTTTTTTTTTTTACTAAATGTTAGTCTCCCATAAACTGGGAGAAACTGCAATTAAAACCTATAATCAATCCACTTCCTGTTTCCACCCATGATATGGGAAATCCTACTTGTGTTGAGATAAAGTTGATGTCACCCCAGAGACGACAGGAAGCCAAGCCCACGGGCAGCAGGTCTTCCTTGTACCAAGACACGAGAGCAAAACCCAGATAACTGAAATCCGAATCTTTTCAATTCTGCGTCTCCCAGTGGACACAGAATACCTGGTAATCATAATAATTTGATTCTTCTAGTACTTTTTCTCCCTATTTGTAACCGTATAACTTTAACATTAAACCATTGATGTAAAGAAGCTTGTTTATATAAAGATTAAATGTCTCTACCAATGAAACGCATAAAGTGCTATCACAATAAAAAGTATCGGCTGAGATGCAGAGCTCAGAGTATCTGTAAAGATACAGGTCAAGTTTCATTTAGGCAGGAGGACACTGCTTCTACAGAAGCAATGTTTAAAAAAAAAAAAAAAAAAACCTTTTGTTGTCCTTTAATCAGAGTCAGGGCCGGCCTTAGGGGTGTGCGACCTGTGCGAGCGCACAGGGCGCAACACCCCAGGGGGCGCCCGCCCGGCTGGTAGAAATAAAAAAAATAAAAAAAGCCGGTAGAGGCACTGGATGGGGGAGATCAAAAGATCCCCCCTCACCAGCCCTTTGCTCGGCATTCTCTGCTTGGTCCGGGGAGGGGGCGGAGCTAACCGTCTGAGCGGTGTAGCTCCGCCCCCACCCTGTGAAGTAGAGCAGCGTCTGCTTCACGGGGAGCCCCGGGCAGCATGAGATAGTGCTGCTCGGCTCCCCATGCCTGTATTAAGCATGGGAAGCCGAGCAGCACTTTGTCTTGCTGCCCATGGCTCCCCGTAATGCAGACTCTGCTCTGCTTCCCGGGGTGGGGGCGGAGCTACACCGCTGTGCCGGTTAGCTCCGCTCCCTCCCTGGATCCACCTTTTCAGGCAAAGGTAAGGGAGGGGGGGGGGGGAGAGAGAGGCAGAACAGGGGTTAGGGGGGAGAGACAGAACAGGGGTTAGGGGGGAGAGAGACAGGGGGAGAGAGAGAGAACAGGGGGAGGGGGGAGAGAGAACAGGGCTAGAGAAAGAGAACAGGGGGAGGGGGGAGAGACAGAACAGGGGAGGGGTGGGAGAGAGACAGACAGAAAAGGGGCAGGGGGTAGAGACAGAACTGGGGGGGGAGAGAGAGACAGAACAGGGGACGGGGGACGGGGGGGGGAGAGCCAGAACAGGGGACGGGGGGAGAGAGACAGAACAGGGGACGGGGGGAGAGAGACAGAATAGGGGACGGGGGGAAAGAGACAGAACAGATGGAGAGAGAGAGAGACAGACATGGGAAGGAAGAGGAAAGGGACAAACATGGGAAGGGAGAGAGACACAAACATAGGGGTGGTGAAAGAGACGGGGGGGGGGGGGGGGGCGCCACGGGGGAAGCCCGCACAGGGCGCCGGAACACTTAAGGCCGGCCCTGATCAGAGTCCCCAGTAAAAGTGTAGGTAAAAATGTCACATTTAGTTTAAAGATTACATGAACTGTAGACGTTTTTAGATCAATTCCTTTACTGCAATTCTGTTTAATTGAAACAATGTATCAGGTGTAGAAGTTTAATAGAAATCAGTTAATCAAAGAGTACACATTAAGGACCTTATTGAACCATTTTGCTCCGTATACCTTTATCAGGGGCAGGCATGTTGTTCTGACCGAAGATATTAAACATGTCCTTCATGATAAAACTATACAGGGCAAAGAAAAATCAATAAGCTAAGTAATTTGTATTTTTTAAATAACGAATAAGACATCAATTATTATTTTTTTTTTTGCTTATAGTTGTCCTTTAATAAGATGACATTGCATTGATAATTCCACAAAGGCAGAAAGATGTAATTACATTTTTTGGAGTTGAAGGAACCACTGTAAGAGCTTAAGGAATGTGGTGATGTGGCTACATCATCCTTTTTTACAACAACTGCATGCCAATCTAAGTCACTCACTCCTTCTCAAGCAGGGATATCCTTAAATATTAGCCAGCGATCTGCTTTGATGACTTAAATTACCAGTCTATGGACTTAATAGACAAAGCATTTTGCTGTCAAATAAAATCCCTCGGGACATCCAAATAAAGTTCAAAGTCAAACAGATACAGATATTTTACAATGCTTAAAGGAAGTGCAGGGAAAGAGGTTGGTAATTAGTGCTGAGGGTAAGGTCCAAAAATTATTTCCATATAGTTTTCCTAAATCAGTAACTCATATCCTTAGACCACTTGTCTCTGCAGAGAGTACAGAACACAAAACAAATGCTGCCAGGGAGTGACCGAGTAGCACAGTTTGAATATTAAAAAACTGCTGGTGTAATTATGTTTAACACTGAATTGACCACATCTGGCATTCCACTGCAAGCCTTGGGGAGTAAAGCATCATGGGAGTCCGGTCCAACAGCAATATTTCAAAGTGAGCATATAAAACCGTTAGCATTCCATGTGCTGTGCCTCCCAATACAGTCGTGGATAGCAGAACATCATAGGAAGTGTGGTTCACAACAGTTAACATACACAATAACTAGCAGAGGCATTATTAAACACAAATCTACACATACCAATCAAGCCAAGAGACTGTGCTTTTCCCACAGAAATCACTCTTGGCTACCACCACTGCAAGGGATTCTGGGCAGGTATATGCAAATAAGGTTAACAATGTTCACCTGTTTTATACATGGGCCCTTTGGAGCCAGTGCAGGCTGTACTAGACAGCCTTTAAACACAGCCCAGAACAGAGTTGCAGAGCCAGATAACTACTCATGTACAGCTGTTTTGTCTTTAATAGCACTCATGTTTTAAAAGCACTTTAAAAAACAAGACAGCTCTCAATAATATCCCAAAAGCACAAAGGATCAGTATAAAAACAATGTGGTTTCTAATTTGCACACACCTATATTGGTTTATTTGTGATATATTTGCTAATTGATACCATCTGTGCAGTACACTTATCATAGGGGGGGTGGGGGGTGCGGACCGCACCGAGTGACACCTCCAGCGGGGGTGACACCCATGCTAGATGCGGCCGCCGGAAAAAAAAAAAAAAATCACAGCGACCGGATGTGACGTAACGTCAGGAGGGAAGACTGCACGGAGGAGGCATCCGTTCGGGGACACGGAGCAGCAGCAGCCATTAGGTAAGTGATGGGGAAGGGGGGTGGTTGAAAGCGAGCACTTTAATTGCACACTATTACTGGGCTCTGACTGGCACTATATTACTGGGCTCTGACTGGCACAATATTACTGGGCTCTGAGTGGCACACTATTCCTGGGCTCTGAATGGCACAATATTCCTGGGCTCTGACTGGCACTATATTACTGGGCTCTGAATGGCACAATATTCCTGGGCTCTGACTGGCACAATATTACTGGGCTCTGAATGGCATAATATTCCTGGGCTCTGACTTGCACAATATTCCTGGGCTCTGACTGGCACTATATTACTGGGCTCTGAATGGCACAATATTCCTGGGCTCTGACTGGCACAATATTACTGGGCTCTGAATGGCATAATATTCCTGGGCTCTGACTGGCAAAATATTACTGGGCTCTGAATGGCATAATATTACTGGGCTCTGACTGGCACAATATTCCTGGGCTCTGAATGGCATAATATTACTGGGCTCTGGCTGGCACAATATTCCTGGGCTCTGACTGGCACAATATTACTGGGCTCTGACTGGCACAATATTCCTGGTATCTGACTGGCACTATATCACTGGGCTCTGAATGGCACAATATTCCTGGGCTCTGACTTGCACAATATTCCTGGGCTCTGACTGGCACAATATTACTGGTATCTGAATGGCACAATATTCCTGGGCTCTGACTGGCACAATATTCCTGGACTCTGAATGGCACAATATTCCTGGGCTCTGACTGGCACAATATTACTGGTATCTGAATGGTACAATATTACTGGGCTCTGACTGGCACAATATTACTGGGCTCTGACTGGCACAATATTCCTGGTATCTGACTGGCACAATATTACTGGTATCTGAATGGCACAATATTACTTGACTCTGACTGGCACAATATTCCTGGGCTCTGAATGGCACAATATTCCTGGGCTCTGACAAGCACAATATTACTGGGCTCTGACTGGCACAATATTCCTGGGCTCTGAATGGCACAATATTCCTGGTATCTGACAGGCACAATATTACTGGGCTCTGACTTGCACAATATTACTGGTATCTGACTGGCACAATATTACTGGGCTCTGAGTGGCACAATATTCCTGGTATCTGAATGGCACAATATTACTGGTATCTGACTGGTACAATATTCCTGGTATCTATAATTGTACAATTGTCACCTTGTGGGGCTCCTGTGTGTTTCATAATTAATGTCGGTCCCATGTGTGCATAATTATGGGGCGCATGTGTGTGGCATATTTATTGGACCCCATGTGTGGCATAATTAAGAGACTCTTTTGTGTGGAGTAATTAAGGGACTCTTTTGTGTGGCATAATTATGGGGCACCTGTGTGTGTGTGGCATAATTATGGGGCACCTGTGTGTGTGGCATAATTAATTGGGCAGAGGTGAGGCATAAATAGTAGGGCTCTGGTGTGGCATAATTTATTGGGCTCTGGTGTGGCATAATTTATGGGGCTCCTATGTGTGGCATAGTATAGGGCTCCTGTGTGTGGCATAGTTATGGGGCTCCTGTGTGTGGCATAGTTAATAGGTCATCTAACTGGCATTACTAAGGAATCTGTTTGGCATTGTATTGGAGGAAATCCAGGGGGGTGACACCATGAGTTTCTGCACCGGGTGACACCAACCCTAGTGACGCCCCTGCACTATTGTACACAGTACTGGAGACCATGTCTCCAGATGGAAACTGAGATTTTGTATTGAGTAGGGCCACTAAACTGGTTCATGGATTACAGGATAAAACTTTTACCAGAAAAGGTTAAAGGATCTAAACATGGGCAGCTTGGAGGAAAGATGAGACAGAGGGGATTTGATTGAAACATTTAAATACAAGGAAGTATTACTAGAGGGTAGTGGATGCATGGAATAGCCTCCCAGCGGAAGTGGTCCTTATCTGCCGGCACATTCTATGTTTCTACCTCTGAATCTTACCTCTTGACATTTTTTTCCTACGTATGAATCCACCATCTCCACTGCAAAAATCGTGATTTAATGGATGAGCTGGAAACATTCTCCATCAGATAGTCTAGTTTCCTTTTTGCAATGTGATTGTCAGTTTACATTAGTTCACTGTTTAGTAAACAGTCCCCAGTAAAAGATTAGTGTAATAAGATTCCACTTACAGGCTTATCATCATTGCTTATTGGTTCTTAGAATATATTTAAATAGATTGTAACCCACCCATAATGTTACCCAGTTAATTGCTGAGGTAAACCGATAAACAACTGATGTAAAAATATAAATGTAAACTTATGAATGGAAAATAAAAAGCTTTTTTAATTTCTAGTCTAATGTAAAAAAAAAAAAAAAAAAAAATTTCTTGACGTGGATGGCAAAAGTTTAACAGTTCAGCAAGTGGATTCGTTTTAATATGTAATTCTTCTGAAATCGCACACTAAGAAATAAAATACAAGAGCATGTTTGGACAAATTTACAAATTACTTAACAACCACCCTTGCGTAATGTTTACATAACAAAATCGATTTTTTTCCCCTTTGACCTTGTGATACAACAATAAATCTTTAATTACTGCCACTTATGTAATGAAACACTGCAATTAATTCCAGTAATTCTGTATGTTAGAAACAAGAAAAAAAAAAAAAGGAAACAGGCATGTAACTGCTAATGCCGACCACAAGGTGGTGCTAAAACAAAACAAGCCAATCCGCTTCGTGAACCCCGCTTCATTTTGAGTACCACACCGTGAACTCTTCCTATGGATTGATTTATTTCCACTGCCGGAAACCTTTCCCCTACACAAAATGTTAGCCTTTGTCATGTTGTGCAGACTGAATGCCCTGGCATTTGGCCGGAGGCATCTTTGTGCTTGATAGTTTGTCAAGTGACATGACAAATTGAGAAGTCTATAGACTGTCTATAGTCTTTTTGTTATGCTAATCTTTTGGGAATGAGCAATTGATGACGGGAGATCAAAAAAAACTTTTTTCAGTTCAGAGTTCCAAGTCATCATGTGTGGTCAGTCAATTGTGCACTCTATTCCGTCTGATTACGTCCGTCCGCTAAACAAAGCTTGGAGGTTTTCAAGGAGATTAACGGCAGCATGTCATGCTTCCTTGTACGCTTAATGATCAAAACAATTAAGTAACCGAAGTGCTTTTTTTAAAAAATGTTTTATATATAGACATATATCTAGTTGCAATTTTACCCAAAGAGAAATTCTCGGAAAAGAAAAAACCCTTTTTGTAGAGTTCTATGCGCAAATTGTTAATCAGCACTGATAAATATTTGGTTATAATGTTTATATCGTGGGGAAGGTTGTGGCATTGACATGAAGGGTGCGCACAAACTGTTTATGCTACTGGACAGAGGTCTGCTAGCTGTCACAGAAAATGAGGGATAAACTGCGCTGTTGCTAGATTGTTCAGGCCTACACAGATGAGTGAAGCCTTAATAGAGAAATAATAAAAGTATTCGATGAGTTAAGGCAGTTTTAAGTTTAAATTGAAAAAAAAAAAAAGCCAGAGCTGTCTTTTGTTAGCTTTTCCACTCCTTGCTACCCACACACAGCAACTTGAAAAATAAAAAATAAATGATATATATATATATATAAATATATATTTGGCAGGCTTATAAAACAGTTTCCATAATGGATTGCATTTTGCACTGGCTAAATATCAATTTTGACTTAATGAACATACCATGTAATATATTTTCCTTGCCAGAGAGGTGCTCAGCTTACAAGTGTGAAGAGATGAGATGTTTAAATACCTTCCACATCATAGTTACAGTATTAAAAAGGAAAAAAAAAAAAATCCTTTGCAGATTTTTTCTTCTTTTTGCCTGCAGTATTTTCTTGCATCCCCTCTATAAAATCATCTACATTAACAATTACCTTAAATGTTCCAGTAGTAAACAAGTCTTTATTATTTAGAGAGGTTGCTCAACTTCAGAAAAATGTAAAAAAATGAAAAAAATAAATAAATTAGAGATCTCTCTCTCTCTCTCTCTCTCTCATGTCTGGGATACTGAAAGAGTAAAATGGCTTCAGAACCCTTTTACCAAGCCTGACCAAAAGCTAAAAATGTAAACCTATATTAAGAAGCTCATAAAAATACTGGAAAATTAATAAATTAAATTGATTGAAAACATAAATTCAGCATCTGGTGTTCCCTCAACACTACCCTAAACAAAATTAAAACATATTTCTGCCATTTAAAATGTAACGGTCGCCTGCACGTTTTAATAAGCCATATTCTGATTGTGTACGGTTCTCATTTAAACAATTTAGCTCAATTGGAATGGTCACTCTCCTATGGTAATTCCCATGGCTACATTTGTTTAATGCCCATTCAGTAGGAAAAATGGTGGATTCTTGTTCCCATGTGGTAGTAAATTCTCATTTTTTGTACATTGCATAGGACAAAACACCAGCTGTTTCATGCACACTAAAGCTACTTGGCTTTGATTCAAAGGATTGACACAGTGCCTACGTCTTTCAAGACACCTTATTGTTCTCCACTTGCTAAAGTAAAGAATGGACACACACACACACACACACACACACACACACACACAAGTTAAACAAATGGCATACTTAGCTATGGTAGGAAAAATGTACTGTGTAATATACGAAAATATTTATTCTGTCACTTTAAAGCAAGAAAGCAAACAAGTTTTGTTTTTTTAAATTGACTTTTTTATTATTTCTAGTAACATTATAATGCATAAATACTCTATTTTTTTCGTTATAAGAAGCGATAACTTAATATAGTCATTGATGTACAAAAATAAATAGGTTCAATATGTGTCCTCCGAACAATCCCTTCATAGAAGGGAAGCAACAGATACTTATAAAGTAAATTTTATACACATGTGTATGTGTATAATGTATATTTATATATATAACAATAAGAAGGAACTCATATTCTCAGAGTCTATAAACTGGCATAGACTTGTGACACATATGTTGGTTAACAGTTGTGGATGAACCTGCAATCCTCAGGACTGTCTACCATCCGGGTGGTCAATTGGACTCTAAAATTGTTCCTGAACACCATAATCCTCATTCAAGCAAGTGTTGGATGAAGACATGGTCAGGCAGCTTTCCAAGAAGAGCTCCTCTTTGACCAACCCAGGTCTATAACTTTATTTATCCCTATTGCATTTTTTTTGGAGGAACTTGCAACAATATTTTTTCCCCCAAAAAAATAGATTAAAGAAGATCTTACATCTTTATGCACATGTATTCATATCTCATACTGGCCTAAATTTTGTTTAACTGGCTGCGTTAATCCCTCCTCCCCCCAAAAAAGAGCTCAAGTACTCTGTAATGATGTACGATAAGCGAAAAGTTGACTTTTAGAACTGAAAAAGTAACACAATTATCGATCATGGCTCCGGTGTCATTTATATATTTCTGTGTATACCACTGAGGTAAAAGTTCTCAAAGTCCATGACGAACACTACATTTTTTCCAAACATACCCTCCCACAAACAGAGGTGGATCTTTCAAACCATTTTTGATGATCAAACTGTGATCACGTGAAGGTCTTGAAAACCTGCACTGACGGACTTCTGAACTGATAAACCAATACCGTACAACCTCCTTAGACCTTTTACATTGTAAGCTGGGCCAATGCCTCTAAAACTCTTGTTGGTGAAAAATAAGAACTCTTGAGGACCATATTTGGTTCATAGGCCTCCAGTTGGGACACCATTACGTTAGGATAAAACAAACGGTTGGCCAAAATTTTGTGGATGAGAATATGGCTTTCTTTCTTCTCTCCATAAAAAATATACTGTGATATAATAGCAGCCAAAATGAACTATGCTGAATGACCATTACTCCTCCTGTTTTTGCCCATCTTAACTGAGGTAGGTTAACCCGGACCAAGTACAAGATCAAAGATTAACAGAAAAATATGCCTGCACATGAAGTTGGAAATGTCATCTTCACCAGGCCACATTTTTGTAATAAACTATGTAATGGTCTCCTTCCCTCTTGACTGATAATAGTCTAAGTTAGAATAGCATGATGATCCTTGACACCAAAGCTAATGGAACACCCACCTGCCATTCTTCCAAACCTGCAGTTATTTGATCGACAACTCTCTAACTTCAGGCTTGCACGTGTGACCAACTCTTTCTACCTGACTCTTCAATTACAGCATATTGATATTTCTTTTGATAGAACCTAGCATTAATTGGAAGCAAATGCTTTCTAATTGCAGTTGGAAAGGGTGCAAAAGTCTATCAAATGTTTAGGCTTCTTCAGAGGATCGCAGTTTTCTTGAGAGAGATTATTACCCTCGTAAGAAACACATTTCAAGAATCTCTTTTTGAAACCCTTTCCACAGGTTTTAGAACACGACGACCAGTCTCCTAGCTGCCATTGAGGGCACGGAGTGTCCGCGCATGGTCGAATGTCATCTGGCTTCAGTTCTCTGGCACAGTCTGTTGAGGGTTGACCTCTTATATCTTTGCATTCTACTGATCTTCTCTGCCAGCCTAAACCACAAGTCTTTGAACATTCTCCCCATTCTTCAATGACCCACTCTGATAGAATGGTCTCTTGTATAGCATTGAAAGATTCCTTCTTTTTATTTGAAGGCTTCTCTGATTGAGCTGGCTTCTTGACAAAATAGATGTACTTGATTTTTAGCCGGTGTGGAGCTCCCACAGTAAGGGCTTGAATGGTTATGGGCTCTTTCAGAGTACCGAAGCTACGAATCCTTTCTAAGATAGCAGAAGATCCGCTGTACCGCAACACGTTACCATTATGAGTAATGTCTTGTTCCATAGTCGATAATGTATAGTCACCATTGAGAATATAACTGCCATCAGCAGCTTTTATCGCCAAATAGCTGCCGTCATTTCTCGATCCTCTATTGTTGCGTTGCTTGACTTCAATGTTCGTTGCACCGGAGGGGATTGTAACAACATCATGATAGCCCGGTCTAGAAGAAAAGTGAAGTCACAATGTCAAAAACCCAGAACTTCTGAAGAAGCAACTGAGGCACAAACTCACAACAGCATTGACCTATTTCACCACTTTACGTGCCATATAATAGATAAATACCTTGCTTAAATCAATATTTTCCATTGTATTTAATGTAAGTGAAATATGATTTGTATTATATGGTTTCTATATCAAGACCTGTGCTATTTTAAATAAAAACCAAAACAAACACAACACACCCCTGATGTTAAAAAGCATTTTAAAAAATAGTAATAAGGATACATTAAGTATTGGACAACATATGGCTAACATATGGCTATACCCCACTAGAGCCACTGTAAACATGGAATGTCTGATGGGAAGGTGGTCAATGAAGCTAATTAGAGATCAAGCTCTCGGGGAGGGGAATGAGACAGAAAAAGGTGGAGAGAGGAGGTATTTGGATGTATAATAACTGCTTAATAATGTGGTCATGGTGAATATGATGAAATATGGCAAGGGGGGGGGGGGGGGGGAAATGAAAGAATGGAAACCAACATACCGTGCATTAGTAAAAGTGCCAGAAACTTTCTTGCAAGTCGATCCGTTTCCTCCACAAATTCCACACTTGTCATACTTCTTGCTAGAGCCAATGACTCTGTCACATCCAGCTTTCACACACTGCCCTTGAATACAGACCGAGGTGGAATCTGGGCTGCATGAAGTCCCATCAACTACCTAGAGAGAGCAAGAAAAATGACACGACATGAGCAGGATAAACCTTTGGAAAATAGGTAGTCACTGCACCCTGGACTTGCCACATGTTTTATAAAACAGGTTAAGACAAGACTAGGGCTTCTACCAACTGATTCTTGTCTACACAGGGGCTATCCAACCTGTTGCTATGCATGTGTCTGTAGAATAAGACCCCCTATGATTCCTAGACCTTAATGAAGAAATTGGACACATGCCATCACTTAAACATTGTTATACTGTTAATAAAAATGGTTAACAATTATCTTCACTTTGTGATGGCATACTTGCAAATAAAATGCATGGATTGAGAGAAAAGGGGGTGTATTCAATGACCAGAGTTAATTTCTCTCATGTCATTGAATCCCATAGACTTCACTAAAACAAGTTATAGAGCAGTAATTGGTCATGTTTAGCACCAATGTGTTTTGTAAAGTGTCTGTGGTGCCTCCTGTTTATCACCTTGTGCCTTGAGATGCAAAGTTCATCCTTTCCCATCGAAAGATATTTATTTACATATAAAACCCCACAAGGAGATATGAACAGGAATGACCAAGGACACTTTTAAAAACAGAATTGTCTATTTATACATTTTCTTGCAATTCTGCATAGTTCATAGTTTAAAAAAAATAAAAAAAATCTCTACATTCACAGTACAACCAATGGTGAAAACCAATTTATGAATGAATTGCAAGAAAAAGCATAAATAAAGAGACAAATGTATTTTAAAAGTGTACTTGGTCATTCCTGTTTAGGACACCTTGTGGTTTTATAAGCAAATGGGATCTCTTTCAATAAAAGACACAAGTTGGTGGCACAGATAGGAGAAACCACAGACACTTTGACACACATGCTCTATGGGCAAAGATTTAAAAGTAATATCAGGAAGTATTACTTTACTGAGAGGGTAGTGGATGTATGGAATAGCCTGCCAGCAGAAGTGGTAGAGGTAAACACAGTCAAGGATTTTAAGCATGCGTGGGATAGACACAAGGCTATCCTAGCTATAAGACCGGGAACGGGGGACTAATAAAAGTACTAAAAAAAAAAAAAAATTGGGCAGACTAGATGGACCGAATGGTTCTTATCTGCCGACACATTCTATGTTTCTATGAATTCATGCATTTTCTTGCAATTCATAATTTTTAATACATTCACATTGTAAGCAAGGTTTAGGCGATGAGTAGCTTTAAAGAGAAGGTATAATGATGTGGCATCACTGCTGTTACTTGTAAAGAAGTAATACAGATATCCATTAAACTAGCACAAAGTAGATATAGATTACTCATTAATACTAAAGGCACAGTGCAAATCCCAGAACAAAAATGCATAACACTCCACTTCTGGTCCCACAAGCTGCCTGAGCCTACACTGATAAGTAGGTCTTCAAGGAGAAAATGTCAAGTGGGTTTCTTAGAATGCAACTACATCCTTCACAGGTGTGTTTACTTTTACTAGTGATTTAAAGGGTAATAAACTGTTCCACTATGTGAATCACTTCCTCTAGTTATCATAGGCCAATAAATCCTGCAGAGACGCCATTGACACATCCATCCATCTATCTGTATCTATGAGGTGTACAACAGATGCACTTCCAGCACTTATTTAGGTTTATTTGTTTTTCTATCTTTCAATAGGATGACAGTATATTTGGAAGAAACCTACCTTGGGATTCAGTACAAAGAAGTATCCAGTTCCCTTAGCACGGCACATAAGCTTGCAACGGTCTTTAGGTGAGACGCCTGCAAACTTGGGTGTCCATTCCACTGCGGGCCCATTGCCAAATGGAGACTTGGAAAGGTCATTGTGCACCTCACATTGCTCCTCCCTGAAAGTTTTACCTGTGGATAGAAATTAAAGAATAATTAACGAATTTGCAGCTTATTCCCTCACGGATTTTCAATATGGACTAGCATATCTGGTAAAGCATAACAAGAGCCATTGCTTACCGTTATTTCCAGGGCAGTCCTCGATGTTGCATGACCGGTACTGCACCCTCTTTCCTTCACAATATTTCCCGCCATTTTTAGGGATTGGGTTGTCACACTCACGGAGAGAATACTGGATTCCTCCTCCGCAGGTTCTAGAACATCCTCCCCACTGTCCCCAGGTGCCCCAACCACCGTGGGTTGGCGTCTAGAATGGAATGTGGGATCAGAATGATTACTAATGACATTACATCTCATAAAACAAATTTACATAACATTCTGAATAATATATTCATATGCCACAAGTGATTTCGCTACAATATTAAAAGCTGGGTTCAATGACTTCAGTTATAACCCGGCCTTCAAATGGATGTCTGGACGCTAATACAGTTATTAATATGTAGACTATTCTAAAAATAAATGTAACAATGTTTTATTCCTATAAATTATAAAAAAAAAAAATGAATACAAAAACAAAAATGTAGGTAAAAAAAATAATAATAATACCTCATAGTGTTTCTTGTCAGTCTGGTCCATGCACTTTCCATTCATGCACCATTTCCCTTCTCCACATGTTGTTCCATCTGCCCATGGGAAGTGTTTCGTTTGGCAGACGAGCAGTCCTCCAGAGACGCCGGTGCACCATAAGGTCGTACACGTGCTGGCTGCATCTGGACAATGTCTGGACTCATCCCCAAATGTAAATTGGCACTGTTTGTTGGCGTCGTACAGTGTTCCAGGGAGATCCGAGGGTAGCTGGATTGGTTTGTTAGGCTTATCCAGTAGGCACTCTCCTGAAAAGAAAATAGTTTTTTTTCTACAATTAGCGTTTAAGAAAAACAAAATGACAGTTCCCACTGACTGTTTATTGGTCCCATTTGGTATTTGTTTCCACTTTTAGAACAAATATAAACATAATGCAGCAGATATTGGCCACGTTTATAAATAGCATTTCTTGGCCAAAGTTCTAAAAGTAGAGTAATCGCCAATGAAAGCCCTTGGCAGAATGTGTTTCCCTAAGATATACATATTAGGAAGCCATCTAAGAACCTCACAACCTTTTTTCCCTAGTTCACTTCACTGTCAGTCTTCTATAAATGTTAAATCAAGGTTCTCACCATGTCCATTGTCCAGGAAAGACGTGATCATATATGCACTGCAAGGGGACCATGGCTCGTGTCTGTCGAGATTTGACAGCATCGAAGCCATCATGTGGGAGTCCTGATTTGCAAGATTGTAGGTGGAACACTGTTTGGCCTCATCGTGTGGCATGTTGAAGACATGACCTAAAACAAAAAAACAACACATTTTTATGACACTTCAAATTAACATACCAACCTCTCATTTTTCAGATGTTCAACAATTACTATTACTATTGAGTAAAGCTCTTGAGGAAAAAAAACAAACTTTCGGATTTGACCAACTTCAAGCATTTTAAACATGCCCAAGTATTTCCGCACCATAAAAAGGGCCACTTAAACTCACATTCCTTCTGTACTCTGTTTGCTAATCTATAAAAGATGGCCCCAGCTGTAGTTAAAAAAAAAAAAAAAAAAAATCTCAAACGAACTCCAAATGTATACTGAAGGCACCATCTGGTGTTTCTGGAGCAAATGTTAAAAACTGAGTTTTACTGTAGGAGATGTTTACTTTTGGATATATGGTGTACAACGTTAACCCTTAACCCCCAAACAATAGTGTCTGCGAGAGTCTTTTGAAAGTTGGCGCACATACCTAATTCGTGGGCAGTAGTAAATGCTGCTTGCAATCCATCATCTTCAATGATCGAGCAACTACGATTTGGATCGCAGACCGTTCCCACATCAGCCATCCCAAGGGTATCACATGTCTGGGCACCGCAGAGATCCTTTAAAAAAGAAAAAAAAAGTTGCAATTTGGTTATTAATTAGATCAAGAACAAACCTTTGGCAATAAAATATTTTACTTTGGCTTCTAGCCCTAGTAGAAGGCTATATACAATGTTGCCTTAGGTTGTCTGAGACTCCGGACAACTATAGCACAACATTCTGGTTCTTCTATTCTCTTACCTGTCTTGTGAAAAGGATTGCAGTGTCATAGTGCTCGGCATGGCGGTCGCTGGGTGGGTTAAGCTGTTTCTGCCACTCGCAAAAGTTCCTCAGAGTCAAAGCCGCATTGGAGGTTATCTCCGGACCTTTCTGATCCTCGTAGATGACCAAGATCTTCACCACCACAAGGCTGATGGAGTTTCTGATGCTATGGTGCTTGTACAGTTTGGCAGCCACCGACATAAGTGTGAGTAGATAATGCTTCAAGCTACTTCCATGGAATTCAGCCATAGACTGGTCAGCCACCAACATGATTTCCACATAACGTGGGCTGGACACAAATCTCTTTTTCCTTGTGTTTCCCGATCCTGAAAGTAAATAAATTAAATAAAACATGAGCAAAAAAAAAATGTACTTTTTTTTTCCAGAAAATCAAAATGTTGGGGGGAAATAAAAAGCAGATAATAATGTAAATAAATCCTTGCCCCATTTACAATTCAGCAAAACGAGGAAAGCTACACGTGAAATTGACCTTTGTTAGAGAACTTCTTAAGTCATCTTTTGGCCAAGCAGTGCAGATGTGAGTCACCTTCCATCTTTTTCACATTTAAGTAATAGATATTAGATCACTCTCTTCCACGTGCTATTGAAGTACAGCGCTTCTGCCAAAACCACTGACTGCATCTTTGACCCTGAAAGCACAGCACCTTTCCAACATGCTGTACCCTTGCCCTGACATTCAATCACTCCTTTCTACTCCCTGGGTTAAACATTTCCACCTCTCAAGGGTATGCTGCAGAATAATCAGCACCCAAAAGGTGCTCACGTGATGCACCTCACACATAAAAAAAAAATAAGTAAATATGAGCATACAACGACCTGTAACTTAAACAGATTTTCTTCCTCTGGTGATTTCCAAACCACACTTTTTTTTAATGAATGGAGAAAAAAAAAAAGATGTTGAAAAAAGTGTAATTGTATGTATGCAGCAGTAAAAAAAAAAAGTGTCATGCTTCACATAAAACTAAACTAGAGCTGTGCAAGCACAGACTTGCCTGGTTTATGCACTGTTATTACAAACTGTGTAGTACTTGTTGCAATGTGAAATCTTCATACTGCACAGAAAGTATTAGTACTACAGGCACGTCCTGCAAGCTTTCATGTATTAAAGTCCAGCAAGTCACACAGTGTACCTTGAGATCAGGTCACCTACTGCATTAACCAGCATTTATTAGCTGACTCTATATTATGCTACCCTGTAGCACAAGTGGAATAATAATATTGCAAATAAAAAAATTAAAATACAGCCTAGACCTTTATAGCCCACACTAATAATAAGTTAATATTTAGCAGTGGATGTATTTTGTTCTTCTTCATTGTTAGTGCTACATTGCACATTAAGCGTGCCAAAGGGTGTGCAAACCATGCATCTGGCACCTAAGGGGTTTATCCATGAGCTGATTAGTTTATGAAATGTTTCCCTGCTATTATTTTCCATGTGATTGCTGATACCAAATCATCCACAGCTTGCAAAACACTGAGTGGAGTTAGTGTACTGTGACTTACCTGGGGGAGTCATGATTTTGGGGGACAGCGGCTCCTCAGATTCCATCTTTTTGAGAGGCAGGTCAGTCACTCCACATTTAGCTTTGCTACGACTCCTCCGGCTTATCAGATGAAGCACCAGTGGGTTGGGGTCTCTAGGGGCAGCTAGGGTCAGTGTATGGTTGGTGGGTTGGATGAAGTACTCTTGTCCAAGGTGGTAAAAGCCTCCCCTGATCCCTGCGCAGAGACTCAGGGCAGCGCTGGAAGAAGAGTCCCCATTGACAGTTCCAGAGTAGAAACATTTGGCTAGGCTGCCCAGAGACTCCTCAGTGTCTTCTCCAGTTGACTTGGGTCTACCGACATACTGCAAGTTGAAGTCCGGGGCAAGGAAACTAGGGTCAGGTTCCAGCTCCAGAGTCAGAGCTTCTCCAAAGGCGTCCAAGCGGTACACCACCTTCCCATCCTGAGATGCCTCCAGCCTGACAGGAGCCACAAGCTCCTCATCCATAGCACTGCCTAGAACAGTCCAGGCATTGAGTAGAGCTGCCATACAGAGCAGCAGGTAGCCTGCACAAGCCATTCCTGGATCAAGCAGACAAGACAAGTTGCAGAAGGGGGTGACTTTCTTCTAGAAGAGTTTATACTGTGCTCCCTGCTGTTCAGTTGCTGCAGAAACTAGTTGTGCAAGTTCTAGTGTTGTGCAGAAGGAACCAGCCTGGAGATATGAGTTCCTGTGATGTGTGTGTGTGCTCCTGGAGCTTATGCAGTTAGTCTGTACTCAGGCATAGCAAGCTCCCTCTGGTACACACTGGTTCATGGCTGGGGGATTTGTGAAGGAGCAAGGCTCCCTGTGCTGGAATTTATGGGTCTTTGTCGGCAAGCCTTCCTGTGAGCCCTCCTCCCACAGCCTTTGAAGTGTGTGTGATCTCATCGTGTGCGTAGTCCGAGAGGAACAAGCCCTTCCTTCTGTTGGCTGGGAGCCAACTCTCATCAATCATGGAGAAGGGAGGGCAGAAGGATCTCTACTAGCTGGCTTGGACAGCTCAGATGCAGACTGTGTGCATGGCCCAACACAGGAGAGGCATAGAGCTGTCACTTCCAAACTTTCTTTCTTTTTTCTCTCTCTCTCTCTCTTGCCTCTTACATAATAATTTGAAGGTTTGCACATGACTTACTGTTAGAGACTTGTGGATTCGTATCCAGGATCCTGACTGACATAGAGCCCTGTATGTAACTCAGATCTATATCACTTTATACACCATGCAGGCATTAAAGCAAAGCATGGACATGTCCTAAAACTGCTGGATGACCTCTTGGGTGAGTGGCCTGCTAAACCCTCCTGGTCTCTGCCTTGTAAAGGGGGGGGGGGGGGGGGGGGGGGTGAAAATAATGTTTCTCCAAGTTTTCTAGAGCTGGCACAGCAGACTGAACTGCTTGCTTCAGTGATTAACCAGCTGAGTGCCAAGACTTGGTCTCAAAGCCTTACCTATCCAAACAGTGCAAGATCATCATGCAATTACAGGGTTAATAGAACACATCTCTGATGTGGCACAAATGGTTATATGTAATTCAGTCTGCTATTAACTCGTTCCCCTCTCCCTTGCACAGGCCAACTTTATTCTCCACTAACCCCCCCCCCCCCCCTATTCTCTACCCCTCCCCTCCCTATTCTCTACCCCAGAAACCTTGGCAGTTTAATATCTATAACTGCACATTAACCCTTTGCTGCCTACAGATGCACACACTGTGTAGCGCATGCACCACCAGCTTGCTGGACTATTAGGAGTGTCTGCCACAGGCAATTGAGGTTTGGTTTCAGTCATGACATATGGTTAGGGCAGCCCAAGAGCACTGATCTCTGTTTTTTACATTGTCAGAAACACTAAAAATTAATAGCTTTGGGATCATAGTAAAAGCTGACATGTTATATTACCGAGGTCTCTTTTTCACGTGCAGTGCTGGGAATTGCCTGGCTGCAGATCAAACCCATAAAAGCTACAGGACTTCTTATCTGGAACAAATATCCCCCCCCCCCCCCCCCCCCCAAAAAAAAAGGCCTATTTTATTTGTATTTATTTATTTAAAAAAATAAAATAAGATGAACTTGTAGAATGGGTTAAGAAACTCTTCTTGCAAAGGAATTTTCCCCCTGCTTTTTGGCAGAGTATATTAATAGGAGTTTCTAACTGGAAACAGATGCAGAGTAAATTAACCTCTTCAGAGCCGCATGGTGCTAAAAGAAGAGACAATATGGTTACTTTCTTTTAAAACATACAACATCCCAGTTTGGATTTTAACCTCATGATACCATTTATTCTCTCTCTTTTTTTTTTTTGCTGTCCAATACAGCAATGTGTAAATATTTCCTCCATAGCATAAGGGTTTGCTACTCAATTAATCCGAACCCCTATTACCTGCACTCCAATTAAGTCATCAGTGTGCTTTATTTAGTAACTAATAAAAAGAAACAGCTCTCTGTATTCTTGGATGAGAAATCTGCAGTTACAGGAAAAAAAGTAACACAGAGTCTTTCTTATTGGCACACAGGCACTGTGTGCATAGGAAACCTGCCTGACACGGACTCCAATACATTCGTCACTAAGGTGCATGTTAACTCTTAATGTGTCAAGTCAATCCGCCTCTACATGATTCAAGGCTAAGAAATCTGAGTGTCTGTCCAGCCAATGAACTGCAAAAGAGCCAAGGGCCTGTGTTAGCCTAGTCACAGATATTTACACCAGTTAGTGCATACACACTGGAGAGATGGTTCTTTAACTTATCTCACCTTAGCGGAATTCCAACTTGTAGAATATTAGTCAACCAGTTATAAAGGGCATGTTAGCATTCTTTAATTTAATCAAGAGTATGTATACATAAAAAAAAAAAAAATATTTGTAATATTTAAAATTGTATTAATCTTTACGCAATATTAAGTGTCCTATGAATGAATTCTACGTTATCTTGGGTAACAAGTCTAAATGAAGGGCATAATTAGAGAAATTCCACAGCGACAGGCCCCGAGGCCTGATCGGTTTACCTCTATGGTTCGTTACTACTATTTTGAGCAGGAATAATACTCTAATGGTATACTTGTAGCAGAATTTAATCACTTTATGGCCAGTGCTGAATTGCACTAGAGATATGTATATTGTTAAACAGCACAATAAAAACAGATAGATACAGGTCACACCAGTAGATATGTATTATGAATTCTAACATAGCGGTTGCTAACCCCTCTGTCGTTGCAAGGGTTAATCACATCCTTACTAGCTTCCTATATAAGGATGTTTTGTGGGTTATGTTCTCATTAGTTGGCCTTAGCTACTCTATGGAGCCAATGAGTATGGAGCCAATGCTCATCCAGGGCGTAAGGCATCTTCCTAAGGCTATTGCAACTGTGCTCTATAAGAACATTCATGAACATGACCATAGAGCAGTGGTGTCAAACTGTGCACCTTCACCTGCTCTCATAGATGACAGCGTATTATTGGACATGATGGCTAAGAGGCTGGCAGGGGAGTATGGGAGATGTACATCTCCAACAGCTGGAGTTCCGCAGTTTGTCACCACTGCCGTAGAGCATGGTTGTTCAAGTCATGGTTCTGAAGGCCATATAGATGCCACTCATACCAATGGCCGGAGATGATTTTTCATTGTTGCTACACCTCAGATGGTTCGCGAGTTTGCACCTTGCCCGTATCTTGCTATTTCCCCTTTGTATTGTTGGCAACAAGCAGTTAATACATGCTTTGAAAAAGAGACAGCTCTTTGGGGAAAGGAAGTGGTGTCACTTACGTTTTGTTTGCAAAGGGCGCCAGTTGGCCCAGAATTAGCACTGCCAGAAGCTTTGGTATAGACTAAAATTAAAGCCCTGTGTACACACATAAGGTGGATTTTGCCAAAGGATACAGAAATGTGGTGTGTTACATGGAGCTTTGGGCCCAGCGCCACCTGGAGTTATCTTTGGAGCTCCATTCACAAGACAGAACAGTTCCTTCATCCAGGAGACTCGTCACATCCTCTTTCACCTGAGGTTGCCTTACGATAAAGCTCCCAGTTTTACACAATCCCCCTTATGACGTAAAAACACTTTTATTCTAGGGAAAGTCCTCCTATATGTAATAACCCCAGTCATTCCTGACAGCTCAACCCCCTCGCCACCCAAAAAGCACCTGACAATCCCTTTCCGTCCCTTGCCCCCATCTATTACACAGAATTTATTTCGACATATTTGGATGGTGTACAAGATGCATTAAACCTTAAATCTGTAGAAACATGCATCCCAGATACATGGGGTACCTAAAAAAAAAAAACATTTCCCATGAAAACAAATTACTTTTCTCCAGTATTATTTTCAATCCAGCTGTTTCCTGGGTAGAAAAAAAACCCCTTCTAATTTTATTTCTAATTGGAGGGAAAAGGGGGTGGGGGCCAAGGAGCTACTTTAACCCTTCAGAGGTGGAGAAGGCATTGCACTGAATTGTTTGCCTCAAAGTGTTAAGTGTGTCACCTGTGGATTGCCAGACAAGCAAAACTGAATGTATTACGCTGCAGATGTGCGCACAGAATGTACTTATCTTTTTATTAGTACGTGCTCCACAGGTTTTTTTTTTTTTATTTTTTTAACGAAAACATGACATTATCTCACGTTCTCTGGACCAAATCTGAAGTGCCATGTCTCACTGTTCCAGCGGGTAATGCTGCCTGCATCTCTGGGAAAGGATTCCACTCTGATCGTACACAAACTTACACAGACTTCCTCTAGTTCGAGCCAGAAATTTTTCATTTTTAAAAAAAATTTCTTCTGCTCGTCAGAGAAAAACCATGCCAGGAACTGTAGAACAGCTAATGCCTTTTTTGTTGTTGTGTTTATGGATTTGTGTTTATGTGTTTGCAGTGGACTGTCTCCAGACTGTAAATACTGAATACAGATGGAGAGTTTGAAAATCGGACATAATGGGGGTTATGTATAAAAAAATGTTTATAAAAAAAACGCAATCGCCGTTACACATTCGCGTTATAGAACACCTGACACTTTGCAGTGTGGGAGAGAGGGAAATGTCAAAACTGTATTTGACGGAGGTTCCTTGACACAAATCAGGCCCTTTTCAGCTCCTGGTTTTTGATACATAAGCTGTGCCAGCGCAAAAGTGCCGACACAACGTAAATCTACGCATTCGCCGTAGACAATGCAGAATCCTGTGAGTCTGCTTTATACATTGATAGGGAGCCTGTTTATTTAACCCACCAATCATAGGCCTACTTGAGCTATAAACTTTAAATGCGCTCAATACACAACCTAACTTCATTCAGTGATGTTTCTCCCAAAAATAAAATAATTAAAGGGGTAAAATGTCTTTGTGACTTTTATAACACCTTGTTGGCCTTCGTGTTATAGCTGAAAATAATATTGGAGATATTTTAACATTTTAATAAAACACTTTGTTGCAAAAAGTCCAGCTTTGTTGTCATTTGCAGGTTAGCGTAAAAATCCAGTTCCACCTTAAATGCTCAGTTGCCAGTGTATGTTTGAACACCAGGTGGCACTCTTGCATAAGACTTTGCAAAAATATGCTTTTTTTTCCAGCCTTTGAGTTCAACTAATTGTTTCCTACCTGCTTCCAAAACCACATTTTTTTTTTTTATGCTTCACATTTGCTTTGTAACGGGGGTAAAATGTGTTCCAGCCCTCTTACATCACGTCCCGGAATCGTTTGGAAAAGACTGACATCCATTCAACTTCAAACACATTGCCAGGCTGCTGTTATGTTTGTTTCGTACCAAGGTGAGAACTTTTCAAGATGTTCTTGTCTCTGGGTTATGGATAACATCTCATTTCATTCTTTCAAGCCCCCCGATTCTTCCGTGGTGATTTGTTAAGCAGGCTAGCAACCCGGTAATAAAAATAAAACAAAGTGTTGTGAGCTTTGTTTTATATTTTTTAAAAACCTTGTAGAGTGATCTCGAGAACACATATGTAGAATTTCGTGGCTGCCAAAGAGTGACATCATTTTTGCTTCGGCCTAGATGAGGAGTAGATTTTGCACTGGAAAGTACTGTCATGTGTCTAAAGGCACCACAGTGTCAGGGCCCCAGATAAACAGATCTCGTGGCTACAATTTAAAGACTTCTTTGGGGGGGAAAGTAGCATTTGTTTTAGAGATCTCCAAAGACCTGCTGGAGTGAGCAAGCAAATCTACAATAAATTCCATAAAGTCAAGTAACTGGAAATGATGCACAGCAGCAGGCAAGGCATATTTATCTGACAGGGCCCATTAGGACTAGGATGGCATGCTGATGTGGGCGGCAGCTGGCCAACATCATGCGCTCCTCCCTCTCACCTCCTTGGTGAAACTAGTTTCCTGCTGACTGTAGGTTGGCCCCTTTGCTACAAAGATAAATACCAACCTCACTGCTGTCTTCGTAAATGTAACATTGGGTTCAAGACAATTTTGGGGTTGGGTGGCAACACTATAAGGAGGAAAGAAAAAAACATTTCTGGTAATGGGGGGAGGTAAGAGGCTGCATTACAGTAGTGTCTGAAATCTAAAGGGGGGGGGGTCTGAAATGTAAGGGGAGGAGTCTGAAATGTAAGGGGAGGAGTCTGAAATGTAAGGGGTGGAGTCTGGTGAGGAAGCAGTGGGTCCTGGAGAATGAGGAGTCTATTTTTTTTTGGAGGGGAGGGTATGAATTTAGTCACACCTAAGGCAGAAGAAAACCTAAATACACCACAGCAATATATTCATTTAGACATCCTGCACTTAGAAATAAGGCAGCGAGTGGATTGTTTCAAGGACAGTCACTCAACCTCTGGCACCTGAGTTGCTGTGAGTCACACCACCAGTTAGCCAGAAGCTATACATCTTGAGACTTGTATTCCTCAACATTCTATGGAGGGGGTGTTGGGAGTTGTAGTCCACCAACAGATGGGGGCCGCACTATTCTTTAAGCTATGGGCATGTTAAGGCTTCTGTCACAATACACTATTCTGTTTCCTACCATTCCTGCAGACCTTATTGCCAATGTACAACGAAAGTAAAAAGAAATCAAAAGAAATGATATAACACAAACTTACATAGACAAGTGGAGATTAAGCTGCGGTCATGGGTTATTAAATATATAATATAATGTTTTTCTAATGTACTTTGTTGATCCGGTGTAAGATACGTGTCCTTTTCCTTTGAAGTTCCATGTCAGTGATACAGTAATTAAGCTATTTTGTTTGTTGATTATCAGTAAGTTGTGGTGAAGTGATGGCCAAATTCTACAACAAGGAGAAAAATAAACCTGACTTTTTTTTTAATCCCTTTTTTTGGCTAAATTTAGATTTGTGGCAAAAACCTCTTTTCCCCCACTATTTTACTACGTGTACTGCAAGCAGGGCTGCTCTCACTTTCTGAATCCCTAACCTTTTATTCATATTATTCTGAATATATTTTTATCTCAACCCCACCCGTTTGCTGGATCTAAAGGATTTGCAGCATATAGCTGTACACCTGCAGATGTGCACTCTGTACATGCGCCTCTGTGACATATGCGCACATTGCAAGCACAATTATCATTTGAGACACTTTGTTGCTTTTTTCCTTTCCAGGTTCCAGCCAAGTGCTCTCTAAGTGTATCTCAAACCTGATATTTGTATGAAAATACAAATAGTTACATTTTAATACATCTGTACATTTTTTTTTATAATTATTGAACTTTAATGTGTTTTAAGAAAAGTAGGTTCATTTTCAAGTCACAGTGAGCAGGAGTAAGCAGGGTTTAACATAGTAGGTTTTTTTTGTATCTGGAATAAGAAGCAATAAAATTAGTAACAGCGACATTTCGCCTGTACAGTCACATTCACTTCTCATTGTATATTACATAGCTATACTATAATGTTATTACATCGCTATACTGTAATATTCTTTTGCAGCAGTGAACACCAGATGGCGGTAAAGGACAATTTTTCGGAAATACTTCACTTGGGCACTGTGAAAGTGTAATATTAGACAGTAGGATTTGTTCTGTGTTCATTTACAAGTACGTAAAAGTACTTGTTAGCAGAAGCTGGAATCCGTAATTTCAACATGTTTTGCTTTGTGATCATTACTTGAAATAAAAAGTTTCACTGGATAAATGCAGTGTTACATTAATCTGAACATTCACATTATACAGGATAAGCTTGTACAGGTGGATCTGCTTTAGAACATCAAGAGAATATTGGAACACTCACCCCATATTTATAAATTCTGCATGAGCAAAAGCATAAAGGAATGGCTAAACATACAGCTAACCTAGCTGAAGGAATGATAGAGAAAGCTCAAAGTCTCTTCTACTTGAACGCCTAAATATGGGGTTGGTGATTCCCAAGGATGGTTGGTAGATGTAGGGAGAGTGGGGATGCAACAGTGGACCTCAAATTATGGAAGTGAAGAGAAGCCATTAAGACAAAACGCACTTGTCCTGCATGGAGCATTGATGTGCACCACATTAGGCCCGCCAATGTAGAGAGTTGCTACATGCACCCTTATGGCTTCCAGGTATGTTAATAATGCCATTTTATTTCACATCTGATCATTACAGGGCATATTGGCGCCAGAATATTCACCATCTGCAGTCCATTTTGTCTCCTGATTTAATATGAGACAGCAAGGAGACTTTTTCGCTATCTCTTCACTTGTCACAAGTAATTGGTGTCACACACAGCAAAGCCTGGACACAGGTATTCTGGGAGGTGTGCATGTGATACACAAAAGGGGGTAGGCCTCCAGCGTGCAGGAGTAGCTTGCCTGTCTTGGCACCATTGTTTAAATGCCCCGAGATGCAGCACATGCTCAACTTGGAGTGGTCTCTGTTCTGTGGTTCTCTGTGGCACTCTCCTCTTCTCTGTGTTTTGTGTTTGATCCTGGATTGTCTGACTATCTTTTTAGTATACGATCCTGGCTATCCTGACTCTTCTGATTAATGCAGGTCAAACGGGGCCACTGATGGCCCAATTATTCCTGGCTATAGAATATATGATAGAGAATATGAATAGGAGGAAACAGTGGCAAATTTTAATGGATAAACTGGCTGTGGCATATTAATGGGCAAGCTGTGGTATATTTAATGGGCAAACTGTCTGACATATTTTGATGGGCATCTGACTGAGAAATATGGTAATGGGCAAACTAACAGTGGCACATTTTAATGGTATTCTAGCTGGGGAATATTTTAATGGACAAACTAGCTGGGGCATATTTTAAAGGGCTCCTGACTGTGGCATATGTTAATTGGTAATTGACTGTGGCATATTTTAATTGGCAAAGTGATGCTGCGGTATGTTCTGTGGGGAAAAATAACACATACTATGGGGAAAAGTGAGACTGCTGCATGTTCTTTGGGCAAAAGTGAACTGTTGGATGTTCTGTGGGGAAAATTTACAATGTTGCATAATCTGTGGGTCAAAATGACAGTGTGTGATGCCAATTTGTGTGGGTGTAATATGGGTGCAAACCAAGTGCGGTGGGTACAGTATGGGGCTGTGTCAAGTTCATTAGGTGCAATGCAGGTGCAGAGGAAGGAAATGAAAACAAGAAATGCATTTCTTCAATCCATTATTTATTGCATATACAAATAGTTGAGTATCATATTAAAATGTCATATAAGTATAAATTCAACTATTTATCTATATACATATATAGAGTATGGTGTATTGTCTAATAATTGATTGCATGCCAGGGGGTGGGAGGAGAGGGCAGGGTCCAGGTGACCCAAGCAATTGCTTTCCCAGTGTCCAATCAATATTCTAGATGGCCCTGAGCGTAAGCCTTCTTGGACATGTTTATATCTGAAGATACACTCACATGGCACTACGCTCTACCAGTGATACAGCATGCATTGGACATGTACGCTCAGGATCATCTGAAGCATAGAAAGGTCACATCTTCAGGCAGATACACCAACATAGCGATACATTTTACTAATTACTGCACCTTCCCGGGCTGTCCCCTACCCATAATACCATATTTCTAAATGTATTGATGATTACAATTTTGAAATAAACGTTGAATATATGTTTGAAACTGTTTCTAGAGCCAAATTCGAAATTCCCTTGTGTTTTTTTCTTATCAATTGACCACTACTGTGCCCTATATTGCAAGTGAGGTCTAGACAGTGTTTTTCATCAGGCAGACTAGACACTTGACTATAATCCCGTATCTTTCCGGGGCACTATGGGAAAAATGTTCTTATTTACAGCACTGCCAACGAATGATAAACACCACCTGATCAAATGTATTCTAGTTTTCCTCTTTTCCTTTTGGGCCATGATCTGCTCACGTTCTGCTCACATGCACAATGTTTTTTATTTCTATTTGTCTTAACTTTTTTTTTTACATAGTATGCTAGGGTTCCATATAGTCCAGATCAAGGTTAACAATGCTATACAGAAAACAATTATCACATGAAGATTGCCGTATTTTTCGCCTCATAAGACACACCTGACCATAAGCCGCACCCAGTTTTTAGAGGAGGAAAACAAGAAAAAAAACCTCAATATGCCAGGATTTTTCCCCTCACTATGCCAGGATTTAGCCATTCAATATGCCAGGATTATGCCCCCTGCTATGCCAGGATTTTGCCCCTCACTATGTTAGGCTTTAGTCCCTCACTATGCCAGGCTTTTGCCCCTCACTATGCCAGGATTTTGCCCCTCACTGTGCCAGGATTTTGCCACTCGTTATGCCAGGCTTTTGCCCCTCACTATGCCAGGATTTTGACCCTCACTGTGCCAGGATTTTGCCCCTCACTGTGCCAGGATATTGGCCCTCACTGTGCCAGGCTTTGCCACTCATTCTGCCAGTCTTTTGCCCCTCACTATGCCAGTCTTTTGCCCCTCACTGTGCCAGGATTTCCCCCTCACAATGCCAGGCTTTTGCCCCTCGCAATGCCAGGCTTTGCTCGTTTGTGCCACCCTCCTCCACCCTTCCCTAGCACTTACCTCCATGCTGCTCTCCGTTGAATGTCATACTTACCTCCATGCTGCTCTCCGTTGTGTGATCTCCGTTGCTTCCTCCGTGCAGTCTAACCTCCTGAGCGGAACGTCGCGCGACATCAATAAAGTTAAGAAGAAAAAAAAAAAGCGCCCGGATCTTCATTCAGGAGGTTAGACTGCACGGAGGAAACAACGGAGAGCACACAACGGAGAGCAGCATGGAGGTAAGTATTACATTCGCCTCATAAGACGCACAGACATTTCCCCTCACTTTTGAGGAGGAAAAAAGTGCGTCTTATGAGGCGAAAAATACGGTATGTACGACAAGGCCCTTTCAAATCATCTCATGCGAAGTTATATTACAGCCGTCAAAACTCTCAGGAAATAAATAATTATGTTACTTTTTCAACTTCCACATCAAAAAAGGTGTTGCTGCCCTTGCAGAATTCTCTCTGACTTTTGAAGTTCTAACCATAGGGTATTACGATTTACTGCTCAAAGATGCACTGGCTGCTATCCAGAGGAAAGGAGAAAATTCATCAGCATTAAAAAGCCCGTCTCAACCTTCACTGTGCTGGGAATCGACACCTTTGGAACATTTGGAGCTCGGGCTCAGTTTATTATGAAAATGCTGTTAATTGGGCCCTTTGATCTTCTGGTGAAATAACTTCTTAAAGATAGTAGATAGAACTCTGTAAGCTGAACCTCTTTTAAAGGAACACTTCCATACTTATTTTCACTTTTATCGTGTTCTGGAGTGCATTTTGTACTGAATTCCAATTGGCTGGACTCCAGGAGACTTAACAAAATTAGGATTTTTGCTGTATTAATGGAGACTTCAGGGTCTGCTCAATAAATGGATAGTTGCAGGGAATTTACATTCTAATTTCAAACTAGAGTCCCATGTAGCCGAGCTGGAAAAAATGTCTATTGCAGCTGAATGGAAACAGTTTCCCAAGTCAGCTACTTTGTTTTTAAAGGGACAATCTAGTCCCCAAACTCAGTTGGGTACAAGTTGAAGATTACTGCTTGTATAGTGCACAGGCTTTTTTTCCAGTGTGATTTGATGCAGGCATTCTGCATAAATCACATTTTTAATATTTGACTCAAGCCAGTAATTACTATGCATGTTTACTGCAGGTGCAGCAGCACTGATTATACAGGCACTGAGCATTTAACGTTTTGTTTCATTTGTGCTGCTGACATAGAATACATTGTGTGGAATGTAATAGACTTTCTCTTGTACATAGTAGGATCTCTTAACAGAGCAACACATTATCTGATGACATAACTAGAGAGACAGGAATTTCCATTATTATTATTCCATCATTGGTTCCTGCAGCAAAATAAATAGAAAAATTGACATTTACTCAGCTAGTGTGGGCAGTACTGGCTTCTTGCAAACTGCTGTAATTTCACAATTTCATCTAGCTGTGAGTACTGAAAATTTTAAGCAATGCAAAATATGAAACATGCATTTTAAAGTATTTTAATATGCATTAATATTTGGAAGGGGCATTTTATCCCTTTAAGTTTGAAATTCCCATCTCAATTCACTGCAACTCTCTCTTTATTCAGTAAATACTAATGTCTCATGTTCCCTCCTCTCTACTAAATGAGTATTAGGACCCATTTGTCCAAACCAGCCACAGCATTTGCAGCCTGCTCACACTCTGTAATGCTGCCATCAAAGGGCAGTGAATCAATGAACCTCTCGATTCACTTCCATAGAGATGTCCCTCCAACAAGTAATAAGCCCCAGTAGGCTGAAGAATAGCAAAACTAAAACATGCACATAAACATTCCTATCCTGAAGTTTAATGTGCTACAATGTCAGGGTATACTATTCCTATAAGTATTGTGAGAAAGCCTTAACTCACTCGGAAGGTGGTGGACACATGGAAGAACAGGCCTAACATTCTTCTTGAAGTTGATAAAACACCATCCATTTGCTAAAATGGATTTAATCAAACAGACAACAGAACTTTACATATGGGTCAAAGAATAACAGGATTCCGCTCAGGGGCGGGCTGGGCCGGGGGGGCAGGGAGACAATTGCCCCCCAGGCCGCCCTAATGCATGCTAAAAACGGCCGCTGGGCCGTCTTTAATGCTGGGCACCCCAGGAAGTACAGGGCCGGCCTGGGGCAGCTGCCTCTTGAGCCCCGCTGGCCAGGCCCGCCATCAGGGGGTGACGGCTGATACTGGCATCCCAGGCCCGGCGGGTCCAGGGGGCCCGGCGGGCCCAGGTCACGCCAGGAAAAAAAAAAATCCTCCCCACTTTCCCAGTACTTACCTCCTTGCCGCTGTCCCCTGGTGCTGCAGGTCCGTGGCTGTGAGGGAAGCGTTCTGCGCTCCCCTCCAGCCAATGCGCATTCAATAAAGTTTGTTGAAAAAAATGCTTGGCTGGAGGGGAGCGCACAACACTTCCCTCACAGCCATAGATGGGCAGATGAGAGCACCGGGAGACGGAGACAGAGCAGCAGCAAGGAGGTAAGTACTCAATATGGTGGCAAAATCCTGGCATTTTGTGGGGGGAAATCCTGGCATATTGAGGGGCAAAATCCTGGTAAATTGAGGGGCAAAATCCTGGTATATTGTGGGGCAAAATCCTGAGATATTGGGTGGCAAAATCCTGGCATATTGTGGGGCATAATCCTGGCATATTGAGGGGAAAATCCTGGCATATTGAGGGGGCCTAATCCTGGCATATTGTGGGGCAAAATCCTGGCATATTGAGGGGAAAATCCTGGCATATTGAGGGGGAAAATCCTGGCATATTGGGTGACTAAATCCTGGCATTTTAAGGGGCATTATACTGGCATATTGAGAGGAAAATCCTGGCATATTGAGGGGCATAATCCTGGCATATTGAGTGGAAAATCCTTGCATATTGAGGGGCATAATCCTGGCATATTGAGGGGAAAACCCTGGCATATTGAGGGGCATAAATTGGCATATAGTAAGGGAAAATTCTGGCATATTAAGTGGCAAATCCTGGCATATTGTGGGGGAAAATCCTGGCAATATTCGTTATAAAACAAGGAAAAGATGGCCGTGGATGGGGAGGCGATTCGGTGGTGCAATGGGCCACTTGACTGCATTTGCCCCCCAGGCCTAAGGCTGCCAGCCATCCCTTGATTCCGCTAAAGAAAGGGAAATATGTCTGAAAGAGAATAAGATTCTGCTGCATAAAATGATTATTATAGTACCAGTTTGCACATTTGTTGTTTGAAACAATAGATTAGGAGCCAATGTTGTTGAGCATAGCATTAGGCATATCCCAGGCATTGTTTTTTTTTTTTTTTTTTTACAGTGGTATATCTTACTATCTAAGCTATCAACTACTCTTAAGATACTAGCAAACTATATTCTCATCTCTTCTCCCAGGTTTTCTATCTGCAAATTCTAAGATACACCTTGATCATATCATAATTGCTATCAAACTGTGATCTCTTGCTCTATATACGCTTTTTTTTTTATTTATTTTTTTTATTTTTGATTTTTTTTCTCTTTTTTTTCATTGCCATCAGAGCTTGCTGCTTAAGGTAAGAATAATGTAACGTCTTCAAAAGCATGTCATCCTTTGGCGATTAAACATATAGGGTATGTTTTCTACATTATCTTAAATTGTATTACATATAAAACACAAAACAAAACAAAACACACACACAGAAGAAAAGAGGAGACAAAAAAAAAATAAAAAAAGAAAGGAAAAAAAAAAAAGGGGGGGGTTACGATTCACAAGAATTCCACTTAGCGGGGTTGGAGCCCCACCAACTAAGACCAGTGACTAAGACCAGTGACTAAGACCAGTGAGCACCCAGAGACCTGCCTACCTTCTCGAATAGGTTCTTTCGTTACATTTTGTGCTGTCTTCACCCAGAATTTGGCTGTATCCCTTACTAAATCCTTTTACATTTTTACTCCCCTTTTCTTGTTAATATTACGCTTGCCTTACAGAGATTACTTATTCGGGGATCTTCGTTTAGTTTTTTAATCCATTCATCCCACCTTATGGGATCTTCTCTCAGTTCTGCTGCTTTCTTTAAGCCTTTTTCCATGTTTAGCTGGAAGGTGAGTTGGTTTATAACTATTCTTAGGCATGGAATTGAAACCGCTTTCCAGTTCCTGGCTATTATTATTTTAGCAGCTAGAAGACAGTGAATTATAAATGTATATTGGTTGTTATCCATGGCCGGCAAGTTTAAATGTAATAGGGCAATTTGTGGTTGTTTTTGTAATTTAATTCTAGTTGTTATATTTATTAGGGAGAGAACTTCGTTCCAGAGTCTATTCAAGTTGGGGCATTGCCACCATATATGGAGGAAGGTCCCTATATTTAAACCGCATCTCCAGCATGTGTCATCTCCCGCGGGAAACATTTTTTTAACTTTTTCTGGAGTTATGTACCATCTATTCAGGATTTTATATTGGGTTTCTAGCAGGGGTAGACTGTGTACTGCTTTTCCCATTTTATTCATAATGGAGTACCATTCTTTAAGGTTGATAGCGATTTCAATCTCTTTTTCCCATGTTTTTTTTCCCGCTTTTTTATTTTTTATTACTAAGTATCCTACTTAAGAGACAGAAGCCTTCCTTTTTGTTTTCTATTAGTAAGTCCATGTACATTTTAAAAAACACTCCAGGAACGGCATTGTCACCCTTGTTTATTAATATAGCATTTTTGCAAGGAAGGACTTTACACCAGGAGTAAGGATCAGATGAGTTATGATACGCACGTTTCATTTGACTGACTTCACTATGCATTGTGCATTGGCAGACTTGCTGGGTTTTTCTTGCTTGAAGAACTCAAATGGACCTGCAAAATGTATCTTAACGGGGCTAACTCTGTTGTTCTAGCAGGTGAAACACACAAGGTTTCCCTTGGAAATTAAGTTGTGAAGATGAAGGGATCTAGTCACTAAAAGTGAGGGGCAGGTGAGTTGAGATAAACATTTCATCTCAAAAACGTAACTATACAATGTAACAGGTGAATCTCTCCTGTTAGACAAACTCACCAGCAGTGTTAATTTTGTTGACTAAACATTTTTGATACTCCTCCATCTGATTTGCCTGGTATTGTCACATGAGTGTTTCTCCCTAGCAAGTTAACTTAACACTGTGTAACAACCTTCTCAGGCCTGTTCCCTAACTCACTGCTGAAGATTTATTCGACTGAAATCTGGGGGAGATAACTAGATTAAAACTAAAACAATCCAGATGACTAAAATTACGACTAAACTAAAATGGCATTTTAGTCGAAAGACTACGACTAACACTAAATCGAAATTTGCCGTCAAAATTAACACTGCTCACCAGGTTGTGTCACTGTGGGTTGCGTTCATTTCACCTCAGTCGACCTGCACCTCACTTTTAGTGAATAGCTCCCACTAAGATCTCTCTTCTTGTCAAATAAGTGGTTGTGTTTTATATTTTAAAACGAGATGCACAAACTCAATTAAAAAAAAGTTAATTGAAAAAGGGAAGTATACTCTATGCCATATTGTATTCCATCCTGTCACACGCGGTAACACAGCTCTGTTCATTGCGCCATCTACAAGTAACTCGGAGTAAAATGATCACATAGATGTTTAGTGGGCCATCTTACTGAGTGATTCCAGAGGTTCCATTGCCTTAAATTCAGCTGGTAGCTTATTTATCCTGCATTGATAAATCCATTTCCCACCCCTTTCATTTGTGAATTTCTTTGAGTCTGGCTTATGTTGAATATCTGTGTTGACAGGTTTTCCACTGTGTTTTATCTAACATATCAAGGCTCCCATGTTTGCAGGCACTGTTGACTGGATGGGCTTAACACAATCTTTTTACATTATCACAGGCGCCACATTCTTTCTAAGATGCAGTGGCAATCCTTTTTCAAATTGAAAATCCAGCGCTAAGAAAAATAAAGTCTAATTTCCCCAGAAATGATAAGGCTGAGACAACATATTTTTTAAGTTGGTCGTGTATACGAATGTAGTAATAATTTCAACCAAAAGGTGGCGCTCAACAACTGTGAGTAATGAATGGATGCTTAGCTTTTTTTTCTATAAATTGTTAATGATTTCAGAAACAAAATATCATTTTTTGCAGGTAAACTCTGACTTTTTTATGCCCTTGAGCAAAGGAAGCCATTTAGATGCTGATGTCCCTATAAATAATATGGTTTAGCGTTTTAAAGTTTCGTTGGCTGTTTTTTTTTTTTGTGGCAAAATGGTCTTTGCATGTATAAGTATTTTATTTGAATATTTCTGCTATCACGTAGGGAAATAAGAAGTAATGAATTGGGGAATATAAAAGATCTCACATATTCAATATCTGGCAAAATCCCGAAGTATTTTATGTTTCCATAATGCTTACTGAGTTATTATGTGAATGCCATTTAATATTACCCTATAAATAAACTTACGTATGACATCATGCTCCGAAGCACAGGTTCATTTTTTTCTTTTCTTTGCAGGAATCTGTCGTTAGACCATCTGTGAATTTATGACAAACTTAATTAAATTAAAGCTGTAATAAAAAATAGATTATATTACAAATCTCAATTTATATATTAAATGTCTTAGAAAATAGGCCATTGGATTGCAGTGTGATATTACTGAATACAAGGTCAATTAACCCTATTCTGGTCCATTCCTTGAATCTCAAGTTAACCCCTTACTTGGTAATGATCATTTCAGGTATTCATGGGTGGGATCATTGTACTACCTGCAACAATTAACGTAGAAGTCAAACCCAGCAAGGTCATTTGGTAGCTTGGATAGAACGTTCAGCTACTGAGTTTTATACTGGTAAAAAAAAAGAATAAGCAGGGGTGGGTTAAATAATCCTCATTTATAATGGTTTCATTTATTTCAGCCATATATGCATGCATTTATATTATGTACCATGGTTCTTTGTAGTTTCTGGCCTATCTCAGTCAACCACTTCATTTAAGAATATTTGTATTATTATGTATTTTATTACTATTGACTTTTTTTTAGTATTATGAATCTCTTTATATCATATTAGCTTTTTTATTCCATTTTCTATATAAATCTTTATGTAAATGTTATGAATATATTGTGTTTTTGCATGATATACAAAGTTTGTGGCATGATTTATTAGGTTTAAGCAATTACTTCTCATTGGCATAATATAAAAAGTGTATGCATTTACTGCTCATTAGCATGATATACCAAGTTTATGCTTTTGCTGCTCATTGGCATGCTATGCCAAGTTTATGAATTTACTGCTCATTTGCAAAATATACCATCATATGTCAAGTTTACTGCTCATTGGCATGTTATACCAAGTTTATTCATTTATTGCTCGTTGGCATACTATATTAAGTTGTATTAAGTTTATATATTTACTTCTCATTGTTATGATATACAAAGTTTATACATTTACTGTGCATTGGGATCAGATACACAGTTAATTTATGCATTTCATTTACACATTTACTGATCACTGGCATACTATACATAATTTAGATATTTTTATTGGTATATAACTTGTATATAAAGTTTATGCTCTTTGCCATCATATCCATGATTTCAATATTCCTATTGGTATAAAACCTTGGCTATAAAGTTACTGCTCATTGGAATAATATAAATCCTTTATGTAATTAGTGCTCATTGCTTTAATTATTTATTCCTATTGCTAATTGGCATTGTCTTACAAGTCATGTATATATCATCATCTTATATATAACTTCTGCTCATTGTCAGGGGCTCTATCTAGCCCCAGATATTTTGGAGATCTAACAATGCGCCTATTGCCATGCCTATGATCTTTTATTACATAAGGTTAACATTTATTTATATAGCACCAGCTGCATGCTATCTTAGACGAGCAGAGACAGACCAATAGAGAGCCCTGTTCACAAGCTTACAATATAGAGCCCTATGTGTACAAATGTGCTTTAAAATGCATGTTTTCCCCTTTTATGAATGAGAAAGTAATGAAGTTATGCTATGGGGCTGGTATAATCATTCAATGCTATGGGGCTGGTTTTTATTCCCAGTCTGGCCCTGGCTGGAGGATTGTCAGTCTGACAGACCACTCCGACAAAAAGACACTGAAAAAAAAAAAGTGCTTGATTTTTAACCCTCTGTGGGGACTATTCACCAAAAGGTGAGTTGCAGGGAACATTTAATCTCACCAATTTAGCTACACATTGTCCAGCAACAAAACTGGACATTGGTGAGATGAAATGTTCATTTCACCTGCAAATCCCCTTGAATTACCCCGATATGTGTCTAATATCGTGGATCCAAAACATGATAGGAACAGAATTTTAAAAAAGTGAGAAAGTCAGTAAACACCTACAGGGCCAGGGTTAGCCAGCACTGCCCTATACAGTCACTCAGAGGCATTGCTTTGTCTAAATAGCGGGCAGCACACGATGCATATGTTTTCTTTCAATGTACAAGAAACACCTGTGGAGCTAAAAAAAGGTTTACATTCGGCATGTGACCGTAACATATTGAGTGTCTGTAACGTCAGCAGGTGACGTGTGCCATGGATTTAAACTGAAACTAATTGATCATGATGTAAACCATGCGGCTATCCAGGCAGCGGGGTAATTCTTCTTTTGAGTTATGGCCATTTCCATCGTTTGGATGGGAGGCCAATCCTCTTAGTCTATGGTTTCTTAAAATCGCATGCGACTTGATTCAGGAGTCAGGAGGGTTTATGTTTATTTAACATGCAGATGGTTAAAGATCATAGGCTGGTAAAGGTTTGCCCTTGTTAGTGAAAGGGTTAATTGCATGGTTAGTTTTAAAGACAGGGGTGATAATATTATATAATATTACAAGCAATATAACATAGAATAAATAAGCACTCACATGTCAGAGAGGGTGAACCAAGCAGACACCACCAACTTTACAGTTTACTAAACTAGCAATCAGCGCTGCATTTAGCACAAGGCAAGTGCCTAGGGTGGCACATACCTTGTCAGCATGTGGGGTGACAAAAAATGATGCCTCTTTAAAAAATACACTTGCCAGCAGATACGATGGCTTCCAAAACAAACTTCCATGTTGCCTGTACGGCTCCCCGTGTGGTTTGATGGTTGAGAGCCAGGAGTGACCGGCAGACTCTATAAGTCTTCATGATGGTTTGTAGTATCATTTAATGCAGGAACAGAAAGTCATCCAGAACAATTGCCAGATCACTTTGTTGCAATGATGATGGAGCAGCACAGCTGCTAATCTATCAGGAAAAAGGCAGCTATACCCATAAAACAGCATGGCTACATGTTGCAAAAACATGAAGAAATGTACTCCCCAATTAATACATATCTGTAGCTGCAAAACCCACTTTTATATACTGATCATCACTTGAAACATTGTATATTGTTTCCTGGTAGTCCAGCAGGAGAGGGATGGTTGGGTCCTATAGACAATGAACCTATGTGAGCCTCAGTAAAACAAGGATATGAGCGAACTATTATTATTAAGGGAATAAACAGAGCATCCTCACATGGATTTGGGTTCTGATTGCTTTTGCATCACCTACCAGCTTGGCACTAAAGTCATTGAATCGCTCCAACATGTAAAGTCTGATACTCAGACCCACCGAGCAAATTGGTTCATTGGAAGCAGGCTTTCCAGATGTGGGATTCTTGTTTTCAATTTTAAAAACATGATCATTCTCTCAGCACAAATCTCACTATACAGGGTTTGGGGAAACGAGTGGCTGTCACAAGGTACAGGATTTTATTCTTTCTATAATTAAATCTGTAAGGAGAATTGGAAAGAGGTAGAATACAGTCCTAGTAACCTGCTTGGCAATCATTTTTTTTAAAACAGAGAATAAACTCTCCTCAATATGTTTTAATCAGACATCGGGCATCTGCTGTTTAGTTGAAAAATATACTTCTGAACAAGGCTTCTGCGGAGCACTATTCATGTTTGGTTCTCTGTGACCCGGCAGCACTGTTTAGGGTGTGGCTATGACACTGAACACATCTTCCCACTGATTGGCTGTCTTCTGTGCAATTGATGTACGTACGCACCAATAATGGAGTGATGTTCTTTTGACCGTCTCTTTCTCTAGAGCCACAGTCGTCTGGGACGCAAGCACCATGCGTCATGAAGGGGTTAAAGGACACTCAAATAGGTTTTATTTTATTTTTTTTGCATCAGTGATTTCAGATATGTATTTTGTTTTCTGTTGAAAAACTCCATGTGAGTTTACTTTATGAAATATTTTACTAAACAAGTGTGACTGGGCGCCGCCATTTTGTGAAATATAGTGTTTTTGGTTGCCACCCCCCAGTGACTTTGCAGCACTAGGATCTCACTTTGGGGCTGTGGACACAGAATGCAGTCTATAAGTCAGAAGTCTGATCATAGACTTGCATTGAATGGGAGGGTAATTTAACTGTTAGATCACAAGTTTATTTTAATCACAGTTTATACCCCCCTCCCCTTATTTTGTGGGGGCAAAAATAATTCTGCAGTCACAGAGCAATTGAATGAAATCTCATTATTGGGCATGCTGGGATTTCAAAAATGAAAAGAAGGTTTCTGATTGGGTTTTGAAAAACAACCATTCTTTGGACTGGGATAGGGAGGCTTCTGATTGGCTGAGAGTCAGCCCTACCAGGCAGGGATTTCCTTTTGCATCTGTCCTTTGCTGAGGGCGGATGCATAAAGATATGGTTATGCAATTCATTTTTAAAAAAAACATTTTGTTGGCGCAATTCTTTTGTTCTATTCATAGGTGAATTCAGTTTTATTTTTGGATGGCCCCTTTTCCAGAGATGAAGACTAAAGTAAAAGCTATATCATTATTCATAAGGCACTCTTTGTGTGCCAGGGGGTCAGCAGTGACTTTCTTTTTTTTTTCAATTGAACTCCCCATCAATTTTTGCCAAATTCAGGGCCATTTTGGGGGGATTCTGGCTTATATTAAGGATATGGAATCTTATGGATTCCCCAAGCCGATTTACCTGAACTGAATATGGCTGGAAATCAGTGAATATTCCCAATTTTGGTCTGAAATCAACTATATTGAGTAGCCACGTTTCAGATAGTTCTGGAATTTGGCAGCCAACACTAATTAGGCCCAGTTTTGGTCCAGATTGGTCTATATTGGGTAGACCCTTTAGAATTTTAATTCCATGACCTGAAATGTATTAATAATTCCATATTCCCCTGCCTGGGGTAGCAGAAAAGTGATAAATGCAGCTGGCAGTATTGTAAAAACCCTGTCTGTAATCGTCACAACTTACATTATTCGTAATTTACTTTTTGCACCATATGGCTCTGCTCCTTTCCATACATACCAGAAGACAGATCCTTGCGGCTAAACCTTGTTTTTTATTATTCTACATAATTGTGATAAATAGTTACTCATCTGGAATAATTGTAGGAACAAAATCATTGGACATAGAAGGATAATTTGCACCAGCTGCTTCATAATCTTGTGGTTCCAATAGTCAGTCTACAATTTTTCTTTTTTTAAGTTACAAATGGCAAGTACAGGGTTCCTGGTCTTTAGATCTTGCACTCTACCTTAACTCAGCCTATAAATGTAATTTTGTTACAGAATTTGCCTGTTTTTCCCTGGCTTCCTTCATATTACTTTATGTGTTAAAGGTGCAGAGACCTATTTTTCAGTGGTATATTGGCATAGCTGTTTAAAGCATTAAAATTGTTTATCTGAATTCTGACCGACATAGGCTCCCGTACTCCACGATTTTCGGCAAAGACAAGCAGGTTTCATTTTCGTCTATACAACGAAAATCATCCGATGCGTGCACACTTCCACCGCCACGCAGAGCTACCACCAACGACGGCCAGGCATATAATAGACCATACTTAGTTTTGATGCTCAGATTTTAGTCACCTCCTGTAAGTAGCCATTTGGCATGGGGGTCAGAAAACCAATTAATTAGTCAAGGAGAGGATCCCAGAAGACAATGATAGCTAACCTTGACACTAAATATCACATGACAGTTAATCTTAAGTCGGATGTACTTCCCAAACATCTGTATTACCATGGTTAGTCAACACTGTCATAGGGGCTAACTTGATTAATTAATTGATTTCCTTCTTAAACATTTCTGAACATATTTAAACCTGCTAGTAAACAATACTGCTATATAATCTGGAAACGAAAACTATTTTTACATAAAAAAAAATATTGCCTTACAAAATAACCTTCATTTTATATTCCGAGTGCAACATAAAAGTCAGCAAACTATTTTTTAAAAGCATAATTAAAAAAATCTGTGCCCTGGAAAAAAAAATCCAATATAAAATATTACGCACAGTAACAATATTCCAAATATCTATCATTTTTCCAAACTATAGCAATGATCGATACAAATTGTCTTCAAGAGTTGGTCAGTCCATTGAAAGCCACTCTCTTACCACAAATGGATTCAGAAGAATTATTATAAAGTTTCTCTGTTACTGCGAAAATATTACTTAACCCAATACGTATCGAAACAGCAGAAGGGAGCAACATTCAGACTTCTTTACAAAGATTAATACATATTTCTCAGTAAAGATTTTTATTTATAAATTGGCAGCTGAAAGGAAAGGTGGCTTGGTCGGTGGTTATTTTCTGTAGTCAAAACATTGGTCAAGGGATAATTGGTCAGTTGGGCATTACATACTACTCAAGCATAAAATAAAACAATCGTATCCAAAGAAGACATACAATAACAGGTTTTAACAGGAGAACCAGGTGGGCCAGCAAGATGGGATAGGAAATGTAAGAAATTATTTTATCACAGTGCAGGGGAATGAGATAAGGAATAATAAAGGCGAGACAGAAAAGTTAAAAGAAACACAATCGCTTTATAAAATAGACACTTTTTGAACGCAAATTCATAAATTAAGAGAAAAATGTGCATTAAATGTGTCTACATTGTCTCTTGTTTATGACATCCCCTTGTATATAAGTTGATATCATAAACAGAAGATACCAAGGACACATTTCACCCCTTTGTGACAATGGTCGTGTCAGGCATGTCCAGCCGGGAACTCCGTTGCTGACAATGGACGTGCCTGACACGTTCTACGGTGAAATAAACGTTTGTTGCGATCAACGATCAGGAAAACCACTCTGACTATGCTGCTCTATTGCCTCGATGTCGAGGCAATAGCCAGCACCTTAATTCTGGCTCTGGTGAACCCAGGGCCGTCTTTAACACAGGGCAAACGGGGCAGCTGCCTCGCGCCCACCTACTCCGGGGGGGGGCCCAAGGCAGCTGCCCTGTGGGCCCGCTGCCCATGACCATCCGTAACTGCTACCTGCACTATGCGATCAGCACTGATCGCATAGTACAGGTGCGCCAAAAATGCGGACACAGAGGTGCACAGAGGTTGTCACCTTCTCACCAAGCTGCTTGGCGATGGTCTTATAGCCCATTCCAGCCTTGTGTAGGTCTACAATCTTGTCCCTGACATCCTTGGACAGCTCTTTGGTCTTGGCCATGGTGGGGAGTTTGGAATCTGATTGATTGATTGCTTCTGTGGACAGGTGTCTTTTATACAGGTAACGAGCTGAGATTAGGAGCACATCCCTTTAACAGAGTGCTCCTAATCTGAGCTCGTTACCTGTATAAAAGACACCTGGGAGCCAGAATTCTTGCTGATTGATAGGGGATCACATACTTATTTCACTCACTGACATGCAAATCAATTTATAACTTGTTTGACATACTTTTTTCTGGATTTTTTTGTTGTTGTTATGTCTCTCACTATTAAAATACACCTACCATTAAAATTATAGACTGATCATTCCTTTGTCAGAAATCAACGGGGAATCAAATACTTTTTTCCCTCACTGTATTTATAGATTGGATGGTGGGCGACAAAACACCTGGGTCTGAGATATTATTCACGCTTGTTGAAGAGTTGAGTGCACACATTTTGGATTGATTTTAAGTATATATATATATATATATATATATATATATATATATATATATATATATATATATATATATCATGTAATATTAAGGGGTTAAATAAATAGCTTTACTTGATATAAAACAAACTTAAAAAACAAATACATCTTGATAATTTATCACAGATAGGAAATCTTGTGTTTCTGTAGGGTTAGCAATAAAATGTATAATGGCAGAAAGACTGACCAGAAGAATGTCAAAAATGCACTTCTGTTCTCAGTATGCCAGATAGATTGTTTCAGCTTGTGGAGTCTGTGGATACAGATCGTAGTCACCAAGGATATTATTTAGGAGTTTGTTCAGATGGGCGAGGCTGTACATTTTGTGGTTTAATAGTCCATGGTGAACTTGTCACGACCCAAGGCTTTGGAATCATTTTCATTCCTAAAGGTATTCCCTCCTAATGCAAAATTATAACACTACATGCTAAGCCTGTATGCCTTGTAATTTTGTAAAACGAAGAAGTGACAATTCTTTGGATAGGATATGCCTTGTTTCTAGGGGATGACTGATTCTGATTACTCGGTTTCATTTGCTTGATTTATTCTTGTACTCCCTTATCTTGCACGGAATTTTTAAAAAAATCTAGTTGAAGAACATTTGACAGAATACCTATTTGTTACTCCTGTGGTTGTACTGGATTCCTTTTCTGTCTACAATTCATGTTTTTAGCTATGACCTATTCATTATCACCAATTTTGTATTAAAGGATCAATGCACGTGTGCAGGATGTCATCCCACAACTGTCCTCATTCTCCCAATAACTGTTGAAACACAAAGAACAAGAAGGCGGAGACCAGCTTTTGGCTTCATGTGCTCAGTGCAAAAGGACCCAGTTCATCTGAACTGGTCATCCTACAATGTAAACAAAAGCAGGAAACTTTAATCCGTTTGCAACCTTATAGAGTTAACTCATCATGTAGTTAGGCTGGCGGTGCACTCCGTGGAAGATGGGCATGTGGGATGGAGGAGAAGGAGAATAACTCGGATGTGTCAACCCGTAGTTAAAAGGAGGATAGGGGCTTCCTAGTTTAATAAAATAGATGTGGATGTGTGGGAGTTTTAGCTATTCTGAAACCCCTTATTCCATTTATACTTGGATAGTTTTTGCAAGGTTTATAAAGAGGGGGTAGAGGTGTTTAGTGCTGGTGGTGATGAAAACCCCTAAATATTAAACTTTCTTGGTGCAGCAGGTAAAAGGAAAGCCCTGTTGTAGACTGGGTACAAAATAAATAATAATAATAATAATAATAATAATGGAGATGGGTTACATCAATCATCAGTCCATATGATTTTATTTTCTATATCTGTTTATAAATGTTTTGGTTGTGGGGTGTGAACTTTTGGTGATTGTCTTTTGAAAGCACAAACGTGAAAAACATGGCAAGCGTTTGTTTCTTATTGCACAACTTTTGTCTCCATTATTATAATACATTTTCATTTATTAATTTATTTTTATCATATGTATTTATTTATTTTTCACAGGTAATATAAAAACTGACAAAACATTAAAAATATACAATTTGACATTTTTTAATATTATTTTTTTTAGCTTTTATCTGCTTTGAACTACAATAAAAAAAAGGATTGAGTGTTATTATGCCACCACCTGTGCATTTTGCTTTTATCTATTCAGACATTTGATCCGTTTGTGAAGAAGAATCATCCAGAACAGTCAACTAAGAAAATGTAATAAGGATATTCTTTTAGAACACTGGGTAAAAAATCCTTTAAACATAGAGCGCTCCATCTTATTTAATTTTTTTTTATCTTCTATTCAGAGTTTGCCAACATTATTATTTGGATAATAATGAGGTATTTTCCGTTTGGTCAGAGCCTCAATAATGAGGCTGCAGCGCCTAAAAAAAAAGTATCCATTTGTCGATTGAGCCTGCTCCTACTTGATATTATTTTCAAATGATACCTCATATCCTTTTCTAACTAAATAAATCCTGCTTGATTCTGTGAATATATAAATAGTAAATCCCATAAAACAATAATTTAGACAAGCGAGTCACGTCAAGGAAAGTGCCGTGGTCACCACATTCCAATGCGGTGATCAAAACCATCACAAGTTGGCCACGACTTTCTGCCACATCTAAGAACTGTCAATCCCAAGGTAGTCATTTTTTGGGGGGTTCTTTTTTTTTTCCTTTTTGTTAGGAAGACCACCCTGAAAGCAATGCTTACCCAAAAAAACCTGCAAAATAAACACATCAATAAAAATGGATAAATATACAGAAATGCACCTGTAAATATCCACTGCATGAGAAGTCTCCATTGTTGGGAGCATTCCTCGCATGTTTAAAATATGGTCCTGCAGTTACTTTTTTACCTGATCTAGCTGCAGATGTTACGCTCCAGAGATGTATATAATGCTGTTATTCTTGTAATTAGGCCAAGCTTACACGAAGCTGGTGGATATTGGTTTTGGTATGTCAACCAGATGTGCAATACTTATCACTTTCACATCCAGCTGGGGAAGGATAAATGCACCACATGTGCAACCTGTATATTTTATTGAACAAAAATCCACAAACTACTGTTTGCCTTTATTTCCAGATCCTGCTAGTGATGAATACAGAAATTATGATTGCAGCAAGGTTTCTTACATAATTAAAGCACCATTTACAAAGAAGAAAAAACATTAAAAAACAACGAATAGTGTAATACTGTATATATGAGTTGCTGCTTCCATGAGGGTGGAGTTTCAGGATTTAGATTGCCGCTGGTGATTGTGTGGCTAGGGTATCTGGGGGTTTCTCCTGCCCCTTCCTTCGAGCCTGTGTTCTTCTTTTTTGAAAACGCATAAGAGATAGGCGCTAAACAATAATTAGTGATAAAATATACAAAAGAAGACAAAAATGCAGAAAAACACTAGTGCAAGTCCCAAAATCACACAACATTTATAACAATAATAAATAAAGTGTTGTGCAAAACACGATACTTACGGGAAGTACTTGACCAAGATGAACATATATTCAATATACATGAAAAACAAAAGAAGGACGAAAAAAACGTGTGAACCTGAAAAAATTGAATCAAGGTATTCACTGGTATATTGAACCTAGTGGAATAAAACTCACATTTACCAGATCCTTTCATAACCGGCTCTGGTTTAAAGCGCTCTGTGGGATTAAGATCTCTCTGTAGATCCTCTTGAAATTTTGCAGGAGCCAAAAGCGGTATCAATGGTGGATATGTGGAGAGAGAGAGGAGGAATATAGTGCTGTGTATAGTAAACAAACACTTTATTGGCCCCCAAATGTTGAGGCTTACTTTAAAAACAGATAAATGAGCATGTAAAAAATGGATAAAAAGTAGAAGAGCAAGGGTAGACATGCGATGCAGCCAAATCGAAGGTGTCCAGTATGGTTCTCAGCTCCTCTGAACAATATTGAAGAAAAAAAGGATGCCTGGCTTGTCGACACGCTGAACTCGGCTCCCTCCATCTTGTCTGCACGACACGTTTCGGATAAGTGCCTTCTTCCGGGGGTTTGATGGGGCATGTATCAATGAAATAGTCCGTCTGCCCTCTCTCCCCGAAATTAACACGGCAGTTCCTCACTCTTAAACTCTAAACGAATCTGTCTCTAAATGGCAGAATTGGTGGGGCGAGTCTCAAGACTCCATATTTTCCTCAAACGTCTCCAGTACAACATTACCTTTTTTGGTCTAGTTTGCATTCCATGTTTACAGTGGGTGGGTGGTTCCCACGCAATAAGCAAGGAAGTGGAAGTTAAATGGATGCTCGAAATCTGGAAATGTAAGCTTTCTCCATTCCGGAGATATTCTCTATTGAGAGCTGTCACTGTCTGAACGTTTTAAAATCAAATTACAGGCCACCTGGAGCCACAGGCCCTTAATAAATAAAATCATAGGAGGGCTGGCATTTCAAAAGACAGTAGGAGGTATTCTATGCAAAACGCTATTGTTTTCTTACCGCAATACCAGTATTCCAAATGGATAGCATGTGGTAGTGTAAATGTACCGGGTGCGGTAAATAACGGGGGGCCATTGAATCTACCCAATTGTGTACACGACTATATCATATTAGACTAATGTATCAGAATAATTGTGAATGATTAATGTGATCACTGAAACCGTCTGAGCTATCCATACAAGAGAAAAACTGCTGTAAGTGGATAATATTTAGCAAAAAATGTTAAATTTTTAGATGTCCTAATTCTTTATTTGTGGGGCAAAGTTCTAAATGTTGAACCATGGAAACCAGTTTAATGTTCCTACCAATTATCCCCCTTTTAGAACTTTGTCTTACAAGATCAGAGGCTCATTTTATGCTTTAATTCTCTCTACTGTGCCCATCGCTAAAAAAAGAAAACTACCCAAACAGACTTTAAGAACATCAATGTCCAATCATCAGGCACTGATATATTCTATTTAAGTCCTATCCAACATTTCATATTTATATTGTCTTTTCTGTTGAACAATAAGGACTGTAATGTGTGTGGTCCTCTGAGCAGGCTCCAACAGCCTGGGCTCCAACCCCCACTGGATAATTACCAGCTGGGCCAACTACCTGGAGACTCCCTGTAAGGACTTATGGGTGGAATCTAGACTCTTTTGGGGGATTCATCCTTCTATACAGTTTTTTTATTATTATTAAAGTTACATTTAACCAACTTTGTCTAATTGAGCCTTTGTATCCTAGTGTCGGGAGACTTGTAAATGCCTTGTAAATTCACAGGGTGGAGGCACTGATATATGTTACGTGTGTCCTGAACTCCCTACACTCAAGCTATTACACCCATGTACGTTACTCCCGGGGTTCCTTAGTGAGCAGTTCCCTTACAACTTTCGCTATAAGCATTATACGTATTTTTATCATTAAATACATTTGCATAAAATAATGTAAAAATAATGTAAAAAGGTACCATTGCTTTTATATATTAGGTATTTATATATCTCTCTTCTATGTAGTGTGTGTATGTATATTCATACCTCTGTTCACATCAACTAGTTAATCATTAAGGAACACACAGTGAGGGACCTGTGGTGACACCTGAACTGAAAAAATCAGGCAATCATAGATGAACATGTTTCCAGCTTACCTATTAATATTTGATTTTTGTATTCCTGGGTCAGTTTACCAGAGTTCACTATTTAATAGATAGACCACAGGAATTATTAAGTAGCTGAGTTCTTGCTACATTTGTAGATGTACCAGAAATAATTTTTATAGGTCTAAAGCTGTAATTTAATTATTTGAAAGCTACAGATAAATAGTTGGCTCGAGCATGGCATCGCTCAACCCAACTACGGAGAGCTAACTTCACCAATGGTTGTATTGTTCAGTTACCTGTTTCTAGTCTCCATTGAAGCCAACGGGGACCGAGGCTGCTGTCTACTCTTCTTAGGAAGAGACAAGTTATGCTAAGTATACATTCTTACCATGTGAGCTCACCATTCAACTTGGCAGTACTTATATTGCATTGGTATCTCGCCAATTTCCAGGGAAGTTGCAGGTACCAAAATAGCTGAATTAATATTTCTTGGATGGTAACTGGGTAATTAGATACTTGAGAATGAACTTGGCTCCAAGCAAGCGCTAGTCGGTGGACTACTGTATTGTAATAAAATATGATTCATGCAGTTGTCCAAAAGACTGGGGCCATAGAAAGACCATTATGTCCGTCATATACCACCCATCTAGATGGCTCAAGTTGTCTTATAACTTGACAAATAAAAGCTATTGGGTCATTTCCTTCCTTTTACAAGAAAATCTATTGTGAATAATAGTAAGTGGCTCTTCGATTACTATTGAATTCCCCTCATTTCTCAAGAAATCCTTCTTTGATCATATGAAATTGGGCTCCATTCACATTTTTCTCTGGACTGGATTAATCCTTGGCTGTAGTCATGTGACTCAAAGAAAGGTTAATGCAAGTTGAAAATCTCTGCTGCCATTGAAAAGATTCTTTAAAGTTTCTGTTTAGAAAAGAACAGAGTGGCCCATCTGCTTAATTGCCATGGCACAGTATGCTGAGTTAATGCTTTGTATAAATAGAAAGGCATATTTAACACATATAATCATAAAAATGTAAAACGCATGAGAAAGCTTTTTCATAAACAAAAAATCCTCTGCTATGAAGGTTAAACAGCAAGTTGCTTTGCAAACATTAAAAAAAGTATAAGTTATAGTGTTACATGTAAAGTTATAGTTATTTTGGTAACAGGTACACATTTTTATTCTACTTTCATCTGTTGATGTGTGTGGTTCTGTTGGTCATCTAAGCTAAAGCATTTTTCTTTTTCTTACATTTTTACACGAACGAATGAACACTTTTTGAAATGTTTCTATGATGCACTTTTGCTGTGATATGAACATTTTGCAGTGGCATTTTCTTCTTCTTGGATGGTTTTGTTTGACTGATATTACAGATATGCTTGGCTCTCCCAGTGACCTTTCAATGTTTCAAAATGCACCACTTCAACTAGAGGTACATTTGCATCTCAGGCAACGATGATCATTTCTAAATAAAAAGTTAACCTATTGGGAAAAGTACATACATTTTTTTTTATTTCTTTTAAATGGGCTATTAATTTAAGAAAAATAAAACTTTTTTTTTAAAATTACTTGCACTTTAAGAGATTAATCCATCTAGCAAATATTACTACATAAAACATAAAAAAAAAAAAAAAAGAAATTAATCAAAATCAAATAAATATTGCCTGATGATGTTTAACTACTTATGGTTAAGTTTTGGTTGATGTACATTGGCTTTATTGCATTTATAAGAATGTGGGTTATGTATAAATAGTATCATAGAATAAATGTAACGTTCTGTGTTTGCATTATTATCATATTTATAAAAGGGGTCTGAATCCTTTACATATAGATTGTTACTAGAATAGAAACTGAAAAATGTGAATTAATAATCGCAACATGATAGATGCGAAAAAAATGCAAATGAAAATTAAAACCCTTATAATTATAGGGTGTGTTAAAATTGTCACAATTTAGGTTTAAAAAAATGGCATAAAACCGCACCATTTTTATTACATATCTTTCAAAATTATTTAAGATTTTTTTTAGATCACTTTTTAAGAAAGATAATAAATCTGTGAAAAATTATAATGGAAAAAAGTATTTTACTCTGCAGCCTTTTTTACACATAACCCGCACTTTGTCTGAATTTTTAGTCACATGTGGCTTTTGATTATCTCAGCATCTTGTGAACAGTATATCTGGCTGGGCCTCATGGGAATTACAGTCCACAGTAGGTGATGTTATTAGCTGTGAACATCAAATCCCATAATGCCCAGCCAGCCAAAAGTCTCCCATAATTTTTTTTAACAAAAAAGCCAGTATGAACCTTCCTCCCAAATATATACCGTGGTAACTCAGCTGGTTTGAGGCTCATTTCTATGTCTTACAAACATACTGATGGGAGCTACATGGCACCACCAAGAATATCTTATTAACTACATACTGATGGGAGCTTCACAGTAACACCATCTATGTCCAGCTAATTATATACTAATGGGAGCTATATTATACCACCCGGGCTAACTACATACTGATGGGAGCTTCACAGTAACACCATCTATGTCCAGCTAATTATATACTAATGGGAGCTATATTATACCACCCGGGCTAACTACATACTGATGGGAGCTTCACAGTAAAACCATCTATGTCCAGCTAATTATATACTAATGGGAGCTATATTATACCATCCGTGCTAACTATAAACTGATGGAAGCTTCAACATCTGATTTACATGAGAGCTATACAGTATCACCCTTATTGTCTGCCCAGATTTTCCGGACAGGATCATTTCATTAACCATTCATTTTCTTGTTATTTATGTACCTTTTTTAATTTCCTACAAAATAACAGTTCTAAAAACAAATTTGCTATTCCTGCCTTTGGCTCAAAAATGACTAGCTATGGCTCTGTGTGCAACCCTCACCCCCAGTCACCTCCAGTCAGTCACATCCAGTCAGTCAGTCACCTCCAGTCAGCCATAAGAAACATGTGCCACAAACATGTGACTGACGTGTTTTATTAGGCTCTTCTTATTTAGTTTAAATCCACATGAAGTAGCCTCGGTCTTTCTGGTTGGTGAGATAGCTTCGTGGTCTAATGGGCCATCTGGAGACTCCATTCCCCCCCATGTAGGTTGCAGGTTCAATTCCTGGAAGAGGAATCTTTGTGAGGTAAATAAAATAAGTGGTATTAGTTTGGGATATAGTAACATCCTCAGGATGTTATTACCATAGACCCTAATTTTGGAACGGGACTGTTCTTTGCCAAATTTTCAAATCCATCTGTTTTTGCACGCTCAACTTCAGGGCCGTATTGGGAACAAAAACCAGCCCTGGAAAAAATTTGTATACCAGCCCCATAGCATAACATTTTTAAACCAGACCCATAGCATAATATAACTTTTTTGTTCATAGAAGGGAAAATCATGCATTTTAAAAAGCACAAATGAACAGTGAATTATTTATAGATGAGACTGATATATAAGGCTGCCTAGGGCAATATATAAACCTTCAGTATGTACACAAAGTTATATGAATTGCCCTGTGCAGAGGTATATATCAGGGCAGTGTGTGTGACATATCCTTGTGTACATATTTCTGTATTGTCTCTCTCTCTCATTTCTGTAGCATCTCTCTCTCGCATTTCTGTAGCGTCTCTCTCTCCCATATCTGTAGCGTCTCTCTCTATCTCGCATATCTGTAGCGTCTCTCTCTCTCTCATATCTGTAGTGTCTCTCTCTCTCGCATATCTGTAGCGTCTCTCTCTCTCGCATATCTGTAGCGTCTCTCTCTATCGCATTTCTGTAGCGTCTCTCTCGCGCATTTCTGTAGCGTCTCTCTCTCGCATTTCTGTAGCGTCTCTCTCTCGCATGTCTGTAGCGTCTCTCTCTCGCATTTCTGTAGAGTCTCTCTCTCGCATTTCTGTAGCGTCTCTCTCGCATTTCTGTAGCGTCTCTCTCTGTGTCCTTTCTGTAGAGTCTCTCTCTCTTTCCTTTCTGTAGTCTCTCTCTCTCTCCTTTCTGTAGCGTCTCTCTCTGTCCTTTCTGTAGTGTCTCTCTTCCCCCCTTCCCCTGTAGTGTCTCTCCCCCCTCTTCCCCCTGTAGTGTCTCTCTCTGTCCTTTCCGCCTGTAGTGTCTCTCTCCCCCCCTTCCCCCTGTAGTTTCTTTCTCCCCCCTTCCCCCTGTAGTGTATTTTTCCCCCTTCCCCCTGTAGTGTATTTTCCCCCTTCCCCCTGTAGTGTCTTTTCCGCCCCTTCCCCCTGTAGTTTCTTTCTCCCCCCTTCCCCCTGTAGTGTCTTTCTCCCCCCTTCCCCCTCTAGTGTCTTTCTCACCCTTCCCCCTGTAGTGTCTTTTCCGCCCCTTCCCCCTGTAGTGTCTTTCTCCCCCCTTCCACCTGTAGTGTCTTTGTCCACCCTTCCCCCTGTAGTGTCTTTCTCCCCCTTCCCCCTGTAGTGTCTTTCTCCCCCTTCCCCCTGTAGTGTCTTTTCCGCCCCTTCCCTCTGTAGTGTCTTTGTCCACCCTTCCCCCTGTAGTGTCTTTCTCCCCCCTTCCCCCTGTAGTGTCTTTCACCCCATCCCCCCTGTAGTGTCTTTCTCCCCCTTCCCCCTGTAGTGTCTTTTCCGCCCCTTCCCCCTGTAGTGTCTTTCTCCCCCTTCCCCCTGTAGTGTCTTTTCCGCCCCTTCCCACTGTAGTGTCTTTCTCCCCCCTTCCACCTGTAGTGTCTTTGTCCACCCTTTCCCCTGTAGTGTCTTTCTCTCCCCCTTCCTCTGTAGTGTCTTTCTCCCCCCCTTCCCCCTGTCGTGTCTTTCTTCCCCCCTTCCCCCTGTAATGTCTTTCTCCCCCGTCTTCCCCCTGTACTGTCTCCACCCTTCCCCCTGTAGTGTCTTTTTCCCCATTTCCCCCTGTAGTGTCTCTTTCTCCCCGCCTTCCCCCTGTAGTGTCTTCCTCCCCCCTTCCCCCTGTAGTGTCTCTCTTCCCTCCTTCCCCCTGTAGTGTATTTCACCCCCCCTGTAGTGTCTTCCCGCCACCCCCTGTAGTGTATTTCATCCCCCACTGTAGTGTCTCTCCCCCCCCCTCCCCCTGTAGTGTCTATCTCTCACTCACCTTGCTTCCTCTGCTCCCCATCCCACACCGGAACTGCTGCTGCAACATCTGGTGGCAGCAGGCGAACTTCTTAAAGTGGCCCACTGACACTTTAAGCAATTCGGCGGCTGTTCCCGGTTTAAGAAATTCACCTGCTGCCACCGGTTGTTGCAGCATCCGAACTTCTTAAAGTGGTGGCCACCGCCGATTCACTTTAACTGGCCAAGGCGGCCCCAGGGCAGGAGGACCACCGGGATTTTTCCCGGTATCCCGGTGACCAGTGCGGCGCTGCTAGCCTAGGGGTTAGTCTTAGTGTTAACGGTTACATTTTCAGTTAGTAATTGGGTATGGGGTTAGGGTAACACATCAATTCTGACAGCTCCATTCACCCATGTGAGTTGCAGGTTCGGTTCCTGGAACAGTCATCTCATCTTTGTGAGGTAAATAAAATAAGCGCTATTAGTTTGGGAAATAGTAACATCCCCAGGATGTTATTACCATAAACCCTAATTTTGGAATGGGACTGTTCTTTGCCACACTTTCAAATCGGTCCGTTCGTCATTGCACGCTTGTGTTAAGGGTTACGTTTTCAGTTAGTAATCGGGTATGGGGTTAGGGTTACACATCAGTGCTGACAGCTCCGTTCACCCATGTGAGTTGCAGGTTCAATTCCTGGAACGGTCATCTCACTACTTCATTGTTCTGAGGTATATAAAATAAGTAATATTAGATTGGGAAATAGTAACATCCCCAGTAAGTACTTGGAAACCAGAGAGCATCAGATTATATCCTTCCTGGTTAAACACATTATTATATTATCACTAGATCCTGATTTGGTACTGTTCATCGCCATGCTTTCAGAGCAGTCCATTCAGCATGGCACGCTCACCTTAGGGGTTCATTTTAGTGTCAAGGGTTACTTTTAAGGTTAGTTTTTGTATGGGGTTAGGGTTACGAATCGACGCTGACAGCTCCATTCACCCCTGTGATTTGCAGGTTCAATTCCTGGAACAGTCAGCTCACTTCTTCATCGTTCTGAGGTAAATAAACTCTGAAAACATGGCGAAGAACAGTTGTAGACACCCTCATTCACAGTCAACTAGAATTTTAAATGCAATGGATGCCTTTCTTCTTCAAGTTGGGCCTAGAAGTTTCACTGTAGGAACTAAATTTCCTTTAAAGTTGAATGCATTTTATAAGGCATTTTGATTATAAATGTGCTATTTCTTTATTTCTCTGCTACATTGAGCTTTCTCTTTTCCAGAACTACAGAAGGTAAACGTCTATTTGATGTAACTTGGAGTGTTTGGTTCCCAAGCTATATCAGTTTGTTCTGCTTTACCTGTAAGAACCACTTAAAAAGATTGTCAATACTTACTTCAATGCGTCTCTGTTCTTTTTGAAGTACACTTTAAACAGATGACAAGACTTGTTTCAAAAAATATTTTTTGTCTTTCAAGCCTCTCTTGCAGCTAGCTTGAAATTAGTTCTCAAATCTCTTTGTGAGTATGTTATGGCTGTTTTGAGTGGCTAGAGGTTTATTTTTTTTTTGAGGTAAATGTTTCTATTAAATTTGATTATTCAGTGCTTGATGAAAGTTAAAAATAGAAATATATGCAAGAAAGTGTGTCAAGTTACATGCAAACAAAACGTGAGAGGCATGCAGCTTTAATTGCATGAATGTGAGGTAAACCTTACTAATTGTTAACGAGAGACTAAACCCTAAATCGAGTTTGAATCAGGAAGAAGGTTGTTTCTGCCTGATTAAAAAATGTTTAAAATGGTGATCCTAGTGAACCATTCAAAAGGCATTGTTCTGTATTTGGAAAGCTAACCAAAGCCTTCCTGGCTGCCATTTTTTCTAGGTTTCTCTTGACCAAGGTATACCTGATGATTCACTCCCCCCCCACCAATAACTTAGACAGACAACTGAGTGGCTAGAAAGGTTGCAGTCTTTTATTTGAAATTGCTGCAACATAAATTGACAGCTAAATACATAGATGAAGTAAACGTAATGGTATTAATATAAACCAGATATGGTTAAACCTTATAAATAACTGGGTATAATAAAAATATATATATACCAACTAACACATGTTTATATAATGAGACATATAAACAACATGAAACAATACTTAATGAACCTCAGCGGTAGCGTGTGACTTATCCTTGACCAGCTAGGATCAGCACCCCGAGAATCTTGCGCAGGCGTACCACATGACCCACGGCTCCTGACGTCCCTGTTTTGCACAGGAGCCATGCCTCACTCCCCAGGGACGAGCCCTTGGGGAGCCCGTGCAGGTAGCTCCCACAGCTACTGCCCTACCGGGTTGGCCATATCCCAGATGACCAACCCCCTGCAAAACCTCGGGGACCCCTGCCGCCACTTCTATCTTCCTAACCTAGGCATGGGAGGGAGGGGACTTGTCATTTTTCTTTGAAACAGGGAGTTATTCCTGGAAATCCTGCAATATAAAGCCTAAGGCCATCCCCTTTATGTGATCATTGCCACCCCCCTGCCCTAAGGGCACTTGGATTAACTGACAGGGTGAGGGAAATGACAGGAAACCTTTGTCATGATGGCCTTCTATATATTGCATTATTCCAGGCCAGAACTATCATTGGTGTGTGGGTGCATCATTCACTGGCTGCAGGTGAATACACAACTGATCCACGATTGTAAACATGTCAACTCACTGATAGAACTATATGGAGCCAAGAGATATTAATAAGCTACTTTATTTGTATTCTTTCATTAATCATTTCTATTTGAAACATGTACACTTGGCAATCTCTCAGTTAAATACAGGCTAATTTTCCGCCTACCGTAATCCTTTCATAAACTGCACAGCACCTTTTATATACACAGATGTCTTAATGCAGTCTAGGGAAGAAGCTGATATTCTCCATTACATTTTTTTTCTACAGTGCTTTGATTTCTAACTTCTTAACCTGGACGGCCACATAGACTAAGACATATTTTTTATCATCATTGTGTACATTTCATTAATTGTATATTTATTTCATATTAGTTTTTAAATAGCCCCTTTTTTGTTCTGGCCGTAACTTTAGTCCGGGTAACACTGGGACCATTAATGCTGTATGGTAATTTCGTCCTTAATGACAAAAGCCCAGAAACTGTGTTTTATGTTCCTGTCTCTGACGTCGCAGAGGTGTGCCTAGGGTTGCTACCCAGCCGGTATTATACCGGCAGCCTGAGCCATGAGCATCTGTTACATGTAGCTAAAATCCACCGTACCCAAACTTCCAGTTTTGGGCACACTTAGGGTTGCCACCTTTTCTACAAAAAAATACCGACCTTACTGGTGCATCCATAGACTTAACATTGGCACCGGAATGATGGCAATCTCTTTGTGAGTTCCATGGAGGTTGAAGCGCAAACGGATTAAATCTATACTCAATATTGAGCATTTTTCCAGATATCTCTCGCTTGCAGTATTGTTACTAGTATACAAACAGTGAAATGTGCCATAGTGTATTACCAGCGAGTAGGTGGGAGTTCACAGAGGAGACGGGCTGCTACGAAATTTGACAGCGGTGCAACAAAGAACCGAGAGGCAGGACTGCAGAGAGCTTGAGTCAGAGAGCCAGAGATCCGACCCAAGCTAGGAGGCAAGCTGGAAGCCGTTGTTTCTACATGGTAAAAAAACTGAACATTGTGTATAGGTTTTTTTTTTTTTTTTAGTATTGGCACAGCTTATATATGAGGACTTATTTATTTATTTCAGACAGAGCTAATTATGGCATGAAAGTTGGACTTAAAATAAGTACCATTAAATTGGGTAATACTAATCACCTGGATTTTGGGAAACTTTAACATCCCAAGCAGGGGCGTACCTAGAGTATTTGGCACCCGGGGCGGACCCTGAGTGTGGCACCTCCCCCCCATAATAAAAATGTAAGAAAACACCCACAATTTTTTCAATGTTTTCAATAATATTTATTGCACAAATGACTACTCACATTTTGATGATGCCTTGCCTCCGAGACCCACCACTTGGTGCCTCTCTGCCCTGATATTGGATCCTTCCGCTGAAGATCCGTGAAGGCAGACTGACGGCGCTGCGCCCGTCGTCATCACGTTGCCCGACGCCGAGGCCCGCAACACTCCTCCCCCTTCTCATCCTCCATGAAGTAAGTCCCGCCGGGCCGCAAAGGTGCTGCAGCTGTGCGCAGCGTAATGATGGGGGGTGACACATGACACTAGAAGTCATGACACCCCCCTAGTCAGTGGCACCCGCAGCGGGCCACCCCCCCTCCCCCCCTTAGTACGCCACTGATCCTAAGGACATACTGAAAAACCAGGCAATATCGGAATGTACTTTCCCTGGTTAAACACTTTTTATTTCTACCCCCATGTAAATATGTGACTGTAAAATATCTTGGCTTTAGCACACATTGAAATTCAAGGAACATACTGCAAGTCATTTATCATAGCCTTCAATCTTTTTAAAAAAAAAATTGAATTTAATATACTCTCCAGTACAATCATGTTTCCAAAATGTTCACCGGCTCAAACTACATCTAAAAAGATTTTGCCAAAAAAACACTTTGTTTTCATAAAATATATTTTCAGATATAATTATAATTCGCAATTGCCGGGTCTGAACCTTGCAGGAGGATTTATAAGGTTTGACTTTATAGTGACTGTGATATTTGTGAAGATTTATGTTAATTGAAAGTGATCATTATGTCCACGTATAATTTATACACTTCACATTTGCAGACTCATAACTTTAAAATGTGGTTTTTGATGTTTTTACATTTCTTGGCATAATTTGCAAACGCTAGGGCAAAACTGTAAAAGCAATTGATGCTGTCTATGTCTAATTGCAAATGTCAGCATGTTATACCAAGGCAAGCCAACTCTATATATTTTCAGGCAAGAACATGTTTTTTTATTATTTATTTTTTTTATAAATTATATTGTACCTATTGGTTTCCTGCATTAAAAATCCGAGAAGCGTGGCAGCTAAGAAATGTCACCGTGAAGCGAGACAAGTCGACAATCCTTGCCAGTAAAAAAAATGTCTCGTAAGCAAAAAACGGACTGCAGAATTCTAATTTTACAAGGAAAACTAGTAGACATATGGCTATAATTAAATTAAAATAAGATTTTTTTTTTCTTTTTAAAGAAACACTATTTTTAAATGAAAATGGTAATTCTCAGATTACTACCTCCTATGGGAGTATCTATAAATATGCATATTTAATTCCAGCTCAAATGAGTGTGACTAACTGCAAAAAGGGGACAGGATTAAACTCTGGTAGCTAGGCAGACTTAGAGGAACTGCATATTCTACACTAGTAACAAACGTCACATTGCGTTATAATTGAAACCATTTGCTTTTAGAAAAACTATCTGGGAGCAAAGTCCTTACAGCTTGGTTCATCTATGTTGAACAACAATAGCCTTTGGGTGGACAATCGCTCCCTCTCTACATATATATATATATATATATATATCTGACACAAGGTGCCATTGAAGCACATGAGTGATAGCTGCTGATAATGGGCCTCTGTACTATGTAGATATTCCATTAAAAATCAGCCGTTTGCAGCTACAATAGTTATTTCTATCATTAAACCTATATACACTGTATTTCTGTCCCATCTGATGTTAATTTAATGAACAAAATTTGCTTTATTTAAAAAAAATAAGGACATTTCTAAGTAACCCCAAACGTAAGTGAATATATATATATATATATTTATATATGTAAATAAAAAAAACACCTGTTGTACACACGCTCAAATGTGTTTTCCAAAAGTAGAGTATGCCTGGGTTTCTGTAAAGTGGCAAATATCCACATATATATTCAATTCCGGTCAGAAGTGGTGGAGCTAAATTTTGGTTGGTAAGTTGACTTAGAGGCGCTGTCTATGCTACAAATTGGGTGTGACACAACATCCTCCAAGTTAAAATGTCAATACCATCTTTAATCTGTGATTGTACGTTAGTCCTTCCATGTCTTCTGTATAGAATTGTGGCAGGACAGGGCCGATTCTGGGTGGGTGTGCGGGGTGCACCGAGCCCGCCGCACAGGAGAAGAGGCACTGCTACAGGGAGCTCCCTCTCAAGCACCTCCTCCCCATGGTGCGGGCCGCAGGTCACCTCACCTCCTGGTCACACTGACCACAGTGCGACGGGTGCAAGCTCTGCCCTGTTGCGCTCTGAGGTAGGCGGCTCGCTGGATGTCAGATGATATCAGGCAGGAGAACCTAGGTGCCGGTATTCTGCCTCTGCAGACACTGCTGAAAATGTCCTCCTCCTTGCAAATATAGGTAATGAAGCAGGGAGGGGGACCAAGCAATGAAGCAGGGAGGGGGAAGAAAAGAAATGTATGTGTGGAAGTGTGTGTGTCAATGTGAATAAGTGTGTGTGTGTGTGTGTCAATGTGTATAAGTGTGTGTGTGTGTGTGTCAATGTGTATAAGGGTGTATGTGTCAGTGTGTATAAGTGTGTGTGTGTCAGTGTGTGTGTCAATGTGTATTATTTTTAATGAGGTAAAACAACCACACACTTTGTGTGTTTGTGGCAAGAGGAAAAGCAAGAATACAATGTTGCTTATGATTTGCATATGAATAGAGTCTTGATTAAACAAGAAAACACCAACACATTTTAAACAAAAATGAGGCTACCATCCAACACATACTACATTTTTTTTTCTTTTACCATTTCTGGATTTGTACTACAAGCGGAGGTTTAACCTTCAAACATAGCTCGTGCTCTGTGATACTAACTTGATGAAAACAGCACCTTCCATGTGTAATGGCTGTATCGCTTCTTTTCATATAACACGTTATTTATGTGTGTGATGGATATATATTTTTTTCATGTTGGCAGGAGCAGGACATGCTTAATCTTAGATGGAAAGCCACCCAATTTGCAAATATTGAGTTCCAAATACTTTCAGGCAGCTAAAGGACTTATGTTCCCCTGCTAGGTTTCAAGTGGTGTACTTCCCTTACTGTAGAGGCTCCCCTGTCTAGGACAGGCTAAATAGGTCATAGTGGAGGGGAAGTTAAGAGTCTGATGAGCAGTAGGCCTTGTTCCAGAGTGACACCAGTTTAACCTAAGTGTACATGGAACAATCAGGATTATCTGCACCTAGGATTAACCTCTTAACATCTGCAATAAGCAACATCCATGCTTTTGTAAGAGAATGTCTATCACCTGTTTCCTTTTGTAGCCTGCACTCTACTCCCACCACACACATCTTAACATTCAGCCTAGTTTGTGGCACACAATACAAGATCACAGCTTCATTAGATCCCAGCAAACTTTTAAGGAGATACCTGCATTATCAAAAACCTACATGACTCGGGACCTAGAGACTAGCAGACAAGTCGTCGAGGAGAAGACCACAGATCAAAAAGTGATACATAGACATCTTAGAAATCTACAACTTGGAGATGATCAAAAGGTGAGGTCCCTTTTCAAATGGTCCCACAGACCTTTCTAATAAACTAGACGGTATATGTCTGTGATGAAACGGGGGATTCCAGATTATCATAAAAGTCTTAACAAACTCTTGAGCTCTAATTAGACAGTGATGTGTTAAATCAAAATGTTGCTTTTCTCCTCTATTCTGGTAAGATTCTATATTTTATTTATTGCTACACTGATCTGTAATAGAAGAAAACAATGCTGTGTGTATTTGTTCCTAAGCGGATTCAATGTAATTACCTTTCAGATCAATCATAAGACAAGTTTATTTATCCGTACATTTCCCTGTGTACAACTACAAAATCCGTTATGTCAATTTTTCCACGAACAATGTACAACTCCACACTGCGGGGATGCCGTGTAATTCCCCATCGAAGCCAGCTATGCCACCAGTTTAATCATTGCATGTCTTTCTGAATCGAGTATAGGCTTAACATTGAAAACAAACTATTGCCTCTAATTGCTAATCGAATGATGACCTTAGTCCAGTGTGCTGGAGGGAGTACAAAACATTAATAACATGAATCATAGATTGTTGTGTAAATATCCAACGTGCTCGTTCATAAATGATTTCTTGGCTCTCTAGGATTTGCAGGGGTGATCATTCATCTGTTTAATTGACTTTCAGCAGCAGTGAAGTATTTTAGAGTGTATGCATATGCATGTATCCAGTGGGCGTATAGGAACTGAAACACAATGAATGGTGCAGCTCTATAAATGACTTTGTTGGAGACACATGATAAATCCATTGCTGAACTCTTATTTATCAGTCTATCAATCTATCTGTCGGTTTATCTATCTGTGTGTTTATCTGGCTGGCTGTCTTTGTTTGTTTGTCTGTCTGTCTGTCTGTCTGTCTGTTAGTCTCTATCTCTGAGTTCATATATCATATCTGTTTATGACACCTAACCAGTGTCGTCCCGAGGGCGGTGCGGGCCGCACCGGGTGACACTTCCAGCGGGGGTGACACCCGTGCTGCCTGCATCCCCCTGCACCGCGCTGCTTAACTTTTTTTTTTTTTCTGGCAGCCGCATCCGCTGGATTCAGCCTCCAGAAAAATAAATTAATATATATATCACCACGACCGGATATGACGTTACGTCACATCCGGTGACTGTGTTTCCCTCCTCAGACGTCCGGCCGGGAACACGGAGCAGCAGCCAGGCGGTAAGTGATGGGGAAGAGGGGGAGGAAGGAGGAAGAAAACGAGCACTGGAATAGCACAATATTCCTGGTATCTGACTGGCACAATATTACTGGGCTCTAAATGGCACACTATTACTGGGCTCTGCATGGCACAATATTACTGGTATCTGACTGGCACAATATTACTGGGTTTTGACTGGCACACTATTCCTGGGTGCTGACTGGCACAATATTACTGGGCTCTGCATGGCACAATATTACTGATATCTGAATGGCACAATATTCCTGGTATCTGATTGGCAAGATATTACTGGGCTCTGACTGGCACAATATTACTGGGCTCTGACTGGCACAATATTACTGGGCTCTGCATGGCACAATATTACTGGTATCTGACTGGCACAATATTACTGGGCTCTGGCACAATATTCCTGGGCTCTGACTGGCACAATATTCCCGGTATCTGACTGGCACAATATTACTAGGCTCTGAATGGCACAATATTCCTGGGTGCTGACTGGCACAATATTACTGGGCTCTGAATGGCACAATATTACTGGTATCTGAATGGCACAATATTCCTGGTATCTGACTGGCACAATATTACTGGGCTCTGTATGGCACGATATTACTGGGCTCTGAATGGCACAATATTACTGGTATCTGAATGGCAAAATATTACTGGGCTCTGAATGGCATACTGTTACTGGTATCTGAATGGCACAATATTACTGGTATCTGAATGGCACAATATTACTGGGCTCTGAATGGCACAATATTACTGGCATCTGAATGGCACAATAATTATGGCATCTGAATGGCACAATATTACTGGTATCTGAATGGCACAATATTACTGGGCTCTGAATGGCACAATATTACTGGCATCTGAATGGCACAATAATTATGGCATCTGAATGGCACAATATTACTGGTATCTGAATGGCACAATATTACTGGGCTCTGAATGGCACAATATTACTGGCATCTGAATGGCACAATAATTATGGCATCTTAATGGCACAATATTACTGGTATTTGAATGGCACAATATTACTGGTATCTGAATGGCACAATATTACTGGTATTTGAATGGCACAATATTACTGGTATCTGAATCGCACAATATTACTGGCATAGGAATGGCACAATATTGCTGGCATCTTAATGGCACAATGGTATTGGCATCTGGCACAATAATACTGGCATATAATTGGGCAAATTGGCTGTTATAGAGAGAGAGAGAGAGAGAGAGAGATGTCTGTATGTATAGATATGTATTGTTTTAGAATTGTACAATTGTCACCTTGTGGGGCTCCTGTGTGTTGCATAATTAATTGCAGTTCCCTGTGTGCATAATTATGGGGCGCTTGTGTGTGGCATATTTATTGGGCCCCATGTGTGACATAATTAAGGGACTCTTTTGTGTGGCATAATTAGGGGGCACCTGTGTGTGTGGCATAATTAATTAGGCAGAGGTGAGGCATAAATAGTGGGGCTCTGGTGTGCCATAATTTATGGGGCTCTGGTGTGTGGCATAGTTATGGGGCTCCTGTGTGTGGCATAGTTAATAGGCCATCTAACTTGTTTTACTAAGGAATCTGTTTGGCATTGTATTCTAGGAAATCCAGGGGGGGATGACACCATGAGTTTCCGCACCGGGTGACACCAACCCTAGTGACGCCCCTGCACCTAACCACCTTTATGTTGATAGATCTGGCATGCATGTTTCTTTCTTGTATAACTGGCTCTTCCTTATGTAAATTCCATCCAGCCATGGATATGGAAGAGTAGGGAGAGACATTATGTTGTCAATAAAGTTAAAATATATATTTATTTTTATATATAAAATCCAAAGATCAGCGCACTCATATCAAAATAGGTAGGAGAAAAACTCTTAACCCCTTAACACACTTGAACGTATATATATACGTCCTGCAAAGCATGGTCCTTGAGGTCCTGAGTTTTAATGTAATGCTACATTCTGGCAGCTATTCTCAGAGGCTGCTTCAGATCCGAAGCAGCCTACGAGAGTGCCTTCGGAACCCCCGGCCCCTCCCCCTGCTCATACAATTGCAATCATATGTGTTCAATCTCACATAGGCAGTGATCAGCTTTCACTGCCTATGTGTTAAAGGTGTTGTAATGATGCCTCGGTGATCGCGAGTGCCGTATTGAAGAGGAGAATGCTCCTCCAGTACGGGGTGCCCAGCAGAGTGCAATGGAAGTGATAAAAAAAAAAAATCTCTTCCGTCACTCTGAAAATGTTGCTTGACTGCCCCTAGAGACAGTGAGCAACATTACAGTTAGAAAAAAAGGAAAAAGCTAATCCTAGATCTACTAACCCTAGATCTAGTGTTAGGGTTACAATTAGGGGTAGGGTTACAATTAGGGTTATAGGTGGGTTAGGGTTAGAATTAGGGTTAGTACAAGGGTTAGATTAAGGGGTAGGGGTATATTTAGGGTTACGGTTAAATTTATGGTTAGAGTTGGGGTCAAAAGGTCACTGTAGAAGAAAATGGTTAGGAAACAAAAAAAAAAACACTACTACTGGTTATTGCCCTGTTACTTGAAATAAAACACAGAAAAACATGTAAACATTGGTATTTCTAAACTCGGGACAAATATTAGAAACTCTATAAGTTGGCTCTTTTTTACCGTTTATAATTGTTTTAAAAAAAATAAGGTCAAAGTTAGAAAAGTTTTTTGGGGCATATTTTCATCATATTTTATATATTTTATTAATATTAAATTATATCATATGATGAAAATAATAGTATCAAAGGTAAGCCCTATCTGTCTGAACATGAAGAAAGAAAATCACAGTTAAGCAAACGTATGACAAAAATAATGCAATTCTGGTCTTTAGGGCACATCAAATGCAGCATAGAACTCTGTCACTAAGGGGTTAAAGCTATAGGCTTCATTAAAGCTACTTAAAAACGCCTTTCTAAGATAACAAAATTGGAGATTTGGTCACATATATGGCCATATTCTGCTAAGCCCACCACTCTGTCAAGAAGAGATTAAGGCCCATAAGCAACAGTATTTAGTGTTAGGACCCACCAATACTGGAGTACTTTGACGTAGTGGTGGGCTTAGCATAATATGGCCATGGATGTGACCAAATCTCCAATTTTGTTATCTTAGGAGTTTTTACGTAGTTTTAATGAAACCTATAGCTTTAAGAGTTTTTCTCCTACCTGTTTTGATGTGAGTGCGCTGATTTTGTATCTCAGGTCTTATGCTAGTTTAGGTGAGTGCATTCCCTTTGGTGCATTCCAAGGTCACAGCTAAATATGTATTTGGAAGATAACATTTCCTACCCTTTCATAACCAAAGACAATCTGTGTTATCTTCCACAGCTTTATCGAATGTATTATTTGTATTTGTGAATTCATTTTGCACCCTAGGGCTGAATGGCAGGTCTGATTTTTGCAGGTCCAAAACGACGGAGAATTCTCTACTAATATGATTTCACGGAAATGCCCAAACATACAAGATAGGAGAGCAGATGTTTTACTTTATTGATTATTTCTTGGTCACACACAAACCCACATTTCTAATTTATTGAAATGCATGCATATTTAAATGAGTGCAAGTGAAGTATAACCAAACATGCAAATATCAAGGCTTGTAACTTTGGAAAGACGCAGAGTGCCATCACTTACATTTCATGTTCTGAATGATTTATTGATAGCATTAAAATTCACATATTCTTCTATGACAAGTGGATTTTAAAATATGTACCGAGCAAGATGTAGGATCGCAGGGGTCTAGGACACTTCTTCGCCGCATCTTCATCGCTGACAGTTCAGCGCGGCAGTTAGAACGCTGAACTGTCAGCAATGAAGTATAACGCGGCCGTTTCACCGCGGCTGCAGCTATGTAAGAGCTGACAGTTCAGCGCTGAACTGTCAGCTCTTACAAATCTAAAAGTAAAACTAAAATACCCCCCCTAATAAATGATTCCCCCCCAATAGTAACACTAAACACTAAACCCCAATACTAACACTAAAATTAACCCCAATATTAAAATTAACCCCCTAAACCCTAATACTAACCCCCGACCCCTAATACTAAAATGAACCCCTAAACCCTAATACTAACCCTAATACTAACCCCCGAGCCCTAATACTAAAATTAACCCCCTAAACCCTAATACTAACCCCCGAGCCCTAATACTAACCCCCGAGCCCTAATACTAAAATTAACCCCCTAAACCCTAATACTAACCCTAATACTAACCCCAGAGCCCTAACACTAAAATTAACCCCCTAAACCCTAATACTAACCCTAATACTAACCCACGACCCCTAATAGTAAAATTAACCCCTAACACTAAACACTAAACCTAATTCTAACCCCCTAAACCCTAATTCTAAACAAACTAAAATACTTACCTTTAGCGATGAAATGTCCCGCGATGAAATCTCCAGCGTCGAGCTGTCTTGTGCTGTAGAGTCGGCGGTGAAGCAGCTGCGCGGAAGCAGCCGCGATGAAGAGTCCCATCCCTGGATCGCAGATCTTCTGCTCTTTCACACGCTTGGCCATGACGCTTAACCTATGATTAAGCGTGGTTCTCACATGCGAAAGGTGTTCCCCCCCTCTCTATGTAGTCAATTCACTCTCTGTGTCATTTAATGATTTTACTTTTTTGGGATCAAGTATCATATATATATATTTTTTTTTAATTCTTTTTATTTTAAATTTTAACTATAACTTATATATTATTCAAGTCATTATTATTACATTATATATATATATATATATATATATATATATATATATATATATATAAAAAAATAATAATAATATATTATAATGTTATACAATATCAGTAATCCATAAAATTGCACTAAACATAATAATATAATACATTATATAAATAATAATATTAATAAGTATAATTGACATTACAATGTTGTACAATATCAATAATACACAAAATTGTAATAATTATAATAATGCAATACATTATATATATGATAAAGTCAATAATTATAATAATATAATACAATATATATATAATAATAATATCTAATAATACTTTGTATCAAGTATCATATTAATAAATGTTTATATAATTTATACTGGATTTTTGGAGTGCAAGGGTTTGCTCCTTTTTTCGTCTATGTCACATTGCTGCCTCTACAGCCATATAACGTAGCACCCAGAATCCAACATCCACAAGGAAATCCCTGACTTTCACCAGTGGAGCCGGCTTGCCTTTGGTGGTTCTGTATCTTTTTGTCTACATGACGCTTTCCTGCTCTTGTCACTAGTGTGACATGTTTAGGGAGGACAAGTTATACGAGCAAAGGGGCCCGAATCATAAATTGCCACTGACATGTAAATGACCTACTTTTATGCATATTAAAGGTCAGTTATTATAAAAATGTATGTATCCATTCATATTTGAATATCTATATTGTAAAACCTAGTATCGGTTACTCTTTAATGTAGAAGTTTAGCGAGATCTTAGGACTCACATGAGATCGCGCTTGTATCGCCATGTGTGTCTGTGGAATACACACCCCTCATTAAAGCAGGCTGAAAAAATGGCTGAACCTATTTTCGTAAACTTGAAATCAGAAGTAGGTGGAGCTACGGCAGTGATACCCAACCCAGTCCACAACCCACTGAACAGTCCAGGATTAAGGGATTACACAGTTATGTTTAAAGAGAATAGAGTAAAATCAATTAAAGGGACACTACCACTTAAAATCTATTTCTCTATTCATATCGTGTGGTTTACATTAGAGAGCATGTTGGATAATGCCACTAAGTGCATGTCTTGCAGCATGTATGCTGTCTTGGAGCAAGTTCCCCAGGATTCATACCACTAAAACAAATGGTCAGAGAAGCACACCAGAATGAATTCCAAAAGGAAAAAACAAGGTGCATCACCCCAGGGGGCGTCCACTACACCCCCCCAATTAGTAGAATAACAAAGAACAAAAATAGGGGGAGCACAACATAAAAAAATAGATAAACAAGTAGAGGGTATAATGCCAAAAATATTTTAATAAATATTAAATATGTAATAAATAGCAAACAAATATATATAAGACAAAATAAATAAAGAAATGACTAACTTTAAAGCAAACAAAAAAGGTTTTTTTTACAAACATATACACAAAAATAAGCAAACAAATAAACTGAAAAAAGAAAAAAGACAATAATGAATAAATACCCACTCAATACAGAAAATGCAGAAAAAATGCAGACAGGAATAAAGCAAGGGAGGACACACTGCGCAAAAAAAATGGAGGACACCAACGTTTCGGCTAGAAGCCTTTGTCAAGGTGTCCACACACACATATGAATATGGAGCAGTATAAATACCTAAATGCTGCAGTAAAAACTTGTCTGGTTGGACAGACATTTAAGTGCCAGCCAACCAGAATAAGCGCGATGGCGGCCGCCATCTTGACGCATAGCGTGACGTGATGACGTCACGCGTCGCGTCAAGTAACTTTATTGAATGAGCAACCAAGGACACACTGCACAAAAGCAGTGCTGTGTGTCTATAGCAGATAGGATAGATCTGGAAAGAAAAAAGGAAGGGCATATCACACATCAAGTGGAACTGTATAACAATAGAGGATTTAAGAGAAATGCATCACTTAAGAAAAAACAAAAACGAAAGTATAAAAAGATAATATCTAAAGAACAGAATAGCCCCACATTACTAAAAATAACTATAGAAGATTTTTTGTGAAAAAATAAGAAATACAAAATAAAAAGAAATGACAATAAGCAATAAAAATAAACCTGATGACAATACAAATAAAGATGATATGAAAAATGCACATTTTAAACAATAAGATAACATAAAGAATAAACGTAACAAAAGTAAATATAGTAATGAAATGAGAAAAATAGGAGAAAATAATACAAAAAAATATACTATGTATAAAAAATGCACCAACGCAAAAAACCAAAAAGGACACATGTAAATATTCGTTACTAATAAACAAACAGAAAAAAAAGGCACCAAAATAAAAAGACACGGGTAAATATACCACACAAATATAATAGAAAAAAACACACTTAATAGAAAAAAATGCAATATCAAAAGAAAAACAAAAAAGTAACCAAACTAATTAGGACTAGATAAATAGGATGCATGTGTCAGCAAAACGTCATTCTTCACGAGAAATTGAGTGCAGTAAGCGTCGCCGGACGGCCATCCACAAAATGGACTATAAGAAACAGGAAAAAATAAAATAAAAATATATTTTGTTGCAAAAGAAAATAGTAAACATACACAGCTGGAGGCAATAAGAGTCAAAAGCAGAAAGCAAAGGGGTCAGTGGAGGTCCCAGAGTATTGGACAAAGCGGGCTTAAAGGGCACCCAAAGCGAGGGGTAGCATAGGTACACCCTTAGAGAAACTACAGGAATACTGACAGATCCCTCTCCTCATTAAGCCCAAGAGGGTGAAGTGTCTGAAGTAGATAGATCCAGTGTAGTTCCCTGCGCTTCAACAAAGTCACTATCAGTGCCTGTAGTAGAAGTAGGAATTTGTTCTATCGCCAGAAACCGTAACTGGGATACTCCATGATGTTGGTTATTAAAGTGGCGGGCAACTGAAGAATTTTGATTATTGGTTCGAATAGCACTCTTGTGTTCACCTATCCGAATGGTGAGTGGCCGAGTGGTTTCACCTACATAACAGAGGCCACAAGGGCACTTGAGCATATACACTACAAACGAGTGTTGGCAGTTCAAATATTTTGAAATCTGGAAATTGGTGCCCTTTCTAGGATGGGTAAATGATGATGAAAGAATGGCACTGTTGCAGTTGACACATCTACCACATCTATGCATACCTGGCGGTGGAGCAAGCCAGTTAGTGGTAGTGACATCTGTCTGGGAACCGCGTTTATTGTCGGTGAGGCAGTCACGTAAGTTTCGTGACCTTTTAAAAGCCATCATAGGAGGCTGTTGAAAAAGGGGCCCTACTTTTTTGTCAGATTGTAAGACAAACCAGAATGTATTGATTATATGCCGTACCTGGTTGGATAATACCATACCACTGCCAAGGAGGAAATCATCTTGCCTCCTTTCAAATCAATGGTAAGACCTCACCTTGAATATGCAGTACAATTCTGGGCACCAGTCCTTAAAAAGGATATTATGGAACTAGAAAAAGTGCAAAGGAGAGCTACAGAATTAATAAGGGGATTGGAGGATCTTAGTTATGAAGAGAGACTTAAAAAATTGCATTTATATACGTTAGAAAAAAGGTGTTTCAGAGGGGATATGATAACATTATATAAATATGTGCAGTGCCAATATAAAGAGCTCTCCAGTGACCTGTTCATTAACAGAAATGTACAAAGAACAAGAGGTCACCCCCTGAGTCTGGAAGAGCAAAGATTTCATAGACAGCAAAGCAGGGGCGTCACTAGGGTTGGTGTCAACCGGTGCGGAAACTCATGGTGTCACCCCCCTGGATCTCCTCCAATACAATGCCAAACAGATTCCTTAGTAATGCCAGTTAGATGGCCTATTAACTATGTCACACACAGGAGCCCCATAACAATGCCACACACAGAAGCCCCATAACTATGCCACACACAGAAGCCCCATAACTATGCCACACACAGGAGCCCCATCAATTATGCCACACCAGAGCCCCATAAATTATGCCACACCAGAGCCCCATAAATTATGCCACACCAGAGCCCCACTATTTATGCCTCACCTCTGCCCAATTAATTATGCCACACACACAGGTGCCCCATAATTATGCCTCACACACAGGTGCCCCATAATTATGCCACACACACACACACACACACACACAGGTGCCCCATAATTATGCCACACACACACAGGTGCCCCATAATTACGCCACACAAAAGAGTCCCTTAATTATGCCACACATCGAGCCCAATAAATATGCCACACACAAGTGCCCCATAATTATGCACACATGGGACCGCCATTAATTATGCAACACACAGGAGCCCCAGAGGTGACAATTGTACAATTCTAAAAGAATACATATCTATACATAGAGACATCTCTCTCTCTCTCTATAACAGCCAATTTGCCCAATTATATGCCAGTATCATTTTGTCATCAATAAGCCACAGCCAATTTGCCCATTAATATGCCAGTATTATTGTGCCATTCAGATAACAGGAGAATTGTGCCAGTCAGAGCCCAGTAATATTGTGCCATTCAGGGCCCAGTAATATTGTGCCAGTCAGATACCAGTAATATTGTGCCATTCCAGTGCTCGTTTTCTTCCTTCCCCCTTCCTTATCACTTACCGCTTGCGGCTGCTCCATGTCCCCGGCTGGATGTCTCCGTTCAGTGTTATCTCCTGCACGGAGGAGGGAAACACAGTCACCAGATGTGGCTTACTGTCACATCCGGTCGCAGTGTTTTTTTAAATCTTTTTTCTGGCGGCCCAATCCTGTGGATGCAGCTGGCATAAAAAAAGCAAAAAAAGTTAAGTAGCGTGATGTGGTGCGGGGGGATGCCGGCAGCACGGGTGTCACCCCTGCTGGAGGTGTCACCCGGTGCGGTCCGCACCCTCCGCATCCCCCTCGGGATGCCACTGCAGCAAAGGAAGGTATTTTTTATGGTAAGAACAATAAAGTTATGGAACTCACTGCCAAGAGAGGTAGTGCTATCAACCACAATAGATGCATTTAAAATGGTCTGGATGTTTTTTTTTTAGAAAAACATACAGGGCTATTAATAATAGAATAAGCATTAATAATAGAGCTTTTTGATCCAAGGAGAAATCTGACTGCCCCATAGAGTCAAGAAGGAATTTTTCTCCCTAGGAGGCAAAATTCAAAATAGCTTCCTTAGGAGTTTTTACCTTCTTTTGGATCAAAATCTGGAATTATAGGAAGAAGGGTTGAACTTGTGTCTTTTTTCAACCTAAATTACTATGTTACTATGTTACATAAAATGTAACTAGATTACCTGTGCATTTAAAACAAAGACACATATAAGACTTCTGGCACTGTTTTTTTTCTTATATTTTTGAATTAATTACATATAAAAGGCAAGCCCCTGCCCTGATTTGCTCTGTATGTGCTGACGCGCCAACCGGGAACAACTCACATTACTAAATGCTGTGTCTCGGATGTGAGACACAGCAGATAGCAAACCCATGTGTATCTATTAATTTATACGTCGGGTTTACTTTCAAATAATTTTTTTTACTTTCATGAATTGTTTAACCTTTGCTTCCTTGAAGGATTAAACAAGTTGGAATGTCCCTTTAAGCTGGACGTTTGCGCTACATGCACTGGTTCTGAACCACCAGGTTACTCCAGCGTGGTTTGAGCCAGCGCATCAACTAGTTCTAAAATTGTGCTGAAAATCTCTGACACACCATGGGCGCAAAAAGTGAGGTTGTACAAAACAGGTGCAGTTGCTGTTATAAATCCGAAAAACAGCAATCCCCCCTAATTGTGTTTTAATTAAGTGCTGTCTCCAGTTTATGACATCATAGCCTGTGACTTTGTATGGCAATTTATTACTTAAGGGGACAAAGTGCAATTTGCATTATATGAGGTCAATCATCTCATAAATGTATGAAAATAGTACACACCCATTGTTCCAAACACAAACAATTTATTTTTCTTTTGATCTATGCATTTGCTTGTAATTCTGCTAACACTGTATACATATCATTTTATGCTCTAGATTCCTACTGTAGGGTTCTATTATGTGAGTTATTTTCCTTTTTCATATGTTGTTATCTCACCATTCACAAAGGCTATGTAATTTGATTATTTTTTTTAACCGATTATGTATTTGCTGAAATTCGACAGACATGTTGTGAATTCATCCATCACCATCTATTTTTGTCAATACTTTTCAGAATTAAGCTATCACCCGTAGACCCCCAGGCCAATACATGTGCCACAAATAGACTTCCTCTGCTCTAAAACACAGATTTATTTTTCTGATTTTTCTTATATTGTTTGGCCTTTTGACACTGAGAAAGATTACATTAAACCTGTCAAACTGAGGATACAGAATGGATTTGCCAGATTGGCCATTTCCTTGAGGAATATATAAGATTTACCTGCTACCTTGCTCTATCTAGAGTTAGTGGATCTCATAAGTATGTCCCAAAAAAATAAAGGGATTTTAGGCACCCGGCAAAAAATAACTGCCAAATCAGACATGATGTCATGTCCCTCTTACAATTACTTGCAATTCCAGTGTTTCCAAGCATCCATCAAGAGTTATAATTCCTTCGCGGAGTAGGCTGAAGCCGGGGCCTGTAGTAAGATCTTCTATCCGCGATCGCGGTAGCTCGGTAGGCCGAAACAAGGGCCTCCTCCAGAGTTTACCCCAATCAAGGGGGATCTATTTGCACCTGTAGGGGGAGGTAAACTCGGTTTCCGCTATCACCAAACCTCCTATGGACTCCAAGCACAGAGACACAGAGGTATGTGCTATAGAAGCACACCCCTCTGACATCCAATCCAGTGAGGGGTTTGTCCAACAGAGGGGAGGAGTGGAGGCCCACAGCACTATAAAAACACCTCAAACTGTTACCACAGTGCTCCAGTATTCCAGAGCTTTGGTTTCTGTTTGTCCTTGGATTTCAGTTTCCAGTAATTCCCTGTTTGCTGTGTTGCAGTACATCTATTGGATTTCGTTACCTGACCTTTGGCTTGTCTCCTAGATTACCCTGTTTGCCTGAACCCTGACCCCTGCTTGGATTACTACTCTTTGACCGCTGCCTGCCCTGATCTATTGGACTGTTCCTGACTTTGCTTTTTGGATCCTTTTATTATTTTTGTGGCACTCTCGTGCTCCTATCCTTACCAGGGTGCTCTGCCTATATATACTTGTGGACCACCTGGTAAGGGTTACTGGCAAGAGATAGCATCCCCTGCTCTATGCTCCAAAAACCTCAACCCTGACACATGATGTGACATAGCAATGTGGGCTAAAGCACCATCTGTAAAATATGTTTAACCCTCAAGGTTTTCAGGATCAATTTCTGAAATGGTGAACTCAGCCTTTCATTCTTCAGAAGTTGATCCAATGAGTACCATTACATTGGGAAAAACCAGGACCAGGGAATATCTGAATGTACCTCTCCTGGTTAAACACATTATTATTATATTGCCACATTATTCTAATGCTTGGTCAACTAGCATTTTAAATACAACATATGACTATTCTAGTTACGCCTAGAGTTTTATCTTCATCCTATAGTAAATGTAAGGATTAATATTGAGTATAAATGGGCTATTTTATTTATTTTCCTGCTATGTAGACTCATCATGCTTCCCAACTGTCTGCTTTGCTCAGGATAGTCCCGATTTTGGGTGTCTGTACCGCTAAACTCTATTTTGCTTTTCAGGGCAGAGGGAGAGCTCGGGATTCCAGACTAAGACGCATACTGTGCGTGAGCAGGTAACTCTCATAGTTAGAGTGGCAGCTGTAATGTGAATGTTCAGTAGAGCTCCAAAGCTCCACCTCCTGGCATATTGTTTTGCTGGGAAGTAGTTGGGAGGTAATAAGTTATTTATATAAAAAAGGTATGCACAGAGATGCTTAATACTGATAGAGCATAATACTGGTGCTAAACCCATGGGCTTTATACATGAAAGAATTACAGGGAATTGAGATGGGAGTTTAGAACGTAAGGCTATAGTAGCAGGGTTGGAAAAAATTCTCCATTTCAGCTGCATTTAGACTTTTTAGTTAGTAGGACGGCACAGGTTGTCCCGCATTTAACATGTCAGTGTAGCTCCCCGCAATGAGCTGTGTATGGATCCCGTTGCAGGGATTCCTATCCCGAATCCACCATAATAGGGCAGGAATATAAAGAGTAGAAATCGGTATACATCTGATCCCCCCAGAACATTGGAAAAACTTTCTTTACATTTTTTCACACTTGTATTTGACAAAAGACTCTCTTTCTCTATTTCATCTCTCTACCTCTGAAGAAGCCACAGCACATGCAGCGAAACGCATCAGGCCCTCTTTTACACCACACCCACTGATGCAGACGCATTTCAAATTAGAGAGGAAGAATCCCTGTTATTGTATAAACAAGTGTCAATTTTGTACATACTGTGTTTTTAAATGAATGTTTTTTAATGTAATAAATATATAGATTATTCATACAAACTGCAGTTTTAATATTATTAGTATAAACTTGTACTTTTCTACTTTTTTAAATTTTGAGAGTTCAAGTTGAATTTTTCCCTTCTTGTCTGTCTATTCCATTCAGCGCTCTCACCAGTATTTTAATTCGTATTACTGTGTGTATTGAGGAACCACACCTTGGTGTTCTTTTCGTAGCTGCTATTGTCCTTATCTTGGTGTAAGTCTTGTATATAACTAGCTCTTTCAAACACTAGGAATCAAGTCTAGACTTTGTACCTGCTTAACTGACGAAGGAATAATGAAGGAATAGTCCACCTGTCCATAAAACAGTCAGTTTTGGTTTAGAGCCAAAATTCAAAACCAGATCTAACTGTAACACTCTTTGTTATTATTATGAAGGGTAAATTAGTTCTCCTCCAAATTAAAACTCTACAAAAACATCTCTTTTATCCTTGGAGATATGAATACTTGGGAGAGTGAAAATTTGGGTGAATAAGTAGATAGACCCATTGTAATGCAACAAGTATTATTTTATTTTTTTTAAATAAGAGACCTTTCATCTATCTCAGACAACACAACAAAGTTAAAGTTAAAAGCAGCATAAGTCCAGACCCCAGAGTTAAACTTACATTATGCTCTATTTAGGATGACAAGCTCTCTGAAATGCCATTCATGGAGATTTAGAATGTGTTTGGTGATAAAAATAAACACTTTAGAGAAGAATATCACAGCTGGGCATTTAAGTCCCAGTACAACTAGTCTCATAAAAAAGGAGGAAGAATTAAAATTAAGAAGGAACCAATGGAATATGGAAATGAGAGGGAAATCATTTGAATCTCTCCTGAGGACCACTGTTTATAAAAAAAAAAAGTATTTTAATTACAGAAGCTCTCAGTGCAGCTCGGCATTCACTTGATGTGCGGATTCTAGAATTCAAACTTTTTGTCTGTATTAAAGCTATTTGTGCATGCATACGGAAATAAACAATTATAATTCTTTTTTTTTTTTAATTATCATGCAACACCAGTCCTTGGATGTCTCATATCCCCCAGACACTCATCTCTTGATTTTAGTCAAAGAAAGACTAATTGACTCTTTAGTCCACTCCATTCAGGGTCTGGAAGTCATTAATCATCCTCTTGTTAAGTAATCCATTCGCAGTTTTGTGTACTTACTGCTTGTACCCTGCACAGTGGTACGCACTCATTATCCCTACTCCACACAAAGTGCCATCAAAGGTTTTCAATGGCTTTAGTTAAAAATGTATTTGCATTTAGTTTTAATTACTTTTGTAGCAGATAAATCACTATGTTCTTCTTATATCTGTAAGATTAGGACAGGGACTCGGCAGCCTAAATATTGTTGGTATTGTAATTGTAGAGAATTAAAAAAAAATATATCTATATCTAGTGTTTCCTGTTTTTTGCACCATGTTGTGGCCTCCGAAATGCAAATGACCTGCTTCCAAGGGGAAATGGGAGATACCACAGACATATTCAGAAAACCCATTTTCTCTCTTAATCTATGCATTCTCTTGCACAATGCTTAGATCATTTTGGTCATCTTTTATTCTCTACACTGGGAGCTACTCACTGAAAGTGTGGTGAAGATTTCTTGAATATTCAACCCCTTCATGCAGATCCTATGCCACATAGTTGCCAACATCGGCCATGTTTCCAGGGACACATATTTTTTTCCACATGCTGCAGAAAGAGCATGCAAAGTGTAGCCTGGCAGTATGTAGGATGGATATACACACAGACAGAATCCAATTAATTAATCATGGGAGGTCCTATGAGATCTCAGCCCTGATTAATTAGTTGGATTGTGCCTGTGTGTATATCCATCCTACATACTGCCGGGCTGCACTTTGCATGGTCTTTCTGCAGCATGTGGAATAAATATGTGTCCCTGGAAACATGGCCGATGTTTGCAACTATGCTTTTGTTATTGAAAAACATGGCCCTAACACCCACGGGGACAGCACAGATTGGCCGCCCTTTGCCATGGAATTAAGCTCTACTAGCAGCAGAAACTCATCAGGGTCTGTCCTTCAATGTGCATCTCACCTCAGCTTACCTGCACCTCACTGTTAGTGAATAGCAAAGTCCTTTAAAAAAAAATAAACAAAAAATAACAAAACTTACATCGTAAATAAATATGGCTGACTCACGTCTCTCTGCTATGAACTACAGGTCCTATAATGCTCAGCGAACCTCTTGGGAACTATATCCACCATGAGCAGCTGCCAGGTGTTAATTATATCCCTGTTTATGAGTAAGACATGCAATATACATTTAAAGGGATCATTATAGGTTTCCTCTCGCAGAAGCACAGCTCGCAATCACCAGGACGTATAAACGGCTTGCCATACAATCTGTACAGATGTATTACTATATAAATTCATGCCTCATAAAAAATAGAAAAAAAAACCAAACCTTTTATATGTTAGTTACTGATACTTCCCTTCCAGAGACTCATCATACATTTTTCTCTAATATCACAATTTACTCCATAATATTCTGGGTTTATTTCACCGGAAGGATACGGAAATATAAGCTTCACGCCCTAAACTACTGATTGAACCATGACAAGGGATTTATATCTTGTTACGGATCATATTGCGAACCCTGGAACTTCTCACACGCATATTGTGGAATGGGTTCAAATGTTTAAAGAGATTGTCAGTGCCAAGGAATGCTATCTCACACCCAGGCTCTATCACTATAAATATTGGGAATTTCCATTAACATGGCTGTGTAACGTTTGCACTATATACTTAATTTGCTGCGTCTGTAACATCTGTAATTCAAAATCTTATTAAAACAAACCACTCTCATTGTTCTAAGGTATCATATGCATATATTTTGAAAAATTAAAGAGCCACTACATTTTTTTTCCATTTGTGCTTCTAATATAGTATTTACATCTATACGCACTAGTGAAGTGTCACATGACCCAAGTATATGAGTATATTGGTCTATAGCAGTGTTTCTCAAACCTGTCTTCAGGACCCCCCCCCCAACGGACCAGGATTTAGGGATTACCCAGTTGTATTTAAATAAGAATATGTAGAACACCTGGTATGGTTGCTTAATGGTTAGGGAACCACACTAGGTGTACATATCCTTAATTAAATATAACTGGGTAACCCCTAAATCCTGGACCATTGGGGGCTCCTGGGCACAGGTTTGAGAAACACTGGTATATAGGGACATTAGAGATTATCCTATGAATGATAGCTGCCGCTCTTCTCTGTGAAAGAGGCAGACTGATCTGGTCACGGACTATCACTTACTGCAAGCGCACTGAGAGACCCTGAGTTTTGCATGCCATTAATAGAGGGGCATTAACTAGCATAGACAGAGACTAAAGGACCCAGCAGACTCCTGATTGAGTAAGCAGCAGAGCTAAGAGTAAACCCATGTGTATCTCAAAAAATATTTGTCTTGTGTACGCTGAGAGCAGGATTTTTGCCCCTATTAGTGAAGCATAAGTACAAAAAAATACCTTAGTGATGCTTTAAATAAAAAGTACAATCCCCCCCCCAAAAAAAGGTTTTAATCTGTCAAAATACCATATAATACTTATTAAAATACATTTTCAATTATGCTCCTAGAGAATCTGTCAAAATATATTTAAGTTTAATTCCCCCCCCCCCCAGAAAACACAGGGGGGGGGGGGGTTCTTATTCACTAAAGTCCACAAATCTAGCTAGTATGTGGACAGTGAGGGTGTATTGCACTGGTGGTATCATGTGGTGCCAATCTTACCACCATGGCACAGTGGTTTCTATTCACGTCACTGCTTAATGCACTCACATAGGTAAAGGTACCATTTCATACTTACAGTGGACAATGGTGCCTTATCAATATATGTAAATGTATGTACATATGTATCCTTGGCAATAGACAGTTACCATGTCAGTTACAGTCCGATCACAGTAAGTCACAATTGAAACTGCAGGATTTCTCAGACGTGTCCGATTTATTTATGTTCTTTGTCATCAAGGAGTTAAATAAATCGGGCCAGGGGTTGAGTTTTTGTGAATAGCTCAAGGTGGTTGAGCTGGGAGGCAGGGCCGCCATCAGGGGGGTGATGGGCGTTACACCTGTCATGGGCTGGGCCCGCTCGGGCCAAGGCCCTTTAAGAAAAAAGAAAGAAAAAGAATAAGAAACAAGTGTGGGCAAACAGGGCATAGCGTGTGTTTTCTGAAAATATTTCTTAAAACAATAAATTTAAAGAAGGGCCAATTCATTCCTAGGGGCTCAAAGCAGCTGCCCTTTGGGCCCCCGCTGGCTGCAACATGGGCTCGCTGCCTTTGTGACTGTCTCACATGGAGACTGTCACGATCGGGCAGCAGCCAGCAGTCCACTTCCAGTGGATGAGGACCCGACTTTCTGTCACAGCCGCCGGAAATGCCAATAAGTCATATCTGGCGGCTGTATTTCTGCGTGCAGAGGAGACTGCCAGGGACGAGCGGCATCCAAGTAAGTACTGGGGAAGGGGAGAGGAGGGAGGGATTATTTTATTGGGCATATTGACTGTGGCATATTAATGAGCAAATTGTCAGTGGAATATTAATGGACAATTATCAGTGGCATATTAATGGTCAAATTACCAGTGGCATATCAATGGTCAAATTATCAGTGGCATATCAATGGTCAAATTATCAGTGGCATATTAATGAGCAAATTATCAGTGGTATATTAATGAGCAAATTATCAGTGGCATATTAATGAACAAATTATCAGTGCCATATTAATGGGCAAATTATCAGTGGCATATTAATAAATAAACTAACACTAGCTGTGGTATAGTAAGTCTTGGATGTGCAATGCGGGTAATGGGGCAGCAGCAAATCTTGGATGTGCAATACAGGTGATGGGGCATGTCCTGGGATGCTTTTAAATCATTGGCATGATATACAAAGACCTGGATAAAATGACTTTGGAAGGGTAGGGACCCAGGATTTTTTTCAGCAAGGGGCCCTGAAATTTCTGATGCTCTGCTGGGAGAGAAATTCAATTTTGATACTAAGTCATATTCGACATCCTAGCTCAACCACCTTGAGACAAGCTAGATTTTTAGCAAATAAACCCCAGGGAGGTATTCATTAAAAGTGAGTTACAGCTGAGTTGAGGTGAGATAAACATTTCATCGCGCCAACTTAGTTATGCATTGTGCATATCCAAGATACTCTGGATAACCACACTGCATCAGAGCAGAATAGATGATCTGGAAATAGTGAAAACATTTTTACATTGATAGATATATAATCATATAGTTTACTGTTCAGTGAGTCAATTATATATGTGTGTACACACACACACATACAAACACACACATACACCTAAAAACACACACACATACAAACACACACACACACATACATACAAACACACACACACGCATATATAAATATGTATATATAGAGAGAGAGAAAGAGGAAGAGAGGGGGAGAGACAGAGTGAGAGAGGGAGAGTGAGAGAGGGAGAGAGGCAGAGTGAGAGAGGCAGAGTGAGAGAGGGAGAGAGGCAGAGTGAGAGAGTGAGAGAGGCAGAGTGAGAGTGTGTCTATGTATATTCTTCCAGAACAAAGAGCATGTCAAATCCAAAAGTAATTTTGAAGGAATAGCTGGTGACAGGTGTAATGTACTGTAACACTTGTAACTTCAGTAATACCAAAAGCTGGGAAAAATGAATTTTTCAATAGGAGCAGTTATTAACGGACATCAAATGCTGCAGAAATAATGAAAAATGTGAATGTTCTGTGTTCCTGTCAAAATGCGTCATATCACTGGCATCACTTTGAGAAAGGGGAATATGATGTGGAATCCAATATGCCAGGATTAGTAAAGGATAAGTAAATTTAACTAAAGTATGCCATGGAAAGTGGTAAAGACCCCCCCCCCCAATATACCTGTGTGATTACATTCTGTACATGTGTTAGTAATCTGAGAAGATTACACATTTTAGTTATTAAGTCATAGCATGTCTGCTTGGGTTGCACCTAGCCATATTTTATGGGCAGGCTGGTCTTGAGGTCAAGGTTACGTCTATTGACACAATAGAATATCTGCCATTTTATTTTGAAGAAAAGATAATAAATCTAGCCATGACTAGCACGTCATACTTCCCAACTGCTTGCTCAGGACAGTCCTGTCTGTCCTGCCAAGCTCTACCTATGTCCTGCTTTTTTGGATAAACGTAGGGCTTGGTGGGACAGCTGGATTCAGTACTGCAATCCCACACACCGAAGAAGACATACTGCACATTAGAAACATTGTGCACACACGCAGTATAGCTGCCAGGATGAATGACAATGTCTCCGTACATGCGCGTTGACACTCAACCTCTGAGCTCGGTTCTGGCATTCCCATTCTCTGGGTTGGACGGTATGCCGCTTAGACCAGTAGGCTCCCAGGCCATATTTGTCTCAAATCAATACATGCGACACATAAGCAAAGCTTTATTGAACCATAACTTTTAGCAGTGAGTTTCTCCCACTGGCAACCAGCAGTTCTAGTCATGCAGTGCATTCAGGTAAGGCGTGACTCTCCAGAGCCCACATGGGTGGGCTTCTATACTGTACCCAGATAGTGGGGGTCAGAAATCACCAGCGCTGTGACAATACAAAAAAAATATATAAAAATCTATGGACATATTTTATTATTCATAAAAGAGGGAACTGTAAAGAATTAAGGTCAAGAAATTAATTAAAATTAAAATTAAGGCCTAAGTAGCCGAGTTGGAAAAATCCTCCCATTTTTAAATGTGTGCACCTCTGACCTTACATTCCCTTCCTAATTTGTTCATCCAGGTTTTTGCCTTGTCCCCTGAAATACATCTTAACTCTATACTGCATCTCTATACTGATAGCACAATTTAAAAGGGCAGTTTCACCTAGTTTATTTTATGTATATTGTACTGGCTAACTATATGCTGATCTAATGAGCTAATCTGTACCACATCTATATCTGGCTAGCTTTATAGTGGTATAACATTCCATATCTGTGGGTAGCTAACACTATACTGATGGGAGCAGTGTTATATCACCACCAGTGTCTGCCTAACTGTTAGAGGCATACTCTGCTCTTGCCTGTGTTTGGCTAACTTTATTGGATGGAGCCATCCTGTGCCTATTGAATATCCCTATTTGAATAATATTGTTCTCCATGCATACTTTATATTGTACTGTGTTCCCCAATTACAATTTTCTCTGATAAAGGCATTTGGATACAGCTTGAATATGTATAGCTACTCTTCTGGTGTTATTTCCCATCTCGCTAAATATTGTTCCATTACCTCCTCAGTCCTTACTTTGGTGTCGTACGGCAGTCATCGTTTGCTTGTTAGCATAGGGGATTTGTATACTTGACACTCATTTTTACTTGACACTAATTCTAGCAGGGAGGACTAATGTGCATCATAATCCCCTCTAAAATGAGTCCAATTATAACTCAAATATCTGGAGACGTCACCCGTCCCCATTGTCAGCATCTATACAGAGAAAGGCATTTAAAAAAAAAAAAATACACTGCTCCCAAGAAAAGAATGAAAATATTAGGAATTCAGTTTGTCCTCCAAATAACATAATAAATCTGTCATCGCTACAGTCATAAACTGACAGCAGAAAAATACGTGTTACCCTGTATGATCTCATACTGAAATCTGGCTGTGCAGGAACATTCACTGCTATTCACATCCTGACAATCAAAGCATCAGTCAAAGTAAAACACGGGTCATGTTTTGATCCGAACATACAAAAAACAGTACAGAAGCACGGTGCAGCCGGGTTGAAAAATTTAACATTTACGGATCTAAAAGAATATTACATTTTTTTTTTAATTACTATTTTTGTACTGTGGGTTTAATATCTTTAGTATATATCGCATTTTCCATGATCTAATAGACACAGGGGGAGTGAAGTACATACTTTAATATTTCCAGAGGTCGAACTTGTGTTCTTTTTCATTTTATTTTTACCAAGATGCAATAATTGTAGCTTTTATACTGGTATGTGTAAGTTTTTTTTCAGACTTTGTTAAAAATACAACTGTACCGGAAAAAGAACTCAATGGAGAGATCTTACCTGTATTTGCGCTCATTAACCCACTGCCTCAGTTTCCTTGTAATGGAATCTGACTACAGATGCGTGTCCATCCTATTCTTCCACCATGTTGCGCATGTATGGCTGCTCCGGGTATATAACCCTGTAAATATCCATTCGTGTAACTACCACTCTTTAATCATAAAGCCTGATACATTGCAAGGATCAGCACTTTTCAGCCTGATCTGAGAACTTTTACCTCTTTATTGGTTCTATCTGCATCTGCAGGATTTTTGCGGGGTAGGGAGAAGGGGCAAAATACTCTCCTGATCTTATTCTCCAAGCCCAATACCACCTTACTTCCTCCTCGTTGTCTACCTTTGTTGGCTCAGAATAATAGTTTTCTGGTGGTTTTCCTTACCATTAATAAGAAAAGTTATATGACCATGGTAGTAGTAGGTAATAACAGACCAACATGTACTTTCATAATTTTAGAACTTACGTTTACAGTAGATAGAATGGTAAAGATCAGCCACAAATAGCCAGCTACAATTCCAATGGTGTTCATCCAGTAATGGCTGACTGTATATCATTAGAGCTGCAACAAAATACTTTAGCATGTAGTGTAGTGTAGTGTAGGCCACCACAACCCTGCTCTATAACTACAATTGCCATAAAGTTCAGCTAGCAATATGGCTGGCTGACTATTATTGTGGATGCAGTTAACACATGTTAGTGTTTGTACTGTAGACTTATTGTAGATCCCTCCCTCCTCTCGTTACTCTCCCCCTCACCCCACAACCCCACCAACAGTTAGCTACTATTCCCGTAATAATCAATTAGCAATTTTGCTTGCTCAACATCATGGGAGAAGTGTAGCTCTGTGATGCAAACATTCTGAAGTATTACAAAGAAGAGGGTAGTTCGAGGGTAGGGACACAAAGGCTTGGATCCAAAATTGGAGCAGTTGTGTCTAACCTTTGGCATTATAGGTATAGCCTGCTGGCAAGGATAGAGAAGATCCATGATGCAAAATTGGAAAGGGAATACACTCAAGAACCTAAACAGTAAGGTGATGGTAGTCACCTCAGTAAGATGGTATTCACCTCAGTAAGGTGATGGTATTCACCCAAGGTTGAGCAGCAGGCACCTACCCATCAAAGACTTGGCAGCAACATCCACTGTAAACCAAACGGAGGACCTAAAACTGCAACAGTACTTACTGCAGCATCCAGACTGCACACACAGGACTTGCCCAGCACCCAGGACTTCTACTAGACACTGCTGTGTGTGCAAGAGGAAAAGGTGCTAAACAGGGTCATTGCTAGGTCTTCAAATGATCTGGGGCTGAGCTCTGTCACAAACACACATACACACTCTCTCTCACACACACACTGTGGTGTAAAATAAATCATAAGCTATAAAAAAATCTTATTCAATATAATGTAAATCCATTAAAGAAGAACTCGAAGACGACGGCATAATTCCATACAATTTATATGTCAGACATCTATATTGACAGGCTCATTTACAGAATATTCATGAAGTGTTTATCATAGTAACTCCAATGAAGCAAAACTTCCTTATCCAATCCTAAACAGTGCTGGGTTGTGCTAAGCTGCCACAATACACAATGATGAACGGTGTTTGTAAGCACAGATGATTTATCGTTGGCTCTGGAAAGTTTAAACTCACAAAACAAATGCATGAAGAGTGAAAGGTTTGTTTCCTGAGATGCACAGTATTATTAAAACTGGTTCACGCTACAGTGAACTAAAATTAAGCATTTAGACACAATCATTTGTACACGTCTTGTTTAATTAGACACAACCCCTTTGCATTCTCTTAATGGAATTGGCACTTTTGGTTGAACATATAAAGATCAAACACTCTTGAAACCAAGTGCGGCATACATTCCCAAGTGTTGTGCTACGGACCAAATTATAAATATATATATATATATATACATATAAACAAATCCAAAAGGGAATGCACTCACCTAAACTAGCATATATTATACGGGGTGCTGCTGAGACCAAATATTTATACAAAATCCAAAGATCAGCGCACTCACCTCAAAGCAGGTAGGAGAAAAACTCTTAAAGCTATAGGTTACAATAAAGCTACTTAAAAACACCTGTCTTACTAAGATAACAAAATTGGAGATTTAGTCACATATATGGCCATATTATGCTAAGCCCACCACTACGTCAAAGTACTCCAATATTGGTGGGTCCTAACACTAAATGTTTTTCTCCTACCTGCTTTAAGGTGAGTGCGCTGATCTCTGGATTTTGTATAAATATTTGGTCTCAGCAGCACCCCGTATAATATATGCTAGTTTAGATGAGTGCATTCCCTTTTGGATTTGTTTGTATAGTAGAGGCTATGACCAGGCCTCTGGTTTAGCACCCCTCCCCATCACAGGTGCTCCATAAGTGGTGACCAGACCTATACATTGCAGGAGTGTCTCTGTATTATACAATAGGAAGGCCTTTTGGTCCCTGGTAAGTAATACATATAAAGAGATTAAGCCCCATAAGCAACAATACTTAGTGTTAGGACCCACCAATATTGGAGTACTTTGACGTAGTGGTGAGCTTAGCATAATATGCCCATATATGTGACTAAATCTCCAATTTTGTTATCTTAGTAAGAAAGGTGTTTTTAAGTAGCTTTATTGTAACCTATAGCTTTAAGAGTTTTTCTCCTACCTGCTTTGAGGTAAGTGCGCTGATCTTTGGATTTTGTATATATACATAGATTCTTATACAATAATCCCAAGTGTCGTATACATTAAGGAATCTAAAGTCAACATTTAATTAACATGAGATCTGTAACAACCTTTAAAGGAAAACTAAACTTTTAAACTTTGTTTTTTCAACACTGCGTCAATAATTAACTGAAGTGAACTTATTTATTTGTGGGGAGGGGTGGCGGGGAGGACTTCATTTATACCTTATTTCATTCATTGTGTCCCCAGCCCCTTCTAGGGACTCTCTGAGTGTTACATCTGAATTGCATTGCTGAAAACTGTGTCGGCATTGCAGTTTAGAAGATACCGGCCAAATCGAGTGAGTGTATGTGTTTCCACCGCAGAATCATGGAAAATGTAGTTCCCATTGATTCTGCTTTCATTTTAAAAGCCTGCGATCACGTGCGCACAGTTTGGGCATCCTACACAATTGGAATCCCGACACAGCCTGTGTCAGAAATGCATTTCAGATGCCACATTCCGCCCCTTGGTTGATTTTTATCGGCGCCAAATGAATATTCCTTTGCACTCCTCAGTTTATGATAAAGGAATAAAGAAAAATGGCCTCTCATTGTCTGGTTGCAGCTTGCTGTTAAAAGGGTTAATTGGGAGGAGGTTTAATTGCACCTCTTCCAACACATTAAAAAGGTTTTGGCAACAATGTAATGTCAATGTCAGATACCAGGAATATCGTGCCAGTCAGAGCCCAGTAATATTGTGCCAGTCAGATACCAGGAATAGTGTGCCAGTCAGATACCAGGAATAGTGTGTCGGATTATTAATAACCATAAAAATATGAATATGAGTTATTAATTATGAATCATAAAAAATATGAAAATTGATGATTCATATATATGGGTCCGACTAAAAATACCCATATCAAGAATTCGTTATGTATGTGAGAGTTTGGATGACGTTTTTACAAAAGTAAATATAATGCAACAATTATTAATAAAATAATAATACATTTATTGGATATAGAATAAAGATCAAACGGTAAGCAAAATAGCATAACAACAAAATACAGTATCAATAGATGTTAATCATAATTCACATGTATGACTTATAACATAAGTAGGACAAAGCATGAATTATGCAGCTATGTACCTAAATCAACATGCATGTAGAATAATTTACCATGCAGTACATTTGTGACCATAAAATGGCCATGCATTTTATTTAAATACAACCTACATTGATTATGATTAGTATTTAAAATGGTTAATGATAGTACACCATAATTACCTACAAATTACCAACATATACTCTGCTTAGGTAAGGTAATATTACTAAATCAATTACTACTCAAGGTGGCTATTTCTTAATCTGCTCGGTAAATGATAATGTATGTATTCTAGCTCAGACTTTAAGAATGAGAATCTTAGATAATCTCTGGAGATTAGATATGACAAATTTGGGTAAATAGCTAGACTATAAGAACGTATGGTTCTTTTGTTAATATCTATAGGATATTCCTCTGGCTTCCTTCTGCAGAAAGGATGACAGATAAACACCAGGCTAAAACATATAGATCCCAGAAAGTGTGGGATTTAAGTTTAATTTACCCAAATATATATATTAATGACATCCATAAAAAATGAGATTATGCTAGAAACAAATTACCACATTTATACATTACCGGCAGAGGTTGGTTTGCAGTTGAGACTCCTTCCATTGAAGAATTGAGTGATGGGAGTTACTCCTGGGACTTAGCTCAATACTATGGGTATGGAGATTTCTATTGTTATAGTGAACATGTGCTATTAAAAGCCTCATATTCCTGAGTTCTCCCCAAAAGGAGAGAGACTCAGCCCGTTTCTAAAACATTCCCATCTCTCACCCCACTAGTGGCAGCTCTCCCAAAAGTCAGTCTCCCCGGGCCTTTTCAGGTATCTCCGGTCCTCCTCTACACCCCCTGTATCCACTTATCAACCAAACCTTACCTCATATTCACACCCTGTTTCTGTAACTTCTAGCCAATTGAATGGATGGGTGTATTTAATTTAAATGAGATGATGTCATGGTTTATAGCTACACCTGGATTGTGAGTATAATATAAGACAATATATGTTTAAATGTCTAAAAGTGTTAATACAATTTGAAATTAGAGTAAATATGTATCATATTCTTATTCTTTTCATTGCACATTAAATAAAAAATGTATAATAAAATATATACCACACTAATAAAACAATAAAAACAATATTCTAATTAGTATGTAGGATTAATAATACTTTACATTTTAATTAGTGAAGGTGTGATATAAGTATATATTTTATTGGGTGATTTGAATCAACTAGGTCTATTTATAATAACCCTTATTAGATTCTACAAATCAAAAATCCCAATAATCTCAGTGTGTCTGTGTCTGTCAGTTTCTGCCAGTTTGGGTGGGCTAGCAAGTTGCAGAGAAGCCCCCCTTCTCCTCTAGTATGTACACAGCTGTGTCTGCATCAGTACAATGAGATGTAATAAACCTTGCACAACAATGGCCACCTTATCTGTTCAGGTGATACTATGAACTTATCAGTAAAATATTTGGTTACAGATAACAGAGTTAGGAATGTGGAAGACTTTCCTTTTATCCTCAAGGACACAGAATAAGATTTTAACACCAGAAGGATGTCCAACAACTGTCACAAAATGGAGGCTGCTTGCATCCATCTTGTTATACTTTGCTTCTGCTTTATTCATATGTACCAGTCTCGAGATTACTGATCAATAACTCTGACAAGTGTGCCAGTCAGATACCAGGAATAGTGTGCCAGTTAGATGCCCAGTAATAGTGTGCCAGTCAGATGTCCAGGAATAGTGTGCCAGTCAGAGCCCAGGAATATTGTGCCAGTCAGATACCAGGAATAGTGTGCCAGTCAGATGCCCAGTAATAGTGTGCCAGTCAGATACCAGGAATAGTGTGCCAGTCAGATACCAGGAATAGTGTGCCAGTCAGATGCCCATGAATAGTTTGCCAGTCAGATGCCCAGAAATAGTGTGCCAGTCAGAGCCCAGGAATATTGTGCCAGTCAGATTCCAGGAATATTGTGCCAGCCAGATTCCAGGAATAGTGTGCCAGTCAGATGCCCAGTAATAGTGTGCCAGTTAGATACCAGTAATAGTGTGCCAGTCAGATGCCCAGTAATAGTGTGCCAGTCAGATATCAGTAATAGTGTGCCAGTCAGATGCCCAGTAATAGTGTGCCAGTCAGAGCCCAGGAATATTGTGCAATTAATGTGCTCGTTTTTAACCACCCTCCTCCCCATCACTTACCTAGTAGCTGCTGCTCCGTGTCCCCGGACGGACACCTCCTCCGTGCAGACAAAAGCCCTCGAAACGGGCGAAGTCTCGCGAGAATTTGACTTTTTTTTTTTTATCACGGCGGCTCAAATCCATAGGTGTGCGACGCACACCTAGCACCAATGGAAGATCCGCCACTGGTGAGAGTATGTTCTCACCCTATTGAGAGTGTGCCTTGACGTGGCGGGTGAGCTTAATTATGCTTTGGCCAATTCCTATAACCAAAACCTCTCATTTATATTATATTTATATATTTGTTGCCAACTTTATTAGGGTGAGAAGCCTAGTTTTCTTTATTTTTTATGATAACGAGATACCCTATTGTGAAGAAAAAACAATCTATATATTCTGTTAGAATTGAAAGCAAATGACATGTTTTGTAGCTTTGCATATCAAACCACAAGCTGATGTCATAAACAGGACACACCATAGACACATTTTAAACATAATTTTTATATTTTGAATGAATAGATCATTTTTCGATAGTGTTTTATTATCTGTATTCACAATATAAATAATGTTTAGCTGATGGAGTACAAGGCCATTCTCCAAGGCCTAGGCATCCAACTGTGCCACTCCAGTTGCTGCTAAACTAAAAATCCCATGATTCCCTACTTGCTTTCTACAGTGACAGAAGATTATGGTAGTTGTAATTCATAAATAGCTAGCGGGTCGCGGTTGGATGCCTAAGAGAAGACACTAAACATTGAGGCAAACCCAAGCTCCGGAAACACGGATATCATTTTAAACCTAGAACTTTCATAGGTTGTACCAGTAATACATTTGTGACAGAATTAATTTTGATAGGAATGTTCCTTGATCAGCATCAGTAGAACAAAGACATGTCATACTAAACTGTTCAAAGCTGTTGAAAGATATTAAAGTGAAGATTTACAAGGTATTAAATAAGCCAATTTCAGTAGTGAAAGGCTTTATATACTTTTTTTTAATCAGCACACCACTCCAACACCAAATAAGACTAAATTTAAACCAAAAACATAGAGAAAAAGATTTAATCTTTATGGACGGTTTGTTTTTCAAAATGGCCGACTAAGCCACTATTTCATCATCTCCACTAAAGCATACAGCAAAGAGAGAAAACTGTATGAGACTGATACATGCACAGCACTTCTTTTCAGCTACCAATATCCCTGTAACACAGGAAGTTAACCAGAGAATTTAAAATTGTCTAGACTTTTCCCCAAACCCCCCCTTAATTTAAGCCAGTCATTGCTTGAACGGAGTCTTTTGATGCTCTGTTTATGGACTCCGCTTGTAAATATTTTACTCTCAAATATTCCACTTGCTAAATATTGTTTTGGGCACACCCTCTAGCGCTGAACATGGTGCAGTGTTCAGCTTGGCATCTTCCTACCACAGCTCATTGGATGTTATTCACTAATTATTAGAGAAGTGCAGGTAAGTTGAGGTCTTGGTCTCACATATACTTTGTGCAGGACCCAACTTGGTGAGTACCTCCTGCTAGAAAAGCTCCTCCGGTCATGGATAATGCAGTTATAGCTTTAGAAACGTATATGTTTGTAGCAATGCATTATGGATATTCTTCTTTCAGGGGGCGCCCATCAGATAAGTCTCCTGCGTAATGCAGGAATGACTCATTAGTGAACAGACCCCAATGTAACTTCCTCTCATCTCATGTCTACAATAGGAGCTGACCTGGTATGATAGTTCACGTTTTAATGTTGCCTTCATTTTTTATTTAAAGTATTTTTATACTTTTAAAATATATTTAAATATAAATATACTCATTATATCATTCCATAGTTTATGTTATTATAAATTCAATTTATAATCACTTGTTCATGTATTTGCTTGGGGAGTTTTGCTTAGTTTGAGGGATTTATACAAGTTATATATCCGTAGTGAGCTGAATGTAAGCATTTGGGGGATTATTATAGCTGGGAAAACTATAGTACATTTGTACATAGGATTTCATTACGTTAATAAGATTTTTTTCCCATGCCTGTGCCCTTTTAATAAAATTGGATACATTGTATGATCTTAGCTGTCTGGGAGCCAACCATTGAAGGTGATCCTGACCTTTTAGTAACAGAAACTTGAAAAGGATATGTGTGCACTCGGCTTCCTTCAAATAAATGCCTTGAACATAAATATGTTCTAACTTGGTTAGATGATTCATCTGCTGGGAATTATGAGGAGCGGAAGCCATGTCAGAATATCCTTTAACCCCCTCTAATTCTGATTGGTTTCCAGTATTCATTTGGAAAGGAGCATTAATTCCTCAAATAATGAATTTTATTGTTTTGAGAACACAGTGTATTTAGAGCCCAGCTGTACTTTATAAGACCTTTGGAGAGTAGAATTCTACTGGGTTGGGGTGGGGCTTAACGTTAGCAGGGTTACGTGACCATGCATGAATTCATGGCAATTTACATGCAATGCACTTTGGCCATTGTGCAAAGCACTGTGTGTAGGAGGTAAAAATGCCAGGGTCAGCCCCAAATTTGACAGGTCAGGAGATTCTCAGAAACCAGGACTTTCACAGCAAATTTAGGACTGTTGGCAACTCTGAAATCTGATTACATGTGCCCTTGTGCTGTGGTCTATTTGACTAAAAGTGTTTGAGTGTCACGTGATATGTGGTGCTAATGGCTCACTCCAGGGCTTGACAAATTAGGAGATCACAAAGGAGAATGCTGTTTGGGGTTCCAAACCATTAGCATATAAAAGTTACATATTGGCTATCTATAGACACAAAATACACACACATGCTGGCACACACATACAAACACACATGCTGGCATACATATACACATTTACTGACACACACCCATACATACACATATGCTGATACACACACACACACACACACACATACATGCTGACACACACTCTGACACACACACACCTACACATTTTCTTATACCTCCCAACTCTTTCCAGGAGGAGAAGCATGGGATGTCAAGTGTCAGCTCTACCGTCACTCGCTCTGGCGGCGCATGCACAAAATGTGTCTCAGACTTCCACTTTTACTAGGGAATAGCACTTAAATCCTACTGCCCCCCTCAGCTCTACTTCTGTCCCAAAAAGCAGGACAGCAGAATTGCCACCTGAAATTGTTACTGTCCTGCGCAAAGTGGGACAGTTGTGAGGCATATGCTGACACAGACACCTATACTTAAGCTTCTCTCCCCTTTAGATCCCAGCATTAGAGGCATGGTCTGGTCACTGAGCCTCCACTCCATCTTCCTGAAGCCCAGCAGCAGTGGCTGCCAGGAGTTCCCTTCACTCCTCACAGGAATTCCTGCCTGCAGTAGCAGCATGGTCTGGTGAGGAGGAAGAACAGGAAGCAGGGGGAGCACTGAATATGGCAGCCGCTCACTGCTGTTTGTGTAACTGCAGACTCAGTGTTAAAAGCATGTTCCGGGTAACAGGAGCCACATTGTAGTCGCCATGGTGACCTGGTGTCCGGTATCTATCGAGCCCTGGCTTATTCATTTTGCCACTTAGTGACATAAAAAAAAAAAGTTTAACATTTACATTAAAATTAGTTTATGGATTTGCTAGTATAACCTTTTTTTTTTTAACTGTAACAGCCATCTGACTGGACTACCTCTGGCTCGTCTTTCTCCCCTGCAATCTATTCAAAACACAGCTGCCAGACTCATCTTTCTTGCTCGTGGGTCTGATTCAGCAGCTCCCCTCTGCAATGTCCTCTTCAACCTACAAAGCCCTCCACTCCTTGGCCCCTCTGTATATTGCCTCCCTCGTGAACCTATAGTTCCCTGCACGACCTATGTGCTCTGCAATGGGTCTACAGCTCTCCTCCTACCTCATCACCTCTTATCACTGACGCCTCCAAGATTTCACCCGAGCTCCCTTCCTCAGAGCATCCAGCTCTCTCCTTCCTATTCAAACTTTAAAAAGTCCCTCAAAACTCATCTCTTTAAAGAAGCTTACTACCCATCCAACTAGCATACCGGTTGACTTACCTCTAGCTAATCCCACCTAGCTCTCGCTGTCCTCAATCACTGTTAATATCAGATAGCTTACAAATGATCCAGCTAGAACACACACAATTAATCATTGGCCAAACCCACCTAGCGCCAACCATCCACATAACTGTTACTACCACTACCTTCCCTCTGACCTCTTCACTCCCTTATGTGTCTCATGTACCCCATTCCCTCTATACTGTAAGCTTGCAAGCAGGGCTCTCTACCTCACGTACCAGTCTGTTATACTTTATCTAACTTTGTATGTAGTTCACTTCTAAGCTCTGTACCTTGCGCTACGTAAATTGTTGGCCCTATATAAATAAATAGTGATGTAATGTAATAACCTGCCAATACTATTTCATAGTGGTAACATTTATTCCGTTCTTATCAGCTGTTGTTTGTGTAAATAGAATTGAACCCAACATATTTATGATAAACTATTATGAATAATCACTAGCATGCAGCAGAACTTCAATAAATAAGGCAAAGCAAGCCGAATGATCAACTCTTCCTTTTCCAAGCATTCAAAAAGCTCCTTCTGGAAGCTAGGAATCTAAATACCCTGCAGCAGTTAATGCCAGACTGGGGCTGGTGGGAAATAAACATTTTTACTTTTCCAACAAATAGAAGCTTTCTTCTGATGGAGCAATAATCCACACACAGCTGTTATGCCTTATATTGCCAAATTACCTGACTAAAGTTTGGAGGTTTACCGTAGAAATACTTGGCTCGGTCATCTGGCATATCGTGTTACACGGCAGTGCGGTACATGTCCGCATAATGGTTGCTATTGGTGGCAGTAATTAAATGGAAATAATCAAAGTGGCTTAAACTAATGCCAGATAGCTTTGCTCCAAAAAAATGGAGGCTTATATTTAAAGGAACCCTGCCATCTAAATCAAATTTACTGTTAATAGAAGAACATTAAAAAAATACTTACATTGCATGCTGTCCAAGGGTAAAAATGGGACAGCCATTATTTTTGCCATAAATTCCTTTGTCTCTTTCCTCTTTTTTTTCAAGGAGCTCGGAATTTTAGATGTGTGAGTGTATCACAGAGCTCCAAAGCAATAAAAGTCATGGTACAGTATGTGTACAATACATTTGTTTATACATTAGTTATTGTAAAATAAAATGTATTAAGCCTATTCCAAATGGCTAACCAAAGCTCATAAATTAGGCCATAAATTCACCTAGACGATGCTCTGTCCGTGGCCCCACCATCGTACTAGTTTATTTGCATATACAGACATGAGGTGATGTCATCATAGTAGGACAAATTTGCAACACATTTTTTTGTTAAGCTATGCACCTCTGCTTTCACACTGTAACAGTGGGGATCTCAATAAAAAGTCTTGCATATAAAAAAAAAAAACACACACACAACCACCATTTCTTTCTTTTATTTATTTTTTTAAATCCAAACACTTTCAGGAATAAAGAGACAGATTAAAGAAAAGGTTGGACAACCCATATTGCCACATTGCCCGTTTTTTACCGGCCACATATAAATACGTTTTCCGGGCTGTGTCTTGCACTATGTAGAAGTGGGAAATTTGGGATATAATGCACTATTACTAGAGTTGAGCGGACACCTGGATGTTCGGGTTCGGCGGGTTCGGCCGAACTTCGGAAAAAAGTCCGGGTTCGGACTTGACCCCGAACCCCATTGAAGTCAATGGGGACACGAACTTTTGGCCACTAAAATGCCTCTAAAAAAGTCCTAGAAAGGGCTAGAGGGCTGCAAAATGAAGTAAAATGTGGGTGAGTGTCCACATTCATACGAATAGGTCAATTGACCTATTCGTATGGATGGGGACTCTATTTTGGTTTATAGAAAGCCAATAGCCATGTTATGCTTTTGGCTTTCTATAAACCGAAATAGAGTCCCCATTCATAAGAATAGGTCAATTGACCTATTCTTATGAATGGGGACTCTATTTCGGTTTATAGAATAGCAATAGCATTACATGTACTCCATAAGACGAAAGTCTATAAACCAAAAGACATTCGGTTTGACCTATTCATATGAATGGGGACACTCACCCACATTTTACTTCCTTTTTCAGCCCTGTAGCCCTTTCCAGGACTTTTTTAGAGGCATTTTAGTGGCCAAAAGTTTGTGTCTCCATTGACTTCAGAGGGGTTCGGGGTCAAGTTCGGGGTCAAGTTCGAGCCCGAACCCAGACTTTTTTTCCGAAGTTCGGCCGAACACGCCAAACCCGAACATCGAGGTGTCCGCTCAACTCTAACTATTCCATTTATTAGTTACTGATTGCTTAGAATATTTAAAAATACAAGCACTCCACATTATGAAATAGAATTAACAAATATTTTGAACCGATTTTTATTCTTACCATTCCTCATAATGATATCTAAATTCTAGGTCTACTTCGTGCATTCACTAAATTAAGGATTTTAAAAATAAATACAATTTACTATCAGGTTGAATATGTTACACCTGATTAAATGTTAATGGGCACATAACAAATGCTTGCTGGGCTGGCTTATTTTTGGCTTTATCAGTCCCTTGGTGCTAATTACAGATAAAAGAATTACTGTTCCATCATTCATTTATAAGATGAGTATCACCGTGATCTCTAGAACTTCCCCCATTGTGCTTGATTATGGGTTTGTGTGGACTGATTCTATTCTCAGTTCAAATTAACTTTATAAGTTAAAAAAAGTCTTCTGTGTCTTTCTTTATTCTATTTCTCTTAATACCTTTCATCCACAAGTTTATTTTCTTCTTCTGTAGTTGATATTTCAACTTAATTGGAGAGACATTTTCTCTAATATAGTATACATATTGTGATATTTTAACTGTTTGTCCTATCTTGATTGTAAGCTTGCAAGTTTCTCTACCCCAGAGTATTGTTCTGTTTCTATTCATCTTACTTAGACTGTACTTCCCTTTCTATGCTCTTTACCAAGTGCTACATTAATTGTTATATTAATTAATATTAATGTAATGTAATCAGAAAAACAAAAACAAAATGCAAAAAAGTCGGTTTATAACCTGGTAAAAGTTATAATGATTTTGTCACGTGTATATAGCTGCTATTGCTGTATGTAACAAAGTATAAACAGAGTTACAGATAAATGAAATTAATTTGCACAGCCTGAGTGCCTGGATGTGCAAAAAGGCACAATCCCTGTTATATATAGGGGTGTGTGCAGGGATGACACTTTAGTCATTTCTTACCGGACACATATACGTTTTGCATGCTGCCTTGCTGTGTCTTCTGTGTCTTTCTTTATTCTATTTCTCTTAATACCTTTCATCCACAAGTTTATTTTCTTCTTCTGTAGTTGATATTTCAACTTAATTGGAGAGACATTTTCTCTAATATAGTATACATATTGTGATATTTTAACTGTTTGTCCTATCTTGATTGTAAGCTTGCAAGTTTCTCTACCCCAGAGTATTGTTCTGTTTCTATTCATCTTACTTAGACTGTACTTCTCTTTCTATGCTCTTTACCAAGTGCTACATTAATTGTTATATTAATTAATATTAATGTAATGTAATCAGAAAAACAAAAACAAAATGCAAAAAAGTCGGTTTATAACCTGGTAAAAGTTATAATGATTTTGTCACGTGTATATAGCTGCTATTGCTGTATGTAACAAAGTATAAACAGAGTTACAGATAAATGAAATTAATTTGCACAGCCTGAGTGCCTGGATGTGCAAAAAGGCACAATCCCTGTTATATATAGGGGTGTGTGCAGGGATGACACTTTAGTCATTTCTTACCGGACACATATACGTTTTGCATGCTGCCTTGCTGTGTGTACACGTCCTATGTGAGCAGAAAGAAATCATTTCACTAATTCACGTGGATCTGTGGGATCCAATCCTTGTTTAAAGGGACATTGGAAAGTTAAACGTGGCTTATCCTGTGAATGTAGGGAATAAAAAATGATGAGAAATGATCGATACATCGACCCAGATTCAACTTGCACCAGTAAAAAAAAAAACTGGAGCTAGCGGTAAATTAACGGGTGTTTTTGATTCACTGCCCACCGCTAACACCAATAACTGGGGTGGAAATATCATTATTGCACCTGTTAAAATAATAGCAGCACCCGCTAAAAACCTCCATACTTTCTACGGGGGCTTAGTGGTGCTGGTCAAAAAACACTCCATTAGAACATTGGTCTGTGCGGTAATTACTGACCAGTGATTTAATGAAAGCTGGTAAAAGCTAACAAAAAAATTATACATTTTTTGCCCACCAGTTGTACAAAAAAAAAAGCATGTCTTAAATGCTTAACGCAGCCGCTATTAGCACATTATAACCCTTTCACTGCTGTAGGGGACACAAACAGCGCACCTCCCGAAGGCCCCATTGAAAATAAAAAACTGTCCCCAAGTGATTGTAGGCCGGTGTTCTGCCCTAATTACATAAAACAATGGTCCCCCTGGTACTTGGGGCCAGCGCTATGCCCCAATTACCTTATAAATATGGTAATGTCATCTGGGGCTTTGGGGTGCACTCTGCCCCCAAGCCAGCGCTGGCAATAGGGCTGTGCAACCTGTGCAAATGTACAGGGCAAAACACTATAGGGAAACCAGAGCTGCTGGCTGGGGATATCTAAAGATCTCCCCTCACAAGCCCTCTTTGTGCGTGCGGGAAAACTGAAGGAAGCCAGCCAAAGTCTGTGCGCTGCCCCCTGTGCGCTGCCATAGAGATCTACTGAGCCTGCCAGGCACTCCCCACACGTCAGAGAGTCGGGGTTTTCATGAACTCCCGATGCTCAGAATTCACAAGGCGCAGGGAGGGCTTTTGTGACAGCTCCTGGGTGCTAGGGCAAGTCCTGTGCATGCAAGTCAGTGATGCCCTGTATCCTCATCCTCTAGTCCAGGGAAAAGGCACACCCAAAAAAAAAATACACCTAGTGGGTAAAAAACCCACCCAAAAAACAGCACTTATATTTAACCTGCCTCACCGGAAGGTAGGCTTCTATTGAAAAACCAATCTGGTAGGGCTGGTATCCCAAAGGAGTCTAGGAGGCTCTTATTGGTTGACTATGTCAGCTGATCAAACTAGCCAGTAGGGACAGGGAGGCTTCTGGTTGGCTCCCCCCCCCCCCCCCCCCTCTACCTGGGCAAGGGTTTCTGTAATCCCCATTATAGTTGAATCACACGTTATTCACATATTATAGGAATAATGAGAAGTATTTCAACTTTAACTTTTGTTGACCTAAATGGCCATCATTAGATCCATCCAATTGTGCTAGCAGAATAGCAAGTAATTACATAAAATGAGATAAATATATGATTTAACCCCTTCACGACACATCCAGGCAGCAACTCCATCACTTATTAGGCCGTGTATATATCATGTTGTTTCATTATTTGTTCATTTTGAAAATGGCATCCTTATGCCGAAACTGGTTGGTGACCTACATTAACCCCTTAGTGACAAGACATTTTGACCTTGACTTTCCCTTGGTGACAAGGACTGTTTTTACATTTCTGGGGTATTTGTGTTTAGCTGTAATTTTCTTCTCTCTCACATAATGTACCCACACAAATTATATGTTGTTTTTATCGTCAAAAGAAGGTCTTTCATTAGATAACATTATGTTCATCATATCTTTTTAATTTTTTTATTACAACAAAAATCACAAAATATGATGAAAAAATAAAAAAACACCTTTTCTAAATTTTACCTAAAATATCATTTACACAAATACAATCACTAAAAAATACCCCATCAAAATAATTTCTAAGTGTTGTCCTGAGTTCAGAAATATGCATGTTTCCATGTTTTTCTGCATTTTTTTGCAAGTTATGGGGCAAAAACCAAAAATGGTGTTTTTTTGTTTTTTCTATATTGACTTTTGACCCCAATCTGAACCCTAAATTTAACCCCAACTCTAACCCTCAATATATTTTAATTTAATTTTAACCCTATCCCTTATGCTAACCCTAATTTAATTTTAACCCTAACAGCTAATCTAACCCTAATCCTAGTTTTGATCTAATTAAGTATTTTTTTCATTGCAATGTTGATGACTGCCTCTAGGGGCAGTCAAGCAACATATTCAGAGCAATGGAAGTTTTTTTTTTTTCCACTTCCGAAGCTCTAACCACAAGAGGGCACACTCTGTGGGGCGATCGTGGGTGCCCCAGAGACCAAATTTCAGTGCTGGCTATAGCCTCGACATCGTTGATCGTGAAAACCGCTCGTTTCACCGCAGGACGTGTCAGGCACGTCGATTGTCAGGAACAGAGTTCCCGGCTGGACGTGCCTGACACGTCCATTGTCGCAAAGGGTTTAAATAACGTACTGGTTTGTGTACATTATCGGGAGAATGTGATTCTGGCTCCCATACTTTTCATTGTTACTTTGATTTTAAGTCACCTGGCTACATTCTATTGAAACTTGGATCCACTGTAAACATTACTCCTCCAATTATATACACTTGTTTTCACGGGTGTTTCCTTTATATTAAACGTTTGCTCTTGTGTGGAGTGGAGTTTGGATGAACTACAAACACTACTAACAGTGCTATGTTTTTTCAGTACTGCTTGTGTTAAGTTGTAATTTGCATATCAATCCACAAGGTGATGTCATAAGTAGGAGACACCACAGACCCTTTTAAAACACTTTTTTTTACACATCATATGCATTTGCTTGCAATTTTGCTTACACAATGTATAGACCATATTTTACTCTCTACGCTCCCATTACAAGCAATGTTTAGGGTAACAGGGTCCCTTTAATTGACTTCCTTCCGGTCACATATAACTTCTGTAAGGCATCATGCAAAAGTTACATGTGGCTGGTAAAAAATGGGCAAATGTGTTAATCCGATTGTTTATTGTATATAAATTGTGGTCCGTTCAGCAGTACCGTTACTAGAGAGCAGATGCTTTTTTTCAGGTCAGTGCTTCCCTCTCCCTATTTCACCTACAGACAGTGTTCTAGCAAAAAAAAAAGATCTAACAGAGATCAAAGTAAGTCCTGATCCTGAAGTCTGATCATGTATAGTAAAATGACATTGAGTCAGATAGACTGTGTAAACACTATCAGAGCCTGCAGGGATTTGGTTCTATATCTATCTGCCTGATGATTTTGTTACCATACTGTTGAGAGCCACAGCAGTAGCTATGCAATTAGCCAGCGTTTCTCAAATAAGCAGAAAACAGCATCTTATTAGCCCTGTAAGCAGCCAAACACCTGTACATCTCATTACTGCCTCTAACAGCCAATGAATCTCAACCCTAGGAGTATCAGAGTAACCAGGACACTGAGATCCAGATTATTGACCTAAATAGCATCATTTTTCATTTCTACTCCTGTTAGGGTGACTTCATCACTATATTTATTCAAGGACACATTGTGATGATATTCTGCCATCAAACTATGGTGACTGGGGTCATGTGACCAAGGTCATGTATTACAGGGGCACACACCTTAACCTTTGATATGGGATTAGGTAGCAGATTTGTTAGTGCATTGATTGGACTTTTTCAGTTATCCATGCCTGCCCCGGACTTTGGTCTGCTCGGCATTGTAAATTAATACTGCTCTCTCTGAACTGTTATATCCTGCCTAATACCACAGTACCAAAGTAGTGACCCAGGCCAATTAGCCAAGTAATAAGTGATATGTAATACAGAGCTCGGAATGTGTTATATGTAGTTTTGAGCGAACCCGAACCGCACTGTTCGGGTTTGTACCGAACATTACGGTGTCCGTGCCACAAACCCGAACCCGGATATTTCACTGTATGTTCAGGTTGGAGTTCGAGGTTCGGCTATAAACTGAAAGTCTTTAAACCGAAAGTAATTTGGTTTCTACACTTTCGGTTTATAGAATAGCCAATAGCATTACATGTATTCTATAAGCCGAAAGTCTATAAACCGAAAGACATTGGGTTTATAGACTTTCGGTTTATAGAATACATGTAATGCTATTAGCTATTCTATAAACCGAAAGTCTATAAACCGAATGACATTCGGTTTATAGACTTTCTTTTTATAGAATAGCAATAGCATTACATGTATTCTATAAAACGAAAGTCTATAAACGGAATGTCTTTCGGTTTATAGACTTTCGGTTTATTGAATACACGTAATGCTATTGCTATTCTATAAACCGAAATCGAGTACCCATTGATAAGAATAGGTCAATTGACCTATTCTTATGAATGGGGACTCTATTTCGGTTTATAGAATAGCAATAGCATTACATGTATTACATCTAAGAGTCAAATAGAACCATCAAATACTGTGCTTACAGCGCACTTTGAAGAATTCTAATAGTTTTGGGTGCTTAATAGTACATTTGCGTCTTGTGGTGCACTTCATATCTGAGAGTCAAATAGAACCGTCAAATACTGTGCTTACAGCGCACTTTGAAAAATTCTAATAGTTTTGGGTGCTTAATAGTACATTTGCGTCTTGCGGTGCACTTCATATCTGAGAGTCAAATAGAACCGTCAAATACTGTGCTTACAGCGCACTTTTGAAAAATTCTGGCTACCTCATCCTCCTCCAGCGCCGCATAGAGGCATTTTAGTGGCCAAAAGTTCATGTCCCCATTGACTTCAATGGGGTACGGGTTCGGGGTCAAATTCGAGCACGGACCCGGACTTTTTTCCGAAGTTCGTTTCACCCTGCCGAACCCGAACATCCAGGTGTCCGCTCAACTCTAGTTATATGGTAAATGTTCACAACTTAGTGTTGGCAGCTTTATGTCTGTAACAGTGGGAGCTATTCACTAAAAGTGATGTGCAGGTGAGTTAAGGTGAGATAAAATTAAATTTCACTGAAATCTCCTGATTAAGCTCTGACAGCTGTTCCAGCGAAACGCGTTGAGTTCCTGCAGTTGTTTGTTTCCAGTGTATCCTCCAGCATTTTTTTTAATCTACTAAATTGGACTCCGTTTTACACCTTGGACTATATCTACATGCACATTTGAGACCAACAGCTTGTTAGTGGAATCCCAGTGTGGCCAAGGGTTGTGTCTATCTGGTCCTGCACATGTGTGTTCTTTTACTTTTTTATAGATTAAACCAAGTTTTATACCCAGGCCATTTGTGACAAGCTCCATCTATACTTCTGTTTGTGAGTGTAATACTTACCTATTCAGATTATTTGGGGTTTATACTGTATCGCACTATTAGTGTTTTTTGCATTTATATTTTAAGGTTCAACTTGATACTGCGCTTTCCTGATCTCTCCACCACCCCCCCCCCCCCCCGGGTTTTATCTAAATAGATAAATATATAGATATTGGCCAGATCCATGTATTATTTTTAACTATTTGGAGTGCTGTATAGATTACACACTCCAACAGTGGCGTAGCGTGGGTTGTCAGCACCCGGGGCAAGGCAAGTTTGCGCCCCCTAACCCGTGGATTTTAGCACTCGAGTCTCTTCTACTAGATTAGTTAAAGAAACCCTTACCCCCCAAGCACATGTATTGTTTGTTATGAAAATACTTATGTAATTAAAGTAAAATGCATCTAAATACAAGTTTATTTTCCAACACTTTATTGAGTGCGAACATGCATTACACACATTCTCCACATTTTCAGCAGGTCTATGAATACAAATATACACATGTAGTAACCTAGCATGGGTCATGCTATTATATGTCGTCTCACAACCATCGTAAACGACAAACAATATCAAGAACAAAAACTAAACATCAAAATGGAACCATACCCTGGAGATGATCCAAGACTGGGCTAGATGGAGCCAACTTCCTCAATCCTGTACCTCTAATGTTACCCCCCCCCCCCCCCCCACACACACACATATGCCATAATTGTTGTGCCATTCAGATGCCAGTAATATTGTAACTTTCGGATGCCAGTAATATTGTGCCAGTCAGAGCCCAGTAATATTGTGCCAGTCAGAGCCTAGTAATATTGTGCCAGTCAGATGCCTGCAATATTGTGCCAGTCAGATGCCTGCAATATTGTGCCAGTCAGAGCCCAGTAATAATGTGCCAGTCAGATACCAGTAATATTGTGCCAGTCAGATACCAATAATATTGTGCCAGTCAGATACCAGGAATATTGTGCCTGTCAGAGCCCAGGAATATTGTGCCTGTCAGAGCCCAGGAATATGGTGCCTGTCAGATGCCTGTAATATTGTGCCAGTCAGATGCCTGTAATATTATGCCAGTCAGATGCCTGTAATATTATGCCAGTCAGATGCTTGTAATAGTGTGCCAGTCAGAGGCCAGGAATATTGTGCCAGTCAGAGGCCTGTAATATTGTGCCAGTCAGATGCCTGTAATATTATGCCAGTCAGATGCCTGTAATATTGTGCCAGTCAGAGCCCAGTAATATAGTGCCAGCCAGATGCCTGTAATATTATGCCAGCCAGATGCCCAGTATTATTGTGCCAGCCAGATGCCCAGTAATATAGTGCCAGTCAGATGCCCAGTATTATTGTGCCAGTCAGATGCCCAGTATTATTGTGCCAGCCAGATGCCCAGTGATATAGTGCCAGTCAGATGCCCAGTATTATTGTGCCAGTCAGATGCCCAGTATTATTGTGCCAGCCAGATGCCCAGTAATATAGTGCCAGTCAGATGCCCAGTATTATTGTGCCAGCCAGATGCCCAGTATTATTGTGCCAGCCAGATGCCCAGTATTATTGTGCCAGCCAGATGCCCAGTAATATAGTGCCAATCAGATGCCCAGTAATATAGTGCCAATCAGATGCAAAGTAATATAGTGCCAATCAGATGCCCAGTAATATAGTGCCAATCAGATGCCAAGTAATATAGTGCCAATCAGATACCCAGTAATATAGTGCCATTCAGATACCCAGTAATATAGTGCCAATCAGATACCCAGTAATATTGTGCCAATCAGATACCCAGTAATATAGTGCCAATCAGATACCCAGTAATATAGTGCCAATCAGATACCCAGTAATATTGTGCCAATCAGATACCCAGTAATATAGTGCCAATCAGATACCCAGTAATATTGTGCCAATCAGATACCCAGTAATATAGTGCCAGTCAGATACCCAGTAATATTGTGCCAATCAGATGCCCAGTAATATAGTGCCATTCAGATACCCAGTAATATTGTGCCAATCAGATACCCAGTAATATAGTGCCAGTCAGATACCCAGTAATATTGTGCCAATCAGATACCCAGTAATATTGTGCCAATCAGATACCCAGTAATATAGTGCCAGTCAGATGCCCAGTAATATTGTGCCAGTCAGATGCCCAGTAATATAGTGCCAGTCAGATACCCAGTAATATTGTGCCAGTCAGATGCCCAGTAATATAGTGCCAATCAGATGCCCAGTAATATTGTGCCAATCAGATACCCAGTAATATAGTGCCATTCAGATACCCAGTAATATAGTGCCAATCAGATACCCAGTAATATTGTGCCAATCAGATACCCAGTAATATTGTGCCAATCAGATACCCAGTAATATAGTGCCAATCAGATACCCAGTAATATTGTGCCAATCAGATACCCAGTAATATAGTGCCAGTCAGATACCCAGTAATATTGTGCCAATCAGATGCCCAGTAATATAGTGCCAGTCAGATACCCAGTAATATTGTGCCAGTCAGATGCCCAGTAATATAGTGCCATTCAGATACCCAGTAATATTGTGCCAATCAGATACCCAGTAATATAGTGCCAGTCAGATACCCAGTAATATTGTGCCAATCAGATGCCCAGTAATATTGTGCCAATCAGATACCCAGTAATATAGTGCCAGTCAGATGCCCAGTAATATTGTGCCAGTCAGATGCCCAGTAATATTGTGCCAATCAGATACCCAGTAATATAGTGCCATTCAGATACCCAGTAATATTGTGCCAATCAGATACCCAGTAATATAGTGCCAGTCAGATACCCAGTAATATTGTGCCAATCAGATGCCCAGTAATATTGTGCCAATCAGATACCCAGTAATATAGTGCCAGTCAGATACCCAGTAATATTGTGCCAATGAGATGCCCAGTAATATTGTGCCAATCAGATACCCAGTAATATAGTGCCAATCAGATACCCAGTAATATTGTGCCAATCAGATACCCAGGAATATTGTGCCAATCAGATACCCAGTAATATTGTGCCAATCAGATACCAGGAATATTGTGCCAGCCAGCCCCCCCTCCCCCCCCCCCGTACTTACATGAAGCGGCTCCGTGTCCCCCGCCGGATGTCTCCTCTGTGCAGTCTTCCATCTTGCACGGAGGAGGGAAGCAGACACCGGATGTGACGCGACGTCACATCCGGCGTCAGTTTTTTTTTTTTTTTTTTTTCCGGCCGTCGTATCCATCGGATGCGGCTTGCCGGAAAAAAGCGTTCACAAGCGCAATGCGCTGTGAACGCGGCAGCAGGGGCTGGGGGCCCACGGGACAGCTGCCTTGGGGCCCCCCAGGAGTAAATGGGCCCAGGGCAGCTGCCCCGTTTGCCCCGCGTTAAAGACGGCCCTGGCGGCCACGCGGCCGCATAGGGCTAGTGCGCCCCCCCAGATATTGCGCCCGGTGCGGCCGGCCCCCCCTGCACCCCCCACGCTACGCCACTGCACTCCAATAGTACCTATATTGCAAATCCCATGATGGGACTATTGGAGGACTGTTACAGGTCTCCAAACAGTTTAACTAGATCGGGGGGGATACCATTGACATGAATAGAAGCTTCCTTTATGCATAGTGATTGGGACTGATGACAACAGGGAAGTAATAGCTGTATTCTCTGATTGTTCATCAAAAGGTCAAATTCCTATTCTTTAAATGGGCCACAATTGCAGCCCTGAAGAGCACCTTGTTACTCGAGACTCAATCAGAGCAAGACCCGTATAGCTTTATTTACGAAAGAGAGATTTGCAGGTAATTGAGAAGGGAATTTCAAACATATGGCCAAAGGAACAGAGTTGGAATAATTCTATTCAGCTGGATAGGAGAAGTTTTCCAAATCGGCTAGTTTGGTCATTCCCTGCGATTCTCTCTTTCATGACTAAACCCCTTAATGTAATTTATAGAGACCTTAATATACCTGTAATCACTGTAAATAAAATTATATATATATAGTAAATAATGGAGACTGGAAAAGGCTGCTTTTACTTGTTTGTTTTTTCTTTCAATTCAACATTTAACGACAAGTCGAATTATAAAAGCTAATTTATTATTGATATTTTCTTTTTTCACAGGACACAAGCAGTGGTGAAAGGCTAGCTAATAAACTGTAGTCCTTAAGGCATTTATACCTTCTCTTTCCATTTAAATTACTTAAATAACAATCTATAAATAACATTTATATTATGAAACCGTATTTATTTTTTGATGGATTCTTCTTTGAATTGTTTGCTGCAGCTTTAATAAAAACAATGGTTCAGATCTGAATTAAACGTGGCAGTTATTGTTTGAGTTTAAAGGGAACTTTACCGTGGATGTAGGACCCTGAAAACATAAAAAAAAGTGTTTCCGGGCGAAAAAGTCTGCAACTGTTTTAACTTTTGAAAACATTTTGTTTTATATAAGGAGAGCAATTAGCAGTATAAAGAGGTAAGTGTTCATGACACTGCATAGAGCACTAATGGGACCTCTTTTTCAGTATTGTATGAAGTACTGAAGACCTCCTCTCCAGAAGAATGTAGATACTCCGGAGAGAGTATAGAGCAGGGCAGCTAGCGTACTTTATGGTTTACAAAATATAAAATATGATAAGTAAAGGCTAAAGAATCTCAACATGTATAGTTTGGAGTAAAGACAGGCTTATAGAGGTGAGAGGGTGGTGGTATAGTCTTCCAACAGAAGTGGTAGAGGTTAGTACATTAAAGATCTTTAAAGGCACACTACTACTTACATAAGATGTAACTAGATTATCTGTGCATTAAAAACAAACACATATATATCACATTTGCCACTGTTTATTTCTCTAGGTTTGAATTAATTGCATTAATTAAAAGTAAAAATAAAATTAGGTGTGTCTCCAGCATCCATTTTGAGAATCTTACCCATGATGCAACATTCTCCAAAATCTTCCAGCAAGTCACTTTACAACTGTGGCCAGAACCTGCATGATGATGTCATAAGATTCATCCCTGCTCTCGTAATAGCTCCTGTGTGTCATAGAGGGCAGGACTAGGTGGCTGTGTACAACTTTGTACCTGTTTTCCAACACAAAGAGAGGAGATTGACTCAAAACATAACTCCGCCTCCTTGTGATGTAATAGTTACATTACCCTCCCATTCAATGCAAATCTATGATCAGAATTCTGACTTATAGACTGCATGCTGTGTCCCCAGGCCCAAAGTGAGATACTAGTGCTGTCAAGTCACTGGGGACAGCACCCAAAAACACTATATTTCACAAAATGGCGGCACAAAGTCACACTTAGTTTAGTCAAATATTTCATAAAATAAATAAACTCACACAACAAAAACAAAAGACATATCTGAAATCAACAATGCAAAATAATAATAAAAAAACCTAATACCCTAATCATTTTTTGGTGGCATGCATGGGATTATCATAAGGCTAAAGACCAAATAAGGTAAGAGGGTTTTACAACAGGCAGAATTATAAGCAGACTAGACAGGTTGAATGGTTCTGCTGGAATATCTTATTATCTATGTTTCACTGCGTATTTGACAATTGAGTGGGAAATGTCAGACCAGAATAGCTGAGTTGGATACATTTTCCAGTTTGGCTAATGTGGCATATGTTGTGCAGTTTTGTTGACTAGTTACAATAATTTACTGTGAATAAAATAGTAAAAAAAAATTAGGCATGAAAAGTCTGCAGGATATTTGATGATGCAATTTTCCCACTGCTTTCCTCCACCCTTGTCAGGATTTCTTTTTTTTTAGGCCAATTAGACTAAGTAATGATTTCATAGCCTAATGCTGCTCTGTAATGTACTCTTTAGCGAAATGTGTCCATTAGGAGGCCTAATAAATACGAAAGACATACCATTACATAGAGCAATTGATTCCAAAAATGAAGTCAGAAACACAGTTATTGAAAACAAAAGTAACATAAAAAATGTGTTAAAAACAAAAGAAAAAGTAAATCTGATTTATGCATTAAAACAATCCCTGACAGGTTGCCTTATCGTACTTTAACATGTCTGAGTTAATCAGCAATTCACTTATTTGAATTAAGCTTACTCTGTTCAGGCAGGGATATAAATATATCTTGGCCTGTTTTCATCTCCCTTAGGGCACTCATAAGAAAAAATAAAACGCCTCAAGCTCATACCATTGGCCTAATTCATCCTCTTCAATGCATCCTGCCTGTGTTGCTTTTGTTTTTTAAGATATACTGTTTTACTGGTGGAACAAAGTGGCAAAGTATTAAAATTGGTGTTTTATCCTACTTTGCAAGTGTTGTTTTTTGGACGGATGCTTTCCTGAGGGACCCAAGACCCTCTTTCTCTCTTTCTCCTTCATTTTGTTTCCAGGAGACTGGAACTTTAAGAGTGTACCGTGTATCAGATGAATGTACAGAAATAAAACGCACAATAAATTGTTTCAAATTCAACAGCTGTGCAATTTATTTGGTCTTGTTCTGAATTACCAGTGCAAGATCCGTATTTACAGGCAAAGGTGTCATTTAATGGGGGTTAAAGCCCTAAATATGATGTTTGTGGGTTGAAAACCCACATTGTTCACCTTGAATATCTCAGACAGGAAGACTAGATAGATTGGTAGTCTCATGCTGTGTATTTGTGTACATCATTCACACTCACTGTCGGGCCTAGTCGGGACCTGCTCGCAAGCTTCCATCAATTGCTACTGAGCTTGAAGATGTGTGACTGTGCGGGCAAGCTTTTACTTTTAATACAAATAATAATATAAAGTGCTGCAACACAAATCAGGTTTTTGGGGTTAGAGGGTAATTGTCTTTCCCCCTTAGTTGTGCAGTTCATCCAATGAAGGAGCTGCTCTGCCTATGGGTTATGTTTTCTGACCCTTTTAAAGACTTAGGTATTCTGTGCTTATCTATTTTAAAGAGCAAGCTGCAAATAATGTTATATGTCAGTGATGGTGAACCTATGGCATGGGTGCCACCTGTGGCACTGAGCATCTGAGTGTATTGTCTATCATTATCAGCAGAAGAATGAGGACTCACAGTTGCCATCACTGTTTCATGTGCTACAATTTTATATAACTGTTCATGGCTTTTTGACAAACCCCTCTTTAAAATAAGGGTTAATAGTAAAGCCACTGTGGGTGGGGCATGTATATATAGAACTTTGCCCTGTGTAAATGGGGGGATCAAGTTCACAGAAGTACTTGACCATTCAATCTAATGCTTAGTTTCCCTCGTCCTTGGTTTAGAATGCGGCATATGGTGATAAGTAAGCACAGACCAACTATGGCACTTTTGTAGCTTGGTCACTGCACGACAGGCAGATGGTCCTTACCATCTGGTGTGCTAGTTGTTAAAACCGTAGGAACCAAAAAGAGACAATCCACACCAGCTTCATTTAAAATCATAATGTACTGCATCTTTATTCATATATTTTTTTTTTCACCGAACAACAACAAAAGATTGAAATGTCAAGGTTACACACTGTAAATAAAAAATAACGGGATTAAAAGAAACATGGCATTATGTTTAAATGTGTTACATTGCTCATAAAGTACATTTCTCTAACACGTCTAGATAATTGTGGTACAAACTACAGCATCTAAAAAAAAGAGATCCATTTACTAGGAGGTGCAAAGATCCAAGTTATGTTGTGATCAGTTAGTGTGAAGAGGTTGTAATGCATATCCTAACTTAGCACCACTTAGTAAAAGAATATGTCCGAGAAATTCCAATGATCCATACTTGCCAAGTCTTCAAGATTTCCAGGGTTACAGTCCCTAGTTTTGGCTCAAAGTATCCTGCTTTACCGGCATTTGTCACAGAACTTTAACCTCTACTTTTAAGGGTTAACACGCTATTATACTCTTGGTATGTGTTTAAATAAGGTTTATTTATATACTCCTAACTCTTAGTATGTGTCAAATCATGTTCATTCATATACATGGACCAGATTTACGATGTGAAATGCTGGATAACTGGAGAGATAATTGAATTAGTAAACTCACTTCTGCATTGTCTTTCTACACTGGTCCATCAGCCCCGGTAGATCATACATAGTCTCCATGCTACACAATGATGCCGACAATAAGTGATGTCATGACATGTGGTTACCCATTGTCAAAAGTGTCATCAGCAAGTATGAATGATTTTATGATCTTATTTCACCTTTAAACATGCTTCAAAAGATATCGCAACAAAGGATACTTCTTGTATCAGAAGGAAGGATATTGTGATAATACAGGTCTTATTCAAGTGTAATTAATAGGGACACATGGTGTTTAGACTCTAACAGTCCAATACCCCACCGACTGTTAAAATATCAACATTGCTTTCTTGTATACTTTTCCATAGACACTCTAGGGCTGGAGAGCTAAGCAAGATCACAGAATTGTAGCTACTCAACAAAACATCAGTGTAACCTAGCAACACCAGATAAAGTGACAGTACCCATCCAGGACCAAACTAAGGTCACAGCAACTGTAATAAGTGCAGTAAACACTGATATTTAGGGCATTATTGAAAAATAACTGTGTACACCAACTTTTCTTTGGAGAGCAGAAGTATAACCAATGCTTCTAAGTGCAATCCCAAAATCATAGGCATAAACAAAGTACCAATTTACCAAAAATAGTGCACTACGATCACAAGTACCAATGCCATCATTTTGTTAACATTCAATTAATTAAAATGTAAATAGGCCATGACACCTGTGCTTATTAAATAAATGATTCCTACCCATTCAATACAAATCCAATACTATTAAGGGGTAGTATATTGGCCTAGAAATATTCGATAACATCAGACAGTTTTGCTGATGCAAACTAGTATTTTGTGTGGATTTAATCAACACCTGGGTTTGGATGCATATTAGCAGATAGGGGGGGCTTTCTAAAGGGAAAGCTGGGTGGCTTGTTCTGGTGGACTGGTATTTAACACAACCCAGCCTTGATCACTCCCCTACCCTTTAAACCTTACGCTTACCCAGTGCCATTCTAGATCCTAATTATCTGCCCATTGTTACACCCCTGCAGGTTTGGGTTTGCAACCCTTCCAGCACACCTGAGAAGAGAAAAGCTTCAAGTTCCGGGGGAAACTGCATTAAAGTTCCAAATCCAACTGTTGTGTGGATGATCCGGATGAAATGGATTCAACTGAAAAACCGGGTAATCCCTAAATCCTGGACCATTAAGGGTCCTTGAGGGCAGGTTTAAGACGGACTAATTTAGAGCATTAACAAAAGCCTTTACACATTGTGCAGTACAGACTGCAAGCACAAGTATAGATGAGGAGGACCCTAGTTTTTTCTTTGCTCCACTCCTTTCTGACATCAGCATTACACTAAATGTTTCTTTACACGTAAAAACGTTTTTATGTCACATGACTAGTCACAAAAGGGTGGAGCTTGATATATGTATTTGCATAGTTGTCCACAGTCCTAGATGTTTTATTGGGTCCTGTGAGGCTGTTCTGCCATTACTGCTGCCTGCGAGCAAACAGATTTCAACTATGTATGTCTAAGAGACATAAATATCTTGAGTGCATCTGTTTTGAGCTCCAGGTATGCGTGCACGACAGGAGAGACTGGAGCTGAATCACACTGGACCACACAAGTGGCCATATTTATCAAAATAGGTGATATTTCAGGAAAAAGTGCTAAAATAGCAATAGTAACAATGGAAACACATGGAAAGTTATGTCAGTTTGTTCCAAATTTAGCACTTAAAAAAAAAAAAAATAGCACCTCTTTTGCATTGATAAATTTGGCCCGAGGTTGTGTGACCCTGACCCTGTGGGACCAGTAGCTGTCGACTCTAAGTTTTACATTCACAATGTAGCAAATTGTTTACACGTAGATCTATAAGTATCTAAATACCATTAGTCCAATTTGCACATCAACGGAACTGCTTCTGCGACAGTCTTCATTCCCTATAGCTGATAAATGCCCAAGTTGAAAAAATAAAATAGATTTTCTATGTTTCGATGTCATAATTGGCTCAAATTTGCATTTTCACATTAATTAGGCATATTCAATTTTATATGTTTTTCACTTGCACAGATCGCTACAACACATGTGAATGCCTATACAAATACAGCTCGTATCATATGTGCACATACACAAATAATATCTGAAATGTACACACTGATAACAAGGTATACAAGCCACAAATTCAAATGAGTGCAATGATGGGTTCATATATATATACTGCTTTAACAAAATTATAGCATTATAGAAAACCTATAGAGGGATATTTAGTTTATGCTACAATATTTATCTAATTAATATATATATATATATATATATATATATATATATATATATATATATATATATATATGTTTAATACCTTCTTTTTAAAAAAAAGTAAATCTGAGATAACCCATTGCCTTCAGTAACAAATATAATTTTCTTTTTGGGAAGAATAGTTATTTATATTTATAAGAATAGTATCCATACGCGTGAGATTAATTTACAATGTATATATACTGTTAGCAATACATTTTTTTACACAATAAGGAAGTGGTTTTTGCAAATGGTCAGAAACAAAGGAACTCATTATGATAAGGAACATTCCACATAATACAATATTATTATCCCTCCAATGTTTTGCCTTTGACTCATGATTGCCAGTAGACCATGACTGAGGCCTATTCAATAAACAATGAACTGCGGTGAACTGAAAAATTACGTATTAACATCTGAGTTGGCAAAAGTCTCCAACATGCCTATTGTGAAGAAACCCTATAACAATTACCACCTTGGTTGTATTATGGCTATAACTAAGATTGTCATAACCTGATATGCAAAAGGTTTGTTTATTTCCCGGTGTTTAAGTACAAATCTATTTGATTTACAGGAGAGGCTTGTGTGGCCCCATATTCTCCACAGCTATAGTGTTACATATTGGCTTTATTAATAGGAGAATTTTGGAATCTATGCCGTAAGGCCTTTCTCTCTGGAAGGTCCAACATGACTGGGAACTTTGTTAGCTCAGGGCATAAATACTTCACTTTCTTTTAGGACAGGAAGGGGATATTCCCAGTAATTAATGGGTTGGCCATTATGGATCAGATACTGCAAAACGTGGACCAGTCCATCTTTAAATTAATTTAGACCCACACTGACAGTAAGTTCCCAACTACGGCTATGTAAAACGTATCAGAATGTGTGTAGCAGTAGTGGGATGCACTAATAATATCTACCAGCGTTCTTTTGCCTTGCTAGGCAAAAAAGAAGATTGCAAATGTTGGGGGGGGGGGGGGGGGGGGGGAACAAATTGAGACTTGAAAGTTTTTTGTAAAGAGCTGATTAAAAAATCACTGCCAAAATTTATATGAGCTATAATATAGTCATACAAAGAAATGCCACCATAGTCACAAAACCTGACTGCAAACTCCTCGTGGGAAAGGATTCTTAATCCAGACAGAATATTGATACTTTGCTGATGTGCAGTGCATATCAGCATTGGAAACAAATTAAAGCTGTATTATATTGTATGTAGCAAATGTATTAATGGTCTTTTAGGAGTTTACATACATTATGATTAGGTTATCTCGGAGGGAGAGGAATTTACGAGCACTTTCCAAACCTTATTCACATCAGTCAGTTGAAAAGGGGATCACAGAAAACAAGTTAATATGTTTTCTTCAGCAGAGTTTCTTTTCAAATGAGAAAACAACCAAATAGCTGAGTGAGAGGACTAAGGACAAAATGGTCAAAGGAGTTGTATGAAAAGCTCATCTTGCACATGCTGGCTGTTTTTTAAGATGTATCATATTTTTTAAGTAATTTTGCTTGTATTGGATAAAGTCCTAAGTAGCCTGTTGCATAATATAATCAGAAGTTTAGCATGGGCATTAACACTGGGGAAACATAATACTGTGGGAACAAATAAACAAAATCCCTTGAATAGTCTTGTTCCTGACATTTGACTGTCGATTATGTCAAATAAAGTTCAGCTGACCTGGACTTTACAACATGATATAAGTACAATACGTTCAACAGTTTCCGACCATTGCCTGTCATTTAAAAACAATAACAAAAAACAAACTAAGTTTACAATGTCTTCTTAAGGGAAAACAAGCTGGTGTCATATATTTATATATAGCTATATTAAGAGAATATATATATTATATACAGTATATATATATATATATATATATATATATATATATATATACATATTTATTTTCTATTGATAAAAAAAAAGCAACCAGTGCTGCACATTATGTAAACTCACACAGTGTACTATCGACAGACACAAGAAGCATAAATAATACAAAGACAAAAGAGTAAAACATGGTAAAAACCAGAGCGTAATTTACAAACAGGTATCTGTGTTAAATAAAAAAATAAATAAATGTATTACAGAATTTCAAATAGCAATTGTAAAAACAATAAATAACTTTTTTTTTTCAGTGCTGCTTTTTAATTTTCAAAAGGTTTGCTTTTTGTGTTTTGTTCTTTTTTTGCAATTAAAAAAAAAAAAAAAAAAAATAGACAACGATTCCACATAGAGAGTCTTACGTCAGATATAGAAATAGGTAAAAAGGAGATACATCAGAGTTAGAACAGTTGAACACAAATAAAAATTTAAAAAAAAAATACTAGTGGTAGTCGAAATCAAAAAGAAAATCAATTTTCAGTCTTTCATACTGGCAAGGTAATCTAGAATACCATCACTTTTTCCAAGCATAGAGCCAGAGCAAAACTTTTAACAATCCAAAAACTAATTTTAATAATTGTCGATTTTTAATGCCCTAGCGCTACTCTACAACCACACGTACAGTCCATGCTCCTGCACCCGAACTGCAATTTGTGCTACTAACTTAAATACAACTTTGAGCCTTGGGTATTCCTGTGCCTGTTAAGCAATAATCTAATGAACTAGAATATGAAGGTAGGGGGCTGGATGGCAATATTATACCCAGTTGATCTTTATGTGACATTGAAGCAATACAATGAGGTATTGCCTGTAATTTGCATCGACAAAGATGCTTATCTATAACTGTGCACTGTCTACAATGTCGTCCAAACACAGCCTTCTTAATGTGTTTTTACGTGTTTCCTGTGATGAGACAGGAAATGTTGCTGACAGCTCTTAGACAGCAATCTAATGAAAATAGTAATACACTTTTAAAATGACTCACCACCTGTCAGCTAAGAGATTGGCTGCTTTGAAATGTGGATTTTATTTTTCCAGAGTATCAAAATGTACAGGCTTTCAGTTAAAAATAGTGAGTGGAAAATATTTCATTTAAATAATTTCCCTAACAAGCTGGGGTTTAACAAATATTAGGATTTGGGATATCACTGTGATCCCACACTGCGGCTGACTCATTTGCATTTTGCAATCTGGCTGAAAATACAATTGCCTTCATCCGACACACATTTGCAAAAACATATGACATTACTCAGTCTATTAATTTTCCAAAATGTATTTTATGGCAATTTCATTTTAAAATACATATCCGCTTTAAGGGAATATATGCTAAACCCAAATACTGAGTCAGCTTCAACGTGTGATCTTGGTAATATTAAATATGCTGATTTATCTTAGATTTATTATACCGGGACGTTGTAGGCCTTATATTAATATTTTTTTCCTTGTTCGACTACTTTGTAGTACTACTACTCCACTCCTAGTGAGTGTTATAGTCACTTCATCTTCTAAAGTGACTAAAAGACAAGGCAAAAGTAACAAAAATAAAACAATGTAATGTCTACATTACAGAAAGTTTTTTTTAAAATGTATTTATTTGTTTATTTTAGCTCCAGTCTCTCTAGAAAAAAAAAAAACTACAAAAAAATCCATAAAAAAAAACAAAACATAATTCCCTGAATAACACACAGTCCCTGACAGTCCCAGACAGTAGGCAAAAAATCATTACATCGCAAGGTTAGCTCTCTATGTGGAAACAGGTTATCTGTTTTTATGACCCAGAAGTCTTTACATGTGTTGATTACTCGGTCATTTCACATGCAAGAGATGGGTAGACTGGAAACAGCTCACGGATTATGCGTCTCATAACTAGCCATTACTGGTTAATAGAACATCAAAAGTCTAAGTACTTCAGCACATGAGATATTGACAAGCATTGGTATTCTATGCATGCCAAGACCTTTTAGGCAGTCATGGCTAGCCATCATGCCTTACACAATCTTTATAAAGAAAGAAAAGAAAAAAGAAATACAGGTAATCCTTGTTATAACGCCATGTATTACTAGATGGTTCCTGTTATAACACGGTGATCTGACGGCTCCCATTAAGCCATTGGGTCACTGGATCTTGGGATGCACATCTCAGATCATGATGTGTGTTTTGTGGATCCCAAGGCCCACGTTATAGTGAGGTTTGACCTATATCAAAAGGCATCACACTTTCAACAATGAAAATCTGCTGTCGCACATTCACTTTTTTTTCCTTCTGTAAAAGCAATCCGTTAATAAACAGGAGCTATCTCCTGCTTTCTAGTAAATATCTGCTGCACCTTCTCAAACAGAAGGAAATGGTTAGAGCAGCTGCAGAAATACTTTGGTCAGTCACTGTGCTTAAATAAAGAATGTACACATCAAATGAGACGTATTTACAAAAAAACACCACAAGTATAACCTACTGCATTCCATCCACAAGAACAAATTAACTGATGTTCCTCAAGGTGTTCTTTACTAGAGGTAGGTGGCACAAAAGAGACATCTCGAAAATATCCCAGGAACCTCCATGACATGATTTCTTGCAATATTCCACTCGAGGACTTTAAGGGATTTGTTGCACAGTCTGTTGGCTTCATGTAGCACACGTCTTTGTCAGAAACCAACCTGCACAGCCCTTGAGTTGTTTTGGTAGAACATCTGTCTTGCTATATCTACTGTAAAACAGTACAGCATGATTTAAGACAACGTGAATCCTTTGGTTAACACTTCTTCAGCAAGCATTGCTTAAATGCCGATGGTCTCTGAGACAGAAGGCATCCTTTAGCTAACTTTCCATGTCCATCCTGGCATTGGACTGTCCTTGTATGCCAGCCTGTGTCGCATGTTCTAGAGCAGGACAACCAAGGTCCTGTCACCCACTGCGGTTGTGTTATTTTTGGAACCTCATTGTTCATGTTGTTTATACTGTTTGTGGTGAGAGCTTCTTTCGCAGGTACAAAGTAACTGTAGCGCACGTCTATAGGTTTACTTGAGTCCGTTGCAAGGATCTGCACTACAAGAACCTCCTTTGTGGAGGAGTGTCCCATTGAATGCAACATATCATCAGCGTGGCTCCATCCACTGTAGTTCATGACTAAACCATTCATTTCAATGATCGTTTCTGAAGTGGATATCATATATTTCCCATTGACCACGTATTCCCCTGTTTTCTTTTTTAAAGCTAAATACGCTGTAAACCTGGTCTGATCTTTGGCCTTGTACTGACGGACTTTGATGTGAGTAGCCCCTTCAGGAATCTTGACGATGTCAGTATAGCCTTTACTGAAAAACAAACGTCAAGAGGTCAGTGAATTGCATATCAAGGCAAGGGAAGCCAATGAGAGATCCCAGATACACAAATACCCAGTTAATAATAAAAATACAATTGTATTATATCAGATCATTTAAAAGCCCTGAAATGTTCAATATTAAAATAAAAAATAAATGCTCTTATTTAGCTAAAAACACTACTTACCACATTATTTAACTAAATAATAAAAGTGTAAAAACATTTCTTACTTACAACATGCAAGTACAATATTTCTTGTTAAATTACTTAACTATAGCGAAATAAACGTAGAAAACGGGACTCAAGGAGTTAATGCATATAGAAAAAAATAAAATAAGCTTATGATTAAGCGCTTATAGCGCAAAACGCGTCAAGCGGTTTAAATACGTTTTATTTGCCACTTTCTGCCTGTTATTTTTGCTGTGCTTTCACCTTTGGACATTAAATCATTTATATTTTTTTTTTCATCTATATGCATTAACTCCTTGAGTGCCGTTTTCTACGTTTATTTCGCTATGCTTCAAGTACACTTGGTGCAGACCAGGCACCAGTAGAGGCACCGGAGCCGACATCAGAGGACTCAGTATATCTCAAATATCTCCAGCACTGTTGAGCCCGAATATATATCCTTTTGTCTCTAAATTACTTAACTAGCCTGCCAACTATTTAAAATAATATCAAGTAATGTGACGTCTAACAACTATTTCCTGAAAGATACTTGCTTTGTAAATACAATAGATAATAAAATGTGTAAACAAAATTACTAAACTTGTCTACAAAATATTGAAATAAAATGTTTGCTTTGTAAATATAATAGATAATAAATATATATATCGAGCGAACTAATACGCGGTTTAAAAACTGCCACGAAACATTGATTGTAGAACAAACTCCAATTTTTTATGTTTATTTTATTTTGTGGTTTATTTGTGTGAGGATACCATAAAAAAAACAGTAATTAATAAATCTCTGAAGAAAAGTGATACAATTCTAAAGTAAGCCAATGTCTTGTGTTTTCATTTTTGTATTTTGTGCAATCTGTATAACTTTTATGGTGACTGATAACTGTGGCATAGGCATCATACAGAACATTTTACAGACTAATTAATTTAGATAGAGGACACAGAACCACAACAATCACTGAGTTGGAGGATGAACAGCTGAATTAACTTATTATTGGAGTCAGCACAAAAGGAATGCTTTTAGTGGCAATCTTTGACATTTATTAGGAGAGACAGGTATTACATTATAGACTTCCATCTTGTCTCTGATGACTGAGACTTTTTTGTGTGCAAAATAGTTTTGTGACAATTTGTGCATTGATTTACAATTAAAATGTTAAGCTGTACAATGGTCACTGAGAATTTCTGACTATCACACAAAGGAGTAACAAAATGAAAATTGCCTGCTTTGGTAGCTCCCATTAATCCAGTTGGTGTCTGCCAATACCAAGACAAACTGGTCTATTCACTTAAAGGTGAGTTACAGGTGAGTTGAGGTAAAATGAGATGAGTGGAGGGGAGATGAACATTTCATCTCACCATTTAACCATACTTTGAGCAGGGACAGACCTGGTGAGGATTTTCCCTGTACATTGTATAGCCACTTAAACTGCTAGCACCATCTCAGTGTATGCTATATTTCCAAATCAAGCTACCCCTTTTAACTAGTCTTCTTTGCCATCACCCTCAATCACAGTTCTAATGCTTCCTATGTATTAGTATGTCATAGAGCCAAAAATAAAACATAACAAACTATTGTGTGTTTTGTTTGATTATTCTAATCGATCAGTCCATTTGTCTGGCTTTTCCCTTGGAATATTTTGTATTGTTACAGTTCCAATAAACGCGTTTGAATGGATACCTTATTTGTGTTTAGAGAAGTTGCTGTACAATGTGTAACTAAAATTCCCGTTGCCAACATTACTGCCGGTTTAAAATTGTTTCTGAATGATACTTCTTTGAATTATGCCACTGTCTTTGTTTCGAAAACCACAACTTGGGACAAATAATTTTGTAACTCTGCTGCTTCTTAGAGCTGGTAGAGCAATTGTTGGTGACTCTGGTGGTATGTCGGCATGTCAATTATCTAGTTTTGGAGATAGGAAACTATTTTTTGAAGAGGAATGCAAATGACAAGATGAACCGTCAAATGAATGATGGTGAATTAGGAATGAGCAGGTGACATTAAGGCGGCAGTAGAAGTCAGAGCCTCAGAGGAGTAATACAAGATGTTGGCACTGGAGTAGAAGAGGGGGCACAGGATATGATGAAGATTCATAGGCAAGTTGATTGTTCCAACACTTTGAACCAGGATAAAATGTATGTATTATGAAAATTTTACTTGTAATGTTTAATAATTTGACTATTACTATTTTATTTCGGTCTAATAGTAAGTAAATGATGTTGATCCTTTCCAGTTTCATTCATTTTCCTTTAACAATTATAATATTTTTTGCTTTGCAAACGACTACAGAAATTAGAGGATTTTTTTTTTTTTTTGGGAAATATGCATCCTCATTTATGGGAAAATCTGGTTAACTTGTTGGGCCTGTTTATGGAATTGTGATTGCTCATAATGTTAGCGATAATTGCTCTTTAGATGCTTAGAATATTACTATGCAATCTGTTAATTGTACATTATGCATGAAGCTTACAACTAAAGTGTGTTTCTGAAGTGTACTCAATCCGTTTGATCTCCTAGTGCGAAAAGAACATAAATAATTTCTCGTTTAAACAAGCATTGGATTATGATATGTAAAACTATTACATTCTCTCATCTGTTTGTGATTTCATATTTCCGCCTTTTAGGTACTTTTATGGAGATTATTATTTTAATGAGTGAATGAATGCGAGTGAATGAATGCACTGGTAAATTGTATATAATCTTGTTTAGTGAACTAATCATTGGTTTTCAAATCAATCATGTTTAATCAAAAATATTTAGTTTATATCCCAGATATACCTACATACTAATATTGTAGAACAGTTCTTCTTAAATATCAAAGGTGCAGGATTTAGGGATTACCCTGTTTAAATAAGAATAATGCTAACACCTAGTATGGTTCCCTAATGGCTAAGGAACCACACCAAGTGTTATAAATATATTCTTATTTGAACACAACTGGGTTATCCCTAAACTCTGGACCATTGAGGTCCTTGAGGACAGGTTTAGGACACCTCTGCTCAAGCAGAGTCCAGGATTTGAGGACATGAGTGAGGTGAGTGCACAATTTATAAACTGCCTTTTGGATCTGGCTCTTCTGACCGCCTATTGTTGAGTTGTATACTATTAAAATATTATTTATATTATTATTATTAGCAATATCTTGACTTTTTTTGTGTTCACCTACAAACAGGGCTCAACAAATCCCCAAATACCAAAATACCTTATTGGTTTGCTATCACAATACTTCCCTGACTCCCAAATAATAGACTGGTTCCTGAGTCTCTTTGGCTCCTAATATCCACACATAATTATTAACCCCCTGCCTATAAATACTATTACACTGTATGATGGAATTTACTATTATCTGAGGACTTGGCCTCTTATTATTGTAGCTATAAATGTCCCCTTTAAGATGTTTTGCTTTAAACAAAGCACTGGCCTTTTGTAAAGCATTATTAAGAGTTAAGCGAGACTGTGTAACAGCCGAGTGCTTTCAGATTGGTTTAAAGACTGTAGCAATTTAAACATACCTTTGGTGCCACTAGTGCATGCATTGGAAGGGCGGCCTTTGTTGGAAGAATGGGTACTGTTTACTATTTATTCACTTTAAAATTGCATTTTGCAGTTCGAACCACTCAGTCTTCCATCAGAATCAGTATAAAAAGTCAGACGTCTCGGTGGCTAGGATGAGCTGTTGCAGAGAAAAACTGCCTTCTCATCCGCATACAAAGTGCAGTTTTTAATATATATTTTTGGGAGGAGAGGGGGGGGGGGGGAGTTATTTCTTGAATTCACTGCAGTGAGATCTCAGAATATACAAAGCTTTGAAAATATCTTAGGTACAACATCTAAAAGTGAGCAGCACCCATCCTAGATCACAAACTATATACAATGCAAATATACAATAAAACAAAAATGCGTATACAATTTTAAAAACAATGTGTGCGCAGCAAGGTATTTCTTCCTATAGAAAACACATATAAAGGGAAAGAGCTGAAAACATATATATAGTGTAGTAACCTATAAACAAATAGGAATTAATGTGGTGAATGCTAAGTAAATAAGTAAATAAGGCCAAATCTTCTAACACACTGTGCATTTTCCATACAGAGAAATATATATATTGCCTTGCTTATATATTTTAAGGTTCTCTACGCAATTGTTCAGTAATTCTTTATTAGTCCACCTTTTACTTTATTTTTTTGGTTTATAGATCTAAAAAAAAAATGGCTACTGAACCACTATCATCTTAAGTATAATTTCAGGTGGTAAAATTATTCATTAAAGCAACACAGATGTAAACCAACTCTTTCTGGTGCAAAATATCTATAAATTACATCAAAAGCCTTAATTATCTGTGAACCTCAGATTCGATGTGATTATTCTCACCTCTTGACACAGGAATGTGTATCGCAATATCAATGACTTTAGCAGCAAACTCCATTGACCTCTATGGTTAAGTCTGCACGTCAATTTACATTTAATTTGGCTGAGGCAGAAAAATCCAACTGCTTCATGGTTTGTACAGGTGCATCATAAGACTGTCGCTCTCCCTTGCCACTATACTTGGTTACCACTTATTTCCTCAAAGTCTAGAAGGGCAAGCAGAGGTCAGTAATGTTATATCCCACTAGCTGTAGTCTCATCTACCTTAAGCCAATCGGGAGCTGGGAAAAGGAGATCTGTGTCCTAAATTTTTATAACACAATGGTTCAAACAAACCCGTAGACACATTGCACTTTTTATGTCAAACATTGACAAAGACCCTCCTGCCATGGTCTAGCAGAACATGCATGAGCAAATGCTGCGGAGCCCTCTGTCTTTTTTTAGACTGCAGCAAAGAGCCCCTCTTTGCAGGTCCACAGGCTAGTTGGGAATAGTTAGGAATTGCAGTGCAAACATGATTGAGGTACATTACCCAAATGTCCAAGACCAAATTATAAATATATAAATGATATAATTATAAAATGATGTAATAGCTCAGTAGTGTACCTGTTCAAACATCAGGGTACCAGGTTGGTTCCTGGAGCCACTGTATCATACTCTCTTGGATTTTAAGCTTGCCTGTTAATGTTCTAAGTTCCATGCAAAAATGTGCATATATATCTATATGTAAATGTACTTTATTGATTTACTTTGCACCTGTCACTTTAAATAATAGGCATTTAAAGACGGATATCCATCGCCCTATTAGATCCCTGACGAAGTGTCTGTGGCCACAAAACGTGTAGGTTCACTCTTCAGTACACCAGTTCATAATAAACGCATTTTGTTACGCTATTTGGAATCTCTTTTTTATTTTTATCCTGACCATGGTGGACCTCCTTTTTCTGTATTGTTGGTTCCTGGCAGCCCTTAATCCTTTAGAGGTCTATAAAATGAGTATCATTTAGCCGGGTAGATAATAGCATCTATTGTCAGTGAAGACTGAGAGTATGCACCCCATTGGAAGAAGAGTTCTATGTAAAATCTAGATATTATTATTAAGTGTAATACCTTCTCGTTGTAAAAGTGCCCATAACCTTCGTACAACTGGAATTGTCTCCTCCACAAACTCCGCATTTATCGAACTGGAGTTTGGAGCCTATGATCCCGTCACAGCCAGTGCGGACACACTTTCCCCGTACACAGACCGAATTACTGTAAGGTCTACATTCAGTGCCATCGGTAACCTGCAGGGTGGAAGACGAGAAAAATATGGGTTATATTACACACAATCATAATTGCTGTGGACATCATTTCTCTCTTGAAAGGGAATGACTTCTGACACGGTCATTTAAATGAGCTGTTCTGGTAATGTATTCGATTTCTTGCCACATAAAAAAGCATGTCAATTTTCAGCCTGATTGATTTTAGTATTAAAACCAGCACTGGTAGCAGGCAATTTACACAAATTGCTTATCAGAATTGTCACCAGAGTGATCCAAAGCACATCTGTCTATCTCGTCCTAGAAAATCCGAATTTTACACTCAAATGTGACAAAAAGACACATTTACATAACATTTTGTAGCTACAAGTAATTATTTTGAGCAGTAACGAGGGTGACGTGAGTGAGGCACTAACCTTAGGTGCACCTAGTTGAGGGAGTTCATAGTTCCATAACTAGACTGATAATCCAGCAGTTATGGTGCAGGTCTTTGTCCCTTTTGGCCTGTTTTCTAGTGGGGTGTGCAAGTCCAATCAAATCAGAGCATGGGATATGAAGCCACAATGCTGCAGCATCTAGAAACTTGGGTGGACATGTGCTGAACGGTAAGAGGCAACTCTCTACACCTGCCACAACACCAATGATCACCAGAGAAGAGCCCAGAAGGAACAACAGGAAGGAAAAAAGACTCCTAATCAGCGGAGCACCGCAAAAAGGAGGTTCTTAGATTCAATTTTTTTGAGAAATAGCTGCCATGAAACTATAACTTCCAGGGCGCAGAAAACGCTAGTTATGGCTCTATGATTAATCATGGAATATTTTATAGATGACGTGCGAATACAACAAAGAGTTAGGGAGCATCAAAGAAAGGAAACAATGGAGAACACAGAAAATGTTCTCTAAATAACAGAGACAATGAACGTTTGGGTAACAAGTTTCAGCAGGAAATCACCTGTCATGTCTTTCCACATTTTTTTTTTATCCTGCATTTGGCTTTACACTGACATACCTTGCTTCGAAAATGCATCATTTATTTGATATTTCTCTACTTCTGGAAGTGTAACTAAAGACTACCAAGCTGCTATGCCCTGATTACAGAACTGTTACATAAGCACATGAATTAATTGGTATATTGACATATGACATCCCAAACACGCCTGGCAGTCGGAGGAGATGCTTTTCTCCTTGGAGCTAGAAGATTTCTAAGGCATCCATATGTCACTGATGCTCCCAAACAACAAAGATTGTGAACCATTCTCTCAACTGGCTTTCTGCGTTACACATGTGGTAGTGACATTGCAGCCTGGAAGTCAGACTTGGAGAATGGAGAGAAATAACATTTTAATGGAGCACCATTAAAAGTGTTTGAATCAGGCAGAAATGGACTTCTGTCTTTTGAAAACAGAAATTGCAGGTTTCTGCCTTATCTAAAATTCCAGGGGACATTGTGCAATCTTTCTGGAGCTTGAAATACTTTGAGAATTCTGATTAAATTCACCTTTTGTGAAAAAACAACGTAATATCCAGTTCCTTTTGCTTGGCATATGAGCTTGCACACATCTTCTGCTTGAACACCGGCATATTTAGGAACCCACTCAACGAACGTCTTCACGCCTTTCGCATCAGCCTGATAGCCATTCCGTGCCTCACATTGCTGCTGTCGAAAGGATTTAGCTAGGGAATTGACAAAAAAACAAAAAAATCATTGTCACGTGGGCAGATATTACAATTGTATTTCATCACTAATTACCCAGGTTAGAATCTCTGCTTTTTCCAAAATATCACCAACACATCATGAGGCATCATGAACGTACAATACATTAGAAACTCTATTGAGAACATTCTGAATTCTGTGAGGCATGATTGACAGTGTTCCATCGCATTACTGGCCAATGTCAATGCTTCCACCATTCTTTTTTAACCTTGGGGTGGTGGTAGGTCGGTACTGTTAAAAGCTAGTTTCCAGTTGGATTAAGATAGCGACATGAGACAGGTCACAGGAGTAAGCTGAATTCACTAACATGTTTATAGAATACGTCCTGTTCAGTCCTTTCCTTGTGTCGGAGTGTATTACCCTTCTGAAAACATCCATTAGCAGATTGACACAATGCAACTGATTGGTGTTCAAACGCTAACCTCATTTTCATCACCAGACACAATGTCTGACATGACAACATCCAACATCAGTACCACCAGCCGCATATGTTGACATGTGGCATGGTGGATGTTCTTAGGTGGTGTTCTCCATACCTTTATGCTCCCATGAATGAGATTCCGCATGAATACTATTTCTCAGGCAATATATTTTTGCTCATCGAGTGGTTGGGTTCCTTATCATGTGGGGCCAATGCTTTCTTGTGTTTTTGGGGATTGAAGTGGAACTCTTCCATAATATGTTTGGTGTGCATTCATCCATTGGCCATGTAATGGATTGACAGTGCACTATAGGCCATCTGATGCTCTGCCCAGTTCAAAATCAATCTGATTTCTCTCATTGATGACCCATCAAACTCTAACTGGGGCATCTGGCACTTACCATCATACCCTACTGAAACACACAGAGGTCCTTTGTCCCAATAACCCATGTCTCAGCTGCGTTAAAGTTACACTAATAAGGCATTGCATTGTTCGTCTGAAATCACCGTCAGGCTATTTCATGAAAGGAAGGAAACTGTATGGTCAATTATAAGATGTATCAACAATACACGGCACTTACCATTAGAGGGACATGGAGTAACATTGCATGAGCGGTGGATTGCCCGCTTTCCTGTACAGTATCGTCCGCTGTTTCTTGGTGCAGGGTTGTTGCAGTGGCGATACGCAAACTGGACTCCTCCACCACATGTTCTAGAGCATTGTCCCCATGGGCCCCAGGAACCCCAGTTACCATGACTGGAAACCTGCAGGATAGATAAGAAAAGAGAACGCCACTCAGTTAAAAGGATTAACAAGGTAGAATACTGAGAAACAAACTGATTAGGCTGGGATTGGCAGATACATCTTTCATTTTTGAAATATAGAATAAAAAAAAGCAACTGTGCATCATGATACTTGCACATTTTACAAATAAAGGCTTTTATCAAATAAAAACATTTTTACAAATATAGGTTTTATATAATTTGGGAGTAACCTTGAATTAGTAGTCAAGGTAATTAAGACTCATTGTAATCTATAAGGAAAACTTTCAATTTATCTTTGTGATTAAAGGGGTGCCATCTGAGCGCCTTCACATCCCAGAAGTGGTTTTCTAGCGGAGGCGGTGCATGCTCCCGAAATTTGTCGGAAGTCTGTGTGTTTGTTTTGATTACTAATTCAGGACCAACCTGGTGGTATTGCAATCAAACTCTGATTATTTAAACTTAATTAAATGTACAGAAAATGTTTTACCTTTGAATTATATTTCGTAATAAAATAGGCTTATATGAAGCTTTTTTTTCCAAATAGGACTACTGATATTAATATATAAAACGTCACAATAGACTATCATATTACCGAGTAATATTTCTTTTTGGTCTTATCCACACATTTGCCATGAAGACATATCCTTCCTTTTCCACACGGCGTTCCCTCCACAGCAGGTAGTTTCTTTGTTAAACATACCATCTGGCCTTGACGGACCACTGCGCACCACAAACGTGAGCAGACATCCATACCAGGGCACACAGTGTACGTAGGCCCAAACGCAAGCTTACACTGGCGGATTGCATCGTAACTCTGACCAGGAAGCTCCTCAGGTCCTAAGATCTGATTTCTTGGCTGGTCGAGCAAACAGTTTCCTGTAACAATAAATAAATGCAGATTTAATGTTAGGAGGATGGAGGTGGGCAGGACGAGCTGGATGAATAAACACTTCAAACACCATCACCTCCTCATAAAGGTATAAAACAAATAACAATGTTTTATGCAAATAAACATTAGGGTCAGGAGATGGGTAATATAAGTGTACATCAGCGTGACTCTCAACGATTAAAATGGCCGAAGAGGGACGCTTTTACTTTTGGGGGGAGTGGCCAAGGGTGTGGCTATGGGTGGGTCATTATGTTAACAATTTGCACCCCTAATGCACCAGATTACAACTACATAGTTTGGAGATAAATAAAAAAAACCTGAGCAGTACAATGTACTGGGCCGAGTCATCATACCAGTAGCATTGACTTGTAGCGGTTAACTGAACGTAAATTAATATATATATATTTTTTAATAAAACTTTAGAATGGCAAACAAACGAGGGAAATAAAATGGGCACCATAAAGTAGCAAGGACACTGACCACAGTAACATACTATGATCAGCAAAGAATGGGAAGGGTTAACTTTTTTACAAGAACTGCTGGAACTCACTACTTTCACTGACCTGTCACTCTCTTGATTTTGTCATGTGATTGTCTGTGAATACTGTGATTCGTTCATCACAGAGATCACATGACTGCTAGACCTCTGATTGGGTCCAAGAACACTGCCTCAGTTGTGAGGCAGATTCCTACACTCGAGAAATTCAGGGGTAGTGATCTTTAATACACAACAGGTTATCTCATCCTAAGCTCTCAAAGGCAGAGCTCTTCTCGACATATAACCGTCGGGAAGGGAGGCAGGAGTTAAAAAGAGATTAAAGCCAATCTCTGCTGACTGTAAATTTAAATTCCATAGTAAATTTACTTATTATACCCATATACAAACTAAATTATTAATGCTGTGCTAGGGAAATGAGTTCACGTTTTCCACAGCCTATAGCCAATCTCTTTCTAAATGAGATTTCGGGACAGTCAGCAGTTTGCCAGTAAGAAAGAAAAAATATATATAACAAAAAAGGTACAAATTCAGAAACAAGCGCCTCTGTAGAATGACTCTTTCAAAGTATTCAGCCTGGCACCGCTCCACTAGAATTGAAACAGTGGACACTTATAGTCCTTGTACCCACTTTGGCTTTGAAATCCAGTCTTTATTCTCTAAATGGGTGGCTGGCATTATGGAAAGAAAGAATGAAAAAAGTAAGCTTATAAACTGTAACACTGAAACAGACTGTAAAAAAAAAGCATAAAGGCCAATGTGAAAACAGACTCCTGTAATTTCCAAAACAGAATGCGGGTGACCTCATCTACCCTCTGACTCTGTTGAGGAATTTCGCTTTCTCTGTGCTTTTGTCAGTGGTTATTTGTTTTCACTGTTGAACGGAAAAACATGACATTATATACACCAGCCTAACGAGAGAGAAAAAAATGCAATAGCAAATTCTAACCCTGCCCAGGATCTTAAGCTTATTCCACAGTATAGAAACACTGGATATTTATCAGGTGATAAGTCTCTTGGCCGGTCCCCTGTATATCTGGGGAAAATCGTGTTTCAAAATGAGCAAACTGCCAAGCATTTCACAAAAGGAATTATATCAGCCTCGTACTGCTGAATGGAATTCACCAGTCCTGTGTTCTGTACTCTACCATCTATTTTAGAGGCAGATGAAGAACTTCATCAATGGGCTAAACCATTAATATTACACTTAATCAACATCGGACATGATATGCATGAATCACATGTTGTCTAACAGCTGTTTGCTGCACCCCTGGGACAATACACTGCCTCCAAGATGTCATAATCCCACTACTCTTATGAATGGCCACCATCCTTTTTGGCCTACACCACCCATTTTCGCAGAGGTCGCTGCTCCCTTTGGGCCCTGTTTAAGACATACATGTAAGTCCTGTATGCATTGCTTATTGCTCAAGTGACCTTGCACATTTTCTCTATTCCAGTGCTACACACCATCTCATACCCTTTCAGATCCACAGTGGACAATGGTGCACTGACAATCAGTGTTGCCATCAACATGGTGACATGAAACGGTGCAGTGATACATGTGGCATGATGGTGGGAGGGTACATTTAACCTAACAGCTGTTGATCATAATGGTGGATGTGCTTTGTTGTCCTTGATTATGTTCTTACACTTACATATACATGGACCAGCCAAAACATAATGACCACCTGCCTAATATTGTGTAGGTCCCCTTTTGACGCCAAAACAACCCTGATCCATTGAGGCATGGACTCCACTAGACCTCTAGAGGTGTGATGTGCTATTTGGCACCAAGACATTAGCAGCAGGTCCGATAAGTCCAACAAACCCACAGATGCTCGATCGGATTGAGATCTGGGGAATTTGGAGGCCGAGTCTACGCCTTGAACACATTGTTATGTTTCTCAAACCATTCTTGAACCATTTTTGCTTTGTGCCAGGCGCATTATCCTGCTTAAATAGGCCAATGCCATTAGGGAATACTGTTTCCATGAAAGGGTGTTCAAGGTCTGCAACAACGCTTAGGGAGGTGGTATGTGTCAAAGTAACATCCACATGAATGGCAGGACCCAAGGTTTCCCAGCAGAACATCGACCAAAGCATCACACAGCCACCTGTCAGTGGTCATAATGTTATGGCTGATCAGTGTAGCTTGCCAATGTGATACTGTGTCTACCATTTTGCACATGGTCAAGTTACACTAGACTGGCCAACTCACCTTCCACAATATGGTCATTAAATGTCCTGCAATTAGTAAGGGCCAAAGGTTATTTCTAAATGGAAAAGCAATAAAACATGTGTTATTACGGTCCCACGCTAGACGTAACTGGACCACAGTGTTTTTTTTTCTAGAGTGGTTTGAGTTATGCCTTGAGTCATGTTATTGAAAGTGATACAAAAGTGCTCTGAATGTAAAAACCAACATGTTTAAATACAATGAGGACACAGCAGATGTTCTGGAAAAACATCAGAAATAGCCTTTGGGGGTAATAATGAATGCACAGAAAGCTACTGGCCACTTGTGACATCGGCCACACCGAACGTTTATCGGCCATTATCAGATCTATTGACACATGAAGCCGTCTCTCACATTGGTTCAGTGTTTTGTTACATACTTTCAAGTTCTCTCTCCGAACATGTGTGAAAATACTGTATATACATTTAGGGAAAAAACTCTCACAATAAAATTGTATCTTGGCAGATACATAAAGACATAACATAAGCTGGCTGTACAGCTCTCTGCCTCATGTATTGGCTTGTCATCTAACTTAGTCTATAATTCCCTTCTCTGCTCAGTGCTGCGGAAATTGTTGGAGCTATATAACTAAATGGTAATGTAATATTTGCCTTTCAACTAAAGAACAATGTATGGTGGAGAATGCAAGTTGATTACACATCATATTGCCTTTAATTGCTTTACACTCTTTATCAAATATATATACTTAATACATATACTTTATGTTTGAAGCTTCTGTAAAGGGAGCAGGTCAGTTTTGTATAACATAATGGGGATTATTTATAAAGGTTCCTTTTGGGCATATTCTTAAATATGAAGCAATGAACAGGAATGCTAGTTTCCATGGTGATAGCTCCACTGTCAGAATTTTGCACCAAAATTGACCCTCATAACTATGCCTCTCACAATGTATTTAAACTGCTGTAAATTAGGCATCTGTTTAATCTCATTTATGTAAATAATGACTTGGCTTTTGCTCTCAACAACATACAGGAATAGGTAGCTAACAATATATACAGCCAGTTAAAAAATACCCAGTAAATCCTCTCAATTATACATGTTTATAATTATTTGGAATGTTGTGATGTATAGGTTACCTCAGATTTTTAATTACAATATAATATAGAACCAGATATTGTACTGTGACAGAATAACAGAGACCCAGATATTGTACTGTGACAGAATAACAGAGACCCAGATATTGTACTAATGACAGAATAACAGATACCCAGATATTGTACTGTGACAGAATCACAGAGACCCAGATATTGTACTGTGACAGAATCACAGAGACCCAGATATTGTACTGTGACAGAATAACAGAGACCCAGATATTGTACTGTGACAGAATAACAGAGACCCAGATATTGTACTGTGACAGAATCACAGAGACCCAGATATTGTACTAATGACAGAATCACAGAGACCCAGATATTGTACTGTGACAGAATCACAGAGACCCAGATATTGTACTGTGACAGAATAACAGAGACCCAGATATTGTACTGTGACAGAATCACAGAGACCCAGATATTGTACTGTGACAGAATAACAGAGACCCAGATATTGTACTGTGACAGAATAACAGAGACCCAGATATTGTACTGTGACAGAATAACAGAGACCCAGATATTGTACTGTGACAGAATAACAGAGACCCAGATATTGTACTGTGACAGAATCACAGAGACCCAGATATTGTACTGTGACAGAATAACAGAGACCCAGATATTGTACTGTGACAGAATAACAGAGACCCAGATATTGTACTGTGACAGAATAACAGAGACCCAGATATTGTACTGTGACAGAATAACAGAGACCCAGATTTGCATGTAGCAGTTTATGGGATAGTCAGTACTATAGCATAGATATATGAATAGGAAGCTTGGTACAATGAAAGCAGATAATCACACATCCTCCCCTGAGGGGTCTCTGTCCTAAAAGCTTTCTAAATGAATGCTGAGAGGCAGACATAGAAGGCAATCTGCTCAATTGACTTTAGTGTCACCAAAGGTTAATCCACACCATTTGAAACTACTGATGGTTATATCAGTGAAAACATAAGGATTTTATTTCTCAGGAAAACTTTTTTTTATGTCCCAGTCATTATTACTACAGAACCCAATGCAAATTTTTTGCATTCAGTAAACGGAAAAAGAAATTAGATTACAACCCCCCCCCCCCTCCTCCCCTGATAAATGGTATGTCCAAACTTTTAGTGCATTCTAGTTATGTCCTCAAATAAACTTGTATTAACCCGGCTCATGTTTGGCACTGAACTTCTGTAGTGTGCTGCCATGGGTCTTGGATAATGTTATTGACTCAGATAAGGAAATAAGCTTTGTATTTTGTTTATCAAAATAATTAACTCTGCCAGCGAGAAATCTGACAAAAGAAAGCGCTGTCAAGTTTCCCAAAAATGACAAAAAATTTAACGAAATACTTAGTGCATTTTTAATTATTTTTATGATATGCAAATGTAAAACATATAAAATGTGCTTTATCAGACTAAAATAATTTTATCTGAAGTACAAGGAATGTTTGCAGTATTGGCTAGCACTATAGGGTCTACGCAATAAAGAGGGAAATAAAGGGAATTGAAATGGGAATTTCCAAATGTAGGCCAAAGAAGCAGAGTTGGAATTTTTGGCATTACAGTTGGAATTCCCTGCAGTTCTCTCTGTATTTAGTAGACATGTGCATTCGTTTTCGTCTTTCGGTTTACAGACTTTCGGCTTATAGAAAACATGTAATACTATTGGCTTTCTATAAACCGAACTAGAGTCCCCATTCATAAGAATTTCTTATGAATGGGGACTCTAGTTCGGTTAATAGAAAGCCAATAGCATTACATGTATTCCATAAGCCGAAAGTCTATAAACCGAACGACATTCGACATTCGACATTATGGAATGTGTAGGTCAATTGATTTGTACGAATTAATAAAACTAAAATAATGAACAAATTTCGTCTGAAACGAATGCAGTAATGAACGAAATTCGTTTTAGACTAAATAAATAACATTTTCGTCCGAATGGACGAAAACGAAACGAAAATTTTAGTTTTGCACATCTAGTATTTAGTAGGCTCTTAAGTATACATGTTAATCTGTTTGAACTGACATCTTGTAATATCAACATGAAATGTGCAAACATTTATCTAGGAAATCAAATTTGCCAGTGACCAGTTTGCCTGTTGGCTGAGATGCTGTCAGTCCACCGATTTCAATAGATTATTGATTTGGCAGCAATATTACGTTTTCTTTTTCTTATGCGCAGGTCTGATTTACATGTAAACATTACTTTAGCATTATGATTCTTAGCACAAGACTACAAGGGAAGTAGCACAAAATGTAAATGGCGACAGATCTTTGCTTCCGAGCTTTGGACTATGCACTTCCTTTGGCACATGTACATCACATTTCTATTGCTATGCATTTCAGGAATGCTGTCATTAAGAAGTGCCTTTATGTGATTGACAGGCACTGTGTGGGCATGTGACGGGTGGGGGTAAGTGAGGCATGCATTGTGGGTGCCGTAAGTTTGCAATGGTTATTTTGTATCAGTACGGATATATACAGTATATGTGTGGATGAGAGACGCGTGCTTTGTAATTTAATAGTAGGAAACGAGTAGGGTTAAATGGTCCCCTTTATTGGCTGAGAGTTTGGTAGCAAGCTTTCAAGACCAAGTTGTTAGTTCCCTTTCTCAGGTGATATGTTACCAACACATCTCTGCACTTTTGGGTAAAATGCTTTATTTAATTAACTGAGTTACATATTGGTGACATGTATCTTTAAGTCATGATAAAGAGGTTTGGATGTTATCGCTTTTACTAGCGCATACTCATGATGACATAGCGAGACGTTATTCTACTTATTTGTGTGCTTAGCATTATTATTCTTCATGCACAGTTGGGATGTAGCATGCACAGATGGTATGTAGCATGCACAGATGGGATGTAGCATGCACAGATGGGATGTAGCATGCACAGATGGTATGTAGCATGCACAGATAGGGCGTAGCATGCACAGATGGGGCTTAACATGCACGGATGGGGTGTACCATGCACGGATGGGATGTAGCATGCAGGGATGGGGTGTAGCATGCATGGATGGGGTGCAGCATGTACAGATGGGGCGTAGCATGCACGGAGGGGCGTAGCATGCACGTATGGGTTATAGCATGCAATCATGGGGTGTAGCATGCACGCATGCGGTGTTGCCTCCATCCTGCAATGAGTGGTGGCTGCTAGCATATGAATGTATGCATGAGTATATAAGGGACTTTTTTTTATCACAACTCTACAGGCATTTTGTGCAGAAACATCGAGAGTCTGCTAGTCACCTTGGTCGGCACTGTTTCCAGAACTGGGTATCTATGTTGCATTTGTGTAATGCATATTGTTGCTTTAATGCTATTGTCTCTGTCTTTCTTTGATGGTGAACATATATATTGCTATTTGCTGTTTTTTTAATGTTTATTTTTTACCTTGGCTAGTTGAATACACGTGTAACTATTGGATGACAAATATGACTCCCCTGCTGATTCTATGATGTATGTACATTTTTGTTCATAGGACAGGACTGTTGCAGGTTTGAGACACTTTTTGCTATTATTACATGTTTCCTTAACATTTACATTTAAAACACCTTTTATCTCTTAAAGGGACTGGATCACCTAAATACTGTTTTTTATTGTGAATATAGACATGTAAAAAATGATTGAGTGGTCTGTATACATATATGTTAGTACATATTAATTAAGAGGAAAATGTGTTTTAAATGTGTCTGTGGAGTCTCCTGTTTATGACATCACTGGTTGCTTGATATGCAAATTAGCTATATTTCAATGGGAAATGTTTAATTTGCATACCAAGCCACAGTTGATGTCATAAGCAGAAGACACAACAGACCCATTTAAAAAAAGAGTTCTTCTAATGTATGCATTTGCAGTAATTTTGCTAATACAATGTATAAATCATTTTCAATCAATTTGTATTCTCTACATTTACAGTAAGACAATGTTTGGGTGATTTGGTCCCTTTAATGTTAGCATTTGTTTGCATTTCTGCCAACAGAATGTATAGATTGTTTTTGATCATGTGTTATACACAGTACAAACAGTGTCCCCTTTAATATCAAACCCACATTGCACCAAAGCCGACGTAGTTTGGAAATGCATTCATACATTACAGGGATATCAGGGTAACTGCTTGAGCAATGGCAGAAGAAGAGTTAACTATGTGGATGTCACACAGCTGCACCGCATTGAAAATTCTCCATCAAAAAATGACGAATGACACTTTCCTGTGCGGACAGCGAGTTGGGCAAAGGGTTTTGCTCATTCTGTGTCAGCAGGATTAAAACTGATGCTGGGCCAACGATGATATAGGAAAATCAATAAAATAAATAACCAGAGAGATACATGAAGGAGAAATACACACATAACAGTATCAGCCCATCCTAATGCACCTGAAACAGTCATTCCTGCTTTTCTCCAGCAAGCCAGTTAGATGGAGGCTCTTGGTTTAATGTCGATTCTGCTCAACATTCTTATCATCAAGGGCTGTATGATCCCTTTTTTTTGCTGCCATCCAGAGGGTTGAGTAAATATCATAAGCCAGACTTGATATTCACAATAGAAATACTTGAGGGAGGGGCTTATAATCATGGGAGGGGCTGCGCTGTCTTGTTTAAACTGACACCTTCTGGCCACTTTTTACTTACACTCAACTCATAAAAGCTAAAATTATTTTACCCGCTTAACAATGAAACACAGAATAGTGCCTTGGCCCGTTTTTTGTGTAGCCAAGGACACTGAGACCAGGCCAGAGAACTGATCAGGGTACTTACCGACCAGGGGGGTCGCTGCCAATGTCTTGCGTTACCTCGAGACGTCGCTTGTGACATCACTGAGGTGTGCCCGAACCCAGAAGATCACTTCAGCATCAGATACATTTAACTTCAAAGTGGCCTCATCTGACAGTGAGAATCCCACAGCAAGTCGCTGTTCAAGAGCTAAAAGTTGACGCGTTTCACACTAACATGTGCTTAATGGATCTGCTTATGAGTAAGCCGTGGCTCCTGTGTCTCAATATTTTTTACCTTGTGTAAGGACCTCCAATGAAGAATTGTCTACATTTTGATTGGACTCCCTACTTGGATTTCTTTGCTGCTGCTATTTTTGTCTCTATATTCCTATATTGTAGATCGGGCTCACCAAGTGCTCCATAGCACCCAGGTACTAAAGGGCTCATCGTTTAATTTGATATTTGGGAAGGAAGCTGTCTGTTCTATGCTTTAGCTCTATTGGGGGGCTGACATCTTGGTCAGAGGAAGAGAAATCTGACCCATGTCCGCTAAGAACGCTCCATAAGGTACTTTATTTGTACTCTTTCATTAAAACATTTCTATTAAAAACACACTCAATTAAACACTGTAAGCTGACAGTGATGCTTTATCCAGGGATCACTAGCTTTTTTTTTTTTCCCCTCTGGGGTTCAGAAAATAAAGTTTATATAGACTCTGTATTCCTGCGTGCACAGTCATATACACAATTACTTGTAAATGGATGCCTACTGCCTTTAATCATCCACAAGGACAAAACAGGACTTTTTCACCATCGCTAAAGGAAACCCCCTGTCAAAAGTTAAAAGAAGGCTTCATTGCTGACCTGGGCTGGCACTACAGTTTTCACCAAGTTTTGTTAAGTCCACCTATATTTAATGGGTTCAGCTTTACCAGGCTCCTCACCTGATCCTGCCTAATTGATTGCTTAGCAAGGTTAGGCACCAACATTGTTTATGGTGGACTTTTACCAGACTTTCTGATGGACAATTAAATGATGCTATATGGACCTTCACAGACCTTGCTTTGGACCGCTGGGGACCTTGTATGGACACTTTGCCTATTCCTGTTGCATACTTGGAACATACGCGCCTGAAGAACACCCCAGGAGCCCCACCTACACATATGTAATATGTAATATATAATATGATAGGTACTACAGGGCAGCAGGGAAAATAATTGCAAATATTGAATGCTACACCAGGTAGCATTCACATGATGAACTATTTATTATGGAGGGTTGATTATGATTTATATTAATTGCAATGTTGGCTTTGCAACAGTACAAGATAACCACCAGCCACCCGGACATCATTAAGGTATCTCTGTGTTCCAAGGCTGATGGGGATGAGCTTATCCCTGGGTTCATGGTGTTCTTTCCTAGGACATATAATCATACAGCTCCAGTATAACCTACAATACTGCCGTCTATATTTAGATACAAGCTTCCTAAGTGCTTGGAAGCCTTCCACCGTTGTGCGCGATAAGGACAAATTACACTGACAGAGAGATTGATTCTCCAGTCTCAATCTGTCATAAAAAAAATGTATGTGCTGTTTGTGACCTAAACATATAGTGATATGCCATCCTCACCTTTACTTTCACCCATTACCTGCATCAGATCCCAGTAAATCACACAGACTTTCCTATTAAAGGCACAATGCCACTTACTGAACAAATATGCCAGGATTTTGCCCCTCAATATGCCAGGATTTAGCCATTTAATATGCCAGGATTTAGCTCTTCAATATGTCAGGATTTTGCTAATTAATATGCCAGGGTTATGCCAATTAATATGCCAGGATTATGCCAATTAATAAGCCAGGATTATGCCAATTAATATGCCAGGATTTAGCCAATTAATATGCCAGGGTTATGCCAATTAATATGTCAGGATTATGCCAATTAATATGCCAGGATTTAGCCAATTAATATGCCAGGGTTATGCCAATTAATAAGCCAGGAATTTGCCAATTAATATGCCAGGATTTTGACCCCCAATACGCAAGGATTTTGCCCCTCAGTATGCTCGTTATGCCACCCTCCTCCCCCTTCCCCTGCAAGTACTTCCCTTCTTGCTACTGTCTCCCGGTGCAGGTCCGTGGCTGTGAGGGAAGCATTGTGTGCTCCCCTTCAGCCACACGGATTCAATAAAGTTTGTTGAAAATGGACCAAGCTGCAGTAGAAATCGCGCATGCGTTGTCTGGCTCCTAGATTTTTTTGCTGGCTCCTTAAAGTACCGTATTTGCTCGATTATAAGACGACCCTGATTATAAGACGACCCCCCAAACTTTGGATATTCCATTAGGAAAAAAACTAAAAGCCTGAATATAAGACTACCCTATAGGAAAAAAGTTCAACTTGTATATATTCACATGTAAATTGCTTTTTTAATAAAAAATTAAGATATAAAAAAAATGCATTTCTTGTTTTTATTTCCTTTTCCTTTTATGTGCCAATGCTGCCTCTCTTTCCCTTGCCCCCAGCTTTCTCTCTCTCCCCCCTTTAGTGTTGTCTCTCTCTCCCTCTCTCTTTTGTCTCCCCCCTCACTGCCCTTGTCTCTGTCTCTCCACCCCCTTGTTTCTCTCTGCCCCCCTCCCCTTGTTACTCTCTGTGCCCCCCCTCCCTCCCCTTGTTGCTCTCCCCTCCCTCGTTTCTCTGCCCCCCCCCTTGTCTTTCTACCCCCCTCCCACTCGTTTCTCTGCCCCCCCTCCCTCCCCCTCGTTTCTCTGCCCCCCCTCCCTCCCCCTCGTTTCTCTGCCCCCCTCCCTCCCCCTCACCTGTTTCTTGGTGCCTGGTGGCTAGTGGGGGCAGCCGGGGGATGTCTGCACGATACGTGCAGACATCCTCCATGCTGCCCGACACCTCCGTCTATTATGATGGACAGCTGGTCCGTCATAATAGGCGGAAGTGTCTGGCAGCATGGAGGATGTCTGCACGTATCGTGCAGACATCCCCCGGCTGCCCGATTCTCCCTGGTGGCTAGCGGGGCAGCGGAGGATGTCTGCGCGATGGACCCGGCTTCATCATAGAAGTCCCGGCAGTCGTGCCGGGCGGCAGCAAGGGGAGTCTGAGCTCATCGCGCCGACATCCCCTGCTGTTAGAGAGGGGGATCCAGGTCCCCTGCAGCTCTGCGGGGGACCTGGATCCCAGTCTTATAGTCTGACCTCAAATTATAAGACGACCTCGATTATAAGACGATGAAAAAAACCTTGTCTTATAATCAAGCAAATACGGTAAATTAAATTTGTCAAGCCCTGGGTTATATTTAAACTTTACAATAAAAAAAAAAGACAGTATATTTAACATTTACCAAAAACATGTACAACATGTAGAAAATAAGAAATATTTTGTGTAGGTGGAACTGTTCCTTTAACATCACATTAAAGGCAAAATCTATACTGCAGAATATTGAAGTTGAAAAAACATTATATATATATATATATATATATATATATATATATATATATATATATATATATATATATATATATATATATATATATATATATATATCAAATATAGGGATTCTATTGTGATTGCTAAATACATTATACCAGTTTTAACCATGCACTTCTGCCTGTTTTACCAGGATAAGATTGTAAATGAAGTTCTGTACGGATTTTGGAAAGAAAAAAAAGGATAGACTTTGTGTACACTATATTTTGGTTTAGGGAGCCAAATGCTCTTCCATTCCTGCTTACTGGAGTTATTTTTTCCCCTTCTTTTAAGTGACATTGGTTTTTTTATTTGTCCTGTATCCGTTGTTTACACAAGTGTTTGTGTGTTTGTATATCCATTTCGCTAATGAATAGATCAACGTTCTGGAGTGTTTTTCCTACTGCGTAATTTCCTGTTTTGCACCTGTTACTGTGTAACTGATTGTTTTTCCAGCAAGAGTGAAATAAAAGCAAAATCTATGTGCAGTATATGTATACAAAAACTGAAATGTCTGTCTCAACTTATAACTATTTACAGCATTATAAATAAGAGACTAAACTCTCCATAACAACTTTGAATCCGACAGAAGCCCACTTCAGTCTGATTAAAGCACAACTGTAGAAAAAAAAAACCCTATTGTTTATTTGAAAGATTGCATCAATTGTAGATAGTTTACATAGAAATGAACATAAATAATGTTTCTTTTTGAGCGCTCTTTTTGGCAGCCATGTTTTTTTTATTTTTTTATTCTTGGCTCAGATCGGTTAGATCTTCCTTTATCTGAACCAAAGTTCTAAGATTCTATACAACATGTCCACTCTCTCTAAGAGTTGTACAGAGCAAAGATGGCCCAATAAGGTACATTGTTTATATTCTTTCATTAAAACATTTCTAATTAAAAGATGTACACTTGATACAGTCTTTAAATTAAACATTACTTATGTTTTTGCTACAATTGTCCTTTAAACAGGCTTTAGAATGATGCTCCTCTGATTACTGTCTCACACTGATTCCTATTTCTTCTGGAAGTCTTTATGAGTTCACCATGGAGCTACAGCTGAACATACCTCAGATTGGGCAGAAGATGCCTATCTCCTTCCCAGATGTTGGCTGTGTGCATTGTGACAAACACATTTGTTAGGTAATTCATTAAATATTTATCTTTTGCAAGAACCAAATCATCTAGTGAATACAATTCTGTTAGTGCAGCTCAATTTATGTTCTAGTATATACACACACACATACTGTATGTATGTAAAATGTATTTAGGAAATATATGTGACTTACCATGGCCATCATCCAAAAAGTCGGTAATTGTGGCAGATGTGCATTTTGACCATGGTTTAGAAGCATCAATGCTCGTCAGGACAGATGACATAAGACGTTTATCTTCAAGGGAGCCAAAGTTCTCCTCACAAAACTTCGAGTCATCATGGGAAAGGCCAAGTAGATGTCCTGAAAAAGGAAAATAAGCTGTATGAATGAAATGCTTCACAAAATAAGGAATCTAAATTAGCTACTCTTAATTGCCAGACATAAACTGGAACAAAATGTAAATAAATAGCATTAAAAAAAATAACAAACATAAAATTAGACATAGGCCTGTATGGAGCCAAGTGTTTAAGGCTATAGGATTTGAAATATGTCAAGTATGAAATAGGTCTCCTTAAAAAGATATACATTGACTAGTTTTCAACAAGTACCGTAGCTGCATCTTTTAGAAGGGCATCTTCTCAAATTGACAATCTTTGTCAACTAAACCTTTTTTTAAGTCGTATTTGAGTAAATGTATTACTCAATGTATTATACAAGTTATCCATAAAATTTGATTTTGACAAAGTCCTCTTGGATCAAATCAATGAACCGCTCTAGTACGCTCTTCTTTAGAGACTAATCCAATGGTCTTAAGACATTTTTTAAGTACTTGCTGCTTACAAAAGATCATGGAATGAGATAATCAACATCAGCATCACCAATCTTAGCCACTGATGAAAGCCCCCATTAAGGGTGTCCTGTGAGTGCATATCATAATATTGAACTTCTGCGGATACTCATGGACTCACAAGTAACTACTTAAGGTGTAAAAATCTCCCCTGTAAGATGCCAAAGGATTGATGCAGCCAAAACAAATTATCCGAGGGGGTCGCGAAGGAATAGCTAATGTTTTTATTAGACAGCACATAGCCCTCAAAGAACATTAATATTTAGGAATTAAGATCCCTTATTAAATTTGATACAATGTGTAACTTTCCAATATTAAAAAGGGCAACTTTTATTAACTCTTTATCGGAGGTCTTCCAAGGTGTTGGATTGCTTTCACTACAGTGAGATCAACCTCTCTACTATATCTATATATCTCTGCAGAGCCTATGTATTAACATGACAGCAGGTCAGAGGTAGACAACCCTATTGTCATCTTCTGACCTTTGCACCATAGAGATCACATGATCCCATGGACATCTTGGACCCAACTGTCTTCTTGTTAGAATAATGCTATTTATATAGTGCATCTCTGACTTTTACTGTTAGCACAAGGAATGCACAGGGTTAAGTCTCTTAAGACCACAGGCAGGCATTTCTATCCTATTTACTTCTTAGAGAACCGCCAGCAAAATACCCAAGCAGTCAGAAAAAGTAAACATAACGCAGAGTGTAGACATGTATGCAGGTGTGCTACTTAGTATTTAATTAAACAACCGGCTCACATACTAATTGGTTAAAGTGAATTCCCCTGGCATTAGTTACGTAATTGCTCCTTGTCACCTTAGATTTTTTTTTTCCATGTGTGCAAAATGCCAACATTAACACGAATCTAGTATGAAATGCCTGTGGAATAGCTATACTTAACTCATGAAGCACTGAATTTTGGTTCTTTTCTGCTAAAAGCGAATATATTGTTTTAATCTTGTAATTTTTCTTTGTGGCGAACTGATATTTACATTGCAGATCTAAAGCTGCTAAGAATAAGCCTGGAAATTTTTTTTATAGCACATGGTGGCCCTCAAAGTATACTTTGTCATCCAAAAATACCCTCACTTTATGGAAACTGAAATCATGTTCTGTGCTTTGTGCTAGCTAATTGTTAACAAGTTTATAGATTTTGTGTTTCTTATTTTTGAGTAATAATATTCACTATTATTATAATCTGAGTTAGTTTCTAAGGCTTACTGCCAGGCCGGCCTTAGTATTGGCCACTGCAGTAGATATGTCTGCTCCTCTCCATCCCCAAATGATCAAGTTAACATCTTACAATCCTTAGCATTAGGGTATTTTCTACATTATCAGGTGTAACAGTATATTCTGTTTTATTTGCTGATATACATCCTGGAGGCCAACTTGGGTGGGAGTGTCAATTTGCAATATTTTATATAAAATATACTATGTTGTAATTATATTTTTTATGTTGCCATAATTACAGACCTCCTTATTGATGTCACTGAATTTGCAGGCCCCTGTGAAATTCAATATAAAACCACAATAGAAGTGTGAATTGTTTTAAAGTACAAATATGTGTATTTCATAGATATTAAACACATGTAAAACATACAGAAAATAAGCTATGGGTTAAACTCCCCCTTTCAAGGAGGCAATGTTCTCTAAATCCCCCTTTAAAGGAGGCAATGCTCTCTAAATCCCCCTTTAAATGAGGCAATTCTCTCTAAATCCCCCTTTAAAGGAGGCAATGTTCTCTAAATCCCCCTTTAAAGGAGGCAATGCTCTCTAAATCCCCCTTTAAAGGAGGCAATGCTCTTTAAATCCCCCTTTAAAGGAGGCAATGTTCTCTAACTCCCCCTTTAAAAGAGGCAATGCTCTCTAAATCCCCCTTTAAAGGAGGCAATGTTCTCTAACTCCCCCTTTAAAAGAGGCAATGCTCTCTAACTCCCCCTTCAAAGGAGGTAATGCTCTCTAGAATATTAACTTATCTTCAAAGTGTGATTATCCCATCCATCTGTTCCACTTACCACCCACCCCCCGGCAAAAACAAATCACACCTGAAATAATAGGATATGAAGTTCTTACACTGCCAGCAAATATACAGATTCAGTGTTTATACCCAGGTGAAAGTGAACTTGTCTTTCACACTTTAACATCCTTGCTGAGAATCCTGGGAAATGTAGTGTACAACAGATGGGATGCCAAAAGGTTAGCCATCAATCACAAACAGCAATGATGAAATCTACATAAAAATAATTTCCAAATACAAAAAAAAAGTTGGGCACTTGGCTTAAAGTGTAAAGTGATAAAATTGATCAAATGTGACAACAAACTTATATCACATATATCGTTGGTGTCCAACTGTGGCCCTCCAGCTGTTACTGTACTACAACTACCATAATTCCCTGCCATTCTAGAAAGATGATGGGGAATTATGGGATTTGGGGTTCTGCAGCAGCTGGAGGACCGCAGTTGGATGCCTACAACATAAACAGTTCTCCAAAGTACTCCTCTCAATACTCAAATAAATACAAGCACACGACTGTAGTAGCGCAGAAGAAAAAATATCAATTAAAAAGCACAATTGTGTAATATGTAATGATACAATACAATGTGATAGTTATGTGCACTTACAATTTATATACCAACTATATGCCAAAAAATAAGATGGGTCTACAATCATCAATAAATCTTTTGATAACTGCATAGAAAGATATGGCTTTTCTCCTGAGGAAGAGTGTTTCAGTTCTATAATGGTGAAACGCGTTGAGAGCTCCTACAGTGCTGGGACCTGGTGCATTGCTAAGGCTTGGGACTTGTGGTCTACCCACATTTTGTGGCAATTTAATACAATATTTCCTGTAATTGGAAAAGGTTTGCCAAATATTACTGCCTTATGTGTGCACTTTACCTTTCTGTACAGATATTCTGTAGCTCTATCAGTGGGTGAAAATGTTGTTCGGAATCTTGGCTCAGATCTTCATTTTTTTTTACCCCAAATTCTTAACAACATGACTGCTCCAGATAGAGCTAGACAGGGCTTAATAAGGTACTTTATTTGAATTGTTCCATTAAAGGATTTATATCTAAAATTCCTGCACTAAATGCAATCTTTCTATAACAAATAAAACATAACTTCATTTTTTTGCCAAGAGTTGTCCTTTTAAAAAATTATCAGTAGGCCTGTAAACACAATGATAAATAGCGGCAATAAAATATCACTAAATGTTTACCAATCCCTGCTTTTCAATTCTTTTCAGGTTACGCCAGATGTCGATTACACTCTTTTAGAAACCCTCCACTACGAAACCACAAAATCATGCAGGTTGCAACAAGATTTATAAAAATATTGTATCAAACTTAAGATACTTCCTCTTACCGGTAACCCTTGACTGCAGAGTTACTTAAAAGGTTAATATGTATCAAGACAAGTTCCAGCTTTCAAAATAAAGTCTTGTTTAATCTATCCGTTCATTTGGGTAAACTTCTACATAGATCAGCAGAAGCAGTAAAATAAAACCCCAAACCACAGCAAAGGAGAAATGGAGATAGTGTTGTGTCTGGGGCACTTCCTAACATCTTGGCTGTACATTTTGCTTTGATTTTAGATCATCTAACGTATGTTTTTCACTTATTCGAGCAGCCACGCGAGAGCAGGCAGTCAAAAAACCTGCGATGATAATATAGCAATATATTTCAAAGAAAGAAAAAAAAACATCTAGTGGGACTAAAATAGAACGTTTACATTGCTTAAAATATAAAATATTTACAGCTAGATGAAATTGTGAAGTTACAGCAGTTTGCAAAAAAACAGGACTGCCTACATATTTATTTTTGATGCAGGAACCAATAAGTATAATTTCAATTAATTAATGGAATTTTCTGTTCTCTCTAGTGATGTCATCAGACAACGTGTTGCACAGTTAAGAGTTCCTACTGTACAAAAGCAAGTTCACTCAGAGTTCACATAATGTATTCAATTCGAGGAGCAGAGAAAGTATACTAAATGAAACAAAACGTTATAGCCTCAGTGTCTATATAATCAGTACCCCCACACCTGCAGGAAACATGCAGAGTAATCACTGGGGGATATTAAAAATTTGATTTATGCAGAATGCCTGCATCAAATCACACTGGGAAAAAAAGCCTGTGCACCATACAAGCAGTAATCTTCATCTTGCACCAGTGAGTTTGGGAACTAGACTGAAGTTTTAAGTGTCAGCATGTAGATCAGAATGTAAGCGTCAGCATCTAGATGTCATTATGTTCCCTTCAACTGGGGATAGCAGCTCCCCGTTCTCTTTGTACATTGGAGATACACAATAGGTAGTTCTTTAGCTGTGGTTGCACCACAGTTTCTATTAAGCTCAGTCTAGTTTAGATAAGAAGGAATCTTAGGAATGGTGGAAACATTTTGCATTTGCCAGGAGGTTTACGGGATGAGAGTTGATTGCTGGGACGGCAGGCTGGTGCAAAGATTCTAGGTGTTCGACTCTGGCCCTCTAGATGTTTACTAGACCACAACTAGTGTAAGTTGGTTCCTTTCTTAAAGGATTTTTTGTGAAAATGATATGATTTTTAGAACTGCGGCAGCTGTAGTGATATTCAGTAGTGAAGTAATATTCAGATGTACCCACTCACTCCAACACATATTGTCATTACTCCATCAACGTTAGAAGCAAGCCATCACTTGGTTTGAATCCTCCTTGCTAGGATAGGAATAGGGCTATATCCAGACCAGAAATGTAATCATGATCAAGAGTGTTTAGTGGTTCAACAGCAGCTACTCCTGCTCTCCATCTTCACACTATGCAATATGATTGGTGCTCACAGGTGTGAAGTCTGTGTCTTGCTAGTGTCATTAACTGGGACCATGTCAGTGTTGAGACACTACCTGTGTGAGATCAATAGGTTTCTTAAGGGTTCGTGTTTCTCTGTATGGACTTATATTCTGATCTATCTGACTTTTATGTGTTTCATTAATATGAAAAAGATAGGTGGGTTGAAAAATGTTTATATATATATATATATATATATTTTTTTTTTTTTATATTTATTTATTTATTTTTTTTTTTATATATTTTTTTTACACCAGGGCACTCAAAGCTTAAACAATCTTGTCACCTAAAAAATGTTTGTAGTGTGAATGCAGATCACAAAAATGATATATACATTGTGTTTGCATAATTGCACGCAAATACATAATCCTAAAGGGAATGTGCAAACCAAAACAATGCGTATACTGTGAATGTTGACAATACAAATGAAAAATGATCTATACATTGTGTTAGCAGAATTGCCGACAAATGCATATTTCTCTTGTTATATGAATTTGCTTTTAATTCTTCTAACACAATGTATTATTGTTGATCATTTTTCATTCTCTATATTCACAGTATAAATAATTGTAAGTGACAGAGTTTATTTACATGTGTCCCTGTCCAAAAAAACAAACTGTTTGGCTGTTTATTAAACTAAAACCAATAAAAACTCGCTATGTAATACAATTTACATATCCTCTTTACGGAAATGCCAAGTGAAATTCACAGCCTTGGCAGGATAGTGACCCTCGCGGTAAAAGAGCAGCGAAGTTGGGGAACAGATCTTGAATGGGAATATTGGATGAAAGTGTTACTATAACCATGGGAGCCAACAGCTTAAAGAACAGTCGGGTAACATGTGCTAAGGAATAAATCAGCAGACCGGGCCAATAACAAGCAAAGAATTATTTCAACCCTCATTCCCGGAAAGGATTAAATGTCTGTAATTCTACATAAAGTAAACACATTTAGGCTATTTTGCTACAACTCGCAGGAAGCTCATTAAGTTGAACTGACAAAAGTAAAAATGCAAAAATCAGACATTATAGATATGTTGGGAAATGCCTGATGTTTGCTGTTCACTTTGTCAGTTCATTTTCTGTCAGTAGCCATGAAGGGCTGAGTCAAGCCTGCCTGGAATTGAACCAGTGACCCCCACGGGAAGAAGAGATTCTACTGATGATGCATTAACCCACTGAGCTATCTCTGTTATCTTGTTCTCCTGATCTCCTCCTTGTGCAGACACTTTGCCTATCCTTTGCTCCAATAGGGCACCAATATCCTACAGTTCCAATCTCTGGTGTTTAGAACACTGGGGAATAAATACTGTACATATAGTGCTGATACCCCCTCCCATCCCAAGCTATGCCTCCCAGAATCCTCTATTGCCGGAGGGGTACTTTAAGACTTATGCAGTGGAATTGCAAACAAGATGAGAAGTATTTAGTATTGTTTGTATTACGTGTTTCATGTTGGCCCTCTGAATATTAAACTAATGGACGAGGCAACAGGACTGCCCTTCTGTGCACGCAGACAGTTAAAGCTCTTAGGCCATTGTTTAGATTTTATTTCCTTTGTAACATCCTGTGTACTGTTACCGCAACTATAATATTTTTATATGGGTGATCATCAAAGTGATAATACGACCATCTGCACTAAGTTCCGACGGCTGCCAAATATACGCTAAAATATACCCCACTGCACACACACACAAGCTATTAGACGAATAATCGCAATTATCAGTGGCTCTGAATTTGCTCTGCTATAGAGGTGGACAACAGTGGCCTTACAGGCTTTGCTTCACTCGGGATAGGTAGAAGTGGGCCAGAATACCTTTTTGCAGAAGGCCTGCCATCGCTGCCGTGACAGTTTTTAGGAAGCATGGATGATGCACCCGTCTCAGGGATCATTTTATTTACAGATAGATGTGTTTTCATTTTAATAATTTATTAAGGAATAACAGGAAATGAGAACAACTTTAATTAAGAGTTTTGTAGGGTGAATAACAAATCCCCAAATAACACTGGTTTGTCTACAAATCCCGTAGAATGTCTGGGAATGATGGGGAATTAATCAGATTGTAAGAGCTGAGACCAAAGCCCCGAGCAGATAATCTGCAAGTAATAATAATAATAGAAACCAGGGAATTCAGCACTTCTTATTTAAGTGGGAATGCTGAGATTGGCACATTTCTGGGCTGTTAAAAGATGTGCAGCATGAATATATGCAGAGGAAGTCAAATTGTATATGAGATATGTGTAACTAGAACCTCTAGTCTGAAAGCTTCCTGCAGCAACTAAAAAAAATGGAGACAATCAATATGTACGTTCACATTACACGACGCTTCTCGTATCTGAAAAAAAAGAGACATTTAGAGGGGGGAAGAGTATGTATTCCTAGGAGATTAATTTTATACCTACAAGGTAAACTACATTATAATGTAGTTAAAATGTTACCTTAAGGGTCTTTATCAACCTAAACACTATTCATGCTGTGAGCGTAGGATATATAAAAAATTACGAAAATCTATACATTTTGTTAGAGAATTGCATGCATAAAATAAGAGAAAAATATGACTTAAATGCATCTGGGAGTCTCATGTTTATGACATCACCTGTGGCTTGATTTTCAGATAGGAAGTTTGTCATTTGCATAGCAAGACACAAGGTGAAACAGGAGACCCTACAGACACTACAGAAAACATATATTTCTCTTATGTGATGCATTTGATGTCAATTCTGCTAACACAATATATAGATATTTTTTTTTATTTTGTATTCTCCACAGTCATAGTATAAGCATGTTTTGGTTGACACATTCCCCTTAGGCAGAATAGCTTGGTATTTTTATTAGGACTTTACCTCTTTCTCCAACTCTTCTTTCTTTCTTTTTAAATATTTTTAAAGTTAATAATCATTTGAATTGTTAATCCCACCCTTCAAAGCTTAATGGGATTCTGTCAACTAATCACTGTTTATACTTTGAATGCAGAGAATTAAAAAAAATGATCAGAAAGGTTACTTTGTGTCAGCAGAATTGCAAGCAAATAGATCGATTAAGAGAAAAACGTGTTGCATATCTGTCTCCAGTGTCTCCTGTTTATGACATCACAGGTGATGTCATAAGCAGGAGACACTGCAGACAGATATGCAACACATTTTTCCATCTTCTCCTTTGCATCTTCTGATAATTCTACAAACAAACTATAGATTTTTTTTTATTCTCTTTGAGGCTTAGAAAGATAGGTCTGTTCCTACAACAATACTATTAACTATACAACACTTTATATCATGTGAACTCTACTTGTTTCCTGATTTTCCACAGGTAACTACTCTTTTAACTATACCTTTGTTTAGGAGATACTTTACACATGCCTCCCAACCGACCCACTTTTCCTGGAACAGTCCCTGATTTGAGGCTGTGTCCCTCTGTACCGCCAGGACAGAGGTAGAGTTCGGGAAGACAGCAAGAATTGGGACGCTGGAAAATAAGTACTGTACTGTCCGAGGTAGATAATGTGAGTACCATGGTCCTAGTTAGGGTTGCCACCTTTTCTTCAAAAAAATACCGGCCTTGGTACTGTCTCCATAGACTTAACATTGGCCTGAAGCCAATTTTTTACCGGCCTGCCGGTAAAATACCGGCCAGGTGGCAACCCTAGTCCTAGTGCTTAATTTCTCTTATAAACTTTTTATTAAGATTTTTCCCCTGTTTAACTAGTCACATCTACCAACACGACAGGAAGATCATTTAAAAGAGAAATTAATTAATTAACATGGATAATATTCTAAAAGTTTTGCCAACCTAGCTTGAGTGGAACCATTCACCAATCCAGCTGGTCCATTCATGTATTTTTTTCAATTACAACATGGTATGAGACACACACAAAAAAAACTAAAATAAAAGTGTGTAAAATAAATATTATAAACTATTAAAAAAAATAATGAAAATCCCTTGCAGAAGAACTTGAAGACAACACTATATATATATATATATATATATATATATATATATATATGTAAGTTAGGCATCTATATTGACAAGCTTATTTACAGAACATTTACGAAGGCAGGAGGAGGTCATCCTGTTAGGAATCTTGGGTACGCAAGGGGCAGACTTTCCTTTGTCTGACACAAGATTTTTAACAGTGTCTGCCCCAGATATATTTATACAGAGCAGAGAGGGTTTAATAAAGTACTTTATGTATTTTATTTTATTGATTTATTTGTATTCTTTAAATAAAGCATATCTATTTAAAAGGTCTACGCTGGATGCAATCTTTCTATTAAACAGATAGCCCTTTTTTCTGTTTCATCTTCAATTTCCTGCCTACAAACCCCAGGAAATGAATCCCATCTCTGACCCAGACATTCACTGACTTCCCATTCGCAGTTATGTTATTCTCTCCCATTCAGTACCACAAGACTTGGAGAGCTGCCAGTCAGTCAGTGATAAGTTATGTCACTCACTGGTGAGGATTAGATACTGAGGCCTCTAGAGCACTGCAGGAAGGCTGCAGAGGAGGAAACAAAAGAAATCAAAACATAGAGAAGGTCCGAACGTCTGTATTGGTGAAACAATGTAACGAAAGTTAGCAACTTCCTGTGCCTATAAATCTTTATTTATATATATATAACTACAAGAGCATGACATACAACATCCAGGGCTACTGCATAAGTGTTTTATATCTGTCAATATCTATGATTTTAAACATATATAAGTCTGTTAGCAGGTGGATGTAGCAGGACATGTACTGTAAAATGATTTATTAATATATATATATAAACTTCTTATGTGGGGAAACAAGCTTTCCTATACTCCCCGACCCCCCATCCTCCTCGACCCCCCCTCCTCCTCCTCGATATGTAAAGTCAAGAGAGAAAAAAACATTGCTATCTATGGGGCATTGATGGGGTATATTCTTAGGTAACTTCGTGACCTTGATGGTATCTACCAAAACTATGTTTAGGTTTTTCAATTACCGGTACAAACATTTACTGCAGTTCAAACACCTACTTTACTACACCGTGGATCTCTTTTATACACTCATATACATGACACATAACTGTGAGTTTACATACTGTGAGTTTTAATACCACAGAGTGCTATGATACAGGCACACACTGCACATTACTGTTTTATAATATTATGGAGCTCTGTCATACAGTCACACACTGCACATTACTGTGTTATAATACTGTATTATGGAGCTCTGTGATACACTCACACACTGCACATTACTGTGTTATAAATCTATATTATGGGGCTCTCTGATACACTCACACACTGCACATTACTGTGTTAAAATACTGTATTATAAGGCTCTCTGATACACTCACACACTGCACATTACTGTGTTAAAATACTGTATTATAAGGCTCTCTGATACACTCACACACTGCACATTACTGTGTTATAATACTGTATTATGGAGCTCTGTGATACAGTCACACACTGCACATTACTGTGTTATAAAACTATATTATGGGGCTCTCTGATACACTCACACACTGCACATTACTGTGTTAAAATACTGTATTATAAGGCTCTCTGATACACTCACATACTGCACATTACTGTGTTATAATACTGTATTATGGAGCTGTGTGATACAGTCACACACTGCACATTACTGTTAGTTTAAATACTTCAAAGCTCTCTGGTACACTCACACACTGCTCATTACTATTAATTCCAATAATTAATTCCAATACTACAGAGCTCTGTGGTACACTCACACACTGCACATTACTGTGACTTTTACTGCTTCGGGGCTCGGTGATACACTCACACACTGCACATTACTATTAATTCAAATACTACGGAGCTCTGTGGTACACTCACACACTGCACATTACTGTGACTTTTACTGCTTCGGGGCTCGGTGATACACTCACACACTGCACATTACTATTAATTCAAATACTACGGAGCTCTGTGGTACACTCACACACTGCACATTACTGTGACTTCTACTACTCCTGTGGGGCTCGGTGATACACTCAAGCACACTTCACATTAGTGAGTGAAATTCATACATACTATTACAGTCGTGATGTGCTCTGACTTCCTAGAACAAAGTGATACCAGGGTAGGAGAGAGGGCCAGAGAAATGTCTCCAAAATGTGGATTGTCTATTGAGATCCGATTAAAGAATTTTAAGAGTTTCCGGTTCTGTTGAGAAAAATATGGTTTATATTTAAATATCTTCTGAATCTGCAACTCTTTAATGAGTCTTTTGTTTCAGTCTGATTTAATAGCATACCGTTGCTAGAAGACTTAAAGATGGGAATGTGATTTCTCCTTACGCTATCATTCTAATGTTTTTTAAATGATTTAATTTCTATCCTGCATATCCTGGCTGGCTAAAAAAATATCCAATTTTTTTTATTTTATTTTTAATACATGTTCATTCAGCTAACATGACCTCTCTAGACAGTGAATTCGATTTGTGAAGCATCCTGGCTTTCTTCAAGATGTGTGGCATGACCTTGAGCCGTCTGTAAAGGTCACTGTTCATCTTCTGACTGTATGGATACGTGTGTTATCAGTGACAATATCTGTCTTTTTTTAAATTAGCTCCAGGGCATCCTTATAAATAATATTTGTAACCTCTAATATTTTGCTAGACATTTTACTTTATTATGTCAGTGTTAAGTAGGTTTCTCTGTTGTCTTTAATCTAAATTCATATTATTGTAATATAATCTACAGGTGCCACTGTAACTTTTATTTAAACACAAGCTGTACTGCCCTACTTCACCCGAGATTTCTATTCTTGACGATTTGTTGTATTTCGGCTTGCTTTGAGTTTAAAAGTTCTTATTTTCTATGGGTTACCTCAACACCAGTCTTATTCAGTTTTGTCTTATTCAAGATTTTGGTCATTTTAGGGGTGATCAAATCTGGTTATAATTTTCGATTTCCTAAGCGCAAAATGCACCCTGGAGCTCCGACCACATTTACAAAGTTGAAGTTAATGACTCAAGCCTGTGTTTTAGGCCTAAAATCCAGACTGAACCAGACTTGGCCAGAGTAACTCGTCCAGAAAATGTTCCATCACAGGTATGTTACCATTCTGGACCTTCTACATAAGCAAAGTGGCCATCTTTGTTCCAATAAAGGCAATTCATTCGAATTAGTTGCAGAACCTTTCGGAAGATCTGAGATTAATCATTTAAAAAAAACAAAAAAACCTCCATCACACTTTATTATTCTGCTTTTTAAAGGGATTTGAACTCCTGAACTGAAATTCCAAAGCAAACTCGCTCTTGATTTGGCAAGTGTTCGTAAGCAGTTTTCAAGCTGGCAATTTCAAAATCAGTTTCCCTCGTGTTGTTTTCTCCTGCCAAGAACACTGAATAATATTTTCATATTTTTTTTTTTTTTGTTTCTTTCTTACTTTTTGTAGTAATATGATGTTCACTTTGAAGGAGAAAAAATAAAAATCGAATGTTTTCATGTCCACTTAAATGTGACTAATCCGAAAATGTTATGTATTATAGCACAGAGCAGTCATAACATACATGGAATTTAAATGAATGTATACATAATATTACAGCCACAGGAAATCTTTGGATTTTAAAATGAGCTTAGCAATGAGGGTATTCAAATTCTATGCATTATGGTAGATGGAATCCATCACGTGGAATACTTAATTGTTGTGTATCTTATTTTATAAAGAAATTATAAATAGTTTTACTCTTTACTGCCATAAATGGATATATGAGACCTGGCTTATTCTTATGTCCAGTACAAACATGTAGTTTATATCTTCTCTAATAAAACTACTGAATGATAAATTATCTAGATTTAATCTTTACAAGATGATGCTTATTCATCACAAATACATTGTTTAAGTGCAGTGCATTCAAATATCTATACATTATGTTAACAGTATTCCAATCAAATGCACATATTAAGAGAAAAATATGTATGTGCCGTCTCCTCCTCTAGGGCAGGGGTCCTCAAACTACGGCCCGCGGGCCACATGCGGCCCGCCGAGGACATTTATGTGGCCCGCGGGGGGTGCTGCCGGCACCCACCCCGTTTACTTTTTTTTTTTCTTTCTGGCAGCCGCAAAGGATGCGGCTGCAGGAAGAAAAAAAAAAAAAAAAAATTCACCGCGACCGGATGTGACGTTACGTCACATCCGGATCCAGTAACTGTTTCCCTCCTCCACAGTAGGACACCGCGCGAGACGTCCGGGGACACAGCAGCTGGAGGTAAGTGATGGGGAAGCGGGGGAGGAGGGAGGGATAAGGGGAGGAGGGAGGGATAACGTGCACTATTCCTGGCCTCTGACTTGCATAATATTCCTGGGCATCTGAATGGCAAAATATTCCTGGGCTTCTGAATGGCATCATATTCCTGGGCATCTGACTGGCATCATATTCCTGGGCATCTGACTGGCATCATATTACTGGGCATCTGACTGGCATCATATTCCTGGGCATCTGACTGGCATCATATTCCTGGGCATCTGACTGGCATCATATTCCTGGGCATCTGACTGGCATATTATTCCTGGGCATCTGACTGGCATAATATTCCTGGGCATCTGAATGGCATCATATTCCTGGGCATCTGAATGGCATAATATTCCTGGGCATCTGAATGGCATAATATTCCTGGGCATCTGACTGGCATAATATTCCTGGCCATCTGACTGGCATCATATTCCTGGGCATCTGACTGGCATATTATTCCTGGGCATCTGACTGGCATATTATTCCTGGGCATCTGACTGGCATAATATTCCTGGGCATCTGACTGGCATAATATTCCTGGGCATCTGAATGGCATAATATTCCTGGGCATCTGACTGGCATAATATTCCTGGGCATCTGAATGGCATAATATTCCTGGGCATCTGAATGGCATCATATTCCTGGGCATCTGACTGGCATAATATTCCTGGGCATCTGACTGGCATCATATTCCTGGCCATCTGAATGGCATCATATTCCTGGGCATCTGACTGGCATAATATTCCTGGCCATCTGAATGGCATAATATTCCTGGGCATCTGACTGGCATAATATTCCTGGGCATCTGACTGGCATAATATTCCTGGGCATCTGACTGGCACACTATTCCCATTGAAATACTGGTAAGTTTGTTGATTTAACTTTACTTTAAATATTGTATTTGTTCTCGTTTTGTTCAAAATAATATATATGCAGTGTGCCTAGGAATTTCTTCATAGTTTTTATTTTTACTATAGTCCGGCCCTTCAACGGTCTGAGGGACAGTGAACTGGCCCCCTGTTTAAAAAGTTTGAGGACACCTGCTCTAGGGTGATCACATGTTATTATTTTGGTTTTTTTTCAGGGACGCACACAAAAATCCCTACTTTAGGGCTGGACTGGGTACGATTTGGGCTGCAGACTAGACTATATTTTACAAAAGCTCTGAAAAATATGCCCAAATAAAAATGTGATATGATCATCATACCCAATAAGTTGGGTAATAATCTGATGTGTCAAGGCCATGAACCCCCCTCAATTTCCCCTCTTCTATCAACAACTAAACATAGAAACATAGAACCATTCGGTCCATCTAGTCTGCCCAATTTTTTTGAATACTTTTATTAGTCCCCTGTTCCCGGTCTTATCTCTAGGATAGCCTTGTGTCTATCCCACGCATGGTTAAAATCATTGACTGTGTTTACCTCTACCACTTCTGCTGGAAGGCTATTCCATACATCCACTACCCTCTCAGTAAAGTACTACTTCCTGATATTACTTTTAAATCGTTGCCCCTCTAATTTAAGACTATGTTCTCTAGTTGTGGTATTTTTTCTTCTTTGAAATATACTATTTTCCTTTACTGTGTTGATTCCCTTTATCTATTTAAATGTTTCTATCATATCCCCCCTGTCGCATCTTTCCTCCAAGCAATACATGTTAAGATGCTTTAACCTTTGCTGGTAAGTTTTATCCTTCAACCCATGAACCAGTTTAGTAGCTCTTCTTTGAACTCTCTCCAAAGTATCAATATCCTTCTGGAGATACAGTCTCCAGTACTGCGTACAATACTCCAAGTGAGGTCTCACCAGTGCTCTGTACAACTATCCTATAGAATTAATTTCCTCGTCCTCTGTTATTCACCCACTCATTCCTTGGCTTCTGCCTATGATTATATTATACTTGCTGGGTATCATATGAAATCTAGTCCTCCATACCGGGAGCGATTCTGTTTTAGCACTACATACTGTTGTTGTGGACCAAATTTAAGGTGATGGTCGTCAAAAAAAGTACAGCCTGAGTATTGTGGAAGTTGTAGTGCACCAACTGTTTTCCAGAAAAACTTAGAATTAAAAAAACAAAAACAAATAAAATGCCCCCCAAATCAAAAACAAAAATACATCTAAGAACCATAATGTTGAATGTTATCGATATGTTTAGGATTGTGCATTAGAGCATTACTTTCATTACAGAAAAAAAAGCACAATATTAAAAGTAATTATGATTATTATGATTAAATACCTATCTAGAAGAATTAACACTGCACTTCTAGTATGCATGCAATATAATATTTCCTCCTTCTAAAATGTAAACATATGAATAAATATATATTACATTTCTCTGGAATATAAATAGACGTATAGATATTATTTTCACATCTGTAGTGATGGCATATTATATTTTAAAACAGAAGGGAAACCATCTGCCAGGCTTATTATACAATGTATAGAGCAATATGTGCCCTTAGTGCATAGCCCTAAGAAGTTCTAGAAACCGTACCCATATGTCTATATTTTAATCCCCTTGTTAATATACGACACAGCACAAACCTGGAACTCATTGAAGGGTATTTTGGTTACTAATGCAGCTGTTTAAAGTGTTTGATTTGGCTAGAGAACAGAAAAAGCACTACATACCAATTTCGTGAGCGACAGTAAAAGCTGCGTGAAGACCGTCATCCTCAATTACTGCACAGCTCCGTTCAGGATAGCATATGGTTCCAACATCTGCCATTCCCAGGGTATCACATGAATGATGCCCACATAAATCCTGTCCAAGAAGGAAAAAATAAGTAATGCAAATCATTTCTTTTTTTCCTTTTGCATAACATGTTGTCAGCCACTTACACAGAGCAAGCCTTTGGCTCACACACTGGAGGGTAGTTTGGCAAAAGAAGAGAAAATTACAGAGATCACCTGTCAATGCTAACACCTCAGTTCATGCTACGGTAAAGACCTGCATGGTGTGCAGTGGTAAAGACATACATGGTGTGCAGTGGTAGAGATATACATGGTATGCAGAGTTAAAGACATACATGGTGTGCAGTGGTAGAGATATACATGGTATGCAGAGGTAAAGACATACATGGTGTGTAGTGGTAAAGATGTACATGGTGTGCAGTGGTAAAGACATACATGGTGTGCAGTGGTAAAGACATACACAGTGTGTAGTGGTAAAGACATACATGGTGTGCAGTGGTAAAGACATACACAGTGTGCAGTGGTAAAGACGTACATGGTGTACAGTGGTAAAGACATACATGGTTTGCAGTGGTAAAGACATACATGGTGTGCAGTGGTAAAGACGTACATGGTGTACAGTGGTAAAGACATACATGGTTTGCAGTGGTAAAGACATACATGGTGTGCAGTGGTAAAGACGTACATGTTGTGCAGTGGTAAAGACATACATGGTGTGCAGTGGTAAAGACGTACATGTTGTGCAGTGGTAAAGACATACATGGTGTGCAGTGGTAAAGACGTACATGTTGTGCAGTGGTAAAGACGTACATGGTGTGCAGTGGTAAAGACATACATGGTGTGCAGTGGTACAGATGTACATGGTTTGCAATGGTAAATTCATATATGGTGCACAGTTATAAGGACATGGGAAAGAAAACCCCGGTATTCAATGATAGAGACATACATGGTGTGCAATGGTAATAAGATACATAGCGTATAATGCTATTTGCCATTCAAAAGAAGTTCTGCATATGGTGGACATAGAGCTACACTGTCTCCTCTTAGATTATGAGAATTCATTAATTATCTTTCCCCAAAACAGTGTTTGTAATGTGAATGTACAAAATAATGCATTGTGTTAGCAGAATTGCAAGGAAGTGCATAGATTAAGAGAAAATGCATATTTAATTTGAAATCCCCCTGTGTATGATACTGCATCATGGCCAGAGTTTCCAATGATCTACTTTCGACTGGGAAATGTGCAAATAACTTGAGATGATGTCACAAACAAGAGATATCTTAGTCTATGCATTTTCTTGTAATGCTGTTGCACAGATCATTATTGATACTTTTTAAATCTCTTTAATCTAAAGTGTTGGTGAACAGGGCACAATTCTTGGACACTTGGGCACATCGCAGTGCGTGGATAGGGAACCTATGATATTCTAGCTCCTGAGGAAGTCTCACTCATAGAGTTGACACCATGGCCATTTTTTGCACGCACATGTATGTTTTATATGCTGCTGTACAGAGGGTAGAATGTTTGTGTCCAGAAGGAAATCAATAAACTAATCAATGAGGGGATTCCCACACAACTACATTGATTAGTTAATGTCTTTACTTCTGGTCACATATGACATTTACACATGCATGTAAAAGTTATGTGTCTATGAAAAAAAAGATGGCCGATGTTGGAACTCTATTCACGGAGCACTGTGGGAGTTCTAGTCTATACCTGTCATAGAGGGAAGCACACTTGCAAAGTTCAAGGTTTTATCAATACTTAGCTATTAGACCCATCTCTCTTATTGTTATTGCTGTTTTCCAGGACCTTAAATAGAATATATTGATTTCTCTAACAATAGCTGCACATACTGACTTTCCCATCTGTAAAAAAAACCCTCTTAGCATCTACGCTAGTAGTCTATGTAAACAGACAATAAAAGTGGTCTAAAAATTACATTACATTGCTTCCCATTAGTTTCCAGAAGGTATATTCCATTGCTTTTTATTGGTTTCCAGCAGGAACATTCCAATGCTTTCCATTGGTTTCCAGCAGGAACATTCCATTGGTTTCCAGCAGGAACATTCCATTGGTTCCCAGAAGGAACATTCCAATGCTTTACATTGGTTTCCAGCAGGAACATTCCAATGCTTTACATTGGTTTCCAGCAGGAACATTTCAATGTTTTCCATTGCTTTCCAGCAGGAACATTCCAATGCTTTCCAGGAGGAGCATTACATTGCTTTTCATAGTTAGAATTTTCTACCAGACAAATACCCCCCATTGTTTATTACAAAAGGAACCAACTATTTTCAACAAGATGCTAGGAAATTGGTCATACTTATCTCATTATCAAAGAAGACCAGAGAGTTCAAACCCAGGGCCCACACATACTGTGGTTATCCCAAGATCATATACTCACATTCTAATCAACAAGCCATTCTTGTAGTAACACAATCGAAACACACCATTCATCACACTCTTTTTCAAAATCGTCCCTGTAGAATGAGCACTGTTTTGGGACTTATTCAACAATATCTGTGGCTAAGGAGTGGAATGTTGGAATTTGATCCTTGGACACTACTGATTATCATCAGCATTGACCATAATAAGGTTTAACCAGTTTAACCAGTTGCAATAACCCAATTTAATGGCATTCATTTTATCCACCTCACAAGGATGAAGGGCTGAGTCAACTCCAAATGTCACGTTTGATACGTTAACTCTCTGAGCTGTCTCACCAGCTGATTCAAACTCTCACCTTAAGCAAAGATACATCTACTGTTCAACGCATTCCTCTCCTTTTACAGAAGTCTAGAGTTGATTCCCTACACGAAGCTGCACTCCTTTGCCAAGCATATTGTTTCACATCCAAGGATCACTTTTAATAACCAAAAATAATACTCATTCACAAAGGCTAATACCTTTTGTCAACTTATACAAAAGTTTCAAGCCCTCTCATGATCCAAAGTCATAGTTCATCTTAGCGGAATATTTCTGCACAGTATGGGAAGCTCTTTGAAATGGTGTATGTACATGTCCAAACTAAACGAAAGTCAGACTTAGGGCAATCGGCCAATTATTGGCTTTGTCGAAGCACAATTCAGTGCGCACCAGCTGTCTACAAGAGATCACTCCTCAATGTGTGCAACAGACTAGCCTAATACTTTCAAGATTGGAACATATATCCTATTGTCAGGTCTTCGCTATACATCATACTGTGCCCATGTACGTATGTAAGTATTTGGTGGACTAAGTGCTTCCTTATTCCTTTAAATCTTATAATCAGTCTAACAGCACATACAAAAGTAGACATATGGGAGTCCAGAGCAGGGGGTTCCTTATCAAACGATGCATGGCGCAACCCATGGAGGAGCACATTGCCTTTATAACAAAGTGGGTAAAGCAACGTGCTTAGATCAAGACAAATCGTTTCTTAAAGGGACACTACCCCTTACATAAGATGTAACTAGATAACCTGGTCATTTAAAACAAACACATATATAAATCATATGCAACAGTTTTTTTTTTATATATCTGATAAAATAAAATTAGGTATTTATCTATTGTCTCCATTTTGTGATTATTTCCCATCATTCAACATCGTCCAAAATCTTCCAGCAGACTCCCTTTACAACTGTTGCCAAAGCCTGCATGATGGTGTCATAAGATACTCCCCTGCTCTCTTACTGGCACCTGTGTAGCGGGCAGGTGAACTAGATGGCTGTGTACAATTTTTTTTTACCTGCCTTCCAACACAAAGAGAGGAGATTAACCCGATCAAACAGTATCATAACTCTGCCCCCCTACAGTGACATAACAAAAACAAAAGATGTATCTGAAATCAACAATACAAAATAAAAAATTTTGGTGGGAGTGTCCCTTTAATGGTGTATGTGGTGTCTCCAGTTTATGACACTGTATGGCTCCATATGCAAATGAACTAAATTCTTAAAAGCAAAGGTGTCATTTGCATATCATGCAATAAGGAGACAGCATAGACACATTTAAAACATTTCTTCGCACACAATTTATAAAATCATTTTGATGATGTGCAGAACCTCTATTAACACGGGTTAGTCCCTTTAAATAGTTAAACATCTAAATTCCCGAAACTCCATGTGCTATAAGAATACACAATGCAGCCATAAGAAAGCATGTTAGTTTAATTGATTGTATCGTTTTTAGAGTTTATTTATTCTATTACCTAGAAAACATCTTGAGGACTCAAATCCTTCTGTCTCTAGTTGCCACCCTGTTAGATAAAAATCTTGCAGTAAACCCAATGGTTGTCTTTCAGTATGGAGGCTGGCACGCAGTGATGGCTACTGTTCACGTCTGACGGGTCTAACACTCTATTTATTGCATGTTAAAAGAAATCAGCAAACAGATCATCTTCCTTGTGTCTCAGGGAAACATGGTGGCTCCCAGTGAGGGGATTAAATGGCATGTCCCTTAAAAAGTATATGCCAGTTTATCCCCCAAACTATGATCACTGGGAGCTTAACTTTTTGCCGCCCCCCAGCACTGAAAAAAAAAAATAAATGTAAAAAAAAACAAAAAAACAAAAAAAAAAAAAACGCGGCCCTTTAAAAAAAAAGGACCGCGCTTGCAGGCAGAGACGGAGGTGACAGGGGATCGGAAGATCCCCCCTCACCATCGCTCTGCCTGCCAGGCTGCACGGGGAGCCGAACAGGCAGCACAGAGAAACCTCCGTGCTGCCTGTTCGGCTCCCCGTGCAGTGTGCCGACACGGAAGTGCCGACAGTCACGTGACCGGCGCGCTGACGTCATACGCGAGCCCGGTCACGTGACCTGTCGGCACAATCGCCGGGAAGCCGAACAGGCAGCATGGAGGGACCATGCTGCCTGGCACTAGCCACCAATGAAAGGTAAGTGCTGATGGGAGACTGTGTGTGTGTGTGACTGAGTGTGATGGGAGTCAGAGTGTGTGTGACTGAGTGTGATGGGAGTCAGAGTGTGTGTGATGGGAGTCAGAGTGTGTGTGATGGGAGACAGTGTGTGTGACTGAGTGTGATGGGAGTCAGAGTGTGTGTGATGGGAGACAGTGTGTGTGACTGAGTGTGATGGGAGTCAGAGTGTGTGTGATGGGAGACAGTGAGTGTGATGGGAGTCAGTGTGTGTGACTGAGTGTGATGGGAGTCAGAGTGTGTGTGATGGGAGTCAGTGTGTGTGACTGAGTGTGATGGGAGTCAGAGTGTGTGTGATGGGAGTCAGTGTGTGTGACTGAGTGTGATGGGAGTCAGAGTGTGTGACTGAGTGTGATGGGAGTCAGAGTGTGTGTGATGGGAGACAGTGTGTGTGACTGAGTGTGATGGGAGTCAGAGTGTGTGTGATGGGAGACAGTGTGTGTGACTGAGTGTGATGGGAGTCAGAGTGTGTGTGATGGCAGTAGGAGTGTGTGACTGAGTGTGATGGGAGTAGGAGTGTGTGACTGAGTGTGATGGGAGTATGAGCTTGATGTGAGTCTGAATGATGGGGCATGTCTTAGGTGTGTAAGGTGGGTGTGCAGCTTGGGTAGGGGGGTGCCCGGATTTTGTCTGCCTAGGGCAGCACAAAATCAAGATACACCACTGCTTATAATGTTGGATGGATTTTCCTTTTATATAATCTGTTGCTCACATTATTATATATATTTTTTTTACTGATCTGTTCTCACATTTCCACCATCCCAGTTGTATTCTTATGGTCCTTCAACACCTCATTGTGTTTAGCCCAGAACCTCTTTCTTGCGAGCTCTTTTACTTTATGATGATCTAAGACATACTCAAATTCCAGAATGCTGAAGTATAATTGTTGAATATTGACCATCAGCCAGAAGGTTGCTGCCTTTAAGAACAGATTGATATCCTGATAGCCTGAGTGATCATTAAACCTCTGCATAGCTACAGTAACTTAAACGGATGGGTAAACAAGAGACATGAGTCTCCGTAAGGGAAAAAAAAAGGAAGAATTGTAATCTTAAAGCACAACTGTGGGGGAAAAAAGTTATGTTTAATTAAAAGATTGCATCAAGTATAGGCATTTTTTTCAAAATAATACACATAAAGTGCCTTCTTCATTGCTTTTTTTTTTTTTGGGGGGGTGGCATGTTGATATGAATATTAGGTTCGATGATGGAAGATCTGTCCTAAGATTACAGTACCTTCATAGAACTATACAAGCAGAGAGGGCTCAATAATGTACTTTTCAATTTTTTCAAAACAAAGTCTTCTGTTTTTGTCATGTGACTGTATTTAATAAAATATGTAACAAAACAAGTGTGACTGTGCACCGCTGTTTTGTGAAATATAGTGTTCTTGGATGCCACCCCCTAGTGACTTTACAGCACAAATTTCTCACTTTGAGGCTGGGGACACAGAATGCAGTCTATAAGTCTAAATTCATAAATGAATCATAGACTTGCATTGAATGGGAGGGTAATGTAACTATTACATCAAAAGGGGGTGGAGTTATGATCCTGTTTGATCAGTCTAATCTCCCCTTTTTGTGTTGGAAGGCAGGTAAAAAGAGTTGTACACAGCCACCTAGTCCTGCCCACTATGTTACACAGTAGCCAGTAAGAGAGCAGGGGAGTATCTTATGACATCATCCTGCAGGCTTTGGCCACAGTTATAAAGTGAGATTTTGGACAATGTTGCATCATGGGCAATATTCGCAAAATGGAGCCAGGAGATAAACATCTAATTTTATTTTTCCTTTTATATACAATTAATTCAACAATATAAAAAAAAAACAGTGGCATTAAATTACCAGGTTATCTAGTTACATCTTATGTAGTGGTAGTGTCCCTTTAAGATTATGTTGTTCTTCTTTTAAATATACTCTCCTCCTTTACTGTGTTCATTCCCTTTATTTAAATATCTATATAATATCCCCTCTGCCTCGTCTTTCCACCAAGCTATACATTTTAAGATGTTTTAACCTTTCCTGGTAAGTTTTATCCTACAATCCATTAACAGTAGTAGTCCTTCCCTGAATGCTCTCCAAAGTATCATTATCCTTCTGGAGATACGGTCTCTCCAGAACTGTGTACAGTACTCCAAGTGAGGTATCACCAGTGCTCTGTTCAATGGAATGAGCACTTCCCTCTTTCTACTACTTTATAGCAAAGATACTTCTATATTAATATAACCAGTCCTGTCAACAACCTTTACCATCTCCATTAATGACCTTCTCAGTACCAAACAGCACAGATGATGGTGAAACAACACAAACGATGGTGTCAAGTTATGGTTGCCACCTGGCCGGTATTTTACCGGCAGGCCGGTAAAAAATTGGCATCAGGCCAATGTTAAGTCTATCGTGACCTTATCAAGGCTGGTATTTTTTGAAGAAAAGGTGGCAACCCTATGTCAAGTGAGGAGGTGAACTATTTCCTTACTGATGGGATGGGAGTCTAGTTAAACCAAAGCTGTTAACTCACAAGAGGTTGTTTAATAGACAGAAAGCTCTTCTCTGATGACAGCTTATGGCACAATGGAAAGAGAGAGAGAGAAAGAGATTGTCACATGGAGTTATACAACAAAGGAAGGAAGTGGTGGAAGTTCACAAGTGGAATCTCTAGTGGGAGCTTCATACTGAATATTCCTACAAGGAGAGTACAATCTATAGGAAGTGCTGTCCTGATGCAGTTAAAGTTACAGAACCCCATTAGAATATTAAATTAGACATAACAAAAAATGTCACTCTTCTGTGTGTGCATAGCAGGATTATAATTGGTTCACTACCATTGTAAATCGCGCTATTATGATTTTTAACAAAATAGTTGAAAATGTGATAAATATGATCCTGATGAAGACAGCAATGACTGCCAGCTGCCTCATGCATTAAGCATAGGAATGATTAAGGTTTATGAATAAGTATCTCCAACCGCAAAACGCGTGAGGTAGCTGGGAATCATTGCCATCCTCTCCAATATCATATTTAGCAAATGTTCTACTATTTTTGTATGCAATAAAATAACATTTTACATTTCAATGCGTGGAGCTCCTGGCCTGTTTTGTTTTTAATAAGGGAGAAACCAAACAGTAGGAGACTTGCTTCCTGGAATCTGTCCAAGGGGGAGTGGCTTGCAGGTCTCATAGACCAGCAGTGGCGAACCTATGGCACGTGGGCCACAACTAGCATGCCAGACCTTCAGTTGTGGCACATGGCCAGCTTCAACTCTCACCATGTCTGCTCCATCCATCAGTCATTCGTGGGTAAAAGACAGGCACCGCCGGTCATCTGCTAGCTCTCCCGATAATCGGGGGAAACTTACGCGATATCTGTGGAAGCGTTCAACTCAGAAATCAATTAACTGTTTGCTGCAGCTGCTCCTCTCCAGACATTGGATGGAGCAGACAAGTGGTGAGGGGTGAACTGGCTGTGGGTGAATATGAGTGTGTGTGTGAGTATATGTGTGTGTATAAGAATGTGTGTGTGTGAGTATAAGTGTGTGTGTGAGTATATATGTGTGTGTGCATGCGCTGTTGACACTTTGCGGTCTACAGATCTGTTTCAAGCCGAAAATTGAGCACCCAGGCCCAAAAACGTTTAACCTTGATGTCATAGATTATTATTCCCCTCGAGAAGATTCTGGAGAAAGAGTTCTAGTGCTTTATTTCTCCTCTAATAAATCAGTGATATATTCTAAACAAAACATGATAGAAAGAAAATGTAAACACATAGACTCGCTTTCCAAAATCCTAATACTATAACACCCTGTAACCAATTGATTTCTGAATTAAGAAACCATTCCATGGTACCAAACGGGGCTAGCCTAGTTGAATAAAGTATCTTGAATTTCTTGAATCACCCGAATCAGATTGTATAGAGGAGGAATGAACATTACGCAATACAAACTAAATGTAACTTTTGGTTCTGTAAAAGAAAGAAAACCAAAGCTATTTTTAAACCTTACTGGCATCTTATGATGTTCAAATCTATAAACAAAAAAAAACAAAAAATATATATATATAAATGCACCAAATGTTATAATTTGCGAGAAAATGTAATTGAGGATGGAATGTGTATAATTCAATTTATATAGACTAAATATATAGAGAGAAACACACACGCTATGTACAAATCTATACATAGTTATTAGCATACCGTAGTACAGCTAAGGTCACTTGGCGGACCTGCTGTTTTCCCTTGCCAAGCCAAACTTACAGCACAACACACATTTACGAGGCCAGAATTTCCATCTGCATTGAGATAACATTAAAAAAGCATATATTTTCTGTACACAGATTGCCTTAAGATGGTTAAACTCACCAGCATACTTCTCCTTAAAAAAAGGCAGCTGGGAAACATTATTGAATATGGCTTTTCAGGCCATTTGCCAAAAAAAAAAATCAAAAAAATACACACAATTCTAGATGGCCTACACATAAAACCACACAATCTGAAAGCGATCAACAAATCAAAGTAGTAAATAAGAATACCTGCTATCAGTTATTAACACAGAGACTCAATATGTATTGAGTTTAACATGGATAATGCAGAAATCACATTGGGACAAGTGCATAATAACTATACATCTGGAATTTATATAATGTCTAACAAGGCCAAAAATAAAAAATAATCATGTAATCAAGTATAAATGTTCTGGAAATTAAGTCAGCCCTAAGTAATACAGAAGATAGAAAAATACCCACAGTGGATAGTTGGCTAAAACATTGATTTTGGAAAACATTCTATATAACTGCCCAATGTTCCAAATATCAGTGGTGGAACCAGCTGTGGACATCTTTGGAGATATATTTCTGCTGCTCAAGTGCTACCTCTACCTTTTTTCTGTGCTTAACTCATTAGGTTCATTAACTGTACTGTCGATGGCCTCAGAAATAGAGGAATTGTAGTCCATAACCATAACAGAGGGTTGTACAAGTTGTGGTGCAAGAACTTGTAGAAGACCACAGCTGGATATTTAGGTCCTTATCCCACCACATATTCATTTAGGCTTCCTCTCTCACCTGGTCTTTTCTCTGTGGCATCCACTTATTCTTCTAATATAGCTAAAGATGTCAACGTTGTTCACGGTGGACATTTAGTGGAATGTGATTAATGTCCTTGTACAGAGACTATAACTCCTAGTCTTTTCCTCTCCCTCTATCATAGCTTTTTCGTATTTTACGTTTACCTCTTCTCTTACCTCTCCCCCTTACATTTCTGGGCCACGTGTGTTCTCATTACAGTGGAAGGGAGCAGAGATCTGTGCTACCAATGGCATTGAACCTAATAACATAGCATCCATATGGGCCTTGTTAGGGTGGGTGCCTGAAAATTAATTCTTGACTTGTGCCCTTTGTCATTAAGCCCCATACAGAATACCTTACACAGGGGAGGTGCATTTAAGAGATGTGCACCATGTATAGCCCATGTAGTATCTCTACACCTTAACATTTAACCACAATTGAAATGAAGATTTAATTGTTGAACGAGCACAAAGATACATAAGGTAAAAATCTGAACAGTGAAAACCTGACCAAAAACTCTAGAGTTGGAGCATAATTTGCAACAGAGTTGTAGGTTTCGTAAAAAAAAAATCATAACATAGACACTTTCATTCTCCAGCATTTCACCATGTCTAACCCAAGATTTAAGAGGCAAAAAATCCCCACAGAATTAACTCATAAAATCTTGCAAGCATGAATTAAAAACTGGCAAGCCTTCTGACACAGCAGTTTCTAGCTCGTATCGTTCAATTAAATATTATTTGTCTAAGATTTGTTGAGAGTTTCTGACCAATTGAGCCACAAAGGATGAGCTATATATATAAGGATGAGCAAAGGATGAGCATACCCGCAAACTATGTTTCCAACCTTCCCGCTCACAAATTTCTACAGAAAAAAGTGAACTGTTCAGATACTCATCCTTTGTATCCATCCAGGCCATAAAATTGGACAGCATAACAATGTCCTAAGAACAGAATTAGCTATTCATATAAATGCATGACAACATTCTGGGCAAGCACCCAGGATGTGGAGGGGCAGGGCCTAAAGTGGGTGGAGTCATGTAAGGCCACATGACATCACGCCATGTTGCCCAACCATCCAGTCTGTCTGGTGTTGATACAGAGTGTCTGGAGCTCACTCATTTTCATGTAAGCTGTGTATGTGTCTGTTTGGTCTGTCTGTTGGGTCTATTCACTAAAATTCTAATTTCTTCATTTTGAGATTAACGGGTCTAATCACTAAAAATTGAGAATAGCTTGCGGAGGTTGACTTTTATTTTAAAACTCAGTCAAATTCGGCACCTGAGTTTGACTTTGTCTCAAAAATAGTTTTGATCATTTCACTTCCAGCTACTTTCAATTGGAGGTTTTTCTAAATCAAACTCAAGTGGCGAATTTGACTTAGCATTAAAATGAAAGTCGACCTCCAAAGTCGAATTTTAGTGAATAGACCCATGAGACATACCTAGTTTGAATTCAGTGCTGCTAGGCAGCAGTAATATTGGCATAGGACCCCAAAACATATTTGTTTTCCCCAGCAAATTGGGCACTGTTGACAATTAAGCATGGAAATCTGAAAACAGGTTCCCAGAAGTAAAAAGAGAATAAAAATAAATATATATTCTTAAAATGAATGAACAATATGATATAGTTCCAAGATATGGCACAAGCAATGCATAAATACCCTGGGTTCTGGCATTTCACAAGCATGCTTGTTGGAGAACATCTATCGACAGTGCTCTTCTAGCATGGGTCAGTCGTCCTGTCATCTTTATTGTGACATCTTCAGCTTCTGCAGTGATATTTAGACAGTTTTCCCTGTTGTTGCTGAGAATGGAAGCTCATTTGATGGACTGAGCCTGGTAGGATTTGCAGCCCCGAGTAGCGAAGGATGCTATACAAACTTGCCCTTGCTAAAGCTGAGATATGCAACTCCTATCATATTCAATCCATGATCCATTCCCACCAGTAAACACTCAACTGGAGGACTGATGGATTTTCAATGGATAATTAGAGGAGGACCTCCATTGCAAGTATGGGGGTATGCCTCCACGCATGGACTGTGCATAAGGCTATTTCAAAGAGTAATTTATCTGGATCAGATTGTGTTACGGGTATGGTAGATGATACGATAAGTTCTTATCTGTACTCACAATTTATGTTTCTTTGTTTCTATGTTACTATTTTAGTAAACTACAGATTAGTAAAAACCTTGTAGTGTTTCGTAAGTCAAAACTAACTATGGTAATAATTTAGGAAACCAGTTTAAGGATTGTGAGGACTGAATTAGCTTAACATGACGTAGGTTATTTATAAAGAAAAATTCTGGAGAAAGGTTTCAGTGGTGGTTCTACCACTTGAAATGTTGTCCTAGAATTGCTTTTTACACATATCCTCAATGTATTAAAAAAACAAGACTATCTAACTAACTAACCACTCTATTAGAAAAATGTGCTGTTTGACAGAATTCACCTCTGGGATTAAAATTACATTGGTAGCAGATTTTTCTTGATGCAAATATGCAGTCAGGAATTTTAGCAGACACAGTGTACCATGTACATTTATTTATTATGAATATATTAACTATGTTAACATTTTTTTTTTTTTAATGACCTGAATATATGTGTCCTTGTCATAGGAAAGAAATGGATGTGTAAAAATTGAAGTGCTGGAAGGAGCAGTAATGCTGTACAGAAAATACAAAGTCCACAGCCAAAAGTGGCAAAATGATTACTGATTTATTGTAGTGTCATACACAAACAGGAGGGGGAGACAGCAGAGGCAGGGTACATGAAGAGCACGGAAAACAGCTGACTAGAGTTGAGCGGACACCTGGATGTTCGGGTTTGGCGAGTTCGGTCGAACTTCGGAAAAAAGTCCGGTGACCGTGGCGGTGTAGGTGGAAGCGGTGCTGGAGGAGGAGGTAGCCAGAATTTTTCAAAGTGCGCTGTAAGCACAGTATTGGACTGTTCTATTTGACTCTCAGATATGAAGTGCACCACAAGACACAAATGTACTATTTAGCACCCAAAACAATTAGAATTTTTCAAAGTGCGCTGTAAGCACAGTATTGGACTGTTCTATTTGACTCTCAGATATGAAGTGCACCGCAAGATGCAAATGTACTATTTACCACCCAAAACTATTAGAATTTTTCAAAGTGCGCTGTAAGCACAGTATTGGACTGTTCTATTTGACTCTCAGATATGGAGTGCACCGCAAGACGCAAATGTACTATTTACCACCCAAAACTATTAGAATTTTTCAAAGTGCGCTGTAAGCACAGTATTTGACGGTTCGATTTGACTCTCAGATGTACCGTATTTGCTCGATTATAAGACAAGGTTTTTTTCAGAAACAAATTTCTGAAAAATCCCCCTCGTCTTATAATCGAGGTCGTCTTATAATCTGACCTCAAATTGAGGTCAGACTATAAGACTGGGATCCAGGTCCCCAGCAGAGCTTCAGGGGACCTGGATCCCCCTCTCTAACAGCAGGTGATGTCGGCGCGATGAGCGCAGACTCCCCTGATTCCGCCCGGCACAACCGCCGGGGCTTCTATGAAAAAGCCGGGTATTTCCGCTTTCGTCACAGAAGTCCCGGCGGTCGTGCCGGGCGGCAGCAGGGGAGGTCTGCGCTCATCGCGCAGACATCCTCTGCTGCCCCACTAGCCACCAGGGAGAATTGGGCAGCCGGGGGATGTCTGCACGATACGTGCAGACATCCTCCATGCTGCCCGACACCTCAGTCTATTATGACGGACCAGCTGTCCATCATAATAGACGGAGGTGTCGGGCAGCATGGAGGATGTCTGCACGTATCGTGCAGACATCCCCCAGCTGCCCCCACTAGCCACCAGGGATCATGACAAAGGTGAGGGGGAGGAAGGGGGGACGGACGGACGACAGAGCAACAAGGGAGGGAGGGGGGAAGAGAGACATGAGGAGGGGGGGGACAGAGCAACAAGGGGAGGGAGGGGGGAAGAGACAGCAACAAGGGGAGGAAGGGGTTAAGAAACAGAGACAAGGGGAGGGGGGACAGAGCAACAAGGGGAGGGAGGGGGGAAGAGACAGCAACAAGGGGAGGAAGGGGTTAAGAAACAGACAAGGGGAGGGGGGGACAGTCAACAAGGGGAGGGGGGAAGAGACAGCAACAAGGGGAGGAAGGGGTTAAGAAACAGAGACAAGGGGAGGGAGGGGGTGCAGAAACAGAGGCGAGGGGGGAGAGAGACAACACTAAGGGGGGAGAGAGAGAGGCAGCATTAGCACATAAAAATAAATAAACACAAGAAATACATGTTTTTATATCATAATTTTTTTTATTAAAAAAGCAATTTACATGTCAATATATACAAGTTGAACTTTTTTCCTATAGGGTAGTCTTATATTCAGGCTTTTAGTTTTTTTCCTAATGGAATATCCAAAGTTTGAGGGGTCGTCTTATAATCAGGGTCATCTTATAATCGAGCAAATACGGTAATACATGTATTGCTATTGCTATTCTATAAACCTAAATAGGGTCCCCATTCATACGAATAGGTCAATTGAATAGGTCAATCGTATGAATGGGTACTCTATTTCGGTTTATAGAATAGCAATAGCATTACATGTATTGAATGTCTTTCGGTTTATAGACTTTCGGTTTATGGACTTTCGGTTTATGGAATACATGTAATGCTATTGGCTTTCTATGAACCGAAATAGAGTCCCCATTCATAAGAAATTCTTATGAATGGGAACTCTATTTCGGTTTATAGAAAGCCAATAGCATTACATACAATGTAATCGCCGAACCCCGAACTCCAACACTGACATACAGTGGAATGTCTGTGTTTGGGTCCGGGGTCCAAAAAACGTAATGTTCGGTACTAACCCGAACAGTGCGGTTCGGGTTCGCTCAACACTACACCTGACACATTTCAAATTTGCTAGAAGATGTTGAGCATGTGCCTATGATAGCCTTAGAATATGTTACAATATACATTGCACAAGCATAGAAATAGTGCTTTGTTTCGGATTATTCTCAACTCCTTTGTTTTGTTTGATGTTTTTTTAAATAATGGTTCGGGTTGATTAGCATACTCGAAAATGTGTGTCTGAATTCAAACATACAGCTGTGTAAGCGGCCATTTTATTTTTAATGGACACATATAACGTTTACTGCCCTTGATAACTTGTTTATTTATTTAAATTTTTTTTATCAAGAAGCATGTCTTAGCACTACTTTCCACTGCATAGTTCCTGCGAACCAGCCAAGTGTATGGGACCCCAGTAGTAGGGTGGCCACACAAAGTATCAGCCATGCTACTGCCTCTATGGTTAACATTATAGTACTATAGTACATGTTAATGAGATTTCACTCTGATAATCGTATATTAAATCATCTTCCATAACTCATTATTACATATTAAAATGTCTCGGCTCCATCTGCATCGGTTTTTTTTACCTAGAGAGATTCATATCCTCTAAAAAAAAAAATATAGGAATTTGATTGTGCATCTAAAAATCGGATTACCCTCATAAAGTGGGGTCAACACCGAGGTAATTGACAGTGAGTTCACACCTCCTCATTCTTGCTATAATGAAACATTCAGCTGATCAGAACAAAAATAATACAAATGAGATGGTAATAAGAATGAAATGGTAAATAATAAACCTATTGCTGCTAAAACTTCACTTTGGAACAGCATGTCCCAACACCACTGTGCAAATTTACTATAATTCAACGCTGACATAAGAATGTAGGTTGACAACAACATTCTTGCTTTATAATCAGAGATAATGTTGGAGCATGTCTGTCGGAGGTAAGGTGGCTGGAATTGCTGTGCTGAAGTTTGATAATGATTAGACTTGTATCAGTAGCAGCTTACTTACAGGTGGGTGTATTAGCATTCATTTATAATCCCCCTCACTCAACACATGACATTTTCATAATCTTTCCAAGTTATCATCTTGAGAATTTCAAGAATACTGCAAGTGAGTGATAAGGAACCTTTGATTGGAAGGGGGGGAAAAAATCTTCCATCTAAGAGCCCCTTCGCTGTAATATCAGACGTGTTTGTTCCATCTGCCTGTGGCACGAAAAATCAGATTTTACGCTTTTTTTGGTCAAGCACTAATTGTGCCTATAAAAATTCTCCCTACATCATGTCAGCTCTCAGTAAGTAAAAAAAAAAAAAATATTATTAAGAACATTCCTGTTTTTCCAAGACATGTCACTTCCCCAAAAAGGATCTATAAAAAAAAAAATGGCAATGAAATCACATTATATAACAACACAGGGATGTTATTTTTGTTTTATTCTTAGATGGTTTATGAAAAAAAGTTTTCTTCTTTTTTTAGGGGGTGGATTTGCTGTTCTCTTGCAATGTCCACGGTTATGATGCACTTCTTAAAAAAATGAGGCATAGCTGCCAATATCCCAGTACTGTGTCCCCTAGTAATGTGTCCCTCAGGGGTTTTTACGCTATGTTGTGTGAACCCACAAGGCTGACCTTTAGCATACCCAGTACAGATACAGGTGTCTGAAGCTCAATTTTTTCTTCAATTTTGTATGTCTCATAGACAACAAACCATAAGCAGCAGTCTTGCCGGATCATCCCATCAAATTCGGGCCTGTTGGCAAATAGAGGTAGAAGTAATTGTGTTTCCAAATCAATTTAAATAGTTCAGTGCTTAGTGGGTATATTTCTGTGTTTGGCATGGTGACTGGATAGGAATACAGAGAGCCCAGTGATGGTTGTACGCGATCTTACCAGCAATATGTGAGAACAGTTGGGGTACAACTTCATACTTCGATTCTGCCTTAGAATGTTGCCATGTAGATACACAATATCTATGTCATAGGGCTAGGGTTGCCACCTTTTCTTCAGAAAAATACCGGCCTTGGTACTGTCTTCATAGACTTAACATTGGCCTGATGACAATTTTTTTACCGGCCTGCCGGTAAAATACCGGCCAGGTGGCAACCCTACGTAGGGCTAACTGACTGTCACCCCAAACATTGTTTGAATACATTGTGAATGTAGAGAATAAAAAAAATGATGAAAAATGATCTATATATACAATGTGATGTCATAAGCAGGAGTCTCCACCGACATATTTAAAACATATTTCTCTTTGTTTATGCATTGTATTGCAATGTATAGATTATTTATCAGCATTTTTATTCTCTACATTCACTGTAGCAATGTTTAGGTTCTTTTAACAACATTTAATTAAAGCAATTGTAATTATGTATGGAGATATTCTGGAAAATATATCTTATTTTTTTAATAGTTCAGTGCAGTTTAATTAAATAATTGATCATCTTACAGAGCACGATGATTAGTGTAGCTTATCCAAGAGAAGAAAATGAAAATGTATATTTTGGTCATAGTAATCCCAGTGTGACAAAGAAACACACACAATGTCTGTAGATCAGGTTCATGGCATTAAACTTAAATGTCAAATGCAGACAATATTAATTATATCATCAAATGCTAGCAATATAAAAGAAAGCTCAAGCTTGGACACTGTGAGCTCCAGGTTCAGGCACACATAGGGATTATCTGTACACTACGGAATAGCTACAGAAGATGGAAATGATGTAAAACTAGATCAGAAGTGAAGTTGTGAAAGATAATAGGTAATGATAAAGCTGCTTTGATCGGAAGCTTTATGGTGTGTGTCTGTATTATGACCCAATCCTCCCCTTATATTGCTTTATTAGAATGGAATTCATAGGAAAGCTCCATAATGCCACTTTACTGGTTGATATTCATCCCTTATTTCTTAGATAAACATATCTCGCATCCTCTGTTCATTTCTCAAAATGTAGTGATCGTTCTGTTATCAGAACCAATATCAGCCTCACTACAGAGCAGGGATAAGCTGTACAGACACAGCAGTGAATGTGGCAAGGTCTGTGAAGGTCCATAGAACATCATTATAGTGTACATCGTAAACTCGGCTATCGAGCATTTTCCCCAAACCTCAAGCAGGGCAGGGACTCAAGAACTTATCAATTCTTTACAAAAACCTTGATCTGAGACTGCATACACCTGCGCCAGTGATGGCAAAAAAAAATTAAGCCTGAGTGTATATTGTTCTGCAGGGTACCAAATGAAAGATCCCACAGTGCCATTTTCCCTCAGATGATGCCTCCCTCTCCTATGTCCATTTCAGGCACTGCTCAGGTTAGTGTTAATGTTGCCTTTCCTTTTGTAACCCCATCCCCCCGCTCTTTGTGTGCTCAACTTACCCCCAGGTATGACAATGTGGTCAGATGCTAAGTGCAACCTCAGAGGCTCCATGGTATCAGAGGTGGCATTCGTGTCATAAGTTTACCATCGCTGACCTAAGCAAGGTAGTGAAGTCCATGATCTCTGCTGTGGCCTTTGCAACGTGCATTACCAGTATCTCAATAGCTTAGCACTAGGTAACGTCAACACCAGTTTGTTGGCAATGACTTCCACCTGGTTGGTCTGGACTGAGTTTCCACATTGTGTTAGCAAAATTGCAAACAAATGCCTATCTTAGGAGAAAAATGTATTTTAGATATGTCTGTGGAGTCTCCTGTTTATGACATCACCAGTTTCAGTATATTTGTATTCCCTACAATCACAATATAATCAATATTTAGGTGACACAGTCTCTTTAAATGAATTTGCTACATCTAGGGTTTGGTTGTGCACTTTGACGCAATGGGTTGGGAGTGGATTGGGGGGGTTGTATATTATGATTTTACATAAATGTCTTGGGTTTGATATGTTATTGCTTCAATTTTGATTGAAATATCGGGCCTTTGGCATTTGTGTTCCTTTCGCGCATTCATTGCACCATTGTCAGTAAGCAGAGTGATCGTTCATGATGGCCATGGAACTTTGAACACAATGAATTTCTAAACTGGTACGTTTGAGTGAGGTCAGCTGTAACCCAAGGGAGATGTGCCTCTTATACTGACTTCCAAACTTGCAAAAGCTTGGACTGAAAGTATTCAGTTGCACATTCTAAATCTAGAATTAGGCTTAATTTGTGTCATGGGAGAGCCTCCATTCTTCAGATCATTTAGGAAGGTTTGGAGATTACATTTCCTAAAACTCTTGGTGATCACAACCCTGGGAGAGGTTTTGGTGGCCTTTATTTTGAGCACAAAGTACACTAAGCTGTGGTCTCTGAAACTATGAGGGAGGGGTTTGAAGCTGTGGGGTATGAAGTTATACTTGGGGTAGTGTGATATTTTGTCTTCCCCACCCTCCCTGGGGAAACCCCCCCTGCGAACGCCCATGGTCACATGTTTAGTGTCTCTCAGAGGACAGACCTAATGTAGTTGATAGAGGGAGTCCATATAAAGCCTAAGCCACTGATGATACGGAGTCGATAGGGCTTGGAATGCCATTGGGCGCTCACGATTATGATGAGAGGTAGAAGCCCCCGAGTTAAGATGTAAAGTAGATATCCTAAAAAAAAAGTAGTATCGGGCATTGTTTGCAGTGATGTGAGCTGTATAGCACAGAATTAATTTGGTGATTTAAGCCAACATACATCTGTTTACACTTTAGCTGAGTTTATTTTATGTGACTTGGGTAATTATCAGATTACAAGGTGAATGTAGATTCATTTGACTGATTTTTTTTTTTGTTCCTCACAAAAGAGTATAAGTCTTTTTTTCGAACGTAATCTTGTAGAATAATGAGTATCACTTTCTTGCTGAGGCCATTCTGGGTAGCGTTGGAGTAACATATGTTTTAAAATATAATGCTACTGCTCTGTATATGTAAGGAGTGGATGACATAAAGATATATTGTAAGTGAAAGATGACATACTCATACCAAGAGAAAAAGATTAGTTATAATGCCACAGCTGTTCCATTCACTTCATAGCTACATGTTACTGTAATGGCATCATAGAGCCAAACGCAACATCACTGCAATTTCTACTCTGAGTTAGTCTAGCACAGTGATGGCTAACCTTGGCACTGCAGATGGTCGGGAACTGCATATCCTACGATGTGCAGTCAGCCATACATTTTCCACAAATTTGATTAACTGGATTACCAGAAAAAGTACAAAACTTACAAAATGGCAAATGTAGTCACAGATAAATAACAATGTTGCGGAGGAATGATATTATAGCACTATCACATTTTGCCCTAATGCACTGGGGTCTATCCACTAGAGAGTGACCTGTTGTGAACTTGTGAAGGCATAGCAACAATTAAACTTGTATAAGTCAGTTAGACAAATTCACCAACCATCCTATCTTTCCATCTCAATTATCAATGCCAGTTAAGTCACAGGTTAAAGGGACACGAAGCGTTATTTTTCACTTGTGCTTCTAATATAGAAGCACAAGTGAAATTGTAGTTGTCCCTAGTATGAGGATGATCTGGCGTGTACTTTTGATAGTACACGCCAGTTTATCCTCTGACTTGCAGCTACCAAGCTTCCATAGGAATCAGGCAGCCGTCTGGTCGGCGACTGTCTGCATGAGATCAGATGGGGGACCTTAACTAGGTCACCCATGCTAATCCCATGCAAAAATGAGGGTGTATCTCTGCACTAGCAGTGAGAGACCCTCGCGTTCGGGTGTCGGAGCGGGGCAAGTGTCGGAGCGACAACCAGGAACTGCTGTGTCTCCCTTGTGAGACACAGCAGTTAGGAAACCTGCGTGTATCTATTAAGATACATGTGGGGTTTACTTAAATGTCCTCGGACATGTGGGTTAAACATTGTATAATGTTCCTTTAATAACAAGGTCCTTATAAATGTTGCAGAGGCCTGATAATTATATCATAGTCCTATCACATGCTCTGCTAATGCACCAATCTTGTATGTGCAAGTCTCAGAAAGCAAATGTTTTGAGTAGAGATGTTCAGTTGACTATAGGTGGGGACCATCTATCAAGAATAATTCTGCACAAAATTCCATTAGTTCCCATGGTGACTGCCCCCTTCTAGAAATTTGCCCTAAATCTGATCTTCATAGATAACCCCTGTGGTGTTTCAGGTAGCTCAACTCAAGAGGTTCCTCAAAGCCTTGGCAAGGTCATTTGGTATCTTTGCTTAGCGTAGAGGGATCGTCTGACGGGAGCAAGAGATGTGCTGAGTTTTGGCTTTGCTCCTTGAATAATGTCCTTGCTATTTTCATTTCAATTGAAGGTGATGCCATTAACAGGAGACACGACAGACACATAGAACAGATATTTTTCTCGGAATTTAAGCATTTTCCTGAAATTTCGCTAAAACAAAGTACAGATCTTTTTTTTTTTGTTATGCTTTACATTTGCAGTGCAAATCATGTTTGGTCCTTTTAATAAAAAGCTGCCAGTAGCTCCCAACTCTCATAGATCTCTGCACCTGTGTTTGTAAGACATGGGGTGCACATATTTTTTCCTATGGAACATACCACCTTCAAGTTACAGGAAGAAAAAAAAAAAAAGTAATCAACCAGAATAGAATGGCTTACTAATGTGATTTAAAAGTAATGCAATCCCATACACTATTGATATTTGCTTTTATTACTCTCTTAGACTAAAGAGAAACTACTACGCTTTGCACACTGGAATAATGAAGTGCAGGTGGTTTACGTGTAATAGTGTAATGTATTGATTGCTATAGTAAATACACAGCTCCTTTATATATTACACTTTATTCATTTTTTTAATTTATTTTTTTGTCTACATGCATATTTACTGACTTACATCAAAGACCATACACTGGAACTCTCAAACTGCAGTGCTGCAGTAACTACTGTAGAAAAGCAGTGATGTTCTGCTAAGCCTATCTGCCTGGCTGAGGGTGATGTGGGTAGAAGATCAAAAACAAGCATAGCTGGACGATTGCAGGTTAAACAGCTTTACCTTAGGGCCCAGTCTGTTTTTATCCCTTAGGAATGTTCTTTCATACCCCTGACATCATTAGCAGTAGTGTAATATATAACTCAGGCCCCAGTTCTTGGCAAGCAGCGAAGAGTATATAAAAGTCATTCTGGGTAGCATTTCTGACAAATATGCCGTGCATTTATTCCAGGGGACCAAGTCCACTGGTTTGTTCTCACCTAACGCATACTTTTCAGTACATTTCAGAATTACCAACCGCTTGTGAGATGTGCTGCTCTGACAGCCAGAACGCAAATATTATTCGCTTAACACATAGACATGAAGTTCAAAGTGGCCTCAGCTAGTAAACAGAAATGGAAAAAAGTAGCTCACAACGTTTGCCTCATAGTGTATAAACAAGCCATTAGAATAAGCCATCTGGGTGTGCAAATCTTAAAGCAATCAAAGCCCATCAAAACCCAGAGATGCTAGTTTGGCGTCTAGTTGCCTGGCAACCAACTTAATACATTCCAAACACATTTGCAAAAGTTGGACTGTACCATCATATATTTTTTTTTTTGAAGAGGGGTTAACAAATCATTTTTGTAAGAATAATACAGTCACTGCCATTAAGGATTTTATTTTTGCCATTCAATTTTAGATTCCTATTCATTGTTCATTTTGAATAAAAGGTTAACTGAGGCAAGCCATTCTGTGTTTATATAGATAAATATAAATGTATATCACTTTACAGAAGGCTTCCACTATTACAATACACCAGCAGCATACCTCATTATATTAGATTCCAAACACATCGGCTTCATTGTTTAGAACTTTAACTAGTTTAACCTTTTTTTAAAGTCACTGACATCTGCAGAGCTATAGGAAATTGGACGCGATCTTTAATACATATGTTTTTACTTAGGTTATTGTAAGTAACTGCAACCTGCCTTTATATTGATAACCAAAACAGATATTGTGCTTTACTTTTTAAAATATCAAAAGTAGGTATTTCTGATTCTGGGTTGTATGGTGTATTTTGTTTTGTTTTGTAGACAAAGGATATTTGATTGATGAAAAAGAGTGGATTTAAAATTATGCTCATAAACAACATGTAAAATTACATGCAAGAGGACAAAAACATTGGAATTAGGGATGCTAGACCTCTGAAATCCCAGAGTCAACTATTAATAGAACTGTGGTTTTGCTGGAGTTGTAGAATGCCATCCTAATTGGGGAGAGGGGGGCTGCTAGGGGAATCAACATTTAAACATTGTAGGAAATATGCACATGTGCAGACAAGTAAAATAGTGCCCACCAGCATAAGTATTTCCAGTTATAAAAGTCATGCCATCTGGACGAGTGGTTTCCACCAAACATTCCAGAGACATTTCTTTTTTTTCCAAACCTCTGATGTAGAAATGAGTTTCTAAACGAAGAGGCAGGCCGCTGGCATGAAACTTCTGACACGAACTGAATAAATACAAGGGAGGAAATTGAATCCATTTGAAAATGACAGTACTGGTATGTGTTTTGTGTCATAGACTGGGTGGCGGTGACACCACTCCCCACAGACGGCTGCGGTTTCACCAGTTGACCCACTGTGGAAGATCACTAGCCAGTCACAGGAGACTGCAGCTGCTACATAACCTCTTTAAAGGGACTGTAGGTAGTAAGAAAATAGAACCACAATGACCTGTATATTGTGTCAGCGGAATGGCAAGCAAATGCATAGATGAAGAGAAACATATGTTTTTCATGTGTCTGTGGTGTCTTCTGTTTAAATCACCTGAGGCTTGATACATTTGTTCCAATTGTCCCTATTATTTTGAACTTTTCTCTTCTACTGTCCCTACTTTCTAGGACTCTAGAGCAATTACATTCACTATAAAGTGCAGAAAATGTTTATTTTTATTCTAAATCACTTAGCAAACAATTATCAACTGGCGCTTACTTGGCTTGAGATATGCTGGTAATGCCCCGCCCATCCCATGCCTTCAAACACTCCCACAAACACCAAAGTAGTCCTCTTTGGCGATCTGAAACCTTGGGAGGTAAATTGATTTGCAAATGAACTACTTTTCCATGGGAAATTTGCATATCAAGCCACAGGTGATGTCATAAATAGGAGACACCACAGACCCATTTCTCTTCATGTATGTATTTGCCTGCAATTCTGCTAACACGATATATAGATCATTTTTCATTGTTTTTTTTTTTTTTTAACTCTCTGCATTCACAGTAGAAACAATGCTTAGTCGCTGGCCCATTTAAACAATGTATTTGGCATTTGCTGATGTTGCTAAATTCCCTGAGGTGTCTTGACTGAGTGCACTAATAGGTTTCCTGACACAGTTAGAACTTGGAAAAAATAAGATTTGCCCCTCAGTCAAAAACCTTGCAGTCTGCAACTCTTAACCTGTCTGTATATAAGAGCATGGATTATACTGTGAACCCTGTCAAAGATCATTTCCTTCTTTGAGTGCCTTAGGGATCAGTAGTGCGTTACCAAAGGGCATTATGAGAATGCAATGGCTCAGGAAGTATACACCTGTATGCAGGGAAATTCACAGAACACACCTGACAACCTGCAGGCCTTAAACGTTGCTTGTAGCCAGCATCCTTCTTGCAGAGGGAGAAAGAGATTAATAGAACATAGAACTATGCTCTATGGGCCATATGTGGCTAGGGTTGCCACCTTTTCTTCAAAAGAATATCGGCCTTCGCACTGCCTCCATAGACTTAACATTGGGGTCAAGCCAGGTTTTTACCGGCCTGCCGGTATAAAAACCGGCCAGATGCCAACCCTATATGTGGCCGCAGGGGTTATGTCATAAAACACAGCCACCCTATATTTAATTTTATTGGGGATTATTTATAAAAACTCAATAACAAAACATTTTGGGATGTTAACAAATTCCAACATTATTTTTGGTGTGGTTGTGTAAAATACCTTGGTCAAAGTGGATTTGGCGGAGGCCGTCAGCAGTGACCAGATGAGGGACTGGTGAGTACAGCGCTAACATGTGTCTTGATTATTACATCGATTGTTTTCCATTCTCTACATTCACAGTATGTAGAATCTTCAGGTGACCTTTAAACTCCATCACCCACTCCTTCAAGTTGCACAAGCTATATAAGGGATTTTGATCTACCGGAATTGACACCTCTAGGGTATTTACACCTGGTGAACCTTTCAAACAAAAAGTCTCATTTAGTTCTGTGATGCCAGTTTGTGGTCGCTGGATTTAAAAACCCTGGCTGCTTATAGTAGGTGAATATCCAGCTTTGCTTAAAAACCTCAAAGAGTTAATACACCCACTGTAATGGGCATTTTCCAACGAGATCTGACGTCTGATCTTGCCTTTTAACCTGCAAATTCCCATAAGATTTTCATTCCGAGTCTTAGCCACGAAGCACAGGAGCAATGTGCCTTTCTTTTAAGGCTTGGGGCACACTCTTATATAATAAATATAAATCAGTCATCCCCCCCAAAAAAAAAAATGAACCAAAAAAATAAAATAACACCAGCTGAAGGAATCCTCTTGGGCCTTGTTTAGAGTTCCAGCTGCAGCTCTGACATATGCAATGTCCCCTCCCCAACCTGTGTAGCTTGGTTATAAAATACTGACTGTAACCCCAGGCAAAATGGGAGTAGCCAAAAATAAGTAGAAGCCTGGAAAATTCTGAACAATGCTACATAATAGGAGTGCAATGATTTCTTCCCAACGGAAGAGGGTTAGACTTGAGCTTTAATTTGTATAAAATGAGTTTATTCTATACATCGTCAAGCGTAACAGCATAAAGTCACCAGCAAGGTCGCCATAGTCCCAGATGATCTGAATGTGCATGTCGCTGACACATCGAAATCGCCCAATTATTTTTTTTTTAATGGCTTCATCTGGCATGCAGTGCTTGGTGGATGGATGAAGTCTACAGGGGAGATTTAGAAAAGTGGCGCATGCATAAATAGCGCCTAATAGTGGCGCAATCTCTCTGTGCGCCAATGGATAAAGCGAAGTCTCGACAAACGTTGTGAGTTTGAGCTACCTGGCCCAGGTCCGAACTTCTGATCTGCTCCTGCAGTTGTTTATCCCGAAATCCCTCATTTATTTAAAAAATGGTGCAAAAAATGTGTCTCAAATTGCTCCAAAAATCTCAAATTCATACACAAAAAAAAGGTGATATATATATATATATTTAAAAAAATGTGCTTTTAAGTTAGATCACTGTGATTGGCCTGTTCATATTGTGGTTCTGACACTTGCATGCACCTGTGTTATATTACCTCTAGCATTCTCACTGCTGGGAAGTACTTTTCCCACGGTGCTCAGCCAGGGAAAGGCAGTCCAGAACAGCCGCAGCATGGCATCATGGGAAAAGAACGGCTGGTTCATTATTAATGTGCTGTATAGAACAGGGTAAGAGATCAGTAAATGTCCATTTTCCTTGTCTTAGTCTATTACATAACGTTAAATGAAAGAGTTTCTGAGCAGCCTGATATGTCTGTGAGCGACAGACAGGTAATCAGGATAATATAGCAGGAATCCTCTGATACTCACAGAGTAGCCAGTAGCCTCAGGCATTTGATGTGGAAAGAATGTAGTTGTTTATTCCAATTACTCATGGAAGAGAATATCTCAGTTATAAAGGTAAAGCATGATATATATATATATATATATTCCCCCTCAGTACAAAATGTCAGTGAAAAAACTGCTGTGTGTGTGTAAAGTGCAGACATCACAATTCACACCTGTCATATACTGCAATGTTACTAACAACCCAACACAACACTATACTTATTTTAACAAGCTCTGTTGGATCAGATGACAGCCTGAGGAGGAATCCATAGACAGGGTTAATTGTCAGAGCCAGGAAGTGCACTGTTCACAAAGGGTTAACATGTTTAGACAGATGTGTTATGGTGCGTTTTGATTGGCATGTGGTCTCTTCACACAAGAATTTGGAGTAATACTATTAATCATTTATTGGAATTGTCATAATGAGTTGATTTCTGGTTGGCCAATAACTTTTTTTTTAAGTGTCACCTGAATTATGTATTACATTTGGATCTTAATGATGGAGGGAAATACAGGGGTAATTTAACTCCATGGGTGTGATGGGAATGGCTGTAAAGTAGAACTCGTGATGACCAACCTTGGCACTATAACATGTTTGGGAACTACTGATACTTTGTGCTGACTAAGCATTATGGGATCTCTAGTTCCCAAGCATCTGCATTGCCAAGGCTAGCCATCACTGTTCAGCCTCAGGGGTGACTAAAAGTGATGGGATATGTAATTCCTAAAAATCTACAGTGCCAAGGTTAGCCATCACTGTTCAGCCTTAGGGCTGGCTAAAAGTGATGGCATATTTAATTCCAAAACATCTGCAGTGCCAAGGTTAGTCATCACTTTCCAGCCTTGGGGCTGACTGAGGGTAATGGGATATTTAGTCCCTAAACATCAGTAATGCCAAGGTTAGCTGTCACTGCTAACAGTGAACATTCCCTGTGGACCACAAAGATGGCACATAAGAAACAAGTAGCAAAAGTACCTACCTCTCTGGTGAACAGGATGGCCGCATCATAATGCTGATCATTCTCATCATCCAGCTGGTTGTGTTGATGTTGCCATTTGCAGAAGTTCTTCAGGGAAGTGGCTGCGTTCTTGCTCACCTCAGGTCCCTTCTCTTTGTCAGTCACCATCACCACCTTCACCACTGCCAAGCGGATGTGGTTTTCAATGCTTGGATGACTGTAAAGCCGCGAAGCTATAGATGCCAAAGTCAACAGATAATGATGGAGGTCCTTCCCGTACTTTTTGGCCATGGACTCATCCGCTACCAAGAGGAGTTCCACATGCCTGGACTTAGAGATGGACCTCCTCTGGCGTCTTTTCAGCGTGGCTTTCTGCAGAAATGTGTCCTGAAGGTTAGGCGCTGTGGCAGATGATGTTTGGTTGACTTTCTGGGAGTTTTCCTGGGTTTTCTGGTGTTTGTTTGGATGCCTGGTGGAGCCTCTGCCATGCTTGTGGACTTTTTTGCCATGTGTCTCACAGCTGGCCCTGGAGGGTATAGTCTCAAAACTGAAACGATCCTTAATAAAAACATGAAGAACCCTCTCAGATGCATCACTGTACACCTGCCCCATCCCTGCCTTCCCTTTGATCAGAGGTTTAATGGTATAATGGGCATGCTTTACTGCAAAATAACCATCCAGTCCACCACAGAGGTTAAACACAGCCAGGGACTGAGGGCTGGAGTCCACTGTCCCCCTGTAGAAACAGTGCCTGCGATATCGATGCTGAGGATGCAGACGTCCCAAGTACTTGGTGCTGAAGTGGGGGGAAAGCAACATATCATCCCTCTCCAAGTCTAAAATAAACTTCTTGCCATCTGCATAGAGGATATATCCCACTTTCCCTCCTCCAGCATAGATCTGGTCAATGTTCTGCACGATGCCACTTCTCCTCTGGTGCTCAGTAGAATGTTGGTGTTTATCATAGGCAGGTGGATCTCCAAGGCTGGTCTCTGCCGTCCTATTAGGTAGAGCGGCAGCAGCAAAGTGCAACTCAGCAGCCAGGGCCATTAGCAAGATCAGCACCATTGTCTGCTCTAGAATGTGTATAGAAGATGAAAACCAACTCGTCTGGGATGAATCAGCCAGGAGTAAAAAAAATAAATAAAAAAAAATCACAACAGAAGCAGGAACCGGTAGAAAGTTTCTTTATACACCAGCTTAGATGAATGATTTCCTCACTAGCATCAAAGATCTGATCTACAGCAGAGCAATAAACACTGGATTTAAAAAGAAGGAGAGAGAGAGAAACAAAGAGCTGCGATCACACAGCTGGTATCTGTAGGATGAGTTTAACTCCTTGGAGCTGCTGAGACTGCCTGGGATCCTTCCTTCACCTTACTTGCAAAAGGGGGCAGAGCCCAGATTGTGTCAGGGGCGCAAGAGGTGACTGAGATCCAGGGCAAACACAGGCTGATCCTGGGCACACAGGCTGAAGTCCTATCAGAGACAGTTGTGCAGTGTGTCCTCTGCCAGGAGATGTGAACAAGAAGAGAAGAGAGAGAGATGTGAAGATGAGGAGGTGGAACAATGCATTTATACTGGAATGCCATTTTCAGTGTGAGTCGTCACTGCAGGCTGCCTCTTAAAGGGAGAGCTTTACAGTACCACTCCCACCCTTCCCTTAATAATCACACACAGGGAAAGTGTTACTATGTGTTTTGGGGAAGCAGAACTCAGATTTCCTCATTATAATTTTGTATTTATTTGGAAGTCACAGCCGGCATCCTGGTATTTCACAACTGTCCTGACTAACAGCTGACTTTACCTCTTCCAGCCTTTTTTTTAAATAGGAGTTTAATGCCTTGTCCTGGAAACAGACCCTGGGTGACCATTTATTTTCATCAGATCCTGGGAATGCACCGGACGTTGTACCATTGTGTAACTATATGATGTCATGTCATAAGGTCATTGCAGTCTCGGACACATCCATGCCTGCTGTGTACTACCACTTCCATCACTCTCAGCCACCTACTCAGAGCCTCTGCAGGCGACAGTAGGAATTCCAGCTGCCTTCCACTGCGGCAGGGCGGTCATGGCTAATTGCCGTGGATTACATTTCCCACGATGCGCAGCCAGACCGCGGCTGTATTTTGATTGATTTGAGTTTCTGTAAACAGCACCCATGTCTGCCATCGCACTATGGGTTGGCTGAGCATCCTGGGGATTATGGTAACACCACAGATGAGGTGCTAAAGGTTTTAAAACCCCTAGGATCATAAGACTTTTTACACTGCACCCATTTGTGTGTGTGTAATATAAATGATTGTGTAAAGTGTGTTATTTGTGTTCCTGCTGTGTACCTTGCACTCCTCATATTATTGCAATGCAAGCTGTCAGGTGATAGATAGTGTGTCACTTAATTGTTATTATTGATGAGAAATGTTTACTTAAAACATCTCAGTTGCTTGGCCGTCCTGTCCCAGCCGCAGCCTTGAAATGCTTTTAATGCAGCTGAACTAACACATCCCAACCATTTGTTTGGCAAAGTCGTTGTCTGTCTTTCATCTCTCAAAGCTGATTATGTAACCTTAAGGTAGGTCATTGAATGGAGAAACAGAGCAGTAGTAGATGAAGATACATTGTAAGTGGGTAGAATATTAAATCACTTGCATAACCATTGCAATGTATACAGTTAGTGCACACGGATAAAGGACATATTGTCCTCTTTTGATCCATGGCACAACCTTTTGACATCACCGGCACCGTACATTGTAAGATGGATTTGATGACTGTGTAATTTTTAAGGGCAGCCCTTTATCATGTAATTAATTTGGTTTTGAAGATTGTGATCTTTTATCCATTTTTGCATGCATAAACATAGTTTGTTTTGCATATTTTAGCATTCTAGAACTCCACCCCCTTTCCAGGCTTAGGAAAAAAATGAGCATACCACTGTACAGCCACTGTCTGTGCCCAGGGCATGTGCAGTACCCATGCAGTTCACATGCACCCAATGTATTCTAATGCTTCATCAACAGAAACACAAATTAGTACAAAGCTTTTTTTTTTTTTTAATCAGACTGCCTATGGAGCCAAAAAGAATCCTCCACTCCATCTTGGGTGAAACTATGAGGAATGTATCAGAAAAAGTTGAACTTAATGTTTCAACCTCATTATGTATAAATCTCACTATGGGGTAATGCATGTTCAACCTCACTATTGGGGTAACTGTATAATACTGACGCTATCTCCATGTGTACATATGTGTAAAGCAGAATCCGTGATTAAAGAATCAGCTGCTTATCAGCTCCTGGTTAGTGTCGGCCAGTGGTGATCTAACTGCTAAGTCAATAAAGAGACTCCTGTGATGTACTTGCCACATAACCCTTGTAGACTGCCAGTTTATACAAAGCTTGACAGCCTTTATTTAGACTTCAGCTCACCTAACGCGTTTCGCGAGGTGAGAAATGCATAAGGCTTTTCACCATGAAACCCATGAAAATCTATATCAAGCTAGTGAAGTAGCTTCGTGGGCTAAAGCACTGCTTGTCAAATCTGTTCAACCCTCCAGGGGGAAGGTTTGGTTCCCAGCAGTATCGACTCAGCCCTTCATCCATTTGAGGTAGATAAAAGGAGTGCCATTAACCTGGGCAATGGTACCATGCCCCTGGAATTGAAGGCCAGAGAATGTCTGGATGTACCTTTCCTGGTTAAAGGGACTCTGTCAGCCTTACCACTGCTTATTCTGTGAATGTAGCAGAATTACAAACAAATGCATAAACTCAGAGAGAAATACATATTAGATGTGGAGTAACCTGTGTATGACATCACCTTGTGTTCTGATATGCAAATGAACTTATTTTTAATGGGCCATGTGTCATTTGTATATCAAGCCACAGGTAATGGCAGAAAACACCACAGACTGATCTAAAACACATCATTTTCCATAATGTTTTTATTCCCTACATTCATTGTATAAGTAATGGTTAGGATAAGCCCCTTTAAACACTTGTTATGATCAGAGTGTATCGTGAATTCCACAAAGCTATATCATAAGAGAAATACATTGTATTTCAGAAAGGAGCTAAGGGAACTGATTATAAATGTTACAAGTGTCAATGGTTTTCCCAGTTTACATTATTGTGGAATTTTTTGGCCTCTTGTAAATAAATGATACTGGTAATGTATCAAACCGCAGTGACATGTTACCTGATAAACTATAATCAATCTCCGTCTGTGTGCTGGCATATGCAGCTCAAGTGCCAGGAGGTTTTGAGATGCTTCAGATAACTGTAGGAATCCATTTCAACTTGTCTGATGCCGGGCTGTATCTACAATGAGGTCTACTAGGCCCCGGCCTTGTGGGACACTTTCCAGGGGGCAACAAATAATGTGCTGGGTAGGACAATTGACCCAGTCCGCACATTAAGGAGGGGCGCCATGCCGCCCTCACCATTTGCCCTTTTTTTATTTTTGTTTACAAGGAACCAGGGAGTGCGGAACGCACTACTGAATAATCTGAGCGCTGGGTGTCAGATGACATTGGCGCTCAGTAAGCACGAGGCAGCGACAACTGTAGGGTGAGGGTAAGACCTGAGTGCAAATATGGGTGTTGGGGCAGGTCCTGAGTGCAAAGTAGGTGCTGGGGTAAATCCTGTGAATGCAAATCTGGGTGCTGGAGCAAATCTTGTGAGTGCAAATCTGGGAGCTACTGTAAGTACTGGATGCAAATATGGGTGCTGAGGTTAATCATGAGCGTGCACATCTGGGTCCTGGGGTAAGTCCTGTGAGTGAAAATTGAGTGCAATTGTGGTGCCAGGGTACATCCTAAGTGGAAATCTGGGTGCTGGGGCAAGTCCTGAGTAGACATCTGGGTGCTTGAGCAAGTGCTGAGTGGAAATCTGGGTTCTGGGCAAGGCTTGAATCATGTCATTTCAAAAGTCATGTGTGCCATCTCGGTGCAGGGGTAAATTCTTGGTGCAATGTTTCAATAAATTTTTTACTACATATATAAAATATTGAATATAATATGAAAGTCAGGCCTAGGGCAGCACAAAACCAAAATATACTAGTGGTCTGCCATAGAAAATTTGGGGCAGACTCCCCTTACCCTCTCAGCCCCATTTCCATTCCTAAGTTGCAAATGTTTATGAGCTTGAGTGGTCACAAAAGTCTATATTTTTCCAATGAGTAATGTTCTAGAAATATGGAAATTCAAAAGTAATACAGATCCATAATTAATAGCACTTTAAAAATGCCCATATTCAGTAATTGGTAATTTGGAACCGCTAAACATGATGTCTTTGTTTATATTCAGTAACTATGTTTTGCTAGACAATGAGTAACCAATCAAGAAGAGAGTGTCATGTACATTCTAGTAAGTAGTAATATCTAAGCCTTAGGTATCACACAGTGGCCCTACAGCTTCTGATTAACTTCCATAACCCTGAACAATCCTTAAAGGACAACTTTTACTTTTTCAACACTAAGTGAATATTTAACTTAAAGGTACACTACCACTTACATAAGATGTCACTAGATTACCTGTGTATTTAAAACAAACACATATATAAGACATATGCCACTGTTTTTTCTTCTTCTATGTTTGAATAAATTGCATATAAAAGTAAAAATTAGTTTATTTCCAGCATCCATATTGAGAATTTTACCCATGATGCAAATTCTCCAAAATCTTCCAGCAATTCTCACTTTACAACTGTGGCCAAAGCCTGCATGATGATGTCATAAGATACACTCCTGCTCTCTTACTGGCTGCTGTGTATCACAAGGGGGCAAGACTAGGTATTAGTTATATTACCCTCCCATTCAATGCAAGTCTATGGTCAGAATACTGACTTATAGACTGCATTCTGTGCCCCTTGGTTTATTTGTGTCAACAACACAACTGAGCAAATGGCTCAGAAATTAATGTAGGAGGGTCTGGGGACTCTATGCTTCAAATAAAGTTTAAAGTACGTTGTCGTCGTCCCCCAAAATAAATACGTTCAATTAAGTTAATAAAAGCATTATTGTAATTATAATAGTTGGGAATGTAGGTAGTACAGTTGTACACTTAGGGCCAGATTTATCAAGGCAACAAAGGTTGCTATTTAAAAAAAGTGCTAGATATAGAGCAATCTGCTATAGAATTGCATTGGTTTCTATGGTTATTACTACTATTTTAGCACTTTTTCTTGAAAAAGTACAAGTTTTGTCTTGATAAATAAGGTCCATAGGTTCTAATTGCAAGAGGAAGGTAATAAAATCATTTAATAGAAATATTTTTTATGCTTTACTGATTAATATAAAGTTTCAGATATTGGTGAACTTGTATCAGGCTTTGTTATATTCACTATTACACAATGGTAGCTCCATACCTTGCTGCTTGTTGGCTTCCAAAGTGAAGCTCTCCGTATTAAAGTTTTTTTTGTTGGGACACTAGGTCAGAGCATTTTGCTCTGTGCAGGATCAGTGGAATTAAGCTCCACCCACTTCCCAAATGTTCCATCTGCCTTTGGCTGCCTCGTTGCCAAATTTCCTTTCTCTCGGCTCTGCCCCATTGTTTCTCAAGGGAAGAGAAAGGTGGAGATATCCAGTCTATTTTCCCACAGACATGATGTGAGAGAGCAGAATCCAGCTGGTTCAGGTCAGGGTAGATCCAGGACATGAGATGTATTTTTTTTCTCGGTCCAGTATCCACAAACACGCTTAGTAATAAAAAAAAACTAAAATGATCTGCTCTTCTCACCCTAATAACATTTGCAACAAATGGATAAGTATAATATAAATGAGAGGTTTTGGTTATATGAATAGGACAAAGCCTGATTAAGCTCACCTGCAATGTCAAGCACACACTCAATAAGGTGAGACCCTAACCTCACCTATTATCTACCGGGCATACAAAGTAGGCTATGCTTTTTTATGTTTTCCTTTGTGTAGGTAATAATGTTCAGTAGCTATTTTTTGAGCAAATCATATAATATTCTTAAAACTGATTTTAGATAACATATATATTACTCCAACTCCAAAAGAGCATCATATTATATACAACAAGTACTTTTTTTTTAAAATTCCTGTTTTAATTGTAGACTTGGCCTTACCTTCAGTTAATCCTAATAAAAGCAGTGTGTCAAACTATATAAGGTCAATACCAAGGTATACATATATTGAATCAAATTATTCTTTATGGCATAACAAGTTCCCATTGCAAATGTGGTACTTGGTAGATTGAAATGGTGGTGGTAGCGTTGGTGGTGTTAATAGTTTTGGTACTGATGGGTGGTAGTAGTGAAGAGCAGTAGTGGTAGTGTTAATGGTAATAGTAGGTGATAGTAGTGGTGGGTGTTAGAGTGGTTGGTCGAAGAGTTTGGTGGTGGTGTTGCTGGTAGTGGTGGGTGCTAGAGTAGGCAGGGTTGTGGTAGTGTTGCTGGTAATGGTAGCAGTGTAGTGTTGGTGGGACATTATTGTTGGTGGTCGTAGTAGAGGTGGGTGATAGTGTTGGTGATGATAGTGTAATTGGTGGTTTTAGTGTTAGTAGGTGGTAGTGAAACGGACTTGTATCTGCCTGGTAGTATATAGTGATACCTGCCATGTCTGAAGTACTTTACCTAATTTTGATAAATCTTTCAGAAGAATTCATACAGTCTGAGAAGAGGTATCAGTCTTATTTGACATATGGAATGCAGAGTTCCTGTCTGCAATGTTGATTAGACTCCCAGCTTTTCTCATTACAGGAAGCAAACAGTGTTTGAGTGATTCCTGTTTAAAAAGTCACATAATCGTTATCGACAATGTGATCTATTCACTAAAACTCACAAATCCCTCACATGTCTAATTGCGACCTTAAAAAAATGGTATTTACTACTGTGGTGGGTGGGTGGTTCGGTGGGTGTGAGGGATACTATCTTTTAATGGACCGGGGGCTCTGGACAAGTCCCTGGCACATTTGCTGGGATCCAGTTAATTAGAGATCTCTGGGTTCCATTTGGGGTTTTATGCAACTCACCTACTGTAAAGGAGGCGGGTTGCAGAAGCAGGTTTGGACATCAACGTCTTTGTTGCTTTTCACCCAAGGGAGTTTGAGAAGAGAGATTGAGATGGACTTTGGCAAGGTGGTGGGAGAGGGAGGTGGCGTTATGGTTATTCAATAGCGTCAGGAGGTCGACTTGGAAGGTTGACTTTTAAAGTGTAAATCAACCTCCCAAGTCGACCTCCTCGCACTATACTCACATTTTAATGAAAAAAAAACCCCCTCTGTCTTGCAAATATTGTCAAAGGTAAAGAGCTTTTATGCATACTTGGGGGATCATGAATAGCTGCTTAAAATTACTCCATCATAAACATCGCCGGGATTGGGTTTACTCAATCAAGACGAACTGCAGGAAATTGAGACAGGAATTTCGAAATTTAGGCTGAAATAGATGGAAAAATTCTCCAATTTTACTGAATGGGAGATTTTGTTCCAACTCAGCTAACTTGGCCTTTGTTCTTTGTACTTAGTTTTGTGCTGTCAACACAGAGATCAAACACTTATCAGTAGATTCTGTTAGAATCATTGTTAGCAAATGCTCAGATTGAGAGAAAATGTGACTGATTAATGCATCACCTTGTGGCATGTTATGCAAATAAACTATCTTAAGTGGAAAATGTGTAATTTGCATATCAAGTCACAAGGTGATGTCATAAATACAGACATCACAGACACATTTAAACCATGTTTCTCTTAGTCGAAGCCTTTGCTTGCAATTCATTGGTGTATAGATAATTGACTATTCTCTAAATTCACAGTATAAAGAGTAATTAGCTGATTAGTCCCTTTAATGCAAAATCCACTGGTTGCAAAAGAATGACCACCAACCACGTTATTAGAGTATATTGACACAGTCAGTCCCAGATGAGATTTATATAAGTGTTTTGTCTATGAACTAGTTTTGTTCCTAGTCTAGACTTCCCCACACTTGATGTTTGAGAGTTAAATCCAGCTGCCCCTGTTTGTCCAGAAATCTTCAAGTGGAGTTATAAATATGCCATCAGGTCAACTGGGATCATTTAAGAACTCAAAGGAGACTTTGGGCTTTATGGAATGACCTCAGCAGTCTATCACTGGGCACTGAATACCATAGACTGCAATAGAAAAAGCTGTGATAAGTTATATATTATTGAATAGAACTCTTTTGGGGCTATTCACTAAAAGGTGAGTTGCAGGTGAGTTGAGGTGAGATGAAAATTTAATCTCACCAATTTAACTATACATTCTGTAGGGACAACCCTGGTGAGTTTTATCCAGGCTGACTAGGATTCTCCATGCACAGTGCATAGCCCAATTAGTGATATGTTAATCTCACCTCAACTCACCTGCAACTCACCTTTTAGTGAATAGACACCAGTGTGTTCAAAATGGATGCCTTCTAGAAATAGTGTCTCAGCATCATGATACTATAATACTGATGTAACCTTTTTGAATTTTGTTGACAAAAGTCAGTTTCATTGATAAATACTGTGTGACCGCTGTTGTTGAAGCATTTCATCCATTAAAGGACAACTGAAGGCAAAAAAAAAAAAAAGTTATGTTTAACTGAAAGGAAATCAGAAATGATTCAATAAAATGATGCAAATAAGGTATCTTATTGAGCACTGTTTGCTCTATATTGCTCTATTAGGTGGCGGCCATGTTGTTTAGAATGTTGGGTGAGATTCCCTTATCGTGGGACAGAAGATAATTCTCCAGCTGCTGGGTATCTGACAACAACGTAACCATCATTATAAAAATGCAACTCCATGTATTGGTATCTAAAGGTTAATATTCCTAAACAGAACACCCACTGGCTAAACATAGAGGGAAAGTGAGCCTATGGTCTGTCTGATTTTCTGATTATTTTTTGCTACCAAATGAATTAAAATGTTAACATTTTGCCCCATAAGCCTTCTGTAACTGATTGTCTGCACATAAAGCCAATGATCATTATTATGCACTGGTAACTGTGACTGTACCAGCATGTCTATAGAGGCTGCAATGCTGAGAATGAACCTTCTGCATAATCAAATATTACAACTTAAATTACAGTGACCATTGGGGAGTCACTCAACTATAATCTATTAATTCAAGCCGAATATATCCCTGTTGGCTATATCTTCAAGAGTTCTTATAATATGCACAGGGCTATAGAAGAAAATGTAAGTAGAATCCAATTGGGGTTTCATAATGAGAAGACTAGATGGCCAACTGTAGCTTAATCACTGTGAAAAACCCTAAATGCCTATGGCTTTATTCATATTTTAATAAAATGGTCTATTTTTCAGCTAATGAATTGCCATATATGCTGTAGGCTAATCAAACATACATAACATAATAAATAATTTGTAACAACAGTTGGTCAATGGAATAAGACATATTTCTTGTTGCCATTATCTTAAAGGACAACTGTAGCAAAACATTGACTTATGTTTAACTGAAAGATTGTATCAAGTGTAGATGATTTATAAAGAAATATTTTAATGCAAAAAATACAAATTAAGTGCCATATTAAGCCTTCTTTACTCCATATCATTCTCTCAGGGGGCAGACATGTTGTTTAGAATCTTGGGTCAGATCTTCACTCACCTTGGTTCAGATGAACATCTGAAGATCTGACCCTGGTATGTAATATAATGTCTTCTGGTATGGAGTAAAGATGGCTCAATAAGGTACTTTATTTGTATTCTTTCATTAAAGCATTTCTATATAAAATGCCTATACTTGATGCAATCTTTTAATTAAATAGAACATTATACTTTTGCTACAATGTCCTTTAACCCCTTGCCGACACAGGGCGTCCTAGGTCCTTTGTGGTTAGGGAGTTAATGACACAGGATGGACCTAGACCGTCCTGCACCAAAACGAGCACTCAAAGCGATTTTTTTTCCACTTTCAGTGCTCAAATGGTATTGCTACAATGCTTCCACGTGGAAGCATCATGCAATACCAAAAAAAACACCAACGGCATTTTGATCGCTCTGGAGAGCGATTGAAAAGTGCACGATCTTGGTCACTGTGTGACCAAGATGGCGCTGACCTTCTAAGGGAAAGAGCACAGAAAGCAGGAAGTAGCTGTGACTGTGACTGCCAGGCAGAATGTCAGGCAGTGGGGATGCTCAGATGAGCATACCCACTGCCTGGTCAGATCAATATTAAACCAATATTGATCTGACCACTTTGGATCTGCCTCCCTCTCCATACATTTTTTTTTTTTTAGTGAGGAAGAGAGACAGATCAAAGTAGTAAAAGTACGTGAAAGTAAAATAAAATAATAAAAATACAATAAAATAATAAAAAATGAAAAAAAACCTTTCCTGCCATTGCTCATGCGTAAGCAGTGATCTTGCACATCAGCACATTTTTTGCTGTTTGTGCATTTTTTAGGGGTTAATTTTTTTGTACTGTCATTTATTACATCCCCTTCTTTTCTGTAGATCACTGCTCAGGCACTGATTCTGAGGCCGCTGACTCAGGGTTCGATTTTGGTCAGCTTTCTGATACATCATCTAGTGATGTATCAGTGGCTGCTTAGCCCTTGCCACAAGGAGTCATGGGTGTCTACTTTTAAAAGCTATATGGTTTGGTGGGGGTAAATTACATTGTCTGACTTCAAAGAAATATCCCAAATAGGACATGGATGCTGGTTGACGGGTCTGGGACACTTCCGCGCCGCATCTTCATCGCTGACAGTTCAGCGCGGCAGTTAGAACACTGAACTGTCAGCAATGAAGTATAACGCGGCCGTTTCACTGCGGCTGCAGCTATGTAAGAGCTGACAGTTCAGCGCTGAACTGTCAGCTCTTTCAAATCTAAAAGTAAAATGAAAATCCCCCCCCTAATAAATGATTCACAAACCCCGATAGTAACACTAAACACTAAACCCCAATACTAACACTAAAATTAACCCCAATACTAAAATTAACCCCCTAAACCCTAATACTAACCCCCGACCCCTAATAATAAAATGAACCCCCTAAACCCTAATGCTAACCCTAATACTAACCCCCGACCCCTAATACTAAAATGAACCCCCTAAACCCTAATACTAACCCTAATACTAACAAATGAACCCCCTTAACCCTAATACTAACAATAATACTAACAAATGATCCCCCTAAACCCTAATACTAACAAATGAACCCCCTAAACCCTAATACTAACCCTAATACTAACAAATGAACCCCCTAAACCCTAATACTAACCATAATACTAACCCTAATACTAACCCCCGACCCCTAATACTAAAATTAACCCCCTAAACCCTAATACTAACCCTAATACTAACAAATGAACCCCCTAAACCTAAATACTAACCCTAATACTAACAAATTAACCCCCTAAACCCTAACACTAACCCTAATACTAACCCCCGACACCTAATACTAAAATTAACCCCTAACACTAAACACTAAAATTAACCCCAATACTAAAATTAACCCCCTAAACCCTAATTCTAACCCCCTAGACCCTAATTCTAACGAAACAAAAATAGGTAAAATACTTAACTTCAGCGATGAAATGTCCCGCGATGAAATCTCCAGCGACGATCTGTCTTGTGCTGCAGAGTCGGCAGTGAAGCGGCTGCGCGGAAGCAGCCGTGATGAAGAGTCCCATCCCCTGGTTGACTACATGTCAAAATTCTATAGCAATCTGTGTGAAAAATAATTTTTATTTTTTTTATGCAAACTTTGGCAAAGGTTGGTGGTAAATGGATCCATGAAACGTGTCAAAGTACCCCAAGTTAAATGCCCTGGGTTGTCTAGTTTTGAAAAATATGTACATGTGGGGAGTCATTCATGGATTTAGTACAGATATCAGTGTTACAATGTCACTATTGCTTAGTTTTGAAAAAAAGGATTTTGAAATTGCTTTGCACTACTTATAGTTTTTGCGTTGTAACTTGACTAAAAAAACATGGGCTATTTATGAACTCGGGACAAATATTAGAAACTCTTTAGCAGTGTTTTTGTGTTGTCTTTTGTAGATGAGTATACGATTTTTCAAATAAGAATCCGAAAATGTTTATTTTTTAAAATTTTTTGCCATATTCTATTTTTTTTTTCTAGAAAATTATATGCTATTATAAAAATAACAGTTTCAAAAGAAAGCCCTTCTTATGCTGATAAAAACAATACATAGTTTGTGTGGATACACTAAATGAGTAAGAAAGAAATTACAGCAAAACACAAACACCACAGAAACGTTAAAACAGCCCATGTCACCAAGCGTCAGACAAGCCAAAAAAGTCATGTCACTAAGGGGTTAAAGCAACCTCACTATAACCATTAAGTTGGGTTGCTGTGTTTTTATATGTTACTTATCTTGCTCCACTGATTTTAAATAAACCTATTATTTTTTGCGTCTAGTGCTGCACAGGGAGCTGTTCAGAAGATCGGAGATTAAACACGTTTTTTCCCCTGAACTATCTAGTGACAGTTGACCCTTCTGAAAGTCTTTGTTCAATGAAACATGATCAAAAGGAAGGTTACGAAGGGCAAAGATGGGTGAAAGCCATTGCAGATCATACGACTCTATGTTTCTACTCAGTAGGATATTTTTCTCACCAACTACAAAACAAACAATTGCAACAGATAATCATTTTATAAACAGATTGACTATTAATAAAATAGAGAAAAAATATTTGGAAACGTCTTTGTCTGATTAGGGGAAAAAAATTGCAAGTTTGTCACCATCCTTTTAACTGTCTTCTTTAGCTTTGAAAGGAGAATAAATGAGAATTTGCACTTGTAGGATTACCGTGGACTTAAATTTCACAAGTCACATAATAAAAAATGAACAGTATAACACATTGCATGTTGGGCAATCGCTTATTTCACAGGCATTCGTGATTGCTGTGAATCACAGTCATCCAATCTGTGTCAAATGTAAGAATCCTGATAATAGCTTTCTTCAATATGATAGTCCCAAAAGGATTACAAAGAAATGTTTAATGTTGCATTTTATAGAAGCTAGAAGAGCTTGGGAAAGTTCAATAAGTTAAATCGTTATCCACAGTATACCAAGGAATGCAGATTTTTTTTTTTTTTACAGGTAGGAAAAAAAACACATTAAATTGGAGTTTAATTTGACGTGATCTTGGATACGTCTTAAAAATATAGTAATTCTTCAAAATCGGTTGAGTTTTTATAAAAAAAAAGCACATTGAGCGACGTTCAAATATTATTGGATTTTCTTATTTTAATTGTCGCTCTTCTATGAAGACTGCATTATGCAGCAGAGAGGGTGGCAGCTATCAGTTCATCTTTCTTTCTTGTTATTGAGTAGGATAGAAATTCTTACTGTTATGGTGGATTCAGAACAGGAACAAAGCAAGCAGAATGCAGCAGTGATGTCACATTTGGTAATTGTTTTTATTTTTATTTTTTATAAGTCTCTTTGCAACCCTTAGTACCTGCTTTTTGCAAAATGGAGCAAATGATTCAAGCGCTGCTATGTTTGGTGGTACATCCTCTCTCACTGCCTTCCTTTGCCTGTACAGACATCGGGACTGCACCCATTAGATCACAAGGTATGTGGTGCTGTGCAAAAAGGAACTGGCACTGTGGACATGGGTGTGGTGGCAAACTGGTGCTGTTATAAGGTATGTGGTGGGAATCTGCATAGTCACTCCTAGGATAGCATAACATTTAAATACACCACTGAGGTAGGCAGCTGAATATGCACCAGCCTTACAGGAAGGTTGTCAGCTGTTAGCAGGATCCTGTTAGCAGCATCAAACAATGTTTGAGAGACATTAAAAATACAAAATCAGAGAGGCGTGTGTGGCATACTTTATAACACCCATTCTCAGGGGAGGGTGAGTCTCACATCCAGGAATCATATCAGTCAGCTCTATGGACTCCATTTACGGAGTCTGTGGTGAATGACCTGTTGCAGGATGCTGCAGAGCAGAGAAAATAAACTGGTGCCACTTGCTTCTGCTGCACTCAATTCTCTCTCTTCCCGAGACATTGACACGCCCCTCGGCTGACTGAACCAATAACAAGAAAGCACAGAACATACAGCATCAATGGCACAGACTGAGCTGTAGACTCTATTACATGCTCATTGCAGTTCACTGCTCCAAGACCAGTGCAGCCGTATGGGGAATGTGCACTGACACTGGGGAAAAGGCTGGAACATAATCTTTTTTAAAGGAATTCTTATTGAATCTCTGCATCAGATATGATTGCCATTCACTTCCAGTTGCACCAAAAATACAGGCAATAGTTTTACAGTTGCACCACAGTAAATTTGGTGTCTGGAGTGTCCCTATAACACGGAACCTTCCAGTTTTCAACAAGACAATAGCTTCCCGTTTTGGCATATCTCTATGATGCATGCTTGATAAATCCCTTAAGATAATGGAAAGCTGTTTAAGTATAAGGGGTTGATGTTTACATCTGTTTATCTCTTCCACTCTTGCCAAAAAATGTAAGAGTCAGATCTCATTTTATGACTTTGGAGCAGCATAGGTTTCGCACAGATTCCATTGAATCTGTAATGATATCTTGCAATAAAGCTACTGTTTAGTTTACAGATTTTTTTTCTTTTTCATCTGGTAGTCAGACAAGAGTTGAATTTTCTTGGCAGAGCACAAGAGGTAAACATTTTGTAATGAAGTACCCATTTGATAAAAAATGACATCTGTATTGCTCCCCAAACTGTTTCGCAATACGCTTCACTGTTCTTAAAGTAGAAAAGGATAATAAAATATTTATTGGTAATGTCCATTTGATCTTTTTACACCGTTAATCATAGATCCCTGTGAGTGGGAATTCTGTGACTACATGGTCATTTTATCCTCCAGTCTTTAAAAGGGAGGACGGTCTACAGTCTACAACTTACCCAGTGCAACCATGAAGCACATATTATTTTTAATATGTCATTAAATACAATGGTTATGTGGTCACTAAAGTTGAGCGGACACCTGGATGTTCGGGTTCGGCAGGTTTGGGCGAACTTCGAAAAAATGTCCGGGTCCGTGCTCGAACTTGACCCCGAACCCGAACCCCATTGAAGTCAATAGGGACACGAACTTTTGGCCATTAAAATGTCTCTAAAAAAGTCCTGGAAAGGGCTAGAGGGCTGCAAAATGAAATAAAATGTGGGTGAGTGTCCCCATTCATACGAATAGGTCAATTGACCTATTCGTATGAATGCGGACTCTATTTCGGTTTATAGAAAGCCAATAGCATTACATGTATTCCATAAACCAAAAGTCTATAAACCGAATGTCTTTCGGTTTATAGACTTTCGGTTTATGGAATACTTGTAATGCTATTGGCTTTCTATAAACCGAAATAGAGTCCCCATTCATAAGAAATTCTTATGAATGGGGACTCTATTTCGGTTTATAGAAAGCCAATAGCATTACATAAAATGTAATTGCCAAACCCCGAACTCCAACACGAACATACAGTAAAAAATGTCCGTGTTCGGGTCCGGGGTCCAAAAACCGCAATGTTCGGTACGAACCCGAACAGTGCGGTTCGGGTTCGCTCAACACTAGTGCTCACCCTTCTTGCTACACACTCTACAGTGCTATTTTTTCTGATTTTTTTTTCTGATTGCTTATAAACAAATCTAAGCTTCATAGTATCACTGGCATCAATAATTCTCATAGGCCCATGGCATCAACTGGTTTACAACCTTTCTCGTTCCATGAAGGTGATGGAGAGCAGTGCAGTGCGCGAGTGCATGGATCCATTCCTACATGTGAGCCATGTGATTCATTTCTACCTAAACCCTTGAAACAAAACATCCACAGTGATTGAGGGGAAGACCTGTCAGAGTGGAGTGTTGATGTTATGGGGAGGAGCCAGGAACAAGCCATTCAGACATTTTGTTTATTATTATTGTTGACCGTTCCTTTAAAGGGACTCTGTCACCTAAAAAATTATATTATTTAAAAGGGCAGAATAATAAATGATGAAGCATGATCTATGCATTGTGTTAGCAGAACACAATGCATGAGTGCATAAATTAAATATTAAAAGAAAAATATAGAAACATATTTTTAAAATGTATCTGTGGGCTTCTGTGTTTATATTTGTGTGTTTTATATGTTGCAAATTAAGCCACAAGGCGTGACATCACCTTGTGGCTTAATATGCAAATTACACATTTCTCACTGAACATAGTTAATTTGCATACCAATCCAGATATGAGGTCATATACAGATGACACCACAGACACATTTAAAACACAGTTTTCTCTTAATTTATGCTTTTGGTGTTATTTCTGCTAACACAATATATAGATAATTTCTCTACGTTCACAGTATAAACAAGGCTTAGGAGACGGAGCCCCTTTACGCAAATTCATTGATGTTTACTGAAAGAAAACATTTATTTTTAAAACGTTAACGTCCAGACAGATATGATAGAAACATTTAAATACATAAAGGGAATCAACACAGTAAAGGAAGAGAGTATATTTAAAAGAAGAAAAACTACCACAACTAGAGGACATAGTCTTAAATTAGAGGGGCAACGATTTAAAAGTAATATCAGGAAGTATTACTTTACTGAGAGGGTAGTGGATGCATGGAATAGCCTTCCAGCGGAAGTGGAAGTGGTAAACACAGTGAAGGAGTTTAAGCATGCGTGGGATAGACACAAGGCTATCCTAGCTATAAGACCGGGAACGGGGGACTAATAAAAGTATTTAGAAAAATTGGGCAGACTAGATGGACCGAATGGTTCTTATCTGCCGACACATTTTATGTTTCTATGTTTTAGACTAGTTTCCGCATGTGGAAGTTTTACATGATTCATAGCAGGTTATTGCATGCTATATCCACAATCTTACATCAAATCCTTGTGTACCAGGCCTGCTGATTCACCATACTTATGTCTGACATCAGAAAAGCACACATCCCCACAGGACCTTCAATATAAACCTACAGTTATACATGTTATTTTAGAACACAGTTATTTTAGAATATAGTCACAATTCTGATGCAAGAATTATTTAGCTATACTTTTGTGACAAATACTAATGCCCAGCCAGTGATGTGATTATATTTTCTAATCAACTTGTTTAAAATACACCTACCAGCTGATACTTTACTTGCACAATTGTACAACACTTTTTAAAAGTATTCTTATTTAATGTACATACATTCCATAATCGATGTGCCGAACTTGCATATACTGACAGTTGAAAACATTAATTATGATCATGTCCTAATCATGTCAAGCGAGAATAGACTATTATTAAATGGGCCTATGACATGGGACACACTCAATTTTTATCCCGCTTCTGCCAATACAGTGGAAACCTGTCCATGTTCCAAACAGACTAGTACCACATCAAAAGGTGTCATAGACATGAAATACTAGACTCCACTGTACAAGACATCCAGCATCAACCGACGTGACTTCATCAGTTGGATATGACTGGTTAATCTGTTAATGGGTTAATACAGTGATTCCCGAGACTTAGTTCCACGTATAGTTCTATAAAACAAATCAGTAAATGTTTCCTTAAAAATAATAATAATAAAAAAAAAAAAATCACTTTTTGTAATTTTCCTTTTGTGTGTGGGGATTGTATTGCATAATTTCCCCCCTTTTGCACAGTGGAATGTTGGGAACTGAGGAAATCTCTTCATTCTATAAATAAACAAACAAGCAAACAAAAAAATCAGTAATTGGCTCTGATGAGGGTTTTAAATTGACATCATCACCTGGTAATTACAGCCAACTTTACCAAAACTGAGTTACATCACAATATTAGTCTGTTTGTAATGTTGTTTTACACTGATTTATTTGAAGACATTTTCAGGTGACAGGACTGCTTTAATATTTTCCTTGCCACTAGCGCTAGTATCTGCTCTGTATGGTTCTTGTGGTCAAGCTCGGCCTTAATGGTTCCGGCACCCTGTGTGGGCCTCCCCCGTGGCACCCCCCCCCCCTTGCCTGTCTCTTTCCTCTCCCTCCATGTATGTGTCTCTCCCTTCCCATATTTGTCACTTTCCTCTTCCTTGCCATGTCTTTCTCTTTCCAACTCCCCCAAATCTGTTCTCTCTCTCCCCTTCCCCAAATCTGTTCTCTCTCTCCCCTTCCCCATATCTGTTCTCTCACTCCCCCTCCTCCCCATATGTGTTCTCTCTCTCTCCCCCTCCCCATTTCTGTTCTCTCTCTCTCTCCCTCCTCCCCATATCTGTTCTCTCTCTCTCTCCCTCCTCCCCATATCTGTTCTCTCTCTCCCCCCTCCTCCCCATATCTGTTCTCTCTCTCTCTCCCTCCTCCCCATATCTGTTCTCTCTCTCCCCCCTCCTCCCCATATCTGTTCTCTCTCTCTCTCCCTCCTCCCCATATCTGTTCTCTCTCTCCCCCCTCCTCCCCATATCTGTTCTCTCTCTCCCCCTCCTCCCCATATCTGTTCTCTCTCTCTCCCCCTCCCCATTTCTGTTCTCTCTCTCTCTCCCTCCTCCCCATATCTGTTCTCTCTCTCCCCCCTCCTCCCCATATCTGTTCTCTCTCTCCCCCTCCTCCCCATATCTGTTCTCTCTCTCCCCCTCTGTTTTCTTATGTCCCCCCTCCTCTGTTCTCTTCTCTCCCCCCTGCTCTGTTCTCTACTCTCCCCCTTAATTTTCTCTTCTCTCCCCCTCCTATTCTCTCTCTTCTTCCTCTCATCCCCTTCCTCTTTTCTCTCTCCCCATTCTTCTGTTCCCTCCCCCTTCCTCTGTTCTCTCCTCCCCCTCCTCTGTAATCCCACCCCCTCCAATTCTCACTAGGTGAAAGGTGTAGCTCTGCCCCCACCCTGTGAAGCAGAGCGGCGCCTGCGTCAGGGGAGCCGTGGGCAGCATGAGTAAGTGCTGCTTGCTTTCCCCACATACAGTGATAATGCAGGGTAGAGGGTTTCCTATACCCTGCATTATCACTAAGCTTTATGTGCGAAACGTGTCAAGCTGCACAATTAATCTGATTGCCACTTTCTCCATCTTTTTTGCTGTGTTCATTTGCATGATTTTGCACATATTAAAATATTTTTTTTTATTGACTACTGACCCCTGTTTGTGCTGTCTCTACTTTCCTTCATCATTTTCTGAATCCCAGAACCCTGTAAAAGGGATGAGCTGTATTCAGTCTCAGGGTCCTGTAAAAGGGGGGACCTGTATTCTGTCGCAGAGCCCTGTAATAGTGGTGACCTTTTCCATAGAACCTTTGTCTCTTAGTCTCTGCCCTGTCATAGAGTCCCTTTAATGGGATGCCCTTTCGTAAAGTCTCTTAAAAAGGATTGCCCCATTATGGCTTCCCATAAATGGGATGCCCTGTATAGTAACGCCCTATCATAGTGTTTCAGCCTTGTCGTGTTCTAACCCTGTCTTAGAATGCTGTTATGTTTTCCTTATTTCTTGCTTCTGTTCCTTTGTTCTTCTGTTCGGGTCCAGCTCTGGTTTTCTTGCAGTTTATTGTTCTGTTCCATTTCAGTTTTTCATTGTTTCTTTTCTGCAATCTTGCCCGTTTGTGCTCTAGTCAAGTTCTCCAGACTTCAAAAGAAAAAAAAGCAACTGGCACTCTCGAATCCACAGTAAAAAAAAGTGATATTTAATGGCAGTGATCGAAATCATAAACACGTATGCACAGCAACAAAAATAGTAGGAAGGACGCATGCTTCCACGCTTAATCATAAGTGACACACTCGAAACGCGTCAAGTGCACCCTTCCCACTATTTTTGTGGAATTGTTCTGGAAGAACACGCAGTACTACATATGGTGTACCACATACCAACATGAAAACATAACGGTGAAGTAAGGTTGAGGGAGCATCATGATTTGGGGCTGCTTTGCTGCCTCAAAGCCTTGAGACCTTGCCATAATTGAAGGAACAATGAATTCCAAATGTATGTTTTTTTTTTTAATAGAACTATGTATAAGTTATAGTAGGGTTATAGCAGGGGCAGGGATGGTTCTAGGTATTTTAGGGCCCTAAGTGTAAAATCAGATGGGCAGGTATGTTACCTATTTACAGTGCCATCACCCACACAAGGGATTCTGGGCAGGCATATGCAAATAAGGTCAACAATGATCATCTTTTTGTGCCTCAATATCAACTTTATAAATTGGTCTTGTATATTAAATACAAATTAAATCAGGGCTACGGAAACTTTAGCACCTGTAAGGATACAGAAATAGGGTCTGGGACTCAGCCTTATAATTGTCCCTTTTGATTGACAAAGATAGTTCTGTTTTAATCTTTCATCAATCTTTGACATACATTAGGCACCTCTGTAAACTGAGGTCAGTCCCTTCCTCGTGTATACAGTAAGCTCATAGTTTAAAATGCCCAAAATACCTGATTCATGGATATGCAAGCAGTGTTTGAACTAAGTGAGGTTTCTAAACTCTAAACTGCATATTGGGTTGTTTGATGGCATCTCTCTTATCAACTGTAATCTGTGATCTCTATATGAAATAAATTAACAATAAAATTATCACAGATTCAGAGTTCTCACTGCCCTATCTTTTTTTATAAAGATTTTATTCTATGAAAATACAAAATTACAGACATACAAACAATTGTGCCCGGAAAAAGAAATAAAAAAACATATAAACCCGCTACATCATAGCATAAATAACAACTTCTTCATTCCGAGAACTATCTGCTCGCAGACATATGTCGCGCAAATTTCGCCCGACACCTATCGCGGACAGGAAAATATACAAGACACACACATTTGTGGACTCCGTGGCCTGATAGCACTCTCTACGTTCGGTAAGCGGCTGTTCCCTAATCCCTATGCCTCTATGTCCTCTTATCCCTTGGGGCTAATTTAACCCGATAATCCGGTCGCCTCTTTTATTTCATCCGTGAGTTAATCCAACTCTTTACCTTGAAGGGTTTGGTACCATTTATTCCAAAAATCTATTACTTTCTGATTATATTTATCTTGTGTACCAATTCTTACTGCCCTATCTTTATACTCTGTTGTATGGACTCATTGGGACAATGGATGAGATGCCTTTGGGATTTCCATGTGTGAACCACTCTATTATCAGACGTGAGCACTTTCACAGAATTAATCCCTCTATTACAATACCTGGGCAGTTTCATAAAATGAAGCTCTTTCAGAGAACTACCAACTCTATTACCATGATACGAGCAGTTTCACAGAATGAACCTATAACCATCCATTAAACACACACAATCAGTCACATACAATCTCCTGACATCTCTCTCATCCGACATTTGTCCAAAGTTAACATGAAACATTGACACAGGCTGTTATATTAACTATATTTGGCTCTGTTTCCAAGTGTGCCTCAACTACACAGAACCTCCTCCATTGCACGAAACATTATAATGCTTGCTGCCTCAGAGCCTGATCAACAGTGTCCTACATTGTTAAGAAAGAATAAAGTTTTTTATATTCTGTTGTAAACCTCATATCATAAGAACAATTCCATCACTGAAGTCATTCAACCAAGTCAACTCATATCCCCTGGCCAAAACTTATTAAGAAACCCTTTGCAGACATGCACAATGAATGGGCTTGCTATATCAGTCAGCACTACAAATTACAATATGTATGTTGAAATACTTTCATGTTTGGACAAAAAGATGTAGGTGTTGTGGAATTTTAGTGTCACCCCTTTCTTTATACTCGTTAAAATTAATTCTGCCTTTTATACTAAATAAATATTCCTTTACCGGCTAGTCAAATTGCATTTTTCTAAACCACCCATTTTGACCCACACAACCTTTTCTGACTTGGATACTCCCTTGTGCTCTGATTGCCAAACTAGATTGCACTTTTTTCTCTCTCAATATACTGTAACTATTTGGTGTGCTGTCCAAAATCCCCACCCAGCTGTGTGTTCAAAACCGTTTGTACAAAATTATGTATACAAGACATTCATTTGTGGCATAAAATGTACAATTCAGTTGAATGGAAAAATACCAATTTTAACTTTGAATTCTTTACATTTTTCAGTTTTCCTGTAACAATAATGGGCCTATTTTGTTTTCCATTACTTTCAAAGACTTTATACTGTTATTATTGGTACAGTAGTAAATTGACCTTTTCTTAATTGTTATGTTATAACAGTAATCCATAGTGAATGGATTCTTTTTTTTTTTTTTTTTGTTCTACAGATCTTTTATTCTTTTGCAAGCTCTTATGTTCCTTCCTGTGTTTTGTTTTTGGCTTATAAGACGTATGCAGTGAACTATAAGGTCTGGGATCAGAGTGCTCTGTGTGGTCCTGTGTGACTCACAACTATAGATAGAAGAAAGCTTAGAGGAAGCACTCTAGCATATGAGCTATTCTTCTGTCTGTTAAGCAATCTAATATTCTCTTGTGTGAATACAAATGAGCAGAATGTACACAGCAATCTTATTTGTACCTCTGTATACATTGAGGCAATATATACATATTCAGTATGTAGACAGTGTATAAGAATTATACACATTGACACACATCATTCATGTAAAATAAGCATAATCATTTACCCAAGCACTTCTTTCTTAGCTGAAGAATCATTGTGGGATATTTATAAAGAAGACACCTAATGCCTATGCTATCCCTATATTGCCCCGTGTATATAAAGCAGTCTCCCAACATTCCGGGGCCATCCCAAACATCTGCGCAGCTGCAGCGCTCAGTGCCTAGACGCAACTCATGTGTAATTAATCGGGCGCTGAAATGCTGTTAGCGGAGGTTCTGTTCTTACAAACACCAGTGTCTGGATGGATAAAAATGGCGCAATCGCCGTTATACATAACAAACAGCAAGAATGCCTTTTTTTTTTTATCTTTGCGATATTTCTATTTGTAGGTAGTATTTTTTGCATAACCTCCATACTCTTCTGCATTTGGAAACTATCTACCTGTCTATATATGTATTTGTCTATCCATCTCTCCATCCATGACTATTTCTGTATCTTCATATTTTATATTCAAATTATCAGTGCTGCCTGATGTATTTATCATACACAGCAATAAATGTATATATAGTCGGATCCAGTCGGATCTACAAATATCTTTTTTTTGTATGATATAAAGGTTTCGACTATTTGACTCATATTGAAGACCCGTGAGTGCGTTTTTTTTGTACGATCTTGGATATTTCTATATGTTTGGAGCTCCACGGCACCCGGGCACATTGTATTAATGTTTGGCTGAGTGCACCTGCCCTTGGATTTTTATATATATATATATATATATGTTAAGTACAAATCTATAGTACCACATATTTCGATTAAGAGTTATGCTGTTCAGTTTTCAGGAATATCTTGCAGGCTGAAAGTACATGTCATATTAAATCAGTAGCAAAGGAAATAGATGTTCTATCACAACCCTGGATAAGAGTGTCAACGTGTCTATCATCTTAATGGAGATTCATCTGGTGCACAGAAGCTTCTTAATGTACCAAGGAGGGTGGATTATGATGACAGTCTGCATGGAGCTGATCGGACTGATCTGGGCAGAGTGCCACACTGCTGGAAATTTGAAAGCCCACTGCATTTTTGTCATTCCACTCAGGTAGATAGCTACATGTTGGGCCAAGAGGCTGGCAGACACGTGTGTGATTCTGTTTGCACAATTGAACTATTGGTAAATGATTAAGTACAGATTGAGGTTAAATGGGTAAAAATAGACCTAAATGTAACTACTAAAGCTTAAGACGGTTTTGGAAACGAGTAATATCTGGGATGGGAATAAGACTATCCTGAAAAACAAAGATGTAAAATAAGTAGGGAGTTTTCAAAATGGGCAAAATAATTGGGCAGAGAAAATTTTTAAAAGGTTCCTGATACATGTTTTTTGTAATGATCTGAAATTTGGGTGTCTATTTACTAAAAGATGAGGTGAGATGAACATTTCCTTATAATTCAGTTAGTGAGAATACATGTTCATCTCATCACAAGTAACCCGAAACTCATGTTTTAGTGAATAGACTCCATTATAATTCCAGGCAGAGGACCCTCGTAGGGTTTCAAACTACACTTTGATCACATATGACTTGTGCAAAGTGGAAGCGATTTATTTCATTACATAGATAAACAGAGTCTTTGTGGCCTGGTGAAAATACAAGAATATGTGAAGCCCACACATGTTTTGCATGTGAGTTGTTTTACGGGACCATTATCAATAGGGGGCATCATGAGAGTTAAAGAGGAATACACGGATAACATAATAACAGGTGATTGCTTGACCACATTGTATTGTCCAGCCAATCATTATTAGCGTCTGCAACATCAACGTTCCTTTTTGGAATGTTAATAATGTCTATTAATAGGCAAGCATTAATCCAATTTAGCTTTATTGTAGCTACCATAGTAAAAGAGGGAGGGACATATAGATAAAACTTAGATCTCCACACACTAGTGATAAACCCATACAAATAATGTGAAAATACACATATGTATATCTCTTAACCCCTTAGTGACAAGACATTTTGACGTTGACTTTCCCTTGGCTACAAGGGCTGTTTTTACATTTCTGGGGTGTTTGTGTTTAGCTGTATTTTCTTCTCTCTCACATGCTGTATCCACACAAATAATATGTGGTTTTTATCATCATAAGAAGGGATCATAAGAAGGGATTTCATTAGATACCATTATGTTCATCATATCTTACAATTTACTACAAAAAAGTCATAATATGTGATGAAAAAAAAAAAAAAAACACGTTTTATAACTTTGACCTAAAATATAATTTACACAAATACTATCATTAAAAAAGACCCAGTCTAAATAATTTCTAAATGTTTTCCTGAGTTCAGAAATATGCATGTTTTCATATTTTTCTGCATTTTTCTGTGACCAAACCTTTTGACCCCAACCCGAACCCTAAATTTAACCCTAGCCCTAAATTTAACCCCAACTCTAACGCTTATGCTATCCCTTAATATATTTTAATTTTAATTTAACCCTACCCTATCGCTTATGCTAAAAAATATTTAATTTTAACCCGAACAGCTCATCTAACCCTAATTCATTCATTCCTGACCACAAGAGGGCATAGCCATAGCTCCGTCAATATGGTTCCTACGATCGCTCCATGGGACGATTGTGGGTGCCCCAGAGAGCAACTTTGGTGATGGCTATTGCCTCGACATTGAGGCAATAGACCAGCACCGTTGGAGCAGTTTTCATGATCGTTGATAATATAAATAAAGTGCTATACTGATTCCGCTTTACTCCATATAGACCTCTCGGGGAGTCGGGGTAGACATGTTGTTTACAATCTTGGATCAGATCTTCGCTCACTTTGGTTCAGATGAAGAAAGATCTGACCCAACAAAATGTCTGCCTCCAGGTAGAGCAATTTGGAGCAAAGAGGACTTTATCTATATTCTACCATGAAAGCATTTCTATATAAAATGCCTACACTTGATGCCAGAGGCGTCGCTAGGGGGGGGCTACTGGGGCTGAAGCCCCGGATCTCCGCTCCATAGCCCCGAATGGAGACCCTGACCACGCCCCCTCGCGCTCGGCTCCGCCCCCTCACTTTCGATCCCGCCTCCTGCATGCTGTATGCTGTACAGCAGCAGACTCCACCCCCTCACGATAGGCTCCGCCCCTCGTGTTTAGCTCCGCCCCCTCAAGTTTTGCAGTGAGTGTTTGGCAGAGTGTGAGTGGCAGAGTTATTAGTGTGCAGGTGTATGTATGTGAGGTAAGTGGCAGAGTGTAAGTGGGTGTGAGTGGCAGAGTTATGAGTCTGCATGTGTATGTAAGTAGCAGACTGTGAGTGGCAGAGTTATTAGTGTGCATGTGTATGTATGTGAGTGGCAGAATGTAATTTGCAGAGTATAAGTGGGTGTGAGTGGCAGAGTTATGAGTGTGCATGTGTATGTATATGAGTGGCAGAGTGTAAGTGGGTGTGAGTGGCAGAGTTATGAGTGTGCATGTGTATGTATGTGAGTGGCAGAATGTAATTTGCAGAGTGTAAGTGGGTGTGAGTGGCAGAGTTATGAGTGTGCATGTGTATGTATATGAGTGGCAGAGTGTGAGTGGCAGAGTGTAAGTAAGTGTATGTGTGTGAGTGTGGCAGAGTGTGATTGGAAGAGTGTGTGTGTGAGTGTAAGCATGAGTGGAAGAGTTATGAGTGTGTATGTGTGTGAGTGGCAGAATGTAAGTGTGTGTAAGTGGCAGAGTGTGATTGTATGAGTGAGTGTGCAGAGTGTGAGTGTTTGGAAGAGTGTGAGTTATGAGTGTGCGTGTATGTGTGTGGCAGAGTGTAAGTGTGGGTGAGTGGCAGAGTTTTGGAGTGTATAAGTGTGAGCAGCAGAGATATGAGTGTGTGTGTGTGAGTGTAAGCGTGAGCAGCAGAGTTATGAGTGTGTGTGAGTGGCAGAGTGTAAGTGTTCGAGAGTGAAAGCATAAGTGGCAGAGTTAGGAGTGTGTGTCAGTGGCAGTGAGATTACTAGGAGAAAATGTGATTAATTACTATTAATCATATTGAATGTGATAATCAAGTGTGAAACAGTGCTCATACCATTTTTATTTTCACACCTGATTATCACATTCAATATGAATAATAGTGATTCATCTTTATATATAGTCTTTATGTTGATGGCAATGAGTCCATACACATGGCATTAAACATCACCTGGACCTCGTTATACTATTAAACCCATACATTATGAGTGTATGAGCTGCTCATTATATTATAGGCTTTACTCATGAAAGAGAGAATTGCAGGGAAGTGAGATGGGAATTTCAAAATTAAGGCTAAAGTAGCAGAGCTGGAAAAATTCTCGCATTCAGTTGAATTCCCATCTCAATTCCCTGCACTTCTCTCTTTTATTAGGTTGGTAGAAGGAGCATACCTTCATACCTCAGCCTATTCTCCCCAAGTTTTTTACCCCTTTTTATTAAAAAATTAAAAATATTTGTGATGTGAGTGTGAGAGTTGCAGGTTTACACACAAGTCTGCGTGGCAGAATGTCTGTGTGGGAAAGGCCATCTGTGTGTATAAGGGTGTCTGTGTGTAAGGTTGTCTGGATGTGTGTGTGAGTGTAAGGTTGTCTATGTAAGGGTATCTATGTGGGGGGGGGGGGGTCAGGGTTGAGTCATTTTTATATGCTCAGTTATTTTTAAATCATGGGAATTTGCTCACATACAAGTGTGTGTGTGTGTGATGTAAGTTGGTGTGTGTAAGTGGGATTGTGTGTCTCTGTGTGTAAGGGTGTGTGTATGTATGTGTGACTGTGCATGTGTGACTGTGCAAGTGTGAATGTGTGTGTATGTGTGGCTGCATGTGTATGTGTGTGTATTTGTGGCTGTGTATTTTTGTGTATAAGTGTAACTTTGAGTAATGTGAGTTTTTTGTGTGCTGCGAGTCTTATTGTCAGTCACACACACGCATATAGTCAGTAACAGACAGACACAAACACACTCATACAGTCACAGACAGACACACACACAGTCAGTCACAGACACACACATATACATTCTGTCACAGTCAGACATACAGTCACACACACATACAGTGGGTCACATAAACACACAGTCACACACACACATGCAGTCAGTCATACACACAAACACACACTCTGTCACATACACTTACGCACAAGTCAGGAATTTTGTTGTTGTTTATGATAAAAAAAAAAAATGCATCTATCAATATGTCCCCCTCTTGGCTGCTATACCTCATTCTAGCCTGGTCTGTGCCCTGCTGTTGTTTCTAGCCCTGCTGAGCACACTCAGCGCTCGGACACTATAGTACGGTGCATGTGGGGATGGAGCAGGAAGACTGTGCAGCCGGTGCACACACTGCTCCCCCGCTCTCCGCTGGATAAATAAAATGATCCCAGCGGCGAGGGCACCATGCAGGGACAACAATAACTGGGCGCCAGGTATAATTTCCTGGTGCCTGGGATTTGTTGTGCCCCGATATATACCCATATATACCTATTGTTCATTGGCGTCAATTATATCAGTCTGTATGCTGCCTAACCATGTGATTTTATTTACTCTACTTCTATATAATCTATCATGGGCTCCAGCCCCGGATGTTTTGGAGACCTAGCAACGCCCCTGCTTGATGCAATCTTTCAAATAAGCACAACTTAATCTTTCACTACAGTTGTCCTATAATGAAACTATTCAGGTGTCATGTGACAGATTATTGGGAAGTTAATTCATTTGCATTTTCGTCATATTGCATAGCTGAGCAATAACAATTAGTTATATTAAACTTATGTATCATTTATTTGATGTATATTCTGCAGAAGGCAATCCAAATCCTCCATAGCAAAACAAAATCCAAAAACGAGTTTGTGTTCCAGTCTTTATAGGAAACTTATTATGATGAAAAAAAGTAAATAAAAACCACACCTCCCAATATCCAGCTCTCGTCTTGGGGCCCTGCAGCCAGCATCCGCTTGATGCCGCACACCTCCCAATATCCAGCTCTCGTCTTGGGGCCCTGCAGCCATTATCCGCTTGATGCCGCACACCTCCCAATATCCAGCTCTCGTCTTGGGGCCCTGCAGCCATTATCCGCTTGATGCCGCACACCTCCCAATATCCAGCTCTCGTCTTGGGGCCCTGCAGCCATTATCCGCTTGATGCCGCACACCTCCCAATATCCAGCTCTCGTCTTGGGGCCCTGCAGCCATTATCCGCTTGATGCCGCACACCTCCCAATATCCAGCTCTCGTCTTGGGGCCCTGCAGCCATTATCCGCTTGATGCCGCACACCTCCCAATATCCAGCTCTCGTCTTGGGGCCCTGCAGCCAGCATCCGCTTGATGCCGCACACCTCCCAATATCCAGCTCTCGTCTTGGGGCCCTGCAGCCAGCATCCGCTTGATGCCGCACACCTCCCAATATCCAGCTCTCGTCTTGGGGCCCTGCAGCCATTATCCGCTTGATGCCGCACACCTCCCAATATCCAGCTCTCGTCTTGGGGCCCTGCAGCCATTATCCGCTTGATGCCACACACCTCCCAATATCCAGCTCTCGTCTTGGGGCCCTGCAGCCATTATCCGCTTGATGCCGCACAACTCCCAATATCCAGCTCTCGTCTTGGGGCCCTGCAGCCATTATCTGCTTGATGCCGCACACCTCCCAATATCCAGCTCTCGTCTTGGGGCCCTGCAGCCATTATCCGCTTGATGCTGCACACCTCCCAATATCCAGCTCTCGTCTTGGGGCCCTGCAGCCATTATCCGCTTGATGCCGCACACCTCCCGATATCCAGCTCTCGTCTTGGGGCCCTGCAGCCATTATTCGCTTGATGCCGCACACCTCCCAATATCCAGCTCTCGTCTTGGGGCACTGCAGCCATTATACGCTTGATGCCGCACACCTCCCAATATCCAGCTCTCGTCTTGGGGCCCTGCAGCCAGCATCCGCTTGATGCCGCACACCTCCCAATATCCAGCTCTCGTCTTGGGGCCCTGCAGCCAGCATCCGCTTGATGCCGCACACCTCCCAATATCCAGCTCTCGTCTTGGGGCCCTGCAGCCAGCATCCGCTTGATGCCGCACACCTCCCAATATCCAGCTCTCGTCTTGGGGCCCTGCAGCCAGCATCCGCTTGATGCCGCACACCTCCCAATATCCAGCTCTCGTCTTGGGGCCCTGCAGCCATTATCCGCTTGATGCCGCACACCTCCCAATATCCAGCTCTCGTCTTGGGGCCCTGCAGCCATTATCCGCTTGATGCCGCACACCTCCCAATATCCAGCTCTCGTCTTGGGGCCCTGCAGCCATTATCCGCTTGATGCCGCACACCTCCCAATATCCAGCTCTCGTCTTGGGGCCCTGCAGCCATTATCCGCTTGATGCTGCACACCTCCCAATATCCAGCTCTCGTCTTGGGGCCCTGCAGCCATTATCCGCTTGATGCCGCACACCTCCCAATATCCAGCTCTCGTCTTGGGGCCCTGCAGCCATTATCCGCTTGATGCTGCACACCTCCCAATATCCAGCTCTCGTCTTGGGGCCCTGCAGCCATTATCCGCTTGATGCCGCACACCTCCCAATATCCAGCTCTCGTCTTGGGGCCCTGCAGCCATTATCCGCTTGATGCCGCACACCTCCCAATATCCAGCTCTCGTCTTGGGGCCCTGCAGCCAGCATCCGCTTGATGCCGCACACCTCCCAATATCCAGCTCTCGTCTTGGGGCCCTGCAGCCATTATCCGCTTGATGCCGCACAACTCCCAATATCCAGCGGCACACTGGTTGCGGAGCGCTGTCCTAAACATTACATATTTTTACCATTTCTTTCATTTCTTGTCGTGCTAAGCAGATTTCAGACACCCCCCCCCCCAAAAAAAATCAAATGGGCAGTAAATCACCTTCATAAAAAGCAGCATTTGTACTGCTCTCTAGAATATACTTTGGGTCTTATAGATTTGACTTAGAGAATCCTCAAACCTTATCTGAAAACTATTCTTGTATAAAAAAAAAAGCACAAACTTTAAAATAGGTCAGTTTTGATTAATTCACTTTATTCTCAGGTCTTTTGATGTAGTTTTTCCACATGATGAATGAAATGTATTCTGAAAGGTCAAAATAAAAATTGCAAAAGCATTTTGGAAATACATCCTGAACTATTTATTGATGATTTCCCAGCATGAAGTGCTGGACACACTTAGCAAGGGAAATTACGTGTAAAGAGAGGAACACAGCCATCTGCATATTCAGTACTGTCGTGTGTTACAAAAAGTGAGCTTGGCTGGGTACAATCACTCAATACTGCTTATACTGTGAATGAAAAAAATATAACATATTCAAAATGTTCTATACATTGTATTGAAATACATATATTAAGATATATGTGTTTTAAATTAGTTTGTGGAGTCTCCTGATGATGACATCACTTCCATGTATGATGATGGTAACAATGGACTCAGATGCCAAAGTGCCACTTCAGAGGCTCCCGAGTGCCACAGGTGACACCTGTGCCATAGAGACACCATCATTGTCCTAATTAACAACAAAAGCTAATTGAAGTCAGGAGGCCAATCAATGAGGTAAAAATAAAAATAGAGTAATAGCTAAAAACTTGAAGGAATCACTGGAACTGGCTAACATCTTTGTCATGAGTCTACCATATGCAAAACATTGAACAGGCATGGAGTCCATGGCAGAACACAGACTAATCCGCTGCTCAATGGTGTCCCAACGGGGTCACACCTGTGCTGCTGGCAACCTCTTCGTGGTGTTGCTGAACTTTTTTTATTTTGGCAAGCCATATCTGCGGGGAAAATAACTAATTGCCACTGGATATGACAGTACGTCATATCCGGCAGCTGTATTTCCCTCCTCCGTGCAGCAGGGAAGACTGCACGAGGAGTCGGCTGGGGACACAGAGCAGCCAAGTGAGTACTGTATGACTTGTATACTATTAGCAAAAATGTGTCAACAGCGCATGAAAAATCTGCACCAATAAGAATTATGTAAATACGTTTTTTTAAAAGTGAGTGGTATGTATAATGATTCCCCTCTTTCCCTTTCCTTTTAAATGGACACTAAACATTATTTTTCACTTGTGCTTTTAATATAGAAGCACAAGTGAAATTTTAGTTGTCCCTAGAATGAGGATAAACTGGTGTGTACTTATGATAGTACACGCCAGTTTATCCTCTGACTGGCAGCTGCCATGAATCCATAGGAAGCAGGCAGTTGGCTTGTAAGCGACCGGCTCTCCCTGCTAGTGTAGAGAGAGACCCTCGTTTTTGCATGGGATCAGCAGGGGTGACCTTAACTTGGTCCCCCCCCTGCTAATCCCATGCAAGAAATAGGGTCTCTCGCTCCCCTTGCAGTAAGAGACCCTCGCATTCGGCTGTCAGAGCGGGGCGAACCCCCGCTCTGATTGGCTGTGCATGTGCTGACATTGTCAGCATTCGACAACCAGGAAATGTATGTGAGACACAGCAGATAGTAAACCCACGTGTATCTATTAAGATACACATTGGGTTTACTTAAAAGTCCTGGGATGTGTTTTGTTTAATCCTTGCTTTCTTCAAGGTCTTCATTTGATCGGAAATACTTCCTCAAAATGAGAGTATTAAACGCACATTCTATTTTATTTTTTTTCTGTTTCTGCATAAAGTTATCCTATGTTTTAATATGCAACATCAGCCAGGCATGCACAAGAAATATGCCTAGCTGTCTGCAAAGCTGAAACAAGCAGAAAAAATGGTGGAACATATGTTCATTTAGCTATTTGTATAATTCACTTGGGGGAAAAGACTAGAACTCTCCATTATACCTCATTGTATATGATCCTACATATACTATTTTTTTTCTGTAAACAATTATTTTAAGGTATTAACTTTTTACTATATATCTCTTTTAGTAATTGTTATTGTAAATTGTACATTTATATATATATCACGGGGAAGTAATAATGGGGTAAAAATGTGTGAAATTGAGACGTGATTCCTTCCATTTTGTTTTGAATCCAACATATGTTGGTAAAGTGATTGTACACATTACATTGCATGAGCTACAGGGAGTCATGCATCAGAACATGATTTGCAGTGTTCTTTACAAAAGAACAGAGAATCTATATTATGTTCAACACATCAGCTAAGGGATTTTCGGGCTACATAAAGAGCGGATAGACCAGGTCAGTAGGACAGGTTGTTTTTTTCTAATATTTTTTATCAGCTTGTGTGCTCTAAACCGTTATGTTTACAGAGAAATTAATCCCATGGAAGGACATCGGGGGATATATTTTCAATTGCTTCATAAAATAGCCAAACTCAAAACGAAAAGGGGCAAGTTATTAAAGAGACGGCATCACCTAGAACTGCGGCTCTCCAGCTGTTCCAAGACTACATCTCCCATACTCCTCCGCCAGCCTCTTAGCTGAAAGAGCATTATGGGAGATGTAGTCTTGGAACAGCTGGAGAGCCGCAGATTGCCTACCCCTTACCTAGAACATTCCTTGGAATGGCAATGACAGAAAAAAAAAAGTATTTATAGTGTAGATAATATGTACTAGTAAATATATAAACATATATATATATAAAATATATAAATATAAAGAGGATTTATTTATAAAGAAATAAACAGCAGTGTAGATATTCCACTCATTAGTCAGGATAAGGTGCGGTTCCCTGGTGTAGGTAATCAGAAGGCAAATCGGCTTTCCTGCCAAAAACAATAAGAGAGTCCTTGGGCCAGCCAACACCTTAGTCCAAGAAATAATAGGCAAACTTATAATCCAAATACGTTTATTATAAATGTGGCCCTCAAAAGACAGCAAACAGTCCATGTTAGTAGGCTTTACACGTTTCTGTCATGGTTATTCTGGGTTTGTGGCTGTTTTCTCTTCAGCTAGTGGGCTCTATTCTTGGGTGCCCATTCTACTCCTGTTGTCAGCTGCTTCGTTATCCTCAGCCCTTCCCTATTTAAACCTGCAGCTTATGGCAATCAGTGCCTTTGCATTGCTTTGGTTGCTGCCTGATAGTGCCCTGTGTATTCTATTTCTGATTATCTGTTGCTGACTCCTGCTAGCCCTTACCTTGTCTGTTTTGCTGTCTGTCCTGACCTGTTTGCCCGTCCTGACTACTTTTGTTTGCTGCCAGCCCCGATCTTTTGCCTGACTATTCTTCTGCCTGAGCCACTTTACCTTCGCCTTGATCCAGTATTCCGTATCCAGCTTCCTGTTTGTTGGATTTCGTTTCGGTATCCTCGTAATAGTTCAGAGTGCAAAAGTCCTGGGGGAAAGAAACCTGCGGCTCAACCATAGGGTGGAATTCCTTCAGGCATTCCTTCTGTTCTGTTGCCAGGGTCCGTTACAAAAGACCTATATCGGGTCTGCACAGCAGTTCCAGCCTCATACCTTTACGTGACAGTTATCACAGACCCGTGCCTTGCTCTGAGAGCTACCAGTCCTGTCTCAGTCTGGTCACAGCTACCAGTCCTGCCTTTGTTCAAGTCTCAGCTACTTGTCCTGCCTTAGTTTCAGTCTAAGCGACCAGTCCTGTCTCAGTCCCAGTCTCTGCTACCAATCCTGTCGCAGTCCCAGTCTCTGCTACCAGTCCTGTCTCAGTCCCAGTCTCTGCTACCAGTCCTGTCCTGCCAGTTATGCATCATGGCGTGCAGACAGACCCCACACCCTGCCCTGCAACAAGGCTCCTCCCTGGTTTGTTATCCCAGGTTGTGTAGCCCCCAGACAAGGTCGGGGAGGGGCAATCATGACAGGGTGCTGAGAGGATATGTCAGCCTATAGTGGGAATTAGTGGGAGGAGTTGGGAGAGTATAAAAGATAAGAACAGGAAGTCTAGGGGCCATTTTAGGAAAAAATTTTCCCCCTATACCTGTTGTGTGTCTTCCCTCTTCTTTTTCAGGAACCATGGAGGCTGAAATCGACAGGATCCTTGCTGACATGAGGGCTGCAGCATTGGTGAAGGGGCCAGGCTGGCTGCAGGGAAGATTGGAGTGCCCTGGAGCTGCAGCTGAAGTCGCCACTTCATCATCCGAGAGGCCTTCCCGTCGGGTGAGGCCTCCTCGCCGGCTGAGCCCTGGGGATGCCGACCTACCAGGGCCCAGCGGTCTTCAAGCGGCGAGGGGCCGCTCCAAAGCTCCCCTCAGGATGGCCGGAGCGGGATCGCACCCCGGGGAGTGCCTGATGCCGGCGGCAGCACGGGTAGGCCGCAACCGGAAGTCGGCGGCGGCGGGAAAGGACGCGCCGGAAGTGACAAGCGGGAGAGTTGCGGTCGTGCAACTGGATGCTCCGGCGGGCAGGCCTGCCTGTCGTAGGAGCGGGAGGTCCAGGCCATCAGGCCCCAACCCAGCAGAGCCAATGCCTAACGCTGGGGGAAGAGGAAGCAGCAGGAAAGGCTCCGGTCGACCGGATGGTGCAGCGGTGGATGCAATCCAGCATCAGGTGAGCAGGCCCAGTAAGGGGGGGGGGGGGCAGGAGGCCGCGGAGGCTGGGACGGCACTGGACAAGAGAAAGTCAACTCTAGGAGGGACACCTTCAACAAGGAGCACAGGTCCGAGTGATCAACAGGCCAGCTCGGCCCCGGGGCCGATTGGTGAGTTGATTGTAACCCCTTCTCCTGATAGGCACGGGGAGGCAGAACTGCTGGGGGGGCTGCGCGCCTTTTTAGATTCATGGGCGAAAAGGAATGACGCGGGGGTGGCCGAGACAGTGGTGGCAGCTTGGGTCCCTCCGGTATCAACTTCCCTGACGAGTGGTGGGTCGGGGGGCACAGATGGGGTATCGGCCGGGCCGGCGGGGGCGCCTCCTCAGGCGTTGGGGGTCAGCTCACAAAGTTTAACAGGGGTGGGGGGCCCCTCGATCAGTGATTTAGGAGGGGCCGATTTGGGGTCAGTTAGCATAGCGGAGGCGGCACGGTATTCCTATTGCATCTTGGCTAGTGTCATAGGTGAAAAGCGCCCCGAACGGTTCTCCTCACTGTTTTGTTACGTGGATGGTATTTGGGAAGCGTACCGACTGTATGGGGGCATACCCAGGCATGAGCTTTGACCAGATTGATATTACTCTCTGGGTAAAGATCATGATGGCTCAAAAGGCATCGACCCTTTCCCGGGGAGGCCGGTAGTGGAACACAGGGTTCCGCGCCGGCCGCCGGAAAACGTGGTACCTGCTGGCTGTTCAACGACAGCCAGTGCAAGTGGGGCGCCTCCTGCAAATTCAGGCACGAGTGCTCGGTCTGCGGAGGCGCTCATAGCACGTCCAGATGCTTTAAGCGTGGTAAGTCAGGTAGCTCAGCCGGGCAGTCTGGGGCTAAAGTGGAGAACTCCGGTGAGCTGCGACGCGATGCGGCCGTGGCTAAGGCGTTACGGTATGCGAGCGGACGCAAGTTTCTTGGAGGACGGGTTTAGGTTTGGGTTTCGCATCCCGTTTGTCCCAGGCCCAGGCCGTATCTCCCGCCGGAACTTGAAGTCGGTGCTTCAGTTTCCGGAAGTAGTGAGGGACAAACTACGGAAGGAACTGGAGGCGGGCAGGATGGCCACCGGCTAATACATCATTTGTCCTATCCTAAGGGAGGGTCGGTTAATGATGGCATCGATAGGGAGCTTTGCTCCGTATCGTACGCATCATTTGATAGAGCAGTGGAGCTGGTCAGAGACGCGGGTGCCGGGGCATTAATGGCTAAAGCGGACATAGAATCGGCCTTTCGTCTCCTCCCTATACACCCGGAGTGCCACCACCTATTGGGCTGCTGGTTTGATCAGGGGTTCTATGTGGACCTCTGTCTGCCTATGGGGTGTTCGGTTTCTTGTGCCTATTTCGAGAAATTTAGCACATTTCTCGAAAGGATCGTTCAATGGTGCACTACTTGGACGATTTTTTGTGCGTGGGCCCCATGGGCTCCAGATCCTGCTTGGTGCTGCTGCGCTCGCTGGAGCAGGTTGCGCGTAGCTTTGGGGTTCCCTTGGCGGCAGACAAGACAGAGGGTCCTACTACGTGCTTAAGCTTTCTGGGGTTGGAGATAGATTCGGTGGCAGGGGTTTGCAGACTCCCCAGGGATAAGCTAGTGGTATTACGGACTGCTGTTCGAATGGTAGGCAGCTTTGTCCTTTTTGTTTAAATTGCGAGGTGAGGTGGACGTGTGTAAGAGTTTTGTGGTAAGGCAAGCGTTAAAAGGTTTCCGGAAGGGAAAAAAGCAGGCGGATGCACGACGCCCGGTGTCGGTGGCGTTGCTGCGTAGAATGGTGGAGGCGCTGCGAGCTATTTGCACATCGGAGTACGAGTATTTGTTGTTTACCGCGGCCTTTTCCTTGGCTTTTTTCGGGGCATTCCGGATATCGGAGCTGGTAAGTCCTTCCAGGGCCCGGTTGGGCGGCATCTGGGCGACGGACGTGGTGTGTGAGCCTGGGAAGCTACTGGTGTGGCTCAGGTCCTCAAAAATGGATACGGCCAGGCGGGGCCGTATGGTGGAATTGTTTAAGGTACCGGGCGAGCGGGTGTGCCCGGTACGCTGCATCAGGGAGTTTTTGGTTGTGCGGGCGCAGGGGTCTCAGTCCCTCCTGGTCCACGCAGACTCCTCTGGTTTATCGAGGTTTCAGTTCCTCAGGGTAATGAGGATGGCGTTGGAACGCCTGGGTGTGCCAGCACACGAGTTCGGCACCCATTCCTTTCGGATTGGGGCTGCCACGGAGGCTTCACGGCTAGGCCTAGGGGAGGCTTTAGTCAAGAAGATTGGTCGCTGGGAGTCTGGACGGTACAGATCGTACGTTCGTCCTCACAGACTACTGTTATAATAAAAAAAAAAAAAAAAAAAAACAATTCTGAGTTTAAAAAAAAAAAAAATAAATAAATAAATGAATTGGTGTTATGGTTCAAAAAAAAAAAGAGGAAACGAAGGAATTTGTGTTGATTGATTTTGTTTACGCGGGAGCGGTGCACATAGTACTATGTTGTTGACGGTGTTCTCTGTTCCAGGTTCCGGTTTGGAGGTGTGGATCATCGGCCATTCATACGTCTACTGGGCCGAGAGGAGAGCTGCAGTTCGTAGGAGTGGAGTCCAGCTGGGCTTTCCTCCGGATCGAGTTCGTCTGAAGTGGTTTGGAGTAAGGGGCATGTTGTGGAATGCTGTGGTATCTAATGTGGAACAAAGAGTGTGTCGGGGCGGCCGCCCTGACATACTCCTTATTCATGCTGGGGGGAATGATCTGGGGGTGGTGCCGCAGAGGGAGCTGGTGAAGAATATACAGCGGACGTGTCCCGCTTGCATACACTTCTACCAGCGATTAAGATCATTTGGTCCGAGATGGTTCCCCGGTCGGTTTGGAGGCACGCCAGGGATTCGGCGGCCATGAACCGTTGCCGGGGAAAGATAAACAAGCTAATGGCGAGTTTCATGAGGAAGAACGGCGGGGTGGTGGTGCGCCATTTTAACCTGTTTAGGTCTAATGGGGTACATCCGAATGAGCTGGGGTTGGATTTCTTCAACCTGGCTCTGCAGGAAGGAATCGAGATGGCCACAGTTTTGTTCGGGGGGGAGCCCATCCAGGGTGATGGGCTTGTGGCGGAAGCTTGCAGGGTATCCAGGAGGGTTAATGGAAGATTTGGATTGGGGAGAGTCAATAGGGACTCTGGTGGGAGGTTCGAGGGGAAAGTGGTACCTCGAACCTCAGGTATTGGGGGCATTGGGATATGCCCAGAACATGGACTTCGGCAGCCACCTGGATACTCTTGCAAGCTTGGTTGGTTTTCCTGTATATGGAATGTTTTTAATGTTTATGTTTATGTTATGTTTAGTCATTGTATTAATTATGGATATATATACATATGTGGAATGTGTATATATATATGTGTATATGATTGTAAATGCAATGGCTATTTAAATAAAGTGCTGTGGCCGTTGTTTACCCCACAGTCTGGTTTTAAGTTTAGTTATTTCTAGGCAAATACATATCCTCAATAATAGAAGCTACCATGTCATGTAGCCCCCAGACAAGGTCGGGGAGGGGCAATCATGACAGGGTGCTGAGAGGATATGTGAGCCTATAGTGGGAATTAGTGGGAGGAGTTGGGAGAGTATAAAAGATAAGAACAGGAAGTCTAGGGGCCATTTTAGGAAAAAGTTTTCCCCCTATACCTGTTGTCCCACCCACCCTCCCTAATTTTATGGTTAATGAGCCTTTATTGATTTATTTATTACATGTCACAGCGTTGGCGGAAGCTTGCAGGGTATCCAGGAGGGTTAATGGAAGATTTGGATTGGGGAGAGTCAATCGGGACTCTGGTGGGAGGTTCGAATGGAAAGTGGTACCTCGAACCTCAGGTATTGGGGGCATTGGGATATGCCCAGAACATGGACTTCGGCAGCCACCTGGATACTCTTGCAAGCTTGGTTGGTTTTCCTGTATATGGAATGTTTTTAATGTTTATGTTTATGTAATGTTTAGTCATTGTATTAATTATGGATATATATACATATGTGGAATGTGTATATATATATATATATGTGTATATGATTGTAAATGCAATTGCTATTTAAATAAAGTGCTGTGGCCGTTGTTTTACCCCACAGTCTGGTTTTAAGTTTAGTTATTTCTAGGCAAATACATATCCTCAATGATAGAAGCTACCATGTCATGACAGTTTCACTATTACAGGTAGTGCTTATATAGTACTTATAGATAGTACTATACAGGCTAAGAACTAAGCACTTTCTCTTATTATTTAGAAAGAAGGCACACACGAAGAAAGTGCCTAATACTGCCTAATATTGTCCCTGTGTGCACAGGTGTGCTAATGAAGGGATTAATTCCCTCCAACTGCTCAGGTCTGCTAGTAGTGGGGTTAGTTCTCTGGAGCTGCTCATGTCCGGTAATTACTGTATGTATATTATAAACAGGGCCGGCCTTAAGTGTTCCGGCGCCCTGTGCGGGATTCCCCCGTGGCGCCCCCCCCCCTTCTCTTTCACCCCCCTATGTATGTGTCTCTCTCCCTTCCCATGTTTGTCCCTTTCCTCTTCCTTGCCATGTCTGTCTCTCTCTCTCTCCCTCTGTTCTGTCTCTCTCCCCCGCCCCCTGTTCTGTCTCTCTTCCCCGTCCCCTGTTCTGTCTCTCTCCCCCTCCCCGTTCTCTCTCTATAGCCCTGTTATGTCTCTCCCCCCTGCCCCTGTTCTGTCTGTCTCTCTCTCCCCCCCCTGCCCCTGTTCTGTCTGTCTCTCTCTCTCTCACCCCTCCCCTGTTCTGTCTGTCTCTCTCTCTCTCTCTCTCTCACCCCTCCCCTCTTCTGTCTGTCTCTCTCTCTCCCCCCTGCCCCTGTTCTGTCTGTCTCTCTCTCTCTCACCCCTCCCCTGTTCTGTCTGTCTCTCTCTCTCTCACCCCTCCCCTGTTCTGTCTGTCTGTCTCTCTCTCTCCCCCTGCCCCTGTTCTGTCTGTCTCTCTCTCTCCCCCTGCCCCTGTTCTGTCTGTCTCTCTCTCTCTCACCCCTCCCCTGTTCTGTCTGTCTGTCTCTCTCTCTCCCCCTGCCCCTGTTCTGTCTCTCTCTCTCACCCCTCCCCTGTTCTGTCTGTCTCTCTCTCTCTCTCTCACCCTCCCATGTTCTGTCTGTCTCTCTCTCTCCCCCCTGCCCCTGTTCTGTCTCTCTCTCTCACCCCTCCCCTGTTCTGTCTGTCTGTCTCTCTCTCACCCATCCCCTGTTCTGTCTGTCTCTCTCTTTCTCCCCCCTGCCCCTGTTCTGTCTGTCTCTCTCTCTCTCACCCCTCCCTTGTTCTGTCTGTCTCTCTCTCCCCCCTGCCCCTCTTCTGTCTGTCTCTCTCTCCCCTCCCCTGTTCTGTCTCTCCCCCCTAACCCCTGTTCTGCCTCTCCCCCCCCCCTCCCCTACCTTTGTCTGCAAAGGTGGATCCAGGGAGGGGGCGGAGCTAACCGGCTCAGCGGTGTAGATCCGCCCCCACCCTGTGAAGCAGAGCAGAGTCTGCTTTACGGGGAGCCAAGGGCAGCAAGAGAAGGTACTGCTCGGCCCCCTATGCTTAATGCAGGCATGGGGAGCCGAGCAGCACTTTTGTGACACAGCTCCCTGTGAAGCAGACTCTGCTCTGGTTCACAGGGTGGGGGCGGAGCTACACCGCTCAGCCGGTTAGCTCCGCCCCCTCCCCGGACCGGCTTTTTTTTTTTTGAGAGGCCGGGCCTGATTATAAAAATAATATTTAATCTGAAAACTACATGGTTCCTAAGGCTTCTTAAGAATGTATTTAATTTAAATCGTATTGTATGTGCATCAATGTGTATGTGATATAGATATATATTATGCCTGTATGTGTCATCTCATCTGCTAAATACTGTGTCCTTGACTGAGAAAGAAAACCTGGTCACCCTGAACATAACTTCTGTTTAGTAACATTGAAACAGGAGATCTTCCATTTGCAATTTTGTAATTAGAGTTTGATTTACATCTCAGGCCTCCTGGCACAAAATATACTGTCCCCTTTAACTTGATAAAGACATTTCCACCTATTTGGTCATTTCTGTATCATAAAAAGTAAAACAAAAAGAAACAGATCTGTCTCTTAAACTCTTCCTATCTCCTAAAATAACTCAAAGGGAAACAGATTGATTGCTGTTACCATAGCAACAGCCCTGACGGTCTCTCCACCGAATTTCGAGGACCTGGTGAATTAAGAAAATACAATAAATAGTTTTAAAGTAAAAAATAAGTGCATTTCACATATCTTAACCATAATATTACCTTACTGAGAGCAGGGCCGTTACCACCTATAAAAGTAAAACAGTGATACCAGCGCTTAGGTCACAATCTTAGCAGCACTTAAAGCAGTGTGTCCCTATATTACACACACAAAACAATATACAGAACAAATAAATAAAAAAAGTGCGCTGTAAGATATAATGTGGTATAAATATTGATAATAAAACATCTTTGGTGAGTATTGTGTGATGATAGAATGAAACAGGAGAGACTTATATGCTCCCCCTGGGGAGATGCACTCACGAGATTTTCTGATAAAAGCAGTATTTCAAGCAGAGGTCTGTGTCACACTATGTTATATTAAATGTTATACACTTTCTACACTTATTGAATGTGTGGACATTCCTTCCCTTGCCTTTGAGAGTTAAGGAAGCTGTAAACTACAGGATCTGCAGTGTGACACAGACCTCTGCTTGAAATACTGCTTTTATCAGAAAATCTCGTGAGTGCATCTCCCCAGGGGGAGCATATAAGTCTCTCCTGTTTCATTCTATCATCACACAATACTCACCAAAGGTGTTTTATTATCAATATTTATACCACAGTATATCTTACAGCGCACTTTTTGTATTTCTTTGTTCCGTTACCACCTGTAGGCCAAGAAAGCGCCGGCCTAGGGCGCACATTTACAAGGGGCGCTTCTTCGTTTTCAGTGAAAGTGCATTGCCACGGACGGAGCACAAGAAGAAGGGGGCGCCGAGACAGATGAGCACCGAGGGAGCAGGGTTATGCCTTTTCCCGCAGACTGCAAGGCGCCTTGAATCGTGTGATCCTCCTCCATTTCAACAGCGCCTTGCAGTCCGCGCGAGCAAACATAACGCTGTTCACGCGGCGCTCATCTGTCACGGCTGTCTTCTTGTGTCCAGACCATGTCAATGCAATTTCCCTGAACATTAACAGAAAGAATAGCCGATTCCGACAACGCAGGGGTGCGCGGGTCATGTGTAGCATGCATTCACGTGACCCCACCCCCTCAAATCCAAAATGAATGGCCACTGGTGGAGTAAATGTGAGTGGAGGAAGATCTCTTCCACACAGCGCCTTCTCCTCTCAACTTGTGCTGTCAAAGTAGAGGAAAAAAATCCCAGTAAGAGACATTGAGCAACTGACCTAGACGGGGATAAATTATTTCCAAGAATACAATTTATATAATCTCTATTATTTATACTGAATGTAATAATTAAAGGTGAAAATAAAAATATGAGCTATTTTCTCATATTTTATTTATTTTTATTTTCACACTTAATTATCACATTCAGTATGAATAATAGTGATTAATCATATTTTCTCCTAATCATTACTCTGAATTTCACAGTTTTTAACATTTCTTTAAAAATAATTCATTATAAAGAGTAGTTAAAAACAGTGAAATCCAGAGTGATGATGTGGAGAAAATATGATAGAGGTGGGAGGATCTAAGCGGTGGAGTTAATGGGCGGAACTAAGGGGCGGCAAAATTTGGTTTCGTCTAGGGTGCCAAAAATCCTTGCACCTGACTGATAGGGTAGTGGATGCATGGAATAGCCTTCCAGCAGAAGTGATATAGGTTAAATAGTGAAGTAATTGAAGCCTGTATGGGATAGGCACAAGGCTATAAGGCCAGGGACTAATGAAAGTATTACTTTACTGAGAGTGGTGGATGCATGAAATAGTGTTCCAGCATAAGTAGTAGAGGTAAACACAGTGAAGGAGTTTAAGCATTTAAGCAAAATTGAGTAGACTAGATGTACAATATACAGAAAGTGGAACCTGTTGTGTCTAAAATGTAGCAGCAGTAAAAGGAAAAGCAGGCATGTCTCATAACCCTTATACACATGTCTTAGGGGGTCATGTACTAAACAAGTGCAGTGGGAAAAAGGTAGGTAAAATATAAGTAAGGAGCAATTTGCGAATATTTGTTTCATTTTGCGCCTTTTTTCCTGATTTGCGCCTTTTCCGTTTATTTTTATTTAGCGTGCATTTTTCCAGTGGGCTAATATATTGCGATTATATTTGCGCATGCTAAAGACTTTTGCTAACATGAGGGGCATGTACTAAAATATATTAGCGCATCCGCCAAACTGGGGTAGAAAAAAAGCACACAATGTTACAAATATTTGCAAATTGCTCCTTTCTCATGTTTTACCTACTTTTTTTTCCCACTGCACTTGTTTAGTACATGACCCCCTAAGTGTGCAATTTCATATAAAAGAAAAAAAAAATATTCATTTTAAAGCAAGATTCAACTTTAAACAATCTTGTATAAGAACAATGGTCTCTTAAACCAGCAAAGTGCCACGAATATTGTATAGACATCTTTTAACCAATGAATTATAAGCATTACTATTGTGTCTTTATGCTATCATTCTCATAAAAAAGTCAAAGAAATGGCATGGAACAGATTCATCTATAAGTAAAGAGAAGCAGACCTGCTATAATTGGCCTGTAGGTTCCATAGGGCTTTATAGAACAAGGCCTTAGGCTTCCTCATATTCAGCAATGGAATTACTGTAACACGAAAGCACCATTTAAAAGTAATAAATTGAAAGTTGTGACATTTTGCTGTTAAAGAGACATATACAAATTTTAGAAGCAAAAAAGTAAATCTGGGATAAAGTTCTTAAAATGGACAAATCGTCATAGAAACCAATGGAATGTTGCTGTTTATTGCACCACTTTTAGAACTTTGCACTGGTATAACTCTAAATATATATACAACCCTTTATATATTTTATCTTTTTTTTTTTTTGTCTGTTCTATTCTGAAAAGTAGAGCGTCTGCAACAAGTCAAACTAACAGTGAAATAAATGCTTGTGGTTAGTTTTTTCAAGCAGGCATGCAGTGGCAAAGATACCCACAAAACTAGCCCTTAACGTCAATGAGAGGCTTGCAGCTGGCACAGATTGCAGCTGCCATGGTACTTAGTGGATTACTGAGCGACTGTCAGTGACTTTAAGTGATGGCTCCGTTTTGGCTGCCTGTACTGAACCGGATTAGGTTTTATAAACACAATTATAAAAAGAAGATCAACTAAAAATTTGACCCTTGTTCTTGGTCTACACAAATACAGAAATGAAGATGAATTGAACAAAAAGGCCAGAAATGTTTTTTTTTTATATACACTTAGTGCTAAATGTCACTTTTTATCATATATATGTTCAGTTTAGTTGATTGGAATGTTTCAAAATAATTGAGCAATATAAGCAAATATTGTTGTCTGCCCAAATGATTTCCGAATGTATAAGCCTTGAGATAGATGACTATTTGATTTCTAGTCCCTGGCTCTCAATGAAACTGCGCTCTCTTCATCATACTCTGCTTCCCCCTCTGTGCTGTCATGGTGCAAGTCCATGCTCCTGGAGTCAATCCAAGAAAGAATAGTGGAGCAAGCTTCTTTTTTTTTTTTAATTCTCCATGATGAATTTTTCAACAAATGCTCCCCACTTCTTTACTCTCTTTCATGTCTTTAGTCTATGCTAACCACTTGCTCCAACCCTTATCCTCATTTACAGATATCCTTCTACTTTCTTGATAATTTCTCAGTTAGGCTCTCCTGCATAGTCTGTTTTGAGATCCTTGGTAACTTTAACATCTCTGCTGATGCCCCTGACAGTTCTGGTAGATGCAACACTTCCCACGATACTAACTCACCTACTCACGAGAATGGAAACCCTCTTGACCTTTGTTCTGCGTCTAACTTATCAACTACACCATAGACCCTCCCTGATCACCATCTATTCGCCTCATTTTGACAGGGAACGTGGAACCAACACTCAAAGTGAGCCATCCTCCAGGGACACTTGCGGTGGTTTCCGGCTGTGTGCATCCAGCTGTGTGCACGCTTCTTCGGCACATACCCACTGAATAACCTTGTGCTGAACGGAGCGTGCATAATTTGCTCTTTCCAACCCTTTGCGTGTCTCCGACTCCGCTGTTTGCCTGCCTGACTATTCTGTTGCCTGACTCGTTTGTACCATGCCAGCCGTTCCTTATTCAAGCCTTCCTGTTGTACTGCGGTTGCCACTTCGATAGTGGAGTATTGGTTTGAGTCCAAGTTCTGGGACGAAGAAGCCATAGGCTAAACCAAAGGTGGAATCCATTCAGGTGAAATACTCTCGACTGATACTCGGGTCCATTGTTGGTTAAAAAATTCTCCTTTTTGGTGCTAAATGGGTTAAAAAAAGACCATAACCGCAGACATTTTAACCTCCAAGCTAAATTGTCCACCAATATAAAAGGAACACACTGTACTTATTGTTAAAAATAGTAATTCTTCAATAAAAACACAGGACCACAGTGAGAATGAAGTAGGTAGTGAATGGTTTTAATTATGCATTTTAGTGAAGTCATCAGCCAGCATTAAGATTTCAGTGATCATACAAATATCTATCACATGTCAAGCTCCTAAAATTATGCCTTGACACATATTACACTTTTATTATTTTTTCAAGTTTAAAGAACGTAATAGAAAGAAATGTGTTAATTGTGTTCCTTGCACCTTCTTGAAGCTTTCTTTGCACTTTATAACAGTCATTTCTAGCACAAAACTATTTTAAGAATTAACTGTGTTTAGGCACTGGTTTGGTCATTTTTCTGATGTATTGTCATATTTATTATTTTTATTATTATGTGGACATACCACCAATCATGAGACACCTACTCCATAATCATTGCTTCAATTCTGCCAAATACAATGTAATGGGAAGGAAGGGTTTGAGGATATTTATAAAGAAAAGGATGAAGATAAATGCAGAGGCCAGTATATAACCCTGAACACATTCAAATCCCACATTGCATTAGTTCATACAGGAATCCTTCCCAGGTTCCAGGCTAAGATAATTTCTTTTAAAGGATGGAGCCTTTGATGTGTAAAGAAAAGCCATGATTATGAATACCTTTACCTGCTATGTATCTCTGCAGTGGTGTAAAAGAAGGATACTGGAGCGTTAAACTTACCAGCACTGTCATATATCTAGGGATGTGGTTAGTTATAGCAGGTTAATAAACAGGTTCCTTTGTAGGCCGGTTTCTGCATATGCGCCATTATTAAGGTATCAATGATTCTCCTTGATAATGGCGCATATGCTGAAACCAGTTGGTGCTTCAGAGAAGAATTACTTCTCCGCACTTAAAACATCAGGAGTTTGAATATAATTAAGTATAAGTATGAAGCTGCTGCAGCTATTTCTATTGTGTGTTTATAGATTGGTTTAATGGGATATAATTCTATCACTAAAGTATCATTCTCCCTGGATTGGAAATGTTCGCTTAGTCAGGTGTTATATTTTTCATGGGTATTACATTACATATATATTACATGCTGTTTACTACTGGATACTGCTAGTGCTCTGTGGCTACATATCTGTACAGCTACAGAAAGTTATATTTAACTGAAAGATTGCATCAATTGCAGGGATTTAAGTAGACATGTTTTAATGAAGTCCTTATTGAGTCCTCTTTGCTCCATATAACTTTATCAGGGGGCAGACATGCTGTTTAGATTCTTGGGTCAGATGAAGGAAGATCTGGCCCATCTGACCATAGATGTCTGCCCCTGATAGAGCTATACAAGCAATTTATATTCCTTTATTAAAGCATTTCTATTTAAAATGCCTTCACTTGATGCAATCTTTCAGTTAAACATTACTTAGTGTTTGCTGACAGTTATCCTTTAATGTGGCCCAAAGCACTTTTCTTCTCAAGCCCCACCACCCCACCCCCACCCTTCAGCTCATCATGATTTCCCAATATTTCTATTCTCGGTCCCTTTGCTGCAGCAGTGAAACAAATGGATCGGTACTCACACGTGGAGTGAGAATCAAAGATTTAATGGATGGTAGAATGGTGGAACAAACAAGGAAACAGTCGAGCGAATCGGATACAAAAGCTGTTTCCTTGTTTGTTCCACCATTCTACCATTCATTAAATCTCTGATACTCACTCCACGTCTGAGTGCTGATGCATTTATGTCACTGTTTCAATTGGAGACATATTTTGTTGTCCTCACATCAGGAAAGCACCGACAATAGAGCAAAAGGCAAAAGAAAGATCCTTCTGTCCAGCTTTGACTGCAGCCCGGTATTTTTTGGCCTTTGCTCAAATGCTCAAAGTGAGCACCGGACACATTATATACCATGCACCTCCACAAAATCACTGGTGATGTTGTGAGGTTTTGAGAGTTTTGGGCAGGGATCTACAGGGTCTTTTAAGACCTTGATCAGGTCTCTGCCCTGATTGCGGTCCGTAACAAAAAAAGACTTGCGTTTTAAAAAAAATGTAAATACTATACATTGGGAAGGGATTAAGCACTTATCTTATAGTGAACATGAAAGTGGGATATTGATACCTTATCTACCGAACACATATACTCAAATAATCTACATCAGGGACAGTACAAAGATACCCATGCCCCAGGCAAGGTCTGTGAAAGTTCATGGAACATCATTAAATGGTCCATCACAAAGTCCTGAAAATGTCCACCATGACCAATATTGGTGCCTACTCCTGGTCTCCATCTGTTGAGTCGACAGGGAGACATGCTGTTCACTGTGACAACATAATAAGTGTCTGTTATTAGACTATGACATCTTTAATGATTTTAAATACCTTTCTATTCTTTAGCAAACACTGTTCCTGCTGAAAGGTTGTAGTTAACATCTGCAACCAGGAGCTATTTCTAGTTTACAACATGATGATTTGACATTGTGTTTTACATCAGCACTGAATACATTCTCTGTAATGATCCACCTTCAGAATCTCTCTCCGTGGGGCCTCCTTGCTTAGGATAATGTTGTTAAAATGGAATAGCTGGGGGAAAAGCTATGCAGTGAGCAGTTCTCTTGTTGCAGTCTTTGCTCTGCGTTGTCTTAATGTTCTACATGCTGTGCACTTACCATATAACCTTTACACACTTACTATTCTCTATTAGATGTTAAATAAAACATTGATTACAAAGGGGAACTATTTTACAGCTTTTTTACACTTTTATCTTATAACATATTAAGCATGTTTTTACTTTTAACATACTGGAATTTTTATTTAGCAATGGGTTTCTAAGAGCTATTTGGGCAGAGGTGGGAAAGTTACCTTTTCCAGTGGAAGACAATCTCTGCTTTTAGATAATGGTAATATAGGATTATACTCTAGCACTCTTAAGGACATTTGCATTTATTAGTGATTATTGTTGAGCGAACCCGAACCGCACTGTTCGGGTTCGTACCGAACATTACGGTATTCGGACCCCGGACCCGAACACGGACATTCCACTGTATGTTCGTGTTGGAGTTCGAGGTTCGGCTGTAAACCGAAAGTCTATAAACCGAAAGACATTCAGCACACTTTGAAAAATGCTGGCTACCTCCTCCTCCTCCTCCTCCAGCGCCGCTTCCTCCTACACTACAACAGTCGCCGCCTCCTCAACCTATGGGTCACTTAGTATAAACTGAAAGAGAATACCCTGTGCTCCAACCCTCTCTCAAATAGATAATTCTGTTGATCCTCCTGGCAGCCATGCTTTAAATTTAGATTTATATTCTTCCAAAACTAAAATCAAAGATTCCATCTAGTGCTATTTTATGGCTCAGCTGTATTTTTAATTTGTATGTATTTTATGTTATTTGAAGTTATTTCACTATCCATATTTGCTTGCAGGGCACTTGTCCTACTCTTACCCCCATTTTACTTCCTTTTGCAGCCCTCTAACCCTTTCCAGGACTTTTTTAGAGGCATTTTAGTGGCCAAAAGTTCGTGTCGCCATTGACTTCAATGGGGTTCGGGGTCAAGTTCAGGGTCAAGTTCGACCCCGAACACGGACTTTTTTCCGAAATTCGGCCAAACCCGCCAAACCCGAACATCTAGGTGTCCGCTCAACTCTATTAGTGATTATGTGCACATACCCACAACAGTAGGTCTATTTACTAAAATCTAAAAAGTTTGAGATGACAGATTATCTTGAACTCGGCCATCACGGAATGCTTTTCACTAAGGATTTTTGTGAGTATAAGATTTCCCATTCATTTCAATGGGGGAATTAAAACAAAAACCTGTCTTTCAGGCTAAGTCTGACAGTTCGGCTTAGTCTGTTGAGTTTGGCTTAGTCTGAAAAAATGCACCCCATTTTAATGAATGGCTTTTGTTTTATAAACTTACTGCACCCATTAAAAAAATGTGCCCCCCCCGTAAAAAAAACTAAATGGCCCCTTTGACCTCAGGTCTAGTGGTGGGTTGGGGCAATTGAGCAGCCCGTGGTCCCACTTATTATAGTCTGACTTTGGCTCCATATGTTTTATAAGGGTGGTTTAAAAGATGGGATATGGGCACATGACCAGCCCCTGACCGCATTGATTAAAAGGTGGTGGGCATTACTAATTGGGGCCAGGAGCACTTGGCCAGCCCCCAGCCCCATTATAAACAGGGAGTATGTGCATTATTTAGCAGTCAGGGGCATTATCTTGCCCCAATATAAGAGGGGCAGTAACATCTTACCCAGTCACTGGCCCCAGCTTCTTAAGCAAGGAGGGGGGGTTGAACATCTTTTTGAATACTTTTTTCTTTCGTTTACGTGTATGTTAATTTTACCACATCCGGTAAGAACACCCATTGTGAAATGGCTGCAGCTTTGAGTGTAACTCATCTTTAGTTGAGTTGCACAGGGAGAAATGGACATCAAACTCTTTTCCCTTTTTAGTGAAAAGCCAAGAGACTACAACCCTAACTGACCTCTCAAAAAACCCAAACTGCTTTCTGTGTCATTCTGACTGCAATAGCTCTTCTCTGTTAGTCTGTCTTTCTTATCGCGGGACTGCTATGTTTTATGCATTTGTAAACAATATATTTTATAGATGCGGGGGGGGGGGGGGTTCTTTTAACCATTTTAGTGTTGGGGGAGAAGATAGACCTTTCTCCACACCCAGGCATTGCATGATTAAACGCCTATATGTGAATTCATTCTAAGGTTTTTGGGTTTCTGCCTAGACTGCATCGTATAAATACAGTAACTGCAGAAAAAAAGCTTTTAAAATAATGAAATATGCATTTTATTAATAACTTTTACATGCATTAAAAAAAAAGTCTATCTTGATGATGTAACTGTCCGTTTAATGTGTCCAAAACCACAGAGATCTGTGTAGTCCCCCGCAGCTCTAGTGAGGCCTCCTCTTCCCTCCCTCCGTCCCTCGCTCCCCTCAGGGATACGCCCAGTAACACGATATTGTCCTATTTTTTTGTCCTATATATGTTTTTTTTTTCTTTCTTTTTCTTTTTAGTCTTTGTGTTGGAACATTTGGATTCTGTCTATATAACGGATGATGCTAAGATTTGTTATTCCAGCGATGAGCTTTTGTACTTTGATAATAAAAAATTAAAAAAATAAAATAAAACCACAGAGATGGTACATTAGTTTCATTGGAGAATTTATCTCAATCAGAGAGTGAAGTTAAATATTTAATGAATTAGCCACAAAATTTTACAGAAACCAAAACATAAAGGTTTATACCTCATTATTTTTTATTATTATTGGTATTATTATCATAGATCTGTTGCTGGCCATAAAGGGATGAAAGACTTTTAAGTCATTAATGTGGCTGAATATTGATTAAATTAAGCAATGTAGAAGATGCACAGAATATATTAGTCAAGGCTCTAGAGGTAATAATTTATCTGGATTTTTAGAGTCATTACTTTATCACAGTTTAATGGGCAGTACCACATTTAAAACTCGTTAAGTAATGTTTATATTTAAATTAATGAAAGACAAGGAAGTGCTCATTGCCAATGTATTTGAAATGCATCATCATTAACCCCTTCAGTAAGTTGAAAACACTAAATGCTTTATACATAGTGCAATGAAGGATCTACACAATGTAGCCTGGTTTGGTGTGAAATGGATTTGGATCAAGCATAATATCCAAATAGAATCGGATCCCTGAAATTTGCTTATACAGTACAGGTCCGATTGGGCTATCCTGACTGTAAGAATACCGGATGCTTGGAGGCATTATGATCCGGCAAGCTTTGCATTTTGACTACACAATTGAAATTAAAAATGAAAATAAATACATCGATAAAAAAAAAAAACTCAAACAAAAGTACCCCCAAAACAACCCTGCACCCACAAAAAATAGGGGTGAAAGAGCTAGTAGTGGCTCAACTTAATAGTAAATAATAAAAAAAACTGTTCTGCCTAGCTCTGAACTCCAACATATTATTATGGAGCTGGGAGCACATGCCTAACTCCTTGCCCCATTTATTATAGTTGGGTGGTCAGGGCTATTTGCTCTGATGCCCAGTATATGTAACAGGAGTGCTGGAACTCCCAGTCCTGTTTTTTTTTTTTTTTTTTATAAGGGAGTGTCACTCAATTTCTCATTTCTTTTAAAGAATGGCTTTATCACAAGAGTCAAAGTCTGTGTATCACAGCTGCACCAAATTGGGCAGGACTCTTTGGAGGGGTCATTATATATTGCCCATATTTTGTTATTTTTTTTTGTTATTTTCACTGTAGCATCCGTGACCCTTATCCGGGAAACATGATTAAGCGTGGCCAGATTGTATACAAATACTCAAATTATGTACAGGTGCTGTATATTCATATAAAAAAATTGCACATATTTCTGACAATCAAAAAAATGGTTATACTGACTAATTGATGGTTATCTGTGTATTTTACTATCTACAATAAATACTTTGTTTCACATGAAGATCCAGAGCCGGTACATTATTTAAAGGAATTGGCTACCTGGGCAATTCTTTTTTTATACTGTTTACCACTAAACAGTAGAGTTTGGGGAGCATGGCCAAACATTGGGAACAAGGTATTCTTTCCTCCCTGCATCTGCTTTATAAGGACTTTTTTGGGAGTGTACTTTGGATTCTTCCAGACCCCCATTTGTAATACTTAGTATTATGTTCAAATTATATATATATATATATATATATATATATATATATATATATATATATATATATATATATATATATATATATTGAAACACCTATCTGTCTAAACATACATTGATAGGTATGCATGCAAGCAGCTGTCTATCCTACCAAAGCACTAGCCATAAACACGTCCCTTAGCTCATGGCAACTGGTTCCAAAAATGGCAGCTTTAATCAGATCCACTTATAATGCTTTCTGAATTGTGACATAACTCCTTGTACTCCAATCAGCTGGAAAAGTAGTCTGTATCCGTTGCTAGAAGTAACAACACTGCCAGACTTTTTCCTCCACGGGTGGCAATAAGGTGTGTTCTTTTATGATGTCCTGTTCATGCTTCCCTTTTCCGCGAAGTCCATCCAGCAAGATGCTCTGAAAAACATATTCAGATTTCCTTTTTCAACACAAATTGGAGCTAGCAGGTGCAAATCTGAATGTTTTTGTTATCCAGAGAATGTTGCATTAAAGGTCTATTGAGATGGAATAATGAGTTCAGAAGGTACAAGTTAGAGGTTTTTTTCTGGTTCCTTTTTAAAACTATTCTTCAGAAAAGCACTACATATTCCCATTCTGTGCTCTTTTTGCCATCAATTTTAGTTTTTTCTTTACAAATCGGCCAGACTTCACTTTTTTTCATTCTGATCACATAATATGAAAGAAAATTATCTGCTACTTTTGAAGACAAATTGATGTAGGGATATTATTTGAAAGGATGCAAAATTGTTACAATTCTGGTCTCATTCTTTTTTTGCAGCTGTACCGACTGTAACAGTTTCAGCCATGAATATAATATCTGTAATGCAATTGGCAAGGAAATGTGTTATGCAAGGATTTTTCTTTTTTTTTTTGTAATGCTTTTTAAGAGGCTGGAAAGAAAAACTTGTTATAGATGATAAAGCATATGTAAAAAGGTTTGGAAATGTACGGCATTAGTAAATGGATTAACATATTAAAGTATGACCATCACCATTAAAATACCGGTAATTTTCTCATTATCAGAGCTTCCAAAAATTATTTCTTTGAGCACCGAAAATAAACTGAATGTTAAATTAATAAATCATAACAGGATGTTTTTTTTATAGTGGTAATTTTGTTGAAGAGACTTGATTGTTTGAGAAGTGGAGGCTGGTACTTTATCATTCTAAAAACAGAACTAATAGTCTTACTCATCAGTATATCCAATTTTACAATGTATTACTGATAACATCACTATCTCGCCAACTAACCAGGTCCATCATCTTGGGGCTTATTTCCATCTCATTTTTCCATCTCAACTATTAATTCCTAATTTTTTCAGCTCACTTCCACTGTTCATTCGTCAGTTCACCACAGTTCGCTTTCCGGTGAATAGACCTCTTAGTTCATCCTTCCCTTTACTTACTCCAGACATAGACTCTGTCATCAACACCTGTCCTCATTTGCCTGTTCCTTTAATAAATAACTTCCACAAATAATGTAGTCTCCCATCTTGACTGCTGTAACCCGGTCCTGGTTGATATTTCTCTGCCTTGGTTCTCACTGGTATAGTCTATCCATTATGCTACCTGCTCATATTCCTCACTTATTTGTGCTGTTCCACTTTGTAAAGACCTCCTCTGGCTTCCCATTCCTTCTAGGATCAAGTTTAAAGTATTAACCCCTATGCATTGCCAACCTTGTCACTAATTACTCCCCTACATGCCGGCTGTAACGGTCGTGTTCAGGAGATGGACCACAAGTGTAGATGAGGCTATAGGGACACTCACTAAGTACCGTAGGTAGCAAGTATTGGTCTTCACCTTAATGACTACACACCCTTGGTTGAGCCGCCGGTGGTATGTCACCAAGGATTTTGCTGGAACACTTACTACCGGATACTCAGCAAGTGGAGCCCGTATAGGATCGTACAGGAATACAGGCAAACGGAGAGTCAGGAGACAGGCCGGGTCACGGACAGGAGAGATACGGATAAACAGGTCACTAGCAGAAATCGAGGCAGGCGGCGGACGGAGAATAGTCAGGAACAGCAGGGTCATACACAGAATAATCAGGAATGCAGGAACAAACGGATGGAGTATATAGGGACGAACCGGGTCAGCAACAGATAAACGGAGTCAATCAGGAGTCAAAACGCTAGTGAGATACACAAGGCACTATCACAGGCAAAGGTAACCTGTGAAATGACCGTTTAAATACACTACCAATTGATCAGGACACACCTCTGATCAATTGGCAAGGGAGGGGTTAATTTAATAAATAGCCCTTTAACTGGGCTCATGAATATTCATGAAACACCCGTTCGCGCATGCGCGGACGGGTGCGTGATGTCACTGAGCGCGCGTCTTACTGGACGCACGTCTCAGCATCAAGGGATGCTGGGGCTCTCACTCTGAGCCCCAGCCGACGGGATGGCGTCCTCCTGATCCGCGATGGCGGCGGATCAGGAGGTGAAACAAGGTAGGTGACACTACCCCTCCCCCGACGGGAGACATACTGGCTACCAAGACCCGGCTTGAGAGGAAACTTGGAGTGAAAAGATCGGAGTTTCACAGGAGCATGAACATCCCTAGCCGGTACCCAGGAATTCTCCTCAGGACCATAACCCTTCCATCTAATTAGATATTGCAAGGAGCCCTGCTGGAACCGAGAATCCAAGATAGACTGAACTTCGTATTCTTCATCCCCCTGGAATAAAACGGATTCGGGAACTTTGAGCATATGAGAGTATTTGTTAGTAATGGCAGGTTTCAATAAGGACACATGGAAAGAGTTGTTAATGCGTAACGATTTGGGAAGACACAAAGAGAAAGAAACGTCGTTGAGTCGAGATTGAATCTTATAGGGTCCTATATACTTTGGCCCCAATGTTTTGGCAGCCTGACGAAGGCGGAGATGTTTTGTAGACAGCCAGACCAGTGTACCAGGTGTAAGTGCAAACAGAAGTGATTTGTGTAAAGTGAACCTAGTGCAAAAATAAAAGTTAGATACTTGCGGCACCACACTCACTGCAGCCTTCTACGGCTACACCCACCGATGCGAATGGGTATATTGATTTTAAGAGTGGGCATCACCCTAATTGGCTAAAAAATATCCCGAAAGGACAATTCACCCGTATGAGACGTAACTGTACCTCAGAAAGAGATTATATACAACAGACTTCAGTACTTAAAGATAGATTCAAAGAAAAGGCGTATCCATCTAAACTCCTTGAAGAGAGTATCAATAAGGTTTCCCAGCTAGATAGATCTTCCCTATTACAGAATAAAGTTAAAACTTCATCTAAGGATTCATATAATGATAATGCATTTAGCTTTTCTTTTTCCACACAATATAATTCTCAAGCTAGGGCTATCACCAAAGCACTAGAGAAATTCTGGCCTATCCTGAAAGGTGATCAGTACCTTAACGGAAAAATACCCGACCGCCCCAAAGTAATTTTCAAAAAAGCCAGGAGTTTTAAGCAAATTTTAGCTCCCAGTGCTCTACCAAGGATTAATAAGGAGACACCCCAACATTTTTTAAGCACTAAACCAAAAGGGTTTTTTAAATGTGGCACATGCAAAATGTGTAAGGACCAACCTAGACATACGTCAACTTTCTCCAGCCATGCTACTGGGAAAACCTATGAAATTAAAGATTTTATCAATTGTAATTCGAGCAATGTTGTATATCTACTCCAGTGTCCATGTGGCGCTCAGTACGTAGGGAGGACTATTCGACCATTCAAAGAAAGAGTCCTCGAACATTTGGGAGGCATCCAGAGTGACAACCCCAGACTAGCTAATCTAAATGTCCCTAAACATTGCAAACAATGTATATCCTTTTCTATTGACAAATTTTTATGTCTGGGTATCGAAAAAATAAATCCACACTGGAGGGGTGGTAATACAACCAAAATCCTGTCACAAAAAGAAACCAGGTGGATCTACGAATTAAAAACAAAAAGCGGAAAGGGTTTAAATACAGATTTGGATATCATGTCTTTTTATAATGATTAGTTTTTTAAGTATTTTTTAAGTATTTTCTTAATTAATCTTTTAATTTTTTAGTTAATTATTGTTAATAAGAGGATCTTTTCCTATTGATAAAGGATTTTAGACACAATTTTTTCTCAATTTTTTGTGTCCAATGACATCACCTGGTTTCTCTTATCCATACTCTTATCCATACTCTTGCTATATACATTCCTGCATTTATGTACTATAATGAGGCCGTTTTAAATACCTAACGAGTTCCACCGGAATGTTTCTTTAAAGAATCTCTCTATTAAGTAGTTCTAACTATTATGTTCTTGGTCTAATTATCTTGGTTTTGGCTATTTTTCGATGTCTGACTAATTTTATATTTTATATTTTATATATCGTTCCTTTCTCCGGACACCCTGTATATGCCCTGTTTTTCGAATGATGTTATAACATACTTGGAGGCTGTTCCCCTTTTTACTATTCTGTAATTGTTTGTGATAACTTGATCCCTCGTTCAACGGAGTTACTGTGAAATGGAGGATGTTCCCCCTTCAATCAGCTGTTTGAACCTGATTTCCAGCTCAACGGAGCTATAACGATTACCATGACAACGTAGGACGCTTTGCTCCGTCGCAGCCACTCTGACGTCAGTAAAATAGGAGTGGCTATTACTCAGAGGCACTTAAGAAAGGGTTTTTTTCAACGAGGCTGACAGTTCTCTCTCATCTACTCCTGATGAAGCCGTGACATACACGGAGAAACGCGTAGAGGCTACTATTGTTCCAGCGCTGCACCCCCACGATCTATTTGGAGTCCAGCTCCACTTGTGACTGCAGGCACAGTCCTTTCATTTGTCAACGACTTTTAACATCTACCACTCTGTGAGTTTTATCAGTGCTAGGGGCCAGCATATGTTACCCACTGGTCCTGCACATGCACATTTCTTTATTTATTTCAGAACTATTAAAGCTGTTTTTATGGACCCACAAGTTCTCAGCTGATTTGACTGACACTCACGTTTGTTTGTGAGTGCATCCACTTATTTCTGCTTTTATACTATTTATAGAGGCAATATTGCACTATTATATTGTGTGTTTTATTCAAGGTACCCACTCCTTCGCGCCCATCTGCTTTTTTATTACCAGGTGTAAGGACAGGACCCACCGACCTGTGTTTATCTGCGGCTGTCTTCTGTTTGACCTTGGCTTGACGCAAAATATTGGCCAGGCGAGACCAATGGTCTCGGATAGATAAAACTTGGAGGTCAGCGGCAGGAACCTCAGTGAGAATGCGATCCTGAGGCCATAAGGTGGGTTCATATCCATGAACGGCCTTGAAAGGGGACATCCGGAGAGATTCATGGTAAGAGCTGTTATAGGACCACTCGGCTAGGTATAAAAGGTCAGACCAGTCAGATTGGTCGGCAGACACATACATTCTCAGATATTGTTTAAGAGCTTGATTTGTACGTTCAGCCTGACCGTTGGATTGAGGGTGGTGAGAAGAAGAAAAATGAAGTTCGATATGTAGAAGTTTGCATAACGCCCTCCAAAATTTTGAGACGAACTGAGGACCTCTGTCAGAGACAATCGATTGCGGGACTCCGTGCAGACGAATGATTTCTTTAAGAAAAATATTAGCAAGCGTGCTGGAGTTGGGTAACTTGGGGAGTGCGATAAAATGAGCCTGTTTGCTAAATAAGTCGACGATGACCAGGACAGTAGTGTACCCATGAGATATAGGTAAATCGGTAATAAAGTCCATGGCTATATTAGTCCACGGTCTGTCGGGTACAGGTAAAGGGTGTAGTAATCCAGAAGGACGAGTACGAGGAATTTTGTAACGAGCACAAACAGGACATGAGTGGATGAAAAGAGAAATATCCTTCAACATAGAGGGCCACCAAAAATATCTCTGAAGTAAGAATCGTACATTCTGTTTTCCCCTATGACCTGCCACAGGGGATTTATGACCCCAGGATAGTACTCTTTTTCTGAAGCGGAGCGGAACGAATAATCTGCCAGGAGGTGATTGACAGTTCTTTGGTTTATTTCCTTGTGACTTGGATATCCACCATATTAAGGAACTTTGTACAGTAGCTACCATCTTGGACGAGGGTATGATGGTTTCTACAGGATGCTCGGTTAACGGAGTCTCAAATTGTCTGGATAAGAACCAGGACGGAAAGAAATTATGAAGTTAAAACGAGTAAAAAATAGAGCCCATCTAGCTTGACGTGGGTTTAGTCTTTTGGCCTTTTCAATATAAAGCAAATTCTTATGATCAGTGAGGATGGTGATGGGGATTTCTGTACCTTCAAGTAAGTGACGCCATTCCTCCAAAGCTAATTTAATGGCTAACAATTCCCGATTACCTACATCATAGTTCCTCTCTGCGGAAGAAAATGACCTTGAAAAATAGGAACAAGGGTGGAGTTTATTGGTTTTCTGATCCCTTTGTGACAATATAGCTCCTGCTGCAATTTCCGAAGCATCGACTTCCAATACAAATGGTTGGTTGGTTTCTGGTCGTTTAAGTATGGGTGCAGAGGTAAAAGACAATTTCAATTTTTTGAAGGCGGCAGTAGCTTCGGGTGTCCAATGTTTGGGGTTGGCTCCCTTTTTGGTTAGTGCAATGATGGGGGCTATGACACAAGAGAAGTTATGGATAAATCGTCTGTAGTAATTGGCAAAACCTACGAATCTTTGTACCCCTTTGAGGTCAGTGGGTTCCTTCCAATCATTAATAGCTGAAAGCTTGTCTGGATCCATCTCTAATTGACCAGCAGAGATAATGTAGCCTAAAAATTTTATTCGGTTGGATTCAAATTCGCATTTCTCTGCCTTGGCGAAAAGGGAGTGTTCCCTAAGACGTTGCAACACTTGTCTGACATGACTGCGATGTTCTTCAAGGTTTTTGGAATATATTAAAATGTCATCCAAATAAATCATTACGTGAGACAGAAGTAAGTCCCTGAAGATATCATTCATGAAAGTTTGGAATACAGCTGGCGCATTACACAACCCAAACGGCATTACCAGGTACTCATAGTGGCCGTATCGGGTATTAAATGCCGTCTTCCATTCATCCCCTTCCTTTATGCGGATCAAGTTATAGGCCCCCTGAAGATCTAATTTAGTGAAAATCGTGGCATCCCTTAATTGATCATACAGTTCAGTGATGAGCGGTAGAGGGTATATGTTCTTGACTGTGATCTTGTTAAGTCCCCTGTAATCAATACAGGGACGGAGGGATCCCTCTTTTTTAGCCACAAAGAAAAAACCTGCTCCTGCTGGGGATGCTGAGGGTCTGATAAATCCTTTATTTAGATTTTCTTCTATGTATTGGGCTAAAGCCTGATTTTCTGGACTTGATAAAGGATAAGTATGACCTGTGGGAGGACTGGATCCACATAATAATTCAATAGCACAGTCATATGCCCGATGTGGAGGTAAGGACTCTGCTTTCTTTTTAGAAAATACATCTAAGAAATCCCAATATGGAGATGGTACAATTTTCCGGGGATCTTCGGTAGGTAAATCAAGAACAAGATTGACTTTATGGAGGGTTATACAACAGGATGTTTTACACCGATTGCTCCAGGAAGTAATTTGTTTGTTTTCCCAATCAATACAAGGATTATGGAGTTGTAACCATGGCATCCCTAAAATGATAGGTATGTGAGGACTCTGCAATATATCAAAATGTAATTCTTCAGTATGACATATTCCTACTACAACTCCCAGAGGTTCAGTCTGTAAAGAAATAATTCCTGTACCCAGCGGAGTCCCATCTAATGTGGCGACAGCTGTCTTTTGGGTTTTGTTATTTAGATGGATCCCCTGACGAAGAGCCCATGTCTCATCAATAAAATTCCCAGCGGCCCCTGAATCTATGAAGGCTTGTGTGGCCATTTGGTGGCCTCTCCACTGGAGAGTAATGGGTACATACATTCTTTGGTTGTCTGGAGGCATGATCATAGAAACGCTCAGTGGAGAACCTCCTGACTCCACCAAGCTTAGGCATTTCCCGATTTTTTAGGACAGAGAGCTACCAAGTGACCTTTTTGGCCACAATACATACACAACCCTAGAGATCGTCGGCGTTGTTTTTCTTCTGGAGTTAACCGAAGGACTGGGCCTATCTCCATAGGTTCTGCACCGGGAACGTTACTTTCGGTTGTGGGTTTGGGGTAAGGTGAACGAAATGGACGAGAAGGTTTTCTCTCTCTGTCTCTATCTTTCTCCAATCTTCTTTCTTGATCTCTAGCTTCTAATCTTAGGCATAAGGCAATCAGGTTTTCTAGATCGTGTGGTATATCTCTATATGTGAGAGCATCTTTGATGGATTCATTTAAACCTCTGCGAAATGCAGCCCGTAAAGCGCTAGCATTCCAGTCGGTCTCGTAGGCCAAGGTGCGGAACTCCACTGCATATTGAGCTACAGTTCTTCTCCCTTGGAGAAGTTCCATCAGATTTGATTCTGCAGCTTCACGTCGACCAGGGGCGTCAAATACCGAGCGAAAGGCAGCTGTAAATTCATCTGCATCTTCCAGAAGTATAGAGTTCTGTTCCATAAGTGGGGTGGCCCAGGCAAGAGCTTCTCCCTTTAACAGGTTGATAATAAAGGAAACTCTGTTGAAGTGTGAAGAAAAGGTCTGTGGTTGTGTCCGAAAATGTAAAGAACATTGATTTAGAAAACCCCGACATAATTGAGGTTCACCAGAATACTTCTCAGGAAGTGGCATTTTTGGTGGTTTCACCAAAGAAGCAGAATGAGTAGCGGTCTCGGCCATGGTTCTGGAGGACGTAGACGGACCAGTCATTTGACGTAGAAGATCTGCAACTTCATCCACTTTCCTCTCAAGAGACTGGAGATGTGTAGCATGGGTCATCAGGACTTGATCATGCGTGTCCTGTCTGGACGAAATCCTCGCCATATCTACGGGATCCATATTAAAAGGCCTGTGATAAATGTAACGGTCGTGTTCAGGAGATGGACCACAAGTGTAGATGAGGCTATAGGGACACTCACTAAGTACCGTAGGTAGCAAGTATTGGTCTTCACCTTAATGACTACACACCCTTGGTTGAGCCGCCGGTGGTATGTCACCAAGGATTTTGCTGGAACACTTACTACCGGATACTCAGCAAGTGGAGCCCGTATAGGATCGTACAGGAATACAGGCAAACGGAGAGTCAGGAGACAGGCCGGGTCACGGACAGGAGAGATACGGATAAACAGGTCACTAGCAGAAATCGAGGCAGGCGGCGGACGGAGAATAGTCAGGAACAGCAGGGTCATACACAGAATAATCAGGAATGCAGGAACAAACGGATGGAGTATATAGGGACGAACCGGGTCAGCAACAGATAAACGGAGTCAATCAGGAGTCAAAACGCTAGTGAGATACACAAGGCACTATCACAGGCAAAGGTAACCTGTGAAATGACCGTTTAAATACACTACCAATTGATCAGGACACACCTCTGATCAATTGGCAAGGGAGGGGTTAATTTAATAAATAGACCTTTAACTGGGCTCATGAATATTCATGAAACACCCGTTCGCGCATGCGCGAACGGGTGCGTGACGTCACTGAGCGCGCGTCTTACTGGACGCGCGTCTCAGCATCAAGGGATGCTGGGGCTCTCACTCTGAGCCCCAGCCGACGGGATGGCGTCCTCCTGATCCGCGATGGCGGCGGATCAGGAGGTGAAACAAGGTAGGTGACACCGGCTATGTTCTTCACGTCATCTAAGGTTCTTTGTTTCCAACTAATGCTAACAAGATTCCTCTCAAGCTTTCCCTTGTCTCTGAAATTTACTTCCACAGACTCCCCAGCTCTCTATCTCCCTACTAATTTTTAAAAAGTTCCTCTAAACTTTTCTATTCAAAGACAAAAAAACAGAACGGTACAGTACACTTTAGAGTTGCACTCACCCCCAAATTGTAAGGCAACTTTTCAACAGAGCTTCACTGCGTAGAGACCTCCTCCTCATAGAACAAATACAACATACTAAATAATAGCTCACTCTTGCCTCCCTCGCATATGTGAAGGCACCTAATCATAGACAAAATACCTAGGTAGGTTGACGGTTTCTGTCTACATTGCTATTGTTTTGTATATAGTATTCTTACTCTATAAAAATATAAATAAGAAGACAAATACAACATCAGTAGTGGATGACATTTGTCCCTGACCTTTTGTTCAAGGTTTAATAAAATAACCATTTCCAAGCAAATAATTGTCAGGGACCAGGAACCAGATGGAAACAGAAAGTAAGATGCAAAATACCTTTATTATTAATAAATAGAAATAGAAAATGGTAAAAATAGTCCATAAGCAAAATCTAGGAGGCAAGCCTGGGTCAGGAACCCAATAAGGTAGTCAGCCAAGCCAGGTCAAATACAGGTGTCATAGCAAACACAGGAAATGCACTTGTAAGCTGGAAACAACTTGAAGCAAAAGAGCAACTGAGACTAGCTTCTTAAATACCTATACTAAGCAGCAAATGGGCTGGCAAATAGCAACCATGTGAGTTACCACGGTAACAGTTGCTGAAAAGAGCTGGTCATTAATAACAGCTGATCAACTCACAGCAGGAATGGTTTCTATTTACAAATAGCAGAGAAACCCTGACAATACCAAAATCATACCAAACCATAACCAATTAAATACCTTTACTAACTGAAAAATTAAAATCATTTAATTTAAAACTCTTTAAATTTTAATGTTGGCTTCATCCCCAATGAGCCTTACCACTTAAGCTGAAGAACCATATTCAAATAAAAGTCACAACAAAAAGGGAGGACAGGGTGGGTGCAAATTATTCCATCCAAAAGGAGCTTATTTATGCCCTAAAACCAGCCTATCGTGCGTCTCCAAACTTCTGGTCAATCATACCTCTGTCGCCAAACTCTCCCTGGATCCAGAAACCTCTGTCACCAGAAACTATTTAGTGACAAAGAAACTACCCAGTGAGAAGAATTAACCCCAGCCCTATATTATTATTGCTATATTTCAGTTTATTGATTATGATTTATTTACTGTCAGTTCTATAGAATTTAAATTCCCCACGTAAATTAAATATGAATAATTTATTTGTGACATAAGAACCGTTTGCTTTTTTTTTTTACAGTACATGGTCTAAGTAAAGTATTTCCATGCCTAGCAATGCCCAAATGAACAAAAAAAATTAAATATATATAAATATAGCAGGTATTTATATATGTTTATTTTATAAGATATAATGTTCCTGATAGGTCTTATGGTTAGAAGTTTCAGGTTTGCTTTTTTAAATGTTTATTTTAGTAATCAGAAGCACATATTTATAAAAAGCTAACTTTGAGCAGAGGATTACACAAACTGTTATTGATCCTGACAATTCTCCAGTGGTTCAATCACTTACTGGTTAAACAAGCTAAATTATATAAATGCACAGTTCTAAAATAACATTAGTTTCCTTATGCTTCAGAGTAAGATGTAAAATCCAAAGTAGAGTAGAAGTACGAAGACACAGGGCGGAATTTACTCTGCAACTCAAACCCTTTATTAATTAAGCTCAGACTTGGTCTGTTTGCAATGTTTGCATCTGATACGATGCTTGTTCCATACCTGAATGTGGTCAGGTTGGATTGGAATGTTTAAACCCTTGGTGTCCTCGAAGACGCAAGAACCAAAACACCATTTTTTGTTCCTGGCCCCGATCACAAGGTGATCAGTAGAAAAGGACACAGTTTTAGAGCCCCAGTCAGGGTCTTAATAGACCCTGTGTGTCTGTGCAAAAAAAAAATCACAAGACCTCCTGGCATCATGTTTGACTTCACGGAGGTGTGCCCAAACCCGGAAGTTAGGCCACGATGTGATTTATTAAAACACCTTGAGCATCAGCTAAATGTTTCCTGTCAGTCTGAGGCCACTCGAAGTAGCCTCATCTGGCAGGTGAGATCCTGCTGCAAGTCCCTGCAGTGAGATCCAAACACAGCTCATTGGGAGAAGCCACGATGAAATGTTAAATGCAGGATGTTCTATTGCTTATCAGCTTATCATGGCAAGAAACGCCGTTCGTCTGTTGCACTCACATGTGCTGGGATTGCGGAACTAATCCCTCTGCAGTTGGAGTTGCCTTTTCCTCTGGCATTATATGTTCTATATAATGCCATATAATGTCCTAGCTTCACAAAGAGGTTAGAGAACACAACTGTTTATGCTCTGTATACGAGAAGCCTTTATTTAAAGGAGTGTGTCTAAAATATAATATACTTTATTTTTCAATTGTCAGATACATTAAGTTAGTGATCTGTAAAGATCTCCTACAGAATTCCCACTCTACTAAATATATGGATCAACTACTCAGATCGCAGTCACATTGTCCACATTTACCAGGATAGGGCAGAGCCTTAGCTAGCTCTTTCTGAGACAAGAATAGAAACTGCACTTTGAAATAGAAAAATTAAAACAGATACATAAATATTAAAAGCCCAGCACTAGGGGTGCTCAACTAGTTGAGAGGCTAATTTCCACGTAATTGAGAGCAGGTGAGAAGGGGCATGGTCTAGCTTTCATTGCTCTACGTCTTCAATCGTGTACCCCTGAGACTACTGCCTACATCGCCTCACCCTTGTTACTGCTTTGGGATGAGGTTTTTGTCGTCTGTATACTGCTACCAACGGGTCATTTACATTCTGATACATATAAGCCTCCATTGGACACAAGGAAAGCCGTTTTATTAAATATAAAAGTCTAGTGAAACCTACTTAGGAATCGTGTCCTTGTGTTTCATCCCGTAGGTGAACTGTCTGAAGATTTGCTTTGCTTTTATCAAGGTTGAACCATTCAATCTGACAATCTCGGATTTCAAGTAATTAAGCTCTTAAACCTCGATGTTTACTTTTTAACCTTCTTCTTCCTATTTTTAAAACCTTTTGAATGATGATCTTTTCCCCCCCTAAGGTAATGGATTTTAGTTTTTACCTTGAAAAGGAAAATCTGGAAAACATCTCCTAATTTTATTCTCATAACCAACATGTCCATGATTTCCCCAGATCTCTGAAATAAAGCCAAACTCTCGTCAGTTCTGTGCTCCATTGTTTACCATTTCCAGTGATATAATCACACTGTGATATGTGTTCAATCTCCATAAATACACTCTATGTTCAATCCCCATAAATACATACTGTTTAGCGAGGAGCTTGAACCTGTTTCTTATATGGTTTTAACCCCCATGGCATGTGTTAATTGCCATATCCAGTGTGCACTGTAGGGATTTACCTTAGGTCGACCAGCAAAGGAAACCTTACTGCAAGATACTGGACTCCCCAAGCATAGAAGACATGGAGAAAACAGCTCAGCAAACCATGGATAATGTGAACTTTATTCTACACCAAACTCTCACTTTTTAACTATGCAGTATGCAGGATCATCTCTGTTCTTGCATTAGAAACTCATCAGGTTTGGCTCTACAGAATGCATATCAGTTCATCTCAACTCACCTGCAACTCTTCTGTTAATGAATAGCCCCCACTGCTAAAAGTTCTACTTAGGACCCATCAGAGCCTTAATGTGGCCTTGAGCACAGGTTCATAAGACAGGGAATATCGTCTTAAACATAGTTACATAATTACATAGTAGATTAGGTTGAAAAAAAGACTTACATCCATCATGTTCAACCCTTTTGCAATTCTTGTTTACCACTACTGATCCAAAAGAAGGCAACCATTATCCTTATTTCAACAATTTCAAAATCTGCTTTCAGTTTGGGGGGGACCTTCTTGAATCCACTTTACAATCAGATTTCTCCTTGGATCAACAAGCACTAAAAATATGAATGAATATACTTACATAAATAGCCCTCTATGTTCTGGTTCATTAAAAAAGTTGCCAGATTCCTTTTAAAGGCATCTAATATATTTGATGGCAGCACCTCTTCAGGCGGTGAAGGCCATACCTTTATTGACTTTACTGTAAAGAATCCCTTCTGCTTTAGTAGATGAAATCTCTTTTCTTTAAGTCTTAGTGGGCGACCTCTTGTCCTTTGTACCATTCTGCTAATGAACAGGTCCTTGGAGAGCCCATTGTATAAACATATTTACACAAAGTTATCATATCCTCTCTAAGCCATCGTTTCTCTAGTGTGTACAATTTTTACTTTTATAGCCTTTCTTCATAACTAAAACTTTCCATTCCTCTTATTTGTATTTTAGCCCTCCTCTGCACTTTCTCTAATGTATGAGTAGCCTTCTAGCACCTAAAACATTTATTTGACGTTATACTGTCAGGCCTCGCGTAGCCTGCTTACCTTTCCCAGGGGGTCCTTATTGCTGGATGCAAGTCCTGCCATTGTGTGGTAACTTAACCCCAAGGTAGGTTGCATCTCAGCCTCAATTAGCAGGGAACCTGCTTTTGGTAAACGCAACAGTACCTGCAAGGTTCTGGGGGCATGTACTCCTCGTAGAGAGCACTGCATGATTGGAGAAGTCCTGGTGGGCAAAGAGGTGGGTGGAGTCTTCGCCACTCCCCATCTCAATGCTCAGTAAAGGGATGGGGTGGGTTCCCGTTGCACAGGGGAGGGTCCCTCATTGATGGCTCCATAAAACCTTTGCAAGCCATCCAGACTTACTTGTTTAGCTGTGGTTTCTGTCTTCAGTCCCATTCCTCCCTACTTGCTAGTTTCTCTCAGTATCTAGAATCCCTGTGTACCCTTAGCTTTATCCCTGACTTCCAGAATTGCTATTGCCCGACATGGATTGTTATATCGCTTCTGAACCTGTGCTGCCTGCCTCGACTCTCTTCACCATTTTTGAACACCCTTTGTCTTCTCCCTCCTGTTGTGTTGATTCGGATCGTCTCCTGATGTCTCCTTCGCTCTGTGATTTACCACCCTGTGCTACGTTCCCTCCTCTCCAGCCTGACATATACTTTACCCAGTGTTTTATTTAATGAGGAATGTTAAATATGGAATGTTGTACAACCTTAGGTCATAAGTGACCAACTGCAGCTCTCCAGATCCTGGTGTACTACAAATCCATTCTCCCAACAACCTATATTATGCATTATGGTAGGTGTTGTCCAGAAGGCTGAGGTTGGAAGCTGAGTCTTTAGCCAAGTAAAAGCTAAAGGGTCTTTGTCCATCTAAACTTTGCTAAGACTATGAACATAGAGAATAAAAAATGATGAAAAATTATCTATACAATTGTTTTAAACCTTATATAGAGCAATTCCACTAACACAATATATAGGTAAATGTATAAATAAATGTTCATCCTATTTAATTCTTTACATTCACACTAGAACTAATGTTTAGGTTGACAGAGTCCATTTAACAGTCAGAGCTCTTACAGACAGAGGCCCCTATCACTCACATGGATCCTCTCCTGCAGCCAATGAGGGGAGGGCAAGAACTCCATATTGCTTCTCCCTGCAGATGTCCATGCATGTCATGTTGAGCAATTAATAGACTAGATTTTTTTCTTGTTAAAAACACAGTAGTCTGCAAGTAAAACAATTCAAAGCATGTTTTGTTTTAAATAAAAGTACTGACTTGTCTGCATTGAGGTACAACAGCATATACATCTTTTTTTTGGCGGGGGGGGGGGGGTGATTTTGTGTAAAAATAGATATTTATTCAAATAAAATCATTCCCATAAACCTAATACTTACCACTATATAATGTATTTACTCGTTGATGTATGAAAATTTTACATTTCGGAAATTCGCACTTTTTAAATTTTTTTAATCCGACCCAGACTCTAATCTGCTCATGTTTTATGCTCTAGTGAGCTAAGCATGGAAGTTTTAATCTTTCTTTTTTTTTTTTTTCTGTTTTCATTACTTTCAATTGACCACAAACTTTCGGGAAACTGGTTTGTGTAATGTTGAAATAAGCTACAGTTCTTGGGAATATGGTGAGGTGAACAAAATTACAAAATTACAAAGTGGAAAGGTTAGAAGTTCAGAGAAAATAAGGGTGATATTTGGTATATGGCAGAAATAGTGTTCAAAGGTGAACAAACACTGTTGGTGGGATGTTATGTGGAACAATTCACTGTAACTGAACTAACAAGTGAAAACTCAACTATTAGTGCCTACATTTTGCATTTTAACCTGCAGGCAGGTTAGTGGGCATTAAACAGGACCAATCCTAGGGTCACTGACACCTGGGTACAGGAATCTTTTGGGAGCCCCCAAGTGGGCAGGATTATATTGCTACCCCTTTCCCTTCACAAACATAGCTCTTCTAACCACACTCATTTTCTATGGCAACCACTCCACCTCCTTGGGCCCCCTGACTTTACCAAGGAACATGCCAACCACTACCCACAGTGACAGCTTTGTGCCCAAAACAGCTTCTCAGTGTCATGTTTTCCCCCCATTTTTTCTATATTACTGATGTTTATTCTATTTATGTTTATTTTATTTAGGTTGATTTTATTTATCTTTGCTGCATACAGTGTTTTTTTTAGTTTCCACAATTACAGTAAATACATCAGAATATAGTATTTTTCGTTGAACTGAAAAAAACACAAACAAAACAATGTGTAGTATAAAAAGTAATGATAGTGTTTTGTTTGTTATTACAAAATAGTGATAGCAGAGGCTGCGTTTTCTCCCTTGGCGTATAGCTTATCTTTATGGGGTCATTACCCAGTTAAATATACTTACACCAAAGGTTAGTTGTGCCATTTTAGCAGTGTCTATAAATAAAATACATCAGAAAAACCCAGGAGACCTTTAGCAGCTTTATAACTATGTATTTGCTGCAGTTGCTGGGAAGAAAAAAAAGTATATAAAGCAAACATCACAAATTGAGAACAGGAGCTTCATTGTGTCTACATTTACCTCGAACAGAGATTCTTACAAAGGTTAGAAAGATAAAGGTTGATCAAATGAAGAGTTTCCATGGTTTTCCGACAGATTGTTGTCTATGATAAAAAGCAGGACTGTTTACACTAGCATTGCATATAACATTACCTCTTTCATATACTATTTATGTCATTGATTTATTTCTCACAATGCAAGATTGTAAAGGCTATTACCTGTAGGAAAAACAATATGGTTTGCAAAAAATAAATAGGTTAATATGCTATGTTAACCATTGCGTTTAAGCCAAATAGTATATTTCTATTATGAACTCAAATAATTGTTGACTAACTCAATTAAAGAATTGTTGGCTATTAATGGCATACTTGATCGGCTAGGCACCTTCATCTGAATGTGCTAATGAGTTTATTAAAAAGAGTTTTATCTCATGGTATTATTTTAAATGGGACAACTTTATTGACGTCGAGTGAATAAAACTCATTGAGCTCCCCTGCGGTGCTGGACCCAATTATGTTCCATGATAATTACATCAAGACGTTCCCTGATTAACTTGCTAGCAACTTGAAGTTCTCAATCAGGTCCATGTCCAAGTCAGCAGAAGCTCAGCATTAGACAAGGGATGAGATACGCTTAATGAATTTTCAAAATGTGAGCACTCCTTCTCCCAAGTTTGCCCATGTAGCTCAGTTATTTGTGTTTTCATTGACAAGATGGAAAGAGTATGAGGTCATTCCGCTGATATCTTCCGTGGATTCATTCTTGGAAATTTTTGATGAAGTTTGAGAAATACTGAACACAATGTCCCAATTTTTTCTCCACAATGGATGACGACAGCTCTGGATTTGGGTGAAATAGGAAACAATTTTTTATGATTCAGCATATATGAAACAGAGAGTGTTACTATTAAAGAGGATATTAATAACATGTTTACATTTAAGTAGATAAAAAAGCACATATTTCTAATTTTAAATATTATAGATAAATACTATCATTGATTAATTGAAAACAACAAGCTTAGAATCTTTAACTGTATCATCACATTATTGTATGACAATGACCACATAAGTGAGGTGAGCCATACAGAAAGCTTCCCTGTTCTATTAATTGTATCTATGCATTTGGCTCTTCCTTCCAACACTTTCCTGTTAAATACGTCATCTAGACGGTAAAAGCTTTCTTTGTATGGTGACGTTTATAGCCATTGATGACCAATTAATCAGTTCACCCATCCACAACTTCTCAAAATAGACTATTTACTGGTGAGTGACACCACTAAGTATGTCATCCTTTTTTTTCCATTGATGCAATAGCAGTTTGAAAAACAATGGGATGGTATAAATGAGAAGAAATTCCTAAACGCTAGACATTTAAAAGGACTGGTAATGAGAATCAGCCTCACATGTAATAAAAAAAAGAGTAACGTCACACTCTTGTCTAATTCTTTGAATCTAGAAACCCCATAAACACTTTGTTAAATTTCAAATACTTTGTGTAACTTACTCCTTTTTCACAACAGTAAATTCAGTGTCAGATAATGGGCATTTTTTTGGTAAAAATACGGATAAGCTACAAACGTTTTGAAATATTTATTATTCCATAGATTTTACTTACTAAGGATTGTCATCAATAAGAATATTCCATTCTTTCTATTGTAATATTCAGTTTGATGATCTGATAATTCAGAAATTAATCTACAGTAATTTGTTTTGAATACAGAATGTTTAGTTTACAAATAATCATATAACGACGTGCATGTTTTTTCAAGGATGACTTGGAACGTAACAAAATGACAGCACTGTAAAACACATAATGCTATGGTTAGTTTTGTTATTGTTTAATTAAATTAAGTTTTTTTAATTAGATGCAGTTTAAAATGATTTAATTTGTTTTTAAGTCGAAATAGCTTTTTTCTTCATTCCTTGGCAAAGACCATAAATTCATCATTGATATTTTTGTTTCTTAAATATTAAAATAAAATATTAATAAATAATATTGAAGCATTGGTCTGAATGTGTATGTATAGTGTAATGCTGTGGCAGGTTAATGCTAAGGTCCTTTTAATTAACAGTCCCCTTAACCCTTTAAGGACCTTTTCCTGGGTCAATGACAAGAGACAATTTTTCCATTCTTATAGATATTGTTTAAACATAGGTTTTTTTTGTACGTTATACGTTATATGTTAGAGTGTTAGAGTTTTATTTGGATACCCCATGTATAAAAAGAATCTACTATTTAGTATTAAAAAATGCAATTAAAAAAAGAGGGGAAATTTTGAAAGAAAACGCCCCAGTTTTTTTCACTATTTTCTCAAAAAATATTGTACAAAACTAATACAACACTAACACTGACCCACTTATTCCAACTAACTTATTGATAAAAAGAATCATATAGCTTCCCAGACCCACCTCCCAAAAAAAAAAAACAGAAAAAAATTCTGACCAGTACAGTAATCAGAACCACAACACAGACATGCATTGTAATGAAATGAATATATTAACATAATATAATTAATATATTTAGGTAAAAAAAACTGTAAAATTGCAACAAAAAAAAAAATATATGAGAAAAAACTAAATGAGAGCCATAAACTATAAAGGAAACTGATCTATTTAACAAACTGGGATCAGCAAGGGAGGAGAAGGGTTAACTTATTTTTTTTTTTTACTGGAAATGTTTTTTCCTCTTACTTCAGTATGTGAAGCACAGGGAGTGAATTGGAGGCAAAGGCAATGTCACCTTGTGACCACATTTTGAAATGTAACGATAATAATTAGCATTAGACATCATGATGATCATCAAAAGGGATCTGTCAAGGGCTGCCATCAAGGGGTGACAGCCAGTACCCCACTAAGGGGCCTGGCTTCTCTTGGTGACATACTGGTGGAGAACATCTGTGCGCTGCAGATGGTGCCGCAGAGATTGAGAGGTCAGTCCTACCAGGGTCCAGCACTTCCCTATACAGGCTGGCACAGACCGGAGTGGTACAGTTGGCAGAGTCCAGCACATCCCTAGACAGGCCGGCACAGACTGAAGCAGCACAGTGGGCAGGGTACAGCACTTCCCTAGACAGGCCTGCACAGACTGAAGCGGCACAGTGGGCAGGGTCCATCACTTCCCTAGACAGGCCTGCACAGACTGGAGTGACACAGTGAGCAGGGTCCAGCACTTCCCTAGACAGGCCTGCACAGACTGGAGTGACACAGTGGGCAGGGTACATCACTTCCCTAGACAGGCCTGCACAGACTGGAGTGACAAAGTGGACAGGGTCCAGCACTTCCCTAGACAGGCCTGCACAGACTGGAGTGACACAGTGGGCAGGGTCCATCACTTCCCTAGACAGGCCTGCACAGACTGGAGTGACACAGTGGGCAGGGTCCAGCACTTCCCTAGACAGGCCTGCACAGACTGGAGTGACACAGTGGGCAGGGTCCAGCACTTCCCTAGACAGGCCTGCACAGACTGGAGTGACACAGTGGGCAGGGTCCAGCACTTCCCTAGACAGGCCGGTACAGACTGGAGCGGCACAGTGGGCAGGGTCCAGCACTTCCCTAGACAGGCCTGCACAGACTGGAGTGACACAGTGGGCAGGGTCCAGCACTTCCCTAGACAGGCCGGTACAGACTGGAGCGGCACAGTGGGCAGGGTCCAGCACTTCCCTAGACAGGCTGGTACAGACTGGAGCGGCACAGTGGGCAGGGTCCAGCACTTCCCTAGACAGGCCGGTACAGACTGGAGCGGCACAGTGGGCAGGGTCCAGCACTTCCCTAGACAGGCCGGTACAGACTGGAGCGGCACAGTGGGCAAGGTAATTCCCAATGATTTCTTGTTAATGCCTATGATTTTGCTGATACATGTGGAGGGGAGTGATTTGGATCATGTGAAGACTATATATATTTATCTTTTTATTTATTTATTTCTCTTTTCATTCAGCACATAAATACGTTATGAATACAACACATTCAAAGAGTACATACGTATAAGTGCACAACAAAAATCTGAATATAAATATATAAAGTACTCAAAATACAAACATACATAATTACACATTGCACAATGCCGGGAGAAAAGTCTTAAGGAAAACTGATTGTTATTCTTAAAGATTGCACCTTATTGAGGGATGTTTACTGCTCTCGTACCTTCTTTTAAAAGTAGTTATCCAGTTCTTTTATCCAATCATCCCATAACTTGAATTTCTTAAAATAATTATACTAGAGTTATAAGCATGGAATCAGAATTAGAAGGTGTTAAGGTAAGATCTAATCAGATTAATAGCAAGTAAGCAATACATAAACAGTCACAAAACAAAAAAGTGAATTTGTGCGCTTCCCAAAACACTACACAGTGTTATTGACCCTTTTTGGAGACAATATTCTCTGTATAGTGGAAAGGGCAGAAAAAACTAAAATTAATAATATAGTGTAGTATGTTTAAACAAATTGGTGAACCAATAAAATGAATATGACGGTTTCACTCACATCTTCCTGAGCAGTACCCTGCTCAGTTTCATGTTTATCCGGGAGCCCCTCTAGGGGTCTTGAATTCTCAGATGTTACCAGATATTCCCACAGGACATGAAAAATAGGACAGGGGAGGAAGGAGACAAATCTTCAATAAAACTTCCTTTAATTGTGCAGAATACAAAAATATAAAATCTTACATAAAAGCAAACAGCAAGCAGCTTCAAAGTGCATGTAATTCCAATCTTGTAAGGTGCATAAAGTTCTATCAGACTGCTCCTCTCCCACACACAACGCGTTTCTCCTTATTCAGGCTTTTTCAAGTGTCCAGTACCAGGAGTGAAGCACTGGTTGTGTTTTTGTGCAGCTACTCCTTTCACAGTCAAGGCGCAGTGTACTCTATTCTGTTTATTAATACATAAACAGTGATTAAGACGGATGACAGCTTGCAGAGGGCCTTTAATGTGTCAGGTATAATACATCTGAAGCGCCAATCCACCCATGATATTTGGGGCCATTTTATTTTCCATGGTAACTAAAGCAATACGTTTTGTGAAATGACACATGTATCCTGTCGCAGGATGTCAGATTGCATAGGTTTGATCAATCTTATGTGCCATGATGAGATTTCTTTATCCAAGTCACTGGTTTGACATCTGAAAGTCAGCTTTATCCCAGGAGAGCCAAATCAAATGGAAAATATAGTTCATTTAACATATTAAATTTAATAATACGATTATACAATTATGATGGTCCGTCGGAATTAAAGACATCCATTAACATGTTGCATTGTCTATATTTAATAAGGTAACATTCTGGGAAATGGGCCACAAACAATACATAAACAAATCAGATTTTATGAAATCCTCCTGAAACCCCAAAATGGCTTCATGCATGCATTTGGTATGTTTCTGCCAAATACTGATTTAAATAAAGTGCCTGCTAGCTCCAAAGGAATGAGAAGAATGTTCCCATATTTTTATTGACATCTACTCTAACTCCCCCAAATCCCACATTTTTTTTTTACATTTTTTGTCCCATGGTATTATTCTATATCAGAACACTTTCTATTAACCACAGAAAAAGTAGAATTGTATGCTGGATACAGATGCAAAACTTATTTTACTTTAATATCAATTGTACCATCTTTCATATTTGGGTTGATTTGATAAATGCTTGGACATTCTTTGAACTGTACTTGTTTAAGACTATTTTCATCAATAATAAGTCTGCTGAATAGACGTCAAATCAATAATTGTATATCACTGGCTGAAAGCTTTTTGCAGTTCCAGGGTCCATATAAGTGGCCTCTCTGGAAGCTCAGATTGTTGCATATTGAAACACCGAGAGATACTAGTCTCTTTCTCACTGAGCAGAGCTTAACTGGGTCACCTAGCAATGAGGGAGGAAGAGTACCAGGCACAGAGGTGACCATTAGACATCATTGTAGTGGGGAGGGAAGAGGAAAAATAGTCTTGAGGTCCTCCATTCAAACAAATTTGCTCTGAAGGTGTTGGGGAGGCAGATTTGGATTTGCTGGAGAAAACTCTCTAGCAGCTATGATGAAAGCTCCTCCAGCATAGAGGGGATCCACAAGCTATAGAAGCCAAGGCAGGTTGTGGTGATAGGGGACTCTATTATTAATAGAGTACATAGGGTAATAGGTGGCTCTGACAGAGTGGACACATGTCTTGGTCCATATTGGCACCAATGACAAAGTAAGAGGAAAAAGTGTGTCATGAGCAGCCGCCGGCCCAAAACGTTTTTGGGATGCAGGGACGTAAAGCCAGGATGTCTGGTCATCATGGCTATGTCACAATGTAGTGGCTTATTCTTAGTCCAAATGTGGGTATCTAGATTACATGTTGTGGGCAGGAATGAGTCTATGTTCATGAATATTTTCCTCTGTAATGACATAAGTGAAGTAAAAAAATTAATGATACTTTCCCAACGCTGCATTATACCATAGGGTACACGCTATGTTGTACAAGTGTTTAGTATATGTGAAATGGACCTATTTTTACTTGAAAACAATTTGCAGTACTGTAAAACTACAAACTGTAGTTTTACATTGGAAATCATTTCACAAGGCCCCCTAAATGACCCCTAAATTCAGAGAAATCCAATAAGGATTGCTTGGAGAAATAGACAGGATTGTTGCAACAGAAATAACTATGATAGTTCATTTTGCAATTTTTTGGAGATAGGAAGATTTTGGGGGAAAAAAAATTATAAGATAGATCTACTGATCTTTTTATTTGCTTCACACGTTGCAGAACTTTTCAGACACTATAAGTTGAACTGCATATGACTCCCTTTCCAACTCCCTTTTTTTTTTTTGTGAACACTGGATTTTTTCCATTTAATCTCATAATATAGTAATAATACTTATTACTCAGATAATATTAGCTGCAAATTGCAGATAGTTAACAATTCTCCTATATAGAATTACCAAGTGATAGCTTTATGTATTCATATGCAAATAAATTATATATATACCTACACAGTAAATACATTTAGTGGCTGGGACATTTCTTTAAGCTCTGGCTGTGCTTCAATGCACCCGTTTTATACACTTTTTGATAATGCAAAGACTCAACATATTCCACAGCAGAAATAGGAGCCCAGTTGCAGGCTGGGATGATGAACAAAATTTGCGAGTGGGACCCAGATTGTCAGAATCCCCATCGCAGCAGGGACCTTCCCCGTCAGAAGACAGTTCCCCTGTCGGGGCCTCTACCATCATGTATGCACGCGCTCACTCCTCCTCACTGGCACGCACCTCTACTTCCATTGATAATAGGCGCGTTGTCATGGCACGTATAAACTCTGCCTCTGTACCTCATTTAAATCGCTCCTTACCAATAATATATAAGGCCTGTGTTCCCTTTATTCCTTGCTCAGAGTTACAGTTGCCAGGTTTCAGTGAGTTTTAGCCACCAACTGTTCCAGTCATTGTTAGTATATCCTGTTGCTGAACCTGGCTGTTTCCCATTTATCCTGCTCTCCATTATCCTGACCTCTGGCTCGTCTGACTCTGCTGACCTCCGGCTCCCTGATATAAAGTTTGAAATTCCCATCTACATTCCTTTCAACTCTCTCTTTATCAGGTAGCAGGTGCTGTTGCCTAATGGGGAATGCCAGCAGGTGTGTTCTCCGGTGTACAACAGACCAGGAGTATCGCAGGATGGAGTAAAGAACAGGGATACAAAAAGGCTGGACCATGAGATGCGCTGTGACAGAAAAAGTTCCTGCCCACATTCCTGCAGTGCAAGGCCAGTGAGGAGCACTGGCTTTGTTTATTTAAATGCAGGAGCATGGTCCTGAAAACTAATTATGTATGGATCAGAAACCCAGTGTATTGTGGGTAGAAGAAGACACCAAAAAAATGGAAGAAAGAGACAGATAATGATACAGAGGGAGGTAGAGACAGATAAGTGAACCGTGGAAAATGATCTACATTAGAATAGCTAGCTTGTCACTTTATTTATTTCCATCATTAAATCACAGTGAACAGCACGTGGGTAAATACCATGTATACGATCATATAGCAAATATTTATTTTGACTAGCGATATAATGCACGTTATTATACCAGATGGAATGAAATGCCATGAGGCATATGGTGAGAGAGCATCTCTCTCTCTCTCTCTCTTTTTATTATTTTGCTCCTACATTTGCAGACTGAATTCTAGTCTTTTTTTTTTTTTGTTATGACAAAAGTTACAGGAACTCAGACTACAGCTGTATGTCAGCTTGTCATCAGAATGTCAGATATTCTATTACTCTATCTTCTTTCTCCACTCTCTGTGAGATGCACTGAGGGAGTTTTAAAGGACTGCTTTGATATCAGATCCAAGTGCACTGCAGCTTACACAGATCGTTATATATTGTTAATGAAGCTAGTAGATGGGAAGGATAATTTGCAAACACATCTAACCCAGGCAAAAGAGTAGTAAGGTACAGTCCAGAGGTCAGCAGGGAGACAGCAGGCACCAGGCAGCATAAATGAAAATCCAAGTCTGTGGTCAGTAGGCAGGCAGGCAGGTTCAGTGGTATATAAGCCAGGGGTTAAAGGGCATGCAGAAGACAAGGATGATCAGGAGGGCAAAGCAGATTCAGAAACTGCAGCAGATGAATAAACTTGGAATAAATAATTAGTGCGTGCAGGAACAGAGGATGAGACATCTGAGCACTGGCTGATTAGGCCAGGGGGACTTTATTGGGATATGGATCACAACATGAGGTTATCCTATCCCCTCACCACCTGTTTCATATCCTCCCACCCCACAGCATTTCAAGAACTTCTTTGTGACGAGAGGTGTTGCCCCCTTCGGGGGGCACAAGTGCCATCCATCCGTAGACAGGCTCTCTCTGACCCTTCTCCCAGCCTCACAAAGGCTGAGAAGCCAGGGTGCGACATGTCTGCAAGCCAGACATTAAAAGAGGAGATGGATCCCACCAGAAGGGCCATAAAGCGGTACAGTCACCCTTTACACTGCACACTTGGCACTACAAATAAAATGGAACTGGTTCAATGGACAGTGAAGGTGGTAACCCCCCTTAAAGTGCTGCCTTTGTCAATGGACCAACCTGGACACATTGAAGGGCCAGCTCGGAATAGTCCCAACATATTTTTATTATATTCCTCAGACTATTTTATTCTATGCAGCTTTATTGTCAACCAAAAAAGAAATGTCAAACTGAATAATAAAGTGACTGCTTCATAATGCTCTCCAATTGTGCTTAGATGCTGATGGCAGGATTCGTGATCTGTGGAATGTTGAGTAGAAGACAGCTGGGTTCGAGTTGTAATTACGTATTAGGTATGTGGAGATGACAACACCATGATGTTTGAAACAATTAGTGGGAAGTAGAGAACAAGTGAACTATTGGAAGCTATACATCCCATGAAAATAATATTGTTATAAATAAATATGACACACATAAGCTGACAGGGATATCCCAGGGGCTAACAGCTGTAAACTTAATTACCTTAATTATAAATATTTCAGAGAGATCCATCTCTAAACACATGACATTGAAGCACATTTTTTGTGAGAAGACCCAGACACAAATGAGCAGTTGGTTAGGCGCCATGTTATGAAGTAAACCCAACAAGGAAATTTTAAAAATAAAACTGAAACAAAAATACCCAAAAACAAATGGAGTACCTAGTTGATTGAATCTCCCATTCCAAAAGTAAAAATCTATAAAAAAAATAAAAAAATAAGGTCCTATCAGGTACATAAACTGGACCATAGCACTGTTTGTGATCAACACTAGAAGAAGAAGGCAAATACAAACTCTATGAAACACCACAGTCATAACTCTGCCCACAGAATCTAGAGGCTATCCTTATTTATGCTGATAGTGGAGTGTTCTAAATTCTATAAGTGCACTGGAAGCATTGATCTTATGCTCTGCCCACCAGACACCAGGACAAATGTAGGCCGTAGAGTTGGCTGTTGCTAGATCCATTGATTCCAGAGTCCATTTTAACTGCAACTCCCAACAATTGATATCTTGATACCACTGGTTTCAAAATACTTATCTATACATATGCTTATTGGTTTTGGAAAACATTTCACCTTTAAAGAACAGTATTGTCTTTACAATAATTTAAAACTAAAATATTAAAATGCTGAATACAAGTACAGCTAATGTCCTAAGATAGAAATAAAAATGTATTATGTAAGAAAGTATGAAAAATAAAGTTTGAAATCATTTGTATGGCTGCAGGGAACAATCTATTCTTTAACAGTTTTTCGTAACGGTAATTATGTAACGGTCTGCACATTAATATGGTAGATAGTGTTCTTCGTCTCTATAGAATCATCCTAGCAACGTTTGATGTTAATCATGCTAAAATCTAATCCTCATCATGGGATACTTCTGCATTTAATTAGCCTTCTTAATGTGAAGCTAAATTCTGGAAATAAAGACAGTTCCTGCATGGAAGCACACGCTGGCTTTCTCCCTCAACCTAATGCTTCCTTTACATGTAAAATAAAGAATCTGAATGCTTTTAAATTATGCACATCGGGGTGGCTTAGGTTCAGCCCTAAAGGGATAACAATATATCTTGCTTTCCCTGAAATATATATTGTACTAAGCAGCCGTGGTGAAAATTACAGTGCTGCTAATAGTTTCATTATTTGCTAATTGGAACATTGTCAAATCTAGCACAGTAGGACTATGAAATGCTAGGCTTGGACCACACAGCAATACAAATCTGTTTCATTCAATTTGAGACTGATACTACAAGTATGTTATACACGGCTTACCATCGCACTGATAGGTTAAGTAGCCGTGCAACATTCTCTAAAAATAAATCTGAGAACGGTGAAAAGGCATTGTCGAATAGAAAAGGCATTGTTTAAAATGCCGGATAAACACACAAAGTGCCCGTAAGTTCATAATATAGTTGCTTTTGTAGTATAACAATAATATAGTTAGCCATTGCTTCTGTGTGGAGCCTTGATGGAACAGGACCAGAGCATAGACAAATTATTGGTAACCTTTGTGAAAATAGTGAGAGTGTTGGTTTGGGTACTATTTAACCACACACTTTACTTGTGAGTGAGCAATTAAAAAGGCCAAGTGTAACTTCAGGCCCTGGAAGCACATTTGCTAATATACTGTGCAAAGCAATATTCAGAGACATTCATTAAAAGTTATGAGTCGCAGCTGCTCAAATATATATTGTGCAGGGACAATACTGGTAAGTTTCCCCTGCAAGAAGAACAGAGGATACAAAATGAAACAGGTTATTTCATATGAAATTTTTGTAAAAATTATTCTAATCAACATTTTTTATTATCGAATATGAGATAAGGATATATATATATATATATATATATATATATATATATATATATATAAAATATGTATGGTATTTTTAGACCCTTTAAAGTTCAATTCTCAACAAAAAAAAGCTTCAGAACTGAAAATGCTGCACTTTGGGATTTTTTTCTGAATTTTGCCTTTTTCAGATGCACTTGGCGCTTTTAGAATATCCAAAATCCTATACTTTAAACAGAGAAGTTTCCTCGATCCGAATGCTGGTGGGGTGTTGACCTGATATATTGAATAGCCGAAAAATTGAATTTTCCTAATTTTGTCTCTATTGTCAGAACTGGACCCCTTCCGAACCAGGTTGGAGCTTATTGAATCAACCCCTAAGAGTACTTTATTCTCTTTTGTGATCGGTTCTACCAAACATATTGTTTGCAAGATTTGATTGATGTTTTTATGTTGACACTGCTACTTTTGAACAATGACAGAGCAAGGTGCACTTATAAAGAAAAGAGAAAATACAGTATAGCATGGTACTGTATCTTCACTGTGCTACGGAAGTGTTGTTAGCAATCGACTGGTAAAGTGAAGGCTGTAATTTCAAAGTACTTTCACAGACAGGTAGACAAAGCAGCTTTCACTCTACCACTAGAAGAGGTCTTGTACCTGATGCCTAATCATACACAGAGGAGTCTATTGACTAACAGCGAGGTGCGGGTGAGTTGAGGTGAGATAAACATTCCATCTCACTAACTTAACTATACAGTGTACGGGAACAAACCTGGTTTCTCCTGCAAGAAGAATAAAGTTGGTCCTGCCAAAGATGGAACTAAGCATTATTCATGGCCAGCTCACCAAGTTTGACCCTGCACTGTGTATAGTAAAGTCTTATGGGGGATATTCACAAAAAGGGCAGAGGGGAATAGTTGAGGGGAGTAGTAGGTGAGTTAAAAGGAAATAGCAGGTGAGTTCAATTTCCCAAGTTCAAGAGTGATGGAATATTCATCTCACCTCAACTTACATTTTAGTTAAATATATGTATTTTAAGGATGGATAAGGCAGATGCATAATGAGAAACCCATGTACATTTTGGTTGGGAATGATACATAAAATAAAATGCTAACAGTGGGATTTCTCCATTGCTTCAAATGACCCTTAGACTCACTTTATTAAAATGTAAAATAGTGTAATCTAAAAATCAATAATTGTCAGCACTTAGTTAGCCAACTTGCAATGATTAATTAAATAAAGTGTATTATTTGCATTCAGAACATTTAAACTGACATTGAAAAGAGCTTGGGAAGTAGGACTTAGAAAGTAGTACAGTATATAAACAATGTATTTCTTATGTTGCAGTTCACACAATTGTCACTATTATGTACTTATTATATTCATTCTATGTATTTCTTCACGTGAAGGATGTTATTTTATATAACATTATAAATACATAAAAGAGCTTGCAGAAATAAAGCCTTGACCTCCCCCACAAACAGAGCTGTGCTACATAATCATATCTGTGGTGCTCTATTATGTATTGGAGCTCTGCCATGAGTATGGAGGTCTGCACTTTATGTCAGTGGAGTGGTGCTACAACTTGTGAATACACCTCTAAGTTAACAAGGTACGGACATTATCTGTGAATGGGGATGGGACTCTTCATCGCGGCTGCTTCCGCGCAGCTGCTTCACCGCCGACTCTACACAGCAAGACAGATCGTCGCTGGAGATTTCATCGCGGGACATTTCATCGCTAAAGGTAAGTATTTTACCGATTTTACTTTGGTTAGAATTAGGGTTTAGGGGGTTAGAATTAGGGTTTAGGGGGTTAATTTTAGTATTAGGGCTCGGGGGTTAGTATTAGGGTTTAGGGGGTTAATTTTAGTATTAGGGCTCGCGGGTTAGTATTAGGGTTTAGGGGGTTAATTTTAGTATTAGCGCTCGGGGGTTAGTATTAGGGTTTAGGGGGTTAATTTTTGTATTGGGGTTAATTTTAGTGTTAGTATTTTTCTTTTTACTTGTACGTTTGTAAGAGCTGGCAGTTCAGCGCTGAACTGTCAGCTCTTACATAGCAGCGGCCGCGATGAAACGGCAGCGTTATTCTTCATTGCTGACAGTTCAGCGTTCTAACTGCCGTGCTGAACTGTCAGCGATGAAGATGCGGCGCCGAAGTGTCCTAGACCCCTGTGAATAGCTTAGTAACCATAAACCACAAAATTTGTTGTTATAATAACTGTAAACATATGGATAATGATATAAATTGAGCTCTGTTAGGGCAATGGAGCTTTGCTAGGTGTCCCACAAAGATGTTATGTTAAAATCAAGAAGAACCAGTGTTATTAAAATAGAGTTGTTCAGTGTGAATATACCTCTGATAATAAAGTACATATGTAAATGAGTATGTGCTCTGTAAATGAAGATTTGGTTTGTGACCATATACAGTAGTATACTTCTCAGGTGCAGGTGCGTATGCTCCATACGGGCTAGGTGTGCACCCTGCGCTGTCTATTTCCGTCACTCACTCTGTTCACTCAATTCGTATACTTTTCGTGCTGGTCAAATTGGCAACAGAGTGAGTGACTCTGATGCCGAATTCGCAGCTGCCGTGGACTCCTCAGATTTTTTGTATATTTCGGGGGTTTGTGTGCTGTTTGTTCGCAGCACACAACCCCCCGGAAATACATGAGATACATTGTGCTCCTGAGGGACAGGTGGGCTCCAGACTGGCAGCACACCTGTCACTTAGGGGCATGATACGCCCCTGCTCAGGTGTGCTAGTTTAGGGGCACAGTCCCTATTTCACACCCAAATCCCCTTTTTCTCTCTTTCCTGGGAGCTCAGAATTTGTAGTTTTGAGTGTATCACAGAGCTCCACAGCAATACAATTCACAATAAAGTGAAATTGTTAGTTTAAATGAGTGTATCACAGAGCTCCACAGTAATAAAACTCACAGAAAAGTGAGATTAAACTAAAGTAATCGTGTTTTTATATTAATCTGTGTAAATAAAATACTCAGTTCTTGTTCCATTGGCCATAAAGTCTCTGAAAAGTTCTGGTAAAGCCCTACCCATAGCAGCACCTTCAGCCACAACCCCAAACATAAAAGTGTCCCTCTTTGGACTTTTAAAATGTGAATTGGCTGCACTGAATTGCCGTGGTGAACTGGCTGCACTGAATGACTGTGGTGAACAGGCTGCACTGAGTGACTGTGGTGAACTGGCAGCACTGAATGGCTGTGATGAACTTGCTGCACTGAATGGCTGTGGTGAACTGGCTGCACTGAATGACTGTACGGAACAGGCTGCACTGAATGGCTGTAGTTAACTGGCTGCACTGAATGTCTGTAGTGAACTGGATGCACTGAATAAATGTGGTGAACTGGCTGCACTGAATAGCTGTAGTGAACTGGCTGCATGGAATAGCTGTGGTGAACTGGTCGCACTGAATGGCTGTGGTGAACTTGCTGCATTGAATGGCTGTAGGGAACTGGCTGCACTGAATGACTGTGTCTCAAAATTAAAGTTGACCCCCAAAGTCGAATTTTGGTGACTAGACCCATATGGGACAGTGAATGAGAGCACTACAGAAGCTTCATTGGGGTTGTGGGGACGATAAAGCTGTGACCACCTGTAATTTTTCTGGGTAAAGAGTAGATTATATATATGTATATGGCCAGATGTGCATTTGGTTAAACCTGTCAAAAATGAGCCTGTTTGTACTTGTAAAACTTTATATAAAGTTTTTGGAAAACTTTGCAGGCGCTATACAATAGGCTGTAGTTTTTAATTAACTGCCTACACATGACATGTCAAAATGCTGTATTCAGTGTTCTCTCATTCTGACAAAGCAAATCACTAAGAAATGCAAATGAAAGTCTAAGGCTTCCAATATTGTGTTTTAAGACAATGTCAACTTTTCAGCAAATACCGGCAGAGGAAGGGTTTTAATTGCTTTTTCATGGATTCTAGTACTAAACCAAAATATCTCATTACAATTTAAGCCTCCAGAACAGGATTTCTCAGGGGTTCATGTGACACAGATGCTAAGGGTATGGTTTCTGCATCTGTGCACACGCATGGTGTCGGAAAATCTATTCAGGAAGAAAACACCTGCTTCGCAAGCAAATAATTATGACTAAATTAAAAATAAATCAACATCGATTGTGAAACTTGTTAAATGAGCTTGTCGATATACTATAAAAAAAATGTACTAAAAAAACGCAAATATATTTTATGTGCAAAATTATTTTTGCGCTGTGCTCGTATTGCAATGTACTAAACATTTAACACTCAAATAGTACATACGAGCAAATTGCGAATAAAAATGGGCATAATTGTGAATAAAACCAATTTTTCAAATATTTTTTCTACCTCTTTTGATAGCACTTGCTAAAAGCTGGTGTAATTTTCACATGAATATAAGAATTATTTTCCCCAAAATATTCACAAAACTCTTTAGCATGAGCAAATATAATCACAATTTATTAGCGCAACCGCAGCCAGTGTGACCATTAATATGCCACTCTATGCTCATTATTATGCCACAGCCAGTATTCCCATTAATATGCCACTCTATGCCCATTAATATGCCACAGCCAGTATGTCCAGTAATATACCACAGCCAGTATGCCCATTAATATGCCACTCTATGTCCATTAATATGCCACAGCCAGTATGTCCATTAATATTCCACAGTCACTATGCCCATTAATATGCCACTCTTTGCCCATTAATATGCCACTCCATGTAGCCTCTCTCACTCTCCCCGTGCACTGATCTGAAACGTCAGATCAGTGCGCGCGTCTTGCGAGAAAGGCATGCTTTGCACAGACATTTTTTGATCTCCCCAGCCAGTGCCTCTGCTGGCACGCGTGTTTTTTGTTTTTAAAGGGCGGCCCTGCCTCCATGCACTGATGCCCACCAGCTGAGGAAGACTAACAAAACACATCCTGTGGTATAAGTGCAATACCGTTTATATTTTATGCAATTTTTCAAACCTGGCCAGGGGAACAAACCCAGTGGGAATGAAGACTTTTTCCAAATTTGAATACCTATTTTATATTATGTACATGTGATTTTTTTTAAATATAATTATATGTCTTATGTATAAGATCTAGGTGACCAGCTAAGATACCTGTCATCTAGTGGCATCTGTTATCTATGTACTGCTATTTTTACAAAGTATTTCCTTTTTGTGGTATCCAATAAATCTATATATTTTTTATATGATGAATGTCTGTTTCTAGAGTTTTTGTATAGCGCTGTCTCTTTTTTTAAATAATAATTGTTCCCTTAGAAACTATACCTTATAAGTATGTATATTATTACTACTTTTAGTTCCTTCACAATCCTAAATAATAACAGTAGGTTTCCAATAACTTTATTGGGTCTATTCCATAAAATTCAAGATATGTAGATTTAATAGGTAGCAGTTAGTGTTAGCACACAGATATGTAGATATAATATTTAGGAGTTAGTGTTCACACACAGATATGTGCAGGGCCGATCCTAGGGTAACGGGCGCCTGGCTGCAGGTTTTCTTTTGGCGCCTAAAGGTGGGCGTGGTTATATTATGAACTCCTCCCCTTTAGACATGTCTGTTCCAGACGCCCATTAGAGCACAAACTTTATTTTGATGTAAAGGACCAACACAAACTTTTATTTTAAATAAAGATATATAATTTGCCATAATACTGTGAAGTGGTTTTATTTATTTCTATGATGCTCAGCCAGCAACATGGGAGAGTTTTTGCTGGCTAGCAGAATGAGTTTTATCACTGGAAAAGAAGTACACAAGGAGCGATAAATAATATTCCACCATGCCAGTCACTCACGTGTCTCTCTCTTTCCCCATACCCTCATGTCTGTCTCTAACTTCCTATACCCACATGTCTGTCTCTCTCTTCCCATACCCACATGTCTTTCTCTCTCTTTCCCCCTACCCTCATATCTGTCTGTCTCTCTCTCTCCCCATACCCACGTCCCTCTCTCTCTCTCACTCTCTCTCTCCCCACTCATATCCAATGTCTGTCTCTCTCTCTCTCCCCACTCATACCCAATGTCTGACTCTCTCTCTCTCTCTCCACAAATAACAATGTCTGTCTCTTTCTCCACTCATACCCAATGTCTGTCTCTCTCTCTCTCTACAATCATACCCAATGTGTGTGTGTCTCTCTCTTTCTCCACTCATACCCAATGTGTGTCTCTCTCTCTCTCTCTCTATCCACTCATATCTAATGTCTGTCTCTCTCTCTCTCTCTCTCTCTCTCTCTCTCTCCCCTCCTGCCCCCATGTCTGTCTCTCTCTCTGTCTCCACTCCTGCCCCATATGAGGCACTTTTCAGTGCTTTATTTTTTAAACATGGGCTGCGCCGGCACAACTAGCGTGAACCAACTTAAATCTACACATTCAGCGTAGATAACTCTCGTGAGTCTGTTTTATACATTGGCGCACACGCCGATTGCACCAGCGTGCGCCATGTTTATACATGCCCCCCAATGTGTATATGTGATTATGTATGCATGCACATACATAATTAAATACGTTCACATAATGACACAGTCATATGCAAGTATGCAGTTACATAGACACACATATATACAGTCACACACGCAGTCAGTCACATACACACAAACACACATATACAATCACATACATACACATACATATACAGTCACACATGCAGTCAGTCACATATACATACATACAGCCAGAAACACATATATACAGTCACACATGCAGTCAGTCAGATTCACATACATACACACACACACAGAAATGCCTCCCTGCTTAATTACCTTTATGTGCAGGGAGGAGGACGTTCTCGATGGCTGGGCCGCCACCAGGAATGTCAGGGCCCATTTTTGAAATGTTCTGCCCCCCCCCCCCGACAATATCTCCCACTCGCCCGACCTACACACACAAGCATGTTACACCGGTCTACTGTAATATTGAGGGTGGTTGGGAGCAGTTGGTCAATATGCCAGTAATATTTTGCCACTCAATATGCCAGTAATATTTTGCCACTCAATAATTCAGTATTTTGTCCTCAATATGCCATTATTTTGCCATTTAATATGCCAGTATTTTGCCCCTCAATATGCCATTTAATATGCCAGGATTTTGCCCCTCAATGTGCCATTCTTTTCCCATTTAATATGCCAGTATTTTTCCCCTCAATATGCCTTTTAATATGCCAGTATTTTCCCCCTCAATATGCCATTTCATATGCCGATATTTTGCCCCTCAATATGCCATTTAATATGCCAGTATTTTGCCCCTCAATATGCCATTCTTTTGCCAATTAATATGCCAGTATTTTGCCCCTCAATATGCCAGGATTTTGCTACTCAATATGCCAGGATTTAGCCATTAAATATGCAAGGATTCTGCCACTCAAAATGCCAGGATTTAGCCATTTAATATGCCAGGATTCTGCCCCTCAATATGCCAGGATTTAGCCCCTCAATATGCCAATTAATATGCCAGGATTTAGCCCCTCAATATGCCAATTAATATGCCAGGATTTAGCCCCTCAATATGCCAATTAAGTTGGTGTTAGCACACAGATATGTAGATATAATAGGTAGGAGTTAGTGTTCTCACACAGATATGTAGATATAATAGGTAGCAGTTAGTGTTCACACACAGATATGTAGATATAATAGGTAGGAGTTAGTGTTCACACACAGATATGTAGATATAATAGGTAGGAGTTAGTGTTCGCACACAGATATGTAGATATAATAGGTAGGAGTTAGTGTTCACACACAGATATGTAGATATAATAGGTAGCAGTTAGTGTTCACACACAGACATGTAGATATAATAGGTAGCAGTTAGTGTTAGCACACAGATATTTAGATATAATAGGTAGCAGTTAGTGTTCACACACAGATATGTAGATATAATAGGTAGCAGTTAGTGTTAGCACACAGATATGTAGATATAATAGGTAGCAGTTAGTGTTCACACACAGATATGTAGATATAATAGGTAGCAGTTAGTGTTAGCACACAGATATGTAGATATAATAGGTAGCAGTTAGTGTTCACACACAGATATGTAGATATAATAGGTAGCAGTTAGTGTTCACACACAGATATGTAGATATAATAGGTAGCAGTTAGTGTTAGCACACAGATATGTAGATATAATAGGTAGCAGTTAGTGTTAGCACACAGATATGTAGATATAATAGGTAGCAGTTAGTGTTCACACACAGATATGTAGATATAATAGGTAGCAGTTAGTGTTAGCACACAGATATGTAGATATAATAGTTAGCAGTTAGTGTTAGCACACAGATATGTAGATATAATAGGTAGCAGTTAGTGTTAGCACACAGATATGTAGATATAATAGTTAGCAGTTAGTGTTCTCACACAGATATGTAGATATAATAGGTAGTAGTTAGTGTTCTCACACAGATATGTAGATATAATAGGTAGCAGTTAGTGTTAGCACACAGATATGTAGATATAATAGGTAGCAGTTAGTGTTCACACACAGATATGTAGATATAATAGGTAGCAGTTAGTGTTCACACACAGATATGTAGATATAATAGGTAGCAGTTAGTGTTAGCACACAGATATGTAGATATAATAGGTAGCAGTTAGTGTTCACACACAGATATGTAGATATAATAGGTAGCAGTTAGTGTTAGCACACAGATATGTAGATATAATAGGTAGCAGTTAGTGTTCACAGACAGATATGTAGATATAATAGGTAGGAGTTAGTGTTAGCACACAGATATGTAGATATAATAGGTAGCAGTTAGTGTTAGCACACAGATATGTAGATATAATAGGTAGCAGTTAGTGTTAGCACACAGATATGTAGATATAATAGGTAGCAGTTAGTGTTCACACACAGATATGTAGATATAATAGGTAGCAGTTAGTGTTAGCACACAGATATGTAGATATAATAGGTAGCAGTTAGTGTTAGCACACAGATATGTAGATATAATAGGTAGCAGTTAGTGTTCACACACAGATATGTAGATATAATAGGTAGCAGTTAGTGTTCGCACACAGATATGTAGATGTAATAGGTAGCAGTTAGTGTTCACACACAGATATGTAGATATAATAGGTAGGAGTTAGTGTTCACACACAGATATGTAGATATAATAGGTAGCAGTTAGTGTTCGCACACAGATATGTAGATATAATAGGTAGCAGTTAGTGTTAGCACACAGATATGTAGATATAATAGGTAGCAGTTAGTGTTAGCACACAGATATGTAGATATAATAGGTAGGAGTTAGTGTTCTCACACAGATATGTAGATATAATAGGTAGCAGTTAGTGTTCACACACAGATATGTAGATATAATAGGTAGCAGTTAGTGTTCACACACAGATATGTAGATATAATAGGTAGCAGTTAGTGTTCACACACAGATATGTAGATATAATAGGTAGCAGTTAGTGTTCACACACAGATATGTAGATATAATAGGTAGCAGTTAGTGTTCACACACAGATATGTAGATATAATAGGTAGCAGTTAGTGTTCACACACAGATATGTAGATATAATAGGTAGCAGTTAGTGTTCACACACAGATATGTAGATATAATAGGTAGCAGTTAGTGTTCACACACAGATATGTAGATATAATATGTAGCAGTTAGTGTTCACACACAGATATGTAGATATAATAGGTAGCAGTTAGTGTTAGCACACAGATATGTAGATATAATAGGTAGCAGTTAGTGTTCACACACAGATATGTAGATATAATAGGTAGCAGTTAGTGTTCACACACAGATATGTAGATATAATAGGTAGCAGTTAGTGTTAGCACACAGATATGTAGATATAATAGGTAGCAGTTAGTGTTCACACACAGATATGTAGATATAATAGGTAGCAGTTAGTGTTAGCACACAGATATGTAGATATAATAGGTAGCTGTTAGTGTTAGCACACAGATATGTAGATATAATAGGTAGCAGTTAGTGTTCACACACAGATATGTAGATATAATAGGTAGCAGTTAGTGTTCACACACAGATATGTAGATATAATAGGTAGCAGTTAGTGTTAGCACACAGATATGTAGATATAATAGGTAGCAGTTAGTGTTCACACACAGATATGTAGATATAATAGGTAGCAGTTAGTGTTCACACACAGACATGTAGATATAATAGTTAGCAGTTAGTGTTAGCACACAGATATGTAGATATAATAGGTAGCAGTTAGTGTTAGCACACAGATATGTAGATATAATAGGTAGCAGTTAGTGTTCACACACAGATATGTAGATATAATAGGTAGCAGTTAGTGTTCACACACAGATATGTAGATGTAATAGGTAGCAGTTAGTGTTCACACACAGACATGTAGATATAATAGGTAGCAGTTAGTGTTAGCACACAGATATGTAGATATAATAGGTAGCAGTTAGTGTTCACACACAGATATGTAGATATAATAGGTAGCAGTTAGTGTTCACACACAGACATGTAGATATAATAGGTAGCAGTTAGTGTTAGCACACAGATATGTAGATATAATAGGTAGCAGTTAGTGTTAGCACACAGATATGTAGATATAATAGGTAGCAGTTAGTGTTAGCACACAGATATGTAGATATAATAGGTAGCAGTTAGTGTTCACACACAGATATGTAGATGTAATAGGTAGCAGTTAGTGTTCACACACAGATATGTAGATATAATAGGTAGCAGTTAGTGTTAGCACACAGATATGTAGATATAATAGGTAGCAGTTAGTGTTCACACACAGATATGTAGATATAATAGGTAGCAGTTAGTGTTCACACACAGATATGTAGATATAATAGGTAGCAGTTAGTGTTCACACACAGATATGTAGATATAATAGGTAGCAGTTAGTGTTAGCACACAGATATGTAGATATAATAGGTAGCAGTTAGTGTTCACACACAGATATGTAGATATAATAGGTAGCAGTTAGTGTTAGCACACAGATATGTAGATATAATAGGTAGCAGTTAGTGTTCACACACAGATATGTAGATATAATAGGTAGCAGTTAGTGTTCACACACAGATATGTAGATATAATAGGTAGCAGTTAGTGTTAGCACACAGATATGTAGATATAATAGGTAGCAGTTAGTGTTAGCACACAGATATGTAGATATAATAGGTAGCAGTTAGTGTTCACACACTGATATGTAGATATAATAGGTAGCAGTTAGTGTTAGCACACAGATATGTAGATATAATAGGTAGCAGTTAGTGTTCACACACAGATATGTAGATATAATAGGTAGCAGTTAGTGTTAGCACACAGACATGTAGATATAATAGGTAGCAGTTAGTGTTCACACACAGATATGTAGATATAATAGGTAGCAGTTAGTGTTAGCACACAGATATGTAGATATAATAGGTAGCAGTTAGTGTTCACACACAGATATGTAGATATAATAGGTAGGAGTTAGTGTTCACACACAGATATGTAGATATAATAGGTAGCAGTTAGTGTTAGCACACAGATATGTAGATATAATAGGTAGCAGTTAGTGTTAGCACACAGATATGTAGATATAATAGGTAGCAGTTAGTGTTCACACACAGATATGTAGATATAATAGGTAGCAGTTAGTGTTCACACACAGATATGTAGATATAATAGGTAGCAGTTAGTGTTAGCACACAGATATGTAGATATAATAGGTAGCAGTTAGTGTTCACACACAGATATGTAGATATAATAGGTAGCAGTTAGTGTTCGCACACAGATATGTAGATATAATAGGTAGCAGTTAGTGTTAGCACACAGATATGTAGATATAATAGGTAGCAGTTAGTGTTCACACACAGATATGTAGATATAATAGGTAGCAGTTAGTGTTCACACACAGATATGTAGATATAATAGGTAGCAGTTAGTGTTAGCACACAGATATGTAGATATAATAGGTAGCAGTTAGTGTTCGCACACAGATATGTAGATATAATAGGTAGCAGTTAGTGTTCGCACACAGATATGTAGATATAATAGGTAGCAGTTAGTGTTCACACACAGATATGTAGATATAATAGGTAGCAGTTAGTGTTCACACACAGATATGTAGATATAATAGGTAGCAGTTAGTGTTAGCACACAGATATGTAGATATAATAGGTAGCAGTTAGTGTTCACACACAGATATGTAGATATAATAGGTAGCAGTTAGTGTTAGCACACAGACATGTAGATATAATAGGTAGCAGTTAGTGTTCACACACAGATATGTAGATATAATAGGTAGCAGTTAGTGTTAGCACACAGATATGTAGATATAATAGGTAGCAGTTAGTGTTCACACACAGATATGTAGATATAATAGGTAGCAGTTAGTGTTCACACACAGATATGTAGATATAATAGGTAGCAGTTAGTGTTCACACACAGATATGTAGATATAATAGGTAGCAGTTAGTGTTCACACACAGATATGTAGATATAATAGGTAGCAGTTAGTGTTCACACACAGATATGTAGATATAATAGGTAGCAGTTAGTGTTCACACACAGATATGTAGATATAATAGGTAGCAGTTAGTGTTCACACACAGATATGTAGATATAATAGGTAGCAGTTAGTGTTCACACACAGATATGTAGATATAATAGGTAGCAGTTAGTGTTCACACACAGATATGTAGATATAATAGGTAGCAGTTAGTGTTAGCACACAGATATGTAGATATAATAGGTAGCAGTTAGTGTTCACACACAGATAAGTAGATATAATAGGTAGCAGTTAGTGTTCACACACAGATATGTAGATATAATAGGTAGCAGTTAGTGTTAGCACACAGATATGTAGATATAATAGGTAGCAGTTAGTGTTCACACACAGATATGTAGATATAATAGGTAGCAGTTAGTGTTAGCACACAGATATGTAGATATAATAGGTAGCTGTTAGTGTTAGCACACAGATATGTAGATATAATAGGTAGCAGTTAGTGTTCACACACAGATATGTAGATATAATAGGTAGCAGTTAGTGTTCACACACAGATATGTAGATATAATAGGTAGCAGTTAGTGTTAGCACACAGATATGTAGATATAATAGGTAGCAGTTAGTGTTCACACACAGATATGTAGATATAATAGGTAGCAGTTAGTGTTCACACACAGACATGTAGATATAATAGGTAGCAGTTAGTGTTAGCACACAGATATGTAGATATAATAGGTAGCAGTTAGTGTTAGCACACAGATATGTAGATATAATAGGTAGCAGTTAGTGTTCACACACAGATATGTAGATATAATAGGTAGCAGTTAGTGTTCACACACAGATATGTAGATGTAATAGGTAGCAGTTAGTGTTCACACACAGACATGTAGATATAATAGGTAGCAGTTAGTGTTAGCACACAGATATGTAGATATAATAGGTAGCAGTTAGTGTTCACACACAGATATGTAGATATAATAGGTAGCAGTTAGTGTTCACACACAGACATGTAGATATAATAGGTAGCAGTTAGTGTTAGCACACAGATATGTAGATATAATAGGTAGCAGTTAGTGTTAGCACACAGATATGTAGATATAATAGGTAGCAGTTAGTGTTAGCACACAGATATGTAGATATAATAGGTAGCAGTTAGTGTTCACACACAGATATGTAGATGTAATAGGTAGCAGTTAGTGTTCACACACAGATATGTAGATATAATAGGTAGCAGTTAGTGTTAGCACACAGATATGTAGATATAATAGGTAGCAGTTAGTGTTCACACACAGATATGTAGATATAATAGGTAGCAGTTAGTGTTCACACACAGATATGTAGATATAATAGGTAGCAGTTAGTGTTCACACACAGATATGTAGATATAATAGGTAGCAGTTAGTGTTAGCACACAGATATGTAGATATAATAGGTAGCAGTTAGTGTTCACACACAGATATGTAGATATAATAGGTAGCAGTTAGTGTTAGCACACAGATATGTAGATATAATAGGTAGCAGTTAGTGTTCACACACAGATATGTAGATATAATAGGTAGCAGTTAGTGTTCACACACAGATATGTAGATATAATAGGTAGCAGTTAGTGTTAGCACACAGATATGTAGATATAATAGGTAGCAGTTAGTGTTCACACACTGATATGTAGATATAATAGGTAGCAGTTAGTGTTAGCACACAGATATGTAGATATAATAGGTAGCAGTTAGTGTTCACACACAGATATGTAGATATAATAGGTAGCAGTTAGTGTTAGCACACAGACATGTAGATATAATATTTAGCAGTTAGTGTTCGCACACAGATATGTAGATATAATAGGTAGCAGTTAGTGTTCACACACAGATATGTAGATATAATAGGTAGCAGTTAGTGTTAGCACACAGATATGTAGATATAATAGGTAGCAGTTAGTGTTCACACACAGATATGTAGATATAATAGGTAGCAGTTAGTGTTAGCACACAGATATGTAGATATAATAGGTAGCAGTTAGTGTTCACACACAGATATGTAGATATAATAGGTAGGAGTTAGTGTTCACACACAGATATGTAGATATAATAGGTAGCAGTTAGTGTTAGCACACAGATATGTAGATATAATAGGTAGCAGTTAGTGTTAGCACACAGATATGTAGATATAATAGGTAGCAGTTAGTGTTCGCACACAGATATGTAGATATAATAGGTAGCAGTTAGTGTTCACACACAGATATGTAGATATAATAGGTAGCAGTTAGTGTTCACACACAGATATGTAGATATAATAGGTAGCAGTTAGTGTTCAAACACAGATATGTAGATGTAATAGGTAGCAGTTAGTGTTCACACACAGATATGTAGATATAATAGGTAGCAGTTAGTGTTAGCACACAGATATGTAGATATAATATTTAGCAGTTAGTGTTCGCACACAGATATGTAGATATAATAGGTAGCAGTTAGTGTTCACACACAGATATGTAGATATAATAGGTAGCAGTTAGTGTTCACACACAGATATGTAGATATAATAGGTAGCAGTTAGTGTTCAAACACAGATATGTAGATGTAATAGGTAGCAGTTAGTGTTCACACACAGATATGTAGATATAATAGGTAGCAGTTAGTGTTCACACACAGATATGTAGATATAATATTTAGCAGTTAGTGTTCGCACACAGATATGTAGATATAATAGGTAGCAGTTAGTGTTAGCACACAGATATGTAGATATAATATTTAGCAGTTAGTGTTCGCACACAGATATGTAGATATAATAGGTAGGAGTTAGTGTTAGCACACAGATATGTAGATATAATAGGTAGGAGTTAGTGTTAGCACACAGATATGTAGATATAATAGGTAGGAGTTAGTGTTCACACACAGATATGTAGATTTGTACAGGCCTGTAGACTGCTTGTTTTATACTTCCGCAGTTTAGAGAAGAAATCTTCATTTAATGCTGCAGAATAACCAGGTAATAATAGCACAATGATGTTCTCAGTAGCTCCACTAACTCTAAGAAACCTGGCAGGCTTTACAATTATATATATATATATATAAAAAAATGTTTATTGTCTCTCCAAGGAATTTTAGTATCCAAAAAGGTCTGAGGCAATGTTTTCTCGTTCCCAGCCTCACCCTTTCTCAACCAAGCCAAGCGTCCCTTTATATTCGGTTATAAACTGAATTAAGCCATTCAATCTCCTCGTTTTTTCCACAATCTCTTGTGTGAGAGTTTAAAACATATAACATATGGTTTTGGAAACGTTATTCTTTGTGTGTTTTTTAGGACACCGCTCAGCCATGACTCAAATGTATACAGTATCGTATACAGTATCTAAGAGTTCCCCATAGCACCTAACAAAGGGGAGACCATTATAAACAGGGGGCAAATAGCTAACATGAGGGCCCTCAGATCCTTCCTGTTATCTGCTGGCAAATAAATTAATTACAGAGATGGGTTATAGGAACACTACTGAAATGTTAATGATACAAGAACAATGGATGGACATCAACCATTTTAGAATGGTTGTTGGTTTCTCGACAATGGTTAAAGACCGAGAAACGCCATCCGTTTCATACAAGACTATGGAATTTTTACATGCACAAAGAAATTGCTCTCCAGATCATGAGAAAGATATTGGCATGAACAGGAAAAGAGGGATGGAGATGTTACAAGCTAGATTGCCGAGAAGAAAAACCTTTTCCGTTCTAATATGTGGTTCACTGCTTGTAAATTAGACTTCAAAATGGCCATAGTTTTTCGTGTATTCATGGAGTCACGAGTATACAACAATTTTGTTTTGTGAACATGAACTGCATATGACCAACTTGTGTGGACTGGAATCATTACAAGAGGACCAGGGCTGACAGTACAAATAGACAGAAGTTTTTTTTTCTAAAAGGAGATCTAATGTTCACCGTAAATTGCCAGAGCCGAGGAATTTGCCGACAAAACTCATGAGTTTCCTTATCGCTGTTCCAGAGCGAAGTAGCGTATGTTAATACCGATTATTAAAAATATATTCGACCTGGCACGCCAAGGTCCATATATTGGCGAGCATACAACCTGTATGTCTCTCTGATGAAGATAAGAGACATTCACTGGACTTTGTAAACCCTGCAGTCAGTGGAATCCATGTGGGTAAGCACAAGATTTAAAAACAAAACCCGTTGGGGACCTCATAAGAGCATATTGAATTGGTACCTATGTAAATTTATGTGGAGGAAATGATTGATGACCCATTTCTAAAAATTCTTGAAGAGATGGTTGCCTATTGGACCCCAGAGCGAAATGTTGTTGCTATTACTTTTTTTATGCTGTATATTTCTTTCAGCTTTTCAAAATATATTAGGTGAGGTTCAAAATACCGGCAGGCAGATAACAGGAAAGATCTAGGCCCTCATCTATTTTTTTTTCCCTCTAAAACCACTTCTTCTCACTTATATTTATGGCAATTCTGGTTTTATCTTCTATTATTAATCCTTCTGTAGCTAACCAACATATAGAAGATGAAAAAAAAAATGACGTACAATGTGGGTTTATTTTCTGATGTTATAGTGCATAAGCTATTATGTTTAAATAACAGCCACGGCTCAACAATGAGGTATGCATATAGAGAGCTAAGTGCTTGGAACCTGTAAGTATGATCAACAGAGTGCAATCTCTGTAGGTGTGAAAGAACCTATTGCATGGCACGGGTCTGACGTAAGGGCTCAATACCTTTGTGACCTATTATTGGAAGCTAATGTCAATGATATTTCAGTAAATATTATTTGAATTGTATTACAGTCAGAATGCACATGTTGTAAATGACTCTGCTATTTTATTGCAGTAAAAATAAGAGTGGACCACATTTTTGAAAAACACTGGCTGCTTTCCACCATGGCTGGGTGGCTTCTGTAGTTTGTCCAGGAAATATGTTATGGGAAATCACATAAAACAACCTTGGCTCTCTGTGATCTTGGGTGGGCATGGGGAATACACTCTTAAAAATCAGGCCAGTTCTGAGCTTTGCAGTTGCTTCGTGTAGCGAGAAGCAAGTGTAAATAAGACGGATTTCGACCTTATCTTGCAACCTTTCAATGACAATGTGACTATTAAGAATGTATACATTAAGTAAGATCCTCCTACCTTTTTGGCTTGGATTGATAACCTATCCAATGATGCTCAGCCATCCACCCCTTATATAGTCTTACTTTAATGCCTTAAATCTTTCTTACAGGTCCATATTACTTGTATGTGTAGGAATATTGGTGTGACAAATTGCCTGATGATCATCCTCTTCCTTCCCATCTTACACATCAACAGAATGATCGAGGATCATGGAGAAAGGTTTTTGTTTGGTTGATCTAGTGGTCGAACAGAAATTAGTGCCTACTTCACAACAGACCTCCCTCTATTGCAGGGCATGTGTCTACTATGTGCTGGAGGATGTACATAGGTGTGCTTAATATCTGTGACATGTTTTACCCATTCCAGTCAAAACTCTAGGAAACATGTAAATTGGATCAGTACACACTTCTTCCTGTTATAGCAGGTGGTATTTATTATACACATTGTGGGAACTATCATTTATTTTCACTACTTCACCTTTACAAAAATTTGTGTCCTGTTTATGTGTTTATTATTTTGTGAATTTGCATTGTCACAGTTTTAGGTGCAGCTCCATCCTCTTAGTATTGCTTCTAGGCCCTTTTTTTTTTGGGCTGTCCGCTAAAAAGACTAACAGTGCACTGATTGCTCGGGAAAAAAAAATCACCTCTGCTATGCTGAATACCATCCCCAGAAATCTGTGAACTTACTCCTTCTCAACACTTGTTCAATAAATGTTTGCACGTCAGAAGAATATGGCACCGCTTGCTTTTCTTCCAGGTATAATGAAAGGCAGAGTTAGCTGATAGCCTGATGCGTTTTGCAAACTTGGTGCTGAATCATAAGCTCCTATGCGAAATGCGTCAAGCTATCAGTCAACTCAAATGATCCAAACCACTCTCTTGTGTGTGTATATGTTGAGTGATTAATCCCTTAGTGACAAGACTTTTTAGCCTTGCCTTTCCCTTGGTGACAATGGCTGTTTTAACATTTCTGAGGTGTTTGTGTTTAACTGTAATTTTGGTCCCTCTCATTTAGCGTACCCACACAAATTATATATTGATTTTTTCACCATAAGTAGGGCTTTCATTTGATGACATCATTTTGATCATATCATATAATTTTATGTAAAAAAAATAATAAAATATGGTGAAAGAAATAAAAAAAAAATAGTTTCTGACTTTTATTTGAAAAATCGTATACTCATTTACAAAAGCGAACAAGAAAACCCTGCTAAATAGATTCTAACATTTGTCCTGAGTTTAGAAATACCCAATGTTTTTATGTTTTTATGCTTTGTTATTCAGGTTACAGGGCAATACAGGTAAGCCGTGCAATGCTATTTCAAAACCATTTTGGCCAGCAAGATCTAGGGCTAGATTGTCATTTTTTTGTGTTGCTGACTGCCTCAACTTGTGAGGCATGTCAGCAACACACACAGAGCAATAGGAAGCGATATGCAAATGAACTGCTTTTCAGTGGGAAATAGGGTTGCCACCTTTTCGTCAAAAAATTACCGGCCTTGGTACTGTCTCCATAGACTTAACATTGGTCAGATGCCAATTTTTTACCGGCCTGTCGGTAAAATACCGGTCAGGTGGCAACCCTAGTGGGAAATGTGTCATTTGCATATCAGGCCACAGGTGATGTCATAAACTGGAGACACATTTACAACACATTTTTATCCTAAATTAGGCATTTGCATGCAGTTTTGCTAATACAATGTATAGATAATTTTCAATACATTTTTATTCTCTACATATACAGTTTTAGTCATTCAGTTATGGATCCATTTTATCTTAAGGTTATTAATGCTGCTGTAGAAGATATGCCGAGATAACAAACCTATAGCATATTATTAATGTGAGGACACACAGAACACGCACATTCCTTCTGGAGACATAGAATCTTTATACAATACATGGTTCCATCAGCAGCATCTTAGAAGCTGTGCGTTCTAACCACAAAGAATGATTTTCTTTTGAGACAATTGCTGTTCTCGTGAACTACGGCTCTACGTAAAAGTTGGTCATTTTATCCTGACTTCTTGGAAATAAAAGCTGATGTTAGAATCTGTCAGTTATTATTATGACAGCTGTCAGCAGTGCAGTAATTACCGAGGCTATAAAAAGTCTGGTTTCTTTTTTTTCTTGAATGAGTAGGTTATGTAGTAGGGCTATATACAGAAAGTGTGGACTCCTGTCACACTGATATTCCCTGTGTGATTGCCTGCTCTATGTGTATTGTGATCTCTTTTTGAGGCTCCATTTTCAATTTACCTTAGTTGTTATCCATCACCAGTTGTTGAACCATGTACCTGGATCTCACCTTTGGATTCAGCCACAGGTGGAACTGTAGTACACTTTGTGATGTTCAATCTAATGATGTTCTATGGACAATTTGCCAGCTGTGTCTTTCTTATTGATCTTGCGTCAGCAGCCATTTTGAACTGCTGCCTTGTAAAATATGGGTTTGTGTTATACTTACAACTAGGATGAGATTAGTTTTTAACTTCAACAGAGTAGATTTCATAAATAGGGATAGTTGTGGTGGCATTCTTTGCCTCATCTAACTGCTGGAGATGCAACTTCAGTTAGATTTGTTACCCAGTAGTGGTTTGTCCTAGTAGTGTTTTCGAAGAAATCTGAAAGCCTTGCTTCAGGGGCAGTTGTGTGACCAGCTTTTGGGGATTCTCTTTTAGGTGTTCCCGGCCAGGTCTTACTTGCAAATTTTTTTAAGCAGCAAACCATTTTGGGCATTATTTTACCTTACCTAATTTTTGCCTGTCTGTTTTGTGTTTTTATATGTGTAATGTTGTTTTATGTATTTTTAAATATATGTATTTTTCTATTAGTTACCTCATGAGAAACTGAACTTGTACCTTTGAGGAGTGAACAGTTGACGCATTGGCCACTGAGCCATTCAACCTGGATAAAGTGCATCATTTGAGACACGCTCTACTAACATTGTCTGATGCTTGCTCAGCAAGTCATTAAACTTGGATTATTGTTTTTGGGGAAGGGTGGTACTACCTCTCTTTGCTAAGGGGTACCTGCTATGTGACTCCAGTAGTTAATATAGGATCAGTGGTGTATCTTGATTTTGTGCTGCCCTAGGCAGACAAAACCCGGGCACCCCCCTTCCAAAGCTGCACACCCACGTTACACACCTAAGACATTCCCCATCATTCAGACTCACATCAAGCTCACACTCCCATCACACTCAGTCACACACTCCTACTCCCATCACACTCAGTCACACACTCCTAATCCCATCACGCACACTCCTACTCCCATCACACTCAGTCACACACACTGTCTCCCATCACACACACTCTGACTCCCATCACACTCAGTCACACACACTGTCTCCCATCACACACACTCTGACTCCCATCACACTCAGTCACACACACTGTCTCCCATCACACACACTCTGACTCCCATCACACTCAGTCACACACACTGTCTCCCATCACACACACTCTGACTCCCATCACACTCAGTCACACACACTGTCTCCCATCACACACACTCTGACTCCCATCACACTCAGTCACACACACTGTCTCCCATCACACACACACACTCTGACTCCCATCACACTCAGTCACACACAGTCTCCCATCACACCCAGTCACACACAGTCTCCCATCACACACACTCTGACTCCCATCACACTCAGTCACACACACACACACACACTCTCTCCCATCAGCACTTACCTTTTATTGGTGGCTAGTGGCAGGCAGCATGGTCCCTCCATGCTGCCTGTTCGGCTTCCCGGCGATTGTGTCGACAGGTCACGTGACCGGGCGCGCGTATGACGTCAGCGCGCCCGTCACGTGACTGTCGGGACTTCCGTGTCGGCACACTGCACGGGGAGCCGAACAGGCAGCACGGAGGTTTCTCTGTGCTGCCTGTTCGGCTCCCCGTGCAGCCTGACAGGCAGAGCGTTGGTGAGGGGGATCTTCCGATCCCCTCTCACCTCCGTCTCTGCCTGCAAGCGCGGCCTATTTTTTTTTTTTTTTTAAAGGGACGGATTTTTATTTTTTACTTTTTTTTTTACAGTGCTGGGGGGCGCTGCCGCCCGCCAAAATTTGCGGCCATAGGCATCCGCCTAGGTAAATACAGCACTGTATAGGATGGGTAAAAGCGGATATGAGAGAAATTCAGCAGAAGGGCATTGGAATTTTGCACTGTGCTGACCTGTGTTTAGAGGCTTGTACACCACAAAAGGTGATCATTGTTGACTGGATTTGTTGACTGGATTTGCTTATGCCTACCAGTAGGGGGATTAAATTTTTTTAGTAACCACTTCCAACCTGTCATAGAAAAAAAATAAAACTAAGAATATCTAGTCACACACACACTCAGTCAAGCACGCATGCACACACCCTCACGCATGCACACACACAAGTAAATCTAAGGTTTTGTCATAAACAGGAGATTTCACATAACAATTCTAACACTTTTTTCTCTTAATATAAGTCTTACCTTTGGGCACAATTCTACCGTATTCTCTTCCACATTGTCACCATATCAACAATATAGTCACTGTGACTCCTTCACTCCACTCTATATAAATAAAGTATAAGTACCTTTACCCTATTCCAATGTCCACCTGGTCAGATCACTTGGACAAAAATACATAGAAAGAAGACTAGGTGCCACTCACAGAACTAAATTGCACTCAGGAGCTGCCCCAGCAGCCAGAGATACACTCAGGAGCTGCCCCGGCAGCCAGAGATACACTCAGGAGCTGCCCCGGCAGCCAGAGATACACTCAGGAGCTGCCCCGGCAGCCAGAGATACACTCAGGAGCGGCCCCGGCAGCCAGATATAAACTCAGGAGCGGCCCGGGCAGCCAGAGATACACTCAGGAGCTGCCCCGGAAGCCAGATATACACTCAGGAGCGGCCCCGGCAGCCAGATATACACTCAGGAGCGGCCCCGGCAGCCAGATAGACACTCAGGAGCTGCCCCGGCAGCCAGAGATACACTCAGGAGCTGCCCCGGCAGCCAGAGATACACTCAGGAGCTGCCCCGGCAGCCAGAGATACATTCAGGAGCTGCCCCGGCAGCCAGATATACACTCAGGAGCGGCCCCGGCAGCCAGATATACACTCAGGAGCGGCCCGGGCAGCCAGAGATACACTCAGGAGCGGCCCCGGCAGCCAGATAGACACTCAGGAGCGGCCCGGGCAGCCAGAGATACACTCAGGAGCGGCCCCGGCAGCCAGATATACACTCAGGAGCGGCCCCGGCAGCCAGATATACACTCAGGAGCGGCCCGGGCAGCCAGAGATACACTCAGGAGTGGCCCCGGCAGCCAGAGATACATTCAGGAGCTGCCCCGGCAGCCAGATATACACTCAGGAGCGGCCCCGGCAGCCAGATATACACTCAGGAGCGGCCCGGGCAGCCAGAGATACACTCAGGAGCTGCCCCGGCAGCCAGATATACACTCAGGAGCGGCCCCGGCAGCCAGATATACACTCAGGAGCGGCCCGGGCAGCCAGAGATACACTCAGGAGCTGCCCCGGCAGCCAGATATACACTCAGGAGCGGCCCCGGCAGCCAGATATACACTCAGGAGCGGCCCGGGCAGCCAGAGATACACTCAGGAGCTGCCCCGGCAGCCAGATATACACTCAGGAGCGGCCCCGGCAGCCAGAGATACACTCAGGAGCGGCCCCGGCAGCCAGATATACACTCAGGAGCGGCCCGGGCAGCCAGAGATACACTCAGGAGCGGCCCCGGCAGCCAGATATACACTCAGGAGCGGCCCGGGCAGCCAGAGATACACTCAGGAGCGGCTCCGGCAGCCAGATATACACTCAGGAGCGGCCCCGGCAGCCAGATATACACTCAGGAGCGGCCCCGGCAGCCAGATATACACTCAGGAGCGGCCCCGGCAGCCAGAGATACACTCAGGAGCGGCCCCGGAGCCAGAGATACACTCAGGAGCGGCCCCGGAGCCAGAGATACACTCAGGAGCGGCCCCGGCAGCCAGAGATACACTCAGGAGCGGCTCCGGCAGCCAGAGATACACTCAGGAGCGGCTCCGGCAGCCAGAGATACACTCAGGAGCGGCCCCGGCAGCCAGATAGACACTCAGGAGCGGCCCCGGCAGCCAGAGATACACTCAGGAGCGGCCCCGGCAGCCAGATAGACACTCAGGAGCGGCCCCGGCAGCCAGAGATACACTCAGGAGCTGC